>OX941081.1:35147500-37560000 GCA_954870635.1 Arctium minus | reverse complement strand
CGATCACAATTTATTCGATCTAAGTTATGACCTCGATGCACTAGAAGAATTGCGAGAGTCAGCATTAATCAGAATGGCTCCTCAAAAACAATTGGTCGAACGACACTTCAATAAAAATTTCAAGGCCAAAATCTTCCAAACAGGTGATCATGTCTTACGACGAGTGTTTCAAAACACACAAGAGCCTGGCTCAGGTAAGTTATCAACCAAGTGGGAAGGACCGTATCGAATAACCGAGGTCGTCGGAAAGGGAGCTTACCGAATACAAACCCTCGACGGTCGTGACATTTCCCGAAGTTGGAATGCGGTACATCTAAAGAGGTATTTCTTCTAAAACCTATTTCCTATTTCCTTACGATTATCTTTCTACAAACCTTACCGACTTAATCATCTGAGAGTCGTTGGTCAAGCCAACGACCCCTGATGAAGTTATTGCAGGATTGGTCGATCCTTCGACAACATTTATGCCTTACGGTTATCTCACGATCATATCATATGACCTAAAGGATCCGTTACGGAATTATCTCCAATAACAGGTTAATCAATTTGTGTCGAGACACAAGTTCCCTGTCTACTTGCTTAAAATCGTAAGCTCGACTAACGTTTGAAAATGGTTGGGTTACTTCATACTTCTTATTTGTGCTTTTCGTGAGGTACTTAGATTTTCATTTAATCTTTGTTATCTTACGATCGTTTTCTTATACTTATCTTGGATTGCTTAGATTTTCATTAAATCTTGCTTATCTTTCGATTAATTTCCTTAAGTCTAACGTAAGTTACTTGTGCAATTACTTTGTTATTTGTTTAGACAAGGTATAAATTGTTGCGACAATTCAATCTTTTCAGAAGGACTTTCATTAATACCGCAAAAGGTATTACAATATGCGGCACGACCACCAACAGTCGCCCGATTAAGAAACAAAAATTTTAAAAACTAAAATAAGGAGCCTGCTGCTCCTGACCCTCCTTAGCCACGACCTCAGTGGCGTCATCTTGAGGAGTCTCCTCAAGCAGCTCACGATCATGCTCGTCTTCTGAGTCGAGATCCTCCTTATTGCCGACGAACTTCAAGAAAAAATCTAAGTCACCTTCTCTCGAAGCTAGAGGATCTTCTCCTCTTCCATGACGCCTAATCAAGGTTGCACGAATTTTAAGACGAGTGAACGCCTTAACGGATGACTCTCTTTTCTCAAGCTCGTCCACTAGTCGACGGTCCAGGTCCTGCTCAAACCTCAAGAGTTCAGCTTCTTTTGCAGTCGCAACCGAGATCATCTTGGTGGCATCCAACTCCGAACGATCGACGGAGGCCTCGTCGAGCACCTCCTTCATGCAACTCTTCAGGGTCTCGTTTTCACGATTGGCATCTACCAACTCGCCATGAACCTCCTGAAGACGAAGAGAGAGTTGTTCCCTCTCCTTCTCCGCTGCCTCAACCTTGTTGGGTCAGAATATGCTAAGGATGGATACTACTTCTAGTTGAAAGGTATTACTACTGCTTGTACTTTTAATACTGCTAGTAGAATTAATACTGCTTGAAAAGTTAGTGCTGCTACTTGAATAGTTAGTACTGCTTGGAGAGTTAGTACTGCTAGTAGTTAGTACTGTTGAAGATTACTACTGCAAGCATGGTTAATACTGCTGAGGATGTTTATGCTGCTCAATGATTAATACTGCTAAAAGAAGGTTAGTGCTGCTTCTAAAAATAAAGAAGACTTGAAGATAAAGATGAGTTGGAGATAAGGTTGAAGATAATTATGGTATTGATACTGAAGATCAATTTTATTTTGATAATTATCTTGTAATCAACTTTGTATATATAGTTTAGAAGTCTTTGTTAGAATTAACAATTATTCATACGTTTTGTTTAGAGAGAATTAACCTCAAGAATAGTTTAGATCCTTTCTATAGAGAAATATAGAACGTCTGTTTAGCCTGTTAAACAGATTGAGGTTTTGTGTGTAATCATCAAGTTGAATTAATATAACTTTTGATTTGAGTTATATATATTGTTCCATTGATTTTATGTTAAAGTGTTTTTCCGAAACTTCTTTAACATAATTTTTTGAGTGTGTTATTTAAATTCTTGTTTTGAATTTCGATCCTGACAAGTGGTATCAGAGCTAGAAAATTCAGAAACTGTTAGGACTGAAAGTCCTGAGTGTTGAAAGTGGAATAACGTATTTATAAGGGTTTTGTTTGTAATTAATTGAAAGTTATTTTTGTTAGATGAGCCCAAGCCTATAAGCCCATTAGGCCTGCGCGTCTAGGTATTTAATGTGTTTTTCTAGTTCATTTGTGAGGTTAGAGAGTTTTACTCAAGTCATTTGTTAGATTGCTAGTCTATAGGTTTACATATTCTGATCAGATATTCTCTCTGTAAACCTAAGCCCTTTGATTTCATATTAATCATATGACTAGCAGTTGTGGCTAGATTATTGTTCTACATTGAATATTTACTATTGATTGCACTGTACTGGGATCTTCAATTGGTATCAGAGCAAAGAGACTAAAGGTTTGATCCAGAAAAAGGTTTGTCTAAAAACCCTATTCGATTATCTGCTTAATCTGTTAAGTTCTTGGTTGATCTGGGTCGATTAATAGTTTTATCAATTGATATTTGTTTATGTGGTTTATCGATCGAATTTTTATTTAAAAAAAATCAGATTCGGTCTATTATTTTTTTTCTGGAAAAAGTGAGTATTGATCTGTGTTTGTGTTTGATATTCTTATCGGTCTATTGAACTTTTCATATGTGGGTTATGTATCGGTCCTTTGAAAATCGATCTTGTGGTGTATCGATCTGTATGGTTTATATGCAAAATTGATTGAATCTGCTTAGTCGCTCGTCGAAGTTGTTTTCTGGGTTTGATTTCGATCGAATTCCAGATTCATCGTGTTCTTCGGTGTTCTTCGATTTTATCGGTCTTATCTGTTTATCGGTCTATATCTTAATTTGTTATTAATCAGGTTCGACCGATAGTTTGTTTGACCGGGACATAGTCTCTACCGGTCCTTTGGTTCGACCGATGCATTGTAATTATCGGTCGTTTATTCGACCAGTATTTTGACATTATCGGTTCTTTGTTCGACCGACTCATTATCTTCGACCGATACCCTGCTTACCGGTCTTTGTCCTTTGACCGATACATTGTCACTTTCGGTCCTTTGGTTTGACCGATATTCGTCCTTGATCGATACCTGTCCTTTGACCGGTACTTTGTTTTATCGGTCCTTTCGTTCGACCGGTACTTTGTTTTATCGGTCCTTTTGTTCGACCGGTACTTTGTCTATATCGGTCATTCGCTTCGACCGGACCCTTGCTCGACCGGGTTTTCTTTAAAAAAAAAAGGGTCAAATTTTTGTCTCACGATCATTTTGCAGTGCATTTCTTTTAGCCCCCGTTCTTCAAGATTTCAGGAGTTTGTCATTAGTGACCCTAAACTTTCAAGTTTCACACTTTGTCACTTTTGGTCCCTGCACTTTCAAATTCCATCTCTTGTCAAGTTCAGTCCTTGTATATCAAAAGGAATGCCTTCAAGCGAAGCACTTTCAATAAGTATGGATGAGATGCCACCTGTTCTTTACAGAGGAGAATATGACCTATGGAGGATTCAGTTGTTAGACTTCATTGATAAACTTGACTTGGGTGATTATATCAGACTATCTCTGAGGGAAGGAAGAATGGAAACTCCGACAAAGATTTATTATTTTATGGGAGAAAATGGAAGAACGGAACACGGAACGTACTCACTACCATTTCAGGAATACACAGATGAGCAAAGAAAGAGATTTGAAGATGATAAATTGACTAAAGCTTTTATCTTGCAAGGAATTCCCGAGGAGATTTCTAAAGAGATTTCTGTAAGTTTAGACAGTAAAAAGGCTACAGGAAAACAGCTGTGGGAACATCTTGAGAAGATAATGACAGGACCAAAGATGTCTTCAAGAGTAAAGTTTTTGGAAACTAAGAACAAAGAGCTGACAAGAAAAATCTTGAACTTGGAAGATCAGATTGTCCAGATCCAGAAAGCATCCGTTGAAAGTTATGAGGAAAATATCTCTGAACTAAAAGTTGCAAATGCCAATCTTCAAAAACAAATATCTGATTTGGAGCAAAAGCATGCTAAAAATAAATCCGTGTGTGAGAAATCTTTTGCAAAGAAGTTCTCAGATTTTTCGAGAAAATGTGCTGATGAGAAGAAAGAAGTTGAGCTGAAATGCATAAAACTTTCTCAGCAAGTTTCTGATTTTCAGAAAGTAATCATTCTTGAAAGAGAGAAGTTTGCAACAGAAAAGAAGTCCATTGAACAAAAGAATGTTAGCGTCTTCAAAGAAATATCCGGCCAAAGAAACAATGCTGAGAAGGGATTTGAAAAAGAGAGAAGTATGTTTGAGGCTGAGATTAAAAAGTTGACTGGCAAGTTATCTGAACTATCTGAGAAGGCACTAAAAGAGCAGAAAACGAAGTCTGAGTTCTCGAAGAAGATTAACCTGCTTGTTAAAGAAAGAGACAACTTTGCTTCGACGATTAAAGTGCTTGAACAGACTGCATCAAGTTCAAATCAGAAATCGGTCTCTTCACAAAGGTCAGTTAAATCTTTTGATCAGATTCGTAAAACTAACCTTTTCTATGATAGAAATATAGATGGTTCAGGTACACGTTCTAGAAGAAGGAGATACAAAGATGAGGAACTGGTCTGGAAGAAGAAACCAGTGGAAGATGAGCTGAAAGAAAGAGAATCATGTGTACATGCGTCTAATGCCAAGAAGAACAAAGCGAGTAAAGGTAAACCTGATCATATCTACTCGAGAGATCAATTACTCAGGTTGTCAGGTAAAAAATACCATTGTTCTTATTATCGTACACATGATCACATTCACAAAACCAGTGATCATTTCTGGTATAGTTCTTATTCTATTTCCCCCACAAGAACTGCAACTAACATTCATGGACCCAAATACCAGTGGGTACCAAAACCAAAAATTGATTCTGTGTTGCAGGCACCTACTGTCCAGGGGGAGTAGAAGAACTATGGCTTCTAAGTAAATCAACTTAGAACCCGTACTTCAACGAAGTATGGCTTCTGATCACATGACAGATCAGGACTCGTTCTACAATGTTCAGACTTGGATATTTTGCAAATATCCAGGGGGAGCTTATCTGATCTATATCATTCTATCATGATTTGAGGGGGAGATTAAAAGTAAGTATCTTCTAACTCTAGATCTCTGATTGTTTGGAAGACGAACGACTTTCCATCATGAAAAACAGTTTCTGAAATGTTCAAACCACTTCTGATTTTCAAAAGGTTTCATGAATCTAGAAGTGTGAATTTAAATGTTTTCACTTTTTGTGCTTTAATGTTTAACTGACTGTGTGTTTCTAAAGATCAATACTTGCGTATTATCTTATTCTTATACTGTAACGTATTCACACACACAGGTTTAGTACTTCATTTGTATTTGTTATTACCATGTCTCATAGCAAAACAATTTTTCGATGGTAATACCCCCGTTTGATATTCAATGTTGTTGAGCATCTATCATTATTCTAAATTTGTGCTTTCATTACTAAATTGTTTATTTGTTCATATAAACATAATATCCAATTCTTTGATACCCTAACCAGTTTATTTGATCTGATTGATACATTGTCAGATTCTCAAAACAACTCTTTTGATTTCATTTCTTTAATTCAATATCTTTGTTTTGAGAAATCTTCAAAGTTCAATTGCTCAAATCTTATGAGCATACATTTTTGACAGTGTTATCATACATTTTGTACTTAACTGTTCAAGTTAAACTGTTGAGCAAACTATTCTTTATAGGACTTACATGGGATTTGTGTGAGAACTTAAACAGAACTTCCATGGATTCACGTTAACAAGTGTTTCCTACCCAGGAAGTTATCCTTGAGTAATTGAGGGGTGAGGGGTCTTAAATCAAAGAGTGGGGGAGATAACTCATCCGGTTGAGTTTTTCTCATTGTGCTGAGCGGAAAAATGAAAAGGAGAGTTTGGTTAGAAGTGAGCTTTAATGTTAAAAAGAAAGAGGGTGTGAGAACAGAGTTAAAAGAATATGAAAACTCTGCACCAAACACTTTCTGAGCCAGGCAGCCACATCTACTGATTGGTTCACATTCTTTGGTGACCATCATTAAAACAGGTAGTTAGCCCATGCCAACTCTTGCTTTAACCCCACCAACCACTCGTTTCTTTCTTAACAAAGAAATGTTTCATTTTCTTTGGGGACGCAACATATCTGCTATCTAGTCTTCACTCGGAAGTTTTAGATTTTGAAAAAGAAGGAAAGTTGCCCCACCTTCGCACCTCTTTCATGCACATTGAGTTTGTGTAATATATGTTGTTGTCTCAACAGTTTACACAATTGGAGCCTGATCAAGCTAAGTAGCTTCAATCATTCATACACTTGCACGAGCACACAAGGAATGAGTTTTCTTGTCATAACATTCATAGAAAATTCCTTTGTGGTTTTTCGATGATTGAATGGAAGCCCTGGGGAGTGAACATCACAAAAACTCCTTTCCAAAGTACATTCGTTGTACAAAGTGGCTCAGTGCTACTTACTGGCATACTAACTGTATCATTTGTTGATTCAGGTTCACAATTCCTATTATGTCTGAATTTGAAAAGATTTGGATATATACATATCATGAATTGACGGATACTCAGATCACAGGTGGGAGAAAGTCAAATTATCATAAAAGGGGAGATCAAAGAAAGTGCTGAAATTGAAGAAGTTTTGATGATTATGATGCTCACAATCATCAAAAAGGGGGAGAAAAAGTTCAATTTCAAAGTTTTAAAGAAAGAAAGTTATTTCTGAAGATAGTCTAGAGATCAAAGAGATGAAGATGATGTTTCAATTTTTCAAAGAGATTTCAAAGATTGTATTGATTCTTTCCGTATCATGTGGTGTCTACTACAAGTTTGTTTATCATTCCTACTATGCGCTGACTGAAACAAGTTCTTGAGAAGAAAACAAATCTATTCAACTAGCGGTTCAAAGACAGATTTTTCTGTTGAATTATGTGACCAAGATAAGAAAGATATTTCAGATTCAAAGGACACTGAACCAGCTCAGAATGAAGAGGACAGAGGTGAAAAGGAAGATCAACCCTGAGATTCAGGAATCAAAGGTCCTGAGATGCCAGTTTTGGAAGAGGAAGACACAGATGATGATTCTTCAGTGTATGGTGGAAGCTCTCCAAAAAAGAATGACACCAATCTTGAAGTAAATCTTAATGAGGAGGCTGTCAATGCTACAAGAACTCAGAAGAATCATCCTCCTCAATTAGTGATTGGTGACATCAATTCTCCAATGATCACAAGGCAACAAAGCAAGATAGGGGGATTGAAAGATCTACAATCAGGTTTATTATCTTGCTTTCTATCACAGGTTGAACCTAAAAAGGCATTTGATGCAATGAAGGATCCAAGCTGGATAGAAGCAATGCAAGAGGAGCTACTGCAGTTTGTACTGCAAGATGTATGGGATCTGGTGGATCTTCCAAAAGGACACAGAGCAATTGGCACAAGATGGATCTTTAGGAACAAGAAAGATGAAAGAGGAATAGTAATAAAGAACAAAGCCAGACTAGTGGCATAAGGGTACACTCAAGAAGAGGGTATTGATTATGAAGAAGTATTTGCACTAGTGGCCAACGGCAGTACTGGGCCAATGCTGCTATTCAATCTGAAGAGGGCAATCACGTCATCAAAACAAGGGTATGTGATAAACCCCTGACCATCACAGAGGAGTGTATTCGCATCCATCTACGCTTAGATGATGCCTCAGGTATAACCTCTTTACCTAAGGAAGATCTTTTCCAAACTCTTAGTAATATGGGGTATGAAGGTCCCACTGATGTATTCAAGTTTTTCAAGAACAGATTTTCACCACAGTGGAGATTTTTTGTTCATACCCTACAACATTGCATTTCACGAAAAAACAACTGGATGGAGTGAGTTTAGCAGTACCTTAGCTTATGCTTTGGTCTGCTTAGCTACCTCTAGAAAGTTTAATTTCTCACAAATGATTTTCAATGATTTTATGTCAAACCTGGATACCAAATCCAAAAGCTTTTATATGTATCCCAGGTTTGTACAAGAGATTATACTACAGGAATTGACGGATCTACCCTCTTTCAAGAGGTGTATGTACCAAAACCTCCCAAAGGAAAGGTATTCTCAAACATGAAAAGGCCCTCCAAGGACTTTTCTGGCCAAGACACCCCATTGTTCTCTACAATGATGGGTGTGTCACATTCCCATGGTGAGGCATCAGTGTTAAAGCCCTCATCTGACAACCAAACTGATGACCTACCCACACTACTCATTTCTAGTAATCCTCCTCAGATTCCTATTGAAAATCCCACATCCCCCATCACCAAAATCTATATAAGGAAAAAGGTAAAGAAGGTTCCTTCCCTTCTTGTACCTTCACCCCCACAACCTTCAAGCCCTCTAATGGAGCATTCTCCATTAGAGAATATCGATAGGGAAACCACAGGGGTGTCTCCCAACCCCAAGAAGGTGCTCACTAAGGAGCAGGTTGAGCATGTGGGCAGTGAGGCTCACACTACTGACTTTGCACAAAGTGTAGAGCAGGACAGTGTGAACATCCCTAAGACCTTCCCCACGGCAACTTTGGGTGAGGAATCATCCAAAGGTCCCAGGTGCCAAGAAACCAAGGGGGTAGAGGCTGCTTCTGCTAGGCAGAATACCTCTACTAAAAGATCCAAGGATCCTTCAAGGGTGGTCAACACACACAAAGCAGGTGAGGACAGATATAACTATGATGAATTGATGGAAACTATAGGCAATATCAATCTTGATGTCATCAAACAGGGTGCTGATATAGAGGAATTGAAACTGGTGATTCTGTCTCAACAAATGCAGATTACCAAACTAAAGAAGATGGTTCAGAGGTTGGTGCAGAAAAAGAGAAGAAAGCAGTATGTTTTAAAGAAAAGGGGAGATGCTTTCAACAAGGGGGAGAAACAAGCTGAAGGGGAGAAACAAAGCCCTGGTAGCATGGAAGCTCATTTTGAGGAGGAGTTGAATAGGGAAACAGAAAAAGCAAATGCAGCAGAAAATACAAAATAAGCAGTAATTGAGCCAGCAGCAGTAACTGCAAAAGAAGTAGAAACAGAGAAAACTGCAGCAGAAACAGCATTGTCCAGAGAGGAAATTGAAATTGCAGAAACCCTTGTAAAAGCTAAGAATGACACTCCCAAAGCCACTCAAAAGGCTAAGGGAGTAGTGATCAAAGAAGGAGGATTAGAGAAGAAACTAAAAGAAGTCAGTGTGGAGGATGCAAAGACGAAGGGAAAGGAAAAGATGGTTGAGTTTGAGCTACCAGTGAAGAAACAGAAATAGATAGAGTTAGATGAAGAATTGGCCAAAAAGCTTCAAGAAGAGTTGGAAAAGGAGGAACAAATCCAATCTTCCAAAGATAGAGAGCTTGCATTGGATATGGCCAAAAAGTTGAATGAAGAATATCAAAGGAGTTTAAAGCCTGCTGTTGTTAAGAGAGTAATAAAGAAAGTTGTTGTTCAAAGGCAAAGACAACCTTCCAAGACATACTTAGCAAACCAAGAAAGAAGGAAAATGATAAACTTCCTGAAAGGAGCCATTGGAGTTCCTGAGGGAATGTTTACAAGTATGTCCTTTGGAAAGCTTGAAGAACTCTACCAAAAGGAGATGGCCAAACTGAAAGGGGACTCCACTCAAAGGGAAGAAGCTGAAAGGAAGATGAAGGAGAGGCATGATCTCAACATCCAACAACCCTTCCTAGAAAGTGAAGAAGGAACTCCTGTCAAGGAAAAGAAAGAAGAAAAGAAAGAAGAAAAGAAAGAAGAGACATTGGCTCATCAAATTGGAGTAATCAAAAAAAAGAAAACTATTGCCACCAAGCCAAAGGCAGAAAGGGCAAGAATTGAAAAAGAAAGTGCAGAAGCAGAACCTATTGATGAACCTTTAGTAGAGCCAGAGCAGAACCCAGAGCAGTCCAATCAGCAATCAAATGAGCAATTTGACTTATACATGACAGTGACAGATGAAGATCCAGTACAAGCTGACCCAATATCAGTCCAAGCTCCTGAAATTATCCATTGGGATATCCTGGAAGATCAAAGGAAGAAATACTTCAGGATTAAAAGGATGGGAGACAAGTATCAGGTTTATTCTACTTGGGGAAAATTCATCAGAAGTTGTTCCATATCAGACCTAGAGGAAATGTTTAAGGTTGGAATGAGCTTGTATGAAGAGGAATTGACAAAAGCAGGAATGAGCTTAATAAAACTAGCCATGGAGTACTTATGTATGATGTTTGATCCTAGCAAAGTTCAACATGTGGTCAGAGATCTGCATCTGGAGAATAAATTCCAAAGAATAGAAAATTGGATGATGTTTGAAAGGTGTGGAGTCTATGTCATCACTATAGACAAAGCTTATCATGAGTACTACCTTGTGGATAAAATCTATGATCACAGCAAAGTCAAGTTGCAAGGTATGTTGAATGCAAAGCTTATATGTTCAAAGGATTCAGAAATGGCCAGGATAGTAGTCAGAAGAATTATCAATCAAAGTCTGGGACTGGATCCAAATCTGGGCAACTGAGTTGAAGTGTTGAAAGCATCATGAAGATCTATGCTGAAGAACTTAATTTCTCATTCTGAAAAGTTAAGTTAGGAGGAGATTGTTGGGTCAGAATATGCTAAGGATGGATGCTACTGCTAGTTGAAAGGTATTACTACTGCTTGTACTTTTAATACTGCTAGTAAAATTAATACTGCTTGAAAAGTTAGTGCTGCTACTTGAATAGTTAGTACTGCTTGGAGAGTTAGTACTGCTAGTAGTTAGTACTGTTGAAGATTACTACTGCAAGCATGGTTAATACTGCTCAAGGATTAATACTGCTGAGGATGTTTATCCTGCTCAATGATTAATACTGCTAAAAGAAGGTTAGTGCTGCTTCTAAAGATAAATAAGACTTGAAGATAAAGATGAGTTGGAGATAAGGTTGAAGATAATTATGGTGTTGATACTGAAGATCAATTTTATTTTGATAATTATCTTGTAATCAACTTTGTATATATATTTTAGAAGTCTTTGTTAGAATTAACAATTATTCATACGTTTTGTTTAGAGAGAATTAACCTCAAGAATAGTTTAGATCCTTTCTATAGAGAAGTATAGAACGTCTGTTTAGCCTGTTAAACAGATTGAGGTTTTGTGTGTAATAATCAAGTTGAATTAATATAACTTGTGATTTGAGTTATATATACTGTTCCATTGATTTTATGTTAAAGTGTTTTTCCGCAACTTCTTTAACTTAGCAGTTGCGTTCGTTTCCTGCTCAAGAGAGCGGGAAACTAAGGACTTCACGTCATTAAGACGTGAATGAAGAGCCAACGACGCCTGGAAGGCATGAAAAACATACATTAAGTCAGTAAAATACACGACTAAACAAAAAAGAACTCGACAGTTCTTACCTTGAACCAGAATCCTGCGACACTAGCATCCACATCCTCGAACGCCAGATCTTTGTACCGCTCGCGGACGGTCGGCAGGAAGAAACTATTCGCATACGGGAACACCTCCTTTCCTATCTATACCACCGGTCGATAAAAAGTCAGTCGGTAGTCTGATACTCACCGTCATGGTCTTAGGATTCTCACCTGTTTGCGGACCCTTCCCCTTGTCTATCGACGAAGACGTTTCCACCACCAGTGGTGAGACTGAAGAGACCGATGTGGCCTCCGCAACTGGTGGCGTCATCGCCTCCTTGGAACTAACAACCTTAGGGTCATCGTTCCCTCACGACCGTCTTCATCTTCTTGCCCTCCGATCCAGCAGTCGAAAAGGGCCCTTCTCTTCAAAGCCCGACCTTGTCGAGCTAGTTGAGCAACCGACTCGCCTACGAGGGACTCGTAGTTTGTACTGATGGAATCAAGTTTCTTGAAAACAAATAGACCTTACTAAATGACCTATGGATTAAAAACGTCTTACGACCAGAAATCCCAAATGGTTTTACAACTAGTGAGTGACATCTATCGACTAGGCCCCACAAACACCAAATGGTGACGTCGAACGACTAGACCCATTAAAACCCTATCGGGTGACATCTGCTCGACTTGACCCTAAAGATATTACGATCTATAAACACATCCTACTAATGAAGAGAGAAACCTACCTGGGGCAGCTTCCCCAGTATCATCATTTTGCTCCTCTTCTTCTTCTTCAACATCTTTGTCGATGCGATCATAGGGCTCAAGGATGACCACATAATCTTCATCATCTTCGTCCTCCCCTCTCGACGCCATGGGGAAGAATGAGCATTCCTCAACGCTAAATTCAAGAAGGCTCTCGACCTTCTTGGCCGAATCAGAATACGACATGACTCTCGAAAAATCGATCGCTGAAAGATCATCAGTTGTTAGATTAACAAAAATAGAAAAATAACAAAAGTGACAAAAAGCTTACTCGTAGTGTTCCACCCAGTGGTGATCCATTGAGCGGTCTCGTCTAATGGCGCTACACAACCAAAGACATATTGTGTCTTCCACTTACGATCATTTACCGTCGTCACTTGAACCAAAACACGGTCAGCTCTAAATCTAGAAAATAGACTGTACCTATGGTTTAGCTCCGCTTTGACCGAGTAAGCCACCAGCAAGTCGTTAACAGTAAATGGTGATGTCCATTTTACTGTTAATCGTTCAAAGACTTGAACAATACGCCAGAATTGGGGCATCATTTCCCCCATTGACAACCCAAAAATCGTCAAAAAATCCCTCGACAAGGGAGAGAAAGGCCATGAAAAGCCTATCTTGAAGGGATATTCGTACAAGACGAAATACCCTTTCGGGCATTGTTCCGACTTCCGTTGACCCGGAGCATTCAGTCGAACGTCGACTGGAATCTTGGCTAGACGCCAAAAATCTTTCATTTCGACCTCTCCTTTGACGGTGCTAAAAGGGTCGGCTTCCATTTGAAAAAGTTATTAAAAAATTAGAGTCCTAAAACACTCTTAAAAGAAAAAACTCGAAAAGGCAACTAAAATCTTTTCCTAAAGCCTAAGAAAGAAAAGATCTGGTAAAGTCCTCTATTTATATACCAAATCGGTGGTAGCATGAACCAACAGCCAGATGCCACCTACATCGACTCTTCGCCCTCCTCTATGGATGAACGCCACTTGTCCCTATGCCTGACACCATGCGCCCACATCGTCATGATGTCACAACAGTTAAACGGCTGCACGCTTCCCCCCAGAATCGCTTCGGTTCTCGAGGAAACGATTTAGTTACAAGAAATCGACATGTGTCCCACCTGGTTACAAAATTCGAAAAAAATGACTTATCGTCTAACTTTCCGAATTTTGGGGGCAAACTGTTTGGTTAAAATTTCATAAGTCACGACCAACGAAAGAAAACCAAACGTCTCCAGTCTAGCGACCATTCTTGTATTAAGATAAGGTCATGCCGATAATGTATGACATTACACATCGTTGTCCTCGACGACGATCGTCGTGAGTTTCCCACGTCTACGACTAACATGAATCACTCGACATGCTTATATCTTACGATCTACGTAACGTTACTAACAATCATTGATCATTCATTGCACACAATCGTTTTTCCTTTGTGGATCTTTCATTATAGGTTTAATGCACATAATGACCAACTAATATAACGGACGACCGCCATCAAGATTAATCAATATCAGTATCGTTGGACAATTAATGCTCGTTTATGGCAACCAAAGCTATATATACAACTTTGAAGATCAATACAAGGACAAGATGAGCATCTGATAACAAGCAATTACGAAGATATAACTCTCACAGATTCTTTCAAGCAGAATCTCTCGACAGAAGTGTTCTATTACATGACATTTAGCATACGACGCACGATTACATTATTTTCTATTGTAACATTGTCATTTGTACTTGTAATCACTCCTTCTAAAGGACACCGTCCCTGCTTGGCTTCCATAGGGCACTTGACGATCCTCAATGTCGTTCGCGGTTTTACCCTCGACGGAGTTTTCCGCGTCACCAAATCTATGTGTTCAATTTACTTTCTGTCATTATCGTACGATTTGTTGCGTGATTGCCTACTTTAGTTGTGAAAGCTCCACACCGACCTTAGATCTTCCTTTGGACGATGTTTGACATTAACAAGTGTCGACTCTCTTAGCTCTTCGAGTGCATCAAGATCGTAACTTAGATCAACTAAGTTGTGATCGACAGATGTATGTCATGCAGTCGATAGTTTAGTTTCAACAGCTAATACAACTTCACATCCATAGACCAAGGAGAAAGGGGTTTGAGTTGTGGACTTACGAGGAGTCATACGATTCTCCCATAAAACCGTCCTGAGTTCTTTGACCCATTTACCTTTTGCGACTTTGAGTCTTTCTTTATCGAGTTAACGATAACTTTGTTGATTAATTTTGCAAGCCCGTTTGATTGTGGATATCGAGGTGTCGACATCGTAAGTTTTATATTGCGATTTTCACATAATTGACGAGTCCTGTCAAGAATAAATGTGATCCATTATCGCATACGATTTCAGATGGGACACCAAAGCTGCAGATGGTATTAGTTTGAATAAAAGAGAAGAACTCTTTGTCCCTGATTTGGGAGAACGCAGCAACTTCTATCGATTTTGAAAAATAATCGGTAAGGACTAATAAAAATACCTTTTGTCCAGTGGCTGGTGGTAATTTACCGACTATGTCCACGCCCCATCGCATGAAAGTCCATGAAGGTAATATTATGTGTAATGGTTTTGAGGGTTGGTGGGACATACATGTGTGTCGCTGACATGTGTCGCAACTTTGAACGTACCTTTTGGCGTTTTCCCAATGTTGGTCGGTAGTAGCCCTATCGAGAGATTCGATTTGCCAGACTTCGACTACCAGAGTGATTGACACATTCTCCGTCGTGCATCTCTTTAAGGATATTTTCGACTTGATTACCAACAACGCATCTTAAGTTTAGACCCGTTAATGCTCGTTGTTAGAACTTGCCATTGATCATGACATATCTTGATGCTTTAAATCGATTTTTTCGAGCTTCCATTCTATCTTCGGGTAGCCGAACGTTTTTTAGATATTCCTTGATTTCTCTCGACCTGTCGTCTTCTTCGTCTAGGGCATTCACTTGGTTGTTATTATCGACAATTGTTTCGATGGATGGGGATGATAAATGAATCATTGGTACGATGTCGAAAGGTGATTTGCTAAGTGCCGGTCCAAGATTGGCTAAAGCATCGGCTTGAGTGTTTTGATCTCTTGGGATCTTCTTAATCGAAAATGTGTCAAACATTTCTACTTTGATTTTTGCTACTTTAAGATAGGATGTCATCTTGTAGTCTTTAGCTATGAACTCTCCATTTATCTTATTTACGACCAGTAAGGAGTCACTTCCAACTTGCAGACTGATCGCTCCAAGGTTTCGAGCCATGTCCATTCCTACGATCAATGTTTCGTAATCTGCTTCATTGTTTGTTACTTTGAAGTCACAACATATAGAGTACACCATCTTCCCCCTGTGGCGACTTTAAGATGACACCTAAGCCAGTTCCTCAAGAATTTGATGATCAGTACACATAGAGTGTCCAAGAAGTTTTGTCTAGAGTCGCCACATATAATGCTTTGACTTGTGCATCTTTTTCCAGTTTAGGACTGAAATCGGCGACAAAGTGTGTGAGTGCTTGAGATTTTATTGTCATATGTGGTTTGTAACTGATGTCGTAACTGCTGAGATAAATACTCCTTTTGGCTAGTCGACTTGTCAACTCAGGTTTTCTTAAGACGGACTTAAGAGGATAGTTAGTCACGACAGTTATGGGATGTGACTCAAAATAATGTCGTAACTTTTTTGTTGTGGTCACTAATGACAAAAAGTAATTTTTTTCATGGAAGAATACCTGGTTCCAGTGTCCAAAAGAGACTTACTGGCGTAATAAATTGGTAGTTGATGCTTGTCGTCCTCACGAGTAAAGACGACACTACGGAGTTAGAACTCACGACAAGATATAGTTGTAGGACTTCACCGTCTATAGGTTTCGGCAGCAGGGGTGGTGACATCATGTATTCTTTTAACTTCTGAAGTGCATGCCCTTGATTGTCTGTCCACTTGAATCCCATGTTCTTCCTCAAGACACTATAAAACAAGTGACATTTATCAGAAGGATCGTGAGATAAACCTGTTTAAAGTTGCGACACGACTGGTAAGCCATTAGACTTCTTTGAAGTTTTGTGGCGACTGGATGTTGATGTTCGCCTTAATTTGGTTAGGATTGGCTTCGATCCCTCGATGTGTTACCATGTGACCTAAGAATTTACCGGCATAAACACCAAAGGAACATTTGGTGGGGTTCAACTTCATCTTGTATTCTTTAAGAATCACGAAGGATTATTGGAGGTGTCCAATGTGATCCATTGTATGTTTTCACTTTACAAGCATGTCATCGATATATACCTCCATGGTGTCGACTGATCGTCGGTACGTTGATCCTGCATTCTTAAGACCAAACGACATTACTTTATAACAATAAATACCTTTGTCTGTCATGAATGTTGTCTTTAATTAGTCGTCAGGATGCATTAGAATTTGATTGTAACCGGAATATGCGTCCATGAATGTTAATAATTCGATCCTGGCAGTTGTGTCGATTATTGCGTCGATATGTGGCAGTGGAAACGGGTCATTAGGACAAGATTTGTTGAGATCCGTGAAATCGATGCAGACTCTCTACTTGCCATTCTTCTTTTGTACGACCACGATGTTAGCCAGCCATTCAGGATATTTTACTTCTCTGATCTTTATAGTCTTCACAAATTATCGACCTCGTCGTTGATTACGTTATTTCTTTCTAGAGCAAACTTTTGACGCTTTTGTTTGACTGGTTTAAACGAAGGATCGATCTTTAATTTATGCGATATGATTTCAGGATCTATACCGATCATGTTTTTATGCGCCCAGGCGAAGTAGTCGATATATTCTTTCAAGAACTCAATCAATTTTCCTTTCAGGACAGGGTCTAACGATGACCCTACGAAGAAGAATCGACGAGGATTGTTCTGATCTAGGACGACTTCTACGAGCTGATAATCGTCGACAGTTTCAGGAACATCCTGGACTGTAATTGTTGTAATTGTTGGATGTCTTACTTGCGGGGTTTTAGTGTCGTTCGATAACAATCACGTGTGACCTTTTGTTCGCTCTTGATCTCTTAGACACCCCAAGGCGTCGGGAATTTTATGTTCTGGTGGAATGTAGAGGGGACGGATTTCATTAAATCCAAGGGCGTCCAAGGATGACGTTGTAGGCTGAAAAGCGGTCCATGACATTAAATTTCATTTGCTTATTCATTCCTTTCACATAGACTGGAAAGACAATTTCTCCAACTGTATTTGTTGTGTCTCCATTGATTCGACTAATATGGTCTAGCGTCCTACGATTTCATTTTTTCTATCCCCATGGCTTTTATCGTACTAAGGAAGATAATGTTAGCAGAGCTTCCTCCATTTATTGATGCCCTTCTAGTCGAACAATTCCCTATTGTGAGTTGAATAATCAACCCATCGTGGTGTTTTTGCAATGGGTCATTAAGATCATCATGGTCGATGAATAATCAACCCTCCGGTTCTAGTTCTGTTTTCGGTCTATGCGATCTTGGAATCGAAGAATCGTCTGTTTGTTTAACAACATGTCTTTTGGCTGTGGAATATGTATGATCACAGATGTCGGAACCTCCATGATACAATTGATGACCTTCGAGTGGACGAGTGAAGGAGGTCGCGCGTCATCCCTGTTATCTAGTAAACTTTGTAGGTGGCCTTTTGGGACTAACCAAGCCAGGGATATGCAGTCGTTCATTATGTGGCCATAGTCGTAATGAAAGTTGCACCACTTGGACTTATTCTTCTTTTCGTCAGCCTTGTCATTTTTCTTAGGCCATCGAATTGTTGTCTGCACATTTTTTAGAGAGTCGACCGGCTCTTTCACTGTCCTTTGAATCCATAAGATGAGATTTTAGGATGTTGGGGGAATTTGGGAGTCCTTGTAACATTTTTTTTTGTCAAAGCGGACGTTCGAAGTTCGTCGCGAAGATTCCTTCCTGGGATTAGCCTTGATCTTGAATTATGGTTTTTTGACTCCCAAAGATCGTCTGTCGTCTGAATGTTTTGGTCGGAAGGCGGCATCGTCCTCGACCCGCATATGGGCCAATATCCTTGCCCTGACGTCCTCGAAAGTCTCAGGGGGGATACTTGGTTAGGCCGAGATACAATTCAGAGCTATCTTCTAGACCTCGTTTATAGGCTTCGATAACGGTCTTGATATCACAATTCCGGAGGCTAATCATTTTGGAATTGAAACGATTGAAGTAGTTGCGGACTAATTCTCCAACTTTTTGCGTGATATAGTAGAGGTCGCTGGTTTGTTTCTCCATCTTGCGACTGCTCGCAAATTGCTAGAAAAACTGGTTGACAAAGTTCTAAGAATGTGCTGATGGATTTGGGCTTCAAGTTAATTAACCACTGGAGGGTAGCCCCTGTAATTGTTGCTCCGAAACTTTTGCACATGCAGACCTCTTGATATTGCTGTGAGATCAAAACCCTCTACACTAATTATTTTTACAGTGCTATATGTTCCGTCGGGTCTGTTACTCCCGAATACTTGGGCAAGAGAGTTGGAATGTTGTACTTTTTGGGGATGTCGACCAAAGCTATTCTGTCGACAAAAGGTGATGTTTGATATCCTGTCGGGGGTTCCACGTGAGAGGAAGTGCAGCACTTGGTAGTTTGGTAAGTAATGACAACATCTTCTCGTTCTGTTCTTCCAATAGTTTCAATCATCGTGAGATTGGTTCGTCAAGCTTATTCCCGTTTACCATCGTAGGATTCGTCGTACGTGTTCAAAGGGACGAATTCTAAATCTTGAGTGTCGTCACTACCCATGGGAAGACTCGTGGTCAGGAACGTCAGGGGTATGTGAAATGGTATTGAAAGGGTCAGTATCGACGTGACTGGCATTGATGGAACTAATGATGATGGGATTGGCATTGTTGGTACTGCCAACGTTGGAACTGCCATCGTCGGGATCGATACAGATGGGATCGGTAGTGACGGAATCCACAGTGTCGTCAGAATCGGATTGATGAAACAGGAATAGTTATGATGACCGTCGATGGATGCTGCATGGCGAAGGTGTTCGGCGGTGGTCTGGGGAAAATGAACTGTGGAGGTAGACGGATTGATGATTTCCCCATAAATTTTGAACCAAATGGTAGTAGTTGAGCATGCTGAGGTGATTGGCTCTCCATGGCTCCTCTTGTATTTTGGCTTCTCAAATGCGCAATTTCTTGGAATGTTTTGCGATTTTGTTCGTCCAAGGCATTAATTCTTTGACGAGTTGCTTCCAATTCCATGCGCATTTGAGCGAGGGCATTGTAGTTTGCTCGTTGTCCTGACATGTTCCTGTAAACAAAAATTTCAATGAGAAATCACTAGTAAGAGGTGCGTTTGTCGAACATGTTCATTAGTCGGGGCCCCACAGTGGATGCCAAACTGTCAATGCCAAAAATCACCCTTTGGAATGACTTAAGATCGGTGTGGATCTTTAACAACTAAAGAAAGAGATATTGGACAAATCGCACAACAAACAAAGAAAAATAAATGAGACACGAGAGTTTGGTGTCGAGGGTAAAAGCCGCGGACGACAGATTAGGTCGTCAGTGCACTATGGATGTCAAACAGGGACGTCATCCTATAAGAACAGTGATCGAGAGTATAATTAGTTAGAAAAATACAAGAAAATGAACTAATCAGAAGATTTGCTTTGTGTGTCATGAGATTGACTGAAGTGTCGTAATTTTCTTCGAGAGAGAATAACTTGGTTTGCTTTCTGCAGAGTAAAGTGCTCTAGAATTAGCTTGATGTGTTCGAATGAGCTCTTGTTGCTTGTTTATATAGCTTTTGCCATCATAAATGAGCTTTAATGAGAATAACGGTCCATCTCTTGAATGGTCTTGATGATTGTCTTCAGTTATAGCCATTGGACCATAAATGACCGGAGACCTGCATTCAATAGTTAACAAAGAAATGCATGTTGTGTATTAAATGGTTAGTACAGAGCCGACCCAAGTGTTGGGCGAAATGGACGGTGGCCCAGGGAAACAAAGCCTATGGGGGCATCACAACCCAACACTTATATAGGGCTTAGTAGGCTCTGTTTTTGAAAATTTTCCCTAATAGCCGCTCTCGATTATCAATTTATCATCGTCGATTTCTCTCTGTGAATCCTCACAGAAGACTCTCACGACCTGCCTCTTGCCCTTGCCTATCGTTGGTTTCTCTCACCTTCTAGCCACTACGTTGTTGCCCCTTCGGCGTTCACTCACAACCGCTGCTACCCACCAGCCACCAGTCACGACCGTCGACCTCCCTTCACTAGATTACTTTTTAGTTCTCACGAGTCAGCCTCTGCTCTCACTCAGTTTCACTCCATCACTCGAGTTTTCCTTGAGGCTCCACGTGTTTTTTTTTCCTTATTTACTTATGTAGACCCTAGTAATATATTCACTGTTTTGCTTATTTTTCTAAATAAGGAGTATCCATAAGAGAAATTCTAAGTTGTTTAATGCACTGCAAATTAGTATTTAACAAAAAATTAATGAAATGTTAGCTTTGGTATTTATGAGAAAGATAAAGTTTCTCAATGAGTGATTTGTAAACAAAATGACCTGTAGTTAAGGCTCGTGCACATCTTTATGCTTTAGAATTGGCAACGGACTGGAAGCTTGATATGTTGCAAACCTGATTCCTTAAGGAGTTGTTGTCAATGTTGTGTTAACTCTCTTTGAGCTAAAACCAGGCCTTTTCAAAACATAACGGACTTCCAGACCTAAGAAAATAGTGAAGAAACCACATACATATGTTGGTAAATTGATTATTCAAGAAATTCTTGAGTTAGATCTCAATGAGATCATAACTAGTTACCAAAATATCATCTTCATAAGTACATACAACAATAAGATTATTATCATTTTATTTTAGGAAAAAAAATATAGTAATGCTTACAATACATATACGCTTTGTTTAAGGACTGATGACAATTTGTGAAATTGAACTAGTTTGTTTTAGGTAAAGTTGGCTTTGTTTTGTTGTTCAGGTTTTTGGTTTATGTCCCTTGTTGTAACTTTCTTTTTTCAATAAAATCGATCGACATGGAGATGAGTCGGCAAGTGTACGTGACTAAGTTCCAAACCCTTTAAAGATTTGTTATTTTCTTTATTTCTTGGATAAGGGGCATTTTTTTAACTCTCTGCCCAGGGCATTCAAAACCATTGGACTGGCCCTGGGTTAGTATCATAACTAAACTTATGACGGTCGATAGTTATTGCTGAAACGAGGTTTAAGCCTAAATGGTCGCTAGTCTTGACTCGCAGGTAATCTTGCGACCGATACCAAAAGTAGCGATCGTGAGTCTTACTGTGTATGGTCGTTAGGACCTAGTCTAAAGATCTGTTCGGTCGTGTGAATCTTACTTCGGTCGAGATTTTGGAAATTTTACCCAAACAGTATACGAATTCAGACCTGTATAAAAAAACCCATAAGTGTTTTTCTAAGATATGATTTCTTTTATTTAATAATTAACCCAAAATCTCACTTATATAATTAATATGTAAAGGATATAATTCTACGCACTACTTGAGTCCACTACTAGAAAAAATGTCATTTCCGATGGCAAAATCCGTCGGAAAATCAAATTACCGGCGGATTTCTGGCGGATTACGCTGTCGAAAAGTCTCCCGCCATAAAATGAATTTTCCGACGGATTTTTCCGTCGGAAATCCGTCAGAAATTAATTTCCCATTTTTTTTAAGAAAGTCAGATTAATCAACAAATTCTTAATTTGATTAATTAGTTTCCGACAGATAAAAAATTTATTATTTAATTTATTTTTAACTGTTTATTTATTAAAAAAAATATAAAGAACAATTTTAAAAAAGGAAAACAAATTTCCAACGAAAAATCCGCCGGAAGCTGGAAATCCGTCGGAAATTTGTTTTTCTTTCTTAAATTTTTTTTTTAAAATTATTATTTAAAATATTTATTTAAATTATCCGCCGGAAATGTCTGTCGGAAATCCGTCAAAAACTTTTTTAAAATTATAAATTCGAAACTATTTCTTTAATTTCACCGACGGATAATCCGTCGGAAATTAACTGTATATTTAAAAAAATAATTAAAAAAAACGATTTTAAAATTTTAAAATCCTGTAAATGCAAAAAAGCTGTAAATAAAATATTAAAATAAATTAAAGTTGTCATCGATTATAAAGGACGCTAAAAATACAAATTGTCCCAATTGTTCACTAAAGCAAGTTCATGTACATGAATTCAAATACAAAATAAGTCATAATACTCAACCATCAAGACTCTGGGGGTGGGGGAGGCGGAAACTGGGATTGAGGAAACTGACTCTGGCTTAACCTGGTCACTATCTCCATCATTTCCTGATGCTCCTTCCTGCGGACCTCGTCTCTTCGGCGCATCTCATCCGTCTCTTTGTTTCAGGCCTCTTCTGATTCGAGCAATCGGGCCTCTAATGCTTGAATCTACAAAAAAACAACAACCAACATTAGAGTTTTTAATAAGAAGTATATACGAAGTAAATAAACATGAAAGGAAAAAGAGGTACACACCCGAGCATCAGAAGAAGATGCACCACTCAAATATCCACCTGAGGGCACCCCGGTCAAGACCAAATTCGGATCCCTGGTGTTCCTAAAGTCGTATGTTCGACCTTTCATGCTTCCCCCGACCACCTGTTGCCATAATTCTTCATCTATTATGTGATGGGAAGTGGCATCCTCGCCGTATCTTTGGGTGAGATTGGCATTATAATTACCTGTGGTTTAAGACACAAGTCAATTTCAACAGCATAACGGCTGTGATTGGACATTTCCAAATAAAACAATCCTAACGTTTGCCTAACAAATGACAACCCAGACTAAAATGGAGATATATATACCAACATTTAAACTAAAACAATATTAATTTCTTCAAACAATGAAACCAAAGACAGATATAGCCACTAAACAATAAGATGTATGCCCAAAAAAATGCAACCCAAACTAGATATAACACTAGCATTTTAACTTAAACAATCCTAACGTTTGCCCAAGAAATGGCAACCCAAACTAAAATGGAGATATATATATATATATATATATATATATATATATATATATACCAACACTTATACTAAAACAATCTTAATGTTTGCCCAACAAATGGCAACCAAAACTAGACAGATAGATATAGATAGATAGATATAATAACATTTTAACTTAAACAATCCCAACGTTTACTAGAAAAAGATTTGGAATTAAAGGTAAACAATTATATAAACTTACCGCAATATGGTTATCCCTCGAAGTCACGTAACCCCCTAGTGATGACCTGCCATCCGAAGAAGATGACATTGTGCTCGACCTCTTCCTATGTGTATAATCGAAGAGGAACCCACAGGTCGGTGGCACACCATTTCTAGCTTTTGTCTACAAAGGTAAATACAACACATGTATTACTTGTAAAATACTAAAAATCAAGCTACTAAAGTAATCGTTGTTAAGGACCTACCAAACGAGCACGATGCATAGAGATCGAGATCAACCCGATGGTGTGTATGGAAATTTCACCATCAATCTCTGTCATCTTCTTCCAATGTTCGGTGTTCCATCAATCGATCATCTCGCTCCAGATTTCCTTAGTGAGCCATGAGGGAGGGAAGCCCTTCAATAAATTCATATCTTGGTCCCGGTTCTTAGGATCATAGGGTCGTCCATCGTTGACGGCCTTTACGCCTGCATTTGTCCTTGTTGAATTCAAGCCGTCATTGTAATTTTTCAATGATTTGGCCTCCCAAATCTACAACATAACGCTATCTAACGCCGAATCCCAACAATAGAATGCCTATACATAAAGTGTTAGTTGACATTTATTTTCAAAACGATTACAAATTAAATACATACTACAAATCTGAAATCGCTCATACATCTTGGCCCTGACCCCCCCTAGGGATATCCGTCCAAGAACACCAGGGATGATCAATAAAGGATCGATTGTTCTGGCTCATAACGCGAGTGGCATGCGTATTGTCGAAACTATATATATATATATATATATATATATATATACATATTGACTTGAATTAGTATCGATACCCTAAAACAGTTAATTTGATCAATTAATTAATATGACACTTACTCGGTGTCGTCTACCCCAAGTCGATGTCTTTACAACGGAGGTTGTTCGGGATTGGTGATGCCACAGCCATTTCCCGACTCAAGTTCATCAGCGGTAGGTGTTGAAGGTAGGGATGTCGAATCTTGAGGTGTCGAAGCACTACTAGAGGCTCCGGGAGTAGAAGTGTCTTCTCCTCGGTTGCTAGAACTACCCCCTACCTCCATAACGCCATATTCGTGCCATGGTTGGAAGTCTACAAAACAAAGTTAGAAAGCATAGAACAATGATGCAAGTATAGAAAACAACGTTAGATTTAAAAGACCTAGACAAATAAAAAACACAACATTTTGTCTCCAAATTCGTAACGGTAACAAATAAACAATTAAACATGTTTGCCAAATAAAAATTTAAAACATCTAGACAAAGTTTAATAAGACTAAAATTAACCTAATATTTAATCATCTGAGCCTTCAAACTCTTCTTCTTCGTCACCATCCGAGTCTTCAAAACTCATCTTCTTCGTCACTACTCTCGTCAACATGCCAGTTGTCGGGATGATCATTGGCAATTTCCACGTTTCCGACGGATAAGCCGTCGCTAATCCGCCGAAAAATGCATTTAATATTTTAATATTTTAAAACCCCGCTTTTTTATAGACATTATTTTTAATTCTTATATATTTAACTTTCCGACGGAATTTTCGTCAGTAATCCGCCGGAAAACAGGGTTCCGTCAGCAATTCATCGGAATATTCCCTTTTAATAATTATTTTATTTTACTAATACTTTTATTATTATTATTATTATTATTATTATTATTATTATTATTATTATTGTTATTATTATTATTATTATTATCATTAGTTTTTCAATTTACTGATTCACGCGCATTATAACCCATCAAAGAGCAATACAGCCGATTTAAGCCCAATTGAACTGATTTAAGTCAAACTGAACCCATCAAAGCCCATTTTGATTGTCGGTGACTTATTAAGGCCCAATATATCCGATTGAAACCCAATAGAACCGATTTAAGTCCAGTTGCATTGATTTAAGCCCAGTATAACCTACTAAAACCCAATTGAATTGATTTAAGCCCAATAGAACCATCAAATCTCAATAAAGCCCATCAAAGCACATTATGAGCATTGTTGACTTATTAAGGCCCAATATAACTTATTAAAACCCAATTGAACCGATTTAAGTCTAGTTGAACCGATTTTAGCCCAACAGAACCGAATTAAGCCCAATTGAACCGGCTTAAGAACAATATAACCCATTAAGTCCCAATTGAAGCCATCAAAGCCCATAATGAGTGTTATTGACTTATTAAGGCCCAATATAACCTAGTAAAAGCCAATTGAACCAATTTAAGCCCAATAGAATCGATTTAAGCCCAATATAACCTAGTAAAACCCAATTGAACCGATTTAAGCCCAATAGAACCATCAAATCGCAATAAAGCCCATCAAAGCTCGTTATGAGCATTGTTGATTTATTAAGGCCCAATATAACCTATTAAAACCCAATTGAACCAATTTAAGCCTAATTGAACCTATTTAAGCCCAACAGAACCGATATAAGATCAATATAACCCATCAAAACCCAATTGAACCCATCAAAGCCTATTATGACCGTTGTTGACTTATTAATGCCCAAACACACAAGTAATGACTTATTATGTGCTTCATTACACGTATAACCGTTGTAGATGCATGTGTCGTGTATTCGTGTCAATTAGACAACCAAGAACCATTATACCCTGATATAAGCCACCCAACCACCATTATTGCCCAATATGACATTTTATGAGTTATAACAACCAATAACACCAATGGGCACTTATTATTTGTTTGTGTGCACGTATCTGCTCATAGATGTATATGTTGTCTATTAAGGTCGAAAAAAAACTAAGAACCATTATATCACAATATGAACCACTAAATCACCATTATATCCCAACATGACATTTTATAACTTATTAAGATCCGACTTAAAACCATATGTAACTTATTACGTGTTTGTGTATAGATATGTGTGCAGTCGGTTCGATAAAAAACTAAACCACCATAGCCCAATATGAACCACTAAGACACAATAAAACCCAATAAAGCTCAATTGGAAATGAATAAGAATAGACGGAGATAAGTTTTGAAAAAAAAATACACAAAAAACGTATTTTTTTTACAAATCCACCACAAAGTTCATTAAAGTAATTAAAAAAATTATTTAAATATATTTCCGACGGAAATTAATTTAATTTTAAATTAAATTATTTTCCGTCGAACATCTGTCGGAAATAACTTGGAATTTTAATTAAATTTTAAAATAAACACTACTCTAAAAAAAGATTTTGGAAAATTGAATTATTTTCTGACGGATTTTCGACGGAAAATAAATTAATTTTAAATTAAATTATTTTCCGTCGGAAATTTGTCGGAAAATAATTCATCTTTTTAGATTTTTGAAAATAACTTTTATTTATAGAAAAGGTTTTAAAATAGGGAATTGAATTAAAATGCCCAAACATGAAAAATCGATATCCAAAATGCCCAAAATCTTTTAGTTTTTGTCAAAATACCCTATAACCCCACGTTTGTGGTCCGTGTAAATTGAAAACGCGGGGTGGCTACCATTTCGTCCGCGTATGAGCAAAAACACGGGGTTAACCTGTGTAACCCCGTGTAAATCCATATGGCTTCAATTCATTGAAAATTTTGATTTTTATTATATATTACATTTTATATCCCTATAATTATTTAGTTAGTTTATTTTATACCTTTTACTTTTCTATTTTTCATTTTATACTTTATCATATTAACACATATAATCGTATATTAACTAAAATACGTTAAAAATACGTTTTAATTTTAACAAATTACACTATTATAATCGTCTCTTTGATACCTTCGAAATGAGCTCAATATTGAATATTTTTGGATTTAATTATTTAATTATATATCATATATATTAAAATTTTATACCCCTATAATTATTTAGTTTGGTTTATTTATTCAAGTAAATCAGCGCGGATGAAAAGAATTATTTGAACCTCTACTGCGACGACATGTCATCGTGGTAAGTGTGTATTTTTTTTAAAAAGGAATGTAAACCCTTCAATAATGTGTAAACATATTATTTTAATACATACAGACGATTTCTAGTCGTCGATGTAACCTTTGTCACTAGTATAACTATTAATTAACTAATAATTTCTCAAAAATAATAATTGAATTAAATATTTTATTAAAATATTTATCAAAGTTTTATTATTTACGAAAGAGAATAAATATAACTTTAAATTTTAAATAATTTCCAAAAATATTTTAAGAATTATTATATTTATTTTTTGATGACTAAATATATTAAATAAATATCAATAATATATACATAATTAATAAGATTAATAGTAAATCTAAATAATTAATATCTAATACTAATGAATAATTTTCAATTTAAATTAACTAATAATTTGAAATTATTATTAATTTATAATATATAATAATTAATAATTAATAATAATTAAAATTAATTAAGGGTATAATTGGAAAAAAGTGACAAAAAGCTCATGTAACTTATTGAAACACTACTCCAAATAGTGTGTCAGTAAGCTAACTTATATATAAGCTACTTTATGTACATTGAAACAGGACTTTTGAAATAAACTAACTTATTTTAGCCAAACGTTGGCATTATGTAAAACGAAAAACAATTGAACAGAGTGATACGTTGGCATCATGTAAAATTTATTTATATATGCACTACACCAAATGTTGTCTTAGACAACATATGTTAATTGTCTATGTTGCTTAAGATAAGCTTAAGCAACAAAGGCTAATATATGTTGCCTAAGTTTCCTCTTAGTCAACATGTAGTTCTATGTTGCCTAATTCAGACCTTATGCAACATATAATTATTTATATGTTGCCTCAACTATCTTAAGCAACATTTTTCCTTATGTTGCCTTAGTTTTATAATGTTTTTTTTTAATAAATGAAAGTTATCTTAGGCAACATATTGTTTTGTTTATATGTTGTCTAAGGTCAAAAATATAACTAAATATAGGTAATTGAAAATTTAATAACTTGTATAATATTTTTTTTAAATCAATTAAAGTTATCTTAGGCAACATATTTTCTTTTTTCTATATTGCCTAAGGTCAAAAATATAAATAAATATAGGTAGTTGAAAATGTAAAAACTTGTATAATTTTTTTTTAAATCAATGAAAGTTATCTTAGGCAACATATTTTCTTGTTTCTATGTTACCTAAGGTCAAAAATATAAATAAATATAGGTAGTTGAAAATGTTATAGCTTGTATAATGTTTTTTTTAAATCAATGAAAGTTATCTTAGGCAACATATTTTCTTGTTTCTATGTTGCCTAAGGTCAAAAATATAAATAAATATAGGTAGTTGAAAATGTTATAGCTTGTATAATGTTTTTTTTTAAATCAATGAAAGTTATCTTAGGCTACATATTTTCTTGTTTCTATGTTGCCTAAGGTCAAAAATATAACTAAATATAGGTAGTCGAAAATTTAATAACTTGTATAATGTTTTTTTTAAATCAATGAAAGTTGTACGTCAACCCGACTAAAACTTGTACGTTTTTACTTTTTTTTATGACTTTAAACTTTTAGCGGCTCGTCTTTTCTATCAATTCTCAAGTCCTTCTATCTTAGTCATAGTTCAAATGTGACTATGAGACCACACCGAATAATATCGTACAAATCTAACTTTCAAGTCTTAAAAAATATTCAACATCAACTTGGGCTTTAATGGATCAGTTGGGATTTACTTGATCCATTTAGGCTTTATTGGATCCACTTGGACTTTAATGGACCCAATTAGGATTTAATTGATCCAATTGGACTTTAGTGGATCGTTTGGATTTCAATGCATCCACTTGGGCTTTAACGGATCGATTGGGCTTTAATGTATCGGTTGGGCTTTAATGGATCCATTTAGGCTTTGAAGGATTCATTTGGGCTTTAATAGTGTTATTGGGCTTCATTAAGTCATGAAAGGTGTTGCTCGTCTATATTGGTTCTTACTAGGCTTTAATGGTTCTTAGTAGGCTATAGTGGGCCTTAGTGGCCTTATTGATCCCAGTACACATCACATGCATATATGCAATACATATCTGCATACAAACACATATTAAGTCACCGTTGGTGTTATTGGGCCTTAATAAGTCATGAAAGGTTTTGTTGGTCTATATTGGTTCTTACTAGGCTTTAAGGGTTCTTAGTAGGCTATAGTGGGCCTTAGTGGTCTTATTGATCCCGGTACACATCACATGCATATATGCAGTACATATTTGCATACAAACACATATTAAGTCACTATTGGTGATATTGGGCCTTAATAAGTCATGAAAGGTTTTGTTGGTTTGTATTGGTTCTTACTAAACTTTAATGGTTCTTAGTTGGCTATAGTAGGCCTTAGTGGTCTTATTGATCACAATACACATAACATGATTATATGCAATACATATCTGCATACAAACACATATTAAGGCACAATTGGTGTTATTGGGCCTTAATAAGTCATGAAAGGTTTTGTTGGTCTATATTGGTTCTTACTAGGCTTTAATGGTTCTGAGTAGGCTATAGTGGGCCTTAGTGGCCTTATTGATCTCGATACACATTACATGCATATAGGCAGTACGTATTTGCATACAAACACATATTAAGTCACTATTGGTGATATTGGGCCTTAATAAGTCATGAAAGGTTTTGTTGGTCTATATTGGTTCTTACTAGGCTTTAAGGGTTCTTAGTAGGCTATAGTGGGCCTTAGTGGTCTTATTGATCCCGGTACACATCACATGCATATATGCAGTACATATTTGCATACAAACACATATTAAGTCACTATTGGTGATATTGGGCCTTAATAAGTCATGAAAGGTTTTGTTGGTTTGTATTGGTTCTTACTAAACGTTAATGGTTCTTAGTTGGCTATAGTAGGACTTAGTGGTCTTATTGATCACAATACACATAACATGCATATATGCAATACATATCTGCATACAAACACATATTAAGGCACAATTGGTGTTATTGGGCCTTAATAAGTCATGAAAGGTTTTGTTGGTCTATATTAGTTCTTACTAGGCTTTAATGGTTCTTAGTAGGCTATAGTGGGCCTTAGTGGCCTTATTGATCCCGATACACATTACATGCATATAGGCAGTACATATTTGCATACAAACACATATTAAGTCACTATTGGTGATATTGGGCCTAAATAGGTCATGAAAGGTTTTGTTGGTCTGTATTGGTTCTTACTAAACTTTAATGGTTCTTAGTTGGCTATAGTAGGCCTTAGTGGTCTTATTGATCACAATACACATAACATGCATATATGCAATACATATCTGCATACAAACACATATTAAGTCACAATTGGTGTTATTGGGCCTTAATAAGTCATGAAAGGTTTTGTTGGTCTATATTGGATCTTACTAGGCTTTAATGGTTCTTAGTAGGCTATAATGGGCCTTAGTGGCCTTATTGATCCCGATACACGTCACATGCATATATGTAGTACATATTTGCATACAAACACATATTAAGTCACTATTGGTGATATTGGGCCTTAATAAGTCATGAAAGGTTTTGTTGGTCTGTATTGGTTCTTACTAAACTTTAATGGTCTGCATAGAATCTTACCCGGTAAGAGCCATGATAAGAATGGAGAGTCTTACCCGGTAAGTGAGAGTGACATTTGAGTAAACAACCCTTAGAACGAAATTGATCTGGTACATCTCATACTAATGTGCCTCCATTTATCATCAAACGGTTGATAACCAATTATCACGTTTCTCACTGATAACTCAATTTCTCATCGGAATTCAACCCTATATATTGAATACTAAATTTATTATCTTTTTTTTAACAAAACAACATTTATTAACTAAAGTTATTTATTTTAGATCAAAAAACAAATTAATTTAAAAATATTTATTTTCTAAAAAATTATTTATTTTCTAAAAATTTATTTATTTGAAACTAAATATACAAATAAAAAAAGATCCAAATTTTATTTGCTTTCCCCCCACCCCCAAAACTATCCCGCCATTCTCCTCCCCCCTTATTTTTCTTCTAAATTTTCCAACTTCCCCCACCATTAAAAATTAGGTTAAAGATCTTTATCACAGCCACCACCATCGACATCGACACCAACAACCACCAACACCGGCCATCGACATTGCCACCACGAGCCACCGTCATCGACACCAACAGATGAGCCACGGACGAGCGACGTTGATTTGATTTGATTTGAACCAAATGAGCGACGGACACCAACAGACGAGTGACTTGGTTCGATTTGGTTGAGTTGATTTGGTTTCTGCAGGTTCGATTAAGTTTCAGGTTCGATTTACCTTTGATTAAGTTCCACGTTTCTGCAGGTTCGATTCATTCGACGGCTGTGCAGGTTCGATTCATTCGATTAAGTTTTAGGTTCTATTTACCTTTGATTAAGTTCAATTTGGTTCGATTCGACTAGATTCGATTTGATTCATTCGATTTGGTTCTGCAGGTTCGATTCATTGACGTGGTGTTCTGTTAACAGGTCTACGAAGAAATTCGTTCAAGGTTAATGCAATTGTAACCAAATACGAGCCCACCAAGGTCATTATTTTTTTTATTGTTATTATCTCTACACCCTAACATTTCTTGAATTCGATTTACTCCGATAGGTTTTTATAGTTTTGTAACTTCTTCGTGTTTTGTGACTTTTATCAATTTTAAGCTCCTAACTTAAACTCGTCATTCTATTTGGGAGTGGAGGTATCAACTAATTTTGTCATGGAATTTTACTAATATGCAATGTGATCATTAAAGTATCTAAATTGAGTTTTTATGACCTTGTGCTCGTAGGTTAAGCCACAAGCTGATAGAGTGTTAATTCGTTTGGAGGAGCTACCTGAGGTAATTCGTTTTGTATTGGCTGTATATATATATATATATATATATATATATATATATATATATATATATATATATATATATGCTCCATGGTCTATAACATCTTATATTTTGCAACATCGTCTTTGGGGTTTTGCTTGTCACAAAAAAGAAGTTTGTTGTTATGTTGCTTCTTGATGTTCGGACCAATCGAGTTTTGTTAACTGCTTCTGTGTTTTGATGTCTGAATTGATGAGTCCACTTAATCAATCAACCAATAGTTGAGCTTAATGTTGTATCTATATATGTCCTCGAATTGATTTTAGTCACTAATGAGGATTGATTTTAGTTTCTTTCTAACTTTTATTTCGATGTTGTAGGTACAAGACCTATTCTATCAGTGAGATTCAACTCGCCATCTAACGATGGATTTTCAACCATCTAACCAATAGTTGAGCTTAATATATTTCTATTTTATGTGTTTGAAGTTTTTCTATTTGTTGATTGAAAACGCAATACTTGTAGGTAGAGAACATAGTCTTGAGCATTATATCGATGTTGTCTTGCCCTAACAATGAATTTTTTGCTAATGTTAAAGCTGCTGTAGCAAACATATTCCCTCTTGTTCTTAGATTTCGTGATTTCTGATATGATTTTGTGATGCATCAAAACGCCGTCTCACATTAGGTTTTTTGATTTCAGAAAGAGTGGAGAGATGAAGGGACTAGTTCAAAAAGAAAGTTGGTCGTTTTTGTGATTCAAACCAACGAGCTTGTTATGATGGGTTGACATTTGAAGAGCTTGTATTTGGTCATTTGAAGTAGTATATTAGTTTTTTTGAACGTATGTAATTTGTAATATTATTTGTTATTTGATAAAATTCTAATTAATAAGAAAATTTGATTTTTTAAAAAAAAATGTGTAGGGCAACATATGTAAATATAGTATGTTGTCTAAGTTGATATCTTAGGCAACACATGCATAAATCTAATGTTGCCTTAGTGTTTGGTGGGTGCAACATATATTTTTTTCATAGGAAACATAACCTGTTGTGTGTTGCTTAAGGAGTCCGCTTAGGCAACATACACTGTTTACCTATGTTGCCTAAGTTCTTATGCAACATTGAGAAGGCAACATTGCTTAGGCAACATATAAACCCCTCTTAAGCAACATTTTTCATTTGTTGCCTAAGTGATATTTGGTGTAGTGGATATGGATATTATCAAAAATAGATAAATCAAATTAAATAGTTATCGGACATCGGTCAGTAGTTCATGCACCTTAGCGATGGACATGATCATCAAGACACAAGTAGAAAATATAAAAAAGGTATTTTTAGTATAAAAGGGCGTAACCGACATATTATATCGATGGAAACCTGAAAAGCTGATGAAAAACCAAAATCTTTCATATTTAACGACGAATACAAACGATTTTATATAATGTTGTAATGTTCTCGCTAATCCGTCGATAAGTAAATCCCCTATTTGACAATCTCTCAATAATTCATTGATAACATTTTCGGTGTTGTCTTGGCAATTAATACATTGGTAAAGTACCGACATACATGTCCGTACGTAAAATCTGTCCATGATGTCCAACTTTCTTGTAATGAGATGCTCATTAATTGGCAACTTCGGACATGACTGAAGCAAGTAATAAGAGTTGTTCCAACATTGATGCAAATTTCAAAGCTACAATGAACGAAGTCGCCTAGCATGTCGTGTGAAGTGTACCAAGAGTAGATTCATCTTTCTCGCAACTTCAGACGGGAGTTTGAGCTCCCCGCATATCTACAACAACAATGTATATATAGATAGATATATAGATATAGATATATATAGATATATAAGTGGGTTCATATGAGAATAACATCTTTTTAAGAAAACACGAGAACTACCGAGTACATACAAAATCATATATGAATCACGTGTTGGAAAACATGTAAGGAAATGTGAGTTTTAGCCATTTCGGATGACAATATTAATTGGACAAATGTCTAATTATTGTGGAAATATATATTGGATCTCGTTCACCACCGTAACGCGCGTAAGGGGTTTACAACGAGCTAAAGATCGTCCAAAATTGAGCTCGTATGAATGAGAAATTGATTCTCAAAGTCGGCTCATTCAAGTGGGTATTGTTGGGAAAAAGAGGTGTCCCACGTTGGTGGAAACAAGGGAAAGAAATAAGTTTATATATGGTTTTGCAAATAGAGAGATTAAGTTGATTTGAAGGAAACTCTCCCTCACGTGCGCGTGAAGGGGGAGGCGAATTCTAGACCGGATATGCTTCGGACCACTGAATTTGTGTGCACGGACACGAATGCTGTCCCGAGGTGTTGGGAACTGAAGATTTGCTTAAGTATGATTACTACTGCTGAGACAGATTACTACTGCTAATCAAGGTTAATACTGCTTGAAGAAGTTACTACTGCTAAGCAGAATTAGTGCTGCTGGAGATTAGTACTGCTTAGTGTGGTTAATGCTGCTACAACTTAATACTGCTTATGAGATGAAGACTCAGTATGGAATGAAGACAGTTGTATAGAAGACTTGCTAAAGTAAAGGAGATAATTATGGAGTGAAGATCAATTGTATTTTGATAATTATCTTGTATTATGTCTTGTATAAATAGTATTGAAGTCTTTGATAGAATTAACTTTTGATTGATAAGTTTTTAGAGAGAGAATTAACCTCAATGTTTTTAATCCTAGTTCTAGAGAAGTAGAATTCGTCTTGGTGAGCCTGTTCATCAAGATTGAGGTTTTGTTTGAAAGCTTGTAACTTTAATCATTCAATAAAGTTTACAAGTTGTGATTTCTGATTCACTGTTACTTTGATAGTTGAATATTAAAGTGTTATTCCGCAACTCCTTTAATATTGTTTCTGAGTTCATTATTCTTGTTAAGAATTAGATCCTGACAAGTGGTATCAGAGCCAAGTATTCTCAGAAATCTTCATTCATCATGGACAACACAGGTGAATCAAACAGTACTTTTGTCTCAAAGGTTCCCATGCTCAAACCTAAAGAGTTTGACATGTGGAAAATTCGAATCAAGCAGTACATCTTCCTTACAGACTGTTCTATGTGGGACATTGTTGAGAATGGTCCCTCTGCTGAAGGTAAAATTGGACAAGATGGCAGAAGACCACCTCCAAAAACTGATGGTGAGAAGAAAGTCAGACAGTTGGAGATGAAAGCCTTAAGCACCCTGCTTTTGGCCATTCCTAATGAGTATCAACATCAGTTTCAACATTGCACAGATGCTCAGATTCTATGGAATGCTTTAGAGAAGAGATTTGTTGGCACCAAGAGCACAAAGAGGAATCAAAGGGATATTCTCAAGCAGCAATATGAGAATTTTACATCTGCAAAGAATGAGTCTATGACTCAAACTTTTGACAGATTCAATAAGCTAATTGGTGAGTTGGCTACTGTTGGAGTTCATATGGAACAAGATGATGTCAACCGCAAGTTTCTCAGATCCCTTGGAGATGAATGGACCATGTACACTGTCTCATTCAGACAGAATGACATGTTGGAAGAAAAGGAACTGGATGATCTGTATAATGATCTGAGAGTGTTTAAATCTGAGGTGGAAGCAAAGAAGAAGCCTACTGGATATGTGCATAATGTTGCACTCCTATCAGCATCAATTGATTCTACTGCTAACCCTGAATCAGTTAATGCTGCCAGTGGAGTAAATCAAGAAAAAGGCAATGAATCTGTTTTTGAAGCCTTTCTTTCCAACCATGGTAACTCTTCTTTAATCAATGATGACTTGGAACAACTTCATCCTGATGATCTTGAAGAGATGGATATTAAATGGCAGATGGTCATGCTTTCTATGAGGGTAAAGAAGCTCATTAAGAGGACTGGGAGGAACAACTTCTCTCAAAGAAGAGAAGATGGAGCAGACTTTGATAAGTCAAAGGTGGAATGCTACAAGTGTCACATGAAGGGACACTTTTCCAGGGAATGCAGAAGTGGAGTGTCTCACAACAATCACCAACAAGCACAGACTGGAAACTTCAACCAGAATAGAAACTCTGCTCAAGCTCTTGTTTCTCAACAACGAATGGGGTTTGACTGGAGTGATCAAGCAGATGAAGCCATTCAAAATCAAGCTCTCATGGCAGAGGTATATGATCTCCCAACTGAGGTACTTTCTAATCTCTGTTCTCAAACTTGCATAGACACTGTGAGAATTGTTGAGAGGTTTGAGGAACAAATCAAAGGTTTCCAAGCCAATGAACTTCAACACACATATGATACAAATTACTGGAAGTGGGAGAAGAATGATCTAGAAATCCAACTGACAAAGTCCAAGGAGGAGAATGAAAAGTTGAGAGGAGAACTAGACAAGGTTAAGCTAGATGTGGAAAAGTTTTCATATGCTTCTAAAGCCATGGATTCAATTCTAAAGGTCCAAATCCATGATAAGCTTAAACCAGGAATTGGGTACAATACCACACCATCACCATACAACAACAACTACATCCCTCCTAAATCAGACTTGCTAGAGACCAAAGATAGAAAGGACTTGCATGTGGGAGCCACTAAAATAGATCCTTTAGATGAAGTAGTTGTTGAGGACAAGACTGAGAAAGAAGCTGGTAAGAGTAAGGATAACACTGTGAGTGGTGAGATTCCCTTAGAAAATAACATTATTACCAATGAGGGTGGTGGAAGGGATTGGGTCAAATCCAATGGTGTAGAGAAGACTGAGGGAAAGTCCAAAAAGGTTCATTACAAGCAGACTAAAGTTGTGAATCCTGTTTCTTGCAAACAGTGTGCATGTAATAAATCTGAGTCCCTAAAACAGGATAAAATGAGGGGAAATCAAAGAAATTGGAATAATCAGTGGGCTCAGAAACAAGGAGTTGATCTGATCAGAATCATCAGACCAAAACCTTGTTTCATATGTGGCAAATTGAATCATCTTGCCAAGCACTGTTATTTTAATCCAACTAACCAAAGGATAAATTTTCAAAGATATATGCAAAAACCTTTTGGTTATAAGAAGAAAGGAAAGGCTAAGATGGTTGAACCTGAGCAAACCTTAAAGCAGCAGAAACAGATAGAGCTAGATGAAGAAGTGGCAAAACAACTTCAAGCAGAGATAGAAAAGGAGGAACAACTCCAATCAGAAAAAGACAGAGAGCTTGCACTGGATATGGCTAAAAAGCTCAATGAAGAGTATCAAAAGAGCATGCAAACTGCAGCTGAGTCCAAGAAAAGTATAGTAAAAGCAACCAAGCACAGACTGCCTTCAAAGATTCAGAAAAGACAACCCTCTAAGACCTTTTTGGCCAATCAAGAAAGGAGAAAAATGATAAACTTTCTGAGAGGCTCAATTGGTGTAAAAGGAGAGATGTTTGCTAACATCGCATACAGCAAAGTTGAGGAGCTTTATAGGGAAATGGCAAAGCTTCAAGGGATCTCCTCTCAAAGGGAAGAAGCTGAAAGAAGGATGAAAAAGAGGCATGATCTCAACATCCAACAACCCTTCCCTGAGGAAACCACTCCTTCAAAGGAAAAGGATGAAGAAAAGAAGGAAGAGCCTGTTGTTGTGGAAGTTAAATCTGCAAAGAGAGTGAAAACTCTATCCTCCAAGAAATAGTTCAAAAAGCCAAGGATTGAATAAGCAGAAAAAGAGGCAGGACCATCTGTTGCAGGTCATACAGAGCAATCAAGTCAAAGTGCACAACAACCAAGTCAATCTAATTTGCATTTTGAGCTTTACATGACTGTAACAGATGATGAACCAGTACAAGCTAATCCCATTTCTATGAAAGCACCTGAAATCATCTTTTGGGATATCCTGGAAGATCAAAGAAAGAAATACTTCAGGATAAAGAGAATGGGAGACATATATGAAGTGTATTCTACTTGGGGGAGAATCATAAGAAGCTGTTCAAGATCAGATCTAGAAGAGATGTTTAAAGTTGGAATGAGTCTATATGAAAAGGATCTGACAGGAGAAGACATGAGCTTAATCAGATTAGCCATGGAGTACTTGTGTATGATGTTTGATCCTAACAAAGTTCAACATGTGATCAGAGATTTGCATCTAAAGAATAAATTCCAAAGAATAGAAAACTGGATGATATTTGAAAGGTGTGGAGTCTATGTCATCACTGTAGACAGAGCTTATCATGAGTACTACTTGGTTGATAAGATCTATAATCACAGCAAGGGTAAACTGCAAGCAATGTTGAATGCCAAGCTTACATGTTCAAAGGATTCAGAAATGGCAAAGATGGTGGTAAGCATAATCATCAATCAAAGCTTGGGTTTAGATCCTAATCTAGGGGTGTAAACCTAGGTTTTGAAAGCATCTTGAAGACCTTATCTGAAGAACTTGACTTCTCTTTCTAAAAGTCAAGTTAGGGGGAGATTGTTGGGAACTGAAGATTTACTTAAGTATGATTACTACTGCTAAGACAGATTACTACTGCTAATCAAGGTTAATACTTCTTGAAGAAGTTACTATTGCTAAGCAGAATTAGTGCTAATTAGTGCTGCTGGAGATTAGTACTGCTCAAAGTGGTTAATGTTGCTACAACTTAATACTGCTTATGAGATGAAGACTCAGTATGGAATGAAGACAACTGTATAGAAGACTTGCTAAAGTAAAGGAGATAATTATGGACTGAAGATCAATTGTATTTTGATAATTATCTTGTATTATGTCTTGTATAAATAGTATAGAAGTCTTTGATAGAATTAACTTTTGATTGATAAATTTTTAGAGAGAGAATTAACCTCAAGGTTTTTAATCCTAGTTCTAGAGAAGTAGAATTCGTCTTGGTGAGCCTGTTCATCAAGATTGAGGTTTTGTTTGCAAGTTTGTAACTTTAATCATTCAATAAAGTTTACAAGTTGTGATTTCTGATTCACTGTTATTTTGATAGTTGAATATTAAAGTGTTATTCCGCAACTCCTTTAATATTGTTTCTGAGTTCATTATTCTTGTTAAGAATTAGATCCTGACACGAGGTCGACCGAAAAGTTCAGGGGAGTTTTTGGAAAATTCGAGAGAATTTTCAGTTTCGTTTTTGCACAAACTCAGTTGGAAAATTCCAGAATTTTCAGTTTCGTTTTTGCACAAAACTTTTTGGCTTTCCAGTTTTCTTGAATTTATTTCTTCCCAACATAACCCCCATCCAACTCTACCTATATAACCCATGGATGAGTTCCTTTTCGAGATAACTCCATCCAGTGCAGAAATTCATACGGGGCTAATCAGGTGTGCTCTCGTTTTTCGCTCGGGCTTCGTCTCCGTCCGGCAGTCCAACTGCTCCGGCCGTTGTACCCTCGGAAACAGACACCACAGGGTGAATCTGTTTTAAGGGAGCTGTGTATAACACAGGCCTCGGCCAAACGTTGTTCCTTTTATTTCGTTTGTTTTGTCGATACTTCTCACAGTGTTGTTCTACATCACGTACAAAATCATCTATGATTCACGCGACTTTAGGTCGTGCCCAAAGTTGCTTGCATCTGTCTTTTTCGGGATAATGTAAAATCACATATGATTTTGTACATAATATGTTGTTCTTTTTGTTGTTTTTTTTAAATAGTTTAAACGTTTCTCTCTCTCTCTATATATATATATGTATGTGTGTGGTGGTTTTGTATCACAAATTAAAACAGTAGCATGCATCCCTCTTTGGTATTTTCCCTCTCGTAGTATGTGTAATTTTGTTTTCGATCAACTTTAGAGGATAAAGTACACAAAATGTGTCAGCTGGCTGGGTGTTGGTCGACTATAGATACTACACGCGAATGAAAAATATGATAATAATTTAGTAACAGCATTTTCCAAGTGTGTCTTTTACATATTTTATTACATCCATATTCAACTCCCGGTAGGTTTTAATAAAAACAATATTATCGGTTGCTTATCATTCAATTAAAATTTTAGTTTATCCTTCTTCCTCCAGTTCTTAGTTCTCTGCACGTATAATATATATATATATATATATTGGAAGGATATTCCTATATAACCCATAGAAATCTAATAACCTGTGCTGCTGTGCAACCATAATATCTGAGCCATTAAAAACTGAATCCACGGCTCAAAATAATTACTCGAATTTAGAATTAATTTATTCATTTTATAAATTGGTTTTTAAAGAAAATCGATGTATCCAGGGGCATTTAGGGAAATTCATCTTAATAAACTGTCTCCGTTATTATTGGAAAGATCGCACGCATCAAAACATACGCTTCATCAGTATTTCAAAAAAACCCTATAATCAACATTCTTCACATTTGGAATCTGCGACATCGAAAAGCTTCAACTGCAATGGCCGATGGAAACAGAGGTAACGAAGGAAGAAAAAAGTCCCTTAAAGTCAACCAATAAACCAAAAAAATCTCACAAAATAAAGAAAAAAAAAACTAAAACCGAAAAAGTCACTCGAAATCAACCAAAATATTTCAAAAAACCCTTGAACAGGTGGAATTCAGCTAAAAACACATCGGATAACTTTGATCCATCTTAAAGCTGCACCCGCTCGGAAAAAACTTAGGGGTCTGCCCCCTTGTAAGAAAGGAAAAAAAAAAAAGATTTCTTACTCCGGAAACCCTCTTTAATTTATTCTTGAAATTAAATAAATATTTTGATTTGGTTATATTTGTTCAAATGAATATGCGTTTTACCAAAATTATTGTGCTTTCTCTGCCTGGACGAGTACTTAAAGCGACTACAATCACCTCCTAAAACACACAAAAACATGAAAAATAATCCACACCTGAAGATCAAAATCATGACTTTCTCCACTTCCCTCCTTTATCGTCATCTTCTCCTCCTGTTCCTTCTCCTCCTCCTCCTCCCTACATGTCCTGCGGCTGGCGGATCATGGTCCGTCCTCCTTCCGAGCATTGGCATCTCGGCCATGCACATGCAGCTACTCCCCAACAATCGTGTGGTCATGTATGACCGCACCGATTTTGGAATCTCCAATATCTCTCTACCAAATGGCAAATGCCGTCCCAATTCAACCGACTGCTCTGCCCACTCAGTTGAGTATGATGTTGCATCCAATTCCATACGTCCACTTATGGTACTCACTAATGTCTGGTGTTCCTCGGGATCGTTAATGCCTGACGGAAGGTTGATCCAAACAGGTGGTTGGGCTGATGGTTACCGTGTTGTCCGAGTTTATAAATCGTGTGATTCATGCGATTGGCAAGAGATAAAAAATGGATTGATTAAACAACGATGGTATGCGACCAATCATATACTGCCAGGGGGCCGACAAATTATAATTGGTGGCCGCCAGGCCTTTAACTATGAGTTCTACCCGAAGATGTCATCAACTGACAACGCTCTAAGTTTGCCGTTTTTGGTTCAGACAAACGACCCTAACGTTGAAAATAACTTATATCCATTTGTTTTTCTCAATACCGACGGAAATTTGTTCATCTTTGCAAATAATCGTGCAATCCTATTTGACTACTCTAAGAACCAAGTCATCAGGAGTTACCCCACCATGCCTGGTGGTCAGCCCAGGAATTACCCAAGCACCGGCTCTGCTGTCCTATTGCCATTGCGCATAAAGCAAGGAAAAGTGGATGCAGTTGAAGTATTGGTTTGTGGGGGTGCACCCAAGGGAGCATTTGTTAATGCAAATAATGGGAAATTTGATGGAGCCTTGAATAATTGCGGACGAATTAAAATATCAGACACCAATCCAAAATGGATCATGGAGACCATGCCATTGGCTAGAGTCATGGGTGACATGTTGCTGCTCCCCAATGGTCACGTTTTGATCATCAATGGTGCATCGGCTGGGGTTGCCGGGTGGGAACTTGGGAGGAACCCAGTTCTCAGCCCAGTAACTTACAGACCCGACAACCAAATTGGGTCTCGATTCGAAGTGCAGAATCCAAGCACAAAACCTAGAGTATATCATTCCACAGCAGTTTTACTGCATGATGGTCGGGTTCTTGTTGGTGGAAGTAACCCACACGATAAATATGTGTTCAGAAAGGTGCTTTATCCTACTGAATTGAGCTTGGAGGCATTTTCACCTTCTTATTTGAATTCAAGCTCCTCCCCTTCACGCCCCAGGATTCTCTCGCCACAGACTAACACGACAATCAGCTATGGGAAACCGGTGACTATTAAATTCACCGTATCAGGCCATGTTGACCTAAACTCTGTCTATGTGACAATGGTGGCACCTTCATTTAACACACACTCGTTTTCAATGAATCAAAGGTTGTTGGTCCTGGATAGTGGTAACTCCACCAAGGTAGTTGGAAAGGTTGACTACAGAGTTCGTGTGATGGCACCTCCATCCGGCAACATTGCTCCAGCAGGGAATTATCTTTTATTTGTGGTTCATAAAGAAATTCCAAGTCCAGGCATTTGGGTCCATATGCAGTGACAACTTCACATCGAACCTCTTGAGGCCAGGTATCTCAAAGGTTATGGATTCAAATCTTTATTTCACATTGTCAGAATGAATATATATATAGAGAGAGAGGAAGGATCATGCGAGAAGTTAAACATTTTGCGAGAAGGCGAGAAGTGTTTAATCATATATGATTACACGGCCTGTAGATGTGTTTAATCATATATGATTAAACGTCTATGTATTGCCAATATAACATGTATTTAATCATATATGATTAAGCTTGTGTATCATATGTGATTAAACACTTCTCGCTTTCTCGCAAAATGTTTAGCTTCTCGTTTGAACCTGCTTATATATATATCTGTTGGTTTGGTGTATGGCAATAATTTATGGTTTTTTTTTCTCTTCAAAGTCCAATTGCATGATCCTTTACTCAGAGGCAGACCTAGAAAAGATTTTGAACGATGACACCATTTGACAGGGGTAAAAGCTATAGATTTTTTTTTTTACAAAATTGTGATAGATTAGACGGTTGGTTGTTTTGTTCGCAAGCAAAGGTCATAGGTTTGAGTTCTTCTCCAGCTGCTTCCATAGAAATCCAATATTTTATGCTAGAAAGGAGAATTTGCCAACAGCAGGATTCAAACCCAGGCTTTTTCGAAAAGCTGAATCTTAAACCTAGTGTCTTAAACCAACGTAGCCACCTTAAAATTTATATCATCACTTAAAAATATAGGTGCACACAACGAAAAGTTATCGTGAAACCCTTCAAGAACATTTTTTTTACCATTTCTACGGAACATGAAGTCCGACAATCGCATTTATTTAGTGTAAATATATTTGTTTGAAAATTTAATTCAAATGAAACGTAAATCTTGCTTTCTCCTATTCTTGGTCATGACCTCATACTTCCCCGGTTGGCCGGTGAGAATTCCGACTTGATTGATTCTTTAAGAATCTAGCAAGGTGGGACTAGGTAGCTTCAATCGGGTAAGTAGGCAATGGGAAGGAGAATGTGAAAAGATATATACAGGAGTTAATTTGGGCTAGGAGAATGGAATTCTAGATCAAAATAGTATCGGTTGCTAGTTATCATATATTTAGCTATGGCTTTAGTTACCATTTTTTGCATCTGACTTCTTTAATCTGTTTGTGTTTTCAGAAAATAATTAGCAACTAAATAGTTATTGCTTAAATAATTTGATACGAAAATAACATGTTATTAATTAATGAAATGCTGTGATAATTTCTAACACATTAATTAGGCACTACACGTATAAAACAACCAAACAAGTGACATCATAAATTGTTCACGCTTTTTGGTGTATTACACCTAGCTTCCGGCACCATGTGTCAAAATATATGAAGGGTATAAAATTCTTTATCACTGTAACTAACTTTTAGTTAATCTGTTGGTAAGTTGTTTTTCAGTTAGGGACTGTTTGATTTTTTATCCATTAAGTTCTGAATCTGTTAATTTGTTTTTAAGCATTAAATAAATTAAGATAAGTTTTTTTGAGCGGATAACCCACGCAATATTATAAAAGACACGAGAAAAAAAGAGGGGAAATTACCCCACCGCAAGCACCATATCACGGGACAGGACCCGGATATTAAAATCCAGAAAACGCAATCCAAAAGGAAACAAGAACCAATAAAACATACAAGGCACACCACCCAAACCCCACCCAACAACACCCCAGAGCAACCAAGAATAAACAAAGAACAACTACATTACACAGTTAAACTATTCGCGCCACGAGTCTTCCAAGCCATACGCAACAGAACCACCTCCTGGATCTCCTTGACAATCTGATCTTCTGTTCGTCGTTGATTGCAAAAGATTATGCGGTTTATTTCCTGCCAAATGTGGTAGATAGCCGCCGAAAAAGAGAGCTTGTGGACCGTAGATTGGAGATAATTAGTATCATTCATCCAATTATCGAGGATGATGTCCCAATTAAGATAAGTTATTGTTTGATTATTATCCTAAATAAATACTTTGAGCAACAAAAATTACCATTTTAACCTTATATCTACATATGTCTTGAATGAATTTAAACTATTTGATAAATAATTATTTAAATGACAAAAAAGTTAAAATAATATGAATTATTTAAAATAAAATAAATAATATGAAATCAACGAGTTCATAAGTAACACAATACTTAATAACTTAAAAATATATTTAAAACAATAATATATTATTATTTGTTTATAAATTTTTTAATTTATGCATGTTGGTAAATAAACTATTTATTTTTTAATGAAATGTGTGATTGAATTGTAGGACAAGGGTAATTTTGGAAACTTTCTAACTTAATACATTAAGTTGTAGGATGAGCTAACTTAACATGTTAAGTCAATCTCTTAGTATTAAGTTAAAATCAAACAGCTTAATATACCTTAACCAATTAAGCTAACTACCCATTAAGCTTATTAAGTTAAAAACAAGCACCCCTTTAGCCATTTACTTATACATGGAGTATTGTATTAACTAAAGCAATTCATGCTAAGCTACATCCAATTCGATCTTTCTTTAATTTACTGCTAAGCTTGCTCCTTCATTATTTTCAATAAGGTACAATATATAGAGTAGGAGTTGGTGATTAATCTCTAGGTGAAGGATCGTATGAGAGGTTGAGGTTAATGTGAGAAGTGGATCTAAACTGTTGATCACTTTTAATCAAATGTACAAAAAAGGTATTTAGTTTTTTTTTTTTTTTTTGGAAACGACAATTCATTAGCACACTAGCCATGAGCTAGCAAAAAGAAAACAAGGAATTACATATCCCCAAAACAATAAAAGGGGGATGTTCTCCATACAACAACATTTTTTACACTCTCCTTATACCTAGGCACTATCCATCTAAATGTGTTATCAATAATAGTGTCGATTAAATTTCTCCTATATGGTGTCGATTTCTCAAACACCGTTTTGTTTCGGAAACACCAAATTGAGTCGCAAACCGCAAAAAAGATAGCCTCCAAACATTTTTGCATCAAAAAAGGTATTTAGTGACAGTTAAAAACCGTTATCATAGATATTCGGTAACGGTTTTCATTGAAATAAATATTGTCACCTATTTTGCCGTCAGTTTTGGTTACGTTTAAAAAATGTTACCAAATCATATAAAAACCGTTACCATACGCTAAAACCGTCATCTTAAATATACAAAAAAAGTTGTTTTTTTCTTTCTAAAACCGTTACCATAGCATAACATACAATGACATTTATTTTTAAAAATCGTCACCATAGCATCACATACGATGACGTTATTTTCTTAGAATTGTCATCGTAGCATGACATGCTTTGACGTTTATATTAAAAGACCGTCACTGTAGCATTACACATGGTGATGTTTATTTTTTCAAAATCATGACCGTAGCATGACATATAGTGGCGGTTATTTGTCATAACCGTTACCATAGCATGTCATATAATGACCTTAATTCATTATTCAAAATCGTCACCATAACATAACGTACGGTGACGTTAATTTCTCGAAATAGTCACCGTAACATGACATACGTTGAGGTTTCTATTTAAAAACCGTAATTGTAACATGACGTACAGTGGTGTTTATTATTTCAAACAGTCACCATAGCATCACCTGCGTTGACGTTTACATTTAAAAAACATGACTATAGGATGACATATAAGGTGACGTTTATTTTTCAAAATCGTCACCCTAACATGATATATGGTGACGTTTATTATTTAAAATCTTCACAGTAATAGACATATGGTGACATTTATTTATTTGAACCGTCACCATAGCATGACATACAGTGACACTTATTTTTCAGACCCATCATTGTAGTACGACGTACGGTGACATTAATATTTGTTTTTCAAATCCGTTACCGTAATAGGATGTATGGTGACATTTATTTTTCAAAAATGTCACCGTGGTCATATGTACGGTGACAGTTTTGAAAACCAAACTATCAACGTACCACGACATTTTGAGACATTTATCGTTCAAAAGTGTCACCGTACCGAGACATATTGTGACGTTTATTTTTTAAAACCATCAACGTAAAGTGACATACAATGACGTCTATTATTCAAAATCGGCACCGTAGTTGGACCTAAAGTGATGTTTTTTTTTTCAAAACCGTCATCATAGCACAACATACACTGAGATTATTTTTCAAAACTGTCACTGTAGAGTGACGTAAAATGACGTTTATTTTTCAAAACCGTCATTATAGTATGACATATAATGACATTTATTTTTCAAGTATGCTGATGTTTATTGTCAAAACCGTCAATGTAAAGTGACATATGGCGACGTTTATTTGCCAAAATCGTTAGTGTAGCGTGACATACAATGACATTTACTATTCAAAACCGTCACCATAGCATGATATACGGTGACGTTAGTTTTTCAAAAAATGTCATTGACGTTTATTATTAAAAATAGTTATTGAAGCACGAAATATAGTGACATTTATTTTTTTAAACCGTCACCGTAGTATGACATACGTTAACATGTATTTGTCAAAACCGTCACTGTAATATAACACATACGGTAACGTTTCTTTTTCAAAAACCATCACTGTAACATGACAAAAAATGACGTTTATTTTTTAAAAACCGTTATTTAACTTGACGCACAGTGTCGTTTATTCAAGTGTCACCGCAATATGATGTACGGTTATGTCTTTTTAAAACCCGTTGTCATAGACTACTTGTTGCGAAAGGTTTTAATAATATCCGCAAAAAAAAACTAAAATAAGTTGAAAATGATTATCAATATATAAGAAACTATCAAACTAGTACTGATAATTATATGAATAATGTTTCCAAAGACAAATAATAACAAATTCCTTGTGTCAAAAAAGTTTAAACACCTATAATAATCTTATGCATCATCTAAATCAATCTTTTTCTTATTAAATGTACTCCGTGTATGCTTTGGCATCTTTAGCTGATTAACAGTTGTGTAGCTCTTTTTTGTCTTCTTATTTTGCTTCTCTTTATGCTCATCAGAAGTCTTTTGCGGTACTTACAAAAGAATACAAGTTGAACTAACATATAAGTTGTATAAGATATAATGGTAATCGGGTTTTTGTGGATAGTGGTCATTGCAAAGGCTCAAACCTTTGAGCCTTTGCAATGGCTTCCCAACATATAAGTTGTATAAGATATAATGGTAATCAAATATTTAATATCTTCATACCCATTGTTGTATACATTTAGACATGCAAGATTGTCCATTAGAAAAAATGAAGAGCTAACTTAGATAAGCAGTTGACCTTTGAGTTCGGGAGCACAAGGCTTTTTGGCCAAGAAACAAAACTTTCATAAGAGTCTCCTACAACCTTGTGCTCACCCGGATGGGTAAAGTTGCAGTTGGTTTTATTGTTTTGTCTATCGAGACTTTGTAGCAATCAGCCGGAAGTGAAACTCTATGAACGATCTGTTGTGAAGATGAGTAGAAGATAGTCCCATGTGCAACAATGTGTTCTTCGATCTGGATGTGTCAATCTACATTTTATATCCTGCAAAAAATATATTTCGTGTGAACATCGTAAAGATCAACGTTAAAAAAATTTATAATACATATAAAGAACACGCCATTAGACTTCATTTTTCAACATTTGAGATGGTGTAGTCTTTAATTGTTGTGAATTTATAGCAACAGGAGCACCCTTCCCAGATACCGGTATATAATCTACGTCTAAAGATTGTCGAGGTCTCTTTGACGATTTAGCAACAGTGTCGTCATAGGTAGATCTATCAGAGAGGTTGCTTGTTGCAGGAGTTTCATGTGAAGATGGGAGACCACTTGTTAAAGATTTCTGGAAAGTGTTTATACAAATATTACATATTACACGATAGTTTATTAAAAAATTAAATTAAGTCTATCGAACATATTTTCTGACCAATTTACTTACTTGCCCTTCGAAACTCATGTTTAAAGGAGTTTTCAAATATATTAATCCAATTCCTTTAGTGAACAGGTGAGCTAATATAGCTTTCATTACCTCACCTTGTTGTTTAATTACATGATCTTGGTATTGCATCTTCTGACCTTGTTCTTTAATTACATTATCTTGGTCTTGTAGTTGTTTCTGCAAACCCCCAATTTTTTCAGCATTCTCTCATTTTTCATCATCCAATTGTCTTTGTAGAGTGCACTGGACGATCCTTTGCGTCTGGGAATGTTCCAGTAGCGTGTTGGAGTCTTACACGCCCAGAATGCTCTTTGCCAAACATTAGATTTAAGGGAACTTTTGCCAAACACGCATCTGTATCATGTTCAAGATTTAAGGATCCATCCTGAATCTCCTTTTCATGGTTCACCAATCCACAACATATATCAGTGATATATTGGTAGAAAGAGGAATGCATTTGAATAAAGTATGGATTCTTACAATTTCATTTACGTTGTCTTTGAGCTCGTCATTTTCATAACTTCCGTCATTGGTTTGACGTGTCTTGCACCACATCAAAGACCTCACTGGAACTTCACTTCAAGAATTTCTTTATTTTTTACCTAGTAATTATCAAATACACATGTTGGTGTTAAAATTTCAGTCTTGGAACTTCGCTTATAAGCAAAAGCGAAAAGGTAATAAATTCAACAATTTAAAAAGATGACTACCATTTTTTTCTCTGAGTCCCATGTATCCTGTATCCTGATCGTCCCAACCGATGTGGGTACTTGTGCTTTGTACGTGATATTTTTTCTGACTCAGATACACCCTTAGACGAGAGAAAAAAGAAATAAATATTACAGTAAGAAATAAATAGAGATGACAATAAATATAACATTATTTGCGCATTGTATAACCTTGAATTGATCTGAATGTGTGTGTTCAAAAAATTTGTCCCAATCAGCATGATCCACGTTCCCATATTGATTTGGGACAACTTTCAATTTTGAAGGTTTACCGATGTTCGGTAGTATAAAATGTTTGTACAGTTTTGATCAAAAATTGCGCTAGGCATCAGCAAGATGGTGCATCATCGGTTCTTTCATCCTCGCGTCGATTACATAAAATTGCTACCATAATATCAAATCATATGCTAGATACAAATAATTAATAGAGAAATAAACACTAAATATAATATTTACGTTGAATAAATAAAAAAGTAGAACATACCATTACTTTCTCCCACTTCATATCTTTCACTTCTTTCGACACTTTCTTCCATCGCAATTCTGTAAGCCCAACCTCTTTCCGGACCATGCTACCCAAAAAGCTAAAGATTTCTGATCTATACTTCCCCTTAAAGTTACCCATGTCATCAAATTCTATCATTTGTTTCACCCTATTGGAGTCTGCAAAAACTTTATGTAGTTTGACACACCGTGTCTTACCTCTAACCCGTTTACTTTTACTTGATATTTCTTCTTACGTGTCATATTGTGGAATTTCCATTGTTTGCTCTTGTTCATTCCTAGGGCCGTTCCAATCATTTTGGAGGCCTGTTACATCTATATTAAAACTATTGTTCGATAGATAAGTAATAAATAAAACAAAATGTCTACCTTTAGGACCTTTTTCAATAGATAAATCTCTTTTAGGACCCTTTGCAACTAACATATCAATCATTTTAGAATCCAAAGAATCCCAATTTCTTGGATCAAATATATTAAAATTAATAAAGGCATCATCAATATCAATAGCATCTATATCAATAGCAATATTAGTAACTTTAGCTCCTTTTTGAGACAAAATCATCTCCTCAATTCTCTTTTTCTTTTTACGTTTTTGACATCTAGAATCATGTTTCTAACTCTAGAAAACATGACGAAATACTACTAAAACAAAATAACAAGTAGCAAACAGTGAACAATCAAAAAAATAATAAATTAAACCAATAAACCCAATCAAGAAATTCAGGAACACAAATAATAAATTCAGAATCAGAAAACAAATCAAAAATTAAACCGATTTTATAGTTGATTTTCTAAGAATCCGGCCGTTTGTAACTTGTAAAAACTGAACAGTCGAACAGAATTAGCCGTTGTAGAAAGAAATCTTACTTCAAATCTTGTTGTAGTTGCCATTGGAAGAAAAAGCAAAGAAGACTAGAAGGAGTGAATCATGATTGTAGGAATTCAGAATCATAATCGACGATTTAGAAAAAAAAAAAAAAAAAAAAAGAGGATTAGAGAAATCGCTGCAATTTTGTTTAATCAGTCGAGTAAAGATAAACGAGACATATCTATGGATTGAGCCCTAAGAATAAAACCTAACAAATAAAATTGATTCGGCTTAAATATCTATACATATAATAAATAAGTAACTAGAATGACACGTGTCACCTTCTGGTGAGCTCATTTTTTCATTTTCCCTCCTAAACATGTATCTGAACGCATTTTACATTATAAGTTCATTTACCACATCTACATTCATTCATCCTTAAATATTTCCTTAATTCAATTTTTTTAATTTATACCTTACATTTACCATCATTATAATTAGGTATGTAATTTATTCTTAATCCCTTACTTTTTTATTTTTCATTTTAGACTCTTATCATATAAACATAAATAATTTATATGAAGTAAAATGCATTAAAAACATTTTTATTTTTTACAAATTATAGCATTGTAATCGTTTCGTCAATACCTTCGAAATGAGTCCAATATTAAATATTTTTGGATTTAATTATATTATTAAATATCATAAATATATACGAATAAATGTGTACTGATTAGTATGAAATTTGATACAAATAATCAATAAATTGTCTTAATTTTCTTTTGCCTATTTCATATCAATTTTTACTTCAAAAGTTTTTTTTTATAAAAATCTCATCCTCTTTAAGTTTTTATACAAGAATTTTGATTTTTATCACGAAGTTTTATAAATTAACATTTTTAATTTTTAATTTTATTTTCTTGACATTATGATATTTTAATTTTAAAAATATTAATTATAGATGATGAAAGTATAATTAGCAACAGAACAAAGAATGTTGTATATAAAAAATTATTTGGTAATATACGCGATTTTATTGATATTTTAACTATGCAGTTTTCCATAATTTCATTTACGTTCTATTATAAATTCTTAATATTTAATCATATTTTTATTAATTTTTGCAAAACATCCTTTGTGAAAATTATCTAAAACAAGGATATTTTGTAACCAACTGCAAAAAAAAAAAAAAAAAAAAAAAAAAACTCTGAAAAGAAAAAAAACTTGAAAAAATAGCATCGTACTTTCGATTATCATTCATATATTCATATATGTAAGATAAGTTTTTTGGCATGATTTAATTTTTTAAAATACCCCGTGTAATACAAGGGGCCAATCTAGTATATATATATATATATATATATATATATATATATATATATATATATATATATATATATATATATATATATATATATAGGGGTTGTTTTATTTGCAACCCTTAAAAAGGTTGCAAACTTTGCAACCTACATCTTAACCGTCGGATTCATGATCGACGGTTACAATAGATATGGGGCCCAATATTTTTAATTAAAAAAAACAGAAAAATAAAAATAAAATAACCGTCGATCATGAATCCAACGGTTAAGATGTGGGTTGCAAGGGTTGCAACCTTTTTTAGGGTTGCAAAATATCCTTCCACTATATATATATATATGTAATATATTGTAAGACTCGGTTTTAAAAAAAAAAAAAAAAAAAAAACGTATAATTATTCTTACCTGAATTGAACCGTAATTAAAAATGGTAACCAAAGATAGTTGAGGGATAAAATCCGTCATTCATCCAAACTTCTAAAAATTATAAAAAAATAAGTAAATATTATATATATATATATATAAAGTTAAAAATCAAAAGAGAAGTAAACTACAATCTCCCACCGCCATAGTCTCTTTCTCTCGTCTCTCTCTCTAATTTTTTTAAACTTCTCTCTACAATATCTATCAATCCGTTGAAGTAATCAAACATTCAACCGTATATTCGGAATCCACTCTTCGAACCCTTCTTAGAGGTATAAATTTCTTGTTATGTTATTTAAGTTGGTAAGTTAGGGTAGTTGAAGTTGGTTGGTAGATTATGAATATATATTGTAAAGTTATAATCATTTACATGTATAGGAATGTTTGTTTTTGTCAAAATTACAAACGGGTAAAGTTTAGAATCAAAATGGTGATATTTATAACTAGATGTTTAACCGCACACCAAGTGATCGGTTTAATGTTTAAGAGAATATAATTTTATTATTAAGCTTAGGATAATTAAGCTTTGAGTTTTATGTTATGTAAGTAATAGAAATTTATGGTTTAAATAGGAAATCGAACGGGTTAAAGTTCGTCTTCAGTCTCGCGTGTTACGTCTCAATTTGGTTAAGGTATGGATTTCATTTCTTTTGAATCGTGGGCAACTATTTGTTATAGTTGACCCTTCCGAAAGGTGGTTCACCGCCTTGTGATTGATCAATTGAATGTGATCAACAAATGCGAAATTGTACACACACTTACACATTGATTTTGGTTTATTGAATCAATTGTTTGAACATTTTGATGTTTTATTAAAATGTGTCTCGTATGAGATTGTTTATGAAAAAAATGTGAAGTATATAGATTATAATTTCTGTGATCGCCATTTGGGTAAGTGGCATATGTTTAGTTTTCGTTGATTTTAGAAGAACCCAATAAATGGGCACATTATTTGGGATGCCTTCTATGGCGGCTTTGTTGTCATAGCGTCCTGCAGATGACGGTCCACCAGAGTTAAGCCTATGTGGCTTACGTGAACCCACTCTGGGGGGACTTGGCTAAATTTGTTGGCTCCAGGGCGGATGAATCGATTCTAGAAATTTACCCACAGAATATGTGACCGTGGTTAAATTCACGGGGGACTCGTTGTGTGTGCCCGCATGCCGACCCAATTCGTGTGGCTGATCACCCCACGAACATGACTGGAATTGACGGACTTTATTTATATTACATTTTGAAGCTAAAGTGTGAACTGTTCTTGAGATTATTGCTTTTGATTATATTACCGAACGTTTCTTTTGATTTAAATGAACTATGAACTTCAGTCTCAAGAACTTTCTTCGAATTAAATTTTTAAGTCTTCCGCTTCATTATCGATGTTTTTATTATTATTTACGAATTTATATTATAATCCATTCACTGAGCCTTGTGCTCAACCGTGTTTTTGTTTTCTGACACGGCAGGTTCGAAGTGAAGTTTACGGGGACGGGACTTGAGATCGAGCGTGTTATTTTGGAGTTCTTAGAATCACTTTGTTTTATCTTTCTAAGTTTATAAAATCTTTTGAGGTATGATAGTTTGGATTGTAATATATGTTTAGAGTTTATTAATAGCTCTGAATTTAGATATGTATTTATGTTAAGTCTCGTATGTGACATCAACCGTTCCGGACCACGGGGACGGGGGATGTTACAAATATGGTATCAGAGCATAGGTTACGACTTGTAGATTAAATAAGTTTGACCTGTGAGAATTGGGTAGACATTAGAATGGGTATACTAGAATTTAATTATATTTATTGATTTTCAATCCGTAACTGTTTTGAATTCTGATCTTGATGTTGTTTTGTATTAGAATGTCGAGACGTGGTCGCCCGCGCAAGTCTAGATCTCAATATGAGGGTAACCCAATTCCTAACCCAGTGGGCGGTACTAGTGAACCTAATATTGCTGATGTGGTCCGTCAAACCATGTCAAGTATGATGCCTGCATATCTTGAACAAGCCATCCAGGCTATGCGACAGACGGCACAAAATCTTCCTCCAAATCCGAATACAAATCCAAATCCAAATTCTGGTCCTACATCAAATATTGGAAATCCCGGATCAAGTTCGGGTAATCCAACGGGAGAAATGCATACATGGCTAGAGAGGTTTAATAAACAGAAACCTCAATCTTTCTCAATGGCCGTAGATTCAGTAGATGCTGAACACTGGATTCGGCACATCGAAAAGATTTTTAATGTCTTAGATATTCCAGATCAGTACAGGGTCCGCTTGGCTACTTACAAGTTTGAGAAAGAAGCGAACAATTGGTGGGAAGCTTGCGTTCAAACTGACCCATCTGTTAAGAACTTATCTTGGGATAACTTCAAAGAATTTTTCTTCAATCAGTATTTTACGGCGGCAGATCGCGATGCTTATGTGCAAGACTATTCAACGATCCAACAAGGCGAGGAAGAAACCGTTGCCGACTACATGGCTCGTTTTCTTAAGTTTTCTCGTTTTGCAGGAAATACCGCAGGCACACAAGCGCAACAAGCCAATAAGTTTAAATGGACACTTAACTCGAAGTATAAGGATAGTCTCTTGAATCTTCCTTTTAATACCGTTACTGAAGTGGCCGACGCAGCGAAGAATATTGATCGGTCACAACAACAACAGTTAACTTCACGCGTTGACAATAAGAAACGTGGACCTGGATCTTTCCAAAGCAACCCTCGTTTTGTAAAGTCAAAGTCGAACATTAACCCACATAAAAGTTTAAGTCAATTCACGCCACAACTTCCAGTGTTTTCTAACAGAGGGAGTCAAAATGTTTCGAGTCCAATTAATATTTGTGATAAGTGCAATCTTCGACATCGGCCGGGTCCGTGTCTAAAGATGACCGATTCGTGTTTTAATTGTCAAGAACAAGGGCATATGGCCAGAGATTGTCCTAAAGCTGGAAAAGGAAAAGGAAAACAAGCAACTACTAGTGGGCGAGTCTTTGCATTACCTGGCGACAAATCTCAAGCGGGTATGATTTCAGGCCATGTTAACTTAAATGATTTATCTGTTTATGCCTTGTTTGATACCGGAGCAACACACTCTGTTGTTTCTGAACAATTAGAATCCCGGTTAAAACCTTATGAACAAACCACCGAATGTCCAGTCGTAATATCTACCCCAATGGGTGGTTCAATCTGTGTGTTAACTCGATTTTCAAATTGTCCGTTAATTGTTGGAGATCGCATACGGGAGGTCACTCTACTTCCAATGCATATGTCCCACTTTCAATTAATATTGGGTATGGACTGGTTGTCACACCACCATGCAACTATAGACTGTAATGCCAAATAAATATTATGTGGGGATATTGACAAAGCAGAGGCAATCTTCCAAGGAGGTACTCCAAAAGTAGATGTTAGCGTTGTAGCCTCTATTACTGTGAAGCGGTATACTTGGCAAAGTAACGAAGGTTTTCTGTCCTCGTTACAAGATCGCTAACAGGTATTCCCTACTTCTGCACCCACACTTGTTGTTTCCGAATATCTTGATGTCTTTCTCGACGATCTACCGGGTATACCACTAGTCCGGAAAGTCGAATTTACCATTGATCTAGTTCCGGGAGTTTCTCCTATTTCCAAGGCTCCCTATCGAATGGCTCCAACTAAAATGAAGGAACTCAAAACTCAACTCGATGATTTATTGAAGAAAAGTTTTATTAGACCCAGTGTCTCACCCTGGGGAGCTCCGGTTCTCTTTGTCAAAAAGAAAGACGGTACAATGCGTCTTTATATTGATTACTGCAAGCTTAATAAATTAACGATCCATAACAAGTATCTGTTTCCGAGAATCGACAATCTGTTCGATCAATTACAAGGGGCACGATACTTTTCCAAAATTGATCTTCAGTCCGGGTACCATCAACTTCGTATCCGAGATTGTGATATTTCGAAAACCGTATTCAAAACTCGCATTCAAAACTCGCTATGGGCACTACGAATTCTTAGTAATACCTTTCGAGCTAACTAATGCTCCAGCGATCTTTATGGATCTAATGAATCGGGTTTTCAAAGATTATCTCGACGACTTTGTTATCGTGTTTATTGATGACATATTGATATACTCAAAGTCAAGAGAACAACATGATCAACATCTTCACATCGTTTTGGAAACTCTTCGAACGAAAATTTTATATGCAAAATGTTCCAAATGTGAATTCTGACTTGATCAAGTCTCTTTTCTCGGACACGTAATCTCTGCGGAAGGTATTAAAGTCGATCCAACGAAAATTGAAACCGTCACTAAATGGCCTCGACCTACGAATGTATCTGAAGTTCGTGATTTTCTGGGTCCGGCTGGTTATTATAGACGATTTGTTGACAGCTCTCTAAAATATCTCTACCATTAACCGATTACTCCGAAAAGGAGTCAAATTCAATTGGAGTTCCGAACAAGAACCTAGTTTCGAGGAACTGAAAAATCGGTTGGTTACCGCGCCTATTCTTGTATTACCGTCTGGCACCGACGGGTTTCAAGTTTACAGTAATGCTTCAAAGAAAGGTCTCGGTTTTGTTCTTATGCAAAACGGTAGAGTGATCGCATATGCATCACGTCAATTAAACCCTTATGAGGTATATTATCCGACTCACGATCTCGAATTGGTTGTGGTTATCTTCGTACTTAAAATTTGGCATCATTATTTGTACGGTGAGATATGTGAAGTTTTCACCGACCACAAGAGCCTTAAATATATATTTACTCAAAAAAAAAAAAAAAAAAAAAAAAAAAAATTAAATATGCATCACGGAGATGGCTCTAACTTCTAAAGGATTATGATGTTGATATACAATATCTCCGGGTAAGGCTAATGTAGTCGCCGACGCCTTAAGTCGTAAAGCCGTAGAACATGTTTCTTCTTTACTTGTTCCTACAGAGTTGGATTTGGAAATTGAACGATTCAGACTATAAATCTATCCGAGTTCGAAAACGGAAATTCTATCGAATCTGATGGTAGAACCGACTCTAATTTCTCGAAACAAAGAAGCCCAACAAGACGACGTTGAATTGTGGGTGAACTTCCAGCAAGCAAAAGAGAATGTTAGTTCGGAATTCAGGATCGATGATGATCACGTGTTGTGGTTTCGGGATCGTCTTTGTGTTCCGAATAACTCGGAGCTTAAAGATCAGATTATGACCGAATCTCACAAATCTATGTTTTCTGTTCACCCGGGTACAACAAAAATGTATCGCGACTTACAGACCCATTACTGGTGGGTTGGAATGAAACGAGATATCACCGATTTTGTAGCTCGTTGTCTCACTTGTCAACAAGTTAAAAGTGAACATCAACGTCCGGGTGGTCTTCTCCAATCGCTGAACATCCCGGTATGGAAATGGGAACACGTAACTATGGATTTTGTAGTCGGACTACCCCGCACGACCTTGAAACACGATGCAATTTGGGTAGTGGTTGATCGACTGACAAAATCGGCTCATTTTCTTCCTATCCGACAAACATGGTCAATTGATAAATTGACAGAAGTATTCCAACGTGAGATTGTACGTCTCCATGGCACTCCTGTATCAATTACCTCCGATCGAGACCCACGTTTTACATCTCGATTTTGGGAAGGTTTACATAAAGCTTGGGGCAAACATTTGAATTTTAGTACATCCTTTCATCCGCAAACTGATGGGCAATCTGAACGTACGATTCAAACACTGGAGGATATGCTCCGAGCATGTACGTTAGAATGGCATGGAAGTTGGGATAGTTACTTGTACCTGATCGATTTCTCCTATAATAACAACTAGCGGTCGAGTATCGGCATGGCCGTATGAAGCACTTTATGGCCGAAAATGTCGAACACCTCCTTGTTGGAATGAAGTTGGAGAACGTATTCTCGAAGCCCCAGAATTGGTACAAGTTACTGCCGAGAAGGTCGAAATTGCGCGTCAAATGATGAAAGAGGCTCAGGCTCGTCAAAAGAGCTACGCCGACAGGCGACGACGACCTATCGAGTTCCAACCAGGAGATAAAGTTTTCTTGAAAGTTTCCCCAACTCGCGGTATCAGACGTTTCGGTCTAAAAGGAAAGTTGAGCCCGAGATATATTGGTCCCTTCGAAATTCTGGAAAGGGTTGGCGTTGTGGCTTACCGGTTAGCCCTACCGCCGCAATTATCCCAAATACATAATGTGTTCCATGTATCTTCACTTCGAGGGTACAACTATCATCCCTTACACGTCATTGAATATCCCTTGGAACGTATAGAACCTGATCTTTCTTATCGCGAGGAACCTGAAGCGATTATTGATCGTGATGAGAGAGGTACACGAAAGAGAGTGATTCCTTTCGTAAAAGTTCTATGGAAAAATCATTCTGAACGTGAGGCGACATGGGAAACTGAGGAGCACATGCGACGGGAGTACCCCGAGTTCCTAAATCAATGTAAGTTTCTTGTCTAAATTCGATTTCGGGGACGAAATCTCTTTTAAGGGGGGAATAATTGTAAGACTCGGTTTTAAAAAAAAAAAAAAAAAAAAACGTATAATTATTCTTACCTGAATTGAACCGTAATTAAAAATGGTAACCAAAGATAGTTGAGGGATAAAATCCGTCATTCATCCAAACTTCTAAAAATTATAAAAAAATAAGTAAATATTATATATATATATATATAAAGTTAAAAATCAAAAGAGAAGTAAACTACAATCTCCCACCGCCATAGTCTCTTTCTCTCGTCTCTCTCTCTAATTTTTTTAAACTTCTCTCTACAATATCTATCAATCCGTTGAAGTAATCAAACATTCAACCGTATATTCGGAATCCACTCTTCGAACCCTTCTTAGAGGTATAAATTTCTTGTTATGTTATTTAAGTTGGTAAGTTAGGGTAGTTGAAGTTGGTTGGTAGATTATGAATATATATTGTAAAGTTATAATCATTTACATGTATAGGAATGTTTGTTTTTGTCAAAATTACAAACGGGTAAAGTTTAGAATCAAAATGGTGATATTTATAACTAGATGTTTAACCGCACACCAAGTGATCGGTTTAATGTTTAAGAGAATATAATTTTATTATTAAGCTTAGGATAATTAAGCTTTGAGTTTTATGTTATGTAAGTAATAGAAATTTATGGTTTAAATAGGAAATCGAACGGGTTAAAGTTCGTCTTCAGTCTCGCGTGTTACGTCTCAATTTGGTTAAGGTATGGATTTCATTTCTTTTGAATCGTGGGCAACTATTTGTTATAGTTGACCCTTCCGAAAGGTGGTTCACCGCCTTGTGATTGATCAATTGAATGTGATCAACAAATGCGAAATTGTACACACACTTACACATTGATTTTGGTTTATTGAATCAATTGTTTGAACATTTTGATGTTTTATTAAAATGTGTCTCGTATGAGATTGTTTATGAAAAAAATGTGAAGTATATAGATTATAATTTCTGTGATCGCCATTTGGGTAAGTGGCATATGTTTAGTTTTCGTTGATTTTAGAAGAACCCAATAAATGGGCACATTATTTGGGATGCCTTCTATGGCGGCTTTGTTGTCATAGCGTCCTGCAGATGACGGTCCACCAGAGTTAAGCCTATGTGGCTTACGTGAACCCACTCTGGGGGGACTTGGCTAAATTTGTTGGCTCCAGGGCGGATGAATCGATTCTAGAAATTTACCCACAGAATATGTGACCGTGGTTAAATTCACGGGGGACTCGTTGTGTGTGCCCGCATGCCGACCCAATTCGTGTGGCTGATCACCCCACGAACATGACTGGAATTGACGGACTTTATTTATATTACATTTTGAAGCTAAAGTGTGAACTGTTCTTGAGATTATTGCTTTTGATTATATTACCGAACGTTTCTTTTGATTTAAATGAACTATGAACTTCAGTCTCAAGAACTTTCTTCGAATTAAATTTTTAAGTCTTCCGCTTCATTATCGATGTTTTTATTATTATTTACGAATTTATATTATAATCCATTCACTGAGCCTTGTGCTCAACCGTGTTTTTGTTTTCTGACACGGCAGGTTCGAAGTGAAGTTTACGGGGACGGGACTTGAGATCGAGCGTGTTATTTTGGAGTTCTTAGAATCACTTTGTTTTATCTTTCTAAGTTTATAAAATCTTTTGAGGTATGATAGTTTGGATTGTAATATATGTTTAGAGTTTATTAATAGCTCTGAATTTAGATATGTATTTATGTTAAGTCTCGTATGTGACATCAACCGTTCCGGACCACGGGGACGGGGGATGTTACATATATAAATAAAACTAAACAAATTTTTGGCCCCAAGTATTTTGGGGCCTGTACACTTGAACACCATTGCACACCCTCTTGCACGACCCTGTTCATTCCCCATGACGCCCGTGTCTTCAACACAATACCACAAACAAAGTGAAAAATTATACTTTAAAAAAAAGTTATGTACACCATAAAACCAATGCAAAATGATTGGTGGGTGAGAGGGGGGGGAGGCGACATGCACTAATATACTTGGAAACAACAAATAAGTGATAAAGAAAAACAATGAAGACAAGGTCTAGAATCTCTATATGCACGTGCCTGGGGGAGGGCGGGTCGGGCGCACGCCGAGGGCCCACAATCATTTTTTTAGTATATACTATATAGCCTAGGTAAAAGTCTTCTTTGAAATGGGGGCTCAACCCCCACCTTTTACATGTTACATCCACCCGTGCATCCTCATGAATTCTATTTTTGTATTAGAATTTAGATTTCTTGTTATTAACTAACAAAACTCATACATTTTGAAATTTTTTACCAACAAAATGAGGCGATCCAACTTATTTATACTATATAATGAAAATTCTAATTCGGTTTCTTGTAAAAAATGGTTTCTTGTACAAAAAGCAGTTTCTTGTACAACCCCACAGCCCACGTCTCGCTCTCCCCCTCATATCGCTTCTTCCCTCACCCCTAAAGAACTCCATGCCTTCCAACTCCCCACGCAATTATAAATTTGCTTCATTGGCATTTTTACATCCGATCGTATACTTCAATTTCACACAGGTCAGTAAGCTCTAAACCAGTACAACACTTTAATTTTTGGTCAATTATTTGTTTCAATTTCAAGTGGGTTTTTTCAGGTTATTATTGATTTTGACAAACTCTGGCTTGAAATTGAACTGGAGTTTTGTAAATATTGGGATTTTGGTCATGTGTTTGCTTAAATTGCACTGGTTACCTTGTGGAGGAGTAAGGTTCTAATTATCTTTGATTTTAATTTTTTAAAACATGTGATTTTGATCATATTGCACATTCCCACAGAAAACATTAGGAATTTCTCTATCATTGCACATATTTTACAACGAACTGTTTTTGTGTTACATTTTGGGCGTTTCTTCCTCTTTGTCGGCAGTTCTTGTTGACCCATATTTTTCTTTACCAATAATTTGTCCAATTTTAGGTACATTCGATTCACAATTTGTCTTTACAAACCAAATTTTCTCCCAATTGGCAGTCTTTCTTAAGAGATCGGAGAAAAATCCAACAAGGTACAATTATAATCTTATTTTATTTAATTTTTTCTTTATTTTGATTCATGTATGTATATATGTATTCTTGTGTGTTATTGTTCTTGTGAGTCCGTGTGATTGAACACGATCGTTACCAGATAATCAAACAACAAACATATAGATGATAAACCAACCTGTTTCGATAACAAACGATGATTACAAGGTTGATATTGTTTCTCGTTTAAGCTCTCACTGTTTCTCTCTGTGAACAGTGTTCTTGATCGATTTCTAACTTGTTGAGAGATTGTGAGATATTAGATATCTCACCTAACTTAAACCAAACATAATAATATCTAACTAAATATCTAAACTAATATCTAGATATTTAAACTAATATCCTAATATCTATTAATTAGATATTTAGGACAAACAAAAAATACAATAAACAACTTTGACAATTATTACAAACTAACATTAGACTTATATTGAGAGCGACTTTTTAGCATGAGCTTCAGATTCCAAACTTCAGATTGGATGATATTGAATCCAATAAATCTGTGATCTAACAATCTCCCCCTTTGGATCAAGATCATTACTAAAATTTGTTAGCTCTCAGATCAGTATGTCTTTAGAATACTTTGAAGAATCTTTTCTTTGTTAGCTCTTCTACATTCTATCTTGGACAATTCTCTAAACTTTTGATTTAGCTCGCATTTATTGATTAGCTTTTCTCCCCCTTTTTGATGAAAAGTTCAACAACTTCATCAAAACTTTAGCAAGAAATGTATTTCATCAGGAGCTTTTGATCCGTCAATTCAAAAGATATTCATCCAGATCTTTGCAAATCCAGACAAAATAATCGTGTAACACCTGAATCAACAAATGAATCAGTTAAAATGCATGTCAGTAACACTAAGTCACTGTGTGTAATGAATACACATTGGAAAGGAGCTTTTTGATGTTGACTCCTCCAGGGCTTCCATTCAATCATCGAAACACCACAAAGGCAATTTCTATGAACGTTATGACAAAGAAACAAATTCCTTGTGTGTTCGTGCATGTGATATAAAGAATTAAGCACGGATGATTGCTTATAGGCTTAAAATTGTGTAAACCACTGAGACAACAACAGTAAGTTAAACACAGACTCAATGTGCATGATTGAAGTGCGAAGGAGGGGAAGACTTCCTTCTTTTCAATATCCAGATTTTCCAAATGAAAATCAGATAGTAAATGTGCTGCTTCCCCTTTGAAAATGAAACACTTTCTTTTTAAGAAGAAAATGAGTAGTTGGTGAGGTTTGATCAAAAGTTGGCATGGGCTAGTTACCTGTTTCAATAATGATCTCCAAAGAAATGTGAAACACTAGAAATGTGGCTGCCCGACTCAGAAAAAGTTGGTGCAGAGTTGTGATATTCTTTTAACTCTGTTCTCACAACCTCTTTCTTTTAAACATTTAGCTCACTCTAACCAAACTTTCTTTCTCTGTTTGACATACTCATTTCTTTTGACTTCTCACACTCAATCACTATGGATTAACTTCGTGGGTAGAAATCACTGGTTAAGGTGATTCCATAGAAGTTGTGTTAAGTCCTAGCACAATGAAATCATGTTTTCCTAGATAGCGTGATGCTCAATTTGGTTTAACTATTTCAGTTAAAGCTCAAATAGATCTTGAAAACATTTAAAAGCACACTTCCAATTCATGAAATCAGTTTGAGATTCTGGAAGTGGTGTGAACATTTAAGAACAATGTTTTCTATGATTGAAAGGTATCCTTCTTTCAACCATATATGCGATTAAGATAAAGATTATACCTTTACGTGCGATCTTACATCTCATGAAGTTAAGCTTAAAATCATAAAAATATGATCTTGTAAGCATCTCTTAAAAACTGCAAAAGTCTTATGTCATAGTCAAAGCTAATTTATTCACTGAAAATAAAATGACAAAAAGCAGTAAAACAATGAAAGTACGAATTCTGATCAGAAATAATCAGAAGTCATCACCTTTTTACTCCCCCTGAAATTATGCATTAGAAAAATTATCAATGTAAAACATATGCATTAAAATTTCAGACAAATTTGTACTCCCCCTTGAAGGTTGATTTCCTCATTCGAGTATTGGAGTACAATCTCTTATCAGCACAGGAGTAAGGTCTTTTGATCATTGAAGTGCGAGTCCTAAACTGATGTGTTTAGAAGTCAAAACTTCGTTGAAGTCCGGGTTCTAAGATGATTTACTTAGAAGCCTTCGTCTTGACATTTAAGTCCGGGTCTTGAACTGCTGTATTCAAGAGCCATCATTCTCCTACTCCCCCTTGACAGTAGGTGCCTGCAACACAGAATTATCCCTTTTCTTTGGTACCCAATGGTATTTGGGTCCATGAGTGTTAGTTGCAGTTCTTGTGGGGGTAACTGAGTAAGAACCATACCAGTAACGGTCACTCGTTTTATGAACAGGATCATGTGTACGACAATAAGAACAATAGAGTTTCTTACCTGACAAACTGATTAATTGATCTCTCGTGTAGACAAAATCAGGTTTATCTTTACACGCATTATTCTTCTTGGCATTCTGCGTATGTACACATGACTTCTTACTTTTCTGCTCATTTTAATTGGTTTCTTTTTCCAGACCAGTTCTTATTCTTTGTAGCTTCTTCTCCTTCGATGTGTACATGAACCATCTATATTTCTATCATAGAAAAGGTTAGAACTACGAATTTGATTAGAAGATTTAACTGACCTTTTGGAAAAAGCAGTTTTGGATGTTGAACTTGTAGCTGACTTGAATGAGCATTCTGAATCAGCTGAATCATCTCTAGGTGAGTGGACAATTGACTCTGGAGTCTTGTGCTCAGTCACCACCACCATTGAAATAATCTTTTCAATCTCGTTAATCTTTGAAGAATAATTGTTTCTTTCTTTGACAATAAGGTCAAACTTCGTCTCAAGCTCACACTTCTTCTTCTCTTTCTGTTCACACTTAGAAAGTTCAAATAGTTTTGCATTAAGCTTTCTATTTGAAGCTTCAAAGGTGCTTCTTTCTTTTTCAAATTCCTTCTTAGCACCCTTTCTTCCATCTGATATCTCTTTTAAGTATCCATCATTCTTCTTTCGTTCAATTGCCTTCTTCTCTTAGACACTTTGCAGTTCTAGCTCAAATATCTTCTTTTCATTAGCACACCTTGTTTAACTTAACAATCTGATATTCTAAGACTGAGATCTTGTCTTTTAACTCAGTGGTTTCAGTTATCAGACTATGTTCCTTATCCTTAATGCTTTCACCATCTTTCAAATGCTGAGAGTCGGAAATTTGCTTCCGAAGATCCTCATTGATCTTTCTCAATGCATTGACTTTTTCTTTCAGTACCTTCTTTTCATCACGAAATTTATTTGACCTCTCCGAACAATTTGTAGCTGTATAAGTACACTTCTGAAGATCTATTTTGAGCTTTTCAATCTTATCATCATCATCAAAAAAATATTCCATCTTGAATATCTCTCCATCAGAATCTTGTTTCTGGATTTTAGCTTCCAAGGCAGAAATCTTTCCTTTGTAAAGTACTGGTGTATTCGCATCCATACTGATTGAATTAGCTTCGCTGGAATTCATTCTGTTCGATAAGAAACTGTTTCAATTGATCGTTAATCCAAATAAAATCAGATAAAATTAAGAAATAAAATTTCAAATTTAACCAAGTCTGGAATTGGAGCAAAAAACACAAATTGCGCTAAGTGAAGGTGGCGCAAAAATCAACTTTGCGTAATAAGATACTGGCGCACAATAGGAGTTTTGCATGAGGAAAGGATCGCGAGAAATGGAACTTTGCACGAGTTAAAGTTGGCGTGAAACAAAGTTTGTGTGAGATGTAGTTGGCGCAAAACAGAGTTTTGCGTTAGAAGTGGGTCGCGCGAAATGATATTTGTGCGAGTGGTGGGTGGTGCAAACAGGGGTTTACGCGAGACGTTGGTAGCGCGAAGTGCAGGTTTGCGCGATGAATTGTTGGCGCAAAAGTACTCGACCGAAGATGGTACGACCGGTGTGGTGTATCGACCGGATCGATCGACCGATATTGTGTACGACCGGAGGTTGTGCTTGACCGGACCTTTGCACGACTGGAGTATGTGGTCGACCGGGGAAGTTTTTCGACCGGGGGTACTGTAGCGACTGGGGGTACTGTAGCAACCGGGAATTTTATGCTTTTCGATCGGTAGTGAATAGTGTCGACCTGGTGTTGTACAGTTCGACCGGATCGATTCTACTATGCTCGACCAGACTGCACAGTGACCGGTGTTGATGTTGGTCGACCGGTATGAACATTAGTGACGACCTGATTGAATATTTCGACCGGGTTTATGCTTTTTCGACCTGTTTTGAATAGTTCGACCGATATGAAACCTTCGACCGGTGTGCTCCTACGACCGGTATCGTTTCTTCTTCAATAGATCGGCCTTGTAAATCCCAAATTGGTCTGTCTAGAAGTCGAATTATAGCACCAAACTTTGACACCTTGATCGACTTATCAACTATAACAAGTTACAAGCTTTTGATTTCAAAAACAACCACTGTTTTGAAGTTTTGATCGATGTCACAGTGTTCTTGAAGAATGAAGAACACAGAGAGTTTAAAAGTTTGATTTTGATCTGGTTCAAAGCTCTGATACCAATTGTGAGTCCGTGTGATTGAACACGATCGTTAGCAAATAATCAAACAACAAACATATAGATGATAAATCAACATGTTTCGATAACAAACGATGATTACAAGGTTGATATTGTTTCTCGTTTAAGCTCTCACTGTTTCTCTGTTTGAACAGTGTTCTTGATCGATTTATAACTTGTTGAGAAATTGTGAGATATTAGATATCTCACCTAACTTAAACCGAACATAATAATATCTAACTAAATATCTAAACTAATATCTAGATATTTAAACTAATATCCTAATATCTATTAATTAGATATTTAGGACAAACAAAAAAATACAATAAACAACTTTGACAATTATTACAAACTAACATTAGACTTATATCGAGAGCGACTTTTCAGCATTAGCTTCAGATTCCAAACTTCAGATTGGATGGTCTTGAATCCAATAAATCTGTGATCTAACAGTTCTCCGTACAACTGGGGAATCTAAAGTTTGCTCCAAATTTGTTAAAAGTGGTGGGTTATATGATTTGGGGAAATGCAGTTTTGAATTATATGCAAAATGCTTGGTCATCATCTTCCAAATTGAAAAATTATTGCAAATTGGTTTCATTGAAGAACAGTGAGCAATACACTGCAGAAAATGAGAAAAATCCCTAATTTGTGTTGTATACATCTGTGAGAACTAACTTTGTTGTAACCCAATGATGATATAAACTCAAGCTATTTGAAAATTTTCAATATGAGGCCTTAATTGCTGTTTCCCCTCTCTTTTCTACTTTCTTATGAGGAATTGCCATATTGGTGTTCGTTGAAAGTCCTCGAAGAAAATTAACTCCATACTGCACATGTTTTGTTTTACATTTCAGTAATTGATTTCGTGATTATGAATAAATTGATGCTATTGTTTGCACATTATCATAGTTATACATAAATTTTAATTATATTAAGGCCCCATAAGGTTTCTTGCACAATATAGATATGATAAGTTGCACAAAGTTCTCAAATTCTTTGAGATCTAATATACGGACTATTTCTTCAAATAAACTATACAAAATAATTGATTTTTATAAGCTTCAACCTTAGTATTTTTCATTTGGCTTTCATGATAATATTTTATTTGCAAACAACACATAATTTATATAATATTGAACATTCTATAAATAATCGTATTAATTTTTCAATCACAATTTAGAAGAAAGTTTAACACTCGTGCCACATCGTGCACGGGTATATGCCTATTTTCTAAGAAATCTGTACATTTTTTGTTTGTTTCAGTAGTTTTTTTGTGGGATATATTTAAAAAGAAAAAATAATCTATTTTGTTTCTTTCCATTTTTCTTTCTTTGTTATGACTTATCTATACTATATAATGAAAAAACTAAAACGGTTATTGTACAAACTTTTGTACAATTACATTTACCATCCTTACAATGTTACATTTATCACCCTTACAATTACTTATTTAATTTACTTTATATCCCTTACTTTTTCATTTTTCATTTTACACCATTATCATATTAACACAAATAATCATATATTAAAAAAAATGCAATGAAAAAATACGTTCATTTTCTACAAATTATACCATTATAATCGTCTCGTCAATAACTACAAAACGAGTCCAATATTGAATATTTTTTAATTTAACCGTACTATTAAATATCATGAATATCTACGAAATAATTTGTTTTCTATCCATACGTTTTATTTTTTTTCCATCGTGGGCACGTTAAAAATACATAATCGTAAAATACGTTTCTTTCTTATTATAAATTATATCATTATAAATTTTTTCGTAAATAATTGTAATATAAACTAATTATTGAATATCTTTATGTGTTTACGTTTCATAAGTTGTGATTCTTAGGTCATGGTTGATTGTTGATGACATGTATATAAGGAAGTAGCATTAATTGTTCGTTCTTTACCTACATTCCGCTGCATCGCGCGGGTATATGCCTAGTATCTATATATAGTATTTCAAAACTACCCTTGTTTTTCATACAATATTGACTCATATATCTAAAACAAGAATAAGATATCAAACTATTAGCAACATGGACTTTAGATTTTAAGATTGATGGTTAATAAAAAGTTTATTTTTAACCTTAAATTAAATTTTAAAATGGTGATGAAAACATTAATATGAGGTGACATGGAAGCCAATTGATTTACATTGATTTATATAAAGTGCTACTCTTAATAGTCAAAACTCTGACACAAAATTATGTCAATCTATATATTAAAGGTATATCATATGATGTTTGATGGTAGAACAAATTTACAACGCTAAGTAAAAATGATATGATACATAATATTAATTTAGAAATAATTTTTGATTGATTTTACGTTTAGGAATATTCGAAAAAACGGTTTTATATGAATTATTAGTATTTTCTAAATTCGTTGTTAATCTGATGATAAAAATAACTTATTGAAAATTTTTATTGTACTTATCGAGGGCCCATTTTCACATGTCGCCCAGGGCCTATAGAATGTCAGGAACGGGCTGTTATATGTGGTCTAAATTGAGTTTTTTTCCTCCTTTTTGTAGCTTTGAGTCCAAATTAAGTTGTGGTTGTGAGGTCAAGCTTTGAATCATCATCATTAGTCCTAGGTAATAATGTAATGAATCTCAGACAGTTGATTTTCATAAGACTTTGTTAAAACCATCACCATTTGTCATTTCTGGAGTAAATGATAAATCTATAATTGTTTTTTTAAATATTTGTCAATATGGTATATCATATACACTTAACGCATTCCAATTCCCAAACATACATAATCAAGCACAAAAAAATAACGATGAAACTAAAAATAAAGTAAAGTCCTTACTTTAAAACCTACCACCATTAAAATAGAACTACGAACCACCTGGTGCCAACTCATGTTCCCCAATTTTACCTAGTTTGAAGTCCAGGTAATTAGATGATTTGTTGTATGAGAATATCATTTATATCATTCGGTTTTATGTGTTTAGATTAGGATTTAGTCTAAGTTCCCACAAGTGATTTTTTTTTTCTTTTGACTCTATTTGAAAAATCCCCCCTGGTTGAATTTTACAATATTATTATTATGGTTTTATGATGAAAGTCTAATTATAACCTGTTAGACCAAATTATCCCCTACTTGATATGGTGATGAAGCTTAAATCATTCAGATTTGTTTATTTTAGTGATTTCCAAAAACAACATATCTGTTCAACAGTAATTGACAGATGGTTACAATGAAAGTGGTCAGATCTTGAGTATTGAATGTGATAACAAAATCAAGAAAAGTGATTCTTCTATTGGATTCAATTTGAAATATGTAACAAAATTTTCATCGGCTTATTCTAAGTTGGTCTGCAATGATTGTTTGGACAGATGTTGTGAACCAAATAGAACAGTAATGCTACTGCCAATTTGTCATTGACAGAATTCAACAAGTTAATCCATATTTCATCAAGGCCAATTCTTTCTATGTTGACATTGTGTTTGAAAATGTTAGACTAATCCCGTCCAGCAACAGTTGCTGTTCGAAGGGACACGATGGTTCGAAGGGATGCGATGGTTGGAATAGTTAGTTATAGAAAGAACCGAACCAACACATTGGTTGGATGGTGTCGATTGGCACTGTATATATAGGATTATATTTGTAAACTGAAAAACAATGATTAATAGATGTAGAACCATTATTGTACAAATTTGTGATTCAATAAACTACAGAGTTTGAATCAATCGTTTTACTTTCGTTATTACCTGTTTCGTGTTTGATTGAAACCCCACTGGGCAACAAATTGGTATCAGAGCCTAGGCTTCGATTTTGGCACTTCAGGACCGGAATAAAATCGAGGAAATTAGGGGCGATTTCTGTATATAGTTTTTTTGAACCAAAACACAACTCAAGTGTTGTTTTTGGTTCGGACAGAAACAAAGAAGAAAGGATTTCTTTGGACAAACAGAACAAGGACGAAAGGGAAGAACACATCTGTGTGTTCTTGTTGGTTCGAAAAAAAAAGGAAGAACACGTTGTGTTCTTGGTGCGGTGCAGATCGGTGATTTTACAAAAAAAAAAAAGGAAGAACACGTTGTGTTCTTAGTGGTTTTTGAAAAAAAAAACAGGGTTTTTTTTTTTTTTGTTTGTTGCAGGCATCGATAGGAACAAAAAAAAAAAAAGGAAGACTATATTTTTTTTGCAAAATCTGAAAAAAAGGGAAAAGGCAACTTTTCTATTTAGATTTTGATTCTTTTAAATAACAAATTGGTATTTGTTAACTATTGTGCAAATACAAAGTTTTTTTTATTTTTTTTTGACAAAGTTTAATAAAAAAATAAAAAATTTGGGTAGTGCGTATTATCATTTTGAATACCAAACGGATTCGGTATTCGGGGTTGAGATTGTTTTCAAGAAAAAAAAACCCATCGGAGGGGTTTAGTGGTTAAGAAACCAAAGGAAGAATTGTTTAAGAGCGATTCAAGAAAGGGAGGACCACGGTTACAAGAAGGAAAACAAATCTCATCAAAGGAATCATTGGAAATCCAGGTTTTACGTTCTAATTTAAACCTGATTTTTTGATTCTTAGTATTTGAATATAATTTTCTTAAATTCCTATATCAAGTCAAAGTTTGAGATAGGAATAATTAGAGTACAATGGGTGATAAAAACCAAAAGGAAATTATAATTCAAAAGGAGGTTAATACCATTTCCCAATTTCAATGTCCCGTTTTGAAGGCAACAAATTATACGGTATGGGCTATTCGGATAAAAACCATACTAAAGGCAAGCGGACTTTGGGAAATGATAGAACCTACTGATAATGCAAAACGAGATGAAAAGAAAACGAGATGAAAAGAAAGATATGGCAGCAACTGCATATCTATTTCAAGCATTACCAGAAGAAATGGTATTACAAGTTGCTAGTTGCAAAAGTGCAAAAGAAATTTGGGAAGCACTGCAAACCAGACACATAGGTGTAGATAGAGTGCAAAAGGCACGACTTCAAACTCTCAAAACCGAATTTGAGATGTTGAAGATGAAAGAAGATGACAGTATTGATGTTTTTTCAGCGAAACTGAATAGTATTGTCACAAAGGCAAGTGGCTTAGGATCAACATTTGATCAACAAACTCTAGTACGAAAACTTTTAAGTTCCGTACCGAAGAGATTTATACAGATTGTGGCAGCCATAGAACAATTTTCTGATTTAGAGACAACAACTTTAGATGAGATAATTGGTAGGCTGAAAGCCTTTGAGGAAAGGCTGAATCTGTTAAATGGAAGCCCGACTGACAATCAGGATAAACTTCTGTTCACAAACCATGACAACATATCAAGTCATGAGGAAGGTTTTAAGAATGGTGGACAAGAGAAGTTTAGGTCATCTCAAGATAACAAGCAAGACGAAAGGACCAAACAATTTAACAAAGGGAAGAAATCCTCGCACAAGTTCAAGAAGAATAACTTCCAGAAGGGTGCAAAGGATTCAAGTAAGGTTAAATGTTACAAGTGTAACAAGTTTGGACACATCAGGAGAAACTGCAAACTAAAGGATAGTGGACAAGAGCAATCGAATTTGGTTCAGGAAGATATGGAACCAACGCTCTTAATGGCAGTTCAAGGAAAAGGTTATAAGGTTGAGGAAATCTTCTTAGATGAAAAGGAGATTGAACCAGAGAAATACATAAGCACGGATGAAAGCTTATGGTACTTGGATAATGGAGATAGTAACCATATGACCGGAGTTAGGACACACTTTAAAGAGATAGACGAAAAAATCTCAGGAAGAGTCCGTTTTGGTGATGGGTCATATGTAGAGATTAAGGGTAGAGGCTCTATATTACTCGAATGTAAAAACAAGGAACAAAAAATAAATCCTAATGTTTATTACATTCCAAGTCTGAAAAGTAATATTTTGAGCCTAGGACAACTAACAGAGAATGGCTGTAAGGTCGTTATGCAAAACAATGTGTTATTGCTATATGGTCAGGATCAAAAACTCCTTATGAGAGTTGAGAGATCAAGAAACCGACTTTACAAAATCAATTTGAAAATTGGTATGCCTATCTGTTTATTGACTAATTTGGAAGACCATGCATGGCTTTGGCATGCTAGGTTGGGTCATTTGAATTTTGATTCAATTAAACAAATGACTCAGAAGAAATTAGTGGAAGGGATACCCAATATAAGTCATAAGAATCAAGTGTGCAACGCCTGCTTATTAGGAAAGCACAGTAGAGCTCCGTTTCCTAACCAGACAAACACTAAGTCAATAGAACCTTTGAATTTAGTGTTTGGTGATTTATGTGGACCTATTTCCCTAGCAACAGAATCAGGAAAGAAGTACATGTTCTTACTAGTAGACGATTGTACTAGGTACATATGGGTGTACTTCTTAAATTCAAAAGATGAAGCATTCGAGACTTTTAAGGAATTTAAGTTGAAGGTGGAAAATGAGGTCGGGAAAAAGTTAAAGACTTTTAGAACAGACAGAGGTGGTGAATTCACATCAAGGGAATTCACACGGTACTGTAAGGAGAATGGCATACTTAGAAAACTTACAACACCATACTCTCCACAACAAAATGGCATAGTAGAGAGAAGGAATAGGTCTGTAATGTGCACGACAAGGAGTATGTTGAAGGCTATGAATATGCCACAAAAATTTTGGGCTGAAGCTATTAGACATGCGGTATATGTCTTAAACAGGGTACCTACAAAAGCTCTGAGGGATTCTACACCTTATGAAGCATTAAAGGGTAGAAAACCGAATATGAGACACCTTAGAGTTTTTGGATGCAAAGCCTATGCAAAGGTAACCAAGCCACATCTAAAGAAGTTAGATGATAGAAGCAAGGAATTAGTTTACCTAGGAACTGAACCAGGATCAAAAGCTTATCGATTATTTGATCCTGTGTAACAAAGGTGATTAATGTTAGTAGAGATGTAAAATTCAAGGAAGATGAAGGATGGGACTGGAAAGGTTACTTGGATGACGTTGATCCAAAGGAACCAGAATGGAAGGACTTTATTATAAATGATAATAGAACATCAAGTTCAAGAATCATTAATGAAGTTAGTACTCAAGATTCGGAAAGAAATGATGAAGAGAGTACACCAAGTTCCATACAGAATAATGCTCAAGGTGATATGTTTGATGATGAGATTGTATAACCAATAGACAATACATCAACACCTCCACCATATACCTATGAGCCTAATTCAGAAGAATCTACTGGATATACATCATCAACAGCAAGTTCATCCGGGCCGTTTGATCATACGCCAGTTAGAGGTTTCAGAAACTTATCTGAAATCTATGATCAAGCACCAGAAGTGCAAAGTAATGAATTGCTACAACTAGAGGAAGAGCCTAGAAATTACAAAGAGGTTGCACGAGATAAGAAGTGGATTGAGGCAATGCATACAGAAATTGACGCAATCAATAAAAACAAGACATGGAAGCTAGCCACCTTACCAGACAAACAAAAGGCTATTGGTCTGAAATGGGTATTTAAGACTAAACGAGACGCAAATGGGAAGATTATAAAACACAAGGCTCGTTTAGTAGCTAAGGGATACGTACAAGAGCATGGAATAGACTATGACAAAGTCTTTGCTCCTGTAGCAAGAATGGAAACAGTTAGATTAATTCTTGCATTGGCAGCTTATCATGAATGGGAAGTTCACCACTTAGATGTAAAATCAGCATTTTTACATGGGGAACTTAAGGAAGAAGTATATGTTACACAACCAGAAGGTTTTATGAAACCAGGAAATGAAAATAAAGTGTACAGACTTGTTAAAGCACTTTATGGGTTGAAGCAAGCTCCACGTGCATGGAACATGAAGTTGGATCAAACTTTGAAATCACTGGATTTCAAGAAATGCACATTAGAACAAGCAGTCTATACAAGGATAAGTAAAAACTCTATGTTGCTTGTTGGAATTTATGTGGATGACTTAATAGTAACTGGAAGCAGTAAGGAGGACCTTCAGAAGTTTAAGTCACAAATGGAAGAAAAGTTCGAGATGACTGACTTAGGTTTATTAGCTTACTACTTGGGAATAGAGGTTACCCAAACAGGGGGTGGAATCTCTATAAAGCAATCAGGATATGCCAACAAGATTCTTAAGGAAGCAAGAATGTTAGATTGCAACGAAACCAAGATTCCCATGGATCCAGGAACAAAGCTAATAAAGACAGAGGGAGGAGAACTAGTTGATGCTACGAAGTACAGAAGTCTAATTGGGTGTTTAAGATATTTACTTCATACAAGACCGGATCTCAGTTATTCAGTTGGTCTGTTAAGCAGGTTCATGCAAGAACCAAAGGAACAACATATGAAGGCAATTAGACAAGTGTTACGTTATATCAAAGGCACATTAAATTTTGGTATAACCTACAAGAAGAAAGGTGGATGCAAGTTACTTGGATATAGTGATAGTAGTTACGGCATCAACATAGAAAAAGGCAAAGGAACGACAGGGATCGTATTTTACCTTGGAAATTCACCAATAAGCTGGAATTCTCAGAAACAACCTACTGTTGCATTATCATCATGTGAATCAGAATTTATGGCGGCAACAGCAGCAGCTTGTCAAGCATTATGGCTACAAAGACTATTGAATGCATTAACAGGCTGGAAGGAAGAAAGGGTTACAATGAGAGTCGACAACAAATCGGCGATAGCACTTATGAAGAACCCCGTATTTCATGGAAGAAGCAAACACATTGATATACGTTATCATTTTATCAGAGAATGTGTTGAAAAGAATCAGATAGAAGTAGAGCACGTAAGTGGAGATTTACAAAGGGCGGACATACTTACTAAAGCCTTAGCAAGGATCAAGTTTGCAGAAATGAGAGAGTTGCTTGGCGTGAAGGATCTAAAGGAGTAGGAACGAGATTAGGGGGGTGAATGTTAGACTAATCCCGTCCAGCAACAGTTGCGATGGTTAGAAAAAGAGATGCATACCTGTTCGAAGGGACACGATGGTTCGAAGGGATGCGATGGTTGGAATAGTTAGTTATAGAAAGAACCGAACCAACACATTGGTTGGATGGTGTCGATTGGCACTGTATATATAGGATTATATTTGTAAACTGAAAAACAATGATTAATAGATGTAGAACCATTATTGTATAAATTTGTGATTCAATAAACTACAAAGTTTGAATCAATCATTTTACTTTCGTTATTACCTGTTTCGTGTTTGATTGAAACCCCACTGGGCAACAGAAAATTGCACAACGTTTGAAATCTGAATCTGTAAATGGTGGCATAGATTTCGAAGAACAAAGTTCTTAGAGTTTGAATAATACAGAGTTTTGACTCTGTGTAATCAGAGTTCTGTCTATAGTAATGGATATGTTGATCCTAATTCTAATTGTGCTGTTGTCAAGGAATGTACAGATTTCGGAATAACACTCCAGCTGCTGCTGTGCAGCAAAAGAGTTCAAAAACGTGCGGGTCCTGTTCTTGTTTATCACGTGTTCGAAAATGTGCAGCTGCAGATTTCATAGATTTGTCTGTAAATCTGCTTTCGGTCCGTCCCCATCTTCAACATAGGTCATGATTTTGCTCTTGATTTTCTTTGTATCTTCACATTTATTTGTATATGTAGATAATATTGTTTTGATTTAGGAATCTACTCTCAATAACAGATGTAACGATTCATCTTTCTATTTCGGTTTCAGGGGATGCAGAGGTAACGATTCACTGGATATATTCTTCTTTTAAATATGAAAGATGGGTATAGGACCTTCTTGAAAACTGATTACCATCAATTTGTTTCACTATCAATTTTATTTATTCAATATCACTTCTATTAAATCAATGTGTTCTTGATTCAATAGGTCATGCTCTTGTGTGAGATTCAGGTTTTGGCTGCCACTCAAACACCAGAGAAGCCGGAAAGAAATGGGTTCGATCAAGGAACATCAGATATCATATGCCAATTTATATGGGTGTTCGAGGTAATCACGTATCTGTTTCTTGAGTTTTCATGATATGTTCATGGTAAGCTGTATAGCTAATCAGGGTTCCATATAATTTAATGTACGATGTTAAGATCATGAATATTGAGAAAATATTAGTACTATCAGGTAACCGTTCATATATCGCACTTTGGAGGTATGCTGCCTTTGTTTAATGTACCAATTGTGAGTTATACCATTTCGTTCATAAAGAAATATAGGAGATGCTAATGTGCTAAGAGCTGTAATCTAGGATTCCTGATTGTATAAAGTAGTCCAGCTTGGTTGGTTTAAGATGTTTTGAGGCATCTGTGTTGTAATAACATTTTCTACTAGTTGCATAGTTTTGATTTTCACACTTAATTGTTGTTCTTACTTGACATTTTAAAACATATAAAAACTGTCATGTTTACATCTCCGGTCTCTAACTTATTTTTATCTGTTATGGGTCTCTTTTGGGACATGGCTATGCTGACTGAGCCTGCCATTGCTGTTCAATACTATGAGGCAATGTATCTTAAGTTGTTTTATCTTCCTCCCCGTTTGCCTATTAATATTTAGTAGAGATTCAATAGCGCTCTGTTTATATAATTTCTTTTGGCACTAGGTAGCAAGCTGGAGGCCATGGCCACACTAGAACTTCCTGAAGGTTTGCCACTACCACCTTCTATTTCCTGAAGCTAATTGTTTTTTTCTAATTGCTACCTCACTCCTTTTAGGAATTGAAGTATTTACAAGACCTTTAATCCTCCTACTGATGTTTTGTATTTGGAAAACATTGGATGCTCGTTAATATGTCCATTTTTAATAAAAGTTAAACAATTTAAAAGCATAAAAACCAAATCATGCTCCTTAATGCTCAATCATACTTGATTATATTTTTTAGATTACACAATAACCTGCCCAGCCAATGTATACCGACTATTTTGACTACTATGTTTTCTTGAAGCATATAATATTTATAATACGGGCAAATGAAACTGACACACACCTTAACTTTGGTGAGGTTGGAACCCTTGACATCTATATAGTTACTGGTGACTGTTGATGGTTGATTATCACTGAATATCCTCTGGTTTTTTTTTCTACAAGTAGTGCTTTGTTATACGACCTTTAACCACATGATATGTTGCGTACACAGATCTCATAGTTTATTAGTTTCTGATGGGCGATATATTGATTCCTTGGAAGCACTATGTTCTTGACCTCTAATCTGATAACAAATTGATGTGTCATGCCAATTTCTATTGTCATTCCTTATCTGTGGTCTGTAGTTTGCTCATAGGAAATGTATTCAAAAAAATTGGTGTAATCAAGTAGGGGACATAACCTGTGAGATTTACAATCGGGTTTGGGTTTTTTTTACCCCCATTTTCAAAATTTGGTGAATCGTTTTTTGTTATAATGGTAATGTATGTATGCCGTGATTCATAAGTTTATTCACCGAGTTATGCTTGTTGGAATTATTAAATGTCAAAACTTTATGTTATTATTTTAGTATAAGGTTTATGTTTTTAATTAGGTTGAATTAAAGAGGTTGTGACATCTCATCATGTAAAACCGAATTGGTGGTTTATAGGCAGTTATGGCAGACGGTTTTGGCACCCTATGCCAACCGTCATGTCCCTTAGTTGCCACTGGTTGAACATGTACAAATTCATGTAAATCGGCCATGTTAAGGAGTGTATTAATTTTCAATCTATTAAGTATTCATTTCTTTCATACACTTTATTGTTTTCTTTCTTGTTAAGTGTGTGTTTAAGTGTTGATCATAATGGGTTCATTATCATCCAAGAATCAAGATCAAGTGATCGTCAACGGAGAAGACTTAAACCCGAAACCTTCTAAGGATTCGGTGTCTAAACCCTCTACACAACAGTGGTATCAGAGCCGATGGTTGGATCAAAAAAGGAAGCAAGAACAAACAAGGAGGAAGTCGATGAGGATTCTCCAACTTCGCGAAACACGTACACGATTCCATGGAAACGAGAAAACGGCGAAGTTGCGATGCGGTCCGAACAACAGTAGTGAAAAGGGTGAGATAAGAACCAAAAACCCAACATGCTATTGATGCATGTTGAAGGGGCACTTTGCCTGGGACTGCCCGAAGAAGATGACGCGTTCGATGCAGAAACGGTCGATGCTACATACGGCCGAAGCCGGAACAAGTAGCGACACTCAGACTCCTCGAACTTTTGGCCCACTACTGCCCTACCAACAGACGCACACCGAAAGAATCATCGTGAATGGAGATTATTTAGTCGAAGGTACGGATACAGGATCTTGGAACACGATTTGGTATGTTAATACTAAAATCTCGAGGCACATGTCTCCTACGATGGAGATGTTCGATAGTTTTAAGAAGTGTTTCTTCATCAATGATGAAGAACGTCACTTCGATCCTATATATGTGCACGGTGTCGGTGAAATAAGTTTGAATACGAACGAAAGAACGTATGTCATACCATACGTATCATTCGTACCGAAAGTAAATATCAACGTTTTGAGTATGAAGCAACTTATACTCCAAGGTTTTGAAGTGGAAGTGGGTGATTTGAAGTGCAAAATCACTCACATGTGTGACGGTTCCAAGAAAGAAACTAAAGAAAAGGAGGAATTCGTGAGTATGGATTCAAAGACATGTAACAAAGGGAAGAAGCCAATGATCGAGGAAGAAAAAATCGAGATTCGTGGAAGTTTTGTGCCTGTACATATTAGAACTCTCGATGATTTTACCACTTTCATGATTTTGGTTAAGTGTGACAGAATTGGTTATGCAAATAAGCAATTTTTCGAAAGGAAATTTGATGAGGCACTTGTATGGTTTTTCAAGATCAAGGACAATGAAGAAATCATTGTACCACCAAAGGTATCGGGATTGGAAGTGTTCCTATTCGATCTTTACAAATTGATTATTGGCCATGGAGGACACGAAATCATCACCGTGAAAGGACTTTGGAACGAGATCGCACAGAGTTTTGGGTTTCCGGGATGTTATGGTGAGGCATTAAATAGACTGTTCATAGACTATCTTCTGCACCCACATGAATAGTTTGTTTTTTCTCAAAAATGGTACGGAAAGTACGCGAGCATTGAGAGTCAGAAGTACGGGAGTGTGCCCGACAGGACTCAAGACACAAAGGGTTGTAAGTTTGACGATGGCGTAGGTACCTCAGATGGTAGATGCACGACCGGAACGCCACCAAGACATCAGATCAACTCAAGGACAACAAGGTTTCAGAAAGTAAGGAAGCAGAAGACGAAGACCCGAGCATTGATGGCTACTATTCAGAAGGAGACAAGGACCTGAGCGATGATTCGGCTGAAGGTGAGGACTTTGTGGTCGTACTATGAAGACTCAAGATTAAAGTTGTTGGAAGACGTTTTGACATTTAGGAGGGAGTGTTGGAATTATTAAATGTCAAAACTTTATGTTATTATTTTAGTATAAGGTTTATGTTTTTAATTAGGTTGAATTAAAGAGGTTGTGATACCTCATCATGTAAAACCGAATTGGTGGTTTATAGGTAGTTATGGCAGACGGTTTTGGCACCCTATGCCAACCGTCATGTCCCTTAGTTGGCACCGGTTGAACATGTACAAATTCATGTAAATCGGCCATGATGTTAAGGAGTGTATTAATTTTCAATCTATTAAGTATTCCTTTCTTTCATACACTTTATTGTTTTCTTTCTTGTTAAGTGTGTGTTTAAGTGTTGATCATAATGGGTTCATCATCATCCAAGAATCAAGATCAAGTGATCGTCAACGGAGAAGTCTTAAATCCGAAACCTTCTAAGGATTCGGTGTCTAAACCGTCTACGCAACAATGCTCTTCCACCATCAAGAAACAATCCTCAATCCTCAATCCTCAATCCTCAATCCTCAAGTTATGACTATTGATATCAGATAGCTCCAAAGATTTATTAATTAAAGAGGGAACATGATGGAATTCAAACGGAACTTCAAGCAAATGACCCCACCGAGATGGATCTTAATGTTTTCAAAAGTCAGGCCAAGTTAAACACTGATGCTACTATAGTTGAATTTGAAGTTCTATTATGATCACTGCCTTCTTTACATAAGAGAGTTGATAATAGCTTGTGGGTATGAGCTACTTACAGCTACTTATGATATATAAATTGTTATTTGAAAATGTTGGGCATTTTCAATTTCATACCTTTCAATATCTCTCTGAGATTTCATAAAATCTGCATCTCATTTGTGTCTGTTTTCAGCAATAATGTTGGGTATTTTATACCATTATTTATATGAAAGAGTAAGAGCTCCTTACATACCTTCTGGAAGTTAACCCCTATCTCCATCATGAAGAATCCAGTTGCTCGATGGCATGTATGTCAAGGTTTAATAAGTAGAATTGTCTTTTCAAGTGATGAGTTGTATATTGCGACTGTTGGAAAGGTTGGTAACGTGGTATATAACATCTTCAATTTTTATAGATGTTGGTTGCTTCTTTCTCTCTCCTTTATCTTTCTCTGGGACTTTTTGCACATGAATGTTGACGGTTTTAGTATAAAATTAAATAATGTTGTCAATCAATGTGTTTTCGCATCTTGCTTTTGTTATCACTGCTTTCACAATTATTTGAGTCTAATGGTTATTTCACCAGATGACAAACATATGATGGAAGACAAGGGAAATGAAAGTCCGGCAAGAGCCATGTTAATGTATGTTGCATAGTGTGCTTGTTAGTCCCAGAGAACTTCAATCATCATGTTTAAACAATGTTGGTTCGTGAATTAATTTTATGGGCTAATATAATGGTGGAATAGGGAAGCTGTCTTGTACGCAAATTAATTTATTGGGCCAATGGAGGATTAGAGGATCTAGCTTTTCTATTGATTGCACATGTATGTGTTATGTCACGTCAGCTGATAGCATTATAAAACATTGTGGTTTTATTTAATTAATAAAACATGCATTTTATCAAATATTAATGGGAGTTTGATGTGTTAGTATTGCATATTTTGTATATAGACATCAAAGTCCTATATATGCTTTAACCACAGAAACACGAGAGAAGAAAGAGGAATCGAGAAAAAGAGGGCAGACCACGACTGGAATCACACACACAAAACAGAGAGTTAAGGACCGCTAGCAGCAGCCTGAGATTGTGTGTGTCCCAGTACGCAATCATTCAATCAAGCAATCACATAAACAATACGATAAATCAAACCTGATATTGATATTCAATTGATTCAACAGGTTACAAGATGAATAAAATTTTTCTGCTTCTCTTTTCCTGTACGGCGCACCACACACCACCACAAGCCTCCTCTCAAAAATTAAATTTTCAATTAAGATCTCTAACCTAATTACTCTAACCAAAAACTAATTATATTTAGGCCATAAAGCCTAATGGGCTTGGCTAGCAAGGCTTGGCCCAAATATCTAAAAACAACTAACTTATTTAACTAAATAAAAGACTAATAAATAAAATACGTAAAAATACTTTTGACTAATTATTACAAAATGACCCTAGACTATTTGTTGAGACGACTTTATTAGCTTTAACTTCAGATTTCCATCTTCACATAATTATGATCTTGAATCCAATAAATATGTGCATTAACAATCTCCCCCTTTGGATCAAGATCATTCTTTAAGCTCAGAAAATGTAATCTTCCTCTTTGTCTTTAGAATGTAGCAATCTCCCCAATAAATTAGAATATCTCTTGGAAAGAAATTATCTCCAGTTTCAACTCGGAATGCTTTAGCAAATCATCTTCAAGAAAAATTTCTTCAAAGCAACATATCTTCAGAATATCTTCAGAAATGTTTTCAAAAACTTTTTATCTCCGCATTTCTTGATCCGCATTTCTTGATTGACGCTTCTCCCCCTTTTTAATGAAAAGAGTTCAGCAAAACGTGTCTTAAAGAAATTTCTTCCACCACCGATCTTGCAAACAGAACCACTGATTATCCGTCAATTCATTAAGATGTTCATCCAGATCTTTGCAAATCTAGACAATATAGTAAATGAAGTGTAACACCTGAATCAACAAATGAATCAGTTAAAATTGCCTGTCAGTAACACAAAGTCACTGTGTGTAACGAGTACACAATATAAAGGAGCTTTTATGATGTTCACTCCCCCAGGGCTTCCATTCAATCATCGAAAAACCACAAAGGTAATTTCTATGAACGTTATGACAAAGAAACAAATTCTTTGTGTGTTCGTGCAAGTGATAAAATAAAATAAAGCATATGATGTTTGCTTATAAGGCTCAAAAAGTGTAAACCACTGAGACAAGAGTTAGTTAAACACAGACGCAATGTGCATGAATGAAGTGTGAAGGTGGGGCAGACTTCCTTCTGTTCAATATCCAGATTTTCCAAATGAAAATCAGATAGCATATGTGCTGCGTCCCCTTTGAAAAATGAAACATTTTCTTGTTGAGAAGAAAATGAGTGGTTGGTGGGGTAATGTCAAGAGTTGGCATGGGCTAGTTGCATGTTTCAATAATGTTCACCAAAGAAATGTGAAGCATTAGAAATGTGGCTTCCCGGCTCAGAAAGTAGTTGGTGCAGAGTTTGATATTCTTTTACTCTGATCTCTCACCCTCTTTCTTTTAATCTTTAAGCTCACAGCTAACCGAACTCTCTTTTAATATTGTCCCTCATCACACATCCCACACTCATTTCTTGTTGGACTCCTCACATTTCACTACAGGATTAACTTCTTGGTAGGAAACACTGGTTAACGTGAATCCATAGAAGTTCACTTAAGTCCTAGCACACTGATCCCATGTTTTCCTATGAAGCATAAGATGCTCAGGTGATTTAACTTTATCAGTTAAGGCTCAATGATGAAGCAGAAAACATTTAAAATCACACTTCCAAATCAAGAAATCTTTTTGAGAATTAGGAAGTGGTTTGAACAATTAAGAACATGTTTTCTTCTGATTGAAAGTTGTCCTTCTTTCAACCATGGAGGAGATGAAGATTAAGAATTATACCTTTTGAGTACAGTCTTACATATCACGAAGGCAAGCTTAAAGTCATATAGATATGATCTTTGAAGCATCTCTCAACCTACAAAAGTCTAAAAGTCTAGTCAAAGTAACTTTATTCACTGAAATTGAAATGACATAAAGCAGTAAAACAATTGATGTACGAGTTCTGATCAGAAATAATCAGAAGTCATCGCCATACTCCTTTGACTTGATCGCTCCCCCTAAAATTATGCACTACTAACACATTGATCAGAAAGTACAATGCATTCATAATTGCTCCCCCTCAAACTAACATTGATCATCTATAATATACTTTTCACACTACCCCTGAGATCATGAACAAATTATTAAAGAGCAGATATCATGCGGAAATAATAATAAAGAAATGATAAAGAAACACAATAAGAAAGTTTAATAGGTAACCATCGATTAGGTCTTAAGATTTAGCATACCAAGTCTTGAGACAAGAAAATTAAATCTCTTTTCGTCTAAAGGTTTGGTAAACAAATCTGCAAGCTGATAATCGGTTTTTTTACAAAGTAAAGTTCAATTGTCCCCTTTTCTACATTATCTTTTATAAAATGATACCGGACATCTATGTGTTTGGTCTTAGTATGCTGAACAGGGTTAGCGGTAATCGCAATAGCGCTCTTCGAATCACAATAGATCGGGATTCTATTGAAATGAAAGCCATAGTCTCGCAGTTGTGTTCTCATCCACAAGACCTGAGAACAGCAGCTAGCAGCAGCTACATATTCCGCTTCAGTCGTTGATGTGGAGACACATAATTGCTTCTTCGAAGCCCAACTGACGAGTTTATCTCCGAGGAATTGTATATGACCCGAGGTGCTTTACCTGTCTAACATGCAACCAACATGATCTGCGTCTGAATAAGATGTTAGTTCAAAGCTTGTATCCTTAGGATACCACAGACCAAGATCTGCAGTCCCCTTCAGATATCTGAAAATCCGCTTTACAACAGACAAATGGGATTCTTTAGGATTGGCCTGATATCTAGCACATAAGCATGTAGAAAACATTATATCCGGCCTACTTGAAGTGAGATACATTAAAGAACCTATCATCCCTCTGTAAGTCCTAACATCAACAGCCTTTCCCGAAAGATCGGTGCCAATCTTAGTACCAGGTGCCATTGGGGTACCAATCGGTTTACAATCTTCCATTTTGAACTTCCGAAGAATATCCAGAATGTATTTAGATTGATTGATAAAGATCCCCGTTGAAAATTGTTTGACTTGCAATCCGAGAAAGAAATTCATCTCTCCCAGCATGCTCATTTGAAAACGAGACACCATGAGCTTTGCAAAGTTCCTACAGTACTTAGGATTTGTAGAACCAAAAATAATATCATCCACATATATTTGAATTAGAATGATATCGCCTTTATCCTTTTTAATAAAAAGAGTGGTATCAACCGTACCTTTTGTGAAACCCGGTTTAACCAAGAATTGAGATAGAATATCATACCAGGCGCGAGGAGCTTGTTTCAGTCCATAAAGAGCTTTATCCAAGATGTAGACGTGGTTCGGATTATCTGGATTTACAAACCCTTCTGGCTGTGAGACGTAGACTTCTTCCTTGAGTACTCCATTCAGAAAAGCTGTCTTCACGTCCATTTGATGGACGGTGAAGTTCTTGTGGGCTGCATAGGCTAAGAACATCCGAATTGCCTCTATACGTGCCACTGGAGCATAAGTCTCATCGTAGTCTATCCCTTCCTCTTGCCTATATCCCTTGGCGACAAGTCGTGCTTTGTTTCGGATAACGGTGCCATCTTCATCTTTCTTGTTTTTGAACACCCATTTCATACCAATGATGGTTTTACCTTGCGGTTTGGGTACGAGTCTCCAGACTTTCAGTGCTTCAAACTGATTCAGCTCATCTTGCATCGCAGTTACCCAATCTGAATCGGCAAGAGCCTCAGATACGCGAGTAGGCTCGATCTTGCTCAGAAAGGATTCATACATACATAGATTTGATGTTGCAGACCTAGTTTGCACCGGTGCAGAAGGATATCCAATAATTTGATGTACCGGGTGCTCTTTGGTCCACTTATGTTCATGAGGGAGTGGATTAGATGCATGTTGATCATTGTCCGCATCTAGGAATCCACTGGTATCTCCTTCAGATGGTTCAGAATTAATGGGGGCTTCAGTTGAAGTAGTTGTTGCAGAAGTAGCAGTAGGTACAGCTTGGTCAATCTGTTGATCAGTCCCTACAGTACATCCTATGGAGTCAGCTACTTCTGTCTCGGCATTGTTGGTCACAACTTCAACTGTCGGAGTAGGCTTTTGAACTGGAACTTCTTGCTGAATAGGGGAACCAAATTCAGTAGAGATATCGGAAGTGGTCGGATGAGTAGTCATCGAGTCTTCTATCCTGTCAACCACAATAGAGTGAGGCAACTTAGAACCAAGAAATTCATCATAGAACAGTTCAAATAATAAATCCAAATCAGATAAATTAGAAGTAGACGACGAAGCGCCATCTGATTTGTGCTCTTGAGGTGCAGGTCCTGGACTGGTTGGTCCAGAAGCTAATACTCCGGTAATGACGGGTTCTGAACTGATGTGCTCAGAAGCCATTTCCTCATCGAATGTTACATTGACGCTCTCGATCACTGTCTTTGACTTCTTTAAATAAACACGATATGCAGACGATGTAGAGGAATAACCAACAAAGATGCCTTCATCCTCCTTAGCTCTGAACTTGTTCAGATTCTCTCGGTCGTTTAGAACATAACACGTACAACCAAAAACATGAAAATATTTAATGGTTGGTGTTCGGTTGTTGATCAACGCATACGGAGTCTTCTGAAATCGGCGGTGTATCATGGAGCGATTCTGTGTGTGACACGCAGTCGATACAGCTTCAGCCCACAAAAATAAAGGTAATTCAGATTGGCTGAGCATTGTCCGAGCGGCCTCGACAAGTGTACGATTTCTCCTTTCGACTACTCCGTTCTGTTGAGGCGTGCGAGCAGCAGAGTATTGATGTGATATCCCAACCGATTCGAGATATTCTTCAACTATCTTGTTCTTGAACTCTGTGCCGTTGTCAGTCCTGAGAATCTTGACTTGTTTTTGTAGATTGACTTGGGTCGTCTTCAGAAACGTAATGAGAACATCGGGAGTCTCATCTTTAGACCGTAGAAACTTAACCCAAGTGTATCGCGTATAGTCGTCCACGATAACTAGCACATATTTCTTTCCTCCTAAGCTTTGTGTTCGCATAGGATCGCATAGATCCATATGCAACAACTCTAATGGAGAGCTGGTACTCGGTTCAGGCTTTGGTTTGTGTGGGGCTCTCTTCATCTTTTCCTTTTCGCACGCTGCACATAGATGTTCTCTTTCGTACTTCAGTTCTGGAAGACCTTTCACTAGCTTGCCACTGACCAGCTTGTTGATGTACCGAAAGTTGAGGTGAGAAAGCCGTCGATGCCATAACCAGCTTTGTTGCATCGAGGCCTTTGATAGTAGGCAGACCTGATTGTCAGCCTGGACCTTTGACAAATTGATGGTGTAAAGGTTTGACTTGCGAGATCCGACCAGGAGTTCTTTTCCTTCTTCAGTGCGTATTGAACATGTCTTGGCCTTGAAATTAACCTCTAAATCTTTGTCGCAGAACTGGCCAATGCTGAACAAGTTGTGCCCTAAGCCTTCAACGTAACTCACCTTCTTGATCGTAAGATTTTCATGTACAACATCACCATATCCCAGAATAGGTGAAAACTGATCATTCCCAAAACGAACTGTGCCACAGTATTTGTCCTTATAATTAGACAACATACTCTTCTGCCCGGTCATATGTTTGGAACACCCACTATCCAAATACCACATATGACGGGTCTGCACAACACAAATCAAGAAATAAGAGGTTTAGGAACCCATTTAAAAATGGGACCTCCACTGTTAGTACTTGATTTTGGCACCCATTTAAATTTGGGTCCGCTTTTTCTTTGAAAACCAGAAGCATGATAAGACGTATGATAATGATAAGATGAAACATTATATGAACCATACCAAACATCAGAATATCTACGAGAAGCATAATCACATTCACCATAATTTAAAAACTTTTTAGTAGTAGATGGAGCTAACTGAAATAATTGCTTTATAGAATATTTCTTGCGAGAATCAACAAGATTATTTTTAAAAATAGCAACATTCACACTCAAATCATCTTTACTAGAAGTCTTTTTATTCAAAATAAAACTAGAACTAGATTTAGCTTTCTCGTCTATCTTCTGTTTCGGTATCCATGTAGTCTTAACTCCAACCCTTTGCTTTCTCAAATCTGAAACATGTGAAACTTTTGAGTTAGAATGATGAGAATTAAGAGAATGCTTCTTCTTTGGCTTACCAGTGGGGATCGGTTTCTGTGAAAGATGAGATATTTGTTTCTTACCTTTTGCTTTCTTTGATTTCACAGAAACTGATTTATCAACTTTCGTTGATGTTTCACCTTTGTCAAAAACACTGGGTAATCCAAAGGAATTAATAACACAAGATGAATGATCAGGAAGTTTAGAAGAAAAATCAAACTGAGAAACACACTTATTTAAAACACCTTCAGAGTTTAAGAAATTAAGCTCATTATCAAGTGAACCAGATCTGTCATCCGAATTTAAAGCTTTGGAGAGTTTAGGAAAATTAGAATTTTTGAACACTGTTGAAAATACATTTTTTCTAAGTCCATCAAAATTTTTTCATTTGTAAGAGTATTCTCAAGTTCAGAAATTTTACTTTCCAAAACTAGGGGAGGGACGTAAAGCTTACCTTCAATGGGTTTAGCCTCCAACTCTTTAACAGAATAACTTTCAAAATAATCATTTGAAAGAAATTTTGATTTATTAGAACGATAACTGTTATTCAACTTCTCATAGCGAAATGGAAGTTGAACTTTAGTTGTGTTCTTTCTTTTATCATATTCCTTGGCTTTATCTTTTTCCGACAGACTAGTCCAAAAGGGTTTGAGTTCTTGATGTTGAGGAGCCAACAACATAAACCCAAAGTCATAAAGTGCAGGCACTTCAGATATACCCTTTTTGAGATGATGTGGGTTCTTGTAACCAAGTCCCCAAGTATCAGGTTTCTCTTTAGGTTTGTTCAAATGAATAGTGTGTTCAGTTTGACCCAAAGAGTGTAATTTTTCTTCCAAAGCATTCACCTTTTCTATTAAAGATTTATTCTCTTTTGAAGTAGAAAAGTACCTTTTAGCAATCTCTCTAGATTTAAACTCACATTCTTTAAACTTTGAATCAGTTTCACATAACTCTTTATGAATTATAGTCTTTTCTTTAGCGCTTGTGTCTATATTTTTGTGCAAAGTTTCAATTAATACATTTTTCTCAGCAATATCATTACTAAGTTTATGTATAGATTGATTTTTCTCATTTATGACACCTCTTTCACGCTTCAGTTTTGACTCTAATTCTTGGAGTTTAGACATCATGGCATTCATTTGGTTCAATAAATCAAATTCAGTAAAGTTACATACCTCATCAGTATCTCCATCATCCGAATCAGCTTCAGCTTCTGACCGGTTCTTCCCCATCAAGCACAGATGTGCTGTCTCATCCTTCTCTCCTTCTTCAGATTCTTCATCCGAGTGGTCGAGCCAGTATTCATCCTCGGCCATTAATGCTTTTCCAGCCTCTTGTTGCTTGGCTAGAAGCATTTTATTCTTGTAATAGTTTGAGTTTCGGACTTTTGATTTGCGGCAGTCCTTGGCAAAATGACCGAGTCTACCACAGTTGTAGCACTTAATCGGTTCTTCTTTCTTGGTCTCTTCAGCTCCATCCTTCTTCATTTCTTCTGATCTCCTTTCTTCAACTTTCTCTTTATGCTTGTAGTTGTTCGGACCAGACGAGTATCGCTGACTATTGGAGTTTGGCTTTTTATAGAACTTCTTTTGGAAAGCCTTGGTTAACATGAGCATGGTTTCCATCAGTTTTTCACAATCGTCAGTTTCAGACTTTTCCTCACAATCAGTTTCTTCCGAATCAGATTCTATCACCTTCTTCTTCTTTGACTTCTTAACCACAAGAGCAACTGGATCAGCAACAGCTTTGTCAGCCTTTTTCATCTCAGCCTTGATCTCTTCTACTTCTTCCTCATTCTGTCGGAGGATTTCATAGACTTCATGAAGAGGAATGTCATGCAGATCCTTCAACTGCCTCATCTGACGGGTGAACCTCTTCCACTCAGGCTGAAGATTGCTGAGGAACTTCACATTCAGCTCCACATGAGATTTGTTGATCTTGTTCTTGCTGAGCTCGTTCAGCAATGTGACAAATCTGTCATACGTGTCTTCGAGTGACTCTCCAGCTTTGGCTTTGAACTCTTCATAATTATTCAAGCGGGTAGATACTTTGAGCTGGTTGCCGACTTTAGATCCGATCATCATCTTCTCCAATTGATCCCACATTTGCTTACCGGTAGCGTTGTAGCTGTCAATCTTGACATATATTTCATTCGGTATGCCTTGGAGAATAAATGATCTTGCCTGCTTGTCACCCTTTTGTCTATTCAGCTGATCTTCCGAGTATTCACCAATCGGTAATTTATACTCTGTCTCTTCTTCTTGACCATTTTCTCCAGCTACAGTGAGAACCTTGGTCGGAGGTGTCATGATCCCTTCTTTCAGAGATTTTCTGATTTCATCTCCCAAGTCATGTCGATCAATGAAGTCCAAAAATCTGTCCTTCCATTGCTCGTACTCCCCCTTGAAGAGTACTGGTGGCTTCCCATCTGTTCCAATAGCAAGAGCTTCCCGAGACATCTTTACTTATATGATTAGAAATCAAACTTATCTGATATTGAAACAATCAACTGGATGAGATCGTTAGAAGTCAAGATAAAATCACACAATACTGAAAATCTTAGAACGAAATTCAGAAAAATCTGATCACGAACAGAACTTTGTCCCCCTTCGCAGACTTAGCACGGGGGTCCCTAGAGAAATTTTTTTGACATTTAGAAGCTCTATTACAGTTTGCAAAAAACGACCGGGGATGTGCTTCGACCGGTATTGAGTCGACCGGAGACTTGTAAAGACCGGTCGAGAGTTCGACCGGGAACTTGTTCGACCGGGGAAGTGCAAAGACCGATATTGCCTTCGACCGGGAACTTGTAAAGTCCGGTCGAGTGATTTGACCGATAGATGCTTAGACCGGTGTTACTCGACCGATAATATGAAAGACCGGTAGTGTTAAGACCGGATGTTGCTAAGACCGGATGGTTGGTAAGACCGGATGGTTGTTAAGACCGGATGTTGTTAAGACCGGATGGTTGGTAAGACCGGATGGTTGTTAAGACCGGATGGTTGTTCGACCGACACTATGCTTCGACCGATATTATGCAAGACCGGAGTGGACAGAGAGTGTCCCGGTCGAATGCTATACACTGATAAAGGTATTCGACCGGAAGTGGGCTTAGACCGATAGAAACAAAGACCTATATGTTCGACCGGAGTGTTCGAATCGACCCAGAAACTCAAAAATCAGCCCAGAAACAGATCAAAACACTAAATTGACCAACCAAACTTTGCATACACGATCGATTAAACGTATAGAACGATGGTTACCTATTAATTTCAGTAAAAACCACTTTATGAAAGAATCGATTGAACACACAGTGTCGTCTCCAAACCGAACCCAGAAAATAAAAAACAACAAATTGATAACCAAGATCAATGCAATTAACAAATCTAACAATACCAAATCAATAGAATATGCATATCAATTACAACCCAATAAAAAAAACTTGAATGAACAATCACACAATAAAAATTATGAATCTTTGATAGAAAATTAGAACCGAACAAAAACTTATTCAATCCAATCTGTACTCAGCTCTGATACCAATTGTGTGTCTCAGTACGCAATCATTCAATCAAGCAATCACATAAACAATACGATAAATCAAACCTGATATTGATATTCAATTGATTCAACAGGTTACAAGATGAATAAAATCTTTCTGCTTCTCTTTTCCTGTACGGCGCACCACACACCACCACAAGCCTCCTCTCAAAAATTAAATTTTCAATTAAGATCTCTAACCTAATTACTCTAACCAAAAACTAATTATATTTAGGCCATAAAGCCTAATGGGCTTGGCTAGCAAGGCTTGACCCAAATATCTAAAAACAACTAACTTATTTAACTAAATAAAAGACTAATAAATAAAATACGTAAAAATACTTTTGACTAATTATTACAAAAGGACCCTAGACTATTTGTTGAGACGACTTTATTAGCTTTAACTTCAGATTTCCATCTTCAGATAATTATGATCTTGAATCCAATAAATATGTGCATTAACAGATTGATTTCACAATGGTGGTTTTGCTTCGAACAATAGCAGCGGAACAGAGGCTGCTTAGGGTTATTTTCACAATTCTGGACCGAAGCAGAAACGATTCGAATGCATTTTTTTATCATCAATGGTTGGGTAATCGCATTCGAGGTCATCCTAATGAAAACCCACTGTGATTTGGTCTAATTCAATTTCGTGGTTTATTTTAATTCGTAAGTGTAGTTAATAGTTTATTTCGTCTTGTGCTTAAATTAATTCGATGGGCCAATGGAGGATCAAGGGATCTGGATATTTTTATTAATAATTGTTTTTGCTGTATGCAAGATTTGGTCTAAAGTTGCATGCACCCTCTTTTAATATAACAAACTGACATGTTGAGCTTATACATTTGTTAAGAAAGTTTGACTGAAAGTTTGGCTACAGGTTGAAGTTCTCCTTTATGTTTTGGGTTTTTAGGGAACACATCAATTTATTAGTGGCATTACTTAACCTTTCTTGTCTATGATGTTTTTGGGGTTCTAAAACTAAAGAAATAGAATACCAAGGAATTCTACTACTTGTTGCTTTCAAGGTGAGTGATCTCTCTATCCTTAAAGCAATTTCGCCCCCACCATTTGATAGAACATAGTGCTATGGGTTTGTGGCGAATTACTTCTCAAGATACAATGAAGCAACGTATGTAGAGCAATTATCAACACCGCACTTTGTGGTGATAATCCGGTTGAACTATTAAGTTTCAAGGATTTCTAGAAACTAGAATTTTGTGTTTCTATAGCAACACAAACTCTAGCAATCTGGTATATGAAAAAGTTGTCCCATTTGGGTGTCTAGAGGAGGATATATATAGAGGAAAAAAATGAAAAGGTGCAACCTTTCATGAAGAGGTGCAACCTTTCATGAAGAGGTGCAACCTTTCATGAAAAGGTGCAATGATTCAACTTCCCTCCAAAAATAACCGAATTAACTAACTAACAGAGTTAACGGAAAAATTAATGGACCGTTAATTATAAGGACAAAAAATTCACTCTTCCTAAGACTTAACCCAAAATATTTTAGACTCTAACTTATTTTGAAAATTTCTCCAACAAACCCCATCATTTTCAAAATAGACTCGAATTTAAAAAGACTGACACGACATGACCTAACCACATTCCGAAATCCTTAGGGGTGTTATGCATAAGTAATGGTGGAGTCTTGCACCTTTAACCTTTACATAGTGAAAGTGCTCAAATCTAACTAGGGTAAGAATGGTTGAACCAAAGTCATTGAACCATCTTCCTTTATATGTTAGACGGAAACACCTCACGCATATCCTTCCTCTCATTCATTCAACCACTATAAGCCGACCCGTTAAGTGGCCATGGGTCTATATCTTGATTTCTCAAAATGTTCTAGAGCCAAGCCCTTTAGCTCATAGGAAGCGGCCTCACTTCCACATTCAGATAGGTGGACCTTGTCAAGAGTGTTCCCGTAACTTGAACACTCCAACACATACTGTGTTACAAGTCCATTAAAAACTAGATTCAACCTTTCTTCACATTACAATTCCAAGTTCTGCTGACCTTTGGGATGGTTTTTTAAATATTGCAGAACTTTCAGTCACATTCAAATGATGTACTTTAACTTAATCTTGAGACTAGGTGAAATACCAAGTGTCAAGACAAGGTTCCATTATGGGTGACTATCTATAGGTGGGCTTGAGACCCATCCTTTTTGAAGTGCTTTCAATAAATTTTCTTGGTAATCCTTTTGTAAAAGGATCTGCTAAATTCTTACTTGATCGTAAGAAACTAATGGTGATCACCCCCATCATTTATTAATTGATTTACTTGCCTATGTCTAAGTCCAATATGTCTGGACTTACCATTATACACTTGATTGTATGCCCTTGATAGTGTAGCCGCACTATCACAGTGTATAGAAATTGGCGGCATTGGCTTTGGCCATAAGGGTATGTTAATCAACAAGTCCCTTAACCATTCTGCTTCTTTACAACAAGAAGCTAAAGCAACAAATTCCGATGCCATGGTAGAATCTGTTATGCAACTTTGTTTCTTTGATCCCCAAGACACTGCACCTCCGCCAAGTGTGAAAATCCATCCACTTGTAGATGCATAGTCTTCTTGATCATTTATCCAACTTGCATCGGTGTATCCTTCCAATACTGAAGGATATCTACTATACTCCAAACCATAATCCATGGTTTTCTTTAAATACTTGAGTACCCGATTTACAGCATCCCAATGTTCTTTTCCAGGCTTACTAGTATGTCTACTTAATCTTCCTACAACATAGGCGATATCAGGTCTAGTACAAGTCATAGCATACATTAAACTACCAATAACTTTAGCATATTCATTTTGAGCTAATACCCTACCAGTATTAGTTGTCAATCTAGAACCTACTTCGAACGGAGTGCTTACACGTAAACATTCAAATTTATTTAAACTTTTTAATATTTTTTCAATATAGTGAGTCTGGGATAGCATTAGTTTATTGTCATTTCTAAGAATCTTTATTCCTAGAATAACATCAGCTTCTCCCAGATCCTTCATATCAAAATTTTCAGATAAGAGTTTCTTAGTCATTTGCACTTGTTCTAAGTCGGTTCCAAAGATCAGCATATCATCCACGTACAAGCAGATGATAACCCCTTGACCATTAACAAATCGACTATAAACACATTTGTCTGATTCATTAATTTTGAAACCATTCGATAGAATGATTTGGTCGAATTTTTGATGCCACTGTTTGGGAGCCTGTTTCAGGCCATACAAGGATTTAATAAGTTTACAAACTTTCTTTTCTTGTCCTTGAACTATGAAACCTTCTGGTTGTTCCATATATACTTCCTCTTCTAATTCACCGTTCAAGAATGCGGCTTTGACATCCATTTGGTGAATTACGAGTTTATAAATGGAAGCTAAGGCAATAAAAATTCTAATGGTTGATGTTCGACAGGGGCATATATGTCAAAATAGTCTAGTCCTTCTTTCTGTGTAAAGCCCTTAGCTACTAATCGGGCTTTAAACTTTTCAATACTGCCATCAACTCTTAATTTTCTTTTGAAAATCCATTTATTCTTGATGGCCTTTGAACCAGGGGGTAGGTCGACTAAGATCCAAGTATTATTACCTTTGATGGAATCCATTTCATCGTTGATTGCTTCTTTCCAAAAAGATGCATCATGAGATTTCATAGTTTCTGCATATGTACATGGTTCTTCATCCAAGTTGTAAATTATTGGATATTCTTTCACTGAACCATGTCGATCACCTTCAACTAGGTACATTTCAAAGTTAGGCCCAAAGTTTCTTGCTCTTCTTTGACGTTTGCTTCTTCTAGGTTCAATCACTTGATGATTCGGGGAATCATCATCTTCTCTTTCATTATCTATGGGAATCTTGGTAGACACGGATTCCTTCGAAACCTCATGTGCCTTTGGAATGCTTTTGAACCTTTGTTCGTCAAAATGAGCATCTCTAGATTCTATGATGGTGTTAATAGAAATGTGATCATTTGATTCAACCACCATGAATCTATAAGCTTTGCTATTTTGGGCATATCCCAAAAATATACATTCAATACCTTTGTCTCCTAACTTTCTCTTCTTGGATTCGGGAAGTCTCACAATTGCTCGACATCCCCAAATCCGAAGGTAATCTAATTTAGGTGTCCGTTGATTCCATAACTCATAAGGGGTCTTTTGACTTCTCTTGCTTGATACTCTATTGAGTATGTAGCAAGATGTAAGTAATGCTTCTCCCCAAAATCCAGAACTTAATCCAGAATATGACATCATGGAATTTACCATTTCCATCAAGGTACGTTTTTTTTCTTTCCGCAATACCATTTTGTTGTGGTGTATACGGAGCCGTCACTTGGTGAATAATTCCCGTAGATTCAAAATATCTAGGGTTATAATATTCAACACCCCTATCCGTTCTTAAACATTTTATTTTTGTGTCACATTTAAGTTCTAATTCAATTTTGTAGATCTTAAACTTTTCAAGGACTTCATCTTTTGAATGTAAAAGATATACATAGCAATATCGAGAGTAATCATCGATAAAAGTGGCAAAGTACTTTTTGCCACCAAAAGAGGGTGTAGCATGTAAGTCACATATGTCACTATGCACTAAGTCTAAGATTTTAGATTATCTTTGGACTTGAGGGAACGGTTGTCTAGTATTTTAGTATGCATACAAGTAAGGCACTTATGATTTTTGTCATCTAACTTTGGAATTAAATCACTTTTTGCCATATTTTTCAAACGTTTAAAGTGTACGTGACCTAATCGACCATGCCACAATAGTAAGGAAGAATGAAAGTAAGCAAAACTAGTAGTAGTATTATTAGCGTCAATCATATGTACATCGGGAGCAACCACATTATTTGCGTTGCTTATGTCAATCATATTTACATCATTCACACTATTATTCACAACATCATTTATGTTTAGTTTAAACATTCCTCCGGTGAGATAGTCTTTGCCGACGAATCTTCCGCCTTTAGAGAATATAACCTTGTCAGATTCGAAGACGAGTTTGAAGCCATGTTTGTTGAGGATTGATCCGGAAACCAAGTTCTTTCGGAGATCGGGAACATGGAGAACATCATTTAGGGTCAATGTGTTCCCGGATGTGAATTCCAAAGTAACTTTCCCTTTTCCCTTGACTTGAGCGGTAGAGTGATTTCCCATGTAAAGTATGGAGTTAGAAGCTTCGTACGTTTTAAACATGTCCATGTTGTTGCACACATGTCGGGTAGCCCCCGAATCCACCCACCAACATTCTTTTTCCTCAAGTGAGAATACTTCGAAAATCATAGCAACAAAGTTGTTGCTTTTGAAGTTTCCATCCTTGGTGTTGTCACTACCATTTCCCTTTCTTCTTTTGAGAAGTTGACAATTACGTTTGTAATGTCCGGGCTTGTTGCAATTGAAACAAACCACGTGCTTCATATTCCTTTTCTTTTTACCATTTTCCTCGTAGTGTTTCCTTTTCTTACCACCGGCTTTGGAAGTCGCTCCCTTTTCCTCGACCACATGAACTTTGGAAGCATCGTAGTTGGATTTATTTTCCAATCGATATTGTTCTTTAATGAGAAGATGTTTTCCAAGTTCTTTTAAGGACATATCGTCCTTACGATGTTTAAGATTTTTCTTAACATCTTTCCAAGAGGGAGGGAGTTTGTCGATGATCGATGCCACTTGGATCGATTCATTCATTTTCATGTCGTGTTGTGTGAACATACTAAGAATGTGCTTAATTTCATACATTTGATCCATAATAGGACGTAAATATATCATTTTGTAAGAATTAAATTTGGAAACGATAAATTTCTTACTTGTTGCGTCTTCCATGAAGTACTTTTGTTTGAGAGCGTTCCAAAGTTCCTTCGCCGTTTCGATGTTTTGATAAACATCGAATAGAGGGTCAGACATAGCGTTGAGGATCTGACCGTGACATATGAAATCGTCGTTCTCAAACTTGAGCCTTTCTCGTGCCGAAGCAAGTATCTCGTCATCGTGTTGTTCCGGGTATGGTTTGGTGAGGACGTAGGAGACGTTTAGAGTGGCCAACAAGAATTGCATTTTCTTTTGCCACCTTTTGAAGCCTCCACCGTCAAATCGTTCCAACTTGACGATGTCACAAGACATTTGTTGAAGATTCTTGGTTGCCATCTATCTTCGGAAATTGCTTTAAGATTGTTGTTTTTGGGGTTCTAAAACTAAACAAATAGAATACCAAGGAATTCTACTACTTGTTGCTTTCAAGGCGAGTGATCTCTCTATCCTTAAAGCAATTTCGCCTCCACCGTTCGATAGAACATAGTTTTATGGGTTTGTGGCGAATTACTTCTCAAGATACAATGAATCAACGTATGTAGAGCAATTATCAACACCGCACTTTGTGGTGATAATCCGATTGAACTATTGAGTTTCAAGGATTTCTAGAAACTAGAATTTTGTGTTTCTATAGCAACACAAACTATAGCAATCTGGTATATGAAAAAGTTGTCCCATTTCGGTGTCTAGAGGAGGATATATATAGAGGAAAAAAATGAAAAGGTGCAACCTTTCATGAAAATGTGCAATGATTCAACTTCCCTCCAAAAATAACCGAATTAACTAACTAACAGAGTTAACGGAAAAATTAACGAACCGTTAATTATAAGGACAAAAAATTCACTCTTCCTAAGACTTAACCCAAAATATTTTAGACTCTAACTTATTTTGAAAATTTCTCGAACAGTCTAAGATTGTTACTTAGATATCGCTAGTTTGAATGAGGAAACAATTTGAATTTAAAAATGATGAAGTAGAAAGTTTGGTTTGAATTTTTTCATCAACCTACTTGAGCTTGTCAGCAACTCTTTTTGGAGAGATTAAAATTTTCAAAAAATCTTGGTAACAAACGATAAACTTGCTCAGCCCCTGCTACTTGCGTGTAGTCTTGTCTTCTTTTTATGTTTAAGTTGATCTTTCTTTAGGTTTCAGTAAACCGCAAATTTGTGGGATATGTTGGACAAATTGACATTGACACATTTTTTAAAATATGTTGCAATATTTGATTTGCTTTTATAGTCATAATTGAAATATGCTTCTGTTACATTGCAAATTAACATTGACTGCTATATTTGAAATATGTTGGAACATACTTATGTTAATACGTTATATTTAAAATATTGTGAGGATATGTTGGTCAAATAGACATTGACTCATTGGTTAAAAATTGTTGGGATATTTGATATGCTTCTATAGTTACAAGTTGAAATATGCATTTGTTAACCTTGCAATTAATATCGACTATTATGTTTGAAATACGATATGTTAATTTGTCATGTTTCAAATATTGTTATGATATGTTTGGAAAATTAAGATTGAGAAATTAGTGGAAACTTTCTGCCATTTGTAGTCCTGCTAGGATATGTTTGGATATTTCATATTTGATAGTTGAATGCCTCTGCTAGTCATAAGTCATAGCCTTTTTATTTTAGAGAATCGAATCACCCTTGCCTTTGCCCTTGTAAGGTCGGGGCGGATCTAAAAATACCTCTAATATACAAAAACAAAAAAACAAATGAAACATACTATTTTTAAGGCGATCAGAACCTCGTCAATCTAGGTGAATCATCCTGATGCCGATTTTTGGTACTATTTGAACAATAATGTGTTATTTGTACATATCTTAAAAATAAAAGATGCATCTACATTTGGGCCTTTGCATTACTTCAGAGTTAGGCTTTCCTAGATATATTATTTTAGTTGATTTTGAAATTTATACTTTAAACTAAAAATACTTTTTTCATGTGAGAGATATCCAAAGTGACAAATTAATAAACCTATTAATTAGAATATGTATGACTTTTTGTCCATCAAGGCTCTTGATATCTAGCTTTTGCTCTTCAAGTTGGCTTCAACTCTTGCTAGGATTTTGTACCTTCAAAAACTTTCTAATGCATTTGCACATGTGTATGACTTGATTTTTTGTTGAACAATTTATTCAAGTTTGTACGTTACAATAGATACATGTCATAAATCAAAATCAATCAATTTCAACAAGGTTCATTTTCATCCATTCTAAAGTTTCCGCTGTCAGGCTATGTGATAAAGAGATGTTTGTCATCTTAGTTAGAAAGACTACATTATTGATGCCTAAAATATCATAACCATTGATGTTTTTAGTTCTGAACTAGGCATATGTGAAATGATTTATATAACTACTTTTGAAATGCGAGAACTTTACCATAATCTCGTTTCCATGATTTTGCTTCCTTAATGTACTCTAAATCTAATCTTTGATGTGATTCCAGATTGTGCTCCTAGACAAATAGTTTTTAAAGACAATGTTACTCTTTTGCAATTCTTGAAATTTGAGAAGAACGAAGGGCTGAGAAGAGTTGGGGATGAGGAAAAGGTTGTGTTGGTTGCTGAAAATCACAATTAGTCAGCGCTAGAAGGAATCATCCCAACCAACTCCCTAGTCCAACTTCCAAGATTTTCAAAGGAGACACCAAGAATGCATGATTGTGTTTTAGTTATAACCACTTGTATTTGTTGTATACTACTGTTTTGTTTCTAGTAACTTGAGAAACATGAAAATTTTTATTAGAAATTTTGGCAAGATTGATTATTGAGTTTTGTTTCCTTTTGTTTTTGTTCCCGACTTTAACAAACTTCATTTGTACCTTGGGATTCATGTATTTATTGTTTCAATTCAATATAAAGGAATTACTTCCTTTATATGTGTCTTCTATTTATAAAATCTTTGGGTTTTTTTTTCTTTGCATTTTCTGCTACATATTAGAGATGGGCAAAAGACTGAGCATAATGGACAGACCGTACCGGAGCAGTACTCGACCATGTTTTTTAGTTCAGTTGCGAGGGGAAAAAACTTGGAGTCATGTTCATATAAGAAGAATATTTCAGCGAGATTTGTTCAAGAATAGTATTTTATCGGAAACATTTTTGGCTGACCGGGCTGGATCGGACTGATTCTAGGCTGGAACTTTCTTCTTCTTGATTCTTTTGTCGGCCAAAAATATATTATGAAATTTAAAATTTTGCACAAAACAAAAAGTTGAAAGATTGGTTTCTCTAGGAAAACAATCCAAAATGACATGCCAACTAGTGGCTTGGATTGGCGTTGACCAAACCCAATTTTTTCTTCCGAATTGGCCCATATGCCCACCTCTACTACATACAATGATGTAAATTTTCTAAAAACCATCACCTTATCATGATATACGGTGATGTAAAATTATCAAAAATCGCCATCGTAACATGACATATATAACATGACGTTTATCATTCAACACCGTTACTATAGCATGACGTACAGTGACATTTCAAAATGTCACTGTAGCATGACATATCAAAATGTCACTGTAGCATGACATAGGGTGACGTTTATTTTTTAAAAATGTCACTATAGGATGATATAAGGTGAAGTTCATTATTTAAAATCGTCACCTTAGCATGAATACACTGACGTCTATTATTCAAAAACGTCATTGTAGCATGACATATGGTGACTTTTTTTTTTCAAAAATCGTCATCATTGCATAACGTACGATGACGTTTAAAACCTTCACCGTTGCATGACATACGGTGACATTTATTTTTATAAATCGTCACCGTAGCATGATATATGGTGACATTTATTTTTCAAAACCGTCTTCGAAGCATAGTGTACGGTGAAGTTTATATTTCAAAACAATTATCATAACATGACGTACCTTGACGTTAATTTTTCATAACCCTCACCGTAACATGACGTACGGTGACGTTTATTACTCAAAATCGTTGTCCTAGCATGACGTACGCCAACCTTTATTACTTAAAAGTGTCACCATAACATGACATAAGGTCACGTTTATGATCAAAACCGTAATCGTAGTATGACATATGTTGACGTTTATTATTTAAACCGTCGCCATAGCATGATATATGGTGACATTTATTATACAAAACCGTCATCGTTATGACATATATCTTTTAGAACTGTCCCCATAACATGACATATGGTGACATTTATTTTTAAAACTGTTACCATACAATGACATATGGTAACACACTCAAAACCATAGCATGACATATGGTGACATAAATTATTCAAAATCGTGAATGTAGCTTAAGATATGAGATATGGTAACGTAAATGTTTTAATACTGTTACCAAAGGATGACATATGGTGACGTAAATTTTTCAAAAACTGTTGCCATAGTAGTTTTGGTGATGCAAATTTTGTAAAACCATTCATAGGACTTGGTGACTTTTGGAAACGGTTTTCAAATAAATGTTTCTATATATATTTTAGTTTTGGTAATGGTCTTTTAAGGCCGTCATGACATAAGCAACGATTTAGACAAAAACCGTTACTAAAGGGTCTTATATCGTAATGTTTTTTAAAAACCGTCACAACATAAACCAACGGTTTTTGAAGATCGTCCTAAACCGTTACCTTAAGGGACCTTTTAGTAACATTTTTATCTAAAACGTTGCTTTATGTTTCTAGGTTTTTGGCGATGGTAACCTTTTTTTTTTTGTAAAAGCCGTTAGTTAAACAATTATCTAACTTTTTTTGTGACATTTTTATAACGGTTTTTTATAAACTTGTTTTTTCAAAACCGTCACAAAAGGTCATTTTTGTAGTACAGGCCTCCCATGAATTGCGGCTTAGAAAGGAATTAATTTGGTGCATCTCAGTGCATTTTATCTTGGTGCATCTCATCCTAATGTGCATCAATTTCTTATCTAACAATTGATAGTCACTTCTCATGCTTCTCATGTTAACCTCAACTTCTCACTGGAACCTAACCTTTAATCTCTATATATAAGACCGTCTACTATAAGACAACTAACATTCTTATTCCTAGATTGCTTCTTCCTACAAGATACCCTCCTGTATCTACAAACCTCGTGTTTTATAAGCACAAGTTTCTCCATGAGCCTTGTTCTTTAGTTCTCCCGAAGTTGTCTTTCAGACATCTGCAGAAAGTTGTGTCTTCAAGTAGATTGAATATTGAACCTGCAACATTAGTGGTGGTCACAGTAGTGGTGGTCACAGTAGTGGTGGTCACAGTGGTGTGATCACAGTTATCACTACTATAGTGATCACCAGTGTGATCACAACAGTGATCAGTGATCACAGTAGTGATCCCTGATCACAGTAGTGATCACGGATCACAGTAGTGATCACGGATCACAGTGATCAGGGGGATCAGGGATCAGGGTAGGGATCAGGGATCAGGGTAGGGATCACCGATCAGTGATCACCGATCAGTGATCACCGATCAGTGATCACCGATCAGTGATCACCGATCAGTGATCACCGATCACACACTGATCACTACTGTTAAACACTTTGTGATTGAGCTTGGTTCGGGGGATATATCTCAGTTGGTAGAGCTCCGCTCTAACTTTGTTGTGTAAATCACACACCAAAATGATTTAACTAGGCCCTATATGTACTCTAGGTTGTATCAAAATACGATAAGAGAGTTTGCTATAGTGATTCGACATAATATTCTCTTTGAATGTTTATTTGTAACTTCGAACAATAGAGATGTACTCTTCAAAATCTTCTTAAATACTTTCATATTAAAGTTTGAGATTCTTGTAATATATCAAAAATAAATTCTAGAAACATGTTAATTCGAATTTTGCATAACCATTATCAACCGTTTGGTTTTTCGGAATCAACAATTTGTATATTTCATATCATACAAACATGTGTACAAATTGTATCAGAAACATAAATCCAAAAAAAGAATCTTTATGGCATTAAATATATCCAAGTAAAAGTCCATGAAAAAATACACGGTTCATGATCCACCATTTATTAAAAAAAGTCATTAAAAACGTATCGCTAACATTTGGAATTTTCAAAAGCACAACAAAATGAGTTACCAAAAAGGTTAGTAATACTCTTATACCAATTGTAGAAATATTCAATGGTCAGGAAAGACAAGTTGACTTTATTGTCGACACGAGTTGAAGTGTTGGTGCTAAATCGCTTGGTTGATATTGAATAATATATCAGACTAAGTATGCTTTCAGTTTGTTGAGTAAGTAAAACCCACAAACCTTGTTCTTGTTAGGAACACGAATGGCTTGTACCCGTGCTCGGAGACTAAAGGTATGGAACATCAGAGATTGTTGATTGGAACCATTACCAATCTCATATCCAAGAATGCAAAAGTTACCACTATTGTATGAGTTTTCGGAAACATTCAACATGCTAATTGTTCAAACAGAGTACATCTATACACTTGAATCATGTTTCCCCTTTCATATGAGCTAATTGTTGAGATAGACATTTGTTTGACGGTTTGGCTATGTGGGTTTAAACCTTTGGTATTGGATACCGGCCTAATGGTTTATCGTCAACAGAAGTTGGGCTATAATTAGGGATTGCTTTGCTTGTTTGGTAACATTTTATTTAACAATAGACTTATGAACTCAAGTTTAACTATGATTATTGGGCGATTAGTCAACGATTTAAAGTTTACCATGGAAATAGGTAAAAATATTAATCAAATCTTAATGCTCCTAATTAGTCGGGCAATATGAAAGTAGTCGACCTGTTTAGTTAAGAATGTTTTTCTTCACCTTGAAAGAGGGTTTCAAAGATTTTTACAAAGATAAATCATCACCACAAATGAATTCATTCACCACCGCTACTTTCACCTTTGTGTAAGCCGTAGTTGTTTTTATGTCATTAGTCTTTAATTGTTACATTGTAGTTTATTTCGGGTCGGAGGTTAATTTGTGTCATTTTTTTTCTTTACTCATTATTGTTGATCCGTAGTCTTATCAGTACTTAAATAATCACCTCTATGATTGTCATTCACATAACTAGTTTGTGATTTATGGCGGAATAAGTACTTAGACCATTCCTCAATGGAATCGATCCTATGCTACAAACCGGTACATTGCGGTTATTTTAAAATACCTTACATTGTGCATCACATTTGATTATGGAAGCACTAAGTGTGGCATATTTTGGTGTGGGATCGGAAGAGAAAATGGAGAGACTAGGTGCGAAGGCAATCTTATTCTAAATATTATCAACTCGGTCACGGCTCGGTCACCTGATAAGAACTCCTGGTTGATTGATTAATACAACAAAAATAACTACTTTTTTCCCGGGGGGGGGGGGGGGAGGAGGATGTTGTCGGCAAATGTTTATGTGAAAAGCTGGCTGCTATAAGGCTTTTTCCCGGAGAACAATAGGGGTCGTCGGTAAAACTGCCTTTGCCGGCGAACTATTGTCGTCGGTAAAAACTAAAGTCGTCGGCAAACACGTCTCTCAAGAAATCGTATAAAATTCTTTTCCTGGCGAATATAAACTTTTTCCAACGCAATTTTTCTCGTCGGTAAAGGTTTTCTTTGACTCTTTTGTCAAACATTTACTGGCCCAAAAATCCGCCGGCAAAAGTTTTGTTTATTTTTACATAAAACCTTTTACCGGTGCAAAAACTCGTTTACAAAAGTGTAACTTGACTTTTTTAGTCATGCTTTTGCCCGCAAAAAAACTGTCAACTAAAGTTATTAGAATATTTTTAGTCAGCCTTTTATAAATTCAAATCCTGATGGCAAAAAGATTACATTGAAACTTTTGCCGACACGTTAAGGCAAACTTCTGTCAACAAGAATAAAAAAAAAGGTAAACAAAGACTTTTATCAAAAAAAATTTACTTTTGGTATTATTATTGATTTGATTAATTAACCCAGTTTAAAACATAAACATACAAATTAATAACAAAACACATTAAATAAATATCTTTTAAATATAAACCAAACCTATATATTTTTTAGATATATTTGACAAAATAAAGTAAGAAAAATGTACTAATCAATATTTGTGTATCATCACTTCCTCGTGGACCGACTCATAGTTGATGACTAGTCTCAACATCGAATATAACTAGTAGAGGCAGAGATCAGCTCAAGGACAACAAATGTTGCGACACACCGAATCAAGATATGACACCTTGAATTAATCTCTCAACATTTTTCTCATCTCTTATTGCTTTTTTAGCGGTTTCTCGTCTCTCGTATCTTTCGCATTACTCATTTCTTGTATCTATTGTGTTTAGATAACCAAAAACCTGCCATAAAAAAGGTAAACAACAATTAATAATCACCACCAATGATTTTTCTATGTTTAAATGTACATTTTTAACCAAAAATTTGATATCATCAAGTATTTATGAAATATAAACAAACATTTTGAAAAAACTAAAACAAGGTAATGTAAAATATGTGTTTGTACGTACCAACAAGTATTTACCACTGTTGAAGATCACTTCTCCAATTTTGAAGAGACCAACAAGTATTTTGCTTCTCCAGTTGGAATTTGCTTTACTCTCATCACCTATACACAACGAAGACGAAGCCATCAAAATATATAACAAACGGTAATCAAAAGACAACGAATGAAACAAAAACTATAACGATATGCAACAACGCACATGATTGGCATATTTACCAATAGGGAAAAAATATAACTAATTTCTTGCACACCATTGACATGTTTACAGAAGTGGACATAAGCACAAGTCAAAAGACCCTTAAATCATGACATACTAAGAATTTTTCATCCCACACTACTAGTGAAATGCTCTAAGGACTCGATGGAAAAATGTGGATATCATTCTCCAATCTCCTAATTACTACCACAAAGGTTCACAATATATAATGCATGATATCATATCAAAACAAAAATAAGTTGTTTCTTTCTCCATAGACACATGCACTTAAACATGTAAAATAAAATTTCTAAGAATATTATCCATATTTATATAAGATTGGTTATACACATAATATTTGACCATGAATTATATTTTAGGGGTTGTTTACTGAACACTTACCTCGGGTTGCACTTACCGATTCAATTACCTTAGCGGATGAACATAAGAAGAATTGAGGATCTTACCCGATAAGTGGGAAGACAAGTATCAAGAGTCTTACCCGGTAAGTGAACGTGATGACTCTTATCGGATAAGAATTTACCTGGTTATAAACGCTTACCATACCATGTATCCAATTTGATGGTTGGGAATGTTACCCAATAAGGTAAATGAGAGTGGAGACTCTTGTCGGTAAGCACTTACCCGGTAATCGTTTACCCGACAAGCGTTTACTCAGTAAACGTTTGGTAAACGGTTAGTACTGTAACACCCATATTGGTAAGTCCAGATTCTTCTATCTTCCGAACAACCTATCTAACTCTGTCTCCTTAAACTTTCCATTTTTTTGGTTTGTCTCAGTTCTCGGTCAGCTTTCAAGGGCCAAAAGAATCGAATTTCGGAAGGTTGGAAGGGGTGAGCAAACTTTCTAGGAGACTGCGAAAGTGAGGACAAAGTCACGGGTGGCTACCTGGTCTCGGTACATGTTGGGCGATTGTGCCTAGTGATAGTGCCCATGGGCACAGTCGCGAGGGTGCAGAGAGTTTCGGTACATGGCGGGCGATTGTTCCTCACGATAGTGCCAGTGGCTCAATCACAAGGGCACTGTCACTGACGGGTGACAGAGTGTTTAAAACCTCGTTTTTGGTCACTTTAACACCATTACTTCTCATCCTCTCTATCTTAAATGCTCTCATCTACATCCTAGGGCAAGAAGCGATATTTGGGTGCATTAAAGTGGTTCAACCACCATATTCCTCAAGGCTTACTTCATCAAACTAAGATCAAGTCTAGGATCTCATTAACTCCATAGTATCAATCCCTTTCTCCAAGAACATTTGGATTTCTAGGGTTTTCAATAAAACCCATATTGTGAGTTCATCCTTGCTTTCTAAAACTTTATACATGTCAAACTAACATTTTAGACATCTAATCATCTCCTTATTTATGTTTTGTTGATAAAAATGGAATTTGACCTAATTTGACATTTTGGAGATTTTTAGGGTTTCACTACCATTTTGAGATATGATGAAAGCCTATGTGTTTTGAAACACGAAAATATGCTTAGACTTATACACTTATGATGGAATATGGAAATAAATGCATTTTAGACGATGTTTATGGTTTCTTACATGATGGGTTTTACTTACTAAAGATATTGTGGAAAAACGGGAAAAATGGCTTGGTCAAGAACATTGAATGGTGTCTATTGACAAGTTTAATAAATGATGAATCTATCTTGAGAAGGTAAGCAGATAATTTTGTGGGAATACTAATGTAAATCATATGTATGATTATGGTTTGAGTCACCAATGAAATGGCGACAAGCTTTAGACTATTACTAGTGGATCCATAGGTATAGAGTCGGATTATTTGTTGGGAATAATCCCGTTTGTAGCTAGTTGAGACATTGGACCCTAGGGTAGCAACTTGGTACGGTTATGTGGGATCGGATACTAGTCGTGGGTCGTAAATGTATATCCTAGCGAATGGGCATGATTAGGATCATTGGGTGCCCTCTCCCACATCTGAGTACGAGCCGATTAGGATCATTGGGTGCCCTCCGCCACATCTGAGTACGAGCCGACGAGCTCATGGCCTTGATCCTAGTATGGTGAGCTCAATAACTTGGAAAGTGGCCTACTTTTATGTTCCACCACAATCCTTGGAAAACCGGGTCTCCCCCATCGTCGCAAGATATATTTTGGACAGTAAGGTCACTATGTGGATATTATTTTCAATTGTATACTCAACTCTTTGGAAAATATTACTTATTGTTGCAATTTAAATTATATCCAAAATTATTATATAAACTGTATGTTCTCACTAGGCTTTAAGCCTAACACTTTTTCTCAAATGACGTGTATAACAAGTCCCTTAGCGGTGGGTTGCCGAAGGTTTGAGTGATTAGATATTTGGAGTATTGGCATTTAAACGACTTTATTATTATGGGAATTTGGGTTGACAACTAATGTAATCTAGATAGAATTTATTTAGATTAGTTTTTTGTTGATTTTAATATTCATTCACAGGTTTTGTAAACTCTTTCATACATTTACCCTTTTGGGTGGTTTGCTCCAATTACAAACGTCATATTGCCGAATTTTCAAATTTAAATTTTTCTCTAAATTTTAGGGTGTTACAAGTTGGTATCAGAACTCTAGTTTAAGTGAATTAGGCATTAATGTAAGATGTTTAGACTTAAGCTGAGATTATTAAGTAATGATTTGTGAGATTTGGGTAGAAATCATAAGATGGGTAGTCTTAGAAGTCAATGAAAGTACACTAATTGAAAATCATGATGATGGTATCGAGACTTCTCGTTTAAAGTATGTTCATAATTTCACTTAGCTAATGCTATTATGAATGTATTATTACGTGAGGATGTTTGATGTACTATTGTTATGATGATTAATGAATGTATTAGTACATTTTCTTTGTGCTTAATTCGTATAATCCATTCTTACCTCCTTTCCTTGTCGTGTGTAGCAGATCAAGGATGGTTAGTATGCACGGTAGACCGCGTACACGTGTGGATGGTGGAGAGGCGACCGCTTCGACGGCTGATCAACCGAAGAGGGTTGAGGCCACTATACGCCCATCTACCCAACCATTGCTACGCGGAGGGCCTGAGATCATTCCACGATTGGACCTGGCTTCGCCAACCCGGTTATTCAGGATGTAACTCCCCAATCCGAGATGATGGCCAATCTGATGCAAATGATGAATGAAGAGATGGCCAAGCAACAAGAATCTCTTCTGAAAATGTTCAAGGACCGCGATGTGAGCAACCAGAGGAATGAAACAATTGCGGAGAACATTGAGGTGATTGGGTCTGGTGGTACAGGACACGTGAACCGGACTGACGAACCGATAATTACCGAAGTAAGGCAAGGCAAGAGAGCTTGCACGTATAAGTCCTTCCTAGGTTGCAGGCCACCGGAGTTTTCCGGTTCTGAAAACCCTATTACTTGTATGAAGTGGATTCAAGGGATCGAACAGGCCTTCAACTCATCTGAGTGTGAGGAAGATCATAGAGTGAATTTCGGTTCCCAAATGCTACGGGACACGACACTCACATGGTCGAATGTCACAAAGTCCACCCTCTCCCCTACTGCCTTGGCTCAACTGACTTGGGCCGGGTTCAAGAGGAAAATTCTGGACAAGTACTGTAATGGGAGGGCCTTGGACCGCATTGAAGAAGAATTCCGTTCTCTCAAGAAGGGGAACTTGACGGTGAGGGAGTACACCCGTCAATTCATGGAAAATTTGGGGTTAGTGGGGCATGTGGCCCCAACGAAGAAAGAGAAGATAAAGGCCTATCTCATAGGCCTACCGGCGGACATGATATCTATGGTCCGCAACTCTAAAGCCTCTAATCTCCTTGATACAATAAAGGAAGCCCATATGATGGAAGATGTTTATGATAGAGACAAGGTGGAGAATGCGGTGGTGGTAGGAGACAAGAGAAGGTGGGAAAGCAACCCTGGGCCTCCCAAGAGGCTAAGACCGTTCAACGGGGGAAGAAGCTTTGACAACCGCCGAGAGGCGCAGTGGTGGTCTAGATGTCGAAGCAAGAACCACGGAAACTGTTATTCCAACCCCACCTCTTGTGCCAAGTGTGGGAAGACCGATCATGCTACTAAAGATTTCCCGATTAAAGGGGTTGTTTGCTTTGACTACAAGATGCTGGGGCATTTCCGAAAGGATTGTCCAAAATGGAAGAAGGATAGTCCCCCGGAGATGAAGGAGAACCCTCTCCAAGGGTTCCTGGCCGAGCTTTCCAGATGACGGCCGATGAGGCCAAGGCATCCACCGACGTGGTATCGGGTACGTTTCTTCTAAACTCTGTATCTGCTCGTATGCTATTTGAGTTTTGTGCTAGTTTCTCTTTCGTGTTTGAATCGTTTCGTCAAAAGCTTGTGATGCCCACTAATAGCGAATGCGTTAGTGGTAGAAATAGCGAATGGTAGTCAAGTGTTTATCCGCGATGTTTTGAGGGAGTGCACTCTTGGAATCAAGGGGAAGGAATTCCCGATTAATTTGATGTTGATGGTCATTGGTGGTTTTGAAATGGTTGTCGGCATAGATTGGTTGGCAAACAATCATGTTGACATTGTATGTTCCAAGAAGCTAATCCGACTCCCTAATCCTGGTGGTGATGTTGTGGTGATTTATGGCGAGGAGTAAGGGTGATGTGACAATCATCACCATGGCTAAGCAACTGTTTGTTTACCTCTTAATGGTTCCATTAAGAGACAACCTCTGAATCGCTAAGAGCTAAATCTTGTTTGGCAAAAAAAAGGGTTGCCTCTTAATGGTTCCAAAATCTTCTTAATGATTTTGTATCCTGTCCCTATCTTAACCATTAAGAGCCCTGATTTTATTATGAACAATTAGCAAACAACCATATTTCATTTTACACTATATCATTCAGACCTCTTAATCATTCAGACCACTTAATCATTCTGCACTAAATCATTCAGCAACTGCCAAACAGCCCCTAAGGCATGAAAATGCTTAGTGAAAGGATGCTTATCTTTCCTGGAATACGTGATTGACGCCAAGCTCGAGAAGAAGAAGCTTGAGGACGTGAAGGTGGTGCACGAGTTTCCCGATGTCTTTCCGGATGACTTGCCTGGTTTACCACCCGATCGTCAAGTAGAGTTCCGGATTGATCTTATACCGGGGGCAGCTCTGATTGCTCGGGCCCCTTACCAGTTGGCGCCATCGGAAATGCAAGAAATGATGGATCAACTCCAAGAGCTTCTAGAGAAGGGCTTTATAAGACCGAGCTCATCACCTTGGGGAGCTCCGGTCTTGTTTGTCAAGAAGAAGGATCGCACAATGAGGATGTACATCAACTACCATGAACTGAATAAGGTAACAGTGAAGAAGAAGTTGCTTCTGAGGATTGACAACTTGTTCAATCAACTCCAAGGAGCGGGTTGTTTCTAAAAAATTGATTTGCGTTCAGGATATCATCAAGTGAAAGTGAGAGGAGAGGACATCCTGAAGACGGCCTTTAGAAACCATTATAGCCATTATGAATTTCTCGTGATGTCGTTTGGTCTAACTAACGCACCTACGGTATTTATGGATTTGATGAATAGAGTGTGTTGACCATTCCTCGATAAGTCGGTTATTGTATTTATTGATGACATACTCGTGTATTCCAAGAATGAGTCGGAACATGAGCAACACCTTCGTGAAGTTTTAGAAGTGTTGAGGAAGGAGAGGTTGTACGCCAAATTTTCCAAGTGCGGCTTTTGGCTTGAAGAGGTTCAATTCTTCTGTCACATTGTCACTCGAGACGGAGTGAAGGTAGACCCCTCCAAAATTGAAACCATGATGATTTTGGAACCTCCCAAGCGTCCGTCCGAGATCCGGAGTTTCTTGGGATTGGAGGGCTATTACCTTATTCAAGACTTCTCCAAAATTGTTTCTTCCTTGACGGCCTTGACTCAGAATAACGTGAAGTTTGTTTGGACCGAGGCGTAAGAGAAGGCGTTTTGGACCATACAAAAGAAGTTGTGTGAAGCTCCACTCTTATTGCTACCCGAGGGGTTGGAGGACTTCGTGGTCTATAGTGATGCTTCAAAGATGGGTTTGGGGTGCGTGTTGATGCAAAGAAGGAAAGTAATCGCCTACGCCTCAAGGCAACTCAAAATTCACGAGAAGAACTATCCTACCCATGATTTGGAGTTGGCGGCGGTGGTGTTCGCCTTTGAAGCTATGGCGACACTACCTCTATGGAACGGAATGTACGCTTTACATGGATCATATGAGTTTAAAATACGTCTTTTGATCAAAAGAAGTTGAACATGAGGCAAAGAAGGTGGCTCGAATTACTTAAAGATTATGATTGCGAGTTTCTTTACCACCCCCGGTAAGGCAAATGTGGTTGCCGATGTGTTGAGTCGGAATGACTATAACGGAAGTATTTGGGCTACCCTTTCGAGAATCGAGCTTGTGTCGAGCCTTATTGGGAGAATCAAGGCATCTCAAGTCGAAGCATTATTAGAGGAGAATCTCAAAGAAGAGGTTATGATAAAGCAACGTTTGCTTTTAACGGAATATAGTCGGGGATTGAAACTGTTCAACGGTCGTGTATGGGTACCCAAGGTTGGAGGCAATCGAGAACTCCTTCTTGAGGATGTCGATAAGTCCAAGTATTCGATTCGTCCGGGGAGTACAAAGATGTACAGGGATTTGAAGCTACATTATTGGTGGCCAGTAATGAAACTTGACGTAGCACGTTACGTGGAGCGTTGTGTGACGTGCTTACAAGTGAAAGTTGAGCATCAACGACCGTATGGGAGTCTTCAATCCTTGGAGATCCCCGAATGAAAATGGGAGCATATTATCATGGACTTCGTGACTAAGTTGCCCAAAACTCTTCGAGGTCACGATACCATATGGGTGATAGTTAATCGGTTAATCAAGAGAGCTCACTTCTTGGCCATGCATGAGACACTATCGATGGACAAGTTGGCAAAGCTTTACATTGATGAAGTGGTTTCAATTCACGGAGTGCCCTTGTCGATTGTGTCGGATCGTGATACTCGGTTCACTTCGAACTTCTGGGATGGTTTGCAGAAAGAGCTTGGTACGCGAGTAAAGTTGAGTACGACTTACCACCCTCAAACCGACGGTCAAAGCGAAAGGACGATCTAAACGCTTGAAGACATGTTAAAGTCTTGTGTCATCGACTTCGGGGGTAGTTGAGACTCTCACCTACCTATGGTGGAGTTCGCTTACAATAATATCTACCACTCGAGTATTGGGATGGCACTGTTCGAAGATTTATACAACGGAAGTGCAGAATAGGGGTGTTCATCCAAACCGCCAAACCGCACAAACTGCCCACACCGCACCGCAAAATGCGGTTTAAACTTTCGCGGTGCGGTTTGCGGTTTGTATTTTTACCAAACCGCACTATGCGGTGCGGTTTGCGGTTTTGAGTTTTCAAACCGCGGTTCAAACCGCACTGCGCCGCATCTTTTATATTATTTTTATTTTTTAATTTTAAGCATATATATATATATAATATTTTAATTTATTTAATATTTATATAATTGGGTTTTGTGTTTTTAATTATGGACTTTAAGAGTTTAAGTTTTGGACTTTGCTAAATCAACATTTTAATTATAAGCCTCTTAAAAGTCTATGACCCAACACATGAAAAAATGCCCTAGGTTAGGACGTTCATGACTGGAGACGTCACTTTATCCGTTTATCGTATTGAAACAATTTATTTTTTTAAAATATTTCTTTGACTATTTTTAATTATGCATTTTGGAGTTGGATGTATTCAAACTCTTTATTTTTTTTTACTACGGTCACTTAATCGTTGACTTTCTAATGTATTTTAAACTTATAATTTTTTGGATTTTACGCATAAAGTGCGATAAGGACAAACCGCATAAACCGCATCGCACTGCATTTCGCGGTGCGGTTTGAGGTATATGCGGTGCGGTTTGGGAAAATGCTCAAACCGCACATGTGGTGCGGTTTGCGGTTTTGCACCAAACCGCACCGCAAACACCCCTAGTGCAGAACTCCCGTGTGTTGGCTTGAAGCGGGAGAGAAGCAACTCATCGGACTCGAAATCGTGCAAGAGACGACCGATAAGGTAAAGGGTATTTGGGAACGGTTGAAAGCGGCTCAAGATCGACAAAAGAGCTATGCCGACAAGAAGAGGCGACTGATAGAGTTTCAAGTGGGTGACCGTGTGATTCTTAAAGTATTGCCTTAGAAAGGCATTATCCGGTTCGGAAAACGTGGGAAGTTGAGCCCCCGTTTCCTCGGACCGTTCACAATGCTTAAGCGCATAGGATTTCAAGCCTACCAATTGGAACTTCCACCAGAAATGAGTGGAATTCACAACATGTTTCATGTCTGCTATCTCCGAAAGTGTTTGGCGAAAGAAGAGAGCGTTATACCCCTCTAAGAGATAAGAGTGGAAGAGGGTAACTATTGTGTAGAGGAACCCGAAGCCATTTTGGAACGAAAGTCAAAGAAACTTCGCCACAAGGAAGTCATGATGGTCAAAGTGCAGTGGAGGCACCATCAGGGTGTCAATATGACGTGGGAAGTCGAAGAGGGCTTGAAGCGGAAATATCCTCAGCTTTTTGTGTAGCTTGGATTTCGGGGACGAAATCATTTCCATGTTGGGGAGGATTGTAACACCCGTATTCTGGTAAGTCCAGATTATTCTATCTTCCCACCAACCTATCTAACTCTGTCTCCTTAAGCTTTTCATTTTTTTGGTTTGTCTCGATTCTCGGTCAGCTTTCAAAGGCCAAAAGAATAGAATTTCGGAATGTCATAGATGAAAGCGGTCCGTAAAAAATTACCGACAAAAATTTTCTTCGGCAACGACTTTCTATAAAAGCGCGGTAAAAGTTACTTTTATCGACGGATTTCCCAAATCCGTCAGCAAAAGTGCAATTTCTTGATGACAAAATAATGCAATTGTGATAATATATTCTTATATAAAAGACGCAATGTGTTCAAATGAAACCACCACAACCTTCAAAATAAACCACAATCTCACATCTGGTCAATACTTATAAAAACAATTAAACTCAGTTTACACTAATCATATCCCACCCAGGGCCTCGAGTCTAATACTATGTTTTGTGGATGCATTTATCAAAACATGATATAATTCAATCGAACTTTCCGATTATTGGAGATTATAATTTGGATGCGATTTTGAATCATAGCCTCTAGTGTTTTGGAAAGATCTGGGTTCTAACTGACAACGTCGTTGTTGAATGAGGTGACTTATGGTTCCTACGCCCTCAGGTTGTTGAGATTTGTGTTTTGCAGCAGCTTGGAATGTCATGTTATGGATATTCACAAAGGAAGGTGAAGTCGGAAAACCATTGCGATTGTTTATCAACTTTCCAGCAGCCCACGAAACTACGTAGCCTCCCTATTTAACAGTCCCAGGAAGTTGTATCCAAGGGATCAATGCTTCGTCATTATAAGTGTGGAAAAGAACTGTAATTCATTAATTAATGTAAAATGATAAATTATTCGGAGTGTAAAAAAAGTGGTATTCGGATCATGAAGTTTAGATGCTAGAATATCATAAGTCGATTACTAGCAAACATAGTTCAACTTGGAGTTAGTAGATAATATTAGATTTGCAAAAACAATTTGAGTAAATTACATGATTGGTCCATGTGGTCTATGTGTTTAAAACTCTGTTCCTATTTTGAAATATCTATGGATTACATTCTTACGGTTTGCATTTTATAACGCATTGAGTGCCTATGGATTACGTGATTGGTCCATGTGCATTTTGAAATATCTATGGATTACGAATTGTGAATCCCAGATGAACAAGTGTCAAATCAAACTAAGAACAAAAACCATGAATCACAAAGTCATATGATTGATATGAATAATGGAGAGAATTTACAATATACGCCCAAAGTATAATAATGATCAACCAACATAAAACCTAAAACCATAAAGTATATATATACCCCATGGGTATTTACACAAACAACCCTTTAACTTGAATACATATCAAATAAACCCTAATATAGTCTTTGTCCTAGTCCCATGTCGCGCGAAACATGGGACAGTGAGTTATTGTCTTGTCTCATGTCACGCCAAATAAGGGATATTGAGTTTTGTGCCGTTCTTTTGTCATGTCTCATGTATCAAACGTAGCCTTAATGGCAAAGACGATGCATGTGTAATTCGTTAGAAAAGACAAAGTTGTAGTGCACTCTAGATCCAAGAATTTTGGTGATGGGCCCGACTTTAAATTACATAATATCAACCATAACAAAATAAAAAGTATATAAATTGAGAAACAACCTACATTTTTCAATGGTTCTCTATTATTAGTGTATAAATGTACATTTTGTATAAGTATGGGGGCCTTCTTGTTATTTCGTATTATTAGCATAGCTATATATATATATATTGTTTCCTTCCTTTAGTAATTAACCTAATTTTTTAGAGAGAAAATATACAGAGGCGCTCCAAGTTTCTCTATTCATCTTCTACTTCAATATCCAATCGGTTCTTGCATCAACCATTATTCATAACATGGTATCAGAGCATTAGGCTCTCATTATCATCACGATCGTTCCTCTGTCAACATTTAAGAATATGTTTCCTGTGCATATTGAGGTAATCGAAACCTATCCCTAATCATCTGTCCTTCTGTTCTTCTGTGTCCTCATTTTTTTGAATTAGTCGAGTTTTCCTTGGATCATTGTATCGTGATTCCTGAGCAGTTCTTCTCCAAAATTGATTTCATAGCGACCTTGAAAACTCAAAATTGCTACTTTCACGTTTGTTTTTGTTGCAAACCAAAGCTCTACACCCATGGCAATTCCTTCGATAATTCAAAATTGACCAATCTCAGTGATATTAGATGGTTCAAATTATGTTTTATGGTGCCACCACATGACTATACAATTGAAGTCTAAAGGCCTATACAGGTATGTTACTGGTGTCACAAAAGCTCAAACTGAGGGAACAGATTAAACTGATGTCGACCTTGCCAAGAGGGTTGATGATTGGGATATGAAAAACGCTCTAAGATTTATTAATTGCTCTACCACTACAGAAATTCATCAACATCTACTGGCGTACACTACTGCAAAATAGGTATGGGACTTTCTTGCCAAAAGGTTCACAACTGCAGGTCTTTCTTATCAATATCAGCTATGGTCTGAATTTCAAAGGAAGCGACAACTACCTGATCAAACTATCGGTTCATATGTCTTAGAGATGCAAGTTATCATAGATCAATTAAACTTGGGCACACCACATATTTTTGATGGCACAACTGATCAATTCACGGCGTATTTCGACCAACTACATCTCATTACACTTCTAATGGGACTGTCCGACAAATTCGAGCATGTTAGAGCCTCTCTTCTTCATCGGCATCCCTTTCCAACCTACAATGATGTTGTGTCCGACAAATTTGATGGCACAACTGATCAATTCACGGCGTATTTCGACCAACTACATCTCATTACACTTCTAATGGGACTGTCCGACAAATTCGAGCATGTTAGAGCCTCTCTTCTTCATCGGCATCCCTTTCCAACCTACAATGATGTTGTGTCAGAATTACTAAGTGAGGAAATGAAACTTCAGTCTCGTTCAATGCCCCCTTACGATGTTGTTCCCCATACCTCAACCAATAACTATCGAAGCAAATACTCTAACCTCAAGCCTGAGAACCGGGCTCCGGTCAAAGAGTGTACCTTCTATCGCTCTTCATTTCACTCACTACTTGACTGTCCGATTTGAACCTGTCCATTCTGTAAGATCACTCATCCCAAGCACTATATATCAGATTTTTCAAAGAATCCTCGAAGACCTAGCTTCCAAGGACGTTATCCAAAGTCCAAGCCAATGGTCGGGTCTATGATTTCTAAGACATCGAAGTCAGTTTCATCTCTTTCGATGGTAGCTCCTCCAAATGTTGATCTCTTGGAGCTCATGCGCATGATCCAGGAGATGATAGAACAGTTAATGGCAGGTTCTATGGGCACCAACGACATGTCATCCACCTCAGGTAATCTATGGATTTTTGACTACGGGTGTTGTAATCTCATGACACCTCGATCATATATATTTTTGTCCAAACAACCATCCCAGGGTCTTCCAGCTGTGTGTACTATTGATGTTAATAAAATACCGGTCTCCACATCTGGAACAATATATGCCCGTTACTTATACTTATCGACTCCTTACTTATACATACCTAACACCCTACATGTTCCCAACTTATCTCTTAGCCTCATATCTATTAGCCAACTTGTTGATGCTGGTCTAATTGTTCTATTCTATTCCTCTGGTTGTGTTGTGCAGGACCAAAAGAGCAAGGAGATCCTTGTAGTAGGCCGTAAAGTGGGTCGGATGTTTGAAGCTATATACCTAAGTTACTCTGCTTGTCTCCAATTATGTTGCGTCTGTCTCTAGCTCATCTTTGTTTGCCTTATGGCGTGCTAGACTGGTTATTTGTGTTCTACAAAACTTCGTTTACTTGTTTCTTCTGGATTGTTAGGGGATGTTAAATCTGAAGCTTTATCTTGTTGATCTTGTCAATTAGGGAAACACCATGTTTTACCTTTTAATAAAAATGACATTATTTATGTTTCTCCCTTTGATATTATTCACTCTGATGTTTGGGGACCAGCACCAACCTCATCTATGGGCGATGCTAGGTATTGTGTAATTTTTGTGGATGATCATACTCGTTTCACTTTGGTTTATCTTATGAAACACATATCTGAACTTCCAACTATCTACATCAATTTTGCCCGTATGGTTCACACCCAATTCTCCAAACAAATAAAGATCCTTCGTGTCGATAATGCCATGGAATATAAGTCATCCTCTCTACAGTCCTTTCTCCATGATCAAGGTATTGTCTCTAAATATTCATGTCCTGGCACTTCACAGCAAAATAGCCGTGCCGAACGTAAACATCGCCACATACTAGATATTGTTCGTACCTTGCTCATCTCTGCCAATGTTCCTGAACATTTTTGGGGGGAAGCTGTGTTCACTGCTGTTTACACCATCAATAGACACCCTAGTTCTATTCTTGGTAATAGATCTCCATATGAGCAACTTTATGGCATTTCTCCTGCTTATGATCTTCTCAAAGTATGGGGATGCGTTTGTTTTGTCCATCTTCAACCACATGAGTACACTAAACTCGAACCTCGATCCCTTTTATGTTGTTTCTTGGGGTATGGTATTGAACATAAAAGGTACCGTTGTTGGGATCCTATTTTTAAGCGACTCCGTATCTCCCGTCATGTTACTTTCTGGGAACATGAAATGTTCTCTCTGTCTGACTTCCAGGTTACCTCTCTTCCTTCTTCTCCTTTCTTTACTGATGTGTCAATACCCTTAGATGATTCATCATCTGAGCCATCTATGCCTCCTTCACATACACCTCCACCACAAAATCAAACTCCATCTTCTGGTCTGTTGATTCTACTTCATCAGATGACCCATCTCCTACGGTCAACTCTAAAGGTTTAACTAGTTCTGAGGGTTCTGATACTTCACCACCACCTACTCAACGAAGATCAGATCAGGTAAGACAACTTCCCACTCACCTTTGTGATTTTCATTGTTACACCACCTTGTTGTCTCACTATGAACCCACTTCCTATAAGGAAGCATCAATTGACCCATTATGGTAGGAGGCTATGAATGATGAAATTCGAGCATTGCACAAGGCCCAAACTTGGGAGTTTGTTTCTCTTCCTCCAGGTAAATCTTTAGTTGGGTGCAAGTGGGTGTACAAGGTTAAAACCCATTCGGATGGCACAGTTGACAGGTACAAAGCCCGACTAGTGGCAAAGGGGTTCAATCAAGAATATGAAATTGACTATGAGGAGACGTTTGCACCTGTTGCCCGAATCACCTCATTTCGCACTTCAATCATATGCACATTGAGTCCATGGAAAAATAGATAGTTGTGTCTCAATAGTTTACACATTTTGAGCCTAATAAAGCACAAATTGCTTCAATCCTTTCCAACACATGGACACACAGGGAATATGTTTGCATGTCTTAACATTCATAGAGATTCCCTTGTGTTCTCAATGATTGAATGTAAATCATGGGGGAGTGAACATCAAAAAACTCATTTCCAAATTACATTTGTTGTACTAATTCTACAGGCTAATTATTTTCAAAAGAATTGTTAGTTGGTTCATTTGTTGATTCAGGGTTACAACTCATTTTGAATTTGAAAAGATTCAGAAACATATTTTAGAATTAACGAATGTTTCTCATGTTTACAAGGAGGTTCTTTATTCTAATATAAGGGGGTTCATATGTTAATAATTAAAGTTTTGATGATCATGATGCTCATAATCTCTAAGGGGGGAGATAATAAAACAAAGAGATAAAATGGGTGATGAAACAAAGATATGATCAAAAAGGAGATAAACCAAAGAGATAATTTGGGAGATGAAACAAGGAGATAAGATTGGTGATGAAATAAAATTCAGATCAGATGAGATTAATGATGAAAAAGTTGGTTTTAATTTGATGGAAATACTATGCAAAGACTTTACCAAAATGAGAAGATTAGACAAAGTACAATAAAGAAGCAAAGAAAGTGTTGAAAGTTGAAGATTTCAAAGATGTGATCATGTGATATATTTTGCTGACAATGAAGAGAAAAAGAGTGAACCTGTTAAAACAAAGATCATTCAGTTGTTTTAAATTTGTGATGAAAAAGGGGAGATTATTGTTGTCAAAGAGACATTTTGAAGATATTCAAGAGAAATTGTTTCAAAGTTAAAGCAGTGAATTCAAAAGAGAATATAAAGCTTATTTCAAGTATGTTTGAAGATTTTTCAGAGCTAATTCAGAAAATTACTTTGGAGAAGATTGTTTGTTTACAATATGGGATAGATTGTTAGTTGAAAAATATTACTGGCGAGATTGTTAAAAAGAGCTGAAGTTTTTTGAAGAAGGAAGATCTAAAGACGACTACTAATTGTTTTTAAATCTTGAATCCAAACGGGGGGGGGGGGGGGGGGGGGATTTTTAGGGCCAAAATGAGTTGTATTCAAGATTTAGGGAAAAAATTGTAAAATCTTGTAAATGCCTTGTAGGTATTAATAGCTTGAATTAGTTTCATTTCATTATGCATCTAGAAATCTTGTGAGATCAATTTGTGCATAAAAAGTTAGCTCTCAATGTAAAAATTCTCTCTTTAAATAGTGATATGACTAGTTGATTTCTTGATCTTGATCTTGTTATAAAATTGTGATTTGGACTTGAATATGGTACACATCTATAATTGAAGTATCTATTGAGTGATTTGGGTTTTGTCGAGAACAAGGTGGTAGTGAATTATGACAACCAAAGAGCGATTCATCTTGCTGAAAATTTGGCGTTCAACTCAAGGGCAAAACACATACACGTTCGGGAGTCTATTCTTGTGGCTATGCATGAAGAAAAAGGTAATTTCACTTTTGAAGATACACACGAATGAGAATGCGGCTGATGTGTTTACGAAGGCGTTGTTTCCGTCGAAGTTGAAGCAATGATCGAAGCTCATTCGTTTGCTCAAATGTTAGTGCTTTGAAGCGGCATGGGGAGGAGATGGATTGTTGTGTAGGTTCGAATGGGGTTGAGTTGAGTTTATGATCGAGATCGTGGTTTGCGTTTGGATATAGGGTATTTCCATTTTGGATTTCGTGGTGACGGGTGAAGGTCATGCCGAAGCTCGTTAGCACGTGAATCATTTGTGTTGCCTATCTCGTCTTTATGTTCGTTGCTCATTGGTTCGCTTGTGATTTGGTGTCAAGGAGGAGTGTTGTATTTTAATGTGACACCAAATGGAAGCTTAGCTCTAGAAGATGGCAAAATTGCACGAGGAATTTTGGTCTCGGTACATGTGGGCTATTGTGCCATGCTATAGTGCTAGTGCACAATCATCGGGGAGGATCGCATAAGACGTACCGGTCTTGGTACATTTCGGGAGACTGTGCCATGCTATAGTGCCAGTGGCACAATCGCGAGAACAATCATGAGCAGTGGCGTGTCAATATTAAATTCGATTTTATGAGTTTTTTGTGAGTGCGACTGTTGGTGTGTTTTATCCTCTTCAGAGAAATACGAGAGAAAACTACAGAGAGTTAGTTCTTAGGCTTATATTTTGTCAAGTGTTACGATTTGAAGGTAAGAACTCCTTGTATTCTTTTTTTGGTATTGAATATACGAAACACCATCTCCCCCTCTGGATGTACAATATCTCTCCATAGTGAAACCACATTAAATCTCTCAGTCCTTTCTATTATCGCTTGTAGATCGTTATTGCATCGTTGTGGTTGGTTGTGTTTGTCTCATTGATTACATTTTGTTAGACACAAGTTTGAGGTCTATTTGTTTCCACATTGTTGTTGGGTTTATGCACTATTTATTGTTTTGGGACCTTGGTGCTTTGTTAAAAATAAGTAATTATCACCCAACACCAAATTGGGCCTTGATTCGAGGTTCAGAATCCAAGCACAAAACCTAGATGGTACCATTCCACAGGTATTTTACTGTGAGATGGTCGGTTACTTGTCAGTGGGAGCAACCCTCACGATAAATATGTGTTCACAAACGTGCTTTATCCTATTGAATTGAGCTTGGAGGCCTTTTTACCTTCTTATTTGGATGCAGGCTCCTCCACTTTACGCCCGAGGATAATCTCACCCAAGACTAAAACTAAGATCCGGTATAGAAGACACGTGGCTCTTTCATTTAGCGTATAAGGTCCCGTGAATCCAAATTTGGTCAGTGTGACAATGGTGTCACCATCATTTAACACACACTCGTTTTCTATGAATCAAAGGTTGTTGGTCCTTGATAGCGGGAACTCCACCAAGCGTGTCGGAAAGTCTACAATGCCATGCTTTTCTTTTTCGGTTCTCCATTTCTAGCAACTTTTTATCTTCTGATCGTGTCTGTTGAATTTGACAAACCCAAAAAATAAACAAGTCAGATTGTAGGAGGCTTACGGACAAGGCATAATACACTAGACTGAAAATATGATAACCTAATAATTAGTTCAAGCTATTTTAAATTTAATGCTATTCCATTCGATTTGTTGCAGGTATTGCAGCAATTACTAAAATATAATAGTAGTCAATTGCTTGTTCATTTTAAACTTTTTCTGGTCTGTTGTTCGTCTTATGATTGTCAGTTTCCTGCACGTAGGTAGAAGTACCTCATTTCTTGATGAATAAAATAAGAAATTTTTAAGAGAATTGAAAATTGATAGAATCACTACAACAAATTGACCCTTTTGCGACGACATATGTCGTTGCTAATGCTTCAGATTTCGTCGCTAAAGATCTATTGCGACGACAGTCGTCGCTGTAGCCTTCGTCACTGTATGCTCGTAGCTGTAGCTCACTATAGCAACGACATGTCGTCGCTATAAGTATAAAGTAAAAAAAAATCGATTTTTTATCTACTGCGACCACATATCGTCGCTATAGGATAAAAATAAAAAAAAATCATTTTTATGTACTGCGACCAAATATCGTCGCTATAGGAGAAAATAAAAAAAAATTATTTTTATCTACTGCGACAAAATGTCGTCGCTATAGGGAAAAATAAAAAAAAATTATTTTTATCTACTGCGACGAAATGTCGTCGCAGTAGATAAAAATTGATTTTTTTTAATTATAAAAATTTATATTTATTTAATCTGATTATAAAAGATACTTTAATCAACTAATTTGATATTTAAATTACTAGAAAACAACTTTATATTTATATAACTAGAAAATATTTGAAAACCATAATACAAAATTATTGACAAAATAAACATTAACATCTCAAACATAAAAATACGTAAATATCTAATCATCATACGAGTCGGTATCTGTGTCCTCATCCTCGTCTTCGTCCTGCTGCGGTGGCTGCTGCGGAATAGATACACATGCTAAATATCTATATGGAAAGGCCGGTGATGAATAAATGTTTGCCTACATTTTCTGATTGTTTACTATGCAGAGAAAACTAGATTTTTCTGAGGCCTTTATGAATGTATAAGCAAACCATGTACAATCTATTAGTAAAGTCTGATGAATAGAAGTTTTATTCACATTATCTGATTGTGTGCTAGAGACTTTTTAGGCTTCTTTGAATAGATACACAATTACACATGCTATATATCTATATGAAAAGGCCTATGATGAATAAAAGTTTGCCTACGTTGTCTGATTGTTTATATGCAGAGATTACTAGATTTTTCTGAGGAAAGCAAACAATGTACAATCCACTAGTGAAGGCTTTGACGAATAAAAGTTATTTTTACCTGTTGCCTCGCAGACTGTAGGTATTCTATTTGGATGAGGAGGAGGATCACCCCCAGCATCTCCTCCATGTCCTCGAGCAACCGCCGCAGACATAACAATGTCAAGGAAGTAGCTCTCAACTGTTGCAGGCTGGAAGATTTTACAACAGCAGCTCTCAACAGTTTTTGAAGATTTTACAAACCACCTAAGCGTTTTATTACAGGTATGAGGAGTATTAACAAGTTTTGTACCTGAATAAAATCAAATCTCGAGCTGTATACCCCTTCTTTGTCTGTGTTTACGTTCCCGTCTTCTTTGTGTTTCTTTTTGTGGAATGAAGCTGGTAAGATTGATTGTTAGGATTTGACACGATTGATGAATTAAAGGAAAAAACAAAGTTGAATAATTGATTGTTAGGATTCAAATTCCCTACTCCAAACTTATAACTAAAACCAGTTTTTGAGATAAAAAGGGTGCATACATTAGTTACCGGACATGACTGTCATGTCTGGTGAAAGAACGAAAGCACCTAGATCTTGAAAGAAATTACCAGCATCAAAGATCCTGAAAGAAGCAAGCAATTACATTACGAATCTGCAGCTAGATGTGGAGAATCTAGCAGAAAGACTATCTCAACTTCTAGAATATAGAATATGTATGCTGGGGTCTAAGGAATTGATGTTATTTCTAAATATGTATGCACTTTGAATCACAGTTCCTAGTAAACAAATAATTCAAAACATCCAAATACCAATTGATAGTTCTTACACTATGAACTGTGGTTATTTTACAGTTCCGGGTGCACTAGATGCAAAAGTATCAATCTTTTATAGTCTCTCGTTTTTGTAGCAAAGTAAGTGGCTTTCTTTCATTTTCAGTTTGCCTTTAACTTTGTTAAATATCAAAGCCAAAATTAGGGAAACATCAAACCTAATCATTAAAACTGAGAATCAATAGCCAAGGTTTTTTTTTTCGGTTATACCAACAGAATCCTACATGTTGTGAGACAGAGTCTACGTTAAAACTCCTATGTGCATTCAAAATTTTAAAAGAAATTGTTTTGCTACAAGATTGAAGTAAAAAATTGTTAGAAGATACTACATTCAAAATTTTAAAAGAAAACTGAAAAAGTGATTTACATGTTGCCTCGCTGACTGTAGGTATTCTATTTGGATGAGGAGGAGGATCACCCCGGCATCTCCTCCACGTCCTCGAGCAACCGCCGCAGACATTACTGATTTTTCTGAAAGAACTATATACCTCACATCAATTATAAAATCAAGCAAGGTAACTGAAAATATATAATTCATATAAAAGTTGTCTGCCAATAGAAGCTTCAGTAGTGGCACAAGAAAGTCCATATTGTCCAATGCTCTATTTCACTGTCTTCTATTGACATGTGTTTCTGGTTCTATATGAGTGGTTTAAGGTTGTTGTTGTAAACAGGGGTTGGGATTTATTGTTAGTATTGCTAATTTTCTTTTCCACTTAGTATTGATGTGAAACTTGTCCAATAATGTTGCCTATCATTATGGATTGATTCATAGATGTGCATACATACTTTATTGGTACACCTTAGGATGCATCATGTCTAGGAGTAAAGTCTTTCAAATAGAAAATGCATGGACATTGAAAATAGAATGTGGGTGTGAGATCATGTTGGGTCAAAATACATACCAATATTCGTGCACAACATAAAACATTGGATCTTACTTGTATTGTGCACAAATTGCCAACTTTCGCCGAGTTTTTTTGCTGGTTAGACTTCTTTTGATGAGTCAAAGTAGTTGGTTTACTATACAAGCAAGAATTTCCAGACCAACTGTCATGTCCCTTGAGACTAGTTCGAACTGCATCAAGATAAGATACCATTACAAATCAACTTAAAACCACAAATCAACTAACATTCCATAATCAAATTTAAGAATTAAGACTGAGCTCTTATCTTACCTTTGATTTCACCAACTAATAATCAACTAACATTCCATAATCAAAACTGACGATGCAGCAGCAATGACGGAGGAAAGAAGATAGCAAGGGCGAGAGAGATGAACACCAACCAGCGATGATGTGGGTCAGCAGATTTCAGTGTGGTACTTCATGTAGTGATCTGATCACATGATTTGTCACAGAGAAGAAGCCAAAAAGAATGTTTTATTTTTTTTTAGATTTAGGGGGTGGGGATGGTAAGGTGTCCATTGCAAAGTAAACAATCATGGCAGAGGAAGTGTGTTCTGGAATATTCGGTGCACATTAGTATTTATTGTGAATGATCCGTTGGAGATAAAAATTCATGTTCTAGAGCGAAATGTATTACTGCTGGCTTCGTGTTCTTGTGTTATGTTAATCACTTAAGTACACAGAGAATTATAACAATGCTGATCTGCTCTAGATGCGTATTGTTAACTTTTTGACATATACTTATATAACAAAAGAGAAAAAGAATGTAACAACTATTGATCTGATTTTGCTTTGCTTGGCAGTCTTGTGAATATTCAACAACTATTGATTCATATATGTTTCATGGCTGTTTTCTTTGATTTAGTTGAAAGGTGGTGGATTTGGTATTTAGGAACCTTGTGAATATTCAACAATTCAAGAAAATACCTTGCCGATGGGTGTAGCACATGATGTAAGTCCTCTGTTTGCTCGTTTCCCAAGATCAACCTGTACGGAGATGGTCGCTTGACTCAAATCCACACCCGAGTTCTGTAATGCTTGTGTCAGAGAATTCAATAACTTGTAAGAATATGTAAACATCACGATAAAGAATGAACCATCACATTAAAAAAATGTAGACGGATTTTCTTCATAGATCAACATTTCGCTTGCATTTACTCTTGTTATATAATCATGACGAACTTGGTATCATGATCCATGTATAAGCAGCAAAATCATCATAAAAGCAAATCGTAGTTATGTGAACAGAGAAAATAACTCTATTTTCCATATCTAATTAAGATGGATCTTTATTGGATGGTTTTGTCTTAAAAGCCATATTTTCCATGAGATGATTGTTTTAGGAGCATAACCAAGATGGCATATTAATCAATGGTGCTTCCCTAAATAAAATTGGTATCACTAAGGAGTGCTGTCAATTGTTAAGTTCCAAAAATGTGCCACAAATTAGAGGCTTTCAATAAAGATAATGACAACTGATACTCAAAGTTAAGACGAGGAAAACAATTAGCATCCTATCTATTGCAAATGCCAATTTGCATAAAAAAAAGTATAGCAATTTCACCTAAATGGTTTGTAAAACAAAGAACATATAGTGCTATAATGAAGCTTGTACATTACTCATAGAATCAAAGGATATGCTGCTTACTCAAGAAGGTTCTCATAGTTATGCTTGCAACAACACATCGGTGCTAAATTTGATGATAAATATTTCTTAAACATATTGGAATCGTGAAAATACCTAAATATTTCTTAAACAATTCAGGGCTCGATATGCTGTATCAACCTCAACTTCTCCGTCTTGCACCACGTTTACCTAAACCTAAATCACATGTTTACCTGAAATCATGTGATTTCTTAGACCTAAATCGAACATTTAGCTAAAGAAGCGAACAGGAGCAATAGGGCTTACAATCGTTATCAGTAAACTCGTGATCGAACGGAGGAAGAAGCCGACAATCGAACAGAACAGGACCAAATCGTTGTAATTAGAACAAGGACCAAATCGAGATTGCAGAAAGGGAGAGGAAAAAGAGAGCCGTCGTGATCTGCAGATCGAGAGAGAAAAGGGACAGAAAACCTAAATTAGTGAAAATACCTAAATTAGTTCTATTTGTTTTAAGAAATAAAAAAACCCTACAGCGACGACAAGTCGTGTCTGTAGAATAAATACTACTTTTTTAATAAACCAAAAAAAATTCAATCCTACAGCGACGACAAATCGTCTCTGTAGGATAAATATAATTACTTTTCGGTGTATTTTAAAACAAATTTAATATCAAAAAATTAATAATTTTTTTTTTGTTTTAAAGAAAGTTTAAACATTTTAAAGAATGTGTTTTTCAAAAATATTATTCATTAAAAAAATTTTGGACACCTACTGCGACGATATTTTGTCGCTGTTGATTTATAAAAATTAATATTTTTTTCATAAAATATTTTTTATTTACGAAAGAAATCGAATTTTTTTTTGAACACCTACTGCGACGACATGTCGTCGCTGTAGAGTTCTATTTTTAAAAAATTAATTGAACACTTCAAGAATTTGTAAACCCAACTATTTTTATTACCTACAGCGACGATTACAGGTCGTCGCTATAGCTTTCGTCGCTATAGAGTTGATTTTTTGTAGTGAATGTCAATTTTGTTAAAATAGAAAAAATCGGTATTTTAGCATTTTTGTTACTCTAACAGCTATGCTGTCCTCTATACTAAAATAGAGAAAAGAAGAGAGAAATAGTAAAAATCTCTAAATTTAGAAAAATCTCTAAATAGATAGTTTTCCTCCAAAACTAATTATTACCTACAAAAGCCAAACTTTTCCCCTCCTAACTTTCTATATATTGTATATTTTAATAATATATTGTATGCAAAACTTTTTAGAGATTTTGAATTTTTTATTCTATTTTAGAAAAACTTTAGCATAGTTGTTGGAGACGCTCTTATGATTTATTCACATAAGTAAAGTTTCCGTCATATTAATCTATTCAAACGAACAAAATCCATATAAACGCAAAATTGGGTTTTTCGAGTCCGGAAACAATCAATGAATGCTGTCATGTTTTTGTGTACAGGAAAAGGTTATATTCCTCTACCAACAAAATTTCATTGCATATATACAAGTTCAAAGTAGACACTGATCATATATAGAATATATTGTATGCATATGTTCAGCTGAAATTGTAACACAATCTTGGAATAACAGTTTTGCAGTACGATACAGGGTAATCACAAATTAAATATGATGAAAAAACATGTTATATTTTTTTAATGTGTTTTGATGAATACAATCAAACCCCTATGATGGAGACAACAAAAAGTGAAAGGTTTTTTCGAAATTATGAGAAATCGTTGAAAAAATTAAAATACTAAAATGTCTGTAACAAAAAATTCAAAAACCTAGCTAGCACTAGAATGTCTACAAATGCCTTTAACATAATAGTCTACAAATGCCTTTACGGAAAAAATTAAAAGGATTGTTTGTTTTCACTTCCATTGTTGTGGCAAACTGTCTTTACATTTACTACCTCCATTTTTTAAAGCAGAATTTGGAAAAGAACAAACAAAACAATGCATAAGCAATACAAATTAGCCCAAAAGTGTTGACAGTTGCATGTCATGAAAAGTTACAAATTATAGATATTTTATCTCTATGCACCTTTGGAACAACTTAGAAAGTTTATTTTATGATGACCATGTCCGTATTAAATGAATTTTGGGACTAGTCTAAGAGTACAGTTATAATTAGTTTAACAAACTCCACACATTATATGCTCAATTACTGCCAAAGTTTAAAATAGCCTTAACATGCAATACTCGATAACTTGTTAGGGAAGTGGTATCCTATAGAATATGCTCAACTTCATGTTTTTAAGCGAACTTGGATTAACAAATTTTGAGCGGTTCATACTAGTTTATATTCGCAAAGCACGATATATACCCATGATATATGCAAGCCATTTCCCTAATCACTTCGGGGGAGTTTAGTTCGCAGAATGTTTTTGGATGAAATGGAATATGTCAAAAGAATTTGACTTTGAAAAATTGGAATAAAATGTTTTCTGGTTTACATCTATTTGGTTGACACACATTCGATTACAGACATTGGAATGTAATATGTTAAAAGAATTAGAATCAGTCTGTTTGTTTCACATAATGTAGTTTTGGAATTCGAACGGAATATTGGTAAATGACCAAAATACCCTTTTTTGAAAATTTTGAAACCAAAATCCAACATTGTGGTTCAGATTGTAGTGGTTCAAGACGGTGATTAAGATCGGTCGGGGTGGTTCAGATCGGTGGTCGATGGTGGTTCAGATTGGTGGTGGTTGGAGGTGGTTCAGATCAGTGGTGGTGGACGGTGGTTCAGATCAGTGGTGGTTGGCGGTGGTTCAGATCGATGGTGATCGGTGATGGGGTGGTCGAGTGGTAGTTCAGATTGGTGGTGGTCGGCGGTGGTTCAGATCGGTAGTCAGTGGTAGTTCACATCAGTTGTGAACGGCTGTGGTTGACAACGGTTTTAGATTGGTGGTGGTTGGCAGCAGTTTAGATCAGCGATGGTCGACGGTGGTTCAAATCGGCATGGTCGACAGTGGTTTAGATCGGTGGTGTTCGACAACGGTTCAGATCGACGGTGGTCGGTGGTGGTTTAGATCGACGGTGGTTGGTGGTGGTTCAGATCGATGGTGGTCTGTGGTGGCCGACGGTGGTTTAGATCAACGGTGGTCGGCGGTGGTTGGTGGTAGTCGATTGGTGGTTCATATCGGTGGTGGTCATCGATGGTGGTTTAGAACGTGTGGTGCTCGATGGTTGTTCAGATCGTGTGGTGGTCGACGGTGGTTCAGATCATCGGTGGCACTCGTGGTTTAGATCGGTCGTGGTCCGTGGTGGTCGAGTGGTGGTTCAGATTTGTGGTGGTCGGCAGTGGTTCAGATCGGTGTTGGTCGGCGGTGGTCAGTTGTGGTTCAGATCGGCGGTAGTCGGCGGTGGTCAGTTGTGGTTCAGATCGGCGGTAGTCGGCGGTGGTCGACAGCGATTCATATCGACGGTAGTCGGCTGCAATTCAGATCGGCGGTGGCCGGAGGTGGTTCAGAGTTGGTCGGTGGTCGACAACGGTTCAGATCGGCGATGGTCGGTGTTGGTTCAGGTCGACGGTGGTTGGTGTTGGTTCAGATCGACAGTGGTCAGCAACGGTTCAGATCGGCAATGGTCAGTGGTGGTTCTGATCAACGGTGGTCGGTGTTGGGTCAGATTAGCGGTCGGTGGTGGTTCAGATTGGGGGTCGGCGATGGGGGAAGGCGGTTTAGATTCACGTTGGTCGGTGGTGGTTCAGATCGGTGTTGGTCGGCGGTGGTTCCGATCGTTGATGTTTCCATTCGTGGTTGTCGGGGGTGGTTCAGATCGGTGGTGGCCGACGGTGGTTCAGATAGATGGTTGTCTGTTGTGGTTCAGATCGTTGGTGGTCGGGGCGGTGATTTAGGTAAATCAATCAGGGAAGATGAGAATAATTTTGTCTTTTTTGATAAAATGGGATGAGATGGAATGGAATTGAATTCTTTCTCAAATATGATGGAATGGCCAAATCCATAAATGGTGGAATGTGTGAAGTTGAATACCATTCATAGGTAAACCAAACAGTCAAAGGAATTGATCATTCCAATTCCGATGGAATCCTACGAACCAAATGCCCTTTAAGTTCAAGAAATTGTCAACTCACGTAGCATGTTGAAGCAAAAGAGTCTAACAAAGTGGTTTGTGTTTAGTATTTCCATGATAGCAATGGTCCGTTAAAGTTCAAGGGAATGACTTTGGTTATAAACATGTCCAGGTGGCAACGACAATGGAATACTTAACATGTACAAGGTCAGATATCAAAGTTATCCAAAAAAATAGACGCCAAGGACTGGAACAACAGGTAGAGCATAAGCAGTGCATTCCAAAAACCCTATCATTGTTCCTACTTACCTCAATCATCCAAAAAACACATCTACATTTGGCCAGATCTTCCAACCTTTTCACAACGCTTAACTAATTTGATAACAGTTTTTCTATTACAATTTTTCATGGAAGTTATTGCAGCCAGAACTACAATTATATCATTTGACGAAGCAAGCCAAACTTTTAAATTATAAGAATAATAGTTGGTGTTGCTGGTTCATTCATATTTATTTTGTTATATTAATATACGCACCTAGTTTGGATATGATATTCATTCCAAAAAATAAAATAAACAAAAGATAGGTATTTAAAAGATTGATGGGAATGTCAAACACAACGACACCCATAGCTATCAAATAAAATAAGATTGGAGATTTGATTCTATATAAATATATGGTCCATGCATCTTGTGAAATATAAATTTTAGTTTTTGTCACAATAAATAAATTATTTAAACAGAAAGAATATAATTATTTGCGGATGCATATATTTAAGGTACATACATTATTAATATTGTTATATAACTTGAATTAACACAGTCATTAGACACAAAATCCCTTGAATGCATGTGCTCATTGAATCTATTCATAAAGTTTGACTTCTACATCTCTATATATAACAACAAAACTATAAACACTTTCACTTGTGTGCAATAAAAAATCTTGTAAAAATTAAATTGATCACCTCTAATACATGTAAAGTATTGTAGAGTTGGGCTCTTGGTTTGCAAGACAATTTAATTTGGAAATGAAGTCTAGGTTACTACTTAAGAGATGTAGTGTCACTGCTTAGTAATGGCAAAGACGATGCTGGTAAATGGTTAGAAAAATTCGGTGTTCTTGTGCACTCTGGCCACACTGATTGAGTCAGACTTTAAACTAACATAATATAGAATATAACAAAAGTTAAATAAAAATTATATAAACGTGAAACAACCAACATTTTTCTATTCTCCTCTAGGTTTGGAAACGATTTATCACATATTCATTGGTAACATTAATTGGCAAATTGGGGGTTTGAAATTTTGAAAGGTAAAAATGATGTGGGGTAAAAAAAAATCATATTTTTAATGGGTTTTTCAAAATTTTAATGGGTCGGAGGGTGTTAAAGGGTGTGGGGTAAAAAATTATACATAAAAGGTAAAAAAAATCAATGGGTTAACCGGGTTGGTTGACCCACCCTCTAGAAGGTGCACCTGCCCTGGCCTGGACCCAAATCAAAGTTGCCGATTGCCGATCCCATTTGTAGTGCTGTTGCAATGTTGGACGACAGGAATAAAAAATGGGGGAAACTTGGGATCATAATTTCTTGTATGGTGCGATTACAGATAACATGTGGTCAATGCTGTGTAGATCGTTAAGCTTCTCTTTCATCCTTCCTAATTCGTCCGGAAGTTTACTGATTACATGGGGTTGAAACTTTGATCGGAAATCAGAAATAAAATATATTTTCTAGTCCTTTGGGAGGAATCAAGCAGCAGAACCTTTCAGGCTAAAGAGAGACTCATAGATTACACTCATGCCTTGCATATGCTATGTAAAAACATGAATAAAGAATTACGTGTATAATCTTTCACATGAAGCAAAAAGCAAAAGTTTCTTTCTCTGCTTTCCGGAGATTTACATGTATAATCTTTCATCTCTTCTTAGAAAACCAATTATCCTAGGAAGGAAACCAGAATTCTAAGGAAAACCTCAAGTATTCTGCCATTATGGCCTTAAACGGTTTTTGCCATTTTCTAATTCCTAAATTCTTTGATCAAATGGTTGCAATCACAGCGGCCGCAATGGAGTATATAGAGACCAAGACCAACCACAAATCCACTAGAACATCAATAGCAACAAAGCCCAATGTTCTTTTCCTGTAAAGTCATCAATTTTACAGCATTCCTGAAATAAAGTTGTTTTACCATGAGTAATTTAACAGTGACGTAAAATTGCGTTGAATTTCACAGAAACAAGATGCATCCATTTTCCCTCTGCGTCCTTTTCCTCTCCTGCGAACATCTCTTAAACTGTCAATCATTTATGTAGGACAACTTTTTAATCAATTTCAATGTAATTTCGACTCGATGATCAAGATTGTAAACATGACTAAAAATTCCACATTTTATCGCTATAAAAACAGAGATGACATGGACTACGACTATGCATGTCTAGAAATTGTAGCATATTTTGAGTTATCCCAAAAAAATAAATCAAATAAATAAATGTTATTTGGATATTGACTTAATATAAATAAATCGTTGTCTAAAATCAATAATCAAATTAATTGAACCCGACAATTTATTTTTCAACAAATTAATGCACCAAGAAAACATTAAGAGGGAATATTAAGGTGGTAGCTAGAAACCACATTTAGCTCGCTGACTTTCTTAAGCCTGAACTAGTATTTATAGACACCATCATCACGTCCAAAACACAAAACAACCTGAAGGATAATCCTCCCCCCAAAAAACTACAAACATGGACATGACCTTCTCCGCTTCCCTCCTTTATCATCATCTTTTCCTATTCTTCCTTCTCGTCCTCCATGCCCCACCTTGCCCTGCTGCTGGTGGATCGTGGTCTGTCCTCCTCCCAAGCATTGGCATATCCGCCATGCACATGCAGCTCCTCCCCAACGACCGTGTTGTAATGTATGACCGTACTGACTTTGGCATCTCCAACATCTCTCTTCCAAATGGCAAATGCCGCCCTAACTCAACCGACTGCTCCGCCCACTCGGTCGAGTATGACGTTGGTTCCAATAACATACGTCCACTCATGGTACTCACCAACGTCTGGTGCTCCTCAGGAACTTTAATGCGTGACGGAAGCTTAATCCAGACCGGTGGCTGGGATGATGGTTATCGCAGGGTCAGAATTTATAAATCTTGTGGCACATGTGATTGGCAAGAGATACCAAATGGGTTGAATCAACAGAGATGGTATGCGACCAACCAGTTATTGCCTGACGGCCGACAAATTATCATTGGCGGACGCCAGGCATTTAACTACGAATTCTACCCCAAGAAGTCGGCCAATGAGAACTCTCCCAGCTTGCCATTTTTGGTTCAGACGAATGACCCCAATGTCGAGAATAACTTATACCCGTTTGTATTTCTCAATCCTGACGGAAACTTGTTCCTTTTTGCCAATAACCGTGCTATTTTATGGGACTACTCTAAGAACCAAGTTCTCAAGACCTACCCGACTATGCCCGGTGGTCAACCAAGGAATTACCCAAGCACCGGATCTGCAGTACTACTCCCTTTGAGGCTAAAACAGGGGATAGCGGATGCTGTTCAAGTATTGGTTTGTGGGGGTGCACCCAAAGGGGCATTTGTGAACGCTAATAATGGAAAATTTGATGGAGCTCTGGATACTTGTGGCCGGATTAAAATATCCGACCAGAATCCCCAATGGGTCATGGAGACCATGCCTTTGGCTCGAGTCATGGGTGATATGTTGTTGCTCCCGAACGGTCAGGTTTTGATCATCAATGGCGCTTCGGCTGGCGTTGCCGGGTGGGAACTTGGAAGGAACCCAGTTCTCAGCCCTGTAACTTACAGACCCGATAACCAAATTGGGTCCCGATTCGAGGTTCAGAATCCAAGCACAAAACCAAGAGTGTACCATTCGACAGCCGTTTTACTGCGAGATGGTCGGGTTCTTGTCGGTGGGAGCAACCCTCACGATAAATATGTGTTCACAAACGTGCTTTATCCTTCTGAATTGAGCTTGGAGGCCTTTTCACCTTCTTATTTGGATGCAGGCTCCTCCTCTTTACGTCCCAGGATAATCTCACCCAAGACTAAAACTAAGATCCGGTATGGAAGACGCGTGGCTCTTACATTTAGCGTAACAGGCCCCGTGGATCCAAATTTGGTCAGTGTGACAATGGTGTCACCATCATTTAACACACACTCGTTTTCTATGAATCAGAGGTTGTTGGTCCTTGATAGCGGCAACTCCACCAAGCGTGTCGGAAAGTCTACCTATAAAATTGGTGTGACAGCACCTCCCTCCGGTAACATTGCCCCGGCAGGAAATTATCTTCTGTTTGTGGTCCATAAAGAAATCCCAAGTCCAGGCATTTGGGTCCGAATGCAACAATAAGAATCCATACTACTTCTGTTTTGGTTTCATGAAGTGGTGTAGGTTTTATTTCCAAGTACTTTTCACACATTTAATTATTGTAGAGAGCCAGATATCTTTTGTAAATGTAACTTCATAAGTTGATAAATGCAAAGATTGTTTGTTGTGTCATTCTAATGGTACGAAAGACGAAATTACAAAGTCACCTTTAATCGCGGTGTGATGCCATGCTTTTTTTTCTGATCGTGTCTGTTGAATTTGACAAACCCAAAAAATAAATAAGTGAGATTGTAGGAGGCTTACAGACAAGGCATAAACCGAAAAAATAAACAAATCTTTTGAAAATATGATGATTTAATAATTAATACAATTCCATTCGATTTGTTGCAGGTATTGCAGCAACTACTTAAATAATAGTAGTCAATTGCTTGTTCATTTTAAACTTTTTCTGGTATGCAGTTCCTCTTATGATTGTCAGTTTCCTGCACGTAGGTTAGACGTACCTCATTTTTTGATGAATAATATAAGAAAATTATTATAAGAGAATTGAAAATTGATAGAATGTTAAACACTACCAAACCATATGATATATTATAAACATCACATAATTCCCATGGTATTTATGATTTATTCACGTAAGTAAAGTTTGCGTCATATTAATTTATTCAACCGCGCAAAATCCATCTAAGTGCAAAATTGGGTTGTTAGATCCCGGATACAGTCAAAGAATGTTGCCATGTTTTTGTTTACGGGAGAAGGTTATGTTCCTCTACCAACAAAATTTCATTGCATATATACAAGTTCAAGTAGACAATGATCATATATAGAATCAGGCCCGTTCCTGACATTTTATAGACCCTGGGCGAGATGTAGAAAAAAGGCCCTCGATAATTATGAAAAAGAAAATCTTTAATATATTGTAAGCATATGTTCAGCTGAAATTGCAACACAATTTGGAATAACACTTTGCACAATAGAGGGTATACAGAAATTAAATATGATGAAAAAACATGTTATATTTTTTTAATATATTTTCATGAATAGAATCAAACCCCTATGATGGAGACACCAAAAAGTGACAGGTTTTTGGAAATTATGAGAAATAAATGAAAAAATTAAAATACTAAAATGCCGGTAATGACATCTCAATGAAAAATAGATTGCTAAATTTAAATAAAGAAAGAACGTCCTATATATGTTAATCACATTTCATTCATGATTTTTTTAATAGGTAGATTTGCATTTTTCTCATATCGTTTAGCCAAGTTGCATGCATTTGTGGGTATGTAGCTTTCGTTTTGTTTCCTTCAATCGTCGTCAATATCTTTCCTTTGACTGGTTGTCGTTCTTGAAATTCTAACTGCTATGAATTCCCAAATGCTTCATTGTTCTAGAGTTGACTACATTGTTTAGCTTCACATTTGATTATAGAAAGTATGATATATTTTTGTTAGCTATGAGAAGAGGAAATGGAAAGACCAAGTGTGGAGGCGATCTTATTCGAAATATTATCAACCCGGTTACCTCACCTTAATTGGTGGTCTAATATATAAGAACTCTTGGTTAATTAATTGATTATCGTATAATCTAACAGTTAATAGATATAAAATAACATAAACCCAAAATATTACGATTGTATTATTATACATTGTTAATTAATTAACAGGCAACAATGATCATTCAAAAGAAACCACCACTACCTTCAAAAGAAAACCACAACCTAACATCTAGTCCATACTGTTGGATCGAATATAAGAATTAATCAACCAAAGTTCTATTGATTATATTGAGAATACACACACTTAATTTTTTCATATCGATACATATTTATAGACACCGAACCGGTGCCAATGAACCAACACGATGGTTCGGCCGGGTGGAGGTTACCGGCGGTTTATGGTGGTGGTTCAACAACCATCGCACCTCTTCAATTTTGCTAATTTACATAAATTACACAAACTATTAATTTTCAAATCTAACACTAAACTTGTTTTTCTTCTTTAACATGTCGAGATTAACTCAACATTCACCCCCTTAATTTCGATCATGCTGAAGAAGATCTTTAACTCCAAGTAGTTGCCTCATAGTGACAAATCTTATTCTTGGTAGTGGTTTTGTCAGTATGTCTGCCTTTTGCAATTCTCCACTAATGTGTTCGACTACTATGTCGTCCTTCTCGACACATTCTCGAATAAAGTGATACTTTGTATCAATGTGTTTGCTCCGTCCGTGAAACACTGGATTATTCATTAGTGTTATTGCGGATTTATTGTCCACGTAAATTGTGACCTTCTGTTCCTTTGAGATAATGCAGTACATGTTTGATTGCTTTCATATGTTGTTCTTGTGGTTTCTCTCATGAAACGGCTAAGTAATCCAACTGAAAAACTTATATCTGGTCTTGTGTGTAGTAAGTACCGTAAACATCCAATTAAGCTTCGATATTTAGTGGTGTCTACATATTTTCCTTCGGATACTTTTGTCAACTTAAGACCTGTTCCATGGGTATCTTTGCATCATTACAGTCTAGCATGCCTGTGTCTGTGTCTCTGAGTATCTTGTTTGCGTAGCCAGTTTGCTTTATTGAGATTTCACCCCCGTTCTGTGTAACCACAATGCCAAGATAATAAACAAGTAATCCAAGATCACTCATTTCAAACTTCTTTTGCATTTGATCCTTGAAAGTTTCAATCTATTTCTTTGGTGTTCCGGTGACTATCAAGTCATCAACGTATACTCCAACCAATAGAGTTGATGCCTTATTTGTTCTTGTGTAGACTACTTGCTCTAATGCACATTTTTTGAAACCAAGTATCTTTAATGTGTTGTCTAACTTGGTATACCATGCTCGTGGAGCTTGTCTTATCCCGTATAGTGCTTTTATGAGTTTGTAGACCTTTCCTTTGTCTTCTTCTTTTATAAAGCCTTCAGGTTGTGAGACATAAACTTCTTCCTTTAATTCTCCAGGTATAAATGTTGACTTTACATCCAGGTGATGTACTTCCCATCTGTTATATGCTGCTAGAGCCAATATCAATCGTATTTTCTCGATTCATGCTACTGGTGCGAAGACTTCAGTAAAGTCTATGCCATGCTCTTGAACATATCCTTTGGCTACTAATCATGCTTTGTTCTTTAATATCCTTCCATCAGCATCCCTTTTTGTCTTGAACACCCATTTTAAACCAATTGCTTTATGATCTTTTGGTAGGGTAGTTAGCCTCCAAGTATTGTTCTTATTGATATAATCAATTTCTGCTTTCATAGCTTCAATCCACTTTTCATCCTTAGCTGCTTCCTTGTAGTTTCTTGGTTCTTCTTCTACTAGTAATAATTCATCTGTATTATCGTATATATCACTCAAGGTTCTGTAACCTCTTACAAGTGTATGATCAATTCTCGAGTCTGTTGTTGAAGGTGTATCAATTTTAGAGTCTGGTGAGTGGATGGTTGATTGCTGTGGGTTGTACTCATAAGTGTCGATATGAAGTGTAGTTGGCTGGGAATTGGGTTTTGCAGGTACTTCTTCATCTGAGTCATTGTTCCCATGTGTAACATCATTTCCTAAACCTTCATCTCCATTTGAGATATACTGAGTACCAGATGTTTCATTATTCTCTATAATGAAATCAGTCCATTCCGGTCTATCTAGATCGAAATCTTTGGTATATTCCTTCCAATTCCATGTCTCATCTTCCTTGAATTTTACATCTACGTTAATCTTCTCGTCAATCTCCTTGAAATGGTTTTTGACTCCTGTCATGTGATTGCTTGCACCATTGTCTAAATACCATAGACTTTCATTATTTGTAGTTGTCTTGCTTGATTCGAGATTCTTCTCGGTTAAGAAAACTTTTTTGTGCTCTTCAATAGTTGCCATAAGCAATGTTGGTTCTAAGTCTTCTTCAATGAGATTAGACTGTTCTTTCTCTTGATCATTATGTGGACATTTGCTTACATAATGTCCATGCTTTTTACACTTGAAACACTGTACTTTACTCTTATCAGGAGTAAATTTCTTTGCATTGCAGGTTGTTTCTTCCTTGAAATTATTCTGTGAGGGTTCCCAGTTTTTCCTTTCTGATCTGAATATGTCATTCCCTCGGCCTCGTGATTGGTTAAATCTACCACGACCACGTCCTCTGTAAGATTGGCCTCGATCTTCATGTTGTGTGAACATCAATCCTTCTTGAGTGTCCGCATGTCTTTCCTTTTTATACTTAAGTCTTTCTTCGAAAGTCTTCAGACTTTCGATTGCTTCGTCTAAAGACATAGTATCTAAATTCGAGTATTGTTCAATGGATGCAACAATTTGAAGGAATCTGTCGGGTACGACATTTAATAGTTTCCGTACGAGAATAGAATCTTCATATGTTAAACCCAAGCTTGCCGCTTTGTTGATAATACCTGTCAACTTTGTAGTAAATGAATCGATTGATTCATTTTCTTTCATCTGTAACATCTCAAATTCCATCTTGAGTGTTTGTAGTCTTGCTTGTTGGACACTGTTTACTCCAACGTGTCTTGTCTTCAAAGCATCCCAAACTGTCTTTGCAGTCTTGTATTTTCAAATGAGAAGTAATTGATCTTCCGGTAGTGATTGATAAATATAGACGATAGCGGTTTTATCTTTTTTTGCATCAGCTTGTGTTGTTGGTTGTGGTTCAATCATTTCCCAAAGACCATTTGCTTCCAATATTATTTGCATCCGAATTGCCCAAGTAGTGTAATTTGTTGCCTTCAACATCGGGCATTGGAAATGGGTAGTAGAACCTATTTCCTTGTAAATTTTGGAGCCTTCTCCTTGTTCCGTGTTATTTTCCCCGTCATGATTTAATATATAATTTATATTAATATTTTGTTTTAAGAAAATATTTATGATTTTGTTGATTAAAAAAAACTAATAATAGAGAAAACTTTATTATTTGTTTAATAAACAAGTATAAGAAGTATAAAATATTAAATTAAAACAAACTTATAATAAAAGGTTTCCTCTTAATTTTTAAATATAAGGAATTAGGGTTTTGTTTTAAAAAATGGGGAAAGGAAAATCGTACACCTTTGTGTGTGTAGACGTCGCTTCTTCTTCGGCTGTTCAAATCGAGTACCCCTCGGTTGTGTGTGTACGCCGCTTCTTCTTCGGCTGTTCAAATCGAGTACCCCTCGACTTTTGATTTGAGCGGCGGTTGCTTTGTTATGGTTCACGGTCGCGATGATTCTTGCTCGGTTTTCCTTTTTCCAGTGGCGGTTACCCCTGCCTTCGATTTGATGGTCTTGCTGACGGATTGGTTTTCCGGTTGTTTTCTCCGGTTCGGTTAAGGTAAGTCCCCTTTTTTCCGGTGGGTGCTAGTTGGTGGTAAGTTTCCTTCTGGATTTCGGCCGCCCTGGGTATCCCCCGTATGATTCCAATCGAACCCCGTATGAAGTTATTGACGGTGGTTGCTTCTGTTGTGAATCGGCGGTTTCCAGTGACTCTCTCGGTTCATATTTGGTATATGGTGGATGATGACAAACTTTGGTTTGATTAAACCCAAAGCTCTGATACCAATTGTTGGATCGAATATAAGAATTAATCAACCAAAGTTCTATTGATTATATTGAGAATACACACACTTAATTTGTTCATATCGATACATATTTATAGACATCGAACCGGTGCCAATGAACCAACACGATGGTTCGGCCGGGTGGAGGTTACCGGCGATTTATGGTGGTGGTTCAACAACCATCGCACCTCTTCAATTTTGCTAATTTACAGAAATTACACAAACTATTAATTTACAAATCTAACACTAAACTTGTTTTTTCTTCTTTAACTTGTCGAGATTAACTCAACACATACTTACGAAAACATTAGAAGTCAGATTACACTCCCCACTCCAAGGTCTCAAGTCTCATAACCATGCTCTATGTTTTGTGGATGCATTTCTCAAGACACCGTTTTAATCATAGCATCTATGCATTCGAAAGACCTGGGTTCTAATTGACAAAGGTTATTGAACGAGGTGGCATATGGTTCCTACGCCCTCAGGTGGTTGAGATTCATTTTTTGCAACAACTTGGAATGTCATGTGTTGGACATTTACAAAGGAAGGTGAAGTCGGTAAACAATTGAGATGATTTTCCAACTTCCCAACACATGAAACTTCGTAGCCTCCCTATTTAACAGTCCCAAAAAGTTGCATTCAATATTGGATCAATGCTTCATCATTACAAATGTGGACAAGAAAAATACAATAATGAACGTAAAATGCTAAATTATTCGGAGTGCAAAAAGGGTACTGGTCTTTGGATGAAGTTAATTTAGATGCTAGAAAATCATAAGTCGATAACTAGCAACCAAAGTTCAACTTAGAGTTGGTAGATAGTATTAGATTTGAAATTAGCTGAGGAATTTAGTGTTACCTCTGAAATCTATAGAGACCACTTAAGAAGCAACAAGTAGATATATAGTGTGGTGTTGATGAATATAAAGGTACCTAAGATGAAATTGATGTCAAAGAAGTTGAAAACAATATTTTACAAAAACCACCTACATGCACCACATAGGGAGGAGATTCGACACCAACTGTCAAGTGACCTATAAAGCACTAGAAGTCCCAACAAAAAATAGTATGTAACCGACTTGTTATCCAAAAATGTAGACGAACAATAATCAAGGGTGATTATGCATATGAGTTGAACTTCGATGAGAAGATTTGTCCTTTCATGGGAAAATATGCGATTAGATTTTGTCATAAAAAATATAAATATAAGGAAATAGTCTCCAACGATGGCCAATACAGTCATGGCTTGCAATGTCTTCATTCTGGTAAAATCATACATGTGCGACTCGTTTGTTATACAAGCGCTAACATTGTGGGTTTATGATTTGTAATTTGGCATGGATGACCAGCCTATAATGATCGTGGCGCTAACAAAAGGTGTCACGCTTAAATGCACAAAACGTTTGCTACAAGACTGTTTCAAACTCATAATACATCAGTTCGAAGCTTGAAATGAGGAGCATGCCTTGGGAAACATTGTTATAAAGGCACTTTTGTGTTTTTTTTTGCTAAGTTTTTTTTAGATTATAAGTTAGACTTCTTATTATATGTCTTTGTTGTTATTTGATACGTGGTCCTGTATTAGTGGCAGTTCTATTGGGTAACCGCCTTTATGGCACCGTTTCATGAAAAGGTGCCTATTGGAATGGTTGTGTCGGTTCAGTCTTGTTAAATAGGTTGTATTCCTATTGTAATTTGGATTCGATGTTGTAAGATTGTGATTTCAATAAAAAAAATTGACAACATATGTGTTCAAATAATTATGTGATTCTCAACAAATTGGTATCAGAGCCATAAACGTATGGCTTCAAACTCTGTGAATAGTCTGCCATCGCAGACTCAATTGCCGAAATTGACAGGAAGAAACTACTTCCATTGGAGCATCCAGATGAAAGTGATGTTTGAATCTCAAGACTTATGGGGAGTAATCGAAGAAGGGGTTGCACAACCAGAAAACCCCACTGCTCTCAATGAACAACAGACTAATGTATTAAACGAATTAAGAAGAAAGGACAAGAAAGCCCTATTTTTAATATATCAGGATGTCGATGAAAATATTTTTGAGAGGATATCAAACTCGAATACTTCAAAGGAGGCATGGGAAATGTTGTACAAGTCGTACAGGGGTGAAGAAAGAGTGAAAGTAGTCAGATTGCAAACTTTAAGATGCGAATTCGACAACTTAAAGATGAAGGAGACTGAAACCATAGAAGAATACTACACCATAGTGATTGTATTACTAAATCAGATGCGCTTAAATAGAGAAAGTATTGATGACAGAAGGGTGGTTGAAAAAATACTACGCATCCTTACTAGGAAGTTTGAATAAGTGGTTGTGGCCATTGAGGAATCCAAAGACATGATAATTTTATTTGGAAACTCTTCTTGGTACACTTCAGTCTCATGAACTACGTATGAGACAATTTGACCCACCTGTTATGGAACACGTTCTTCAGGCACAATCTTCATGGGAAGCAAATACTAGTGATAAACAGAAGAACATAGATGACACAGCACCAAGAGACTACAAAGGAAAAGGAAGAGGTAAGCCTTACTCGCAAATTAAATGTTTTTATTGCGATAAATTGGGACATACTATAAAATTCTGTAGGAAAAGAATAGTAGAGGAAAACAAAACTTCTACCTTTATACATAAGGAAGACAACAACAATGATGATTCGATGTTCAAGATGCTTAGTATTCAAGATAAACCACAGAGTAATCTATGGTATCTTGATAGTGGATGTAGTAATGACATGACAGGAAATAGAGAACTATTCTTAACTCTATAAGAGTCTGAGAAAAAGGATGTGAGGACAGGAGATGATAAAAATTGAGTGTATTGGGAAGTGGTGAGATTTCTATCAGAATTAAAGGAAAAGATAAGAAAATATCAAATGTTTTCTATGTACCTGCTTTAAAGCACAATTTACTGAGTGTATGGCAACTTGTTCTCAAGGGGTATGGGGTGCACTTCAAGAAAAAAAATTGTGAGATAACAGATCCCACTAACACTCTAATTGGGAAAGTATACATGACCAACATCAAGATGTTCCCCATCAAATTTAACAATGATTATTTCCTTTCCCTTACTATGAGCTCCAAAGATGCATCAGTATTCTGGCACAACAGATTCGGGCATGTAAGTTTAAACTCTCTCTCACACATGCACAAGAATGACATGGTTAAAGGACTAACTGCTGTCAATTCTTTAAATCAAGTATGTGAGGGTTGTGTGTTAGGGAAGCATGCTAGAGAGTCCTTTCCTCATGACAAGGCCTGGAGAGCATCTAAGCAACTAGAGTTAATTCACTCAGATATTTGTGGACCCATGAGAACAGTTTCATTTGGAGGAAACAAATATTTTATAACGTTTATAGATGATTTCAGTATGAAGGTGTGGATTTATTTCTTAAAAGAGAAATCAGAATCCTTTAATTACTTTATCCTATTTAAAGCCATGGTTGAAAAACAAAGTGAAAGAAAAATTAAATCCCTTAGAACAGACAGGGCTGGTGAGTATGTAGGGCATGAATTTGAGGATTTTTTAAAGATGAATGGTGTGAGTCCGTGTGATTGAACACGATCGTTACCAGATAATCAAACAACACAAAGAGATGATAAACCAACCTATTTCGATTAATAACAACGTATTACAAGGTTTGGTGTTCTTGAAGCTCACTTTCTCTCTTTTCTCTCTGATCTTGATGTCGATATGTTTGATGATTTGAGATATTAGAAGTTGTGAGATAAATAATATCTCATAACCTTATATATCTCAAACATAATATCTCAACAAAATATATAATATCTAAAACTTAAACTAAATATCTAATAACCTAAATATCTATTATTTAGATATTTAGAACTAATATAAGTCTATTAATTAGCACAATAATTAACTTCAACAATTATTACAAATTAACATTAGACTTATATCGAGAGCGACTTTTCAGCATTAGCTTCAGATTCTAAACATCAGATTGGATGATCTTGAATCCAATAAATTTGTGATCTAACAATCTCCCCCTTTGGATCAAGATCATTACTAAATGGATTTAACAATCTCCTTCTCTGTCTTCCATATGTAATAATCTCCAGGTTTAGCTCAGAATGCTTTAGCAAAGTATCTTCAAAGAAAATTTCTCTCTAATCAGTATGTCTTCAGAATACTTTGATCTTTCGCATTTCTTAGTTAGCTCTTTTCTTTTTCAATCTTGTAGACATTTCTTCAAGCTTTAGGTTCTCCCCCTTTTTGATGAATAGAGAAACGATTTCATCAAAACTTTTTGGAAAGAAATGTCTTTCATTTGGAGCCTCTGATCCGTCAATTCAAAAGATATCCATCCAGATCTTTGCAAATCTAGACAAAATAATCGTGTAACGCCTGAATCAACAAATGAATCAGTTAAAAAGCCTGTGAGTAACACTAAGTCACTGTATGTAACGAATACACATCGGAAAGGAGATTTTTGATGTTCACTCCCCCATGGCTTCCATTCAATCATCGAAACACCACAAAGGCAATTTCTATGAACGTCAAGACAAAGAAACAAATTCCTTGTGTGTTCGTGCATGTGATAGAAAGAATTCAGCACGGATGATTGCTTATAGGCTCAAAATTGTGTAAACCACTGAGACAATAGTAAGTTAAACACATACTCAATGCGCATGATTGAAGTGCGAAGGTGGGGCAGACTTCCTTCTTTTCAATATCCAGATTTTCCAAATGAAAATCAGATAGCAAATGTGTTGCTTCCCCTTTGAACAAGTGAAACACTTTCTTGTTGAGAAGAAAATGAGTAGTTGGTGAGGTTTGATCAAGAGTTGGCATGGGCTAGTTGCCTATTTCAATAATGATCACCAAAGAGTTGTGACACATTAGAATTGTGGTTGTTCGGCTCATAAAAAGTTGGTGCAGAGTTGTGATATTCTTTTAACTCTGTTCTCACATGCTCTTTCTTTTAAACATTAAGCTTACTCTAACCAAACTCTCTTTTTCTGTATAACTCATCACTCAATCCACATTCATTTCTTTTCGACTTCTTACACTCAATCACTATGGATTAACTTCTTGGGTAGAAATCACTGGTTAAGGTGATTCCGTAGAAGTTGTGTTAAGTCCTAGCACAATGAAATCATGTTTTCCTAGAAAGCATGTGATGCTCAAAATGGTTTAACTATTTCAGTTAAAACACAATATAGATCTTGAAAACATTTAAAGTCATACTTCCAAGTCATGAAATCGGTTTAAGATTCGGGAAGTGGTTTGAACTTTTAAGAAAAATGTTTTCCAATGATTGAAAGTTGTCCTCTTTTCAATCATATATGAGATGAAGATAAGGAATATACCTTTTGAGTGCAATCTTTCATCTCATGAAGTTAAGCTTAAAGTCATAAAGATATGATCTTGTAAGCATCTCCCAAAAACTGCAAAAGTCTTATGTCTTAGTCAAAGCAAATTTATTCACTGAAAGTGAAAATGACAAAAAGTAGTAAAACAATGAAAGTACGAGTTCTGATCAGAAATAATCAGAAGTCATATCCATACTCCTTTGACTTGAAGAGCTCCCCCTAAAATCATGCATTACAAAAATTTGGCATAAAAGGTAAATGCAGAAATTTTATGAGCTCCCCCTCAAAATAACAATGATCATCTTTGGAGTTTCTTCTCACACTCCCCCTTAGTTCATGAACAGAATAGAAATGTAGATATCTTGCGGAAATGAAATCAAAGAAATGATGAAAAATTTACAATAAGAAACTTTAATAGGTAACCACCGATTAGGTCTTAAGATTTAGCATACCAAGCTTAGAGACAAGAAAATTGAATCTCTTTTCGTCTAAGGGTTTGGTAAACAAATCTGCAAGCTGATAATCAGTTTTTATAAAGTAAAGTTCAATTGTTCCTTTTTTTACATGATCTTTTATAAAATGATACCTGACATCGATGTGTTTTGTCTTTGTATACTGAACAGGATTAGCAGTTATCGCGATGGCGCTCTTCGAGTCACAGTATATCGGGATACGGTTGAAGTGAAAACCATAGTCTCGCAGTTGAGTTCTCATCCACAAGACCTGAGAACAACAGCTAGCAGCAGCTACATATTCTGCTTCGGCCATTGAAGTTGAGACACATAATTGCTTCTTCGATGCATAACTGACGAGTTTATCTCCGATGAACTGTACATGACCAAACGTGCTCTTCCTATCTAACATGCAACCAGCATGATCTGCGTCTGTATATGCTGTTAGTTCAAAACTAGTATCTTTAGGATACCACAGACCAAGATCTGCAGTCCCCTTCAGATACCTAAAAATGCGCTTAACGGTAGACACATGAGATTCTTTAGGATTAGCCTGATATCTTGCACATAAACATGTTGAAAACATTATATCTGGCCTACTTGAAGTGAGATACATCAAAGAACCTATCATCCCTCTGTAAGTCCTAGCATCAACAGCCTTTCCCGAAGGATCGGTGCCAATTTTAGTACCAGGTGCCATTGGGGTACCAATCGGTTTAGAATTTTCCATCTTGAACTTCCGAAGAATATCAAGAATATATTTTGATTGATTGATAAAAATCCCCGTTGAAAACTGTTTGACTTGTAATCCGAGAAAGAAATTCATCTCTCCCATCATATTCATCTGAAAACGTGACACCATAAGGTTTGAAAAATTCTTACAGTATTTTGGATTTGTAGAGCCAAAGATAATATCATCCACATATATTTGAATTAGAATGATATCGGCTTTGTCCTTTTTCAGGAATAAAGTGGTATCTACTGTACCTTTTGTAAAACCTGACTTGACCAAAAACTTAGATAATACCTCAAACCAAGCGCGAGGAGCTTGTTTTAGTCCATAAAGAGCTTCGTCGAGAATGTACACATGATTTGGTTTCTCTTGGTTGACAAAACCTTCTAGCTGCGAGACGTAGACTTCTTCTTTAAGAATGCCATACAGAAATGTTGTCTTCACGTCCATTTGAAAGACCATGAAGTTCTTATGGGCTGCGTAGGCTAGAAACATTCGAATTGCTTCTAAACGCACCACAGGAGCATATGTCTCGTCATAATCTATTCCTTCCTCTTGCCTGTATCCCTTGGCAACAAGTCTTTGTTTATTTCTGATAACAGTACCATCTTCATCTGTCTTGATTTTGAAAACCCATTTCGTACCGATAGTGGTTTTACCTTGAGGATTGGGTACGAGTCTCCAGACTTTAAGTGCTTCGAACTGATTCAGCTCTTCTTGCATTGCAGTCACCTAGTCTGAATCGGAAAGAGCCTCTGATACGCGAGTTGGCTCGAACTTGCTCAGAAAGGATTCATGCATACACATATTCATTGAAGCTGACCTAGTTTGCACCGGTTTTGATGGATCACCAATGACTTGGCTTATCGGGTGCTCTTTGGTCCATTTTTGTTCATGAGGGAGTGGATTATATGTAGATAGATCAATATAAAAAGGAATGGGGGTTCAGTTGATGTAGATGGTACAGAAGTCTCAGTAGGTACAACATGGAGAGGTTGTAGATCAGTCCGTATAGAACAACCTACTGATTCAGCAACTTCTGTAGCTTCGTTATTGATCACAGCTTCAACTGTCGGAGTTGGCATTTGAACTTGAACTTCCTGTTGAATCGTGGAGTCTGATTCAGTAGAAATATCTGAAATGGTTGGATGAGTAGTCGTTGAGTCTTCCATCCTGTCAACCACAACCGATTTCTTCACATTAGATCCAAGAAATTCATCATAAAACAGTTCAAATAATAAATCTAAATCAGATAAATGATTAGTAGACGTTGATGCTTCATCTGATTTGCTCGCTTGAGAAACAGGTTCTGGACTGATATGCCCAAAAGCTAGTACTCCTGTTATCACGAGTTCTGAACAGACGTGTTCAGAAGCCATTTCTTCATCAAATGTGACGTTGACGCTCTCTACTACTGTCTTTGACTTCTTCAGATATACACGGAATGTAGTAGATGTAGAGGAATAACCAATGAAGATGCCTTCGTCCGCCTTGGCACTGAATTTGTTCAGACTCTCTCTATCGTTTAGAACAAAACACTTACACCCAAATATATGGAAATATTTGATTGTCGGTGTTCGGTTGTTGATTAACGCATAAGGAGTCTTTTTGAATCTGCGGTGTATCATGGATCGATTCTGAGTGTAGCACGCAGTCGATACAGCTTCAGCCCACAGAAATAGAGGTAAGTCAGATTGACTTAGCATAGTACTAGCAGCCTCGACTAGCGTACGATTTCTTCTTTCGACCACTCCATTTTGTTGAGGCGTATGAGCAGCAGAGTATTGATATGATATCCCAACTGATTCGAGATATTCTTGAACTGTTTTGTTCTTGAATTCTGTGTCGTTGTCTGTTCTTAGAAGCTTGACCGGTTTCTGCAGATTCACCTGGGTCGTCTTTAGGAATGTAATGAGAACATCAGGTGTCTCATCTTTTGAACGTAGAAATTTGACCCAAGTGTATCGCGAGTAATCGTCCACGATAACTAGTATGTACTTCTTTCCGCCTAGACTTTGCGTTCGCATCGGACCATAGAGATCAATATGCAACAACTCTAACGGAGTGTTTGTACTCGGTTCAGGCTTTGGTTTATGTGGAGCCCTCTTCATCTTTCCCTTTTCACACGCTGCACATAGGTGTTCTTTTTCATACTCCAGCTCTGGAAGTCCTTTAATAGCTTTCCACTGACCAGCTTTTTAATGTATCAAAAGTTGAGGTGAGAGAGCCGTTGATGCCATAGCCAGCTTTGTTGCATCGAGGCTTTTGAGAGTAGACACACCTGCTTGTCATTCTGGACGTTTGACAAATTGATTGTGTAGAGGTCGGACTTTCAAGTTTCGACCAAGAGTTCCTGGCCTTCTTCAGTGCGAACGGAACACCTCTTGGCTTTGAAATTGACCTCTAAGCCTTTGTCACAGAACTGGCCGATACTGAACAGGTTGTGTCTTAAGCCTTCAACATTGCTCACCTTTGTAATCATGACATTGTCGTGTAACATATCACCATAACCTAGTATTGGTGAAAATTGGTCGTTGCTGAATCTAACTGTTCCGCAATACTTCTCTATAAAGTTGGTCAACATTCCTTTTTGTCCATTCATATGCTTGGAACATCCACTATCCAAGTACCACATATGACGGATCTGCACAAGAGAAATTACGAAACAAGATATTTAGATTTCCATCAAATAAAATTGGAGTAACGACTTTTGAGCATTGAAGTGCGGGTCTTGAACTGTTTTGTTCAAAAGCCTAATTTCTATGCTCCCTCTTAAACTTTGAGTGCCTGCAACACAGATTTAGCTTTTGGTACCCACTGGTATTTGGGTCCATCTGTGTTAGCACATGTTTTAGGAACCCATTGAAATTTGGGTCCTTTTTGCTTTTCAGAATCAAATGAAGAATATGAATGATAAGAATGGACATCATAAGTGCCATACCAAACATCAGAGTCTTGACAAGAAGCATAAGCATGTTTATCATAATATGAAGACTTTCTAGCAGATAAAGATAACTGGAATAATTGCTTCATAGAATATTGTTTGCGAGAAACAACTAGTTTTGGTTTCAAAATAGCAACATCAACAGTTAAAACATCTTTACTAGGCGAAGTCTTATTACAATCAACAGTACAAAAAGATTTATCAGTCTTGTCAGTCTTCTGTTTTGGTTTCCATTGAGATTTAACTTCTGGCCTTTTCTTGCTCAGATCTGAAACAGTTGAAACTTTTGAGTTAGACTTTTAAGCAAAAAATGAATGCACCTTCTTTAGGTTACCAGTAGTGATCGGTTTCTGTGAATGTTGAGATTTATTCTTGCCTTTAGCATTCTTAGTGTTCACAGAAACTGAGTTATCAACTTTCGTTGATTTTGCACCTTTCTTAGGCATACTGGTTTTTCCCAAGGATTTTACAACAAAAGATGAATGGTTAGGAAGTTTCGCATTAAAGTCAAATTGATCAAAACAACCATCCAAACCACCGTCAAAGTTTAGAAAATTAAACCCTCCATCAGTTAGACCAAAACTATCATTAGATTTTGAAGCCTTAGAAAGAACAACATTTTTAAACACAGTTGAAAAAACTTTTTGTTCAATATTAATCAAAAGTCTTTCATCTGTTAAAGAATTCTCAAGTTCAGAAATTTTACTTTCCAAAATGAGAGGAGGGACATATAGTTTACCTTGAATAGGCTTCGCCTCCATTTCTTTGACAGAATAACTCTGAAAGAAGTCATTTGAAAGAGTTTTCTTTTGATATATTGGATCATCATTATAACTATTATTCAACTTCACATAACGAAATGGAAGTTGAACTTTAGTTGTGTTCTTTCGTTTTTCCGTTTCCTTGGCTTCATCCTCTTTTGACAATCCAGTCCAGAAAACTTGAAGCTCAGGGATTCTTCGAGCTAGTTTTAAAAATGTAAGATCATAAAGTGTAGGCACTTCAGATTTACCCTTTTTAAGGTAGTGAGGATTCTCATACCCGAGTCCCGATTTCTCTATTTCCTCTTTGGGTTTGTTCAGATGAATAGTTTGTTCAGTTTGACCCAGTTTGTATAACTTCTCTTCCAAACTTTTTAATTTAGCAAGTAAAGAAACGTTTTCTTTGGAAGTTGAAGAATGCAATTTCGTAAGCTCGATGAAATCAAACTCACTCTTTCTCAATTTAGTCTTTGTTTCAGTAACTTCTTGAAGAATTATGGTCTGTTCTTTGGCGCTGGTGTCAATGTTTTTGTGTAAGGTCTCAACCAATACTTTCTTCTCAGCAACAGCATTGCTAAGTTTCTGTATTGATTGGTTTTGTTCAAGAATGACACCCTTTTTTCGCTTAAGCTTCGACTCTAACTCTTCGAGCTTAGTCAACATGGCATGCATTTGATTTAAGAAATCTAAATGAGTTAAATCACATACCTCATTTTCCTCATCATCAGAATTAGCTTCAGCTTTTGATTCTAGCTTTCCCATGAAGCATAGATGTGCTTTCTCATCCTTCTCTTCATCCTCATCTTCTTCGTCAGAGCGATCAAGCCATTACTCATCTTCTGCCATTAATGCCTTTCCAGCCTCTTGTTGCTTGGCTAGAAGCATTTTGTTTTTGTATTAGTCTGAGTTTCTGACTTTGGGTCTTCGGCAGTCTCTGGCAAAGTGACCTATTTTGCCACAGTTGTAGCACGTTGGAGGTTCTAACTGACTGGATCCTTCAGCTTTAAACCTTCTTTCTTCCGGATTCCTCTCCTCTATTCTCTTTCCTTCAAATCTATTTCCTTCAACCCTCTCCTTGTGAGTATAGTTGTTCGGACCAGAAGAATATCTCTGCCTGTTTGAGCTTGGTTTTTTGTAGAATTTCTTCTTAAAAGCCTTAGTCAACATAAGCATTGCCTGCTTTAGTTGTTCACAGTCGTCCGAGTAACAGTTCGCTTCAGCTTCGACCTCATCTGATTCAGACATAAACATCTTCTTCTTCTTCTTTTTCACAACAAGAGCAACTAAGTCATCAATTGTCTTCCTAGTCTGCCTCTTTTCATCCAGTATTTCATCCACCTCTTCTTCATTTTGTTTGAGGGTTTCATACACCTCATGAAGTGGAATCTCGTTTAGATCCTTGATTTGCTTCATTTGTCTGGCAAACCTCTTCCATTCAGGATGGAGAATGCTGAGGAATTTGACGTTCAACTCTATCTGAGATTTAGAGACCTAGTTCTTGCTTAATTCGTTCAGCAAGGTCACAAACCTGTCGTAAGTTTCTTCTAGAGATTCTCCAACTCGGCCTTTGAATTCTTCATAGTTCTTTAGGCAGTTGGATATCTTTAGTTGGTTCCCAACCTTTGAACCTAGCATCATCTTCTCTAGCTGATCCCACATCTGTTTGCCAGAGGCTTTATAGCTGTCTATCTTCACATAAATTTCATTTGGAATGCCTTGAAGAATATAAGACTTTGCTAATCTATCGCCTTTCGCTCTCTTGAAGTTATCACCTTCGAGTTCTTCATACTTCAGTTGAAATTATGTTGCCACAGTTCCCTCCATACGAGTCTCATAAACTGGTGCCATAACTCCCTCTTCTATAGATTTCCTGATGAATACTCCCAAATCATGTATTTCAATAAAGTCTATGAACCGATCTTTCCACTATTCATACTCTCCCCTGAAGAGTACTGGTGGCTTTGAGTCAGTTTCGATAGCTAGAGCTTCTCTTGAGATCATCTTATTCGTTTGATGTGCAATAAGAACTTATTCGATTGATAGTCCAGTTAAAATCAGATAAACACAGATTAAATAAGACCAATTATGAAACTGGCACCAAACAAATTGTTCGACCGGTATGATGTAGCGACCGGAATATTGCTTGCAACCGGGAATGTGCACGACCGGTATAGAGTGGTGAGTGTGACCGGTATTGAAACCAACCGGTACAATGCTTGACCGGTAAGGAGATCGACCGGATATGCTTGACTTGTTAAAGTTTAGCGACCGGTAAAGAAATGATAACCGGATGAATAGTACCTACCGGTAATGAATAGTTGGACCGGTATGTTATTAAAGTGATCGACCGGTATGCTGTTAAAGGAGGTGATCGACCGCTATGCTGTTGGAATAGAAGGTCCGGTATTTGAATAGTGACCGGATGTGTACAGTGTCACGACCGGTATACAAATGTGGATCGGGTTAGTGTAGGACCGGATTAAAGTTTCGACCGGATGAACAGTGAAACAGTGAGAACGACCGCGGTTGAAAAGTGATTTTCGACCGGAGTGTTGGATTGTGACCGAGAATGTGCTTTTTCGAACGACCGGTATTAAACTGTGAGAGGACCGATAGAGTAGTTCGACTGGTATAGAGATGTGGACTGGTGCCTTGCTTTGAGACCGGGGTGAACAGTGCTTCGACCGAGGAAACACAAGGACCGGACTCAAACTTTGACCGGTATGGTTTTCGACTGACCAGGACTTACCTTTGACCTGTATGTAGCTTCGACTGGACTTTGGAAGTGCCCGGGGTTTGAACGACCGGATGAGTTACAATGGACTTCGACCGGGTGCGTTTCTTCTTCGTTAAGTCGGCCCTGTTTATCCCAAATTGACCAACCTGGAAACCGATTTACAGTTCTATATTTTGACCAAGTGATCGACTAACCAACTACAACAACACACAACCTTTTGATTTCGAAAACAACCACTTATTGAGAATTTGATCGATAATACAGTATGTGTGAAACTGAAGAACACAGGTTTTTAAAAGTTTGATTTTGAATCTGGTATGTGTCTCTGATACCAATTGTGAGTCTGTGTGATTGAACACGATCGTTACCAGATAATCAAACAACACAAAGAGATGATAAACCAACCTGTTTCGATTAATAACAACGTATTACAAGGTTTGGTGTTCTTGAAGCTCACTTTCTCTCTTTTCTCTCTGATCTTGATGGGTCGATATGTTTGATGTTTTGAGATATTAGAAGTTGTGAGATAAATAATATCTCATAACCTTATATATCTCAAACATAATATCTCAACAAAATATATAATATCTAAAACTTAAACTAAATATCTAATAACCTAAATATCTATTATTTAGATATTTAGAACTAATATAATTCTATTAATTAGCACAATAATTAATTTCGACAATTATTACAAATTAACATTAGACTTATATCGAGAGCGACTTTTCAGCATTAGCTTCAGATTCTAAACTTCAGATTGGATGATCTTGAATCCAATAAATCTGTGATCTAACAAATGGTATTCATCATCAACTAACTACCAGTTACACACCCCAGCAGAATGGGGTGGCAGAGAGGAAAAATAGAACCCGGGTTGAAATGGCTAGGTGCATGCTAAAAGGTAAAAACTTACCAAATGTATTCTGGGTTGAGGCAGTTGCCTGTGCAACCTATTTGATTAATAGACCCTTGACCAAGATTCTTTCAAACAAGACACCTCAAAAAGCTTGGAATGGTTTTAAGTCGAGTGTGAATCATCTAAGGGCCTTCGGTTGCATTGCTTATGCTCACATACCCAAGCATAAAAGAGAAAAGTTGGATGAAAATTCTGAAAAAGGAATATTTGTTGGTTACAGCTACAACTATAAAGCATATAAAATATTTAATCCTTTAAGTAAAAGGGTCATAACCAGCAGAGATGTTATTTTTGATGAAGAGAACACTTGGAAAGGATTAGTCTGTGATGATGATGGAAATTGCATTCTGAGTCAGGAAACTGAAGGTCAAAATGATCAACCTGAGTCTTACAAGTTCTAATAATCCTGAAGCTGAACCTGTTACTCCTTCAAATGTATCCCCTTCTTGGAATGATATGCAGATTGAAGTCAACCCTGAGAATACATATTCTGATGGATCAACCTCATCTAACAGGCCAAATAGGAAAACCAGAAGCCTGAGAGACTTATATGAGAGTACTCAAATACAAGATATTGGTGATCTATCTAACTTTGCTCTTTTTGCAGATGCCGATCCTCTGCATTATGAGGAAGCCTGTTTGGAAAAGAAATGGCGAGATGCCATGGACAGCGAGATGGAATCAATACTAAGGAACAACACCTGAGAACTTGTTGATCTTCCTAATGGGCAAAAATCGATAGGGGTAAGGTGGATTTACAAAACTAAATTTAATGAGAAAGGAGAGATTGACAAGCACAAGGCAAGACTTGTTGTTAAAGGTTATAAACAACAATTTCGGGTTAACTATCAGGAAGTGTTTGCTCCTGTCATAAGACTTGAAACCATACGTTTGATCCTTTCCATTGCTGCACAAAATGATTGGAAGGTTCATCAAATGGATGTTAAATCCGCTTTTTTAAACGGATATTTAGAAGAGGATGTTTATATAGATCAACCTTGTGGATACAAAAGGAAGGGGCAAGAAGACAAAGTACGTCATCTAAAGAAGGCACTCTATGGGCTTAAACAAGCACCAAGGGCCTGGTCAGCAGAATTGAGAGACATTTTCTCAGCTATGGTTTTAAGAAGTGTGATTATGAACACACACTCCTCATAATAAGGACAGATAGCTTGTTTTTGTTAGTTTTTGTGTATGTAGATGATCTTGTTTTTACATGAAACTCAGAGGATATGATCAAAGAATTTAAAAAGGTTATGAAGATGGAGTTTGAGATGATTGATCTAGGACTGCTGCATTATTTCTTAGGAATTGAAGCTAAACAAGGTAACCACACTATCTCGATTTCTCAAAAGAAATATGCAAAGGATCTTCTGACTAGATTTAACATGGAGGATTCCATCTCTGCGACAACCCCTATGGAGATTGGTTTAAAACTTGGGCGAGGTGACAATGAGAAAGATGTAGACTCTACTCTTTAGAGGAGTTTGATTGGGTGCCTCATGTATCTCACCGCAACCAGACCTGACATCATGTTTTCTGTCAGTTTGGTTAGCAGGTTCATGGAAAATCCAAAAAGGAGCCAAAAAGGAGTCACTGGGAAGCTGCAAAGCGTATACTAAGGTATGTGAAGGGTACTCTTAATCATGGTATAAGGTACTCTCGATCTTCTGAATTTAAATTGATAGGCTTTAGTGATAGTGACTATGGTGGAAGTGTGGTAGATGGTAAAACCACAACGGGATATATGTTCAACTTAGGGTCTAGTGCAATCTCATGGCAATCAAAGAAACAGAAGGTGGTTGCCTTGTCCTCTACAGAAGCAGAATATATGGCACTCTCTTCTACAGGATGTCAAGCGCTTTGGCTTAGAGGAATTTTAAATGAACTTGGTGTGACACAAGAATCTGCAACTCAAGTCTTTTGTGATAATAAGTCAGCAATAGCTTTGACAAGAAACCCAGTCTATCATGGTAAAAGCAAACACATAAGAATCAAGTTCCACTTTATTAGAGATCTTATTCAAAATCTTGAAGTGGATGTTGTATTCTGTTGGACCCCAAGGATCAAGTGGCAGATATTTTTACAAAATCTCTGCAATGTGGAAACTTTATCAGGTTTAAGAAAACTCTTGCAGTAGTTGATGTCTAACTCAAGGGGGAATGTTAGATTATAAGTTAGACTTCTTATTATATGTCTTTGTTGTTATTTGATACGTGGTCCTGTATTAGTGGCAGTTATGGCAGTTATGTTGGGTAACCGCCTTTATGGCACCGTTTCATGAAAAGGTGCCTAGTCTTGTTAAATAGGTTGTATTCCTCTTGTAATTTGGAGTCACTGTTGTAAGATTGTGATTTCAATAAAAAAAATTGACAGCATATGTGTTCATATAATTCTGTGATTCTCAACAGTTTTTACATTTTTCAGTTGGGTTATCGTCTTTTCAGGCCAATTTGAATTTGGTTCTCTTACTTATATGTTTCTCATGTTATTTGGATGGTCATACTTGAAATTCACAAACTTCAGTTTTCATCCCAAATTTTAAGTTCACTAGAAATTCAAATTTGAAGCATAAGGTTCGGTATGTTCATTGAGTCAACAAACTTTATAAGAGATTATCTCCGAGTATTCTTAAAATAAACAGGTTTAATCTTTGTTTTCAATATTATACGTTGCATCAGTTTAGCCTTGAAAACATTCTTGAACGGGAATAAGAATACGGAGTAAAACGACATGCACACACAAGATGAAATAATTAGTAAGTTTTTTTAAACATATATATAGTCTACAAATGCCTATAGAGGCAAATATAAAAAAATATTTGTTTTAACTTCCATTGTCGTGGCAAGTTGTTTTTACATATGCTACCTCCATTAATTTTTTAAAAGCATAATTTGGAAAAGTGACGAACAAAACAACTCGTAAGCAACACGAATTAGCCCAAAAGTGCTGACAGTTGTATGATATGAAAACTTACAGATTATTGATATCTTCTCTCCATACACCTTTGGAACAATCTAGAATTAAAGTTTATGTTACGATGACCATGTCTCTATTTATTATATGAATTTGGGCTCTCAGAGTATTTCAAATTTGTAATTATTTCAACAAACTCAACACGTGATATATTTTCAATCGAATGCTATGATAGAGGTGATGCATATTTCTACACTAAAAGCAAGTGGACCCTATACATACACGAGTAAACATGACTGTCAAAGGTTAAAATAGCCTTAACATGCAGTACATGATAACTTTGGACAAGGGGTGGTATCGTATATTATACGAGAACAATATTGTTAGTACAATAGTATATCGTGTTTTAAAGACAATAAAGATTGATAACATTGAAAAAAAAAGGATAATTTAAAGGTTTTAGTTACCTTACAAACATAAAGGTTTTATTACAATAGTTGATGTGGTACCTTAAAAGAACAAAGGTTTTGGGTTCTTATCAAGATCTCTGTGTAATATGATAATGATTAAAAAGTATTACTAGAAATCGTGTAGGGAAATATTCATGGAACTACAATGTAAGTAAAAAATTCTGCAAAGATATAATGAATTTTTTGTGGACGGAAAATAAAGTTGCAACCCAAAAACGTACTTAGGGTGCTAAATTGTTGTTTGACAATGCATCAGTTGGTTGGGTCCTGTAGTTTGAAGTAACTACGAATACAGTTGTAAGAAATATAACGGGTAGAAATCACAGTTTTGCAAAGTTAAATTAGTGAGATCCCATGTTTGACTTTGGCTACATATGCAGGTTGGAAATCACAATTATGCAAAAAAAAATACATAATTCAAGGACCACAACAAGGAGGAGCTAGCATAAGCTCATTCCTCTCTTGTAGTGCAATCTTTATCCACCCCAAAAATCCTTTCATTCTTCCTACTTACCTCATCCAACAAAAGACTACAAAGGTAATTCTTAAACATCATCAAAATTAGTCATATTAATTGTCTCTAAGCAAAATTGTTCACATAGTTACGTACAGTAAGATAGAGGTGATACATATTTCTTAACTAAAAGCATGTGGATATGTTATTCCCTATTTCAAGTTCTAATCAATAAAAAACAATCAAGATGAGAATCGTAATCACAAGTCTTTGATTAAATCTCAAATAATTACAAATCTCACTTTCTCTCTCTATACTCTCTCACTAGAATGATATATCAAGGAACCTCTTCTCTAATCTGAATCTCACAATGACTTACATCTATCACAAATGATACCCACGCTCTTACAAAGACTTTACAAAGGTATTTATACCCTCATACAAATACAAAGAAACAAACAAAATACAAATGTTGACTTTGACTTTTATTAACAAATTGACTTTGACATTCACTAAGAGTTGACTTTCTAGCTTTAACTTCTTGAACTTTCATCTTCAATCTTTATGATCTTGAATCCAATAAATCTGTGCTCTAACAATCTCCCCCTTTGGATCAAGATAATTACTAAAAAGATTTAGCAATGCGATCTTGTCTTTTGAAGCTCGATTGAAATAACTCCCTCCTCTTTGATCAACCTTTATCTTCTCTTGTAGTCTCCCCTTTGATACAAACATGATTTACAATCTCCCCCTTAACACTATGAAATCCCTCTTTGATAAGCTCAGAAAAATTCTCTCCCAAAGATGGTAGAAACAATCTTCAATAATCTCCCAAAATTATCACAAGACTCTTTCAGACTTTGGAAAGAAATTATCTTCAGAATTAGCTCAGACTGCTTTAGCAAATAATCTTCAAAGAAAATTTCCTGAAAATCAGCACATCTTCAAAAATTCTTTGATCCTCTTCAAGTCTTTACTTTGAATCTTCTGACATAGACATTTCTTTAAAATCATCTCCCCCTTTTGATGATTTGAGCATAGATATCATCAAAACTTTCTCCAAGAAATGTCATTGACCAATTTGATCTGTCAAGCTGAGCCTCTGATTCATTGATCCGTAATCATGTATTTATCTAGATCTTTTCAAATCCAGACAAGTTAGAAATGTGTAACACCTGAATCAACAAATGAATCAGTTAACATGTCTGTCAGTAACACTAAGTCACTGTGTGTAACGAATACACAATATAAATAAGCTTTTATGATGTTCACTCCCCCAGGACTTCCATCCAATCATCGAAACACCACAAAGGCAATTTCTATGAATGTTATGACAAGAAAACAAATTCCTTGTGTGCTCGTTCAAGTGTAGAAAGAATTAAGCACGAATAGTTGCTTTTATAAAGGCTCAACATAGTCTAAACCACTGAGACAATAGTAGATAAACACAGACTCAATGTGCATGATTGAAGTGCGAAGGTGGGGCAGACTTCCTTCTTTTTCAATATCCAGATTTGCCAAATGAAAATAAGATAGCATATGTGTTGCGTCCCCAGAAAATATGAAACATTTTCTTTTTAAGAAGAAAATGAGTGGTTGGAAGGGTTTTTGTCAAGAGTTGGCATGGGCTAGGTGCTTGTTTCAATAATGTTCACCAAGAATTGTGAAACATTAGTAATGTGGCTGCCCGACTCAGAAAGTAGTTGGTGCAGAGTTTGATATTCTTTTACTCTGATCTCACACCCTCTTTCTTTTAATTCAATAAACTCATATCTAACCAAACTCTCTTTTCCATTTTATCTCAACGCACAACCCACACTCATTTCTTTTTGACTCCTCACACTCAATATCTAAGGATTAACTTCTTGGGTAGGAAACACCGGTTAACATGAATCCATAGAAGTTCATTTAAGTCCTAGCACAAAGAACCCATATTTTTCCTATAAAGCATATGTTGCTCAAAAATGGTTTAACTTGAACAATTAAAGCTCAAATACAAATCAGATGTTGATATGCTCAGAATATAATCATGAAGATATGAGCATCTTGAAACAGTGAAATATTTTCAAACAAGTAAATTGAATTAATGAACATGAATGCAAGAGACTTGTTTGAAAATCTGACATTGTATGAAAATAATCAGAAATGATATGATATAACAATCAAGGCTTATAGTCAAGAATAATGGATATTGTCTATATGAAACAAAATATACACATTCTTGAATGAAACGCTTCGAAATGAAATGACGCTCAAAAATCTTTGAAGTACAAGAGGAGTGTCTTACGATCGAAAATATGTTTCAATATGAGACATAGTAAGAACAATTTGATCAAAAATTAAACCGATGTGTGTGAATACTTGAAAGTATGTAGAAAAGACAATACGCAAGTATTTATCTTTGGAAACACACGGTTTATTAATCATTGAAGCTCAAAATAAAAAATGAAAACATTTAAAATCACACTTCCAATTCATGAAATCTGTTTAAGAATCGGGAAATGGTTTGAACATTTAAGAATATGTTTTCTTATGATTGAAAGTCGTCCTTCTTTCAACCATATATGAGATTAAGATAAGAAATTTAACCTTTCTATACAGGCTTAAATCTCATGAAGTCAGCTGAAGTCATAAAGATATGATCTTGATAGCTTCCTCTCATTCTGCACAAGTCTCAAATTCATTTCAAAGCAACTTTTATTCACAAAGTTTATTCAAATGTAAATAACATAAAGCAATAAAACGATTAAAGTACGAGTTCTGATCTGAAATAATCAGAAATCATAAGCTTTTACTCCCTCTGAAAATATGCATCTAAAATTTGGCAGTAAAAGGCACATGATAGAGATCTACAACTCCCTTTGAAGTGTAGTTCGTCATATCTTCCGAATACATATTTCCAAAAAAATTTATGCTTGAAGGTTGATTTCCTCTTCTGAGTATCTTAGTACACTCTCTTATCATCCCTGGAGTAGCATTTCTTTTTCATCATTGAAGTACGAGTCCTAAACTGTTATGTTTAGAAGTCAAACTCCGTTGAAGTACGGGTCCTAAGTTGATTAACTTAGAAGCCTTGGTTCTCTTACTCCCCCTTGACTATAGGTACCTGCAACACAGATTCACTTTTCGGCTTTGGTACCCACTGGTATTTGGGTCCATGTGTGTTAGTCGCAGTTCTAATGGGAGTAACTGAGTAAGAACCATACCAGAAATGATCACTTATCTTGTGAACATGATCATGTGTACGACAGTAAGAACAATAGTATTTCTTACCTGACAACCTGATTAATTGATTTTTCGTATAGATATGATCAGGTTTACCTTTACGTGCATTGTTCTTCTTGGCTTTATGTGTATGTACACATGACTTATTTCCTTTCATCTCAGCTTTCTTCTCATCATCAAGTGGTTTCACCTTCCAAACCAACTTCTCTTCTTGATATCTTCTTCTTCTTCTTCTATGTGCACCTAAACCATCTATATTTCTATCATAGAAAAGGTTAGTACTACGAATCTGATTAGAAGATATAACTGACCTCTTTGAAGAAACAGGTTTCTGATGTGAGCTTCCAGTTGTCTTGAATGAAAATTCAGAATCAGTTGTATCATCTCTAGGTGTGTGGATTTGTGACTCTGGAGTCGTGTGCTCAGTCACCACCACCTTGGAAACGATATCTTCAAGATCTTTTACCTTTGATGAGTAACTGTCTTTTTCCATGACAAGAAGGTCAATCTCTCTCTTGAACTCAGACTTCACTTTCTTCTCTTTTAGTGCACTCTCATATAGTTCAAATAGCTTGTCATTAAGCTTCTTAATCTCAGCTTCAAACAAACTTCTTTCTTCCTCAAAACCTTTTTCAGCATTTGTTCTCTGACCAGATATCTCTTTGAAGATTCCAAAATTCTTCTGTTCTATGGTCTTTCTTTCCTTTGCAAACTTTTCTCTTTCAATAATGATCACTTTCTCAAAATTAGAAACTTGTTGAGAAAGTTTAATGCATTTAAGCTCAACTGTCTTCTTCTCGTCAGCACATTTTCTGAAAAATCTGAGAACTTCTTTGCAAATGATTTCTTTTCAGTCTTAAAATCAGATCTTTCTTTGATCATCTTTTTTTCCAGATCAGATATTTTCTTTTGAAGCTCGGCATTAGCGTCCTCCAGATTCTTAATCTTCATCTCATAACTGTCAACAAAATCTGCTTGCTGAATCTGGATTATCTGAATTTCCAAATCAAAATTTTTATTTTTCAGCTCAGTGTTCTCAGTTTCCAAACTCATTACCTTATCTTCACTATACCCAGAAGTCTGTTTCAGAAGATCTTCATTAATGGTCTTTAATGCACTAGCTTCTTCTTTCAGTATCTTCCTTTCATCAGAATATCTCTTTGACCTCTTTGAGTAGAATTCAACAGATGAAGTAAGATTTTTGTTCTCTAATTTGAGCTTTTCAATCTTCGTTTCATCATCATCAGAAAAATATCCCATCTTGAATTATCTGTTACAAAAAGAACTTGAAAAATGATCGTTAGAAATTCAAAAACAGTAGATCACAATCAGAACTTTGTCCCCCTCCGCAGACTTAGCACGGGGGTCCCGCTATTATACAGTTTTGAAAATTTTGTCTAAGTATAGAAACTCGCAAATCACTATAAAAATTTTAAACTCGCAAGCGCCTAAACTTGCAAGTCACTATTCACTAATAAACTCGCAGGTTGAGGCATGCGCGATTAAGAAACTCGCAAACAAAGGGTTGCGTGTTTTGAGAACTCGCAGACCGAATAAACTCGCAGAATACTGTTCCGCTGGAACTCGCAGATAGAGGCGTGCGCATTTCCTGAACTCGCAAATGCCTACTTGCGCGTTTCAATACTTAGAAACTTTTTCCCAATTTTCAAACTCGCAGGCTTCGATCTGCGCATTTCACGAACTCGCAGACCACACTTTGCGTGTTTTATCGAACTCGCAGATAACCTTCTGCACGTTTCTGAAACTCGCAAACCACACTTTGCGCGTTTTGTCCAACAATCAGATTCTTCAGCTTGCACGTTCTTCCGATGAACTTGCGCGTTTCACAGATCTTGCGTGTTCTTCAGTCTGTCGAACAAAAACTTGATTTTTCCATCTGATTTCGATCAAACCTTGTCCAATCCCTCTGAAAACTTGCAGATTGTGTCTATTCCATCTCACGAACAAATTACAAACCAAGAATTTCAGATTAAAACATCAAAATTTGAAATTCGATCTATACCCGTTCGTTTTTCAGACTTCGAACAAAAGATGTCTCAAAATCCAAAATTCACATTTAATATATGTGAATTCGCCTAAATGAATCGAATACACTTCATTCTATGCAATAAAACGAATCTATTACAACCAAATCAACACTTAATCAAAGAAATCGAATGCTACAGTAAATTCGATGATGAACAGTTCTCAAAAATCAAATTTGATCCAATTTTTCTGAATTCCTATATGCTCTGATACCAATTGTTATTCCCTATTTCAAGTTCTAATCAATACAAAACAATCAAGATGAGAATCGTAATCACAAGTCTTTGATTAAATCTCAAACAATTACAAATCTCACTTTCTCTCTCTAAACTCTCTCACTAGAATGATATATCAAGGAACCTCTTCTCTAATCTTAATCTCACAATGACTTACATCTATCACAAATGATACTCATGCTCTAACAAAGACTTTACAAAGGTATTTATACCCTCATACAAATACAAAGAAACAAACAAAATACAAATGTTGACTTTGACTTTTATTAACAAATTGACTTTGACTTTCACTAAGAGTTGACTTTCTAGTTTTGACTTCTTGAACTTTCATCTTCAATCTTTATGATCTTGAATCCAATAAATATGTGCTCTAACAGGATACTATACATAAACGAGTTAACATTACTGTTAATGTTTAAGATAACCTTATCACTAGTACAAAAAAGGTCTTTAGTGACGGTTAAAAACCGTCACCATAGGTATACGGTAACGGTTTTCGTGGACATAAAAATCGGCACCTTACTTGCCGTCACTTTTGATACACTTTTGGTTACGTTTAAAAAACGTTACGAAATCACATAAAAACGTTACATTAACTTAAAACCCTCACTTTAGGTCTATAAAAAATTAATGTTTTTCCTCAAACCGTCACCGTAGCATGCCATATAGTGACGTTATATTTTCAAAACCGTCATAATAGCATGATATATAGTGATATTTCTTTGTCAAAACCGTCACCATAGGATGACATAGAGTGACATTTATAATTCAAAATCATTACTGTAGGATGACATACAATAACCTTTAATTGTTAAAATTGTCACGGTAGCATGACAAACAGTGACGTTTAATTTTTAAAACCATCACCATAGCATGACATATGGTGACCTTTATTTTTCAAAATCGTCATTATAATATGACATACGATGACGTTTATTATTCAAAACCATAACTATAACATAACATACGGTGGCGTTTATTTTTCAAAACCATCACCGTAGAATAATATACAACGACGTTTATTAGTTAAAACCGTAACTTAAGCAAAATATACAGTGACATTTATTTATCAAAATTGTCATTGTAGCATGACATACGGTGACGTTTATTTATCAAAAATGTCACCATAGCATGACATATGATGACGTTTTTATTTTTAAAATCGTCAACTTTTCATGATATGGTGACGTTTATTTTCTAAAACCGTCACTGTAGAAGTTCATATGGTGACGTTTATTTGTTAAAACTATCACCGTATCAAGACATACGGTGACATTTATTTTTCAAAATCGTCATCGTAGAATGACATGTGGTGATTTTTATTTGTTAAAATTGTCACTGTAGCATAATATATGGTGACGTTTATTTTTCAGAATCGTCACTATAACATGACATACGGCGATGTTTATTTTTCAAAACCATCATTATAGTATGAATACAGAGACGTTAATTATTCAAAATTGTCACCGTAGCATGACATATGGTGATGTGTATTTTTCAAAAAAATTCAAAATCGTCATAATATAACGACATACGATGACGTTTGTTTTTCAAAATCGTCAAGATAGCATGTCACACAGTAATGTTTATTTATCAAAATCGTCACTCTAGCATGTTATAAGGTGACGTTTATTTTTTAAAAGTCACCGTAGTTAACTCATATTTATTTTTCAAAACCGTCACCATAACTTAACATACGGTCACGTTTATCTTTCAAAACATCACTATAAAATGACGTGCAATAACATCTATTTTTCAAACCGTCACCACAATAGACATATAGTGACGTTTATTTTCAAAACCCTAATTGTAACAAAACATGTTGACGTTAAACTATCAAAACCGTTGCTATAAGCCATCTTTTAGTGACGGTTTTAATCATTTAAAGGTATAATGAATATAAATTTAATTTAAAAACTCAAAATTTGAATCAAACGATTAACAAGACATATAAGAATATTGAAATAATATACATTATATAATTAATGTATGGAAACACTAGCAACAAAAAGTACTAAATATCTTAAATAGATTTGTTCTTATGTAACCTATAATCCTCGTTTGCCTAGATCTCTTCATCATCTCGGATGTTTTTTTCGCTTCGTATGTCTTTACTTCACGCAATTATTTTTACAAGCTCGTGATACCTGCAAAAAGATAAATCCCGTTAGATTGAAAAACTACAATCGATGGAGAGTTTTTACAAGTGTGTAGAGTTTGTAAACATATATAGATGAACACAAGTTGTATGTATGTACATTGTATCATGGAGAAAGAACTGTTACCATATTAACATTCCCCAACAAAGATAGATCTCTTGGTAACCTTGGACTTGATATTTCCCCTACATACACATCAAGAAAGTCAGATCAATGGTTAGCACTTAGCAAGGTTTACTAGTGTAATTGTACTCTATCTTGTTAACACAAAATTTATTTTTCTAATGAGACTGTTCGCCTTTATACGGCTTGGCTTCGCTATCTTACAAGTCAATAATGCCATGATTTTAAGATTGATTTAGAAAAAGCCTTAGATATGCTTTTAAAATGTTGCCTGCAACAACTGATATTTATATAGTGAGTGGGCCTTCCTTTTCACATGATCCATCAGTGTGCAATTTTAATCCAATAAGTGTTAGATATAAGCTGTTAGATCATTTTTAGTTGTAACCTTTGTATTTATTTTACTTTGAGGGTATATAAACCCTTGTCTTAGTTGTTTTTTAAGTACATGTGATTACTTTTGAATATTTGGAATACAATACTTCTTTTGGCTCCTCATTCACTTTCTCTCTCTAGCTTTCTCTCTCTAGAATCTTAAGATCTTCAGTTCACAATTGGTATCAGAGCAGGTTAGATTTTGAGAGATTTGAGAGTAGAGTACTAAATTTCGTGTTAATCAGATTAATCATTTTTTTTAATTCGTCAGAATTTTTTTTAAGAAAATAGTTTTCTGGACATTTTTTTTTTAGATCTATGTTGATTTTCTGAACGTTTTTCAGTGAATTTGGATTCAATTGCTTCGGAATTCAGTGTAGAACATGTTTTGTTCTTGATTCGTGCAAAGATTTGATCATTTTGTAATCAAATTTGTCAATTTTGAATATTCCAGAAAAGTTCTCGAGTTTTTCTGTTCTTCGCGAATTCTTGCTGATTTTTGGTGTTTGATCTATATTTGGATTAGTTTTGGATAATGAACCTGTTTCTAAGTGAATTCCGTGAGAGTGTTTTGAGAAATTTTAGACTTGTGTGATTTTCTTCGTTCGTTATCTGGACATAATCGATTTTCGGTTCATTCATAAGAGTTTTCGGATTATTCATCAAGGTTTTCGGTTCATTCTTCAGGATTTTCGGTTCATTCATCTGGTTTTTGTTCTTTTCGGCTAAGGCTTTCGAATAAGGTTTTCAGCTAAGGTTTTCGGCTAAGGGTTTTCGTTCTTTTCAGTATCATCTTCATCCGAGAAGCTAAGTTTTCGGTCTCTTTTATAACCGAAAAGTTTGGTTTTCGGTTTCCTCAACAACCGAAAAGCGTGGTTTTCGGTTCTTATTTTCTTTAGCCGAAAAGCTCTCTGCTACTATTCAGCATGTCTCTTCAATCTCAAGTCTATAAGAATGAGTTGATGATGTCTCTCGGGACAGATACACGTCCCCCTGTGCTTATTAATGAGAATGAGTATTCTCAATGGAGAGATCGATTTATTAATTTTCTTGAGAGACAACAAAATGGGGATTACATGGTTCGAGCTTTAACCAATCCTCCTTTTGAGAGACCTGTCAAGATCATTCCAGCCACTGCTCATACTGAACAATCCACAATTCTAAAGCCAGTTGATGAGTACAATGAAGAAGAATCTTTAAAGTACAACGGAGAAAGAATTGCTAAGTCTAATCTTATTCTTGCTTTGCCAAATCACATATATAATCGTGTAGATTGTTACAAGAACAATCTAAAGCTTATGTGGACTCATTTGGAGAAAATCATGCTTGGCTCAGTGGTGGCTACTCAACTTCGAAAAACGAGATACATGAACAGTTTTGAGGAGTTCAAAGCAAAGAGTGGGGAGGATTTGAAGACTGTCTTTGATAGATTATGTGCAGTGATAAATGATTTATACAAGATTAGTGTGGAAAAGTCCCCGTTGGAAACAAACTTAAAGTTTCTGAACGCTCTTCAACCTGAATGGACAAAGGCATGTCATAGACTTCGTATTGATCCAAAGATTTCAATCATGCCAATTCAAGAAATGTTTGAAATTCTCCTGAATGAAGAAAATCTGATTGTGGCAAAGAAAGAAAAGCAAGAAAAGAAGAAGAAAGGAAAAGATGTAGATCCTATTGCTCTAATGACTGCAAAATTTACTGAGCAAGCTTTTGAGAATACTTATGATGGGAATATTGATAATGAAGGAGAAGATCTTCAAAAAGCAATAATCTTACTTTCTCAGCAATTTGCACGAAAGTTTCCTAACCGGGCCAGCTCCAATAACAATCTTCGACTTTCATCTGGATCAAGGAAGGTGGATTTTTCTGGGTCAAAGACTATCTATCCAAAGCCTGATAATTCAAAGCTTGTGGAAGAAAAGAGGGATGAGAAGAAACCTCCCACATGCTACAACTGTGGTAAAGTAGGTCATTATTCTAAAGAATGCCGAACAAAGGTGGTTCGTGATTCTACCTACTATCAAAAGAAGGCTGATATGTTGAAAAAGAAGGAAAAAGGAGCTGTTCTCTTAGCTGAGGAAGAATCATTTATTGATTTCTCTGATAATGATGAAGAAAAAGAGGAAACTGCAACAATGTGCTTTATCGGTGATGATCAAACTGATGATGAAGATGATGATTCAACTGATGAGTCTGAGGTATATTCTGACTTAGAAATTAAATTCATTAACTCTCAGTTTGATATTATCATTTCTGCCTTGCAAAATTTTCGAAAAATGCTTAAATCTGAAAAGGAAGTGAATCAAGAAAAGTCTTATAAAATTGAAAAATTACAAATTTCTTTGGAAGATCAAAAATTGATTCTAAATGATACCAAAGAAAATTTGCAAAATAAAATAAATGAGTTGGAAAGTTCAAACAAGACTTATCTTGATTCATTGACTAGCTTGACCAATTCTAAAAATGAGCTTTCAAATAACATTGTTGATTTAGAAGAAAAATTATATATGAGAGCTCAATCTGAACAAACAATTAATATGAATAAACCTCGTAGTTATGAGTCCATTAAAGAAAAGTGGGGGCTTGGATATGAAAGTCCTAAATTTTTAAATTTAGCCATTAACAAATCCCCCACTATATATCACTTTGAATATTTGAGACTTGCTCGTTATGCTCCCCAATTTATAATAGATTGGATGAATGAACAGCAAATCTTAGATATTGAGGCTAAGAGAAGAACGGAAAACACTAGAATGGAACTTCCATTTGTTTATTCGCGTGAAAATGCAAAATATTTTCCTGATCCTCAAAAGAAAAAGAAATCTGGAATATTTTTAAATACAAACTCATCTAACAAAACAACTTTACCAAACAACTATTTTGATTCTTATATTGTAAACAAAAATGAGGATAGTGTTTCTAAAACATCTTATGATACTAAGAAATACGTTCCTCCTTTGATTTTAGAATCTAAAATTGTTGAGTTGGAAGATAAGATAGATGATGATTTTATTCAAAACAGTTTGGAAAAAGATATTTTTTTTACTGTTTTTAAATCTAGTTTTGAAGAGAATGTTATTTCTGAAAAACAAGTTTCTGGATTTTCTGAGGTTTCAGTTGAAAATAAAATGGGATTTTCATCAAGTGTTGGTTCTCGGTCCAAGCTAGAAACGAAAACTGGACTTTTTCGGTCTCAGTTAGAAACGAAAACATCAGTTTTCGGTTCATCCTTGGAACGAAAACCAGATTCTTACTCTTATCATTGTGATAATTTTACGACTTATGCTACTGAAGGTGAATCATATAAGTTGTCTGATCAAATGGATGATTCTTTGACTTTCAATGATTTTTATTTTTCAAAGAAAAGAAAAAGAGGACGGTCAAGAAAGTCTAAGAAGAAAGATAAGAATGAGTCTGATAAATCTGATTCTGATTATTCCTTTTCAGATCGGCCTTTGAGAAAGGAAATCAAGATGGAATGGCGGGTGAAGAATAGAAAAATAGATGATATACATGTATTAGATAAACGTGATGATACTTGTAATAAAAACACATTTGCTAGTTTGAATAATGTTAAAAAATATTCTCGTGAGCAAATGTTGATTCTTCAACAGAATATCACATGTTTGTCTTCTTCATGTGATCTATCTTCTATTGCTTTACACATTTCATCTAAATGTACTAACTCTTCTTTGTTTCACTATGCAAAATCTTTTGTGAAAAGTACATTTATCTTTAACAAACTCATGGACTGTTCTAATAAAAAGGGACCCATTCTGAAGTGGGTTCCTAAATCTTTGTGAGTTTTTCTACATGAATGCAGCCTAGTCATCTCTGGTATTTGGACTCTGGATGTTCAAAACATATGACTGGCAATAAATATTTATTGTCAAATTTTAAAGAAAAGTCTGGAGGTCGTGTGAGATTCGGAAACAGAGACACTTCTCCTATTCTTGGCTATGGCGATCTTGTACAAGGCAACATAACGATTAAAAGAGTTAGCTATGTTGAAGGTCTCGACTTCAATCTCTTTAGTATTGGGCAATTCTGTGATAAGAATTTGGGAGTCAATTTTAAATCAAAAAGAGTCACAGTCAAAGATGACAGTGGTAAGGAACTTCTTATTGGTAGAAGACGGTCAAATCTTTACACTATTGACTTTTCAACAGCCAAGTTTCCTTCCAAGACTTGTCTTCTTTCAAAGGCTTCAGTTCAAGAAAGCTGGTTGTGGCATAGACGGCTAGCACATCTCAATTTCAAGTACATTGATCGTCTTGCTAAAAACGACTCAGTTCGTGGTCTTCCGACTCTTCGATTTCAAACAGACAAACTTTGCCGAGATTGTGAGAAAGGCAAAATGAAGAAAGTTGCACACAAGCCAAAGCCCGATTTTTGCACAAAGGATATTCTAGAAATCCTTCATGTAGACTTGTGTGGTCCAATGAAGACAAAGAGTATTGGTAAGAAACGCTATGTATTGGTCGTTGTTGATGATTATTCAAGATACACTTGGGTTCGTTTTCTGAAATCCAAAGACGAAACCCCGGAGATACTCATCACTCTCATCAAGTCTACTCAGACTAACAAGCAAAAACCAGTCAAGATTGTCCGATCAGACAATGGTACATAATTCAAGAACAGCATTTTACAAGCTTTTTATAATGATCATGGCATCCAACAACAGTTTTCTGCCGCACGTACACCACAACAGAACGGAGTTGTTGAACGCCGCAATCGTACGCTTGTAGAAGCTGCTCGTTCCATGCTTGCTTACTCTGAACTTCCTATCTCTCTTTGGGCCGAGGCTATCTCTACTGCATGTTATACTCAGAACCGTTCGATTCTTCATCGCAGATTCAATAAGACTCCATACGAATTGATGAATGGAATCAAGCCCAATATCAAATACTTCAAAGCGTTTGGGTCAAAATGTTATGTTCTGAACGATCGAGATAACCTCAACAAGTTTGCACCAAAGGCTGATGAAGCAAGTTTTCTTGGTTATTCAATTTCTTCAGTTTCTTATCGAGTATATCTTACTTCTTTGCGCAAAGTCATCGAAAGTGTCAATGTCAGATTTGATGAAGCTGCTGGTTTGGCTTCTGACCAGCCTGGATCAGAACCTGGTGTTATTAAGAATGCTTCTGATCAACTAAGATCAGAACCAGTGAAGATTTCTGATAATCAAGATTTTTCATCTAATACTTCATCTATTATTCTTACTGATCTTGATTTATTATTTGAAAATTTTTATGAAGATGTACCTGTGACTGAACTTCCTACATCAGCAGTTGAAACTACATCTCAACTGGAACCATCCATTGTTATAGAGCTGAATTTTTCTCCACCAGTTCAATCTGAAGATGCTCCAGCTATTTCTGATGACTCTCAAACAACATTTCCAGATGTTACGTTATCTGAATCAGTTGAAGTAGTCCCTCCTCCAACAATTACTACTCAGATTATCTCTTCTGATTCAGAACCTCTCATAATTTCATCTCATGATATTCAAAGTGTTCAAGATGAAATAATTCCTCTACCTCATATGACAAAATGGACAAAGGCGCATCCTCTTCATCAAATCATTGGTGATCCTGCTTCTTCGGTATCAACTAGGTCAAAAGTTGCTTCTTCAAATGAATGTTTGTTCACTTGTTTTCTAAGCAAGCTTGAACCTACAAAAGTTTCTGAAGCATTGGCCGACCCAGACTGGATTATTGCAATGCAAGAAGAACTGAATCAGTTCAAGGCATTAAAGGTATGGCGTCTTGTTCCAAAACCACGAGGAAAGAGCATTATCGGAACGAAGTGGATCTTTAAAAACAAGAAAGATTCAGAGGGTATTGTTGTCAGAAACAAAGCAAGACTTGTTGCAAAAGGCTATCGTCAACAAGAAGGGATAGACTATGATGAGACATTTGCTCCCGTTGCACGTCTTGAAGCTATTCGAATGTTTCTTGCTTTTGCTGCTTATCAGAACTTTAAAGTTTATCAGATGGATGTAAAGACAGCGTTTCTTAATGGTCGTCTAAAAGAAGAGGTCTATGTCTCTCAACCAGAAGGCTTTATGGACAAAGATCATCCAGATCATGTTTACATCCTCGACAAAGCATTGTATGGCTTGAAACAAGCTCCAAGAGCGTGGTATGACGAATTGTCTGCATTTCTGCTAAGCTCAGGTTTCACAAAAGGTTTAATCGATAGTACTCTGTTTGTTTTTAGAACAGATTCTGATATTTGCTTAGTTCAAATTTATGTTGATGACATTATTTTCGGCGCTACTAATCCTTCACTTTGTACTTGGTTTTCCGATCTCATGACGTCTAGATTTCAGATGAGTATGATGGGAGAGATTAAATTCTTTCTCGGACTCAATGTTCAGCAACTTTCAGATGGGATTTTTATCAATCAAGCCAAATATGTCTTTGACATTCTGAAGAAGTTCAATTTGGATAAATCTACAAGCATTGGAACTCCAATGGCTCATGGTGCAAAGATAGGCTTGGACCCAGATGAAAAAACTGTTGACATCAAGACTTACAGAGCCATGATAGGATCTCTAATGTATTTAACTGCCAGTAGACCGGACATCATGTTTTCAACATGCTTACTTGCACGATTTCAGGCGAATCCAAAGGAATCTCATTTGTTAGCTGTAAAACGGATCTTCCGTTACATCAAAGGAACACCATATCTAGGTTTGTGGTATCCTAAATCTTCTGATTATTCATTAACAGCTTTTTCAGATGCAGATTACGGAGGAAATCAGCTTGATCGCAAAAGCACTTCCGGGCATATCCAGTTTTTGGGAGATCGTTTGATTAGCTGGTCATCAAAGAAACAGAACTGTGTGTCAATCAGTACTGCTGAAGCAGAATATGTGGCCGCTGCAAGCTGCTGTGCTCAAGTGTTATGGATGAAAACCCAGCTGCGGGACTATGGGTTGAATTACAACAAAATTCCAATCTTTTGTGATAGCAAATCTGCCATTGCTATTTCTGTAAACCCGGTTCAGCACACTAAAACAAAGCATATTGATATGAGATATCACTTTATAAAGCATCACGTCGAAGAAGGTACGATTGAACTTTATTTTGTACCTACTGAGTATCAATTAGCTGATATCTTTACTAAAGCATTGGATGAAAAACGCTTTAATTTTCTTCTCACGAAAATTGGAATGCTTAATTTAAAGATTCAAAATGATTAACAAATTTTGTTTAACAGAATAGAATTTTTATAAATTTTCTATCTTTTGATTGCTTGTGCATGCCTAGGAAATATTTACAAGTTTATTGTTTATAAATGATTGTTATTTGTTCAAATTTCAAAATTTCTGATCTTGAATGGTCCACTTCATGAAAATTTTGATATGTGTTTTAAGATATGTAGGTCAATATATAATAGTCATCAAGGCTTTGAAATCCTATTTTACAAATTTTATGGATGATTATGGAGATATAGGCTAAACTAATTAGTTAGTTGATCCTAGTGATTGAGATGATAAAATAATTCATATTTTGTAATACAGAAATCATTTAGTTTGATAGTTCATATCTGTGACCTTTCTGGTTTGGAAGAGTAAGATCCGTGGGTTGCTTGACAACTGACCCCCTAAGGCTACGGTTTGGGAGCGGTTGATCAGAAATTCTGCTATAAAACCAGTTAGAAAGTCATGTTCTACTGATATGAATGGGCTTAGGAAATATCGATATAGCCTTTCTGATCTGGGTAAGTAAGTTCTGTGGGGTGCTTGTCACCTAGTCCCCTAAGGCTATGGTCTGGGAGCGGCTGATCAGAAAACCTGCTATAGGATCAGATAGAAAGTTATGTTTACGATGTTTTCTAGGTTTACTAAACTCTCTGGTTAAAAAGATGCCAAAGTGCACAAATGCAAAAGATGCTATAAGAGCACACTCATTTGAAGATGCCAATGTGCACACTGTACAAAAAGATGCCAATGAGCACAACATCTCATGATACTTGGTGAAACTGCTAAGATGTGATAAACCTTTAGATCTATGAAAGTTCTATTTTTTTTAGTGTGAGTAACAGCTGTTTTTACTCTTATATAGTGAAATACATTTTTCTTAAGACTGGTCATTTTTTCTCATGTTTGTTCACCTATTAGACGGATGAAAATCTTTGTTTTCGAACTAATATACACTCTTTATGCAATAATACATGTCTATAGTTCCAAAAGCATGCATAGGATTTCATTAGATGGTTTATTTTATGAAAATTTTATTAGGTCAAATTTTATTTGTCAATTATTTTTTATTCTTTAAAATACTCAGTAATTACAAAATCTTGTTTAATTTTATTTTCTAAAAATGTTGATGTAATATGGAATGATTTTCTTTTCTCAATATTTAAATTTTTTTTTTCTTGGAAAACCCGGTTCTTTAAACGATTTTCAAATTTCACTTTTCCCAAGGTCACTATTCATCTTCTTCTTCATTCATTTTTCTCTTCCATTCGGTTCTTTGGGTTACAAATTTTTTTTTCAAAGTTCAGATTGTCTTCGACTCTTTTTGATTTCACTTGTGTGTTTCGTGGTTCGCCGATTCTACTACAAATCGTTTTTCTCATTTCGGTGGTGGTGAAGTTCAGGGGGAGTATTTGAATCGACTGGTTCTTCTAGATTTTAAGTCGATTTTTTTTTGTTTTTCAACAAATTCCGCATTACAGGTATGTTTTTCTACTCTTATGCTTCGATTGAAAGGTTTTATGAATGCATTTTTGTAGGGGGAGCAAAGGGAGTTCTTTCGATTATAATCTGGATCGAGAACTTCACTTCTCGGTTCTCTCATCAACTGAGAATTTTACTTCTCGGTTCACTCATAACCGAGAACTTCACTTCTCGGTTCTCTCATCAACTGAGAACTTTACTTCTCGGTTCACTCATAACCGAGAACTTCACTTCTCGGTTCTCTCACCAACCGAGTACTTCAACCTTGTTTCACTATATAATTTTGTCATCTTTGCTTCTCGGTCCATCTCATACCCGATAAGATCATTTCTCGGTCTATGTTATAACCGAGAACCTTTCTTCTCGGTTCTTGGTGCAACCGAGAACTTTGTTTTTCGGTTCTTGTTTCAACCGAATTTTACCCTTTTCGGTTTGTTCTTCAACCGAAAACCTCACTTGGTTCTTTCAGATTGATTATGTCCTAACTTTTTAACTATGCTTATTTTTCAGACTTAATGGCTGATGTTCAAGTACAACAAGATGAGAATGATCTCTTGGATCATCTTAATGATCAAGAACAGATTTCTAGGCTTCGTCCTATGCCTTCTCAGCCTTCAACAACAGCTGATCAATCTGCTCAAGGACTTGTTCCGGATGATTTTCTGCATCATTCTCACTTCCTTCCTTACAAGGGCAATAATCATTATGTTGATTTTGGACATCTGAACATACGTGGTGTGGTGAAAGAAATTTTAAGAGGACATCCCCTTGCTTATGCGTTGACAAAAACAGTTGATGTTCCTGAGGTATATGTGCAGCAAGCCTGGCACTATATTACAATGAATGATAAAGTAAATCCTCCACATTTCCTGATAAGTGTAGATCAGTTTGAATCTCGGCTTACTTTCAGAAGGTTACGTGTGCTTCTACAATTTCCAGGTCCTGATTCTAGACCAGGCAAAGTTGCTTATGATCCGTTTCCTTCTGATCAAACTGTTCTTGATGGCATTATTGCACTTGGTTATAATGGTGAACTCAGGAAAGTGACTCAGTTTCACAAGGCTAAGCTTCCACCTCTCTGGTATGATTTTTTCTCTATATTCAATCGGTGCTTAACTTCAAAGGCTACTGGTACAGATAGCACAAGCATGCCGATTCTGAAGCTATTCTACTGTGTTATTCACGATCTTCATATCGATTATACTTTGGCCATCTGGACTGGTCTTTCAGAAGTTGTATATGCTAAAGCGACAAACAATAGGAGAAAGTTTGTGCCGTTTTTGCGATTTTTAAAGATTTTTGTTCGGAGCATTATGGATAGCACAGAGAATTTTCCTGCTCGCACACTGTGGCCTCGCATTGCCGATTATCAGTGTAAATACTTCCAGATTCAAAAGCATACGTTTACGAATGAAGATCAATGGATGCCCATTCCAGCAATTCTTATAGTGAATTATGCAGATTTGATAAATGAAGCTGTGGTCGAATACATGCTAGATCATGATTACGAGATTCCACAGGCAGAGAATGCTGATGAAGATGTTCAAGTTGCTCATTTACATCAACAAGATCAAGACCAAGATGCAGAGGAACATGTTGATGAAATTCAAGAAGTTGCAGAGCAAATTCAGAAACAACAACAGGAATTCCCTGTTGGTTCTCGTTTGGTTCAGGCAATCCCTGAATCAAGTTCAGATATTCACTTTGTCATTGAAGATGAACTTGAGGAATTACATGCTAATGATGATAATCAAGAGTTTGTTGATTTTCAATCCAATCAAGAAGGTTCTGATGATGAGTCTGTTCCAATAAATCCAAGTGTTGGCCATCTTGCTGTAGACGAGCTTGATCTTTCACTGAAGAAATTTTCTGCTGCTCATGAATCTTCTACTGTTGTTGTATCTACAACTGATTCAGCATTGACTATGGGGTTCACTTCTTCTGGTTTGCACTCTTCTTCAAAATTAGACATTGTTCATAATCTTCTACGGACAACAAAGGCTTCTATGGATGCAGAAAGGGATACTCAATTAGCCAGGATGGAGGCGTTTCTGCAAGGAAATCTGTCAAATATTGATCCTTCTATTATCCCGCCACAGTTATTGACCGGCAAACCCATAGAACTTCATCTTTCTCATTCAGCAGCTCTGGGTTCTGCACCTTCACTATCTGCACCGATTTTTTCGTCATCTACTATGTCATTTGGTCTTCTATCTTCTTCTGCTCAAATGGCTTCATGTGCTACTATGTCATCAACTTTTGCGGGTGCATCTTCTTCTTCTACTCCTGCAGGTCCTCGTATTGATGATCTTTCTGTTCAGGAAGTAGCTGAGCACTTAAGAGCTCGACTTGCATCTATGGCTCTAGCAAATCAACAGTCGATCGATCTTTTGTCTCTTCTCAGATCTTTTCAGCCATCATTTCGACCACCTACAACTGAAGATTCTCTCTCTGCTTTACGATCAGACTTTGAGAAATTTAGAGATGAGGTACAGTTAGGTTTGGGTCAATTGCAATCCACTGTTTTTGCCATTGCTCAACACTTGCAGGTTCCAAATGTCTCGTGTCGTGCTGAAGCTGGACCATCTAACAAGCGTTCACATGATCATGATGATTCTCAACCTGATCATGAGGGGGAGAAAAAGAGACGCTTGGATAAGTCTGCAGCTGATCTTTCTAAAGAAAATAAAGCAGAAACTGCTCCAAGTGAAACATGCTCTGCTGATAAAGAAAAGCCTAAAGAAGCAGAAACAGAAATGCAGTCTATGTTTGAAGACATGTTAAGCAAAGTAAATCTTCCAGAGACTGACATTTCTACTGAAAACAATTTACAGTTGGTACTTTATGTTGATCCAGATTCTGAGCCAGTTTCTTCTGTTATACCAAAATCTGTGAATATGACTGAAGCTGAAGCGTTTGAAAACTTCAGAGCATCTTACGAAAATATTATTGATGTGGATTCTGAAAATGAAATTGATGCCAAGTTTGAAAGCTTTTGGAAAGTTAAAGAAGAAAAAGAAGAAGATGATGATGATAGTGATGCTGATGTATTGTATGCAGATCTTTCATCTCAAGAAGTTAGATTTCCTTTTCAAGATGAACAGAATTCTCCACAAGATGATTCTTCTCAGATTCAGTCTGAAGCAGTTTCAAATCCTCTATTTGTCTCTACAACTCTTATATCTTCTACATCAGTTGTCTCTGAGCTTCCAGCAATTGTTTCTAATGTGTCTATTCCAGTCATGATTCCACCTACCAAGATTCCTCGTGCTCCATCAAGTAAATCTGATAAGTCAGTTGATCCTAATTATATGGCTCCTGATTTTATTCCAGAAAATCTTAGATCTTCAGGAATTCCTATTTCAAGGGAGCATAGACGACAAAGGTTTGAGGCTAGAGATATGAGACAGGTGTTTCGAAATGTATACCTTGAAGATACTCACCGAAGTATTTTTGTGAAACACAAGACTGCTTTGAGTTTTGAGTTTTTCTTGGGCATTGAAAAAGAGTCTGATCTTGTTAAACAGAACTATTTGATGGCCATGAGGTATTTGAGACAAGGGAAAGAAACAATATATTCTGAGAAGGGGATTGTACAAGTTAAATGTGTTTCCATGTTCAACATATTCAACATCTGGGTTTCTAATTTCACTGTTCAACGAAGAGACTGCAAAGACTATACCTTCACAGAAGCAGATTTTAATGAAGTTCATGTGGATGATATTGAGTTTCTATTCAATTTCTTCAGCTCTCTCAATGAACGATCAGATGATATGAATAGAGCCTTCAACACTGTCAGAAGACATATTATCAGAACAATTCGCTTCTATAGCTTATTTGACTTTCAGTTGGGTGTCGAAAATCATCAACCTACGGTCAACTTGCACAAGCCAAAACAGAAGCTTGACAACATTAAAAGTTTCTTATTATATACTGTTGTTGATGAACTGTATGGTGTGGTGTACAGAAACTTGAAGGGTCGTCATTGTTTTATGAGATTTGAAGAAGTCTGCAAGTATTCTGATGGAACTTTGAAGCTTATCAAGATGCATCTAATTCATAAGTTGAATTATGAAAAGCAGAATGTGGCAAACAGACAGAGATTCAATTTTTATCCACAAAAGGAAGGAAACAAGGAGTTACTGAGATTGGAGAAGGCAATTGATGTAATTCAAGACCGAATCAACTTTCGAAATGCTTTACGTCGCCTTGAAGCTCAAGTGGATATCAGAAGATTTTCTTGATTTTAGAGCTCGGCGCCAAAGGTTACAAAGGGGGAGATTGTTAGATCATTTTTAGTTGTAACCTTTGTATTTATTTTACTTTGAGGGTATATAAACCCTTGTCTTAGTTGTTTTTTAAGTACATGTGATTACTTTTGAATATTTGGAATACAATACTTCTTTTGGCTCCTCATTCACTTTCTCTCTCTAGAATCTTAAGATCTTCAGTTCACATAAGCTACAATTTTAATCCAGCAATATGAACTTGTATCTAAGAGATAAGTGTTGGATATAAACTATAATTTTTAATCACTAATACATAATTGCTAAAATATCATTTGTGTGTTTCACTTTTTCCCATCTCTTTCATCTTGGAGGGCTAAATATCAATCTTGTTTGATATTTGACAAGTCGAACATGATAGCAAAATATAATCAAGGCTTCAAAACTTGTTACATTACATTTTACTACTCCATCATGTATATCGTGATTGTGTGAAGCTCCTAGTTTAATTAAAAACCAAGGAACCGAAAACTGAAGCTACTAAAATTGGTCTTTGCTACCCATTTCATATCATTTTCTAACTTTATGTTAATGTCATGTTTTTGGCCTTTTATAATGGACAAGGACAAGGGTGTGTAGAGAAGAAACAATGACGAAATCATACCGTAATATTCTTATCGATTGGAAATGTTATGACGTCAATATCCTGATCAAAGAGCGTCGGCAGATTCTATTATATCTGTATCCCACACCTGAAACAGAATCGAAAAACTGAACTTCGTGAAAACAAGAGAAATAAAGATGCCACATGCAGACTATGACGGAGTATATTTCAATAATAGTCGGCATATGTTGCATAGCTTCATTGATTTTCGCAAGAGCCGGGACAATCTGTGATACAACTCTTTATGATTGAGAATATGCAAATCAAAGTCCAAATAACTTATGCAACAAGAACAAACTTGAGATAAATATATATGATAATGTCCACATAACCATTGAAGGTGGCTCTTTTCTAGTTTGGGCATAAGATGTAGCACAACAAATTGTGATAATGTTTGAAAATTGGGTAAGTAGCAGGGCATAGAGGAGCTTCAACAAGTAATTATGATCTAAACTTTCCGTTTGGTGAACTTGGTTTGAAGGACGTATGTACACACAACTATAGGGCATTAGAAAATGGCAAAGAAGTCTGTTTGAACTCAAGTTCATAGTTAATATGTTTAGAGCCAAAGAGGACTTTCGATTCTTGCATGATCATGGAATAGGGCTGGTTGGATATTAAAGTTCAAGGGTGTTTGACTTGAAGCAACCTTTTCTTTTCGGTACTTGATGTAATGTGGTGTTGTTTGGTTTTTATGGCTAGAAATATTGTTGGAAACATCTTTGCATTGGATGTATGTTAACATACGTGTGGGGGGGGGGGGGAATCATTCACTGTCATCATCTTAATTTATCGTTGAATATTCCATATCTTTTGGAGTGCTCTAATCTGAACGAAAAAGAAAAAAAAACTCGACCTTTCAGCGAACACATATCTAGAGTTTGCTCAAATTATGATTTACTCTCAAGAAAAAAGGAAAGGTTCAAATCAGTGTTAGATGTTTTAGTTTATTCAACTCTGCAACTGCTATTACATATATTCCCAATCTTTGCAAGTTGTGGGAACTGTTATCTTTGTATGGTGAAAATCTTGGTTAAATTGTGTTCAAAGGTACATGAAACCATTTAGGGGAAGATGAAGATTTGGTTTTGAGCTTGATTGATTTGTTGTAACAGAAACTTTTTATCTAATGAATGGATTGTGGTTTTCATTCACTCAAGTCCTACTAAAGAAAAAGAGCATTTAGCTTTAACTATTTTGAAGACACTTGGCCTTTTTTATCTTGAAAATGTTGATATGAATTTTGGTTTTTTGATGCAATGCTTACATCAAGCACTGAAGAGGATAGAGAAGTACTGGTGTCATCACACTATTGAATCTTTTTTGAGGCACTAGTTTCAGTTGTGGCCTATAGCTGTTTTATCTTTCTGAATGGGAGGTTGCATTTGTTTTGGTTTTATGTTCTAGAGTTGTTCCTCCATCTGTTGGGAGTTTGTAGTGTAGAGTCTCTTGTTTTAGATCTTGTATATTTTTCATATGTATATATATATATGGAAATTATGTGGCTGTCGTATATGCAAGCTTGACAATATTTAGTTAAAATGACGCTTTGAGCATATTAATTAAAATGCATAGTTTTGAGGATATATACAAGCTTGCATACAGGCCAACCCCATACTTACCATCCCCATACATACATACATACATTCATATATATATATATATATATATATATATGATCTATCGATAAAAAGTTTATGAATCTTGCATAACGAAAATGTTAGTCCTTCAAGAAAGTAGCACGTGAGACAAAAAGGCGTTAACATATTAGCAGAATGTCAATAAACTAGTATTTTTGTGCTTGTAATTTAGCATGGTATGATGAAGTCTTGTAGAAGTTACAAAATAAAACAAGGGCCAAGTAGTTTCATTTATGTGGTAGACCGACGTCATATTGTGTCGCATTCACATCCTTTTTTGTTTAGAAATGTCAAAAAGTAGGAAAATGTGATTATGTAGGATGATTAACCATTTACTGCTTGCTCTCAATTTGAATTGAATGATTACAACACCCAGCGATTCAAGAATCTAGTATTCTTCCAAAATTGGTTAATGCCAGATTGTCTAAACAAATGTCCCTCCTCAACCTAGTAGGTTATTCTTTATACTACTACCCACAGGCCATATGGAATAACTAATTTAGATTCCTATGTGCTCCCTCCAAAACAGAAAACAATATAACAATTAATAAATAGATAAACACCCCAAAATACCCTTGCTAGCGGATACTTATTCCAAATACTACCCCATACTATTTCTGGTTTCTTCGGACATAGGTGAATCTGATGGGGGGGGGGGGGGTTATCAATACTGGTATAAGAGCGTATGGCTATATGCCCACCGTTGTTAACTCAAGTAGCTTTTTGGTCACATGAAGCGATCTAGTTAAAGTTGGAGCTTAACTTGCAATTGTAGTTGATTCTGCTGTGGTAGGAGTAGTCATCAAGTTAAATCCTAGGAATGTACATGTGGGTGGCCATACAAATCTTTACTATGAAATATATTGGGAGTTTTGGCTTGTATGTTTTGAGTCTAAAGAATTATCAGTATAAAAGACTACTATAAACATTAAACTATGAAAATGACAATATCTGGCCGTCCAAGTTTGAGTACAACTACCTAAGGAGTTTTGAAGTTTATGTTGGTATCAAAGCAATTGAAGATACATGTTTTATATAAGATCAATTGAAGCCTATATGGGCCTCTACAAGCTTAAAAGATATTCAAAAATACGTTAAGTAGGGAGTATTAGAGTAAAAGTAAGTATCTACACAGAGAAAAAAAATTCAAGAATAACAAGCATGAGACTCTTTGAGAGTACGTGGGTTAAATGCAATACTTAAGGCCCCAGGTATGACCACTTTTGAAAGTGGACATACATGCTTTATTCGCCAGGTTTCTAGTCTGCAAAACATGATTGGCGTTTGGTTTGAATTCACAGTGATATATATGTTTGTTTGTTAAATGTGTTTTTGTTAGTGTATTATTGTATCCAATATTTAATTAAGAAAAGTCAAGTCAAGATAAGTCAACAAAGTCAAAGTCTGTAAAGTCAATATGTTGTTTAGTATTGAAAGTGTTTGTATCTTGTGTTAGCATCCTTGGTATAAATACCTTAGGTGCTTTGTAATCTTGTAACTATAAGCATATTGTACGTATTCATTGTCACATCAATATACATATGACTAGAGCCTTTCTCTCTCTACTCTCTCTCTAGAATCTTGATATTGTTAGATCATTAATTGAGAATTGCTTGATTGTGTTTGGGAATACAATTTCAATTGGTATCAGAGCAAACCAAACTAATCAGAAGGATCATTACATCAAAATTTGATTAAATTTTTCGAAATCTTGATTTTCACGAACTGTTTTCTTGAAAGTTACTGTTTGATCTGTGGTTTTATTGTTTTTGTACAATTAAATCAAGAAATTGATTTGATTGTATACGTTTTATCAATTGGATCAACTTTCGTTCTGATCACATTATCTATTTCGAACATTAGATTGATCTATTTGATCAAATAGCTATTTTTGTGAAACTCGAACTCAAACACTGTTTCTTGAATCAATTTGTTGATTTTTGATGTTTTAATGGAAATCTTGTGGTAGATTTGTGTTATAATTGATAATTCGATCATATTGGTGCAATTTCATGTTTAGATTTGCAGGTTTTGAGTCGAATTGGATCGATTTCATGAACAAAAGTGTCGAAACGCGCAAGATCTGACAAATGCGCAAGTTCATCAACAAACGCGCAAGTTCATCATCAAACGCGCAAATCAAAGAGATTTGATGTTTTGGCTAGAACGCGCAAGTGTCTGAAGAATGCGCAAGCAAAACGTGCGAGTTTACTAACACGCGCTAACTGAAGCGAGCGAATTCTATAAACGCGCAGGGCGAAGCTTGCGAGTTTGGTTGAAACGCGCTAAGAGGCGTGCGAGTTTGGTTGAAACGCGCTAAGAGGCGTGCGAGTTTGATAGAAACGCGCTAAGAGGCGTGCGAGTTTGATCGAAACGCGCTACTAATGACCTGCGAGTTCTAGAAACGCGCACATTACCATTTGAGAGTTTCAGTGTGAATAGTGACTAGTGTGTTTAGTGGTCTGCGAGTACAGTGACCTGCGAGTTTCAAGACTTAAATTTTTTTTGAAAATTAAAATATTTTTGTGTGATCCAAGTTTGACTTTTTAGTCAACATTTCTGATTTGTTTGGGAACGATCATTTTTATTCAAGCATTTCTTTCTAGAGAAAAATATGTCAGAAAAATTTTCTCTAGGGGCGCTGCCCCCATACCCCCGCAAGGGCGTTGCCCCTTGACCCTATCCGCTAACCGGGTAACGGAAACCCCGTGCTAAGTCTGCGAAGGGGGACATATTTTGTTAGTGGTCATAATTTTCTGATTTTTTTTAGCTACCATTCTATTCAAGATGCCAAAGGCAGATGAAAGAGGAAATACTGTACTTTCAGCTAGAGATATGGTTGTATTGTACATGCCTGAGATACCAAAAATAGAAGCCGAACGAGATCAACTGAAAAATCAGAATTCAGTGCTTCTAAAACAAATTCAGGAGTTGAAATTAAATTTGTCAAATTCTGACAAAACTTCTGACTGTATAAAGTGTACTAATACTGTTAAATCTAATTCTGCAGGTATCATCAGTGCAAAAGAGAACGAGATAAGAGAGAAAGAGAAAGAGATAAAAGCGAAAGAGGAAATGATTGATCTAAAAGAAAAGACTATTCAGTCATGTGAGAAAGAGATTAAGTTGAAAGATAGAAAGATTACGAAACTTCAAAGCCAACTGAAGACAACTGAACAAACGTCATCTGCACTACAAGCTGAATTAGTTGAGCTTCAACTCAAGTTTAAGGCTTTTGAAGATAAGATATCTTCCTTGGAAATACAGAATGTTGAACTGTCAAAAAGCATCCAAGCAGAGAAAGAAAAATCAAAACTGGAGACATCTTCAACTCAAAAGATATCTGACTTTTCAAAGAAAACATTACAAGAGAAAAAGGATCTTGAGCTGAGATGCATTAAACTTTCCAAGCAAGTGTCTGATTTTGAAAAGATAATCATTACTGAAAGAGACACATTTGCTAAGGAAAGAAAAGTTCTTGAAGATAAAAACTCTGAATTTCCCAAGCAAATTTCTACTTTACAAGACTTTCTAGAAAAGGAAAGAAATATTTTCAAAGAAAAGAAGCAGTCTTTTGAGCAAGAAAAGAAATTATTTGAAAAGAAAAATGCTAGGATTTTCAAAGATATTTCTGAGAAAAACAAGAACTTGGAAACAGATTTTGAACAAGAACGTTCATATTTTGAATCTGAAATATCTAAGCTCACATCCAAATTATTTGTTCTATCATCAGATATTCTTAAAGAACAGAAGGAAAGATCTGATTTGAAACAAAAGTTTGACACACTTATTTCTGAAAGAAATATTTTATCTGAAAAGATAAAGAACTTAGAAGCTGCAAACGTCAATTTATCAGAAAAGATTTCAGTTGATGTGATTAGTCATTCACCTGTTGATAACTCAACAGAATCAGTCTGTTCTTTCAAAACAACTTCTAGTTCTATCCATGACAAAAATGTTTTGAAAAAGAAAAGTGTCAAACCACAAACTGTCAAATCAAGTCAGATCAGACCATCTAATCTATTTTATAACAAATCTGTTGATGGTTCAGCGAGCTTCTATGTTAAAACTCTTAGAAAGCAATCTAAGAAAAATCAGATGGTCTGGAGAGTGAAGAGTTCTTCAGATGAAGAGAAGAAGAAGGACAAAGCATCTGCATCCACATCTAAAGCCAAAAGGAACAGTGTGCATAAAGGTAACTCTTTTGGTAATCCTCATTTGCTTTATTCTACTAACTATTTGATCAGGATTGCTCAAAGGAAAATATGTTGTTCTTACTGTGGAGAGAATGATTTCGTCCAACAAGAATATACTCATAACTGATACGGATCTTACAGAATTACTTCTCAGAATTCAGGATTTAAAAGATATAAGTCTAATGAGAAGTGGATTCCTAAATCTAACATACCAGGACCCAAATACCAGTGGGTACCAAAATTTGTTAAATCTGTTTCGTAGGTACCACAGGTATAGGGGGAGCAAGATGTATGACTTCTAGACAAATCAGTCTAGGACTCGTACTTCAAAGTACAAGTAATGGCTTTTGAACAAAACAGTTCAAAACCCGAACTTTAATGTAAAGGATTGTGGCTTCTGATCACATGACAGATCAGAACCCGTTCTTAAATGTTCAGATAAGGATATTTTGCAAATATCCAGGGGGAGCTTATCTGACCTAAATCATTCTATAATTGAAGCAATTCTTTGTTCACAAAAGCCTGAATCAAAACTCGCAGACAAACTCGCAGCTGTGAAACTCGCAGATGGGTACTTGCGCGTTTTAACAAACTCGCAAGCAAACTCGCAGAAGTACGGAACTCGCTGACTTTGACTTGCGCGTTATAGAAACTCGCTAACTTCGACTAGCGCGTTTTATAAACTCGCTAACTTCGACTAGCGCATTTGAGACCGAATCTTCAACTTGTGCGTTCTGGCGATGAACGTGCGCGTTTCACGAAATCTGCGCGTTCTTGGAAAGAACTTGCGCGTTTTATGGATCTAGCGCGTTCTTGGGTTTTCTTGCGAGTTCTTCACCTGTTCGATAAAAAATCAAGTAAAACTTGATTTCTGATTCTGCAAAACACACAATTAGTGCACGATAACAACCTGATCAAGATTACAACACTGAATTTTCAAAAAAAACCGAAAATTACAGTGTTTTGTCCGAATTACAGTGTTCGACGTTACTATTCACAAAACTAACAATTTGATCAAATTGACCAATCTAAAGTGCGAATTTGACTATGTGATCTGAACAAATGTTGATCCTTATGATAAGACGTTCACAATCAAATCAATTTCTTGATTTAATTGTGCAAAAACACGAAAAATCAAGATCAAACAGTGAAAATGAAACAGTCCGCCAAAAATATTTCAAAAAAAAAATTCAAATCTGATCCAAATCGGCTTCTTCTTGTTTGCTCTGATACCAAATGATATAGTCCACTCAAATCACACACACAAATCAATCAAGAACAATGAAATTCATGGGGAAATCACATGTGTATTAATGTCACAAGTGAAAGGGTTACAAGGTTTTCTCTCAAGGGTTCTCTCTCTCTCTAGTATTACAAAATGAGGCTTATTCTATAACAAAAGCAAGGAAGACCTATTTATAGGTCAAACAAGAAACAAGGAAAACTTACAAAAGTCAACACAAATGATCTAAACTAAAATTACAATAACAGTTTTCTAGTTAATCGCATCGAAGCACGGAGTGATCAGTTTGACATGTACATGCTACTGGATGTAAATACAGAGGTTTATCCTATGCATGTTGGTGAGAAATTTATGATGGTTCTAGGTTCTACCTTGAATTTGGATGGAACTCCCGACAGCGGATTTTTTACTCCGATAATCTCAACACTTCTCTTTCATATAAAAACTCCATCTTCTATAAATTGTCTATATAAGTTCTTTTAATAAGCTCTTAGATCCCGACAAACATATACAAACATATAGAAAATAATCTCATTCATATAATAATAGCATACATGTTAGCTTATTGATGAAGAGTTGTCTCTACAAGCTCACGTGCGGCCCTTAGTACTCGTACCAAGGCAACCAAACTCAGGAAACACAAAGCCAAATGAGCAAACAAAATCCTTAGAGAGAGAGAGAGCGAGAGAGGAGAATTCAAAACTTTTATTACTCTTCCCTCAATTTAGTACTTTACTAACGAGGGACTACCATCTTTTATAGGCTTCTATATACAAGTCTATAATATTCTATCTAGATATTTACATAGAAAGATCTAGAGATATAAACCCCATAAAGGTAAGAAGTCTTCTAGAATATGTTTGGTCCTTTTTAATTTCTCTTTGAGGTTCCACCATGATCTTGAAAGGTTTGTTACAAAAGGATTAGTTTGGATTTCCTGTAAAACATAAGTTTGTTGTCTTACACTTAAACTTTTTATGGAAGTCACACAACATGTGTTATGTAATTGATGAAAAAATTCATAAGCCATTTACTATCTCAATTCCTTTTTACTCTTTCAACAAGGTTCTCCCCTAAAATCATTTAGCATATCGATTAACCCAAACTAGTTGAGACACGCTAGAAGGATATGTAAAGAAAATTAAATGTAATTGAGTTAGACCAAGGGAGATAGGGCTTCCCCTAATTAAACACTAATGCTCGTAATGAAATTCTAAATGACCTAGATATCTTCTTAACCCAAAATACTAGTTTCCATCCAATTCCTACCTGATAATTACTATGCAATTTCCAAGTGATTTCTTTGACATCTAGTCACATCTCATGATCTGAGCTATATAAGAGTTTTGAGTTCAAATTGATATATCTTGTATTAGAAATGATTTATTTGCTAAAATACTCTAGCTTTGTTGATTAAAGAATGATTTGATTCTAAGCCACAGTTATTGCAATTTTGTGATACTAACTGATATGTTCATTTTTGCTCATTATGGGTTTTAGTTACAGTGAAAACCGAGTCCTTGTAATTTGGTTAGTGCATATCTGAATTTTGGGTGCATAAGTGATATATTTGCATTTGTTGATTATTAGGAAAAAAGACTCGTATCATGTTCGAGTCGAGTCCACAAAATTATATCAGTCAAAATAAGTCAAAAGAAATCAAATGTGTTAAGAAACAACAAGAGGAAAATGAAAAATAAGTCAAAAGAAATCAAATGTGTTAAGAAATACCTCCTCGATATGATCCCACCACCGAAACTCGGCCTCAAATTTGATCCTAACAACATTGTATAAAAGAGAAGGGTAGAACAACGCATGGGCACTTGCTCCTACTAGAACCCTCCTAGAATCAGACGATCCGATCCCGACGCACAGAAGAACGACAAAGTGAAGATAATTTGGAGAGACGGTCAGGAGGTAGAATATTGAGAGTAGGGATTTAGGGTTTGTCTTATTTTGGGGGGGAAGAATAAGATTTTGGGGGGAAGTGAGAATTCTGGAAATTTTATATAATCCGCCTCTTTTTTTGTTTGAAAGCATATAAGCCGCCTCTTGTAATTGTAGTTTAAAACTAAATTTTATTTAAAAAATAACATATATAATTATATACCACACACAAACTTAGGAATGGGATTAGGTGAGAAGTGTTTTTAAGTCGTTGAGCACTTTTAATCAAATACCTTCCCATAAATTGCGGCCTTAAAGGAAATTGGAAATGTGCATCTCATCCCGATGTTCGTCCATTTCTAATCCAACGGTTGATAACCACTTCTCACATTTCTCACCAATTTTGACACTTCTCATTGGAACCTAAACCCACAAACTTATACACACACACACAAATATATATATATATATATATATATAGGTGAAGGATCGTGTGGGAAATTGAGTTAACGGTGAGAAACGTGAGAAGTGGATCTGAACCGTTGATCTCTTTTAATCTCAAACCCTCCCATAAATTGCACCTTAGAAGAAAATTGATCTGGTGCATCTTATCTTGGTGCATCTCATCCTAATATACCTCAATTTCTCATCCAACGGTTGATAACCAGTTCTAACGCTTCGCACCCTTAACTCAACTACTCACCGGACCAACCCTATATATATATATATATAGATATGGGTGGATTCAAACGAGAACGCTAACTATTTAAGAAAATATGAAAACGAACGTTAATGTACAAAATCTTATATGATTTACGCGATTTTTCCATGCGACTTAAGTCGCAGCCAAAGTCACTCGCGTCCATTTTTTTCCGTTGACGTAAAATCACATTTGATTTTGCACATTATTTGTTATTCTTGTGTTTTGTTAAATACTTAGTGTTCTCGTTTGATCTTCACACACACAAACACACACACACACACGCTCTCTCTCTCTCTCTCTCTCTCTCTCTATATATATATATATAGATAGATACATATATATGGTTGGATCCAATGACAAATTTACTTAACATGAGAATTGGTTATCAACCGTTAGATGCACATTAAGATGAGATGCACCGGATCAATTTTTTTATTAAGTGCGGTTTATATGTGGGTTTGAGATTATAAGCGATAAAGGTTTAATGTAACCCTTTAAAGCCCAATAGAACCCTTTAAATCCCGATAGATCCATTAAGGCCCAATGAAATCTTTTTAAAGCCCAATAGAACCCTTTAAAGCCCGATAGATACATTAAGGTCCAATGAAACCCTTTAAATCCCAATAGAACCCTTTAAAGCACAATAGAACCCTTTAAAGCGTTATAGATACATTAAGCCCCAATGAAATCCTTTAAAACCCAATATAACCCATTAAAGCACGATAGATCCATTAAGACCCAATGAAACCCTTTAAAGCGCAAGTGAAACCTTTAAAGACCGAACGATCCATTAAGGCTCAGTGAAACCATTTAAAGCCCAAGTGAACCATTTAAAGTCCGATAGATCAATTAAGACCCAATGAAACTCTTTAAAGCCCAAGAGAACCCATTCAAAACAGATAGATCCATTAAGGCCTAATGAACCCCTTCAAACCCAATGGGACCTTTTAAAACCCGATAAATACATTAAGGCCTAATGAAACCCTTTAAAACCCAATAGAACCCTTTAAAACCAATAGATTCATTAAGTCCCAATGAACCCTTTAAAGCCCGATAGATCCATTAATGCTCAATGAAAGTCTTTAAAGCCCAATAGAACCTTTTAAAGTCTGATAGATACATTAATGCCCAAAGAAACGCTTTAAGACCCAATAGAATCCTTTAAAGTCCGATAGATCCATTAAGACCCAATCAAACCCTTTAAAGCACAAGTCAACCCTTTAAAGACATATAGATCCACTAAGGCCCAATGAAACTCTTTAGAGCCCAAAAGAACCCCTTCAAACCCGATAGATCCATTAAGGCCCAATGAAGTCATTTAATGCACATAGATCCATCGCGATTTAGCAAACAACACATGTATATATATACACACCCACACATAACATAGACCCACGGATTTATCATTATTTTTGTAGTCTGTTTTTTATTTTATTTTTCTTTTTTGTTTTATCTTTTACCTATTTAGCATCATTTAGTCTTTTTATTTATTTTTATATGATGAGTATAATAATAAGGGGCATTTAGGGTAAACATTTAAAGACTATTTTTTATGCATCAAATACACTTGTTAATTATTATTTTTAAATAATAATTTGTTAATGCATATTACTTAAAATTCTAAATTTTGATTTTTATTTAAACAAGGCGCCATAATAAATACTAGATTAACACTACGAGATGAAACACTTTTTTTTATTTGCTAAAATATTTAAAATTTTAAAACTCTTCTTATAACTAAATATAGTTATAACTCTTTTTATTAAGTATATATTATCTCTTTAATTTTAAATATAAAATACATTAAATATAGTTATCTATACTATATTATAAAGCATAGATAAAAAACTCTTAAATACAAATTATTAGGCACAAGATATCATTATTTTATGCAAGGTTTTAAAAATCTCTTAATTTACAAGTACGAGTTAATGATTAATAAATAGTTAATCACTAAAATACCTCTGATTTAATTGAACTTAATCGATTAAAGCCCATTATAACTCATTGGAGCCCAATAGTACCCATTAAAGGTTAATAAAACCAAATAAAACTTAATAAATCTATTTGATGTCTATTAGGGTCGATAAGACCACTAAGATCCACTATAAATACCGATAGATCCATTAAGCCCAATAAATTTCTTTAAAGTCCGATAGATCCATTAAGGCCAAATAAAATCATTTAAAAGCCCAATAGAACCCTTTAAAGCCCGATATATCCATTAGGGTTCGTTTGGTACGTAGACAGAACGAGACATGACAGAACAGAACAAGATAGAATAGTTGTTCAGCGTTTGGTAACATAACCTATTTACCTCTAATAAGTTGTTTATATTATATATATAAATATATATATTGATTAATTATGTAATTTATTAAACTATAACAAAATAAACATTTTTATAACAAAATATAGTATTAGAAAGTTCTCTTCAAAATAGATTAAAGTGACACCAAAATAAAAAAATTATATAGTTTCCAATTTTTGTTTTTTAACCTTTTCTATATTTTTTTACTATTAATATTTAATAATTTAAATAAATTAATCAAAACATAGTAACTATATAAAAATAATATTTGAGGACAATAAAGTGAAAATTTAAAGAACATAGAATAAAATAAATAAAATTTAAAAAATGAATAAAATATAAAAAAGAAGGTGTATTTAATATTTTATAAGAGAATTAAATTTTATTTTGAGGTTATATTAGTAAAAACATAAGTCTGATTCGAGCCTGCATAAGGGTTTATTCGGTCAGATTCGGGCCCATCTATATGTATGTGTGTATACATTTGATAACTTCAATGATTCTTCATCAATTGTACTAAGTCTTGATAATCGTATTATACTCACTGTTATTCATAGGCTTTAGTGGTTATTAATGAACTTAATTGGGTCTTGATGGCCTTTAAAACAATTTAAACCCAATAGAACAATTTAAGCCCATTATAATGTTGGTGACTTATTAATTAACACCCAATTGAACTGATTTAAATGCAATAGAACAATCAAAGCCCAATAGAACCATCAAAGCCTAATAGAACCATCAAAGTCCAATAAATCACATCAAAGCCCATTATGAGCGTTGGTAACTTATTAAGGCCCAATATAATCTATTAAAACCAAATTGAATCAATTTAAACTCAATAGAATTGATTTAAGCTTAATAGAACTATCAAAGCCCAATATAGCCCATCAAAGGCCATTATGAACATTGTTGACTTATTAAGGCCCAATATAACCTATTAAAACCCAATTGAACCGATTTAAGTCCAACAAAACCGATTTATCCAATTGAATTGGTTTAAGCTTAATAGAACCCATCAAAGCCCATTATGATCATTGTTGACTTATTAAAGCCCAAACACACAAGTCGTCACTTATTATGTGCTTTTGTACATGTAACGAATTCATAGATGCATGTGTCGTGTATTCGGATCAATTAGACAACTAAGAACCATTATACCCCGATATGAACCACACAACCACCATTATAGCCATTATGACATTTTATGACTTAGATGAAATTTAATGTAATTTTGAAATATAATTTTAGATTTTAATAGAATTTGAATTTTTAAATTAATTTAATTTAATTTAATTTAATTTTGAATTTTATTTAAATTAATTTCTGACGTACGGAAACTAATTTAATTTAAAATTAAATTAATTTATGTCGGAAATTAACTTAAATAAAATTATTATTTAATTTTAAAATAATTATAACTTGATATGTGGTTTCTAAAATTGAATTTTCTTAAATTTTAATATAATTATAAGAAATTTAACATAATTTTGAATTTAATATAATTTTAGATTTTAATATACCTTTAGATTTTAATATAATTCGAATTTAATTTAATTTTTGAATTTTTAGTCACTAACTCTTTGAAATTAGTGACCACTATTTTTGGTCACTACCAATTTCATTTTAATGACAACTACTTTTTGTTAGTAACATTTTTATTTTTATGACCACTCTTTTTTTGTTATTATCTATATAATTAACATGAACTACTAAATACTATTTAGTAACAACTATTTTTAGTCACTAAGTCTTTGAAATTAGTGACCACTATTTTTGGTCACTACCAGTTTCATTTTAATGACAACTATTTTATGCTACTAACATTTTTATTTTAATGACCACTATTTTTTGTCACTAATCTATTCGATTAACATGAACTACTAACTACTAAATACGTCTTTGAAATTAGTGACTCATACCACTTTCATTTTAGTGACCACTATTTTTAGTCACTAATAATTTTATTTTAATGACCACTAATTTGTAGTCACTAATCTTTCAATATATCAACATGCACTACTTTACTACATATGAAAACCATTACTGTGTCATGACATACAATGACATAAAATCCTTAACTGTCATTGTATCATGACAAGGTAAATTTTCTCAAAACCGTCATGAAATCATGACATTCGGTGACGTAACTTAATCAAAACTGTCACTATAAAATGACATACGATGACATTTATCATTCAAAACCGTCACCGTAACATTACATACCGTGAGTAAATTTCTCAAAATCATCGCTACATGACATACGACGACGTAAATTTATGAAAACCGTCACCATAACATGACATACGGTGATGTTTATCAATCAAAACCATCACTGTATCTTTCCACACAGTCACCCTAATATGACAAACGGTGAAGTTTATTTTTCAAAACCTTCACAGTAATATGACATATAGTGATGTTTATTATTCAAAATTGTCACCTGAGCATAGCATATAGTGGCGTTTATTGTTCAGAAGCATCACTGTAACCTAACATATGGTGACATAAATTTATCAAAACCATCACTACATGTACATTATGATGTACGGTGACAACTTTATCAAAATTGTCACTATAAAATGACATATAGTGAAGTTCATCATTCAAAATTGTCATCGTAACATTACATATTGTGATGTTTTTCATTCAACACCGTTACCGTAACATACATACGGTAACATTTAGATGTCAAAACCATCACTGTAAAATGATATAGGGTGACGTTTATTTTTCAAAACCATCACCATATGATAACATAAGGTGGCTTTCATTATTTAAAAACATCATTTAAACATGACATACATCGACGTTTATTATTTGAAAACGTCACAATAGCATTGACACAGGGTGTCTCATTTTTTTTTGTCAAAACCGTCTCCCTTGCATAATGTACGATTACGTTTATGTTTCGAAACCGTCACATAACATGACGTATGGTGACATTTATTTTTCTAAACCGTCACAGTAGCATGACATTAGGTGACGTAAATTTTTCAAAACCGTCATTTTAACATCAAATGTGGTGATGTTTATTTTTTAAAACCGTCACCATAGCATGAGATATCTTGACGTTTATCTTTTATAACCGTCACTATAACATGACGTACGATGACATTTATTGTTCACCGTCACTACAGGATGATGTACACTGATGTTTATTATTTGAAATTATCACCATAACATTACATATGGTCACATTTATTATACAAAATCGTCATCGTAGCATGACTTACGTGGACGTTTATTATTCTAATCGTCACCATAGCAGGATATATATTGTCATTTATTATACAAAACATTCACCATTGTGACATATAGTTTTTTAAAACCGTCATCATAACATAACATACGGTGACATTTACTTTTCAAAATCGTTACCGTAGAATGACATATCTTAACGTACTCAAAATCGTCACCATAACATGACATATGGTGACATAATTATTAGAAACCGTCAATATAGCTTGAGATATTGTGATGTAAATGTTTTAATGCCGTTACCAAAGCATGACACATAGTGACGTAATTTTTTCAAAAACCATTGCCATACACTAACTTTTGGTGACAAATATTTTGCAAAACGGTTGCCATAAAACTTGGTGACTTTTGGAAACGGTTTTCAAATAAGCGTTGCTATATATATATATATATATATATATATATATATATATATATATATATATATATATATATATATTAGTTTTCAGTAACGTTTTTTAAAACCGTTACAACATAAAGTAACGATTTAGACAAAAATCGTTACTAAAAGGTCTTATATGGCAACGGTTTTTAAAAACCGTCACAAGATAAAGCAACGGTTTTTCAAAACTGCCCTAAACCGTTACCTTAGGGAACCTTTTATTGACGTTTTTATCTAAAATGTTGCTTTATGTTTATACTTTTTTTTAATAGTAACGTTTCTTTATAAAAATTATTACTAAAACAATTCTCTAACTTTTTATGTGACTTTTTGTAACGTTTTTATTTCAAACCGTTACAAACCTATTTTTCAAAACCGTCACAAAAAGTCATTTTTGTACTAGTGTTAACATGCAATACTCCATAACTTGATGGGGAAGTGGTATCCTATAGAATAAGTTGAACTTCATGTTCTTAAGTGAAATTAGATTAACAGATTTGAGTGGTTCAGACTAGTTTATACTCACGAAGCATGATATATTCAAGCCATTTCCCTAATCATGTTGGTTCAAGAATTTTCCAACTCAGATAGCATGTTGAAGCAGTATGAGTCTAACAAAGTGATTTGTGTTTTAGTACTTCCTTGATAGAAATGATCCATTTATGTTCATGGCACATAAATCTCTATGTTATCATTATCTCTTAATGTATTAATATGATCATTAAAATATAGATTTGGTATGTGGAGACCACATAGGCACATAAAATGTATGTTAAATCATGTAGTGCAAAGTTAAATTACTTACGGTGTATTAGATACTCGAGGATTTATCTATGATAAATGACGAAAACAATAAATACCATGTATTGTTTGACCTTGGTTACAAACACGTGGAACTAATATAATGGAAAACTTAACTGGTATAAGGTTAGATATCAAAGTTATCAAAGGACCGCAACAGGGAGGAGCATAAGCAGTGCTTCTATTTCCACTCAAAAAATCCTACCATTGTTCGTAATTCTTACCACATCCAACAAAATACTATCAAGGTAAATCTTGAACATCATCAAAATTAGTCATACGGTCTCTAAAAAAATTGTTCAAATGATTTAAGTACAAAAGATGAACACTAAATAATCAAGATGTGTGGGTCTGAAATATGCTAAGTCTGGATAGTGTTGCTGAACTGCTAGTAGTATTAGTACTACTTGAAGGGTTAGTACTGCTAGAAGAATAGTTAGCACTGCTTGGAGAGTTAGTTCTGCCAGTTGGAAGTTACTACTGCTAGCATGTTAGTACTGCTGATGATAAGAAGATACTACTAGAAGAATTAATGTTGCTGATGTTGATAAGGATGGTTTGTTACTTGAAGCGAAAGACAAGGAGTTGAAGATAATTATGGAATGGATGCTGAAGATCAACGTTACTTTCATAATTATCTTGTAATCTGTTTTGTAAATATAGTCTAGAAGTCTTAGATTATTAAAGATATACGTCTTTTGTGTTTTAAAGAGAATTAGCCTCAAGATTCTTAGTGATCCTTCCATTAGAGAAGTTTTGAACGTCTGTTGAGCCTGTTCAATAGATTGAGGCTTTGGTTGTAATCATCAAGTTAATTCAATATAACTTGTGATTTGAATTCATACACTGTTTCATTGATTTCTTATTAAAGTGTTATTCCGCAACTTCTTTAACAAAGTTTCTGAGTGTTTATTTAAATTCTTGTTTTGAATTTCGATTCTGCCAAGTGGTATCAGAGCATTAGGAACTCATAAATCAATAATCATCATAGACGGATCAAAGGACAGTGTTCTTGTTTCAAAGGTTCCCATGCTCAAACCTAATGAGTTTGACATGTGGAAAATCAGGATCAGGCAGTATATACTTCTTACAGACTACTCAATGTGGGACATCATTGAGAATGGTCCCTCCAGTGAAGGAGAGATGGGAGCAGATTACAAGAGACCTCCACCAAAGACTCATGGAGAAAGAAAGATGAGGCAGACTGAGATGAAAGCCTTGAGCACTCTGCTCTTGGCAATTCCTAATGAATATCAACATCAGTTTTGCAACTGTGCTGATGCCAAAATCTTGTGGAATGCCTTGGAGAAGAGGTTTTCAGGTACCAAAAGCACTAAGAGAAATCAGAAAGCAATTCTCAAGCAACAATATGAAAATTTTATGTCTACAAAGAATGAGTCTATGACTCAAACCTTTGATAGGTTCAACAAGTTGATTGGAGAATTGGCCACTGTTGGTGTCAAGATGGACCAGGATGATGTCAACAGAAAGTTTCTAAGATCTCTTGGTGAAGAATGGATAATGTATACTGTATCCTTCAGGCAGAATGATAATCTGGAGGATAAGGAACTTGATGACCTCTACAATGATCTCAGGGTGTTTGAAGCAGAGGTTGAATCAAAGAAGAAGCCATCTGGATATTCTCACAATGCTGCTCTCCTATCATCTACTACTGATTCTTCTACTAATATAGAATCAGTTAGTGCTGCTTATGGCTCAAAACAGGATGGACCCAATGATTTAGTTTTGGAAGTTTTCCTTGCTAGCCATGCTAAATCTTCTCTTATCAATGATGATCTGGAGCAGATCAATGTTGATGATCTTGAAGAGATGGACATCAAGTGGCAAATGGCAATGCTCACCATGAGAATCAAAAGATTCATTAAAAGAACAGGAAGAAACAACTTTGCCATGAGAAGAGAAGATGTTGCTGGATTTGACAAATCCAAGGTGGAATGCTACAAGTGTCATAAACTGGGGCACTTTACAAGAGAATGCAGAGGAGGAATTTCTCAACAGCATGAGAGCAAAAATCAACAATCAAAGTCCACAAACTATGACAACAACAGGAACTCATCTCAAGCACTTGTCTCACAAGAAGGAATGGGCTTTGATTGGAGTGATCAAGCAGATGAGGCAATCCAGAATCAAGCATTGATGGCTAAGGTTTCAGAGTCTTCAAGCACAACAATCCCCACAGAGGTAAAATCTAAACTTTGCTCTAAAGCCTGTCTTGAAACTGTTAGAAAGTACAGGGATCACAATCAGAGCATGTGTGATGATCTTAAAAGGTTGGAGAAACATAGGAGAGAGTTTAGTTTGATCATTGTGAATTTTGAAGAACAGATCAAGGCATATCAGACCAATGAACTTCAACATTCATATGATCACAACAATTGGAAGTGGGAGAAGAAGGAGTTAGAGATTAAGCTAGAGAAGGCTAGAGAGGAATGTGAGAAAGTTAGGAGTGAATTTGAGAATGCCAAATTAGACATTGAGAAATTTTCCAATGCTTCTAAAGCAATGGACACTTTACTCAAATCTCAAGTTCATGACAAACTGAAGAGAGGTATAGGCTACAACAACACCCCTCCACCTTACAATAACAACTATATTCCACCCACCTCAGACCTCTTAGAAAGACAAGATAAAAAGGACTTACCTGCAGGAGCCACAGAAGTAGATCCACTAGACAAAGTAGTGGTTGAGGTAGAGTCTGAAGAAGAGAACACTGAGGAAAAGAATAAGGAAGACCAGAAAGAAATTCCCCTAGAAAACTATATTCTTACAAATGAGAGGGGGGGTAAACCATTTGTCAAGAGTGAGAAAGTGGAGATGTCTAAGATAGGGAAAGAGAATGTTAAGAGTGAGAAAGTTGAGACCTCTAGGAAAGAGAAAAAGAGTAAGAATGTAGAAACTTCCAGGGAAGGGAAGGAAAAGGTACACGGAGTTCACTATATGCAAACTACTGTTGTAAATCCCTGTACTTGTCAACAAATCAAGCCCCATCAACATGATAAAATAAGGGGAAATTAGAGAAAAAGAAATAACCAGTGGGCTCAAAAACAAGGAATTGATCTAAGCAAAATCAATAGACCAAAGCCTTGTTTTATTTGTGACAAGTTGAATCATTTAGCCAAACACTGTTATTTCAATCCTGTGAACCGAAGAATTACTTTTCAAAGACAAATACGAAATTCTGTTGGTTATAGGAAGCAATCAAGACAATCAAGGAACCACATGGTTGATAATGTTAGAACAACACCAATGAAAACTGGCACTACAAAATCTCATATTCAGAATAAGTTGGCTAAAGTAAAAGAAAATACTCCAAGCAAATCAAGGAGTAACTCACAGAATAGGAAAGCAAACAACTTTGTCAAAATTTGCGTTCTAAAAGGCACTAAACCTGTTAGTACTGCTAACAGAAATAGTGCTGTTGATAGCAATACTACTGCTGACCAAGTTAGTACTGCTAACAAGGATAGTACTGCTACCAGTGTTAATACTGTCAAACCTATAATTATGACAAAGTATTCCAGCCATGAGATTCCTAATTCTGATCTTCTCATCAAGACCAAGCTTACTGAGTATGAGTATGTTGATGAGAAAGGGCAACCCAAGACCATTTTGGCTTGGGTTCCCTCAAGACACTAACTGTTTTATCTTATGTGTTGGGCAACCAACAGCTCAAGAGGAAGAGCATTTGGCATGTAGATAGTGGTTGCTCTAGGCACATGACAAGTAACATGGCCTACCTTCAAAATTTCAAAAGGTTTGATGGAGGACGTGTTGCTTTTGGTGACAATCCAGCAGGAGGTAAGATAAGTGGTAAAGGTATGGTTTCAAAAGGTAAGATGACTTTTGAAGATGTTTACTATGTTGAGCATTTGAGATACAACCTGTTAAGTGTATCACAGGTTTGTGACAAGAAATATAGTATATTATTTAGTGATACTGAATGCATTATCCTTGCTCCAGGATTCAAGGTAGTTGATGAAAATATGATACTACTTAGAACTCCTAGAAAGGATAATGTTTATTGTTTGGACTTAGAGAGTGTTTCATCTGATTCATCACTAAACTGTCTGTTTTCAAAAGCTTCTTTAGATGAATCATCTCTTTGGCACAAAAGGATGTGTCACATGAATTTTAAAACTATGAACAAACTTGTGAAAAACAACCTTGTGATAGGTTTGCCTCAAAAAGTGTTTTCATGTGATGATCATTGTGTTGCATGTCTTAAAGGAAAGCAACACAAAACTTCTCATAAGCCCAAAGAAATAAACACAATCTCTTCACCCCTTCAGTTATTGCATATGGATCTTTTTGGTCCTACAAATGTGATGAGTATTGGTAAGAAATCCTATTGCTTAGTCATTGTTGATGACTTCTCTAGATTTACTTGGGTATATTTTCTGAGGACTAAGGATGAGACAAGTGGACTGATCAAATCCCTTGTCCTTAGGATTGAAAACCAAACAAATCTAAGAGTTAAAGTCATCAGATCTGATAATGGAACTGAGTTTAAAAACAGTGACTTAATCAGCTTTTGTGAGACTATAGGTATTGAGAGACAATTCAGTGCTCCTAGGACTGCTCAACAGAATGGTGTTGCTGAGAGGAGAAATAGGACATTGATTGAGGCTGCTAGATCTTTGTTGGAAGATTCAAAGCTACCCATTACTTTTTGGGCAGAAGCAGTTAATACTGCTTGTTATGTCCAAAACAGAGTTCTAGTAGTCCAATCCCAAGGAAAGACACCTTATGAACTTCTCAAAAAGAAGAAACCTTTTATTGGATTTTCAAACCTTTTGGGTGTCCTTGCACAATTCTCAACACCAAATCTCATTTAGGCAAGTTTGAAAGCAAAGCTGAGGATGGATTTCTTGTTGGATACTCCTCTCAGAGCAAGACATACAGAGTATTCAACAGTTCTTCCAGGATTATAGAGGAAAGTGACAATGTCAAATGCAATGAGAACACACCAAATCAGATTGGTGCAGGTCCTGATTGGCTGTTTGACATTGATTCACTAACTAATTTTTGGGTTTTAGTAAAGAGCAAATTGCAGGAACAAGTTCAGAAAAGGTACAAGAATAGAGACAAGAATTTGTGCTGTTCCCTACACCTACAGTTGATCCTGTTGAATTTTGTCAACAAAAAAAGAAAGATGATTCAGAAACAGAGGATTCTGAACCAGAACAGGATGAAGATGATAAAGGTGATGAAGAGGATAAAGGTGAAAAAGAGGATGCTCATCCTTCAGGTTCAGGAAACACAGGTCCTGAAATGCCCACATTGTCAGAGGATGATACTGATGATGAAAATTCTTCAGTTTTTGGTGGAAACACTCCTGAAAAGAATGACTCCAATCTTGATGCAAATATTAATGAGGAGGCTGTCCATCAAACAAGAACTCAGAAGAATCATCCTCCTCAGTTGGTGATTGGTGATATCAATTCCCCCAAGAAGGCTTATGATGTAATGAAAGACCCAAGATGGATAGAAGCAATGCAAGAGGAGCTGCTGCAGTTTGTGCTGCAAAATGTGTGGGATCTGGTTGACCTTCCACAAGGACACAGGGCAATTGGAACTAAATGGATTTTCAGGAATAAGAAAGATGAGAGAGGGATAGTGATAAAGAATATGGCCAGACTTGTGGCACAAGGGTACATACAAGAAGAGGGGATAGACTATGAAGAAGTGTTTGCACCTGTAGCCAGAATTGAGGCAATTAGGCTGTTTCTAGCCTATGCTTCTTTCATGAAGTTCAGAGTATATCAGATGGATGTAAAGAGTGCATTCCTACATGGGAAAATTGATGAAGAAGTGTATGTTTGTCAGCCTCCAGGGTTTGAGAATCCTAACTTTCCTGACAAAGTATACAAATTAAAGAAGGCACTCTATGGGCTACATCAAGCACCAAGAGCATGGTATGACACTCTGTCTACCTATCTCTTGGAAAATGATTTTGAAAGGGGAATCATTGACAAGACCCTTTTCATTCAAAGGAAGAAGAAGGACATCCTGCTTGTACAAATCTATGTGGATGATATCATCTTTGGATCCACAAAAGATCATATTTGCAAGGAGTTTGAGGAGTTGATGCACAAAAGATTCAATATGAGCTCTATGGGTGAACTCACATTCTTCCTTGGGCTACAGGTTAAACAGAAGAAAGATGGCATTTTCATAAGTCAATCCAAGTATGTGCAGGATATACTTACAAAGTTTGGATTTTCAGAAGCAAAGCCTGCAAGCACACCTATGGAAACACACAAACAGATCACTGCAGATCTTGAGGGGGAGGATGTGGATGTTCATCATTATAAATCCATGATAGGCTCCCTCATGTATCTAACAGCTTCAAGACCAGACATTATGTTTGTTGTGTGTGTGTGTGCCAGATTTCAAGTGAGGCCTAAGCAATCTCACTTTCAAGCAGTTAAAAGGATCTTCAGATATCTCAAAGGACAACCTAGGTTGGGTCTTTGGTATCCTCATGACTCGCCATTTGATCTGCTTGCATATTCTGATAGTGATTTGGGTGGTGCAAACTTGGATAGAAAGTCTACATCAGGAGGATGTCAGTTTTTGGGTGCAAGGCTAGTTTCATGGCAGTGTAAAAAGCAAACCACAGTGTCCACCTCTACAACAGAAGCATAGTATATAGTTGCTGCAAGCTGTTGCTCACAAGTGCTATGGATTCAGAATCAGATGTTGGACTATGGTATTACTTTTCTTCACACTCCCATCTTCATTGATAACAACAGTGCTATAAGCATTGTTCATAATCCAGTGAAGCACTCAAAAACCAAGCATATAGAAATCAGGTACCATTTTATTAGAAATTGCAATGAAAAGAAGTTAATTCAGGTTTTGAATGTACACACTAGTAACCAATTTGCTGATCTATTCACCAAAGCTTTTGATGTGGGTAGATTCACATTCTTAGTCACAAGTATGGGCATGATAAACACTGAATAAGCCTCTTTTAATCTTCTTCATGTACCATTTCTGTATAGAATCTTTAATGTTTACCGTCTCATATTTCATTGTGCATGGTGCTGCTAACCATTTGTGTTTAAGTGTTTAAGATTGCTTTGCTGATTAGATACTTGGTACTTCTGGTTAAGTTAATACTGCTCTCACTATTACTCCTGCTGACAGTTCAAATATGGCTAAGGGGTTGTTTGTTTACCTCTTAATGGTTCCATTAAGAGGCAACCTCTGAATTGCTAAGAGGTAAATTATGTTTGGCTAAAAAAAGGGTTGCCTCTTAATGGTTCCAAAATCCTCTTAATGGTTTTGTACCCTGACCCTCCCTTAACCATTAAGAGCCCTGATTTCATTATGAACAATTAGCAAACAACCATATTTAATTTTACACTATATCATAAAAACCTCTTAATCATTCACACCACTTAATCATTCTGCACTAAACCATTCAGCAACTGCCAAACAACCCCCAAGTATGGTTACTACTGCTAGGTGGTTTATACTGCCAGTGCAAAGTTACTACTGTTTGCCTTATTTCTACTGCCAGACAGTGTTAATACTGTGGGTATGTGTTAATACTGATAGGGTACTTAGTACTGCTTTTAACTGAATCCCTTACCTTATAAATACCCTCTCCAACCACCAAAACCCTAACGGCTCTTTGAATTTCCATTGAGTTTTCATCCTCTCTCTCTCTCTCTAGAATTCTTGATTACCAGTGTGTAAACCCTAGTTTTGATTCGAACCCTAGACTCGATCAAAAAGATGTCAGACCTTGATTTCTTTGATGACCACAATGAGCTTGCAATGTTACAAAAACCAAACAAGCTGAGGGTTTTCATGAAATTGTGGATTTCTTAACATCATCACATATTGCATATGCGCTAACTGTAAATCCTACCATCTATGTGGAACTTATGCGACAGTTCTGGACAAATTCATCCATTCAGACTGTTGATGGAAATCAGTTCATTCAATCAAGGGTCTGTGATAAACCTATCACAATACTCATCTTCATCTAGATGATGCCTCAGGTATTTCTACTCTCTCAAAGGAAGATCTATTTCAAGAAATTGGTAGAATGGGGTATGAAGGTCCTACTGAGGTTTACATGTTTTACAAAAGCAAATTTTCACCTCAGTGGAGATTCTTTGTTCATACTCTTCAACACTGTATATCTCGTAAGACAACTGGATGGAGTGAGTTTAGCAGTACAATAGCTTATGCTCTTGTATGCTTAGCTACCTCCAGAAAGTTCAATTTTTCCCAAATGATTTTAAATGATTTGCTGTCAAACTTGGATACCAAAACCAAAACCAAAACCAAAAGATTTTATATGTATCCAAGGTTTGTACAAGAGGTACTAAACATGGAATTGACGGATTTACCCTCTTTTGAAGAGGTACATGTACCTAAACCTCCCAAAGGGAAGGTATTTTCCAATATGAGAAGACCTAGTAAGGACTTTTCTGGAAAAGATACACCATTGTTCTCTACAATGATGGTTGTATCCCACCCACATGGTGAGGCATCAGGGTCACAACCCATATCTGACCAACCCACTGATGACCTACCCACACCATTCACTTCAAATGTACTTCCTCAGATCCTTGTTGATAAGACAATTCCCCCAATCACTCAAAAATATACAAAGAAAAAGGTACAGAAGGTTCCTTCCCTTCATGTATCTACACCCCAAAAGCCTACAAGCCCTCTGATGGAGCATTCTCCATCAGAGAATATCCAAAGGGAATCCAAAGGGGTGTCTCCCAACCCCGAGAAGGTGCTCTCTCAGGAGAAGGATGAGCATGTGGGCAGCAAGGCTCACACTACTATTTCTGCACAAGGTGTGGGTCAGGACAGTGTGAATATGGCTAAGACCTTCCCCACGGCAACTTTGGATGAAAAATCATCTAAGGGACCCATGTGCCAAGAAACCAAGGGGGTAGTAGGTGCTTCTGCTAGGCAGAAGGCCTCTACTAAAAGATCCCATGATTCTTCAAGGGTGGTAAACACACCTAAAGGAGGTGAGGACAGATATAACTATGACGAATTGATGGATACCATTGGCATGGTGAACCTGGATGTACACAATCAGGGTTTGGTGATAAAGGCGATGAAAAAGGTGATCCTTTCTCAACAGGGGCAGATAGACAAACTCAAGAAGATGGTGCTTAATTTGGTGCCCAAAAAGAAGAGAAAGCAATTTGTCTTGAAGAAAAGGGGAAGTACTCAGGATGCTTCCAAAAAGGGGGAGAATCAAGAAGCTGAAGTTGAGAAGGAAAGTTCAGTTGGTATGGAATTTCAATTTGAGGGGGAGTTTGGTGGTGAAGCTGAAAAGAATGTTGAGGAGAATAAGAAGGATCAAGGTGTGAAAGCATCAGAAATAGTAGTGAAAGAAGCAGTAATTCAGCCAGCAGTAGAAATTGCTAAAGCAGTAGAAACAAAGAAAGCAGCTGCAGAAACAGAAATGTGTATGGAAGAAATTGAGATTGCAGAGACTTTGGCTAAGGCAAAGAATGACACTCCTAAGGCTACTCAAAAGGCTAAAGGAGTAGTGATTAAAGAAGGAGGCACAAAGAAGAAAAAGAAAGAGATCGGTGTGACAGAGGCCAAGAAAAAAGGGAAAGAAAAGATGGTTGAGCCTGTGAAACCATTAAAGAAGCAGAAGCAAATAGAATTGGATGTAGAATTGGCTAAGAAAATGCAAGAAGAGTTAACTACAATTGAGAACAAGAAGCTCTTTCTTTGAAAGTAGCAAAGGAGTTGAATGCACAGTTAGAGAAGGAGTTTGAAAAGGAGGATGAGATCCAAAAGGCCAAAGACAGAAAGCTTGCAATAGATTTGGCAACAAGGCTTAATGAAGAATACCAGAATAGTTTGAAGACTGCTGCAAAAAGGGTTACAATGAAAGCAACTAGACAAAGGTAGCCTTCAAAGAAATCAACAAGACAAAGACTGTCTTCAAAGACCTTTCTAGCTACACAGGAAAGAAGAAAGATGATAAACTTCTTGAAAGGATCTGTTGGAGTTCCTGAAGGGATGTTTACTAAAATGTCTTTTAGCAGGATAGAAGATTTGTACAAAAAGGAGATGGCAAAGCTGCAAGGAGATTTCAATCAGAGGGTTGAAGTTGAAAGAAAGATGAAAGAAAGACATGATCTAAACATTCAACAGCCTTTTCCTGAAAGTGAAGAAGGCACTCCGACTAAAGACAAGGTAGAAGTTAAGAAGGAAGAGACTCTAGCTCAGAAGATTGGAGCTGCCAAGAGAAAGAAGTCAATTGCTACAAAGAAAAAGGCAAAAAGGCCAAGAACTGAGGAAGGTGAGAAAGAGCAGGGCAGTGAAAGAATGGAAGTTGAATCATCAAGAACTACAGATGCACCTCCTGTACCTGCTACTCCAGTCAGTTCAATGCTTCCAAAGATTATATTTTGGGATGTATGTGTGGAGAAAGACAAGCACTTTCTCAGGATCAAAAGAGCAAATAACAGATTTGAGATCTATACATGTTTTCATCAGTTCATGCAAAAGTGCTCAAGAAGTGACTTGGAAGAAATGTATTCTGTTGGGATGAAGTTGTATGAAGACAGGATACAGCAAGGAGCTCAGGATGATACAAGGCTGATCATGGACTGGATATGTCTTATCTTTGAACCTGACAGAATACAACTTGAAAAGCAGAATGTGTTGAGATGGCGTTTGCTTAAGCAATGTGGAGTTTATGCTTTGTTTATGTCAAAGGCAAAGATAGAGTATTATCTGGTGGAAAAGCAGTATAAGCATGATGTGATCAGAATGAAAGGTATGCTGCAATTAAAGCTGAGTGGTGGAAGAGGATCAGAAATGGAGAAGGATCTAATCCAGTTACTCAAAGAGTTGAATCAACAAGAGCAGCAGAAACAAGCAGAGTATATTGAGACTCAAGAGCAGAGTCAAGAGCAATCAAGTCAACAACCTCCAGAACAGCAAAGTCAATCTGATGAGCAGTTTGATTTATATTTAACAGTGACAGATGAAGAACCATTGAAAATTGATCCTATTTCAGTGAGAGCTCCAGAAATCATTCATTGGGATACTGTGATGGATAAAGGCACATAATTCTACAGGATCAAGAGAATGGGTGACAAGTATGAGGTCTATTCAACTTGGGATAAGATCATCAGAAGGTGTACCAGATTTGATTTGGAAGACATGTACAGGGTTGGATTGAAATTGTATGGTGACTTGTTGAGAGGAGCAAGGATGAGCTTAACAAAGATGGCTCTGGAGTATTTGTGTATGATGTTTGACCCTGATAAAGTTGAATATCTTATCAAAGACTTGCATCAAAGAAAAGGATTTAACAGCAATGATCATTGGGTGCTTGTTGAAAAATTTGGAGTATATGTCATAACTATTGATAACAGCTTTCATGAGTACTATCTGGTTGATAAGGTGTATGATCACAGGAGAGAAAAGTTGCAGGGGATGCTAAAGGCTAAGTTGGTCTGCACTACAGGTTCAGAGATGGCAAGAATTGTGATTAGAAGAACAATCAATCAATGTGTAGGATTGGATCCTGATCTGGGAAGTTGAGCAGTAATTTTGAAAGCATCATGAAGACCTTATTCTGAAGAACTTAACTTCTTGATTTCAAAAGTTAAGTTAGGGGGAGATTGTTGGGTCTGAAATATGCTAAGTCTGGATAGTGTTGCTGAGACTTGAAGAGATTACTACTGCTAGTAGTATTAGTACTACTTGAAGGGTTTGTACTGCTAGAAGAATAGTTAGCACTGCTTGGAGAGTTAGTACTGCCAGTTGGAAGTTACTACTGCTAGCATGTTAGTACTGCTGATGATAAGAAGATACTGCTAGAAGAATTAATGTTGCTGATGTTGATAAGGATGGTTTGTTACTTGAAGTGAAAGATAAGGAGTTGAAGATAATTATGGAATGGATGTTGAAGATCAACGTTACTTTTATAATTATCTTGTAATCTGTTTTGTAAATATAGTCTAGAAGTCTTAGATTATTAAAGATATACGTCTTTTGTGTTTTAAAGAGAATTAGCCTCAAGATTCTTAGTGATCCTTTCATTAGAGAAATTTTGAACGTCTGTTGAGCCTGTTCAATAGATTGAGGCTTTGGTTGTAATCATCAAGTTAATTCAATATAACTTGTGATTTGAATTCATACACTGTTTCATTGATTTCTTGTTAAAGTGTTATTCCGCAACTTCTTTAACAAAGTTTCTGAGTGTTTATTTAAATTCTTGTTTTGAATTTCGATCCTGACAAGATGTTCATGTCTTATTGCTCTTTTTATATATCCTTTCTCAATGTTTGTTTAATATTTTGTGAGAGAGCAATCTCTCCTTGTTTCTTTCCTCTCTCTCTCCTTTTCTTCAACTTTGTGAAGTTCATCGACACTTCCCTACATCGAATTGTTGTAAAATTGATCATATCGATGATTGATTCCTTCGATTCTGCTCTGATACCAAATGGAGATCTCAGATTACAACAATTTCATTTACAATCTCTACCAAAATACAGATCTATTACAATTTATGAACCACATATCATCCTCAAATTAGAATATAGATCATTTACACTCTCTCTCTCACTTTATCTCTCTAGAAATGATTTCTCTTGTCTATCACACCTAAAAAGCAAAGACACAACCTATTTATATGAGATCAACACGTTTGACTCAATTTACAACACTTTACAAGATTTACAAATTAAACCCCTTTAAATCTTGAATACAACTATATAGTCTTAACAGTGGTTGTGTTATGTTTGACAACCTAAGGCTCTACAAACCTACACAATTAAAACAACACAACATAACACAAGAAAGATTACTATCAGTTTATGTATACATATAAAATCTTATAGCACATATATTTACCCACAACCGGAAATCTCAAGGATGACCCAATGATCTGGATTATGGTGTACCTACCCCATTATAGTGAGGCCTCACTCGTGCATAAGACCCTCCTCAACGACATGTTGTAGCTCATTACCCATCAAAATGTCATCTAATCTTGCTCTTGTTTAATTGGTAACAATAATATTCTCATTGTGATCAACATTCATGCCAACACTGCTGCTCTTACCTTTAGTGGAACATCACCACACACCCAGAAACACTACTACGGTCTCTACCTCTAATGGAGCATCATCTCTCTTATCTTTATCTGAAGCATCATTTATCTTCAAGCCCTTCTTCCTCATCACTAGCTTTATTAAATATATTTTCACCATCAGTACTACCGACTTCGAGGAACTCCCCTAGTGTGACAAGACAAATGGGTTTGATATCTTCATTTATACCTGTAAGTTATTATATGCCCACGACACGTATCACACAGGGATACTGCTAAGGAGTATGTAAACCGTTGCACACAAAGAATACGTTTGTTTCTATCTTTAGAAACCCGGATTAAATCAAGTTGATTGAGAAAATAATTATTTTTGAAGGATAATTATGAAAATATATGTTAAACTGTAATTATGATAATTAAAAGGTGAAAACGTTATTATGTTAATTACGTGGTGGTGTTATCTGTAATTATATATATATAATTATATTTAAAGTTTTAATGATAGGTTTATATATTTGAATTTGAATTTAAATTTAAATATTACAAATAATTATTAAACCTTATTTGAATTATAGTCTAACTATAATTCTTCTGGTATTAATAGTGCATTAGGCTAAACCATTTTTCATACGATGGAATTAGAATAGCCTACGATTGAATTAAAATAGCCAATCAGAAAAATACAGAAAAAAAACATTTTCTTTTCTGTAAAACACATATAGATCTAGGGTTATTGGGCTAGCACCCGGTGGAGGCATGAAACATGTTCGTGTGTGGGCTTCCAATAGAGGAAACCTACTTTGGTTTCTTGGTGATTCAATTGTAACCCCGACAGATCTACAAAAGGTATATATTATAAACCCCTATGGTGTGGTTTATTTTAATTAAATGCGTCATTGGATCCGATTGGGTTTTAATTGTTTAGAAAAGTTTTCAATCTATAATTGTTGTAACCAAAATTATTACATTTTCTGATGTGTTTTATCGGTTACAAATTTTATTAAAACCCTTCAGTGGTATCAGAGCCACTTTGAGCATTTAATTAAAAGGGACACAAGTTTATATGGCAAAATAAATTAATTTGAACCTAATTGCTAAATTAGATTTATGACCGGTCCTTACCCGTCCTTACAAGTTTAATTACCAATCCTTACCCGTCGGCCGCCGCCGGTCGACTGCCGCTGCTGTCGGTTTTGTTTTTCGATGTGCACAAAGGGTTCTGTTAACCCTTATTATGTTTTATGTCACCCGTTTTACACGCTCGTTGGTGCACCGGTGAGACAGATCGTTGGTGGCCTTATACGTCGTCGGTCGACCATGGTCATTGCCACTAGTCTACGTCGCTAACCTTCGTCTTCCTTGTGGTTGTTGTCGTTGTTTGTTTTCACCTCCAGATCGCCTCCCCTGGACCACGTCCAAACCGTGGGGGGTTGGTTTCTTTGCTCGACCCTCCAAAAGGTGAGAAACTCACTATCGGCCACCACCGGCAACTGTTAGGCAACCGAAGTTGTTGTTCTCTCGATCCACACGAGGCTACAACCTCTATGTAGTTGTAGCTTCTCGTCAAGAACCTCTCGGCTTTGGCCGATTGGCTGCTGTCGGTTTTTTGTCTCACCATACCACTGCTGACCACCGGTCCAAACGGGTGGTTCATGTGTTGGCCACCGCTGTTGAGCGGTTCGATGTGGTACTCGATCTTCATATGTTTCTCAGTTGGGTGACTATTGTCTCTTGAAAAGGGAGGAGTATCACCATCAGATTTATGATCGATCAACTTGGTTGTTGTTCTGCTCACCGGTGTCGCCGCTGCTATTGTGGCTCGTAAGGATGTGCAATTAGGGCTATGGGCCTTAGCTGCTGTCGATCGAGATCCTCGCAGACTTCGGCTGAGTCTCAGTCTCCTGTCACCGACGACTTGAAGACACACGGTTTGGATGGTTGCCCTAGCCATTTTGTCAGTTGCCTTAGTCGTTTTTTGGCTTAGGTCGGTGAGTTTTGGTCCGATAAATTTTGATCTGTTTTGTTCAAAGAGTTTTAGTTTTCTTTTGGCCCGTATTTTTCCGCGTTCTGGTAGTCGCCCAATTTGGAGTCTTCTCATTTTTTCGTTGATGTCCTGTTTTGGGCGTTGGATGCGGGCTAGTAAGCCCAAGCAATATTTTGGGTTGTTACCCAAGTCTTCCGTTTTGGGCTTAGGTCCAAAAAGGGGTTTGGGGTCATGATTTGTTAACCTGCAATTATAATGGGTAAATTAAATTTATTTTTTCCATATGAAATTTGTTTCGTATAATTTGGTCACTTGATTATCTTGATCAAATTGTATTATTTTAATGTTTAAAATAATAGTTGTATAATATGTGGTTTGCCCCAAAGACTAGTGGTTGATTTATATTTATGTTTTGGAAAATTAAATGTATTAATTGCATGTGATGTAATTTTAATTTTCTAGATAGGTTCAAATGTAAAATAGATTAGGATATGTTATCTTTTTATTTTGTAATCATCTGAAGACGGAGTTTCCAATATATCGAGACGGAGTCCCTGGAGTTCACCAAGATGGCGAGGCCAGTGGGAGCTTGAAGACGTCCTTAGAATTGACCATAGTTGTTGTGTTGGCTCACAACACCACATTAGGGGGCAAATCCATATATTATTGTTGTGATTGCTTATTTTCTGCTTGCTTTTATTTGTTGCTTTATTATTGTTACAATAACTGCAAACGTTTTCAAATAAAATCAAACGCAAAACAGATTTTATATCAGTAAATAAAATATGATATTTTAGAATTTATATGTTTATCAAAATCAAACCGATTTAATAAGATAAATTTCAAAACAAGATTTTTGGAGATAAAATCAAATGTTTTAAAAGAATTAGAATGTTTTCTAAAATCAAACATTTTGCAAAATGTAAACTTAACGCCACCCATTTAAGGTACTTGTTAAGCATACAGGATTCTGGTGTGGTCAGTGCTTAGCCAATTATGCCGGTTGAATGTAGTGTCAGACAAGGAGCCAAAATAACGAGATTTAAGTGGACAGTTGCTTGGCCATTCACTTAAATAGTCGTATTTTGGACGACTGATCCCAGTAAACCCTAAGTCTAGTATTTAGGTCGGATTACGATACCTTAGTATGGTTTGTTTACTTGAGAATATAATAGACAGTTGCTTGGCTATTTATGAGTATTTTCAAGGCGTTGAAGTGGGATTAAACTTGCAAATTTCAATATATGATATATTGAATAGGATCCCACGACATCTAAGAGTTATGGTGAACATAATTGGATGATGCCTACCTAAATAGCCTAATTCCATAGACAGTTGATTGGTCATTTATGGAAGTTGGTGAAATATTGATCTTAGCTCAAATTAAATGATTTTTGAAAGGTTAATCCATTTATTTGAGATCTTAAAGTTACTAAAATTAAACTTATTTGTAGATGTCTGCTAATGCCTCCAACCCAACTACAAACACAAACAGTTTATCCCAATTTACATTATGGTCAATCCTTGATAAAGAAAAACTGAACGGTACAAACTTCGTCGATTAGTTTCATTTTTTTAGGGTTGTCCTTAAGCAAGAAAAGAAGTTGTACGTTCTTGTAAAACCCCCCTCCAAACCCACCTGCTAGAAATGCTTCAGCTGAAGTCAGGGCTGCTTATGATAAACATCTCAATGACTCACTGGATGTTAGTTGTTTGATGCTTGCATCCATGACTCCCGAGTTACTGAGGGATCATGAAGATATGAATGCCTGGGATATGATATCCTCTCTGAAATCCATGTTTCAGTTACAGGCAAGGCAAGAGAGGTTTGACACAGTCAGGGCATTGCATGCCTGTATGATGACTGAGGGATCATCAGTCAGTACCCACGTTCTGAAAATGAAAGGGTATATTGACCGATTAACCTGTCTTGGCTACCCACTGGGTCAATAATTGGGAATCGATATGGTTCTCAGTTCTTTATCCAAATCATATGACCATTTCATCCTGAACTATCATATGAATGGTTTGGAGAAAACACTTACAGATCTTCACGGCATGCTTAAAATTGCTAAGAGGAATATGAAATCTAAGTTGGATTTATCCGAACCAAAACAGGTCTTGATGATCAGGCCTAAAAGTGGGATAGTCAAAAAGAAGAGGGCGGTTACCAAGGGTAAAGAATTAGTTGGAAGCTCCAACAAGAAAAAGGGCAAAGGAAAGATTCCTGAAGACGCAGTTTGCTTCAATTGCAACTAGAAGGGGCACTGGAAGAGAAACTACCCTACCCTATTGGCAGGAATAAGGAAACAGAAGATTAATGAAGTTGGACCTTCAGGAAATAAGAAGTGAAGAGAAGATGAAACGAGACCAACTGGAGCTAGGTTAGATGTTGTTGCTCAAAGGGACGTATGATATGGACTTTCCAGATGGTCTTACATTGACACTGACATTCAACAAGATGTTGAGCTTCAACAAGCTATTGAAGATAATAAACGAGATACAAAACAATCCAAAGATTGGATTACTGATAAATGGCAAGATGCCATAAAACTGATGTTAAAACTTCATTCCCTAAAAGGGAATTTTAGCGAGGACGTATAAAAGTTTTAAAACATCAAACCTAAAAGTGCAAGTTGCAAAAGTCCATTTATGGACTAGGGCAATCATCTCGTAACTAAAATCTTGTATATACAAGAAGGTCAGTGGGAGCATAACAGTATTCTAGATCCTATATGATTATCGGTAATAACATCCCAATGCTTGAATGTGTTAAAACCTGGTTAAGTACGTATTTCACGATGAAGGATCTAGAAGATACAAAATCCTTGGTATAAAGATCTATAATGATAGATCGAAGTGTTCAATTAGATTAAGCAAAAGTACATACATTGACAAGATCTTGAAACACTTCAAGATGAAAGATTCCAAGAAAGGAAACTTGCCAATAGTACATAGTGTACATCTGATCAAAACTCAGATTCCTAGCTCCAAAGAGGACATGAACCATATGAAGGGTGCTCCCTGTGCTACAACCAATGATTCAATCATGTACGCCATGTTAATGTACTAAGACCGGACGAATCGTATGCCCTCAGCATGACGAGCAGATATTAGTCAAACCCAAGTGATGTTCACTGTATAACAGTGAAGAACATTCTGAAGTATCTAAAAGGAACTAAAAATATGTTCTTACTGTACAACGATTATGACAGAGATTTGTGATTTTAAGGATACACAGATGCTAGTTTCCAAACCGACTGTAATGACTTAAATTATAATATGGATATATGTATTGAACGGAGGTACTATGAGCTATAAGAACTTACATGCAAATCTACTTGTCAAGCATATGTCTCAAAACAAACATGATGTTCATGTTATAGGCTTGAGGATTTTTTTTTATATTGAATAAAAATTTTAGTAAACTTTAAACTTTTGGAACACTAAAATAGTTATGTTTTTATCTGATATGGCATACTGGTATGAGTATATACATTAAACATTTATGTGTTCTTTATTAGCATGTTTAAGTATCCTTAAATAAATATGATGATCATATTATTTAGAACTGTCCTTGATCAATTATTACTAGGGGACTAGTAATAAATCAAGATCATTGTGAAGTCTGGTCATAGTCCAAGTTGGAAGTGCACTAGGTGCAACCAGAGTCACATGCGCTTGTCGGTGCACAAGGCATTGGACAAGACCCACGGTCATGATCACCTCATAGATCGGCGTCATAAGGTGAGTCTTGAAATAGTAAACACTCTTTATCCTCATACCTGAGATGTGCATTGGGATCTAATGCACAAGGAGTGTTATACTTTGATATAGGCTAACGTTACCTTTGACCGGGTAATCATAAGGGTTATGTTAGGTATAACATGAATTGTGTAGTTAGTCGTGTACATGCAATATGGGATTTGCTCCTCTCAAGATGAGAGAGATATTTCTGGGCCCCTCGATTACATAGTTTGATTTACATGCATGAACAAGTGAATTAGTTGGACTAATGACACTTGTATAATCAAATATGTTGGGATCGAGAAACATATTCTTGAACTATAAAGAATGAGATAGATCTATGCCTTAAGTTCAAAACAAAATATCGTGAAGCAAAAGGATAATGAATGATTCTACTATATGATTGATTGGATCAATCAAGTTGCTCGAAGGTAAAAACACATTTACATAGCCTTGGGGGCGGTGACGTGTTGCTAGACGCTTACCATCGCCTTGGGGGAGAATGTAAGTTATTATATGCCCACGACACGTGTCACATAGGGATACACTGCTAAGGAGTATGTAAACCTATAAGGCCGCACACAAAGAATATGTTTGTTTCCATCTTTAGAAACCCGGATTAAATCAAGTTGATTGAGGAAATAATTATTTTTGAAGGATAATTATGAAAATATGTGTTAATGATAATTACAGGGTGAAAACGTAATTATGTTAATTACGTGGTGGTGTTATCTGTAATTATATATATATATATATATATATTTAAAGTTTAAATGATAATTATATATATTTGAATTTGAATTTAAATATTAGAGATAATTATTAAACCTTATTTAAACATTATTTGAATTATAGTCTAAATATAATTTTTCTGGTATAAATAGGGAGTTAGGCTAAACCATTTTTCATATGATTGAATTAGAATAGCCTATCAGAAAAATACAGAAAAGAATTTTTTTCTTTTCTGTTAAACACATATAGATATAGGGTTATTGGGCTAGCACCCGGTGGAGGCGAGAAACATGTTCGTGTGTGGACTTCCAATAGAGGAAACCTACTTTGGTTTCTTGGTGCTTCAATTTTAACCCCGACATATCTACAAAAGGTACATATTCTAAACCCCCTATGGTGTGGTTTATTTTAATTAAATGCATCATTGGATCCGATTGGGTTTTAATTGTTTAGAAAAGTTTTCTATCTATAATTGTTGTAACCAAAATTATTTAATTTTCCGTTGCGTTTTATCGGTTACAAATTTTATTAAAACCCTTCAACACCTTTGGATGTTCTAGAGAATATCTTTTTGTTGATTTGAAAGAAATGTTCTCCATCGACATTATCATCATCCATGACTTCATTAAAACATTCTGAAACTTCATATATTATCCTTAGTTTTATCTGTCAAATCATATGTCAATGAAGGATACGTTACGTAATAAACTTGTTATATTTGTGATGTTAGGATGAACGAGCCGTCAGTTCTTAGCCTCGGCTTATATTTCATATCAGTGAAATTATGTTTATGGCGACCCATACCCTTGAACAACATCGAACCAGGTACATTTGAACAACGTAATCTCCAACACCATGATATTCGACTTCTAATACCTCATCCAACAATCTGTAATAACCAGACGACTCGAAGTCATCATAACAGAACCCCTTCACACATACCCCACTGTTATTTGTGAGGCGCCCAACAACGTGTCTTTATATGATATTTTTCTATGTTCTTCAATAATCCGCACACACATACCCTAGGATTACAAACCCATATCAAAATTTTATTTTATTTTGTAGTTGATATTTTTCTACATCCTTCGAACAATTACCGAGAGATGATATGAATTTTATTGCAATCATTAATGACTACTTATTACACATTTTATATATATATATATATATATATATATTTGAAGTAGAAGTCACACATCTTTAATAAAATTTGTTGTTATTGGCCAAATATTCTTTCAACTAATTAGGGTTTAGATTTTCTTTCTAGATACTGCGGTCGAGCACCAGCCCCGGTCGTGCAGACTCCGGTCGCACAAACCCCGGTCGCCCTACTCACACCCCGGTCACCAGGTCGGGAACCACCGGTCGACCGGACCGGTCAAGGTCCCCCCCCCCCCGGTCGAGACCCATTCTTCGGTCAAAATTTGACTAAACACTCAACACAAGGCAATGATTCACAGGTACGATTTCGTTCTCTTTTCCCATTTTAAGGTGAATGTATAACCATCTAATTTGAGTATTAACCTGGTTCCCAAATCCCCGAGTTGGAAACTAAAGGGAGTCCGGGCGCTGGTTAGGTAACACCGGTCCCCGACCCTCAGTTTAGATAAAACAGCGCAATGAACAAATTTCGAATCATTCAATCGAAATCCATTGCAACCACAGTCCCTTTTTTTTATTATCGATTGGGTCGATTAATACCCCACACAAAGCGAACCCCTAATCAACCACGCGATTTCAGCTCTTATCCTCCAACTTTCGACTTCGATCGTTCTTCTTTTCTTGCCTTCGTTCACCGCACACACTCACACAATACACACCCAAGCCGTCTGCCTCCTCCCGAAACCAGAAAACAAATAAAACATAGGATTTTAGGCCCCTTTTAGGCCCATTTTGGTAAACTTACATTTTGGGCCACTTTATTTTCTTATTTCCTCCACCCACCATTTTAATCTCTAATAATTGACAATCTTGTTCACATTTACGGATGTTACAGTGGTGCTGCCTCAAATGGAGAGTAGTGGTTTCTCTTCTAAAAGGTCATGAAACAGGATTGTAGCGGATGGCCATATTCGCGCTCAGTGAGAAAGCAAAGAATTAAGATGGTGTGTGTAAGCAAGATTGAAACTTTGGCTATAAATAGACATATAATCATGTTTTTTTCTTTCTAGACCATGGTTTTATTTTCAGAGGGTTATTATCTATAGCCATAGATACGGCCACATAAGGCAAATTTTCCATGACCAAAAGAAATAAATATATAGCCACGAAAATTTGTAAAACATGGCCAAAAGTCACGGTATTAATAGTCATGGTTTTTATTATTTTGTGTGACCAAAAGGTAACAGTAGTCACACAGTTATAAATATAAAGCATAACTATATGAGATGATTTCGCCACAGTTAATATGCAATGTGTGTAGCTGTTAGTATAGCTAAATCCACGATTAAAATAATTTATTTTCACTAAAAGCTGACTTATAGCCATGATTCTAACGAATCAATTGCGTGACTAATAAATGGTTTATGGTCACAATTTTTAGTAGTTTGCATGACCAAAAGGTAACTAATAGTCATGCTTCTAAATTTAATTGTATCTATATGTCTTGAATTGGCCACCATTTTATTATTTTGAGTGACCAAAAGGTAATCTATAGTCACGTTTCTAAAAATTAAACGTAACTATATGTCATGAATTTTTCTATGGTTTTTAATATTTTGTGTCACCAAAAGGTAACATATAGTCACATTTCTAAAAATTAAGCATAACTATATGCTATGAATTTGGCTGTGGTTTTTAATATTTCGTGTCACCAAAAGGTAACCCATAGTCACATTTCTAAAAATTAAGCGTAACTATATGAGATGACTTTGGCTATAGTTTTTAATATTTTGTGACCAAAAACGTAATCGGTAGTCATAATTCTACATATATTGTGTGACCAAAAGGTAACCTATAGCCACGTTTCTAAAATTAAGTGTAGCTATATGTCATAAATTTGGCTATGGTTTTTGATATTTTGTGTGACCAAAAGGTAACCTATAGCCACTTTTCTAAAAATTAAGTGTAACTATATGCCATGAATTTGGCCATGGTTTTTATATTTTTTGTGACCAAAAGGTAATCCGTAGCCATAATTCTACATATTAAGTGTAATTGTATGTCGTGATTTGGCCACTATTTTTGATTATTTTGTGTAACCAAAAGTAATCAATAGTCATCGTTATAAGAATTAATCATAACTATGTATCATGACTTGCTTACAGTTAATATTAAATTTGTATGATTGTAAGTATATATCGCGATTAGCCACGGTTCTAACAATTCATTTTGTATGACTAATATATAACTTATGGCAATGATTATATATTTATTGTGTGACCAAAAATAACTAATAGCTACGGTTTTTATTATATTGTATGACCAAAAGGTAACCAATATAAACAGTTCTAAAAAGTAAGCATAAGCATTGTCATGAATTGGCCACATTTTTAATTATTCTGTGTGACCAAAACGAAAGCAATAATCAATGTTCTAAAGATTAAACGTAATTATATGTAACAAATTGATCATGGTTAATATGAAATTTGTGTAGTGTAAGTATAGGTAATGGCACGGTTAAACTAAATATGTATCGCTTTATGGATATGTATAGTCATGTTAAAAATCGTATGACTATGGTTCATTTTTAATCCATCAGCTCGCTTTTGAATTTACCTGTTTTGTATTAGTTTGAGTAACTTTTTGTATTAGTTTGAGTAACTTTTTCGTGTGAAACCTGGATTTTTCCCAAATTGGCATAATCTTGAGAAGGTGTTTCTTGCTGTTTAAATGAGCTTTGTCCCAATTGAGCAAAAAGATGATTTACAAAAAAATAAATGGGGAATACCCATTTTTACAAGAGCAAAACATCTATCCAAGAAATGCTTGGGAAAAAACCAACAAATGCCTGATACAATGGCCTAAAAGTTGAAAACAAAAAGGGAAACCATAAAAATAAACAGTGTAAATGTAAACACTCTTTGACAAAACTCTGAATAGCCTTAGTCCAAACTCTGAACAAAATGAACTTTGGAATGTTAGACTAACTCTGGAATGTCTATCCATTAACTCTGCATGAACACTTCCAAAACTCTGAATAGCCATTTAACAATCTCTCGATCTGCACAAAAGTTTAACCATGAAATAGCTTTGGAACACACTACAACATATTCACTTTGCAATCTGAATGCCTCTTGATCAAAATTTTGAATACACATGTGATAACTCTAGACATATTGTCTCAAAACTCCGATAAGGCATTGTCGAAATTCGGAAAAAGCTTTGTGCAAATCAGCAAACACATACCCAATTTTTTTTTGGAGGAAAAGGGGACGGAACCCCCGGGAAAACTTTATTCAAATAAAAGAAATAAACTACAAATTACGAGAGATATACCCCAAGCAATACAAAATGACGGCCTAAAAATGTTTAGGGAAAAACCATAATAAAGGCCTAACTCTAAAGTCTAAACCCCAAACAAGATTTAAAACACCAACAATCCATCTTATAACAATCAAAATAACAAGACATGATAAGGCCCAACTGAAAATTAAAACTCTTTGTAAGCCTACTCCCATCATCATAGCCCAAAGATAACTATTGTAGAATGGCCCAACTAATAACCCATTTGTAGTCAATTAACTCACCGTTAATCATATATAAATGAGCCCATAACTGAAATTCTCAATCTAATAAAGCACAACAACACACCATATCACCATCTTTAGCCCAACCATAGGTGTTGGTGATTTTAGTGTCACCAGACATTTAAGTGTAATTGGTTATAACACGAGTACTAATGGGTTTCAAACTGTGATCTAATACAAGTTAGGTGGTGCAGAGTGCACACTTGTTATAAGACGAGTTTGATCCCGGACACGATGAAATGGTGGGGGGACAAGGGGCAACGCCCCTGGCGGTGATCCAAGTGGCAGAGCCTCTTAAGGCATGGCAGAGCCTCTTAAGGCACATCAGAGCCTCTTAGCCTCTTTGGCACGGCAGAGCCTCTGAGCCTCTTTGGCATGTCAGAGCCTCTTAAGGCACGTCGGAGCCTCTTAAGGCACGACAGAGCCTCGTAAGGCACGACAGAGCTTCTGAGCCTCTTTGGCACGTGAGAGCCTCTTAAGGAACGTCAGAGCCTCTGAGCCTCTTTGGCACAACAGAGCCTCTGATGGGCGTCTCTGGACCAGAAGCTCTTGGTGTCTATTTTTGGATTAAATCTGCATTTACTGAACATTTAATGCTCAGTTATTTTTTGCCCTTAATATTAGCTAAATTGATTGTAATCTACTATAATTGATAGTGATTTACAATCATTGCCATTTTTCGTTATTTCCTATTTTACGAATGGGACTAGTATATATACTGTATATACTTATGTTTTAGACTCACGATTTTAAAACATCATATATACTCTCCAGCAAATTTTCTCTCATTTTTGTGCCTAAAAATGTGAGTGTTCTTGAGTCTTATCCCATATTGGATTTCGTGCAACCCAGGCATAGGGTCGAAATACCAATTCGGAAAGTGACTTACACGATTCTCAAGAAATCCGGTCAACTGATCAACTACTTTTCCCCCGATTCCTAACAATCGAATTGGTATCTCGACATGTTGATCATGGCCGATTATGTGAAAGAGATGACATCAAAGTTTGGAAAGCTGGAGAAGTTTGAAGGCACGGACTTCAGACGTTGGCAGAAAAAGATGCACTTTCTGCTGACCGCTCTGAAGGTAGTGTATGTGCTGAGTACACCCATGCCAGAAGTAATGGAGGATGAGACGCTGGAATACACAAGGAGAAGGAGCAAGTGGGAGAATGATGACTATATCTGCAGAGGACATATCTTAAATGGTATGTGTGATTCCCTTTTTGATATCTACCAAAACGTGGCAAATGCGAAGGAATTATGGGATTCCCTCGAGTCCAAGTACATCGCTGAAGATGCTTCTAGTAAGAAGTTCTTGGTTAGCGATTTTAACAGTTATGAAATCCTTCGTATCTTGGGTCAATTTACACTACACAACATGCATATGGATGAATCTATTGTTTTGTCGAGTGTGATTGACAAACTACCACCTTATTAGAAAGATTTTAAGCATAACTTGAAACATCAAAAAGAGGAACTATCATTGGTTCAACTTGGGAGTCATTTGCGCATCAAAGAATCTCTTCGGGTGCAAGAAAATGACAAATCCAAGGGGAAAGTTGAATCTGGACAGCCCTCTGTTCACATGGTTGAGGAGAAGAAAGCCCACTCCAACAACAACAGAAAAGGCAAGAAACGTAAGTTCGATGGACCCAACATATCCGTTAAAAAAAAAGGATTTGGTGTGTTAAAGATGCAACAAGGTGGGTCATCACAAACGTGATTGCCGAGTGAAGTTGAACAATAATGGTGTTGGCTCGAGTGGAAGTGGATCGGGGTCTAATGATCGCGATCAAGTGAAAGGAGGTCAGTTTTTGACTAACTTTGATAATTCCATCCAGAATTATGTTTCACTCATACCTGAGTCTTTTTATGTGCAGGATAATGACTGTGCATGGTGGATCGACTCGGGAGCGACAAGCCATATTTGCAAGGATCGTCGGTGGTTCGAGAAATTAACACCGGTTGAAGACGGTTCGGTGCTGAATATGGGAAACGAGTCGAGTGCACAAGTTTGTGGAGTTGGAGTAGTTAATTTAGAGTTTTCTTCTGGAAATAAAGTTAAATTGTTTGATGTTTTGTTTGTGCCTAGAATTCGTAAGAACTTAGTGAGTGGTAGTTGTTTGGATAATCTTGGATTTAAACAAGTATTTGAATCGAATAGGTTTATCATATCTCAAGGTGGCCGTTTTATTGGTTTTGGTTATTTGTGTGATCGCATGTTTCGCTTAAATGTGGTTAATAAAATTTTATGTTATGAAAATTCTGATTTTATATCGTCATCGTCTTCTTCTAAAATTGTTGATTCAATGTTATGGCATGCTAGATTGGGGCATGTGAATTTTAGAAGGATGCATGAAATGTCAAAAGATGGATTAATTCCAGCCTTTGACGTTAATGCGGAGAGGTGCCAAACTTGCATGCTCACAAAAGTTACAAAACAACCTTTTTCGAACGTTAAACGGAATACGGATGTTTTGGAGCTTGTACAAAGTGATATGTGTGATTTCCACTCCACTCCTTCCTTGGGAAATAAGAAGTATGTTGTCACTTTTATTGACGATAATACTCGGTTTTGTTATGTATATCTTTTGCATGCAAAAGATGAAGCCTTAGAAAAGTTTAAAATTTACAAAACCGAAGTCGAACTACAATTGGGTAATTCGATTAAATGCCTTAGAACTGATCGTGGAGGAGAATATATGGATCCCCAATATTTTCAATCAGTTGGTATCATCCATGAGACAACGGCACCATACACACCTCAACAAAACGGGGTTTCCGAACATAAAAATCGAGCTTTAAAGGAAATGGTAAACTCGATGCTTTCTTACTCGGGATTGAGTGAGGGATTTTGGGGAGAGGCCATGTTAATGTCCTGTTATGTTTTGAATAGAGTTCCAAATAAAAGGAACAAAAGAACCCCATATGAACTTTGGTTCAAGAAAACTCAGAATTTGAATTATTTTCGAATTTGGGGTTGTCGGGCTGTTGTAAAACTACCCGAACCCAAAAGGAAAACTTTGGGTGAACGTGGAATTGATTGTATATTCATTGGATAGGCAGAAAATTCCAAGGCTTATAGGTTCTACGTAATCGAACCTAATGATTCGGTGTCGATTAACACCGTAATCGAGTCGCGTGATGCGATTTTTGATGAGATGAGATTTTCATCGGTACAAAGACCTAAGGACCTGTTTCCCAGCACCAATAAAGTGCAAAATCCAGAAAGTTTGGATGGTGTTTCAATTCCAGAAACACAGCAAGTCCGGAGAAGCCAAAGAGGTCGAATTGCCAAAAAATTTGGTCCCGAATTCCAACTGTATTTGGTGGAAGGTTCAAGGGATGAGCTTGGGCTTCAATACTCTTATTTTTATAGTATTGAGTATGACCCAAAGACTTTTAAAGAAGCGATGGAGTCTTGAGATGTCGCCTTTTGGAAGGAAGCAATTGATGATGAAATATCATCAATTCTTGAGAATAACACTTGGGTGTTATTAGATTTGCCTCCAGGTTCTAAACCACTTGGATGCAAATGAATCTTCAAAAAGAAAATGAAAGTTGATGGGACGATTGATAAATTCAAGGCCCGTTTAGTAATTCAAGGGTTTCGGCAAAAACTCGGTATTGACTATTTCGATACGTATGCTCCGGTGGCATGTATTTCGACTATTAGATTGTTAATAGCCTTGTCGACAATACACAATCTGATTATCCATCAAATGGATGTTAAAACTACCTTCTTGAATGGTGATCTTCAAGAGGAAGTTTACATGACACAACCGAAAGGTTTCGTTATGCCCGGAAACGAACATAAGGTGTGTAAACTTGTGAAATCCTTGTATGGGTTGAAGCAAACACCTAAACAATGGCATCAAAGGTTTGATGAAGTCATTTTGTTATGTGAGTTTTCTTTAAACCAATGTGACAAATGTGTTTATAGTAGATTTGATGCTACTGGTGCGGGTGTGATCATCTGCTTGTATGGAGATGACATGTTAATTTTTGGAACTGACCAAAATCATGTAGATGAGACTAAGAAATTGTTGTCATCTAAATTTTCCATGAAAGACATGGGAGAGGCTGATGTAATCCTTGGTATAAGGATTAAACGGGTTAACAAAGGGATTGTTATGACGCAATCGCATTATATTGAGAAAATTCTCAATAAGTTTAATTACCGTGATTGTTTCCCGTAAGCACTCCCATGGATTCAAGTGTGAAATTAATGCCTAATACAGGCAAGGCTATTTCACAACTTGAATACTCTAAGGCCATTGGTAGCTTGATGTACGTCATGACAAGCACCAGGCCCGATATAGCTTATGTCGTGGGACGATTGAGCCGGTATACTAGTAATCCTAGTACTCAACATTGGCAAGCGGTTCAAAGAGTATTCAAATATCTCAAGGGAACCATGGATTATGGTTTGAGTTATTTAGGATATCCTTCGGTTTTAGAAGGTTATTCGGATGCAAGTTGGATATCCAACATGGAGGATCATTCCTCAACTAGTGGTTGGGTATTTTTGCTTGGAGGAGGTGCCATCTCTTGGGCGTCTAAAAAGCAAACTTGTATTACAAACTCAACAATGGAATCTGAGTTTGTTGCACTAGCCGCTGCCGGTAAAGAGGCGGAGTGGCTAAGGAATTTAATTTATGAGATTCCATTGTGGCCAAAGCCAATTGCACCTATTTCAATCCATTGTGACAGTGCGGCCACTTTGGCTAAGGCTTATAGCCAAGTTTACAATGGTAAGTCTAGACACCTGGGTGTTAGACATAGTATGGTTAGAGAATTAATCATGAATGGTGTAATCTCCGTTGAGTTTATTAGAACGCAACAAAATTTGGCAGATCATTTAACTAAAGGTCTGACAAGAGACTTAGTGCACAAGTCTGCGATTGGGATGGGATTAAAGTCCTTAAAAATTTATAAAGGTGAGATACCCAATTCCCTTCTAATATGACATTAGAAGTTGAATTCAATGTGGAAAGCTCACACTTATAAATTGGAACACAAGTTGAATCATCCCAGGTATGTGTTCAGTCCTGTAGTGGTTAGGGTGAAGTTTATCTTCTTAATAATTCCTTTGATAAAGTGTATTTGCAGGTACACGAAGTAAAGGAATTACCTATGTGATTGTGAAGTGTAGCCGCATTTCAAAAGGTTGGGGACTTGGACTTTAAACAATCATGAGAGGATTAGGACACACGGTGTTGGGTTTTAAAATAAATTGTAACCGTTATACGCAACGGAAATTAAAAAAAGAATTTTGGTTACAAAATTAAATAGAAAACTTTTCTAAAACTTAAAACCCAATCGGATCCAATGATGCATTTAATTAAATAAGAACCACACCATAGGGTGTTTAGAGATGTACCTTTTTAGATATGTTGTGGTTGAACTAGCTGAGCACTTAGAAACCAATCGAGGTTTCTGTTAATCATTAAATCCCAATTTATCAAGCAATTACTCAATATTATGAAGAACTAGAGAGAGAGTCTAGAGAGAGAAAGTAGATCACGTATTCATAAGTCTCTAAACCTTTACAATGTATGTGATGCTCTCTAGAATCGTTGTTACAAGATTACAAACCAAACACCTATTTAAACCACTAATCTAACAAAGACTTAACAATTAAGAAAACTAAACATGCTTTGACTTTCCTAATACAATGACAATGTTGACTTTTACAACTTTGACTTTCCTATTAAATCTTGGATACAATATTTAGACTTAACAATCTCCCCCTTTGTATTCAAGATTTAATAAAAATCTGACACTAGTCTTCAGCACTTTGATTCTTCAGCTTTTGTCTCTGACAGCTTTGAACATTGAAACTCTTTCAGCCTTTGAAGAACCTTTGAAAAGTCTTTTTCACTTTGAAGCTTTGAAAGTCAACAAGTCATGGGCACGAAACTTAATTCTTGAATCTTCTGAAAATCTTTGACAACTTTGAAACAAACTTTGAAACTTCTGAAAATTTCTTTCAACTCTGAGCAAAATTGTATCTTCATCACTTTGATCTCTTGACTATCTTTGGAAGAACAGACCTTCTTGAATCTTTGAATTTTCTTTTCAAAATCTTTTCTGAGCAAAATTGTATCTTCATCACTTTGATCTCTTCACCATCTTTGGAAGAACAGACCTTCTTGAATCTTTGAATTTTCTTTTCAGAATCTTTTCAGTTTGAATCAGCGGAAGCATTTTGAATTTCTGACTTGTTGAACTTTGAACTTAAACTTTGAAATTGATCATTGAAAAATTCTCCCCCTTTTTGATGATTGAGAGCATCATGATCATCAAAACATCATCAATTTCAGTTCAGTCTTTGATTTCCCCCTTTGAAAACAAATAACAATCTCCCCTTTGACAGTTGGCGCGCTTTGATCTGAGAGCCGTCAATTCATGAAAGATATATATCCGAATCTTTTCAAATTCAGACATAATGAACATGGTAACCCTGAATCAACAAATGAAACAGTTAGGAATGCCTGTCAGTAACACAAAGTTACTGTGTACAACGAATGTACAATTTAAGGAGTTGGTTTGATGTTGACTCCCCAGGACTTCCATTCAATCATTGAAAAACACAAGGTTTATCTATGAATGTTCTGACAGAAAAACAAATTCTCTGTGTGCTCGTGCTTGTGTTTGAAAGAATTAGCACAATGATTGTGTTTCATAAGGCTCGAAGTATGTAAATCACTGAGACAGCAATGATTATACATGGACTCAATGTGCATGATAAAGGGTCGAAGGTGGGGCAACTTTCCTTCTTTTTCAATATCAGTATCTTCCAAGAGAAGAACCAATAGATTATGTGTTGCTTCCCAGAAAATGTGAAACATTCTCTTTTTAAGAAAAGAATGAGTAGCTGGTGGGGTTAATGCAAGAGATGGCATGGGCTATTTGCCTATTTCAATGATGGTCACCAAAGAAATGTGAACCAATCAGTAATGTGGCTGCCCGACTCAGAAAGATGTTTGGTGTAGAGTTATGATATTCTTTTAACTCTGTTCTCACACCCTCTTTCTTTTAAACATATAAGCTCACATCTAACCAATCTCTCATTTCCATTTTATCTCAGCTCACTCCCACACTCAATTCTTTTAGACCCCTCTCCCCTCAATCACTCAAAGGATTTCTTCCGGGGTAGGAAACACTGGTTATCGTGAATCCATGGAAGATCTATTAAGCACTCACACTGAATCCCATGTTCCTAAAAGTACATGCTGGTCAATGATTTTCTTGATATGAAAAGCACAAGAAATCATATGTCAGTGTATGTATGCTCATCAAAAATCAAAAATGAAATTTGAGCATTTTTAAACATTTAAGATTTCTCAAAACTAGAATATTGAATGAATGAAATGAAATCAAAAGAATTGTTTTGAGAATCTGACAATGATTAAAATCAGATCAAATAAAATAGCTAGGGTATCAAAGAATTGGAAAAAAAATTTATATGAAAAAATATAAACAATTTAGCAATTTGAAAAAATATAAACAATACACAAGTATTGATCTTTGGAAACACACGGTCAGTTTAAACATTAGGCTCAAAATTTGAAAAACATTTAAAAGCACCCTTCTAAATTCATGAAATCTTTTGAGAATAAGAAGTGGTTTGAACATTTAAGAAACTGTTTTTCATATTCGAAAGTTGTTCTTCTTTCAAACAATCAGAGATCTAGGATCAGAAGATATTTACCTTTAAGATCCCCCTCAAATCATGATATGATGATTTATGTCTTTTGAGCTCCCCCTGGATATTAGCAGAATATCCTTCTCTGATCATTGAAGAACGGGTCCTGATCTGTTATGTGATCAGAAGCCATCACCTGTACTCCCCCTATAATTTATGCATTAGTAGATATATCAATTAAAACAAGATAGAGATCCACAACTCCTTCTGGAATGCGGTCCGTCATATCAGGAAAATCTATCAATGAAAAGTCTAGGATAGAGATCCACAATTCCTTCTGGAATGTAGTCCATCATATCTCTCTATTGCAGATAGAGTGTACTCCCCCTTGAAGGTTGATGTCCTCATTTGAGTGTTGGAATACGATCTCTTATGATATCACGGGAGTAGAGGGCTTTAATCCTTTGAAGTTCGGGTCCTAAGTTGAGTTACTTAGAAGCCATAATCTTTCAACTTTGAAGTCCGGGTTTTGAACTGTTGTGTTCAAAAGCCATTATATTTTAACTTTGAAGTCCGGGTCTTGAGCTGATTTACTCAAGAGCCATTATCTTCTTACTCCCCCTTGACGTGAGGTGCCTGCAACAAAGAATCAGTTTTCTTCTTTGGTACCCACTGGTATTTGGGTCCAGAAAAGTTAATTGCAGTTCGTGTGGGGGTGATGGAGTAAGAACCATACCAGAAATGATCACTGGTCTTATGGATATGATCATGTGTACAGCAGTAAGAACAATAAAATTTATTACCTGAAAACCTGAGTAATTGGTCTTTTGAGTATTTAAGGTCAGGTTTACCTTTATGCTCTTTGTTCTTCTTTGCTTTGTGTACATTTACACATGATGTCTTCTCTTTGAGCTCATCAGTCTTGTCATCTTTGACTAATTTCTTCATCCAGACCAGTTTCTCTTTCTTGTAACTTTTTCTCCTTGGATATGTATCTGAACCATCTAAAAATTTATCATAGAAAATGTTAGTTTGACGAATCTGATTAAAGGATTTAACTGACCTTTGTGAAGAGACAGATTTCTGATTTGAACTTGAAGCAGACTTTTCAAGTTCTTTGATCTTTGAAGCAAAGTAGTCTCTTTCTTTCACAAGCTGGTCAATCTTCTTCGAGAATTCAGACTTCGTCTTCTACTCTTTCAGCGCAGAAGCAGACAGTTCAGATAACTTGGAAGTTAGCCTTTTTATTTCAGACTCAAATATTGAACGTTCTTCTTCAAATCCTTTCTCTAACTTATTTCTCTGGCCGGATAATTCTTTAAAGAATCCTACATTCTTATGTTCTTTGGCCTTCTTTTCTTTATCAAATTTCTCTCTTTCCAAAATCAGTACTTTCTCAAAATCGGAGATTTGTTGAGAAAGATTAATGCATTTAAGATCAATTGACTGCTTCTCTTCAAAACACTTCTTTGAGAAATCTGAGAACTTCTTTGAAAAAAATTTCTTTTCTTTCTCAAAATCAGCTTTTTCTTCAACAAGCTGTTTTTCAAAATTAGATAAATTCTTTCTAAGCTCAGAGTTCTCAGATTCCAATCTCTTTATCTTCTCTTCATTCTGCCCAGAAGATCTTTTCAGAAGATCTTCATTCATGATCTTTAAAGCACTGATTTCTTCTTTCAGAGAGATGATTTCAGTAAAATACTCTCTTGACTTTTGCGAATGAAAGTCAACAACATGACCCAGATTAATGTTCTCTAGTTTCAGCTTTCTATTCTTCTCTTCAAGATCTAAAAGAAATCCCATGATTAATGAGTAATCGGCTTAATATGAATGATCGTTCCAAACTATATATCAGAAAATCAAAAATCAGATTAAATTGAAATCTAGAAAAAAAAAATTGAACAACACTTGATCTTGCGCAAAGTAGAGTCTTGCGGGAACAGAGAGTTGCGCAAACCAAGCTTTTCGTAACCAACGTGATAAGCAAAGTCAGGTTTTCGGTATAAGCGAGTTGTGCAAAGTAAGGTTCTCGGGATAAGCGTTTTGCGCAAAGGAGGATTGCGTAAGAGCCTTGATGCGCAAAGTGAGCTTTGCGTATACCGAAGGATGCGCAAATGTGACTTTGTGTATTTGCCTTGATACGCAAAGTGCCCTTTTCGATCATTGTATTCGCATCCAATGAATCCATTTTCTTGTAACAAAAACGATTTTACACACAAATTCAGATGAACAGTACCAAAACTCGTTTTCGTGAAAAATTTTCAAAAATATTGATTTTCGATCAAAAAATACTCAGATTTCAATTCAAATCATGATCAAATCATTCCTGAAAAGTTTGGTTCAGCTCTGATACCAATTGTTAATCAATAAATCCCAATCTATCAAGCAATTACTCAATATTATGAAGAACTAAAGAGAGAATCTAGAGAGAGAAAGTAGATCACGTATTCATAAGTCTCTAAACCTTTACAATGTATGTGATGATCTCTAGAATTGTTGTTTGTCTCTCTTGGTTACAAGATTACAAACCAAACACCTATTTAAACCACCAATCTAACAAAGACTTAACAATTAAGAAAACTAAACATGCTTTGACTTTCCTAATACAATGACAATGTTGACTTGTACAACTTTGACTTTCCTATTAAATCTTGGATACAATATTTAGACTTAACAGTTTCCTCTAGCGGTATCCACACACGAACACGCGAAATTCCATCGGGTGCTAGCCCAATAACCCTAGATCTATATGTGTTTTACATAAAAGAAAAGGGTTTATTTTCTGTATTTTTCTGAAATGCTTTTCTAACTCAATTGTATATCAAATGGTTTAGCCTAACCCCTTATTTATATCAGAAGAATTATATTTAGACTATAATTCAATTAATGATTAAATAAGCTTTAGTAATTATCTGTAATATTCAAATTCAAATTCAAATTCAAATATATATATATATATATATAATTATCCTTTTAAACTTTAAAATATAATTATATAATTACAGATAATTCCCCGTAATTAACATAATTACGCTTTCACCCTGTAATTATCATAATTACATTATCATAATTACATTATCATAATTACATTATCATAATTACATTATCATAATTACATTATCATAATTACAGTTTAACACATATTTTTCATAAAATCCGGGTTTCTACAAATGGAAACAAACGCATTCTTTGTGTGCGATCCTATAGGTTTACATTCTCCTCAGTAGTATCTCTGTGTGACACGTGTCGTGGGCATATAATAACTTACATTCTCCCACTTGCACACGATACACAGTAACACAGACGATGGTAAGCGTCTAGTAACACGTCACCGCCTCCAAGGCTATGTAAATGTGCTTTTACCTTTGATCAATTTGATTGATCTAATCAATCATATAGTAGAATCATTCATTATCCTTTTGCTTCACGATATTTTATTTTGAACTTAAGGCATAGATCTATCTCGTCATTTATAGTTCAAAGATTGTGTTTCTCGATCCCAACATATTTGATTATACAAGTGTCATTATTCCAACTAATCCACTTGTTCATGCATGTAAATCATAATATGTAATCGAGGGGCCCAGAAATATCTCTCTCATCTTGAGAGGAGCAAATTCCATATTGCATGTACACGACTAACTACACAATTCATGTTATACCTAATATAGCCCTTATGATTACCCGGTCAAGGGTAACGTTAGACTATATCAAAGTATAACACTCTTTGTACATTAGATCCCAATGCACATCTCAGGTCTGAGGATAAATAGTGTTACACTATTTCAAGACTCACGTTATGACGCCGATCTATGAGGTGATCTTGACCGTGGGTCTTGTCCAACACCTTGTGCAGTTGTGCTCCGACAAGCGCATGTGACTCTGGTTGCACCTAGTGCACTTCCAACTTGGACTATGACCAAACTTCATAATGATCTTGATTTATTACTAGTCCCCTAGTAATAAGTGATCAAGGACAGTTTTAAATAATATGAACATCATATTCATTTAAGGATAGTTAAACATGCTAAAACGAACACAGAGATGTTTTAATTAAATACTCATATCCAATATGCCATAACTGTAAAACATAATTGTTTTAATGTTCACAAAGTAAAAGATTACTAAAAATTTACAAATCAGACTAAATTATTACAAAACCTCAAGCCTATTGAGCTAATGTGAGCATCATGCTTGCTTTGACTCAAAGGTTTGGTAAAAGGATCTGCTGGATTGTCTTCTCATCGAAGTTTACATATCTTTATGTCACCTCTTTCAATAATCTCTCGAATTAGGTGATATCGTCTCATGATATGCTTGAAGTGTTGATGTGACCTTGGTTCCTTTGCTTGAGCAATGGCACCCTCATTGTCGCAATATATATCGACAGGGTCACATATGCTAGGGACTACTCCCAGATCTGTGATGAATTTCTTCATCCAAATCAGCTTCCTTTGCGGCGTCCGACGCTGCAATGTACTCCGATTCTGTAGTTGAGTCCGCTATTGTGCTTTGTTTCTAGCTCTTCCAGCTCACAGCACCCCCGTTTAACACAAACACGTATCCCGACTGTGATTTATAGTCATCTCGGTCGGTTTGGAAACTAGCATATGTGTATCCTTCAATACACAAATCTATTTCTTGACCGTCGTACAGTAAGAATATTCTTTACTGCTACCTAGTGAGCATCACCTGGGTTTGACTGATACCTGCTCGTCATGCTTAGGGCATACAAGACATCTATTACATAACATGGCATACATGATTGAAACGATGGCCAAAGCATAGGGAACACCCTTCATGCGGTTAATGTCCTCTTTATACATAGGACTCTGTGTTTTGCTCAGATGTACACCATGTACCATTGGCAAGTTTCCTCTCTTAGAACCCTCCATCTTGAAGTGTCTTAAGATCTTGTCAATATATGTACTTTGGCTTAATCCAATTAAGCGTTTCGATCTATCATGATAGATCTTTATACCAAGGATATAAGCTGGTTCTCCTAGATCCTTCATCGCGAAACACTTCCCTAACCAGGCTTTTACACTTTTAAGGGTAGGGATGTCATTTTCGATGATCAATATATCATCGACATATAGGATTAGGAATACTACTATGCTCCCACTGACTTTCTTGTATACACAAGGTTCATCTTCGTTCTTTAAGAAACCAAGTTCTTTAATCTTTTCATCAAAACGAAGATTCCAAATACGAGATGCTTGTTTCAGTCCATAAATGGACTTTTGCAACTTACATACCTTTTCAGGAAAATTTGGATGTTTAAAACCTTCTAGTTGTACCACGTACACGTCCTCGCTTAAAGTTCCGTTAAGGAACGCGGTTTTAACATCCATTTGCCATATTTCATTATCATGAAATGCAGCTATGGCAAGAAGTATCCTGATGGATTTAATCATGGCTACTAGAGAAAAAGTTTCATCATAATCTACTCCATGAGTCTAAGTGAAACCTTTAGCTACCAACCTATCCTTATAGGTATGTACAATACCATCCATGTCAGTTTTCTTTTTTAATACCCACTTGCACCCTACAACTTTGCAGCCGGTAGGTGCATCTACCAAGTTCCAAACTTGGTTATCTGACATGGATTGTATTTCAGCCTTCATGGCATCTTGCCATTTATCAGATTCTAAACCTGATACGGCTTCCTGATAGGTTACGGGTTAATCATGAACCGTATCGTCATTGCCAATGAGATAACCATATCTCTCAGGCTCTTGACTACTCCTATTCGATCTTCGGATTGTTTGTATCTTGTCATTACCTTCAACAACTTGTTGAGGCTCAACATCATGTTGATTGTCAGTATCAACCATTGTTTCATCTTGTGGTTCTTGAATTTCTTCAAGATCTACTGTATCCCCCGTTGTGGTTCTCGACAGAAAATCATTTTCTAGAAACTCACCGTGGCGCGCAACAAAAACTTTGTTCTCGCTGGGTTTGTAGAAGTAATATCCAACTGTCTCTTTTGGATATCCTACAAAGATGCATTTTTCAGACCTTGAATCAAGCTTCCCAGAAGCTTCCCGCTTAACATAAGCTTCACAACCCCATATTCTCATATATGACAGTTTTGGGATCTTCCCAGTCCATAGTTCGAAAGGGGTTTTATCGGTCTTTTTGGTTGGCGCACTATTTAGTATTCGGGCAGCTGTTTCTAGGGCATAACCCCAGAAACTTTTTAGCAGATTGGTACGACTCATCATAGAGCGAACCATGTCCAACAAGGTTCTATTCCTTCTTTCAGACACCCCATTATGTTGCGGTGTTCTGGGAGGAGTTAATTGGGATACTATCCCGTTATCTCTTAGATGGTCAATAAACTCTCGGCTTAGATATTCCCGACCCCGGTCTGATCGAAGTGTCTTTATCTTTTTGCCAAGTTGATTCTCTACTTCATTCTGAAACTCTTTAAAAAACTCAAAGCTTTCAGATTTGTTTTCATTAGGTAAATATACCCGTATCTACTGAAGTCATCAGTAAAAGTAATGACGTAGCGATGACCATTTCTTGTGGTTGAACTAAAGGGTCCACACACATCAGTATGTATAATTTCTAATAGTTCTGTTGCCCTTTCGGGTTTGCCTTTAAAAGGTGCTTTTGTCATTTTGCCTATTAAGCAAGATTCGCGTACATCATATGAATCATCAGATGATTCCAACACTCCATCCGCCTGGAGTTTGGCTATGCGTTTCTCGTTTATGTGTCCAAGACGACAATGCCACAAATAGGTCTGTTATAAGCCTCGCTTAATTCGTTTATTGTTTACATTATACATTGATTCATAATTACAACTATTTTGCATATCAATTTCATAAATACCATTGTGTGGTTTGGCCACAAAATACAAAACATTGTTAAGATAAGCTGAAATTGAATCATTACTGAAAGTAATCATAAATCCAGTTTGTTGCAAACGAGAAAAAGAAACGATATTCCTAGTAATGCTAGGTACATATAAACACTTGCTAAGTGCTAAAATAAGACCATTTGGCAGCTTCATGTCATAAGTCTCCTGAGCAATAGCAGCTACCTTAGCTCCATTCCCCATTTGAAGCTCCATCTGGCCTGGTTTCATTTTCTCTTCATTTCTTAGTCCCTGAAAAGTAGTACAAATGTGAGTACCACACCCAGTATCCAATACCCAAGAATCAGAGTCAGAAGTGAATAAATCAATGGTAAACATACCAGAAGGTCCGACTCCATTAGCCTTCTGCTTCTTCATTTCTGCCAATAGGGCAGGGCAGTTTCTCTTCCAGTGTCCCTTTTGGTTGCAGTTGAAGCAAACTGCTTCCTTAGGAATCTTTCCCTTGCCCTTTTCCTTGTTGGAGCTTCCAACTTTTCTTTTACCCTTGGTAACCACCCTTTTCTTCTTCTTTATCCCACCTTTAGGTTTGATCATCAACACCTGTTTTGGTTTGGATAAATCCAACTTGGATTTCATATTTCTCTCAGCAATTTTAAGCATGCCGTGAAGCTCCGTGAGAGTTTTATCCAAACCATTCATATTGTAGTTCAGAACGAACTGGTCATATGACTTGGATAAAGAATTGAGAACCATGTCGGTTCCCAATTCCTGACCCAGTGGGTATCCAAGACGGGTTAATCGGTCAATATAACCTTTCATTCTTAAAACGTGGGTACTGACTGATGAACCCTCAGTCATCATGCAAGCATGCAATGCCCTGACTGTATCGAACCTCTCTTGCCTTGCTTGTAACTGAAACATGGATTTCAAAGAGGTTATCATATCCCAAGAATTCATGTCTTCATGTTCCCTCAGTAGCTCGGGAGTCATGGATGCTAACATCAGACAGCTAACATCTAGTGAGTCATTGAGATGCTTATCATAAGCAGCCCTGACCTCGGCTGAAGCATTTCTGGCAGGAGGGTTTGGAGGGGGGTTTTCGAGAACGTACAACTTCTTTTCGTACTTAAGGACGACCCTCAAGAAACGAAACCAGTCCACGAAGTTCGTACCGTTCAGTTTATCCTTGTCAAGGATTGATCGTAATGTAAATTGGGATAAGCCGTTTATGCATACAGTTTGGTTGGAGGCGTTAGCAGCCATCTACAAAATAAGTTCAATTTTAGTAATTCTTTTAAAATCTCAAATTAATTTAAACTTTTAAAAAAATGTATTTGAGCTAAGATCCATATTTCACCGACTTCCATAAATGGCCAAGCAACTGTCTATGAAATTAGGCTATTTAAGTAGACATCATCCAATTATGTTCACCATAACTCTTAGATGTCGTGGGATCCTATTCAATATATCATATATTGAAATTGGCACGTTTAATCCCACTTCAACGCCTTGAAAATACTCATAAATGGCCAAGCAACTGTCTATGATATTCTCAAGTAAACAAACCATACTAATGTATCGTGATCCCACCTAAATACTAGTCTTGGGGTTTACTAGGATCAGTCGTCCAAAATACGACTATTTAAGTGAATGGCCAAGCAACTGTCCACTTAAATCTCGTTAATTTGGCTCCTTATCTTACACTACATTCAACCGGCATGATTGGCTGAACACTGACCATACCGGGATCCTGTATGCTTGACAAGTACCTTAAATGGGTTACGTTAAGTTTACATTTTTAAAAAGGTTTAATTTTAGAAAACATTCTAATTCTTTTAAAACGTTTGAATTTATCTCTAAAATCTTGTTTAAAAAGTTTATTTTATTAAATCTGTTTGAGTTTGATAAACATATCAATTTAAAATATCATATTTTATTTACCGAATTAAAATTGTTTTGCGTTTGATTTTTATTTTAAGCATTTGCAATTATCATAACAATAATAAATCAATAAATAAAAAACAAACACATAATAAACATACAAGATAATATATGGATTTGCCCCTAATGTGGTGTTGTGAGCCAACACAACAACCACAGTCAATATCTAAGGACATCATCAATATTCTCCCACTGGTCTCGCCATCTTGGTGAACTCCAGGGTCTCCGTCTTGATTTCCTGAAGCTTCGTCTTCGGATGATTTACAATAGAAAGATAACATATCCTAATCTATTTTACATTTGGACCTATCTAGAAAATTAAAATTACATCCCATGCAATTAATACATTTTAATTTTTCAAAATAAAAATAAATCAACCACGGGTATTTGGGGCAAACCATATATTATACATATATAAATATTTGACCGATATAATTTAACATAAATATAAAGGCCAAAACTGGAACAAAATACTATATGGCAATTTAAATTTAATTGGACCCAATCTTATAATTTGTGGGTTACTAACCCATTAATTATAATTTTAAACATAATTAAAATAATTTGGTCAAATAAATAACATAAATAAAGTAACCATTATATTAATGTCAAAGTTTTAACCGATTTAAAACAAACGACATAAAGTCTTGACTCAAAATCCAAAACGACCATTTGAACTCTTAGAAAAGAAAACACGGCAACAAACGCAAACCAAGTCGAAAAAGGCATGAGAAAAAGGAGAGGGGTTTGATAAGGTTTCTCAAACCTTTTTGGAGATGTAACTGCTGGTATAGAAAATATCCCATTAGGGTTTTGAAAACCCTTTTAATTTATCAAACAAGAGTCGACTACTTACTTTTATTTTAATAATTGACACACTCTTATCTTTTCCTTTCATTTTGTTTTATTTATTTTATTTAACCAAAAATACAAAGGTATATTGTTTATTGGGATGGGTCTAATATATAAACATATATACTAAATTTTATTGTCATATAACATCTTATGTTTCCCCCCCTTTTTTCTAATTAAATGCTCAAAGTGGCTCTGATACCACTGTTGGGTTTTAAAATAAATTGTAACCGTTATACGCAGCGGAAATTAAAAAAAGAATTTTGGTTACAAAATTAAATAGAAAACTTTTCTAAAACTTAAAACCCAATCGGATCCAATAATACATTTAATTAAATAAGAACCACCACCATAGGGTGTTTAGAGATGTACCTTTTCAGATCTGTTGTGGTTGAACTAGCTGAGCACTTAGAAACCAATCGAGGTTTCCTCTAACGGTATCCACACATGAACACGCGAAATTTCATCGGGTTCTAGCCCAATAACCCTAGATCTATATGTGTTTTACAGAAAAGAAAAGGGTTTATTTTTTGTATTTTTCTGAAAGTCTTTTCTAACTCAATTGTATATCAAATGGTTTAGCCTAACCCCTTATTTATATCAGAAGAATTATAGTTAGACTATAATTCAATTAAGGATTAAATATGGTTTAATAATTATCTGTAATATTAAAATTCAAATTGAAATATATATATATATATATATATGTATATATATAATTATCCTTTTAAACTTTAAAATATAATTATATAATTACAGATAATTCCCCGTAATTAACATAATTACGCTTTCACCCTGTAATTATTATAATTACAGTTTAACACATATTTTTCATAAAATTCGGGTTTCTACAAATGGAAACAAACGCATTCTTTGTGTGCAACCCTATAGGTTTACATACTCCTCAGCAGTATCTCTGTGTGACACGTGTCGTGGGCATATAATAACTTACACACGGCTTTATAATTGTGTCAAATTTTAATTTGCTGGACGTATAGGAAATTTGTATGTATTTTATCTTCAGGTATTCAAATGAGTTGATGGGTTCAATCCTTGGGATACCTTGATTCTCGAATATTTGGAATGTATAAAATACTAATGTGAAAATTCAATCGTTTCGATATTTTCATTTATGTGCAAGTTTGGTTTGTTTAATTTAAATGTGTTATTTCATGGGTTACACTAAAATGGGGGAGGATTGTTGGTGATTTTAGTGTCACCAGGCATTTAATTGTAATTGGTTATAACAAGAGTACTAATGGGTTTCAAACTGTGATCTAATACAAGCTAGGTGGTGCGGAGTGCACACTTGTTATAAGACGAGTTTGATCCCGGACACGATGAAATGGTGGGGGGTCAAGGGGCAACGCCCCTGGCGGTGATCCAAGTGGCAGAGCCTCTTAAGGCACGACAGAGCCTCTTAAGGCATGGCAGAGCCTCTTAAGGCACATCAGAGGCTCTGAGCCTCTTTGGCATGGCAGAGCCTCTGAAGACGCGTAAGAGCCTCTGAGCCTCTTTGGCACGGCAGAGCATCTGAAGGCGCGCCAGAGCCTCTGAGCCTCTTTGGCACGGCAGAGCCTCTTAAGGCACGACAGAGCCTCTAAAGGCACGACAGAGTCTCTTAAGGCACGACAGAGCCTCTGAGCCTCTTTGGCACGTCAGAGCCTCTTAAGGCACGTCAAAGCCACTGAGCCTCTTTGGCACAACAGAGCCTCTGATGGGCGTCTCTGGACCAGAAGCTCTTGGTGTCTATTTTTGGACTAAATTTGCATTTACTGAACATTTAATGCTCAGTTATTTTCTGCCCTTAATTTTAGCTAAATTGATTGTAATCGACTATAATTGATAGTGATTTACAATCATTGTCATTTTCCGTTATTTCCTATTTTACGAATGGGACTAGTATATATATCGTATATACTTATGTTTTAGACTCACGATTTTAAAACATCATATATACTCTCCAGCAAATTTGCTCTCGTTTTTGTGCCTAAAAACGTGAGTGTTCTTGAGTCTTATCACATATTGGATTTCGTGCAACCCAGACATAAGATCGAAATACCAATTCGGAAAATGACTTACACGATTCTCAAGAAATCCGGTCAACTAATCAACTACTTTCCCTCCGATTCCTAACAATAGGAATGCAAAAAATTGGCAAAGCTCAATTAGATTCACAGCCCAATTTATAATCTCATAATCCTTTTAAAATGCCTAAAACTGTCGTAATGGGAGGAACTTGAGAAGGCAAAAGGGTTTTGTAATTGAGTGGGAATTTGTTTAATGTTTTTTAATATTTCGTTTGAATATTTTGGTGGTAAAACCGAATTTTATAATATTTTGGGGGTAAAATCAAAATTTATAATATTTTGATTTTAGATTAGAACATAATATTTATATTAAAATATTATGCTTTTTTGTTTTATAATTTTATTGATATTAGAAATTATATTTATGCATTATTTTCTATTATAATTTAATAAATTATATTAATTTCAATTAATAACGAACTAAATTATTTTACTATATAAAAAATCATTTTTTAAAACAATAAAAAGGTACTTTTATGAAACATATTAAAAATAAGAGTAAATTACATTTTTGGTCCATGTGGTTGCCACCTACTATCAACTTTGGTCCCTTTTCTAAACTAATTACATTTTTGGTCACTATGATTGCCATTTTGCTTCATTTTTAGTCCCTCATACTAACTTCTGTTAGTTTGGATTAGTTAAGTCCTCTCACATGTGAAGCACATGAGGGTATTTTCGTCCTTTAAGCAATTTTTTTTATTTTAATCAACTTTTTAATTAAATAATTTTCAATTTACACATTATTAAAGCATAGGTATAAGACATCAATGCACAATGCACAGTGTACAACTACCTTCCACTTCCACCACCACCACTAACACCACCACCACCGGCCAACCCTCCCCTTTGATCATCTTCTCCGGCCAACAGTTCAAAAACACTGAAAAGCCAAACACCTGTAAATGGAAACAGATCAATGAAACAGAAAATCGAAAACCAAAATAAAACCCAAACCCGTATTCCCTACAATGACATCATCCCCACCACCCCAGCCACGTCTTCTTCCCTACCACGACCAAACCCGTCTTGACCTACTAATCAAAACCCAGTTCCCCTTCTCCAATCAAAATATCCAAATTAAATCATAAAAGTAGATAAGATCGAAAATGAAAATATTTAGATTGAAACAAAACGTAAATCTAAATTTGAAAACACAAGTGATCTATCCAAAACCCAAATCGAGATGGTGGTGAGTTTTTCCGTTTGAATCACATCAGCTGAGAACAAAAAGTGGTAGGGGTGGGGTGGATTGTCGGAGAAGAAAAAAACAAGTCACATAGACTAGCAAAATAACAGACAACCTTATTTCCAGAAGAACCGATAATCATCTTTGGCAAAAGAAAACCCAGGACACAGACACCAAATAAGACAAACCAAACCCAGAACCTTATTTCCAGAACTGAAAAAATAAAATCAAACCCAAAGATATGGAGGTCGAGATTCAACAGCTCTCCGTCAAAGCAAACAAATTCAATGGAGGGTTGTAGGTGTAAATCACACACTTTATAACTCCCATTCGAAGCATATAGTCGAACTTGTACCAGATTAACCGATTGAAATTAGATCACTGGAGAAGATTAACTGATTGGAACAGATTGCCAGAATGCCAAAGGGCGCCGATAAAAAGGCAATGGGTTGAGGGAGTCGTTCGTGTCACACCGATGATGTCGTCGGAGGATGTTGGTGGTTGTCGGTAAAGGAAATCGCCAGAGGTAAGCCACAAATCAATAGCCACCCTTTCTTCATATCCACCGGCCACCACCACCGCTACCGAACCAGTGGGAAGCAACAAATTAACACCCACCAGTGTTCATCAAAGGTGGAATGAGATATAGAGTGAGGCAGATTTGCGTTTGCAGGTGTAGAGTGACTTTCACATGTATTTGTAGGTCAATAGCCACCACCACCGCTACAGATTTGGGTTATGCAGGTGTTAATGAAAGATAGAGATAAACGATTTGGCTCAACATTGAGATGGTGGAAGAAAACCTGGTAGTGGTGGGTCCACAATCATACCCCCTCTTCTATATATTTATTCTTAATAGTATATTATATTATTATTATGTGTTATATGCATTATTTTTAACTTAAAATAAGTGAAAATGATAAAAAGATCAAAATACCCTTGAGTTAACTGACTTGTTTAACAGAAGTTAGTCAAAGGACCAAAAGTGAAATAAAATGGCAACCACAGTGACCAAAACAGTAATTAGTTTAAAAGAGGGACCAAGGTTGATAGTGAGTGGCAACCACAGGGACCAAAAGTGTAATTTACTCTAAAAATAATTAAATTTGTGCAATGTATGATAATACATCTGGTTTCTAAAGTCGATAACTCTAATCTTCAACTCAAAATAATGTTTAGTTCTATCTTATGTTGTCTCGATTTTATTTTATGGTACTTTTGTGTGATTTTTAGTTTCTCCTGTTAAGTATAATTAAGTTATATAGGGTATTCAAGCGTATTAGTATGATCGAGCTTTTATCTTGTATTTTAACGTGTTCATCAATTAAATGCCAATTCTTTTATGAAATTCAAACGTGGAGATGTAGAAAGTTGTATTTATGTAGTAATAAGTTGTAAACTTGATGTTTAGCTACAATTTTTTTCTTGTTTAGCTGTTGTATTTATTTCTTTTATTTTCTTACGTCATATTTGGAAGAGTCCGTTATGTTTGCATGCTTAGAGTGTCAGTTCGTAGTATAATTAGGAGTATTAAAAGGCCATCCTTGTGTTTGTGTTATTTGTTGAATGAATTGAAGGGATGCTTATAGGTCGGGGTTATGGTGGTGTAACGGAGACAAGGGTTCAATGTGGGAGCAGGGGGTGCTAGAAAGGGGTGAAGGGATAAATTTAAGGGAGAAGAGTGGATAATAGAGAAGGGATATCGGCGATGATGGAGGTTAGTTTTGATCCCAGACCTGCTGCAAAATGGGTAAAGGCGATTGAAATATAGAAGACGGATGGAGATGGGTATCGATCCCATATGTGAGTTTCGATCTCTTTTTCAAAAGGTGTGAACCACATAACTAGATCGATGGAGATGGGGTTCTATCACTTATGTAAAAGGTGTGAACCACATAACCACAAGCAGATCGGAGCAAGGAAAGGGGTCGGCTTTTTTGTCATGGGGAACGAAAGGGGGTGGGCCTCTGTGTTTTTTTTAAGTCAAACACGTGCCAAGTAACATTTTCATCGGGGGTGTAGGTTAGGAGAAGGGAGGTCATGAGAGGGCTGGCCTGGGGGATGGGAAGGGGAGTGTGGTGAGGGCGTTCTTAGTAATGATCGGAGCAGGGGGAGGACTTTGATCAAAGGTTTGGGCCAGAGATGACATCTCTCTGGTATGGTCAAATTTGAACAACCTTCCCCCCACATGACTTACCCAAAACTCTCATATTTGATAACATATCATTTTATGTGTTATCCCTCATTATAATCGATTACAATCCAATATGACTCATTATAACCTAATATGACCTATTACAACGAATTCAAATATGACTAATTACAATCTGTGACTAATTACAATCTAATATAATTTATTGTAAATCATATGACCATTACAACCCAATATGACCAACCACAACCCAATATGACTCGTTACAATGTAGTATGACTTGTTAGATCATTTTTAGTTGTAACCTTTGTATTTATTTTACTTTGAGGGGTATATAAACCCTTGTCTTAGTTGTTTTTAAGGATATGTGATTACTTTTGCATATCTTGAATACAATACTTCTTTTGGCTCCTCATTCACTTTCTCTCTCTAGCTTTCTCTCTCTAGAATCTTAAGATCTTTAGTTCACAATTGGTATCAGAGCAGGTTAGATTTTGAGAGATTTGAGAGTAGAGTTCTAATTTCGTGTTATCAGATCAATCGAATTTTAAATTCGTTAGAATTTTTTTTTTAAAATCGGTTTTCTGGTCATTTTTCTAGATCTATGTTGATTTTATGAACGATTTTCAGTGAATTTGGATTCAATTGCTTCGGAATTCAGTGTAGAACATGTTTTGTTCTTGATTCGTACAAAGATTTGATCATTTTGTAATCAAAATTGTCAATTTTGAATATTCCAGAAAAGTTCTAGTTTTTTTTTTCTGTTCTTTGCGAATTCTTGCTGATTTTTGGTGTTTGATCTATATTTGGATTAGTTTTGGATAATGAACATGTTTCTAAGTGAATTCCGTGAGAGTGTTTTGAGAAATTTTAGACTTGTGTGATTTTCTTCGTTCGTTATCTGGACAGAATCGATTTTCGGTTCATTCATAAGAGTTTTCGGATTATTCATCAAGGTTTTCGGTTCATTCTTCAGGATTTTCGGTTCATTCATCTGGTTTTTGTTCTTTTCGGCTAAGGGTTTTCGTTATTTTCAGTATCATCTTCAACCGAGAAGCTAAGTTTTCGGTCTCTTTTATAACCGAAAAGTTTGGTTTTCGGTTTCCTCAACAACCGAAAAGCGTGGTTTTCGGTTCTTATTTTCTTTAGCCGAAAAGCTCTCTGCTTCTATTCAGCATGTCTCTTCAATCTCAAGTCTATAAGAATGAGTTGATGATGTCTCTCGGGACAGATACTCGTCCCCCTGTGCTTATTAATGAGAATGAGTATTCTCAATGGAGAGATCGATTTATTAATTTTCTTGAGAGACAACAAAATGGGGATTACATGGTTCGAGCTTTAACCAATCCTCCTTTTGAGAGACCTGTCAAGATCATTCCAGCCACTGCTCATACTGAACAATCCACAATTCTAAAGCCAGTTGATGAGTACAATGAAGAAGAATCTTTAAAGTACAACGGAGAAAGAATTGCTAAGTCTAATCTTATTCTTGCTTTGCCAAATCACATATATAATCGTGTAGATTGTTACAAGAACAATCTAAAGCTTATGTGGACTCATTTGGAGAAAATCATGCTTGGCTCTGTGGTGGCTACTCAACTTCGAAAAACGAGATACATGAACAGTTTTGAGGAGTTCAAAGCAAAGAATAGGGAGGATTTGAAGACCGTCTTTGATAGATTCTGTGCAGTGATAAATGATTTATACAAGATTAGTGTGGAAAAGTCCCCGTTGGAAACAAACTTAAAGTTTCTGAATGCTCTTCAACCTGAATGGACAAAGGCATGTCATAGACTTCGTATTGATCCAAAGATTTCAATCATGCCAATTCAAGAAATGTTTGAAATTCTCCTGAATGAAGAAAATCTGATTGTGGCAAAGAAAGAAAAGCAAGAAAAGAAGAAGAAAGGAAAAGATGTAGATCCTATTGCTCTAATGACTGCAAAATTTACTGAGCAAGCTTTTGAGAATACTTATGATGGGAATATTGATGATGAAGGAGAAGCTCTTCAAAAAGCAATAATCTTACTTTCTCAGCAATTTGCACGAAAGTTTCCTAACCGGGCCAGCTCCAATAACAATCTTCGACTTTCATCTGGATTAAGGAAGGTGGATTTTTCTGGGTCAAAGACTATCTATCCAAAGCCTGATCATTCAAAGCTTGTGGAAGAAAAGAGGGATGAGAAGAAACCTCCCACATGCTACAACTGTGGTAAAGTAGGTCATTACTCTAAAGAATGCCGAACAAAGGTGGTTCGTGATTCTACCTACTATCAAAAGAAGGCTGATATGTTGAAAAAGAAGGAAAATGGAGCTGTTCTCTTAGCTGAGGAAGAATCATTTATTGATTTCTCTGATAATGATGAAGAAAAAGAGGAAACTGCAGCAATGTGCTTTATCGGTGATGATCAAACTGATGATGAAGATGAAGATGAAGATTCAACTGATGAGTCTGAGGTATATTCTGACTTAGAAATTAAATTCATTAACTCTCGGTTTGATATTATCATTTCTGCCTTGCAAAATTTTCGAAAAATGCTTAAATCTGAAAAGGAAGTGAATCAAGAAAAGTCTTATAAAATTGAAAAATTACAAATTTCTTTGGAAGATCAAAAATTGATTCTAAATGATACCAAAGAAAATTTGCAAAATAAAATAAATGAGTTGGAAAGTTCAAACAAGACTTATCTTGATTCATTGACTAGCTTGACCAATTCTAAAAATGAGCTTTCAAATAACATTGTTGATTTAGAAGAAAAATTATATATGAGAGCTCAATCTGAACAAACAATTAATATGAATAAACCTCGTAGTTATGAGTCCATTAAAGAAAAGTGGGGGCTTGGATATGAAAGTCCTAAATATTTAAATTTAGCCATTAACAAATCCCCCACTATATATCACTTTGAATATTTGAGACTTGCTCGTTATGCTCCCCAATTTATAATAGATTGGATGAATGAACAGCAAATCTTAGATATTGAGGCTAAGAGAAGAACGGAAAACACTAGAATGGAACTCCCATTTGTTTATTCGCGTGAAAATGCAAAATATTTTCCTGATCCTCAAAAGAAAAAGAAATCTGGAATATTTTTAAATACAAACTCATCTAACAAAACAACTTTACCAAACGACTATTTTGATTCTTATATTGTAAACAAAAATGAGGATAGTGTTTCTAAAACATCTTATGATACTAAGAAATACGTTCCTCCTTTGATTTTAGAATCTAAAATTGTTGAGTTGGAAGATAAGATAGATGATGATTTTATTCAAAACAGTTTGGAAAAAGATATTTTTTTTACTGTTTTTAAATCTAGTTTTGAAGAGAATGTTATTTCTGAAAAACAAGTTTCTGGATTTTCTGAGGTTTCAGTTGAAAATAAAATGGGATTTTCATCAAGTGTTGGTTCTCGGTCCAAGCTAGAAACGAAAACTGGACTTTCTCGGTCTCAATTAGAAACGAAAACATCAGTTTTCGGTTCATCCTTGGAACGAAAACCAGATTCTTACTCTTATCATTGTGATAATTTTACGACTTATGCTACTGAAGGTGAATCATATAAGTTGTCTGATCAAATGGATGATTCTTTGACTTTCAATGATTTTTATTTTTCAAAGAAAAGAAAAAGAAGACGGTCAAGAAAGTCTAAGAAGAAAGATAAGAATGAGTCTGATAAATCTGATTCTGATTATTCCTTTTCAGATCGGCCTTTGAGAAAGGAAATCAAGATGGAATGGCGGGTGAAGAATAGAAAAATAGATGATATACATGTATTAGATAAACGTGATGATACTTGTAATAAAAACACATTTGCTAGTTTGAATAATGTTCAAAAATATTCTCGTGAGCAAATGTTGATTCTTCAACAGAATATCACATGTTTGTCTTCTCCATGTGATCTATCTTCTATTGCTTTACACATTTCATCTAAATGTACTAACTCTTCTTTGTTTCACTATGCAAAATCTTTTGTGAAAAGTACATTTTTCTTTAACAAACTCATGGAATGTTCTAATAAAAAGGGACCCATTCTGAAGTGGGTTCCTAAATCTTTGTGAGTTTTTCTACATGAATGCAGCCTAGTCATCTCTGGTATATGGACTCTGGATGTTCAAAACATATGACTGGTAATAAATCTTTATTGTCAAATTTTAAAGAAAAGTCTGGAGGTCGTGTGAGATTCGGAAACAGAGACACTTCTCCTATTCTTGGTTATGGCGATCTTGTACAAGGCAACATAACGATTAAAAGAGTTAGCTATGTTGAAGGTCTCGACTTCAATCTCTTTAGTATTGGGTAATTCTGTGATAAGAATTTGGGAGTGAATTTTAAATCAAAAAGAGTCACAGTCAAAGATGACAGTGGTAAGGAACTTCTTATTGGTAGAAGACGGTCAAATCTTTACACTATTGACTTTTCAACAGCCAAGTTCCCTTCCAAGACTTGTCTTCTTTCAAAGGCTTCAGTTCAAGAAAGCTGGTTGTGGCATAGACGGCTAGCTCATCTCAATTTCAAGTACATTGATCGTCTTGCTAAAAACGACTCAGTTCGTGGTCTTCCGACTCTTCGATTTCAAACAGACAAACTTTGCCGAGATTGTGAGAAAGGCAAAATGAAGAAAGTTGCACACAAGCCAAAGCCCGATTTTTGCACAAAGGATATTCTAGAAATCCTTCATGTAGACTTGTGTGGTCCAATGAAGACAAAGAGTATTGGTAAGAAACGCTATGTATTGGTCGTTGTTGATGATTATTCAAGATACACTTGGGTTCGTTTTCTGAAATCCAAAGACGAAACCCCGGAGATACTCATCACTCTCATCAAGTCTACTCAGACTAACAAGCAAAAACCAGTCAAGATTGTCCGATCAGACAATGGTACAGAATTCAAGAACATCATTTTACAAGCTTTTTATAATGATCATGGCATCCAACAACAGTTTTCTGCCGCACGTACACCTCAACAGAACGGAGTTGTTGAACGCCGCAATCGTACGCTTGTAGAAGCTGCTCGTTCCATGCTTGCTTACTCTGAACTTCCTATATCTCTTTGGGCCGAGGCTATCTCTACTGTATGTTATACTCAGAACCGTTCGATTCTTCATCGCAGATTCAATAAGACTCCATACGAATTGATGAATGGAATCAAGCCCAATATCAAATACTTCAAAGCGTTTGGGTCAAAATGTTATGTTCTGAACGATCGAGATAACCTCAACAAGTTTGCACCAAAGGCTGATGAAGCAAGTTTTCTTGGTTATTCAATTTCTTCAGTTTCTTATCGAGTATATCTTACTTCTTTGCGCAAAGTCATCGAAAGTGTCAATGTCAGATTTGATGAAGCTGCTGGTTTGGCTTCTGACCAGCCTGGATCAGAACCCGGTGTTATTAAGAATGCTTCTGATCAACTAAGATCAGAACCAGTGAAGATTTCTGATAATCAAGATTTTTCATCTAATACTTCATCTATTATTCTTACTGATCTTGATTTATTATTTGAAAATTTTTATGATGATGTACCTAAAACTAATTCTTCTAATGTTTCTACTGCTGTATTACAGAAACCTGGCATTGCTTCTTCTAATTCTTCCGCTGCTACACAAAATTCTGATGATGCAATTCCAGATGTTCCTGTGACTGAACTTCCTACATCAGCAGTTGAAACTACATCTCAATTGGAACCATCCATTGTTATAGAGCTGAATTTTTCTCCACCAGTTCAATCTGAAGATGCTCCAGCTATTTCTGATGACTCTCAAACAACATTTCCAGATGTTACGTTATCTGAATCAGTTGAAGTAGTCCCTCCTCCAACATTTACTACTCAGATTATCTCTTCTGATTCAGAACCTCTCATAATTTCATCTCATGATATTCAAAGTGTTCAAGATGAAATAATTCCTCTACCTCATATGACAAAATGGACAAAGGCGCATCCTCTTCATCAAATCATTGGTGATCCTGCTTCTTCGGTATCAACTAGGTCAAAAGTTGCTTCTTCAAATGAATGTTTGTTCACTTGTTTTCTAAGCAAGCTTGAACCTACAAAAGTTTCTGAAGCATTGGCCGACCCAGACTGGATTATTGCAATGCAAGAAGAACTGAATCAGTTCAAGGCATTAAAGGTATGGCGTCTTGTTCCAAAACCACGAGGAAAGAGCATTATCGGAACGAAGTGGATTTTTAAAAACAAGAAAGATTCAGAGGGTATTGTTGTCAGAAACAAAGCAAGACTTGTTGCAAAAGGCTATCGTCAACAAGAAGGGATAGACTATGATGAGACATTTGCTCCCGTTGCACGTCTTGAAGCTATTCGAATGTTTCTTGCTTTTGCTGCTTATCAGAACTTTAAAGTTTATCAGATGGATGTAAAGACAGCGTTTCTTAATGGTCGTCTAAAAGAAGAGGTCTATGTCTCTCAACCAGAAGGCTTTATGGACAAAGATCATCCAGATCATGTTTACATCCTCGACAAAGCATTGTATGGCTTGAAACAAGCTCCAAGAGCGTGGTATGACGAATTGTCTGCATTTCTGCTAAGCTCAGGTTTCACAAAAGGTTTAATCGATACTACTCTGTTTGTTTTTAGAACAGATTCTGATATTTGCTTAGTTCAAATTTATGTTGATGACATTATTTTCGGCGCTACTAATCCTTCACTTTGTACTTGGTTTTCCGATCTCATGACTTCTAGATTTCAGATGAGTATGATGGGAGAGATTAAATTCTTTCTCGGACTCAATGTTCAGCAACTTTCAGATGGGATTTTTATCAATCAAGCCAAATATGTCTTTGACATTCTGAAGAAGTTCAATTTGGATAAATCTACAAGCATTGGAACTCCAATGGCTCATGGTGCAAAGATAGGCTTGGACCCAGATGGAAAAACTGTTGACATCAAGACTTACAGAGCCATGATAGGATCTCTAATGTATTTAACTGCCAGTAGACCGGATATCATGTTTTCAACATGCTTACTTGCACGATTTCAGGCGAATCCAAAGGAATCTCATCTGTTAGCTGTAAAACGGATCTTCCGTTACATCAAAGGAACACCATATCTAGGTTTGTGGTATCCTAAATCTTCTGATTATTCATTAACAGCTTTTTCAGATGCAGATTACGGAGGAAATCAACTTGATCGCAAAAGCACTTCCGGGCATATCCAGTTTTTGGGAGATCGTTTGATTAGCTGGTCATCAAAGAAACAGAACTGTGTGTCAATCAGTACTGCTGAAGCATAATATGTGGCCGCTGCAAGCTGCTGTGCTCAAGTGTTATGGATGAAAACCCAGCTGCGGGACTATGGGATGAATTACAACAAAATTCCAATCTATTGTGATAGCAAATCTGCCATTGCTATTTCTGTAAACCCGGTTCAGCACACTAAAACAAAGCATATTGATATGAGATATCACTTTATAAAGCATCACGTCGAAGAAGGTACGATTGAACTTTATTTTGTACCTACTGAGTATCAATTAGCTGATATCTTTACTAAAGCATTGGATGAAAAACGCTTTAATTTTCTTCTGACGAAAATTGGAATGCTTAATTTAAAGATTCAAAATGATTAACAAATTTTGTTTAACAGAATAGAATTTTTATAAATTTTCTATTTTTTGATTGCTTGTGCATGCCTAGGAAATATTTACAAGTTTATTGTTTATAAATGAGTGTTATTTGTTCAAATTTCAAAATTTCTGATCTTGAATGGTCCACTTCATGAAAATTTTGATATGTGTTTTAAGATATGTAGGTCAATATATAATAGTCATCAAGGCTTTGAAATCCTATTTTACAAATTTTATGGATGATTATGGAGATATAGGCTAAACTAATTAGTTAGTTGATCCTAGTGATTGAGATGATAAAATAATTCATATTTTGTAATATAGAAATCATTTAGTTTGATAGTTCATATCTGTGACCTTTCTGGTTTGGAAGAGTAAGATCCGCGGGGTGCTTGACATCTGACCCCCTAAAGCTACGGTTTGGGAGCGGTCGATCAGAAATTCTGCTATAAAACCAGTTAGAAAGTCATGTTCTACTGATATGAATGGGCTTAGGGAATATCGATATAGCCTTTCTGATCTGGGTAAGTAAGTTCCGAGGGGTGCTTGTCACCTAGTCCCCTAAGGCTATGGTCTTGGAGTGACTGATCAGAAAACCTACTATAGGATCAGATAGAAAGTTATGTTTACGATGTTTTCTAGGTTTACTAAACTCTCTGGTTAAAAAGATGCCAAAGTGCACAAATGCAAAAAAAAAAAAAAAAAAAAAAAATGCTATAAGAGCACACTCATTTGAAGATGCCAATGTGCACACTGTACAAAAAGATGCCAATGAGCACAACATCTCATGATACTTGGTGAAACTGCTAAGATGTGATAAACCTTTAAATATATGAAAGTTCTATTTTTTTAGTGTGAGTAACAGCTGTTTTTACTCTTATATAGTGAAATACATTTTTCTTAAGACTGGTCATTTTTTCTCATGTTTGTCCACCTATTAGAAGGATGAAAATCTTTGTTTTCGAACTAATATACACTCTTTATGCAATAATACATGTCTATAGTTCCAAAAGCATGCATAGGATTTCATTAGATGGTTTATTTTATGAAAATTTTATTAGGTAAAATTTTATTTGTCAATTATTTTTTATTCTTTAAAATACTCAGTAATTACAAAATCTTGTTTAATTTTATTTTCTAAAAATGTTGATATTTTAAAAAAAAAAATATCAGTAATTACAAAATACTCAGTATGATATGATTTTCTTTTCTCAATATTTTAAAAAAAAAAAAATTCTTGAAAAACCCGGTTCTTTAAACGATTTTCAAATTTCACTTTTCCCAAGGTCACTATTCATCTTCTTCTTCATTTTTTCTCTTCCATTCGGTTTCTTTGGGTTCCAAATTTTTTTTCAAAGTTCAGATTGTCTTCGACTCTTTTTGATTTCACTTGTGTGTTTCGTGGTTCGCCGATTCTTCTACAAATCGTTTTTCTCATTTCGGTGGTGGTGAAGTTCAGGGGGAGTATTTGAATCGACTGGTTCTTCTAGATTTTAAGTCGATTTTTTTTGTTTTTCAACAAATTCTGCATTACAGGTATGTTTTTCTACTCTTATGCTTCGATTGAAAGGTTTTATGAATGCATTTTTGTAGGGGGAGCAAAGGGAGTTCTTTCGATTATAATCTGGATCGAGTATTTCACTTCTCGGTTCACTCATAACCGAGAACTTCACTTCTCGGTTCTTTCATCTACCGAGAACTTTACTTCTCGGTCTCTTCATCAATCGAGAACTTTACTTCTTGGTCCCCTCATCAACTGAGAACTTTACTTCTTGGTCCCCTCATCTACCGAGAACTTCACTTCTCGGTTCCCCTCATCAACCGAGAACTTCACTTCTCGGTTCTCTCACCAACCGAGTACTTCAACCTTGTTTCACTATATAATTTTGCCATCTTTGCTTCTCGGTCCAACTCATACCCGATAAGATCATTTCTCGGTCTATGTTATAACCGAGAACCTTTCTTCTCGGTTCTTGGTGCAACCGAGAACTTTGCTTTTCGGTTCTTGTTTCAACCGAATTTTACCCTTTTCGGTTTGTTCTTCAACCGAAAACCTCACTTGGTTCTTTCAGATTGATTATGTCCTAACTTTTTAACTATGCTTATTTTTCAGACTTAATGGCTGATGTTCAAGTACAACAAGAAGAGAATGATCTCTTGGATCATCTTAATGATCAAGAACAGATTTCTAGGCTTCGTCCTATGCCTTCTCAGCCTTCAACAACAGCTGATCAATCTGCTCAAGGACTTGTTCCGGATGATTTTCTGCATCATTCTCACTTCCTTCCTTACAAGGGCAATAATCATTATGTTGATTTTGAACATCTGAACATACGTGGAGTGGTGAAAGAAATTTTAAGAGGACATCCCCTTGCTTATGCGTTGACAAAAACAGTTGATGTTCCTGAGGTATATGTGCAGCAAGCCTGGCACTATATTACAAAGAATGATAAAGTAAATCCTCCACATTTCCTGATAAGTGTAGATCAGTTTGAATCTCGGCTTACTTTCAGAAGGTTACGTGTGCTTCTACAATTTCCAGGCCCTGATTCCAGACCAGGCAAAGTTGCTTATGATCCGTTTCCTTCTGATCAAACTGTTCTTGATGGCATTATTACACTTGGTTATAATGGTGAACTCAGGAAAGTGACTCAGTTTCACAAGGCTAAGCTTCCACCTCTCTGGTATGATTTTTTCTCTATATTCAATCGGTGCTTAACTTCAAAGGCTACTGGTACAGATAGCACAAGCATGCCGATTCTGAAGCTATTATACTGTTTTATTCACGATCTTCATATTGATTATACTTTGGCCATCTGGACTGGTCTTTCAGAAGTTGTATATGCTAAAGCGACAAACAATAGGAGAAAGTTTGTGCCGTTTTTGCGATTTTTAAAGATCTTTGTTCGGAGCATTATGGATAGCACAAAGAATTTTCCTGCTCGTACACAGTGGCCTCGCATTGCCGATTATCAGTGTAAATACTTCCAGATTCAAAAGCATACGTTTACGAATGAAGATCAATGGATGCCCATTCCAGCAATTCTTATAGTGAATTATGCAGATTTGACAAATGAAGTTGTGGTCGAATATATGCTAGATCATGATTACGAGATTCCACAGGCAGAGAATGCTGATGCATATGTTCAAGTTGCTCATTTACAACAACAAGATCAAGACCAAGATGCAGAGGAACATGTTGATGAAATTCAAGAAGTTGCAGAGCAAATTCAGAAACAACAACAGGAAATCCCTGTTGGTTCTCGTTTGGTTCAGGCAATCCCTGAATCAGGTTCAGATATTCACTTTGTCATTGAAGATGAACTTGAGGAATTACATGCTGATGATAATAATCAAGAGTTTGTTGATTTTCATTCCAATCAAGAAGGTTCTGATGATGAGTCTGTTCCAATAAATCCAATTGTTGGCCATCTTGCTGTAGACGAGCTTGATCTTTCACTGAAGAAATTTTCTGCTGCTCATGAATCTTCTACTGTTGTTGTATTTACAACTGATTCAGCATTCACTATGGGGTTCACTTCTTCTGGTTTGCACTCTTCTTCAAAATTAGACATTGTTCATAATCTTCTACGGACAACAAAGGCTTCCATGGATGCAGAAAGGGATACTCAATTAGCCAGGATGGAGGCATTTCTGCAAGGAAATCTGTCAAATATTGATCCTTCTATTATCCCTCCACAGTTGTTGACCGGCAAACCCATAGAACTTCATCTTTCTCATTCAGCAGTTCTAGGTTCTGCACCTTCACTATCTGCACCGATTTTTTCGTCTTCTACTATGTCATCGGGTCTTCTATCTTCTTCTGCTCAAATGGCTTCATGTGCTACTATGTTATCAACTTTTGCGGGTGCATCTTCTTCTTCTACTCCTGCAGGTCCTCGTATTGATGATCTTTCTGTTCAGGAAGTAGCTGAGCACTTAAGAGCTCGACTTGCATCTATGGCTCCAGCAAATCAACAGTCGATCGATCTTTTGTCTCTTCTCAGATCTTTTCAGCCATCATTTCGACCACCTACAACTGAAGATTCTCTCTCTGCTTTACGATCAGACTTTGAGAAATTTAGAGATGAGGTACAGTTAGGTTTGGGTCAATTGCAATCCACTGTTTTTGCCATTGCTCAACACTTGCAGGTTCCAAATGTCTCGTGTCGTGCTGAAGCTGGACCATCTAACAAGCGTTCACATGATCATGATGATTCTCAACCTGATCATGAGGGGGAGAAAAAAAGACGCTTGGATAAGTCTGCAGCTGATCTTTCTAAAGAAAATAAAGCAGAAACTGCTCCAAGTGAAACATGCTCTGCTGATAAAGAAAAGCCTAAAGAAGCAGAAACAGAAATGCAGTCTATGTTTGAAGACATGTTAAGCAAAGTAAATCTTCCAGAGATTGACATTTCTACAGAAAACAATTTACAGCTGGTACTTTATGTTGATCCAGATTCTGAGCCAGTTTCTTCTGTTATACCAAAATCTGTGAATATGACTGAGGCTGAAGCGTTTGAGAATTTCAGAGCATCTTACGAAAATATTTTTGATGTGGATTCTGAAAATGAAATTGATGCCAAGTTTGAAAGCTTTTGGAAAGTTAAAGAAGAAGAAGAAGAAGATGATGATGATAGTGATGCTGATGTATTGTATGCAGATCTTTCATCTCAAGAAGTTAGATTTCCTTTTCAAGATGAACAGAATTCTCCACAAGATGTTTCTTCTCAGATTCAGTCTGAAGCAGTTTCAAATCCTCTGTTTGTCTCTACAACTCTTATATCTTCTACATCAGTTGTCTCTGAGCCTCCAGCAATTGTTTCTAATGTGTCTATTCCAGTCGTGATTCCACCTACCAAGATTCCTCGTGCTCCAACAAGTAAATCTGATAAGTCAGTTGATCCTAATTATATGGCTCCTGATTTTATTCTAGAAAATCTTAGATCTTCAGGAATTCCTATTTCAAGGGAGCATAGACGACAAAGGTTTGAGGCTAGAGATATGAGACAGGTGTTTCGTAATGTATACCTTGAAGATACTCACCGAAGTATTTTTGTGAAAAACAAGACTATTTTGAGTTTTGAGTTTTTCTTGGGCATTGAAAAAGAGTCTGATCTTGTTAAACAGAACTATTTGATGGCTATGAGGTATTTGAGACAAGGGAAAGAAACAGTATATTCTGAGAAGGGGATTGTACAAGTTAAATGTGTTTCCATGTTCAACATATTCAACATTTGGGTTTCTAATTTCACTGTTCAACGAAGAGACTGCAAAGACTATACCTTCACAGAAGCAGATTTTAATGAAGTTCATGTGGATGATATTGAGTTTCTATTCAATTTCTTCAGCTCTCTCAATGAACGATCAGATGATATGAATAGAGCCTTCAACACTGTCAGAAGACATATTATCAGAACAATTCGCTTCTATAGCTTATTTGACTTTCAGTTGGGTGTCGAAAATCATCAACCTACGGTCAACTTGCACAAGCCAAAACAGAAGCTTGACAACATTAAAAGTTTCTTATTATATACTGTTGTTGATGAACCGTATGGTGTGGTGTACAGAAACTTGAAGGGTAGTCATTGTTTTATGAGATTTGAAGAAGTCTGCAAGTATTCTGATGGAACTTTGAAGCTTATCAAGATGCATCTAATTCAGAAGTTGAATTATGAAAAGCAGAATGTGGCAAACAGACAGAGATTCAATTTTTATCCACAAAAGGAAGGAAACAAGGAGTTACTGAGATTGGAGAAGGCAATTGATGTAATTCAAGACCGAATCAACTTTCGAAATGCTTTACGTCGCCTTGAAGCTCAAGTGGATATCAGAAGATTTTCTTGATTTTAGAGCTCGGTGCCAAAGGTTACAAAGGGGGAGATTGTTAGATCATTTTTAGTTGTAACCTTTGTATTTATTTTACTTTGAGGGTATATAAACCCTTGTCTTAGTTGTTTTTAAGGATATGTGATTACTTTTGCATATCTTGAATACAATACTTCTTTTGGCTCCTCATTCACTTTCTCTCTCTAGCTTTCTCTCTCTAGAATCTTAAGATCTTTAGTTCACATGACTCATTATCGTTCATTATAACCTTTTACAAAATCAAATATGGTTCATTGTCATCCCCTATTACAAAGCTAATATGACCCATTAGTATTCATTACATCCCAATACAAACCCAATATGATCCACTATCACATATTACACATATTACAACGTAATATGACCATAATCAAACCATTACAGCCCAATATGCCCTATTATAACAGATTATCATCTAATATGGCCCTTTTTAATAAATAAATAGCCTATCATTAACTTTGTTAAAAAAAAACGTTAACTTATGAGTATTTTGATCTTTTTACCTCATTTTGTATTTTTCTTGTTGTCTTTCACCTAATATGACCCATTATAACCCAATACCGTTCAATAAGACCAATTATAACCCAATACCGTTCAATAAGACCCATTATAACCCAACATAGTTCAACAAGACCTATTATAACTCATTGTAACCTAATATAACTTAATATGATTCTTCAATTAAACATAACCAAGTTTAACCCAATATGATCCAATATCATTGGGTTCATCGGGTTGGGATGGGTTCAAATGACCCTAACCCAACACCTCAAGTTTAAAGATTTTACAACTTGATCAAGTATCAAGTAACTTCAAGTTGGGTTAATTTGAGTTATTTTCGGTTGAGTTGCTCACATTTGTGTTTTTTTAGGACCCCCAATATAACTCATATACTTACATACATATTTACATATATGATGGAGGCGTACATATATATTTCAAATAAATGTTTATTTAGAATTAAATAATTAGTTAAAACTAATACGTTAAATATTAAAATTTATTATTTTCAAAAAATTAACAGGTTTTTATTTTATTTTTAAACTTAAGACAAAAACGAAAAATTGAAAAATTGTACACATCTCATGATACTTGGTTATATATTTCTGAGTTGCAATAAACCTGTAAATTTGTGAAAGTCTGACTTTTTGATGGATTAGTGTGATTATTTGCAAAGTTCTCTATTATATTTTTAGAATTTCATTTTCTTGAAGCTAATCGAAGTTCACATGTGAGCACACTGAATAGATTGATGAAAGTTTTTGAAACTGAACATGTCTTAACTTGATATGCAATAAAACTTGTTTCTGTATCCAAATACATACATTTGATTTCATTTGATGGATTTTATTGTGCTATTTTACTAAGTAGAATTTTATTTGTTTCTGTTTAAATTTTTATATATTTAGTCGTTTCAAAATACATATTCAGTATATTTTTCTTTCTACATTAATGTTTACATTCATTGTGTTCTCATATTATTTCAAATGGGTTGAGCATTATTCAAGGGGGAGTGAAAAAGGAAATTTTTCTTAATGATCTTATCTGTTTTTGAGGGGGAGTATCTGATTTTCTTTATATGAATGCTAACTTGAATTGTCATATCTAGTGCATTTGTGTAGGGGGAGTCAAAGAGCTCAAAAAGGTAAAATTTTCTGAGTATTAAGTCAGCTTTGCGCCATCAGTTGGTCGCGCAAACCTTGCTTTGCGCCACCTTCGTGTAACGCAAACTTCACTTTGCACCACCTTGGTGTAACGCAAACTTCACTTTGCGCCACCTTGGTGTAACGCAAACCTCAGTTTGCGCAACCAACGTGACGCACAAACCTCTCCTCTTTTCTCCGTTTCTTTGATTTTGCAGATCTTAAGCTGTCTCGTCTCCAACATTGGCATGACCTAGTTGAACCAGTTCATCAAGGTCATGAGGGGGAGAAATCAGAGAAGTCAAGGAGATGATAAAGAGACAAAGAGCTCAAAAGTTTATCTGTTGATCAAGATTCGCTCAAAGAATCTATTCTCTCAGCTTCAATTTTTTATTTTGTTGTTTTTGCTCCGACCACCACAGTTCACTAAAGGTCTTTGAAAAGAGGTGTGTCGTCTAGAGCACAAGCTGATGAATCAACTGAAAGATGCTGAGAAGATTTTTTTCTTTTAAAAGTCAGATTGCTTCACAAAGTCGCTTTTATGGTCCGTGCTGATTTAGAAGATGAATTTTAAAGACCAAAGCGCCAATGATTACTAAGGGGGAGATTGTTAAGTCTGATTTTATAGTAATCATTGTATTTATAGGCTTGGTCAAATACTGTGTCTAATGCCGTATTCTGTGTTGTATTGACCAAGGGTATTTAAGTCCCTTTGGTCTTGTGTCTTTGTAAGATTTCACGCACATTCATTCAATATAGTTACTTTGCGCTTCCAAGTCTCTCTCTCTACTTTCTCTCTCTAGGATTCATTGATCTTGGATTCACAATAACTTAAAACCTAAGGGGCGTTTGGTTCGCAAAATGTTTTTGGATGTAATGGAATATGTCAAAAGAATTTGACATTGAAAGAATTGGAATGAAATGTTGTCAGATTTGACCACCTATTTGGTTGACAAAATTGGAATGAAATCTGTTAAATTAATTGGAATTTTTTTGTTTTGTTCACAAATTGTAGCTTCAGAATTGGAATGGAATTTTGGTAAATGACCAAAATACCCTTTTTGATTATTTTAATTTTTTTAAACAAAAATTACTTTTAATGAAATAGTCATTAAATAGTTTAATTTGTAACTAAAATTGCTTTGGTTATTTTAGCACACGAATGATGAGAGAGACAGAGGAGAGAGAGAGGGGAGAGAGATAGGGGGAGAGAGAGGAGAGAGAGAAGAGAGAGAGAGAGAGAGAGAGAGAGAGAGAGAGAGGAAAGACAGAGAGAAGAAAGAGGGAGGGGTAGGAGAGAGAGAGAAGAGAGAGAGAGGAGAGAGAGGCGGAGGAGAGAAAGAGAGAGAGAGAGAGAGGAGAGAGAGTTGGTGTCTGCTGATAATCAATATCAGTAGGGTTTAGTTTGGCGTAAAGGGTAACTTTGGAATTATCAAAATATGAGATTTTATTCCATTGAAATCCTTCGGTTTTATGATGGAATGTTCAAATCCTATATCTATCTATGGTATTTATTGGAATTCAATGATTCCATCCATTGAAAAGCTTGAACCAAACAAGGGAATATAATCTGGTCAAAGGAATTCAACATTCCAATTCCACCAGATTCCATCACATTCGGCGAACCAAACTCCCCCTAAAGGCGAGGCCTAATTCAAAACGTTCAAAGATCCTTAATTTTCTTGAAATTATGCTATGGTGTAGAGCTGTTCGCGGGCGGTACAACCCGCTAGACCCGGCCCGCCCGATCCATTAGAAAAGCGGGCTTGGACAATCATTCTCGAAAAAATGGGCGGGCTCGGGTTGGACCGCTAAAATTAATGGGCGGGCTTGGGCAATGACAAAATGAACTCGGACAAGCCCGCCCGACCCGTTATATTATTATATTTGATTAATGTTTTTATATAATTAATAATTTAATCATTTTATTCAAAATATTTATAAGTGGCTTTGTACCAACCGTCACCCAAACATATATAATATGTGTTGTGTTATATAGTACGTCTTGAATTTCGATCTTGTAAATATTAGATGGATGAATATTTGTTATTGAAAAAACGAGAACTTTGAAAGTTGATAACTCATTAGAGAGAAAATGTCCATGATTCATATATTGTGAAACAATTATTTTTCATACGCTATATACATTGATATATTTTACGTCTTATTTTATGCTCGAAAGAACTTACGCAATTTAAATGATTTTACATAACTTATGATTTTATATAAGTTTTGTTTTTCACATGTAAAAAAATAAGTCCGCTAGCCCGTGGGCAAGCCCGACCCGTTTATAAAGGCGGGTACGGGCAAGTCCATAAGCCCGCAAAAACGGGTTTGGGTTGCTATATTAGGTCCGTTGGACAAAAAAATTAAGTTAAGCCCGGGACGGGCCCGCAAATGATCACCTCTACTCTGGTGTATGTTCGCGCTCTCTCGTTTGTTTCCACTCCCTCGGCTGCCGTCACCGACCACTGCAGCCACAATGACCCCCTCCCATCGGCTTGTCTCAGCTATCACCACTAACATCAGCCTCCACTCTCCACTTTTCACAACCATTGCCAATGCATCACGGTAATTCGGTTTTCACATCTAATTAATTGAATATGGGTTCTTCAAATTTCTTTCAAGGTCTGGGTTTTTTTCATGAAAATTGTGTTAGATTCTTAATTCTTGTGTATGTTTTATATTTTGTAAAGTTTGTATCAGTGCCTTGAGTTGATTTGCTTTTGACTTGGGGTGTTAGGTTTTCTGTTTGTTATTGCTTACAAAAGCTTCTCATAACAAGGAAATCGAATTAATTTTACAGGAAATAAAAATAATTGGATTTTAGGTAGAAAGGTGAGGGGAGACTCAAGAAATGCAGGTACATGTTATCTTTTTCCCCGAGCGTGATTTTCGATTTTTTGAAAGAATTGAGGTTTAGTGTTATTCGTTTTCCATATGTTGTTAAAATTTTGTGTATGGAACATCGGTGACTCGGTGTAGGCTTTGAAGCACCGAAATGGCAAGGGGTGTAGTTTCTCAGTCGTAAGCTCCTTACGGGTGACAATTTTCCAAGTAAGCAACATTGTTTCTTGAACTCAAATTAGTACAACAAACCTTAATTTCTCCTTTTTAGGCTACACGATGAGCCCTTTTGTTAATATAGTTTATATTTCAACATATATTTGAAATGAATAAAATAGAAAAGCAAAATGTCAAAAACATGTTTTACAACTTGATTTAATTACATATTTTGCAGTTTTGAACTTATAGCATCTTGGTGTATTTGTTGTTTTGAACTTGACACTTGATTGTAGTTTTGAACTTACCAAAGTGCATATGCCAATCAGCTTTGGTTTCATGGCTTATATTACTTTACATATAAATAAAGTAGTGTTCAACGACCGTGCGTTATGTGGTGTTTAAAAGTAATATTTTTTAGAAACAACAATTATTGGTAATGGTTATAATAGGAAAATATACAATTATGTAACACCCTCAAATTTGGTAAGATCAACTAATAAAATTTCCGATATAACATCAAAATAAAAGACACCACCTCTTTCTACAAATCAAAACCCAATATGCCTCAAATATAAAAATTCAATAAATAACCTCGACAGATACAAACTCCAATGATATACGAGGACTAAATTGAAGTCGGGTGTTACTCAATCCCAAAAACAGTTGCTCTCCTCAACCTAATGCGGAAGACTTCAGCGAGTTATTCACTCCTCGAGTACACAACTAGTACTTCTCCCTTCACTGCGTTACTATAACTATTTTCAACCGAAACCTGTTGCACATGCCGACAAATAAAAAGGTTAGGCTAACGCCTAGTGAGTTCAAGAGTTTTACAATATGGATAATTATATTGTTAAAAGGGAAGAATACAACTTCAATCATAGTCTTTCAAAATGATTCACTTTAAGTATGGAAATGACTTGTTTTCCAATAATATGCATTTTCAAAGATAAACACCTCAATACAAAACATTCTTTAGAAATAGTGCATCCCAAAACTCACTCAAACGAGAGTAGAATCGAATTCCAATTTATGAAAACATGAATAACATTTCATATTACGAAACTGTAACACCCTCAAATTTGTTAAGAGCAACTAATAAAATTTTCGATAAAATATCAAATAAAAGGCAACATCTCTTCCCACAAGTCAAACTCACTATGCCTCAAATATAAGATTCGATAAATAACCTCAACAAGTACAAACTCCAATAATACATGATGACTAAACCACAGACGGGTGCTACTTAACTCCCAAACGCAAGCTGCTCTAAATGCGGAAGACTTCACTAAGATATCCACTCCTCGAGCACACAACTAGCCTCTTCGCTCCACAGTGTCACTAAGACTATTCCCAATCGAAACCTGTTGCACATGCCGACAAATAAAAAGGTTAGGCTAACGCCTAGTGAGTTCAAGAGTTTCCAACAAGAATAATTATATCGTTGAAAAGAAGAAATGCAATTTAACTCATAATATTTCAAATTGATATGCTCCAAATATGAAAGCAACTCGTTTTCCAATAATATGCATTTTAGGCGAAGAAAACACCAATATCAACGTTTTCCAATCCAAACTATTTGAAGGACTAAATACCGATTTAAAACGTTCTTTCGTAACTCGAATTTAACCCAATACTCAGTCAAAATGAGAATAAAAAGCGGACTACCAATTTATGAAACGCGGACAAAACTTTATATACCGAAACACCCAAAACATGGATGGGGCATAATACTCAACCCAAAAACCATGGATAAAAGCCCATATAAACAAAACGTCACCGAACCCATGGATAGTATAACTCAATACCCAAAACAACACCTTTCGGTGATGGGGGAGACCCGTTTCCATTGAACGTGGCGGGAACACAAAAGTATGCCACGTATCCATGTTATACACGTGTTCTTAAGGTGGAAAACCAATGACATCAACTCTATCCAAGTCTTTAGTCACGGTAGACATCAACCCTATCCAGGTCTTTAGTCATTTGAACATCAACTCTATCCAAGTCTTTAGTTCGACACAATTGTGGGTTCAACTCTATCCAAGTCTTTAGCCCCAAAGAATCACCAAGTTCAACCCTATCCAGGTCTTTACCTTGGGATCGTCCCCAAGGTGGACAACCAATGACATCAACTCTATCCAAGTCTTTAGTCACGGTAGACATCAACCCTATTCATCCAGGTCTTTAGTCATTTAAACATCAACTCTATCAAAGTCTTTAGTTCGGCACAACTGTGGGTTCAACTCTATCCAAGTCTTTGGCCCCAAAGAATCACCAAGTTCAACCATCATTGACACGATAAGGCCGACCTCTATGCCTATGGATCCATTGTATTACAGTCTAACACGTTACATGACTCCAACGGATGAACTAACGAATCCAAAACATCTAACCCACAAATGAGATGCAACTAGGTACGCCATCCGACAAGGCTCCATATCGAGCTACCAAAACCGACGAATACTCCAAAGACTCATCTGAGTTTAAAACAAGCCCAACGGCATAATAAATATTTGGTCAAAATACATAAGTCGGTAAATTACATCATTTTCCAACAATCCTTGACTCCCCATTTCAAATTGGCCTTCGGCCCAAAACCCAAAGGTTTACGATTGCTAAAATTTCCACAAAGTCGGGAACGACCCAAAATTAATATGACTCACACATTCGTATTTTCAAAACGTCTCACTTCAAAAATGATGCATATTTCCAACAAATGTCGAAAGTGCATATTGACCAAGTAAACTCCATTTATGCCATAAAATCATTATAACATTTCCATTTATGACTTATTTGTCGATATGCCCAAAATTCCCAAATATGGGTGTTCTATGAAGTTTAATAATCTAAACACTTCGAGTAATTGAAAGTTACCAAATAACTCAACAGTTGATAATTTCATGTAAATCACATAAATGCTTTAAAATAGACATTTTGGCATGTACAACATTTTCACAAATCAACTTGAAATCACCTAACTAGATTTAGGCTAATTCTAGATTTTGCCCCAACTTGAGCTCCTTTGAAGAACACTTGAATCTTCAAGGTCAAACCTCCATAAACCTAGATGCACAAATTTCACCCATAAATAATCACATTCAACCAAGTAGAATCGATCCCTACACACATAACATCAAAATCTCCATTTTGGTCAAAACCCAAATTTTTACCCCAAACCTTCCAAAATCTTACAAACCGAAATTAAAGGAATCAAACACTAGAAGATCATCAATGAAGCATTTACATCACCTATTAAGGTTTAGAAAAGGAGGGGATAAACTTACCACTTAGGTTTTGGTGAAAACCTAGAAAACCCTAAAATTTAGCTTGAGGTTGAAGATGAATATGAAGGTGGTGAATCCTTGACCAAAGCTTCCAATCTTACCACTTGATGGTGTTTTACTTCCATAAAATCCAAGGATTTGAGCAAAAAATGAGTTAGGGTTTGAAGGGGGAAGAAGGAAAACGATTTAAGAGAGAATAGAGGAAGTTTGGATATGAGAAAATGAGAAAAAGGCTGAAAACTCGTACTTCACAGCACCCTGGGCCTGGTGCGACAATGACCACAGGTCCCCAGGCCACTGTTCCTTCTTTGCGACTATGACACTATCATAGTCGTCGGGCATTGTAGAGGGACCTTTCCGGAGCCCCGAAACTCAACTTTTTCAATGCCAACACTCCCGATACTCCAAGGGACTTTAGATAATGATTTCCCAACAAAAGTCCCGTCGTTAATAGATCCAAAAATGTCCAGGTGACCTTTACTTACCGAAAATTATGGGTGTTACAGAAACCCCCAAAACACAAGTGGGACCCAAAACTCCACACACCAAATTAGGGACAATAATCCACCCATAAAAGACATCACCGAAAACATAAATATAAAAGACCCAGCCCGAAGACAACACCTTTCGGTTACGGGGGAGACCCGATTCCATATAATGTGACGGACACAAAGTAAGCCACACATTACGTTATTAACACCATTTACATGGTCATATCGGTATTAAGTATCAAGCTCGACATCTTTCAACGTACACCCATAGATACTTGCATGGAGGACTTACACCATATTGTTGATGCCTAACCGCGCCGCAATTGGGAAAACTAGCATTCCACCATCGGACAAAATAATTAAAGTATCGAGCTCGACATCTTTCAGCGTACACCCATAGATACTTGCACGAAGGACTTACACCACATCCGATGCCTAATGTGCCACGATGTGGAAAACTAGTCGTTCCATCATCGGACAAAGTGATTAAAGTGCTCATGGATCCATAGTAGACAGGGCTAAAACATTACATGACCCCAATTGAATGTCACACACACTCAAAATATGTAAATCTTCAATAATCATAAATTATGACCAAAGCTCTACGTTGAGCTATCAAAATTGGACAAATGTCCCCAAAACCCAATCGAAATCAAATACCAAGCCACAGGCTCAAACAACCCAAGGACTCATTGTCAAAAGCAAATAAATGCACTAAAAGCACTCGACCAATGTTTATGCAAACCTGTTCTCCAATGTACATGACCAAACTCTAACACAACTTAAAATAAGACGGATTATTTTCCATCCAAGATTATACCATTGACCTCTTTTTAAAACGTCTCATAACACGAGCCATGCATATTTCCAACAAACACTAAAATGGATTTTTACAAAGAAATCTCCATTTATGCAATAAATTATTTGAAACACTCTCATTTATGACTTCTTTATCAAGATGTCCAAAAATCCCAAATATGGGTGTTTTACAAAGTTTATAAAGCTAAACATTACAATTAATCACAAGTTACCAAATAACAATACTTTAAAATGGACATTTTGGCATGTACAACATTTTCATAAATAAACTTGAACTTACCTTGCTAGATTTAGGCTAAATCTAGATTTTACCTCAAATTGAGCTTCCTTGAATAAGTCTGAATACTCCATCTAAATCTTCCAAAAACCTAGATCCATAAATTTCCAACCATGAATATTCATATTCAACCATATATAATCGCTCCCCAAATAATTTACATCAAAAACCCCACTTTGGCCTAAAAAACCCAAATTTCTCCAAAATCACCCAAACCGAAAACTTAAGAAATTAAGCACTAGGAAGTTATAAATAGAGCATTTATAACTTGATTAAAGTGTTAGAAAGAATAAGGGATGAACTCACAATGGTGGGTTTTGATAAAACTCAAAACCCTAGAATTTTCTTGAATGAGACAACAATGGAGATGGTGGGATGGTAGCTCCTTGAATCCTAAACTTCCAAGACCTTAGATGATGATGGAATGCTTCAATATCAAAGTAAATGGCCATAGGAATGGTTGGGGTTCAAACCAATAGTATGGAAATCGGTTTGGGAGAAAAAGGGTGGGATTTGAGAAATGAGGAATGAGGTAAAAAGCTGAAAATTGCGACTTTTAATCCACTGGCACCTTTCGGCGAGAGTGCCAAGCGATTGTGCCAGTGGCACTATCGCTGGCACAATCGCCTAGATTGTACCGCAACCCAAAATAGCTCGGCAAGAGTGCCAAGCGATTGTGCCCTCTGGCACTCTCGCTGGCACATGCCAAGTGCCCCAAACCCTGAAAATTCGACTTTTTTCCGCTCTCAATTAGCTTGGCGTCCAAAGCAACTAATATACCAACAATATACGTAATCGTAGCTTAAATGAGAAGGAAAGATAACCAAATGTATCGAAATTCAGGGTGTTACAAATTATAAAATGAAAACTTGCTAAAAAAGACTTGTTGCAATCTTCACCATACATATCATGGAAATCTTTGAAAATATTTTAGTTTAAAATTACTCATTTGCCTATTGTCATCATAAAAAAGAATCGATGATAATGGTTTGTATAAAAATAGTCTTCCATATTGCCACTGTTTAGAGCTCTTATAAAGTCGCTTGGTTAATAATCAAATATTCCTATTATACTACATGTGCCTGAATTTTCATAGAGCGAGCATATTGAATTTTTAGAGTCTAAAAACAGTCATTAGGAAAGTAAATGGATTCACTATCTCTGTTCCACTCTCTATAACTTTCTTTATGATATGGAAAATAGAATATCCATCACTTTCTTTATGATATGGAAAATAGAATAAACATACCTTTTGCATAGCATATCATTCCACCTCTGCATTAGTATGTTCATAACCAACATGATTAACTATGTGGTGTAACCCTTTAAAAAAACTACACTATACAAAAGAACAACATACAAATATATATATATATATATATATATATATATATATATATATATATATATATGAGGATCATTAGATGTTTACTGCAGCATAAATAACATGGCATAATGCAATAACCAATGTTCACTATTTTCTAACGGTGCCACATAATCTAATCATCAAAAAGTAGGAGGGCTCATTAGACTTCTCCAATTGGCAAACGATCACTAAACATTACAATAAATTAACATCATTAATACTGCATTTAAAATTCTTATTTCATATTCTTTATTTATATTGTACATATCACTTCTCGTTGTAACATAGCAAAAAGAGTTAGATGTAAAGGTCACTCCTTTCTATGTTATTCACTGTTACAGATTCACTCAGCCTTAAGTAACACTACTTGAAAAATGTGAAATACCGACGACAATTACCGACGGCAAAAAACAATCGGTATTTACCGACGGCAAACCGACGGCTACGAACGGTATCTTTTTAATTTTATTTTTTATTTATTTTTAATAAGTCGTCGGAAAACCTTCGGAAAAACTAGTGAAATACCGACGGCTTACCGACGGTTGTTTTTTTCATTTTATTTTATATTTATTTTTAAGAAGTAAATACCGTCGGTAACTGGAACCGTCGGTAAGCTGTCGGTAGTTGTCGTCGGAAAACTGTCGCTGAATATTACCGACCAGCTTTTTATCAACGATCATTCCCGTCACAAAACCGTTGCTAAAGCCTTTTTCCAACGGTTTATCGACTGTTTCAGCCGTCGGTAATACGATTTATTTTAGTAGTGTAAGTGACATGCTTATACTGCCGCAACAACAAATTCAACTCTTTTATTACCCATTTACTTGGATTCAAGGGGGGCTAAAGGCTAGCCTATAACGCTTTTATTATGGTTACTTTGTTCTGATTTTAGTATTTTGTTTATTGTGGCTGCTTCTCAACAAAATAGAATGAGGAAAATAAAAGGAATATGCACACTTCTAATAATTGATTGTCAAATGTAGCTTAATTCGCAAAGTTGCATCAAATTAGAAGCTAATTTTGATAAAATCTTGTTCTTCACACTAAAATTAACTTATGACCAATAGAAGGAAATGGTGACTAAAAGTTACAACAAATTTCACCTTTCAATGTGGATTTGGCGCATGAATAAATGAGTATGATTGCCAGCAAAGAGGGGTAAAAGTTATCCAATTTGATAACCATATCAAATTAAGACATAACATATCCTTCTCCTCTATTTTTCCTTTGTCAGATTTATGTTTTGATTTACTCTACTTCTTGTATGAGTTTGATTGGTTAAAATATTGTTGATGTTTATTCGATCAATTCCATATTTTTAGACAATTTTTATCAGATTAGGTAAAAGTGACTGAGACAATTTGTTAATCGAATTCTCTGCCCCAAAAATGTTTGAATATGAATTCTACTACATGTTCTTATGTTCCCACATAAGGTGTTCGTTTGCGAAGTGGAACCAAAACTTCTTATCCCCGCTTCCCCCATTTTTTCTACAATGGATAGGGTACAAAGTCATATTCATAAGCATGTGGAGATCATTTATCAAAGTACTTTTTTCTATATATTATAAAGTTAAGTGTAATGTTATTACATTAGATCTCTTGATTTAAACCTATTTGGTGTGGCTCCACTATGAAGAGATTACCTTGTTGTCTACATAGTGCTTTTGGATCTTAGATGGTAATCGAATGCAAACACGTACCTTTCATTACATTCAAATCGCCATCATGAACCTCCATCAATGGAGATTCTAATGTTGTGAACCTTGTTGACACAAAGGTACCTCTCTTTACATTATAAATTTTATTTGAATTTCAATTTGATGCATAGAATATTGGATTTGGACTACATAATTTGATCCGATGTTGATTATATCTTAATTTTCACGGATCAAATATCTGCATTTGAATATTAAAATTTCATTGTTCTTCTCCATAATCTGCAAAGTTTTTCATCTTGTGATTATTAGTTTGGAGCAAATTCCATTCTAGTTATGGTTGTTGAACATAAAGCTTTTAAGTTTAAGTCTCTTTTCTGTTGTTTCCAGACATGCTATAGTTTCGGGGTTGGTTTAATGGTTGCTATTCTATCTCTATTTATTTAACTAATGTGTATTTGATGAAATACTAGGTCAAGAATAAAGAACTTGTCGAAGATGAAATTCCTGTCCGATCTTTCATGTGGATGAAGGCACGTGAAAATGAAAGATGGAGAATATAAAGATGATGATGTTAGGAATGTGGCAAATAAAATTGTAAGAAGCGTGAAACTTCCTCTGCTTTTTTAATAAAGGAGTGTATATTTTATATCATACTTAACTCATTTTTTACCCAATTTTGTGTAGATATTTGCAGTGAAAAGGAGCTTGGAGAAGGATCCGTAAAGCCTGATCAAGGCATTGATGCCCTCACTTTAGTGTTCGGAAAAGATCATAGCTGGTGTGTAAGAGGGGTTGGAAGGGGAGTCACTCCAACCAAATATTGGAACATTCCTTAACGCAAAGGCATATCAAATGAATGCATTGCTCAACTTGAGAAACAATTAGATGCTAAGAGGCAACTGCGTGAATCGAAGGATGAGGAAGGTAAGTATTTTCTACGAAGATCCAAAAACAAGAACAAACATCGGCATCGTAGGATGAAGATATTAAACATTTGTCTGCAAAGGTACAAGAACAAGGTCTTAAATTGGTTGCTATATATTCTCACCTTGCTTCTTAGGGAATGACATTACCATAGTTTCCTACTACAAATAGCAAGTCTGAAAGGTAGGTATTCATTTGTTCTTTATTTGAAAGTATGTTTAAGAGTCCACTTCAATAAATCATTGCAAATTATATAAATTGTTTAACTACACTTTTTGTGAATCTTTGAGAAGTGGATTGCCATCTTCACTTTGTGTGCCGCCTCGACAATCTACTCAACTAACTTATACAAGTAACCAATAGTCTTCTTGATCTAGGCAGGAACCTTATAATGCTCTCTCGTTTTCCCATATTAACTTACAAGAATATGAGAATATGACATCTCAAGTTGTCCCAAATACAGACCCAATAGTATGTTTTTAAATTATGTAAATTTATTTTATTGTAGAGTTGAGCTTTATGATGTATATATGCCTTGTAATTTTGCAGAAAGTAAAATGCTAACTGGCGCATCCAGATCTGAGAAACATCGTTGCATATTGTACAATTTATTATTCATCAGAGAAACAAACAATACATGGATTTACGTTTGAACATGATTGTTGTAGAGTCTCCATGATGAATCAATAAATTCGGCTGATTTTTTATCGAGCACAAAACGGTAAGGGATGCATTTGATAGTTTTGTGGCTTGTCCAAAAAAACTTGTCATCCTTGACTTAAAAGGTTAGCCACTTATTTACTTTTCTTTAGTCATTAACTTTTCTTCTCATACACGATCTACCTATTTTAAACCATAAAAAAAGTTTGGATTAGGGGAATGGAAATGTTGAAGTAGATCCTAGGTAGTGAGAAAACAATTGTTGGCATCTGTGCCGGAATCGAACATCTGTGTCACTCGGGTCTCTCAATTTATTTACTTTTTCTAATCTTTTGGATTTATGGTTCTGGAATTTGCACACGACGGTTAGTTACTTACTCCTTACTTAGTATTTTATTACAAATTAGATGTTCAGATGATTACTTTTGGTTTTGATGTTACTATACCAATTGTTGGCTTGACATGGTTTAGAGCAGCACACAAGCATTAGCCATCTTTGACTATCATACCATATATAGTTCCAACATCAAGAATTGTGTTTAACTGTTTATATAGGCAAACTCCATTTTATTTTTGTACTTGATTGGTATGAGTCTTTATTCCAACCTACAAGTATAATAAGATGCATTTCTATTCTTGTTGCAGTACCAGAACCAACTTCTAATCAACATGACGAGAAACAAAATTCTAAGAAGAGAAAGAAAAACTATACAACTGTCAACGAGTTACAGAAGCTGAAGCATACAAAGAGTAGCTTTAATAAGCAAAAATATACTATATCAGAGAATGAGTAGCGAGTAGCGATAAGTTTGTCATTGGTGTTTTTATACCTTATTCATATGACTATTAATAGGATTGTTTGGTGTTTTTCAAATAAATATTATTTTAAAGTTTTTAAAAAGATTTATTGATTATTCTGGCATGCATTATTAAAACCGTTGTCAAATATTATAATTGTCGTGGTCAACTTTTATAATGATCATATGATATTCAATTTAAACGGTTACTATAAATAGTTTATGGTCATAGTTTAGCTATTTTGTGTGTCCGAAAGACAACCAATGGCCACGGTTCTACAATTTAGTGCAGTTATACATCAAAAATTGGCCACGGTTGATATAAAATTTGTGTGACTGTAAATAGCTTAGGGTGTGTTTGGTACACAGACAGGAAAGGACGGGACAGAACAGGACAGACTGTCCAACGTTTGGTAAGACATAACAGGACAGGGACAAGACTGGTTAGTTGACCTATTTAATACTTTTTACAACATAATCAATCTAAATGAAAACTACAAAATATTATTTAAAAATACAAAAAATAGATACATCTGTGGAGAAGACGATCAACAGAACCAGAAAACAAAATCGAATAGATACATCTGCATCAGCAATGACGATGGAAGGGAAACAGGCAACTCATAGAAGAGAAACAAAATCGATTTATGGCATAAATCACAACTTTGTAAATCGATTTATGGCAGAAAATCACAGGAGTAGAACTGTGGAGAAGACGATCAAACATAACCAGAAAACGATGTTTCAGAAAACGAAAATGTTTACCTTGATTTCGAACCTGTGATTTCGATCGAACATATGAGTTGCAAAAGAACCTGTGATTTTGATCGAGAAAGAAAGATGTGATTTCGAACAGATGAGAAAGAAAGATGTGATTTCGATTGAGAAGATGATTACCTTGATTCGAACCTGTGATTTCGATCGAACAGATAGCAATTTCACGAGAAGATGAGAGGGATGGAGCCGCCAAGCAACAATTTCACGACGAGGGATGAGAGAGTTGGCAGCGTGCGTCTATGTTTAATTTTCAGGGGTAAAATGGTAAAAAACAACCTTGTTCCATCTAGTTCCAGGGGGAAGGGGTGAACTCACGTGTCCCATGCTTGTTCTAGCGTGTTCCACATTAGGACACACCAAATGTGGGACAAGTTTGTCCTGTTCCACCCTGTTCTGCGTACCAAACGCACCCTTAATGCCATAGTTTTAGTTATTTCGTGTGAAAAAAATGAAACAAATAGCCACGATTATTAAAATTCAACGTAACCATACATCATGTTTACTATAAATTCTTTGACTATAACTAGTTTGTCGTTATGATTTTGGTTATTTCATGTGACAAAAACGTGACCAACAACCACGGTTTTAACAATTCACTATAACCATATGTCACGAATTAGCCATAGATAATATGAAATTTTTGTGGTTATAAGTAGTTTATGGCCACAATTTTAATTATTTCATGTAACCAAAAGGTAGCCAGTAGTCACAGTTTTAACAATTAAGCGTCACCATGTCATTAAAAGGCAACGGTTAATATAAAATTTGTGTGGCTATAAATAGTATATGATCACGATTTTAGCTATTTCGTGTAACCAAAAGGCTACCAATAGCCATGATTTTTAACAATTCAACTTAACCATATATCATGAAATAGCCACGGTTAGTATAAAACTTGTATGGCTATAAATAATATATGATCACGATTTTAGCTATTTTGTGTAACCAAAATGTTACCAATAGCCACGGTTTTTAACAATTCAGCGTAACCATATGTCATGAAATGGCCACGGTTAATGTAAAATTTGCACGGCTATAAGTAGTTTATGGTCACTGTTTTAATTAACTCATGTGATCAAAAGTTAATCAATAACCACATTTCTAACAATTTAGTATAACTAAATGTTACCAATTGGTAATGGTTAATATGAAATTTGTGTAGCAAAAACTGATTTAGCTCTACGGTTTCAGTTAATTCATGTGACCAAAAGGTAACTAATGGTCACACTTCAAAAGTGTAAGTGTAACCATATGTCATGAATTGCATAGCTATAAGTTATTTATGGCTACATTTTGAGTTATTTTGTATGACGAGAAGGTAACCAATAGCCATGGTTCTAACATTTATGGCAACGTTATGTCATAAATTGGTCACGGTTAATATAAAATTTACGTAACGATAAGTAGTATATGGTCACGTTAAAACAAATATACGTGATTATAGGTTAATCACTGGCCACCTTAAAAATAAATTCGGTGGCCATAAATAGTTTATTGTCATGGTTTTCTTTATTTTGTGTACCCAAAAGGTAGCTAATGGTCCGTCGGTAATTCGCCGCTAAAGGCCCCTCACTAATTTGTCGCTAATATGGTCCATCACTAATATATCGCTAATATAGTCCACCATTTATAATCCCTCGCTGATAACATCCGTTGCTAATTTGTCGCTCCTACATCACCTACGACCCTTTGCCCCATGGACTATCAGCGACGGATCTGAGCAATAGCGACGGATCTGAGCAATAGCGACGGACTAATCCGTCGCTTTAGTGTCGATAAACATCGCACTCGAGCTAATCAAAAGGAAATGGGTACGATGTCATTATTTGAAAAAACCATGCTTTTAGGACCGGTTACATGTTATCAGGTACGATTTACTCAAACGAATATGGGATACTTAGAGCATCTCCAATAGCATTGCTAAAATAGAAAATTTTGGCTTTTTTTTTATTATTTATCTCCGACAGCTTTGTTATATGGTTTGCTAAAATAGAGAAATAACAAAAAATCTCTATATTTAGAGAATTCTCTATAATCTCTAAATTGGAGAGAAAAAATATTATTTTATTCAATTCAACCAATAAGATTGAAGTTTTAAAATTTTATTAGTTTTTTTTAAAAAGTGTATTGGGATGATAAATTGGGGGATATTATAATAATATAAATAATGATTGATTCTCTAAAATAGAAAAGTTATTGGAGTTGGAAGAAAATGTTTTTAGAGATTTTGACATTTCATTCTCTATTTTAGAAAAAATTTAACAATGTTGTTGGAGATGCTCTTATAGTACCTTATCTTCTTACTTTCGGAGTACAATATGGGGTTTGTAATGCACCTTTTCATAGTAGTATAATAAAAACATATAACCCAAATGCATACTTGTATTCTCCATGAATTTGTGGTGCTAGAAATGATTGCACCACTTCTATTAATATCGAATTAATTGACCAAAATATTCTTTGTTCAAATTTAAATCCCACTTGGTGGGAAAAAAATTCTCGCATGCTACAAATATAGGCTCCGATGGCCACAAGGATCTAATAGGTTTTGTAACTATTGGTGCAAGTGAATCTGACTCATGACTTAAACCCAACAATATAGAGGGGGCCATCGACCTAAACACAAATGGACCTCTAACATATATCAAACCCAAGAAAGCAAAACACCGATACCGTACCTTGATTTCTATTACCTAGGGCTAGTCCGAAGGGATGTATTTAGTGGTGGATCTAGGATTTCTCCTAGTGGCGCCACTTTTTAAGGTAGATTAAATGCCCGTAAAGTTGACCAATATATTTTTAGCCTAAATCCATTGTTTGAAGGGATTTTTAAAGTTTTTTTGGTTCATTTTAAGGGACTTTGAAGTTTTTTTTGTCAATTTCAAATGATTTTTTTTTCGGTTTTTAGTTGATTTCGAGTGTTTTTTTTTAGTTTTTTTGGTTGGTTTCGATGCATTTTTTTTTGGGGTCCCACACAAAAAAACTACTTGGAACTAAGGTATGAAGTAAAGAAAAAGATGTTTTTACCTAAGAAATTTCCCTTTTTTTCTTTTATTGGGACCATCCCCCCGCCCCCTAATTCTACACTACATCCGCCCCATGGATGTATTAACTAATGCAATATATATACCCTCTCCAATTTCGTTTTGTTACAATCCATTTTTTATCGAAAACTTCATATATAGATTTCAAGAACTATGTGATAGAACCTTACCCACTTAACTCTTCTGGACTCTATCTTACACACAGTTGCTTAATTGACATCTGTGCATATCGATCATACTTATCTGTAGAGTATGGTTGTTAGTTAGTTCCCTAAGAATAGGCCATGTGTATATTAGTTTGTTATATCTGCGTGTATATATAGCCTTCAATATGAAGAGAACAATTAACAGTTTTGATACAATTTATTAAACCTGATATGGTATCAAAGCCTCCCTTGTGAAAAACAAGTTTACCTCTTGAGGTGTTACTGATGTGGAGGAAGAGCTGGCAGAAGCTTCACTTACATCGCAGGCCGCCGAGGGACTTGGATTAGTTGATGTGGCCGTTTCCGAACTCGGGATGGAGTAGTGAGTTGGGGTGTCGAGTAGTGTCCATTGGGTGACAGATTCTTTGTTGACAGAGAGTTGAGGGGAAAGTTGACTCTGGAATGGAAAAACATGTTCAACAAAGACAACATGACGAGAAACAAAAACTCTGTTTGTGTGTGGATCTAGGCATTTGTAAGCATTGTGCTCAGTTGAGTAGCCAATAAAGACACACGGACGCGAACGAGGTTGGAGTTTATTAGTGTTGTAGGGACGGAGCCAGGGATAACATAGACAACCGAATACACGAAGTTTTATATAATTAGGCATTTTTTGAAAGAGTTTGTGAAACGGAGATTGGTTGTTGAGTGTAGGAGTGGGGAGACGATTAATTAGGTATGTAGCAGTTTGAAAGGCAACCGACCAGTAGGTGACAGGCAGAAACGAATGATGAAGTAGTGTTAAACCAGTTTCAACAATGTGGCGGTGTCGTCTTTCAGCGGTGCCAACCAATTCCGGTGTGTGAGGGGGAGATTTTAAGTGTTGAATACCATGGTTAGTGAGAAACTTTGCAAGACCTTGGTATTCTCCACCACCATCCGAGTAAACTGTCATAATATTCGTGTTAAAAAACTTTTCAACCAACTTTTTAAACTTTTCAAAGATCGTTGTTACTTCAGATTTGTGTTTTATGAGATAGATCCATGAGTACTTTGTAAAGTAGTCAACAAACACAACATAATATCGAAAACGATCAAAGGATTCAACAGGTGCAGGTCCCAAACATCTGTATATAAAATCTGAAGTGGTTTGTTACACGAAATAGACGAAATCCCAAACGATAATTTATGACTCTTATTGCAAAGACATGAATTGCAATGACCTAGACTTGACCCGGAGCAAGGTAGAGAAGCAGCAGAAATGATGGTGTTCAGAACTTTTGAAGACGGATGACCAAGACGATGATGCCACTGACTAACGGATGACTTTGGTGTCGTGTAGAATGCAGACACTTTATTAGTGTGATTGGAGGAAGAGAACCACTCATAAACGTGTCCCTTGTTCGGTCCTTGTGCAAGTAGAGCTCCCGTTCTCAAATCCTTCACAACATAACAATCAGGAAAGAATTCAATAGAGGTATTATTTTGGTGACAAAACTGAGAGACAGATAACAAATTTTTGGTAATATTGGGTGCACACAAAACATTGTTAGTTGTAAGTGGGTCTACAAGATTAAAAGAAATACTGATGGTTCTGTATCCCGATACAAAGCGCGTCTTGTCGCAAAAGGTTTCCAACAACGTCCTGGAATCGATTTCCATGACACCTTCAGTCCGGTTGTCAAGCCGACCACGATACGCATTGTTTTAACTATTGTTGTCCATCAAAATTGGGATGTTCGTCAACTTGATGTGAATAACGCATTTCTGCAAGGCTCTCTCACCGAGGATGTATACATAAAACAACCACCAGGTTTTGTTGACAACCATCAGCCTACACATGTCTGCAAACTTCATAAAGCCCTTTATGGCCTTCGACAAGCACCACGGGCATGGTTTCATGAGCTAAAAGGATTTCTTACATCATATGGCTTCATCAATTCACAATCTGATGCTTCTTTATTTATCTATTGTCATGGCGATCTCACAATGTTTCTTGTTGTTTATGTTGACGATATTCTGATCACAGGAAATTCATCGTCTCAGATTGAAAGCTTCGTTACCACACTTTCTCAACGTTTCTCCATCAAAGACCTTGGATCCCTTCACTACTTTCTTGGTGTTGAAGCACATCCTACTTCAGAAGGGATGTTTTTGTCACAGCAAAAATACACTCGGGACCTCCTTCATCGAACCATGATGCTCGACTCAAAAGAAGTCTCCACGCCTATGAGCTCAACTGAGAAACTTTGCCTACAAGATGGTAGTCCTTCCACTGATGCTACAGAATATCGCCGTACAGTTGGTGCCTTGCAATACCTGTCCTTAACACGACCTGATATCTCATATGCTGTTAATAAATTGTCACAATTCATGCATCAACCCACTGTGACTCACTGGGCTGCTGTAAAAAGGGTTCTTCGATACCTCAAGGGTACACTTACTCATGGCATCCTCATTCACAAATCATCCTCTCTCACGCTTCATGCATTTGCTGATGCGGACTGGGGAGGTGACATCAACGATTGGACCTCTACTTCCGCTTATCTTGTCTTCCTTGGTGCTACACCAATCAACTGGAGTTCACGAAAACAGAAGTCTGTTGCTCGCTCATCCACCGAGGCAGAGTACCGTGCTGTAGCCTCGTCTGCTGCAGAATTGAATTGGGTTCAAAATCTGTTGGTCGAGCTTCATGTCTCACCCAATATTCCTACTATCTACTGTGATAATGCAGGAGCAACATATCTATGCGCTAATCCCGTATTTCACTCTCGGATGAAGCATATTGCCATCGACTTCCATTTTGTTCGTGATCAGACTGCCAAACAGAAACTTCGTGTCTCTCATGTCCATGGTGTTGATCAGCTTGCCGACTCCCTCACGAAGCCTCTTTCTCGCCAATCCTTTCTTCGACAACGTTACAAGATTGGTGTTCGTAATGGAACCCCAATCTTGAGGGGGCATGATAGAACCTTACCCACTTAACTCTTCTGGACTCTATCTTACACACAGTTGCTTAATTGACATCTGTGCATATCGATCATACTTATCTGTAGAGTATAGAGTATGGTTGTTAGTTAGTTCCCTAAGAATAGGCCATGTGTATATTAGTTTGTTATATCTGCGTGTATATATAGCCTTCAATATGAAGAGAACAATTAACAGTTTTGATACAATTTATTAAACCTGATACTATGCCCACCGACACCAAGTATGTCGTTACCATCTCCAAATTCCAATTTTCGTTCCTTCTGCATTTGGGTTAAGTTTAAATATTAAAAAACCATGTTTAGAACACCCAAAAGAAGATTTGATTTCGCACCTCCATCTTAAATGTAAGGGGAAATAGTACAAAGTAAACTAGCACGAGGTTTATGCAATTCACAGCCCCTACGCAAACATCAAACACGACAACGACGTTTTGCACACAAACTTTAATTCACCTTCCCTTCATTAAGCACGAAAAGTTACAACCACTCACCTGCATCCTTAATTGCTATAACCACACAATCATCTCCCTGAAACTAAAATCTATTTAGATTCTATCACTTCATTTCTCTATTTTTGGATCTTTTTACACATTCTTGTACGGTAATGTTCTAAGAACCAATTAGTGGAATATATATGATTTCTTCATTGTTGGTGTATATGTTTGAAATCGTAAATCAATTTCTTGTTTTCGATGCATGTATATGATCTCAAAGGTTTTTAAAAAATTATCACATAATTTGACTATATTATACCAATTCTCATAGACAAAAATATAAATAATAGTAATAATTGTTGTGATTTTGTCCACTGTTTTCCTTTTATTAATTCGTACATTTAGAGAGATTGAAGTTCGCAGCTCTAGAAAAACTCGACTTCACATGTTAATCTATTAGTTGGGGGCTTTGACGTGATTGAAAATTACAGTCTTCACATGTACATGAGTTTTTTTATTTCTTTTTGATGACCAAATCGTATAGTAATGGATGGATTTTCCGTTCTCAAAATCAAGATAAAAACTACAGTTTATTAAGATGGCTAATTTTATAAAAGAAATATCGAGTTTAATGGTTTTCATCATTCCATATTAACATAATTTGTTCAGAAAACTGATTATCATAATTATATATAAATTTAATCAAATGATTATTTTGTTGTAATTTAGTGTGGTAATAACTATTTTGAAAACAAGTGTATTTATATTTATGTGTGGACTTGTTGTAACTTTTAGCAGCGCCAGCTCTTTTCACGGCCTCAACCAGTACTTAAAGTGGCCACCAGCCCATCACCACCTCCCAGGATACAAGAAACCCCAACTCATGACCCCTTGCACTTTCCTCCTTTATCACCATCTTCTCTTCTTTTTCCTCCTTCTGCATACTCCACCATGTCCGGCCGCAGGCGGATCGTGGTCCATCCTCCTCCCAAGCATTGGCATCTCCGCAATGCACATGCAGCTACTCCCCAACGATCGTGTAGTAATGTTTGATCGCACCGACTTTGGGACCTCCCAAATCTCCCTTCCAAATGGCAAATGCCGCCAGAATTCAACCGACTGCTCAGCCCATTCTGTTGAGTATGATGTTGCTTCCAATTCCATACGTCCCCTTATGGTACTCACCGACGTTTGGTGTTCCTCTGGAGCTTTAATGCCCAGTGGAAGATTGATACAGACTGGCGGCTGGGGTGATGGTTTTCATGTCGTCAGAATTTATAAATCATGTGATACATGTGATTGGCATGAGATACCAAACGGGTTGAATGAACAGAGATGGTACGCGACCAATCATATATTGCCTGACGGTCGTCAAATTATCATTGGCGGCCGTCAAACATTTAACTATGAGTTCTACCCTAAGGCTTCAACCACCGAGAACTCTCACAGTTTACCCTTTCTGTTTCAAACGAATGAACCTAACATTGAAAATAATTTGTACCCATTTGTCTTTCTCAATCCTGATGGTAATTTGTTCATTTTTGCAAATAATCGCGCTATTTTATTTGACTACTCAAAGAATCAGGTTGTTAGGAGTTACCCAACAATGCCCGGTGGTCAACCAAGGAATTACCCGAGCACCGGCTCTGCGGTACTACTGCCTTTGCAGATACAACAAGGGACCGTAAATACTGTTGAAGTATTGGTTTGTGGAGGTGCACCCAAAGGAGCATTCATTAACGCATTAAATGGGAAATTTGATAGAGCCTTGGATACTTGCGGTAGGATCAAAATATCCGACCAAAATCCCCAATGGCTCATGGAAACCATGCCTTTGGCTAGAGTAGTAGGTGACTTGCTGTTGCTTCCAAACGGCCATGTATTGAACATCAATGGCGCGTCGGCTGGGTCTGCAGGATGGGAGCTTGGGAGGAACCCGGTTCTGAACCCAGTAGTTTACCGACCTGACCACCCTGTTGGGTCTAGATTTCAGGTGCAGAACCCAAGCACCAAACCTCGAGTCTACCATTCCACAGCGGTTTTGCTAAGAGATGGTCGGGTTCTTGTAGGTGGAAGTAACCCTCATGATAAATATGTATTCACAGATGTACTTTACCCAACCGAATTGAGCTTAGAGGCATTTTCACCATCTTATTTGGATCCAAGCTCATCTCCGTTACGCCCCAACATAATCTCTCCCAAGACCAAAACTAAGATGCACTACAGTAAAAAGATGGTTATCAGATTTACTGTACCAGGCCCTGTGGATCCGAATTTGGTGTCGGTGACAATGGTAGCACCTTCATTTAACACACACTCATTCTCAATGAATCAAAGATTACTTGTCCTTCAAAGTGGCAATTCCAGTAAGGCTGTCGGACAGTCTTATTATACAATCGATGTGACAGCGCCTCCTTCCGGTAACATTGCTCCGGCTGGTAATTATCTTCTGTTTGTTGTTCATAAAGAAATTCCGAGTCCGGGCATTTGGATCCGAATTCAGTGATAATAAAAATCCACAGCTAGCTTGTACTACTGGTCTGGTATTTATTGCAGTCATTTATGGTTTCTTATTTGAGTATTGTACCCCATTTATTAAGTGTGGATAGATTTCTTATGTAATTGTAATATAAAAAATATATATGTAGAAGTGAGAACCAAGTAAAATCTATAATATAATATATACATATCTAAACTAAATAAATTTCCTTGACATTGTTTACGTTCAGATATTAGATTCTGGGTTCTAGCTTGCTTATTTAAACTTTAAAGTCCCTTTTTGTATTTATAATACGTTGGATACATTTATATCCATTTCAAATTTATAAGGAATTTAAAAATCAAAAATATATAATGCAAATTTATGGAGGGGGGAAAAGCATAAGACAGGTAGACAATCACAAGAAGGGCCAATATCCATTTGGACCATGTCGTTTGGTTTGATGACTTTAAATGAGTTTTCAATTAAGAGCATGACCTATATAAGAAGAAACAAATAACTCATCGTTGACTTATGCTCTTCTAATATTAAACAGTCTACCCTCTGGTGTAAAACAGGTTGCCCCCTTAAAAACTTAAAAACACAGTAGAAGGTTAAATTCTTTTAAACTCCGATTTATAGAAGGTCATTCAGCTAAATATGGCCTTTCTTTTTGTGTTCTAGCCTAGTCGAAAATTCTATGGGTATACCACATTCCTAGTCCAATTCAACCAAGATCGGTACCAAGGGTTTAAATCGGAGGTTAGAAAGTTTTGGGGAATTAACGTTCTGTGTTAATATGGTTGATATGGAAGTCGAGAACATCTTCATTGAATCTTCATATTGTTAGAAACAGTTAGTCTCTCATGTGTAATGAAAGGCTATCTTCTTGTAGGCAGCGGAAGGAGACCTTTGTTCCGCACATCAGTATCATATCATATCTGGTTGTCTCAGCCCTGTGTGCTCATTTCTGGTTGTTGAATTTTCATTTAAAAAGCAGCAACGACAACATACATCTTATCATCAGTTTTGTATGCTAGCTAGACTAGTCCTTTTAGTGGTCCTTCTAGAAATGGTAGCAGCATCTGCAGAAGAAACTATGTTTGAGAGTGCGATGGTAGTATTATGTTTGTTTCAACAGAGATTGAAATCAAGTAGATCATTTATTTCACCCAGAAGAAAGATAGACAAGAAGGGTGGCTCTTTCTCATTTTGTTTCCCTCATTCACACCCCGACACATATAAAAACTTCTCAACCTTCTTCCCACACCCTCCCCACCCACTATCGATCCACCTTCCCATAAATAGTAACCCCCATGTCCCTACTTGTGAACATCGTAGAAGGAAATTTTCTTTGCGGAAGGAAAACAACATCAGATGTCATTAAGTTGATTCGATAAGGGATATAACATCTTTTTTGAATAGTTGAAAGAAAATACGAATATCAATCGTCAGCCAATCTCCTTAAGGCTAGAGTAACTGAGATCACATCGGCTGGAAAACATATATGCATGGCTAAGTAAAATGCAGCTCATCCGAAGTTCGCTTAGCAAAGAACTGGTGGGTAGCTACATGGCAATGGTGGATTGTTCAGTGGAGAAGTTGAAGGGAATTACAGATAAAATTGGTTTTGACTATCATGAAATGGATATCTGGCAGTTTGCGACAAAACAATAGTTTGTGTAACCGATCTGGAATCAGCCTACAAAGTTCCAATGTTAAATCTTCAGTTCAGGGGTGAAACTAAAAGGCATCTACTCAAGATCATCTTCAAACATATTGTTAATATCGGTTACAATGCAGAAATGGATGGATTAGGCTAAGTAGTGTATTCATTAAGCAAAACCCCATATCAAATACGCGTAGAAATCATCACATGAAAAATAAAGCAATAAAGGAAAGAGAGACGATGAAATTTCATGTGGAAATTAAACCCAAAGGAAATTAAAACCACAGGTGGAGGACGCCAAGAACTAATCAGCCACTATCTACATGATGATGACTACAGCTTCAATAGGGAAGAAAATAGTATACACTGTAGTTGGTTTGTTCTTGAGAGGAAAGCTAGTCTACTCAAGAGATAACCAACAAAAATGCCCTACAGTGGACACCCACCGGTTCAAGTCCCCTTAGAGCGACTGGAGAGAGTCTGTTTGGCTGTTTATTAACTTCAGGCCCCATGGGATTAGTCGAGGTGCGATCAAGCTAAACCCGGATGCACATGGTTACCAGAAAAGTGCCCTAATTTGAAAAAGAAAACTTGTGGGTTATTGTGTGTGACTTGGCCAAGCGACGTGAGGCCAGGACACCAAGTTGCCCGGTTCCATTAAATGTCTTCGGTGACCAACTCCAGTTAGCTCAACTTACATGTTCCATTATATTGAAAGTCACGATTTATGTACCATAAGGTCTCCTCTGAGTTGGCGATCAAAAACAAGCAACTTAACATTGAGCATTGCTTGTAGGTTGCGAATAATGTTCCGAATATTTTCCCCAGTGCCGGATGCACTCCCGACTTCAGGTCACCGGGCCAGGTCCTGGTGGATTAATTCAAAATGGCAACAACAGATTTGTTCAGCTAGTAAAGCTATGGCTCCATGAAAGGGTTAGAAATTCTACAGTCAAAGCATTTCCTATGCTTCTAATTTGTGTTCAATCATCTTACAGCATTGAAGCGTGCTTAGAATTAGTGGAGGGGAGTTAGATGAATAGCTGGGATCTTGTGTTGTAGCAGATTAAAGCAGGAATTTATCAGTAAAGATTGTCTTTCGGAATCTGTGGGTACAGCAAGGAGTGGTCCATCAATGCAGTTATCAAGTACTTTTCAAATTAATAGCACAACACTTTAAATTCACCATGCATCCATCTTGGACAGAGACCAAAAGCCTAGTTTATAGGAAAGAAAGAGAGTTATGGTAATACCAGATGAACCTGGAATTATGGAGTACGAAGAAAATTTCACAGTGATATTTGTGGGAAGTTAAAACAGTACTACAGAAATGCCTAAAAAAAAATTTGTAATTCATGTATATATAGAGAACTCTTATATTTAGAATTTTCCAAGACAACCTAGCCAGATATAAAGGTGGAATCCCTTATTTGTAATATATAGAATCCATAGAACATTCAAGTAATACAAATAAGCTTCTTTTAATTCTTGCAAACCCTTTCAAAGTATTTATGTCCATCTCCCATCCAAATCCCTTTCCGAGAAATCAAGGCTGACTTGGTACTATTGAGATGTGACAGTAGAAATCCAGCACAAGTTGGTAATTCATAATTAATTAGCTAGGCACAGTGCCATTAACATCAAGGAAGGTAGTGCCGTACTTAGTGAAGTCTATAGAGTATGACTCCCGGATAAGGCACATAATGCAATTTTTTCATAAGCCAGCAATATTAATTACTAGTAAGGGTGCACTGCTGGTTATAGTTCTCATATTTCAGGTGTGCTCTAAAAGGATGAAAATACATTTAGGACTCCATGAAGTATGTGTTGGTTTTATCTACTCCTTGCACATGGAGGCGCCATTATCCATCCTTAAATCAATTTCGACTTATAGACGTCAATCCACGTTATATCCCAAGGTCCCCAACCTATTTGGTGACACCAATGGCTATCGAATTAAAAAGGCATCAAATGTTAGATTTTTCCCTTTTCATATGGACCACCACTACTAACAATAAACATATGTCGGTTCTCAACTCATTTTAGATGGCCTAATCAGTAAAAAGCTGTCAGAGAAATTTGTCCAAAATAATCCTGTGTTCCATATATCAATCATAAGAAAAGGCGCATATGACTTGGGTCATCCATCACAAAGCATCAAATATAGATCCTTTTTACAAAGTAGAACTCACTTGCTTTTATCTTTAATTTACCTTTAAGTAGACCTATACAAAAACAACCACAACCATGCATTGATGGGTCCATCGGTTTAGTGTTAATATACGTGTTACGGGATACACTAGTGATCACAAATGGACCACCCACGATACTCATAATGCTAGTGAAACAAGAAAGTTGGTCCCCAATGGCAACCGGTACTCATAAAACAAGGATCGATCAAATAAGCAGTATAGATACAGATATTGTGTGGGTATCTGATCAACACAACTATAATGTATGGCAAACAATAAACAAACCAACACAAAGTAAATGAGGGATGAAGACCTGGCAAAAACTGACACGACACGCTAACCCGACACGAACTCGACACGAAATAAACGGGTTTGGGTAATACATTTCAACCCGTTTAAGTAAACGGGTTGACACGACACGACACGAAAATTAAACGGGTAAGGTCAGGGTCAAAACTTTCAACTCGAAAATGACCCGAATAACCCGTTATATATATATATATATATATATATAATATAATATAATATAAGTTTATATTTTAATGCTTTGGATTTTTAGTGTTTTAGATTTGGTTATAATTTATAAGTTTAAACTATAAATTTTGGATTTCTTATGCTTTCATTTGAATTTTGTATTTGTATTTTTTGTGAATTTTTTATTTTAAATTTTTAGTTTTATAAATGTTAAACGGGTTAAACGGGTTAGGCGGGTCGTGGCGGGTTAGGCGGGTCGGGTTAGGGTTGAAATTTTCTGACCCGTTTATTAAACGGGTCGGGTTAGGGTTAGACACTTTCAACCCGTTTAACTTTGAACCCGACACGAAACTGACACGACACGTTTGCCAGGTCTAGGGATGAGGGCACACCAAGATCTACTAAGTGGGAAACCCAAAACGGAAAAAACCATGGGGAGGAGCCGAAAGAATCAACTATATGAATGTTCTCCATACAACATTGAAGGAGTATTCAATGATCTTACAAGAGAAGAAGAGTATGTGTTGGCATGGGAAAGTATGGGAGTAGTGTATATTTTTGTTGATAAATAAAAACCCTAGAAAACATCTTGTGCAAGATCAGACCTTGTGTGTAAGATAATGAGCATTGTACTGAGAGTTGTAAGAGACATGTTAATCAGGGACTTCACATGTTGCGTAGAAGGTTGTGCGTAGTATACCGAAAGTTCTTCCCTGCTGAAGTGACTTCCAAAAGCAACTTCAATAAGTCGTCTATGAACTATGAACTTAAGTCTATATAGGGTCAAGTTCACGTGAGACCAAGCTGTTTCCGTGAGACCGCGTGAGACCAAGCCTTAAAACATGAAACTTCACACCGAAACACTGTGAAGGTAAAAAAACATTCGAACCTTCATAATGTAATCACACTATGAAGGTAAAAAAACCTAAACCAAGTTAAAAAAATCAAACCTTCACAGATAAAAGACTGTGAAGGTATATCCGAACCTTCACAGTGAAGACGCTGTGAAGGTAAAAAAAAAACGAACATTCACAGCGAAAAACACCGTGAACGTAACATTTACGGTGTTTTCCCTATGAAAAGTTCGATTTTTTTTACATTCACAGTTTTTTGGTGTGAAGTTTAATACTTTAAAACTTGGTCTCACCGGTCTCACGGAAACTGTTTGGTCTCACGCGAACTTAAGTCTATATATATATATATATATATATATACCTCCTACAACTAATTTCATGTCAAATTAAACAATGTATCACTACAAAACAGAATATCCGTTGGTAGAAGTTGGACCCGCCTGTGAAAGTCTGTCGGAACAAAAGTCATGGAAAAAGCATTACTGACGGATCTTTTGCGGACACATTTTCTGAAGATCACCAACAGATTTAAAAAAAAATAAAAGAAATAATTAATTTTAATACAAATTACCAACAGATATATCCGTCAGTAATTTTGATTTTTTTTTAAATAATAATTTAAAAATATGTATTTCCTGTACAATCAAACATGCCCAAAACCAATATACAAAATAAGTAAAAGAATAAATCTATTTTTATAAATTAATATCAAAATAGCATACAAAATACAAATCCTTTCTAGAACGGTGGAGGGGGAGGGGGAAGGAGAGGGGAAGGGCTGGAATTGCCTCATGAATGCAGAAAATTGCTCGGACAGCGCCCTCTACCGACCTATCTCATTTGTTATCTCTGTTGCTACTCCAAAGCTGTCATCTTTTTTTGTTCGGCCTCCAGCTTCTCTTTTAGCGCATCTACCTGAAATTATTCAACATTTGACAAACATATAGCAATGTTAGACGGACTGGTCGCACCTAGAACTGGCCTCCTGTTAGTGTATCCTCTAAAAAAACTCAGCAGCAGTAGACTCAAGGGCGCATTCTTCTTTCTACAATAGACAAATAAGTTCTTAGCACACAACAAAGTCATACATATTCATAAACTATATAGATTTTAGTATAGTAGACAATAAATTACCAAGCAATCCCAATGTTAAACAACACTGATAGATCCTCCGTTGTTCCTCGAGGAGACCCCCTCATACTATGTGGCCCAAATGACCCTAGCGGTGCAAGATTGACGCCTGAATGCATCGATATCCTACACCTATTAAGTTATAAAACATAAATCAGTTTAAAAACAATTATAAAACGCTACAAACTTTCAACCATGCGTACCTGATCAATCTTATCCAGCCAATGCACCTCTAAGATTCGGTCCTGGTGGTCCCTAAGTGGCGTGAAGTGTTGATCGTCGAACTCTACGTCATCGATGTCTGATGCTTGTTTCTCGACCCATTTATGGGCATCCCTCATTAGGTCTGCATACCTATTCCAAGGTACATCAGGAGGCATTAAAAATGTCCACCTGATATGCGGTCAATCTAAACTTACCCTGCATACACATTGTTTCGATTAAGTAAAAGAAATTGAAACAAATAATTGTATCGAACTATATATGTACAAACCCAAAAACCCTTGAACATGAGCATGTGTGATCGTTGGGGACATCCCCGTACTGACTGAAAGATGGAGGTAACCTCCCAGACAAGTAGGTGCGTTTAAAACCTTCACATTTAAAAAATATACAACACAAAAACCACTAGGATTAGTGACTCGGATGACGACAACTACTCGAACCACATCTACTTACCCGTTACCTGCCACTTGGACAACTGACTCGGATGATGAGGGGTATGACTCGAAGTATTGGGGACTCTAGTCCTCGACCCCGATCTAGGGGAATGGGCCACAACCCCCGTTCCATCATCCTACTGTATAGAAGTGCTAGGGACGTAATCATCATAGTGGTCGGCGTGGGGGTCACCACGCCCGGTAGAGCTTCCGCTACCTGCTAGAGACTTTACCCCTATTGCCACGTGCCATCGGCAAATAAAAAATTGGTTTGACTATTCCAAAGTTAAATCGTTGGAGATTTGGTTGAATGTTAAACTATAAATGTACATAAATGTACAACAATTGGGAAATCATAAATATATAGGAGATTTGGATGACTTTAAAACAATAAATGTACAAACACAAATATATAAACTATAATGTGAAATATTTTCTACATGACTAAGACAAACTAGCCATCAGACGAATGATCATATAAAATAGGTTCATTTTCGTTTTTTGAATCATCATCTGTGTGTTTTCATATTCTTCTTGTTCGTCGCTAGATTCATTATTGGAGACAACATCATGGTCTTGAGTGGTAACTACGGTAGACCAGCTAACACCCTATTTCTTGCCAAGAACCATTTTCGATCACGTTAGAATATGTACGATCCAGGTAACCATCTCTGTTGATAGTCGAATCAACAGGATTTCCCTCCAGTCTTTAACTAAAAGGAATCCACCATGTCCATGTAGTACGAGCAATCTAACTTGCCATGCGCGCACTAACCCGACAAAATTGCATACGTAGGGAAGTTGCTGACGATCTATATTAGTTTAGCTCTCATCTCAAAATTATTCTTATGATAAGCATCATACGTAAGAACACCCTCCTTATACAACATCATTCATTCGTCAATTAGCAGCCTAAGAACACATCTAAATTCTGACCGAGGCTATTTCTACCGAAAATGACCAATGCAAGTTTAACATACGAATATTTCAAACTCATCCAAAAAGGTCAACTTTAGATGGTGAGAAAGACGGGTTATTATGAATATGGATTCGAATTCGCATTATTCGGGATAGAACCGTTGATGCATAACCCAATACGAACATTTCGAACCTCAGAAGCAAGGTTAGGATGTACCACATCGAAATTTTTCCAAACCGCACCATCACTTGGATGTACCATCACAACCGGTTCAGTCTGATGATCGTAATGACAAGTTATCTCTTTCGTCACCTTTTTTTGACATATACAATCTTTGAAGTCTAGAAATAATAGGCAAGTAGATCGACACCAAGTCTAGGACCTTGCCTCGTCCACTGATCTTGTAACGACATTGCATAGTAGACAGTGGGTCAACTCAGAATCATGCTTATAAAATAGCATGCAATGGTTTTTGCAAGCATCATCCTTTGTTTTGGTAGATCGAGTTTGTTCAAAGTATTCTTCGTCCCATAGAGGGTAGTTTATCACCCTCGAGTAGCATCTCTTTAAGTATAAGAACAACTCGATTTTATAAGTCTTTTTGGGTACATTACATTATGCCTTCCAATTCAACAATCTCATCTCAGCTCCTAATTTCAAGTAACTTTGACATACATCTCATAAAGGCTCGTCAGCAACTAGTAACATGTCATAAAATCCCTTACTAGAAGGATTAGTGGTTTGTTCTTCCCATGTCATGCCATCATGTACCATGTGATCGTTCACCATTTCAATGTACCATTCATTATGATCTGCTATCGGATTAGAAGCTTAACCCACGTCTTGATGAGATGCATGGTAATAGGTTTCACCATTTACCCACCAAATGGTATAATCTACCATGAAACCATATTTCATCAAGTGCAGTCTCATGTCATCCCTTTCTTTATGGTGTAAAGTTTGATACTTTGAACAAAGGCATTTTATACGAAACACAATCCCATCACGCCTAGTTTTCCTTTCAACAGTCTCTTCATTGGCATAGGCATAGTCCAAAAAACCGTCCATTGCAACGATATAGTCCCAACTAAGACACCCCTAACTTTCATTATTTCTCTACATCCATCATCTATTTGTCGACATTCAATGGCTACAACAATGAAAGAAGCAGTTAGTCGACATAATGAAAGTAGAGGTGGTGTAGAGGAGTTTGAGACCCTACAAGCAATTATTTGCCTTTGAATGTCAAACCGTAGGTGTGAATGAAGTTGGAGGTGTTTTGGATGTCTTTAAAACCCTACGAGTAATGGTTTGATTATATGAAAGTCTAAACATAGGTTTAGAGGACTTTGGATGACTTTGTAACTCTAAGTGTAATGGTTTGACTATGTGAATGTCAAACCATGGGTTTAAATCAAAGAAAGGTGTTTTGGATGTCTTTAAAACCCCTACAAGTAATGGTTTGGCTATTTAAATGTCAAACCGTATGTTTAGAGGAAATTTAGATGAATTTATAACCCCAAGTGTAATGGTTTGAATATGTGAAATTGAACCATGGGTTTAAGTTAAAGATGTTAATTGTATTAAACATCTAATAGGACTTAAACTCAAGATCGTCAAATATCATTATAAAACATCAATTAAAACATACTTGATAGCATCGATTTCGGATCAACTTTAGAAGATGAAGCCATCTTGTTGGGATGAGTCGATATTATGGTTGTATATCAAGAATCTGATGGAGAGAATCCCTCAAAGTAATGGTGTTCATGAGAGGATACTTAATTTGATATCAACCCATAAAATGAACCACAATCCCCTTTTTATACATACACCTTGTGGCAGTTTTTTCCATCAAAAAACGCCATGGAGTTAGTTAATTTGGTTATTGGTTAAAGGTAGTTGTAAAGAAAACATTATGTCATTAAGGCAAACATAGGATATAATATCTAAATATATCATGTGTTAAGTCTTGGTCTAAATGGTCTAAGGCCACATTAAATGAAATATTCCAACATTCTCCCACTTGGTCGTATGACCATTTATAGACTTAACATTATATTGGCCAAATATAAGTTCATTCAATTCATCATAATTCCACAATAGCACCAAAGTAAAAAGATACATGCAGTCTAATGTGTCGTTATTGACACAAGACCCCCCAACTATTATACTATTGGTACTAGTATGAAATCCATGATTTTATTAAGCCAAAATGACAGTCAAGTAATGTGGTAAACAAATGCGTTTGTCCATAATGAAACATAAGTGTACACAATTGAAGGTTAACTAATATAGATAAACTAGATATTAATGGAGGTTTAAATATTCAAGTACTTGTTCTGATATTAAACATCATCATAAAATAGTTCACTAGTTACAATATCATGTAAGGTCTTGTTTAAATCCCATTTTGTCGACGTAATCTTGAAATACTTTGGGTGGTAGACCTTTAGTTAACGGATCTGCAAGCATTTCATGAGTGCTGATGTGCTCAATACATAAACTTTGTTCCTCCACTCGTTCTCGTACGAATAAATACTTTGTATCGAGATATATTCCAGCTCCACTCGAACTATTGTTGTTCGAGAAGTTTACTGCTGCACTATTATCACAGTAAATCTTCATTGGCCTTGAAATGGAATTAACTACTTTGAGTCCACTAATCAAATTTCTCAAAAACATTGCATGACACGTCGCATCATAAACTACTACATACTCAGCCATCATTGTTGAGGTTGTCGTCAGTTGTTGTTTATGACTCCTCCAAGAAATCGGCCCACCTGATAGCATAAAAATACATCCCGAAGTTGAATTCTTATCGTCCTTGCATTTTGCAAAGTCTGAGTCGGAATATCCGATCACCTCAAGTCTATCTAATCTCTTATAAGTTAATTTGTACTCTTTCGTTCCTTGTAAATACCGCAAAACTTTCTTAGCGGCTTTCGAATGATCTAGGCCAGGATTAGATTGATATTTGCCTAGCATGCCAGCTACGTATACAATATCTGGTCGAGTACAAATCTGAGCATACATCAAGCTTCCTACTACGGAAGCATAAGGAATGATCCTCATTTGTTCATATTCTACCTCAGTTTTCGGACATTGAAAAGACCCGAAAACATCACCCTTAACTACAGGAGCGACGGAGGGGGAGTAATGTTGCATATTGAACTTACTAAGTACACATTCAATATAGGCCTTTTGGGAAAGTCCTAATATCCCCTTGGCTCGATCTCGATGAATTTCATTTCCAATAACATATGAAGCCTCGCCAAGATCTTTCATGTCAAATTTTTTAAAAAGAAGACGTTTTGACTCATGCAACAAATCAACATTATTACTTGCCAAAAGTATATCATCGACATAAAGTACAAGTATAATAAAATTCCTCCCACTCATCTTGAGGTATATGCACTGATCTACCTTATTTTTAATGAAGTTATTCTTTTTCATTACTTCGTCAAACTTTAAATACCATTTACGAGATGCATGTTTAAGACCATAAATCGATTTCTTGAGTTTACAAACCAAGTGTTCTTGAACCTTAGACTTGAAACCTTCCGGTTGGGTCATAAACACATCTTCATGTAAATCTCCATTAAGAAATGCGGTTTTGACGTCCATTTGATGTAGCTCTAAGTCAAAGTGAGCTACAAGGGCCATTACAATTCTTATGGATTCTTTTCTCGATACAGGAGAAAATGTATCTTTATAATCAATGCCCTACTTTTGAGTATACCCTTTTGCAACCAAATGAGCTTTGTATCGGTCAATGTTTCCATTTGGGTCAAGTTTGGTTTTGAAAACCCACTTGCATCCAACAGGTTTTGCACCCTTTGGCAATTCCACAAGTTCCCAAACGTCGTTTTTATTCATCGAATTCAACTAATCTTCCATAGCTTCCTTCCAATGAGTTGATTGGTCACAATTAATGGCATCCTCATAGGATGTTGGATCATTGTATTTGCCTAAATCAAAATCGGCCTTATTCAAATAGGTGAAATAATCATCATAGTTTGTGGGCCGCCTAGGTCGTATTGACCTCCGTAAAGGCTCTTGAGTTTCTTGAGGTTCAACATTAATTTCTGGAGCAAATTCATGAGGAGTTGGCTCATTTATCTCTGTACTTGTTGTATTCTCATTTCATGACATTAAATGATCACTCGAGGTGTCAAGTGGCATGTTGATCGAAATAGGCACATGAATTATAGGTGCATCATCACGATCCTCTTGTAGTTCAATTCTTCTAAATGATTCACTCCCACTATTACTAGAATTCTCAAGAAACTCTGCATGTCGCGTCTCGACAATTCTGGTACTATGAGATGGGCAATAAAATTGATAACCCTTTGATCGTTCAGGGTATCCAATGAAGTAGCAACTAACAGTCTTTAAGTCCAGTTTCCCTAATTGAGGGTTGTATAATTTTGCTTTGGCCGGACATCCCCAAACCCGTAGTTATCGTAAACTAGGTTTTCTTCCCGTCCAAATTTCAAAATGGCGTCTTAGGAACGGATTTTGAAGGAACTCTATTAAGGATGTGGACAACCGTTTTCAATGCCTCGGTCCGAAGAAATTCAGGAAGGTTTGAATTTGCTAACATACTACGAACCATGTCCATAAGGGTACGATTTCTCCGCTCGGCGACACCATTTTGCTGAGGGGTACCCGGTATGGTATATTGGTTTACTATTCCATTCTCTTTACAAAAGTCAAAGAAAGATCCGGGAGATTGACCAACATCCGTATGTCTACCATAGTATTCACCTCCCCTATCCGATCGTATCACTTTAATTTTTCGATCAAGTTGATTTTCAACTTCTGCTTTAAATGTTTTAAACATTTCAAGTGATTCGGATTTTTCTTTAATTAAAAACAAGTACATGTATCGCGAATAATCATCAATCAATAAAGGTAATAAATGATTTTTGACATCCAATTTCCGCAGGAAAAGGTCCACATATATCAGTGTGGATTAATTCTAATAATCCGCTACTTCGTGTGGCCCCTTTCTTATTTCCTTTGGTCATTTTTCCTTTAATACATTCTACACATTTTCTAAAATCCGAGAAATCAAGAGTTGGCAGAACTTCATCTTTCACGAGTCTCGTCATTCTTTCTCGTGAAATATGACCTAAACGTTGTTGCCACAACATAGATGAAGTTTCTAAATCTTGTTTTCTTTTATTTTTAGTCATATTTTCGTTCACATTAAAGGATAATAGAGATTCCGAAAAATGGTTATCTAAACATAATTTATATAAGTTACCATCTAAATAACCACTTCCAACAATACGGGAGTTTAACTTAATACTTACTTTATTGCATCCAAATATAAATGTAAAGTCATCATTTAGTTTAGATACATATATCAAATTCCGAGTCATGCTCGGTACATATAAAGTTTCATAAAGATTCAAACAGAAGCCTCCCTCTAATATTAATGGAAGAGTTCCAACAACTTCTACATTCAAATCAACACCATTCCCGACTTTAACCGTTCGTTGGTTTCTTTCAAATCTCCGGATTGTATGGAATCCCTGTAAAGAATTAGAAATGTGTACCATGGATCCAGAGTCAATCCACCATGTATTAGTAGGAACATTAATATTAAGAGCCTCGTAAATCATAAAAGTATGAATATTACCTTTCTTTGCTAACCACTCCTTAAATTTAGGAAAATCCTTTTGAATGTGCCCTTTTTTATGGCAAAATTTGCATTTCGGACCTCCTCGGAATGAGCTAATACTTGCACTCGTTTTTTGGACTTTATTTGGAGTAGGATTATCTCCAATTACACCTTTACCCTTCCAAGATCCCTTTCTTTTCTTGGAGTTGATTAATGCAACATGAGAACATCGGGTTTCTCGACTTTCAAGCGTTCTTCTTCTTGCACATACATGGCAATCAGTTCACTCATTTTCTATTTCTCCTTTTGCGTATTGTAATTGATCTTGAAAGGACCAAATTTCATTGGGAGAGATGTCATGATAAAATGAACCAGAAAACCTTCACTGATTTCCATGTCCATGCCTTTTAGCTTATTAGCCATGTCGCTCATCATCATTATATGCTCACGTACACCATTAACTCCATCATACTTAGTCGTCAACATTTTGAGGATCAAGGTACTTGCAAGAGCTTTCGATGTCCCTTTAAATTGTTCCTCTACGGAGTTCAAGTATTCCTTTGCATTCTCGGAGTCAGGAATGGCTCCTCGAATAGCAACGGATATGGAATTCTTAATGATCATGAGGGACATGCGATTAGATCGCTCCCATTGTTCATAGACTCGTTTTTGATCCGCCGTGCTCTTATCATTAAGAGCAGCGGGAGGATCTTTACGAAGCGCATGATCAAGATCCATTACTCCGAGAGTCAATTTCACTTGATCTCTCCATGTTGCAAAGTTAGTACCAGTTAAGGGTTCGATTCCGGACAAGCAACCGGAGTTGGAAGATAAGGTCTGCTGACATAAATTGAAAATTAAATGCATGCTCAAATAAGGCTAAGAGAAATAAAAGGGATATATATAACATAAAACATATCAGTACATATATTAAACCTATCACTAACACCAAATATAATAGGTTATAAGATATCATATCCAATCATCAACCTCACGTTGGTACAGTTGACAACTAGAATATTATATATCTTCAACTAAATTATGCATGCACATATATCATATATCACCTTTGGGCAGAAACGTAATAAATATGCAAGTTATGCTATTAGTTCATTGATTAAATCATCAATCATGTCACCGTTGGGTTCATTGATTGACAATTTAAATAATTTCATAATATGACATTATTCAACTTTAGTTTAAGTAATCTTTCGTTGGGCCGATTACTTTAAATAAAATGTGATAAATCAAAATTTAAAGTTTACAAATATTGATTTAACGTAAACATCATAATATAATTAGATTTTCTAATTACGAATATAAAATCTGATTAGCAACCAGTGTACCCATCAAAATAGTTTCTGCAATTAATTAAAAAAATAAACTTTTCGAAGAACACACAGTGAAAGAAGAACAAACGAATAATGTTTGTGTGCATCAAACTGGGAGAAAAGTTTCCCTTTTCTTTTTGCAATTAAATATTGGATATAGGATTCCAATTTAAAACTTTTACATACACCGACAATCAAATTTACATGTAGAAGATTCCAAACATGTGGTTTATATTAAAAGTTATTTAAATATTTGATATGCTCCCTTAACCTTTTGCATCTCTTGCAAACATACAGAAGGCATGTTATGATATTATATATCCGTATGATGTGCCAACAGTGGAGTTTTGAGGGAGAATCATAAAACAAGCAGAGGATTCAGCATCCTCGTAGTGGTCAAAGAAAACTTTACTGTGAACTGGAAATTAATTAGCGTCGATTTCATACGGCGGTTTCCATTTTCTTTCACATCAAAAATTATTTCCACGTTATTTTATGAACATGATGGGCATGAGAATAAGTCATAAACATATTTATCATACAATCACCACGCTCCACATATTAATTAAATTAAACATCTAATAGGACTTAAACTCAAGATCGTCAAATATCACTATAAAACATCAATTAAAACTTACTTGATAGCATCGATTTCGGATCAACTTTAGAAGATGAAGCCATCTTGTTGGGATGAGTCGATATTAAGGTTGTGTATCAAGAATCTGATGGAGAGAATCCCTCAAAGTAATGGTGTTCATGAGAGGATACTTAATTTGATATCAACCCACAAAATAAACCACAATCCCCTTTTTATACATACACCTTGTGGCAGTTTTTTCCATCAAAAAACTGTCATGGAGTTAGTTAATTTGGTTATTGGTTAAAGGTAGTTGTAAAGAAAACATTATGTCATTAAGGCAAACTTAGGATATAATATCTAATTATATCATGTGTTAAGTCTTGGTCTAAATGGTCTAAGGCCACATTAAATGAAATATTCCAACAAAAGAAAGATGTTTTGGATGTCTTTAAAAGCCTATGTATAATGAATTGGCTATTTGAAAGTCAAGTCATAGGTTTAGATGAAATTTGAATGACTTTATAACCCTAAATGTAATGGTTTGACTATGTGAAAGTCAAATCATGGGTTTAAATTAAAGAAAAAGGTTTTGAATGACTTTAAACACATCAATATGTTTTTTAAAATTCTGCCAATATAACGACTATAAAATGAATATTTCCAAATAAAATCAATAATCTAAAGAGAGAAGATAATCCATAGAGAGAGAACAGAGATTAATTGTAAATGTATTAATGAATGAGAACTTATCATATGTCTCACAAAACAAACGTATTTACCTAAGTTAAAGAAAACCTCTTTGACTTTACAAAAACTTTAAAGAAATTACAATCAAATCCCTAGACCTTAAATACATTTCATTTTTAACCCAATAGTATTAACCGTTGTTGTTTTTAATCAAGGAAAGATGCAATTTAGGCAACAAAAAGGGGTTGTTCACTACAAGAAATTGCATTTTTACCGGGGGTTTGGGAAGTCCGTCGGTAAAAGTTACTTTTACCGACGACTTAGACGAAAGTCTCCGGTAAAAATTTTAACTTTTTGCTGACAAAAAATGCCACCGATAAAGATGCGCTTTTGCCGACGAATTTCGTATAAGTCGTCGGTAAAGTTACTTTTGCCGACGGATTTCTCAAACCCCCGGTAAAAGTTATTTAATTATAATTTTTAATATTTTTTTAACTTAAACTTTTGCCGACGGACTTCCCAAACTTGCCGGCAAAAGTATTTTAGTATTATTAATAAAAATTCACTGACATTTTTGCCGGTAGACTTCCTAAATTCGTCGGCAATTGTATTTTATTTATAGTTGTACTTTTACCGGCTAACTTCCCACACCTTCGGCAAAAATATTTTTAAATTTATAATAATTTTTAAGGACGTTTTTTATACTGCCCATTACAATGTATATAATTCAATACGGTTCAATACGATCCATTACAACCTAAGAACACAGTACAACTCATTACAACTCGTTACAACTCATTAAAACTCATTACAGCACCCAGCAGAACACAATATGCCTCACTGGTAGCCATCACCCAATATAATTCAATGATACAACCTAATTTAAACCAAAATTACAAACAACCAAACCCAATAAGACTTGTTATTGTTCAATACCACCAATTACTATCCAATACGAGTCATTACCACACATGACAACAAAATCGAAGATGACACATTACCACCCAATACGACAAAAATTTATCAAACGCGTCGATAAATGGTTTCATTGGACTTTAATGGATCTATTGGCTTTAATAAATTCTACTCGGATTTAATCGGTTATATTGGGCTTTAAAGGGTTTCGTTGGGCTTCAATTAACCTATTGGGCTTTAATCAATAATACTAGGCTTTAATCGGTTCTATTGGACTTTAAAAGGTTTCATTGGGCTTCAATGGATCTATTGAGCTTTAATCAATTATACTAAGCTTTAATCGGTTCTATTAGGCTTTAAAGGGTTTCATTGAGACTTTAATGGATCTATTAAGCTTTAATCAACTCTATTGTGCTTTAAAGTGTTTCACTGAGTTTTCATCAATTTTATTAGGCTTCAATTGGTTCGATTGGGCTTTAAAAGGTTTTATTGGGTTTTAATGGATCCATTGGGCTTTAATCAATTCTACTATACTTTAATCAAGGCACATTATAGTTCAATAAGAGTTATTGAAGTCCATCAAGGCCCAATCAAGTTTATTAAGAGCCACTAAAACCCATTAAGAACAAATAGTTCATTAAGAGCAAGTGTAACCCATTAAAGCTCAATACAATTTATGAAGACCCAATTAAATCCATAAAGGCCAAATCAAGTTCATTAAAAACTACTGAAACCTATGAACGTCCAATATAGTTAATTAAGAACCATTGAAGTTCACCATACACACACAAAAGAACCAACAAATCCCATGAATTTCCAATATACACATACATACTACATATACATCAACTACCTACATGACGAATGCTCATGTGAAAAGTTGAGACTAACGTGAGAAGCGTGAGAAGCGAATATGTACCGTTGATCACTTTTAATCAAATACCCTCTCATGAATTGTGCCTTAGAAGAGAATTGATATGTTGCATCTTATCTTGGTGCATCTCATCCCAATGTGCATCCATTTCTAATCCAACGGTTGATAACCACCTCTCATCTTAACCTCAACTTTCACCGGAACCCAATCCTTATCACGAATATGGTCCAATATGATCCATTACAATCTAACAACCCGTTAAGATCCATTACAACCCAACTATCACTCAATATGTCTCACTATCACCCAATATGATGCGGTGATGCAACCTAATCTAAACCAAAATTACAAACAATGCAACCCATACGACTTGTTATTGTCCAATACGACCTATCACAACCCAATACGATTACTATACATGACAACCAACATTGTTTTATACTCGAACTTTATTTTTTTAATAATTATTAAATATTATAAATAAATGTTTGGATTTTGTTTACATTATCTTTTTTTATTGCTAGTAAAGATATTGATTTGTTTTAATTACCAAAATATAGATTTATTTATATGTCTAAAATTATAGTCGATATATTAAACACAGCCGTTATAATATTAGTATATTGTGAGAAGATAAAATTAAATGAATAAAATAATGCAAAGTGGTCTTTAAAAAAAATGAAAGTAGAAACTCAATACAACTAATTAGAATAGATAAGTTACAATCAAATATTTAATTTATAATGCTATAGTTAAAAGAAAAGTATTTACAACTAATTAGGCCTAACCCACTACAACTAATTAGGATAGATAGGATTAAATAAGTTAAAATTAAATATTTAATTAATTAGGAAGGATAGGATAATAAGTTATAAGTAGGTACGTGTTCTACGGTCTACCTTAGGTTTTGGAAAAAAGAAAAACCCCAAATTGGGGATAAGAGTCGAACAAGGGTTTTTGAAATCTGATGAAACGTGAGCGACAAAAGGGGAAGAATGAGTCAAATAGTATGGAAGATGACGTATTTAAGCACGAGGAAACCCCAGGACTCGGTACCTCCTCCCATCTCACCCAGATACAAAAAATTTCAGAAGGATTTCAACAGTTCGTTGCTGTTTGGTTGCCAAATAAGGAAAAAATCTTCCCTAAAACCAATTAATCAAGTAAGCCTCTCTATCGCTCATTGAATTTGTTTGTGTTACTGTTACTGAACATGTGTTTAGTGTATAGTTGTTTAATTTTATGATTTGTTTAGGAGACACATAACGATGGTGTAGAGTTTTATTATTATGCTCGATTTACCCATCATAAAAACAATGGTTAGAGACTAAATTGTTGTAGATAAGATCCAATTATGAAATTGGTTCAAGAGGTTTTCAATGTACAATGAATTTTTAAATGAAGGTACTATTCGGGAAGTGTATTGGTAAAAATAGGAAAATTAACAGAAGAGAAAATTGCAAACAGGAACGGATGTTTGTGTTTGGATCTATATTGCATAGTACATTTAAATCACAGTTATTTACCAAAAATTATCAGTAAGTTATTTACTAACTTATAGTGTAAGTTATAACTAATCATGATTTGATTTATATATATATATATATATATATATTTCTTTTCATTGTAGGAAAAATTCCATTTTCCACTTAATAATGCCATCATCAAGGATTCGATGGATCGGAATATGCAGAGGTATTACTTTGAATGGTTGCATGTAATGAAACAACATTGGTGCAATGTTGGTGGAGAGACAAACATTGAGGCGGCAAAAACAAGCCCGTACAATAATGTGTCTCTAGCTAATTGGGTATTGTTATGTGATCATTGGTCTTCGGAGTCACAACAGGTAAAAGAACAATTATTTATACTATTTTTAAAGATGCAATTATTTATAACATTACCATGTGTTCTTGTTAAATAGGCTATATCTCGGAGAAACAAAGCGAATAGGGCCAAAATGTCTATGCTGGGAGGGCATGGCTCTAAGTCTATTGTGGCACTTGTTCGTGAAATCGTAAGTTATATGAATTACATCTATGTCTTGTCTTATTTTAATTGTGTGTTATGATTATATATAAATTTCTTTTTCAATCTAGGCTGCAAAATCAAGTCAACCTCCAAGCACGATCGACACATTTGAACAACTCTACCGAAAGCAAGATGGTTGGCGAAGTGAGGCAGCGGAGAAGGCACATGTAAGTTAGCTCTTTTATCCAATCTTTTTTATTGCCTTATATGATTTTTAGGATCATTTAATTTAAATCATTTAAGTTGTTTTGATCAAAAGGCATGCAATAGTAGGTATATTTATAATAAATTGTTCCTTATATTTCTTCTTATTTTATTTAGCAAGAGATGATTCAACGACGAGCATCACAAAGTACACATGTTGTCTCATCTGATCAAGTTGATATCGACCAGTATCCTGCGGACTTGGATATCATTTCTGATGTTCTAGGCTCCCGGTCCTGACATAAGAAAGGATTTGGATCATTGCCTAGGCTCAAAGCATTTGGGGGAAAGTGAGCACGTACTTCAACCTCCACCTTTAGTACGCACCAACAAGAACACATTGACAGAATCATAAAGGAAAACGAGCAACTTAGACAGTTTGCGGCTGCCCAACATGATTTTTCGGTGCAACAAATGGAAGATATGAATGAGATGAAAAAACCTTTTCAACAGATTCAAGACCTTGTACCCGGAATAAATGTTCCGCGACATTTGTTATCCACTGTACGCACTCCGCCTCCACCGCTGGTTATCTTTGACGATGCAACTACTAGTCAACCGTTTGAGTCAGCCGATGAGAAAGATAATGTTGCAGAGAATCTTGCCTAGTACATTTTATCTACCTTTATTTCTTATATATGTTGAAAAGATATTTTGATTTGGTTGGGATTATTTTAAAAGATATTTTTGTTATTGTTTTTTATTATTAGTTGATTAATGTTTTAAGCTGCTTTTATATTTTGCCTTCATAATTGTTTATTATTTTTATTGACAAAAATTCGTCCAAACGGGTCGATAAATGTTTCATTATGTGGTCAACAACTTTTGTTGTCCGGTTTTTGTGCCGGTAAAAAGGATGACCAAAAAATACCATTAACTTTTACCGATGAGTTTTTGTGTTGGTAGAGAATTGACCAAAAAAGTCAAACTAAACTTTTGCCGACAAACTTTTGCGTCGGTAAAAAGTTATGCGTAAAGTTAAAAAAAAAACTTTTGCCGACGGAAAAATTTACGTCGGCAAAAGCATGTAGTCGTCGGGAAAAAGACTTTATACGATTACTTGAGAGACGTTTTTGCCGCCGACTACCTTTCGCCGGCAAAAGAATCTTTACCGACGACCCATGTTGTTAGCCGGTAAAAACCCTTTTTGCGGCCAACTTTTCACGACAACTTTTGCCGACGGAAAAGTCCGACAGCAAAAGGTTTTGAACTTTTGTCAGCGACTTTCGAGCCTTTTGCCGACCACATTTTCTTCCGGCAAAAGTAGCTTTTTTTGTGGTGTTGTTTGGTTCATGGACGGACCTAGTGCTTTAGATATGGTGGCACATGCCACCATATGATTTCTTAGACGAAAGGTAACAAAAATTAGGTTCGTTAAAGGTGCAACCGTATTATTTTGAAATGTGTTACCGTATTATTTTGGATGCTTCAAGAAGGTGCAATGTTAAGTGCATTTTATGTGTGCATCATAGTAGTTTATAATTGCATTTTACATTTTGTTTAATTATTCGTACGTAGATTTTATTATATTTTTATTTAGTTTTTGTTTAATCATTGGTCGGAGATATTACATTGGCATTTGTGTGGTTTTATCGGGTTTTGACAGGTAATTTACGTTGAAAGCGTGAATATGGATGACGATAGATTTAAAGTATTTGATCAATCTTTATGTGGTGGGCAAATTCAAGATATATGACAAAGTTGGGCCAAAATTCAAAGAATAAAATCCAACAAAGGAACTTTGGAAAGAAAATAAATCAAGAGGGCTATTTTTGGAATTGATGCAAAGTTAAAAGGGCTAGTTTGAAAATTTGATTTTTATAAATAGAATTTATTTTTTTAGGGTTTTTCATCCTGCCACGGCACAAGCCGTTTTCCTCTTTTTTTTTTCTTTGTTTTTAGTTTTAATTTTTTAGTTTTTGTTTAAGAATGAATTATTAGATTTTAGTTTTTTTTCTTTTTTTTCTTTAGTTTAGTTTTTTTTTCAATTACTTGTAATCTTTATTGCTTGAGTCCTTCGAGATGTGAAGAAGATGTAGTGTATTGGCGGATCGAAGATGAAGGTGGAATGTGACAGATTTGCATCCGCATTTGACATCCGTTGTAACGATTCATTTTCTCCATACTTTATTTTTATATTTCAATTTATTAATTAGTTAAATTTTATTTTATCTATCATTAATGTTTTCTCTCCCTATTTTTATTTTCTACATCTTTTTAATTTTCTTACATCGTTCCTAATTTATTTACCGCTTTCGTAGGTTAAAAACGATTATTGGAGAGTGACACTCCTTGGATCGATCTTTAAAGTTTTCATAGATTAATTTTATTTTTTTCGTTAGATTTACGTTTACGTTTTGTTTCGTAGTTTAATTAACTTTCGTTCATTTGGGTATTCGTTTCTTTAGATCGAAGCTCTTGGTATTGATTAATTGTTTTTAAAACGGATGTTGAGTTTTAATCCATTTCGATTTTAACGAAAGTTGAAATTGATTTAATTGGCTTTTAACAAATCATTTAGTTATTCTATTGGTTTTTTATGAGACGAAAATTTGGTCTTGTACATGGATCAAATTGATCAATGACAACGGTCCTAACATGATAAATAGTTAGGGAGTTTGATTGGAAAAAATATTCGTTTTAAATCATAATGTTTCTTCCCAACCTACACATATTGTGAAAGTAAATATGAATTATGGGTTAGAAAAGCTTTTACACCTCGAAAGAGGGTTGAAGTAATTTTGCATAACTGTTAGGATCGAATTCTCAACAAAAATTATAAATACTCAGAAACAATATCAAAGAAGTTTGCGGAATAACACTTTGATATTCAATAACACAGTAAACAAACAGTAAATATGATGAATAACTTGTAAACTTGTATTGAATGGTTGAAGTTACAAGATTACATACACAACCTCAATCTTGAAGAACAAGCTCTTTCAAGACGAATTCTACTTCTCTAGAATTAGGAACTATGCCTTGAGGTTGATTCTCTCTAAAACAAAAACTCAGAACTAATAAAAAATGAAACTATTATATCAATTCTATATATATACTGAACAAAAGATAATTACAATTAATAAAATATCTTCAGAATATCTTTCATGAATATCTTCAGTCGATCCAGCTGTCATTCTTGTAATTCGGATCTCCATCTCATAAGTAGTACTAATCTTGAAGAGCAGCATTAACTTCAACTAGCAGCATTAACTCAGAAGTACTAATTGTTGAGCTAACAACATTAACCATACTTAACATTTCTTCAGTTCCCAACAATCTCCCCCTAACTTGACTTTTAGGAAGAGAAGTCAAGTTCTTCAGATCTGATCTTCAAGATGATTTCAACACCTCAGGTTCAGTTGCCCAAATTTGGATCTAAGCCCAGACTTTGATTGATAGTTCTTCTCACCATAATTCTAGCCATTTCTGAATCCTTTGTGCATACTAGCTTAGCTTTGAGCTTCCCTGTTAACTTCTCCTTGCTGTGACTATAAATTTTGTCCACTAGGTAGTATTCATGATAACATTTGTCAATTGTAATCATGTACACACCACAGTTTTCAAAGAGTATCCAATGATCAATCTTTTTGAACACATACTCATGATGAAGATCTTTAATCCTATGCACCACCTTCTCTGGATCAAACATCATACATAAGTATTCCATTGCCACTTTGAGAAGATTTTCTTTAGTACCTTTCAACACAGGCTCATAGAGTTTCATTCCCACTTTGTACATTTCCTCTATGTCTGCTCTTGAACAACCTCTGATTACTCTCCCCCAGGTTGAATATGCTTCAAATGCACCACCAACTCTTTTAAGTCTGAAGAAATCCTTTCCATTATCTCTTAGAATGTCCCAAAAGATAATCTCTGGAGCCTTCATGGAGATTGGAACAACCTTTATAGGTTCTACTATAGTCATGTAGACATCCATATTCTCATCAGTTTGCTTATGGAACTGTTCTGGATTATGCACTGATTCTGCTTCAGTTTCTGCTGCAGTTTCTGCTTTTTCTTCCACTCTTAGCCTTTTGAAAACCCTTTTTCCAGCAATGGTTTTTACCCTTTTTGCAGACTTAACTTCTATCCCAACATTTTCAGATTCTTCCTTCTTTTCTTCAGCTTTGTCTTTTGAGGGTGTGGTCTCCTCAGGGAATGGTTGTTGAATATTGAGGTCATGCCTCTCCTTCATTCTTCTTTCAGCTTCTTCCCTTTGAGATGAGTCCCCTTGAAGTTTGGCCATTTCCTTCTTGTACAGCTCCTCAATCTTGCTGTATGCCATATTGGTAAGCATCTCTCCCTTGACCCCAATTGCACCTTTCAGGAAATTTATCATTTTTCTCCTTTCCTGATTGGCCAAAAAGGTCTTGGAAGGTTGTATTTTCTGCTTTTGACTTGCCATTCTTTTGACTTGAAGTTTCTTGGCCTGAGCTGCTTCTTGTATACTCTTCTGATACTCTGCCTTTAGCTTTCTGGCCATAATCTTTGCAAGTTCTCTATCAGTTTCAGTTTGGAGCTATTCCTTCTTTTCCATCTGTTCTTGAAGCTTCTTTGCAATTTCCTCATCCAGATTCAATAATCTTCTCCTTTCCTTTTCCCTTTGTATTTGCAGCCTTATCTTTCTTTTCTGTCTTCTTTACTCCCCCTTCATTTATGACCACTCCCTTTGCATTGGGAGTGTCATTCTTGGCTTTAACCAGTGTTTCTGCAATTTCTAGTTCTTCTACAGAAAGCCCTGTTACTGTTTCCTCTGTTTCTACTGCTTCTTTTGCCTCAGCAGCATTAACTGTTTCTGCTGCTTGAGCAAAATCTGTTTCTGCTTCTATCCCATCCTCTTTCTCTTTTTCAGACTCTTTCTCCCCCTTGTTGGAAGCATCTTGAATGGTTGATCTCTTCTTCAAAACATATTGTTTTCTCCTCTTCTTTTGCACTAGCCTTGACACCATTTTCTTTAGCTTGGCAATCTGTGCTTGTTGAGACAAGATTACCAGCTTCATTTCATCTATCTCTTTGCCCTGTTTAAGAACATCCATGTTGATGTTTCCCATGGTTTCCATCAATTCGTCATAGTTATATCTGTCCTCACCTTCTCCAGGAGTGTTACCCCCTTTTGAATGATCATTGGATCTTTTAGTAGTAGAAGCCTTCTGCCTAGCAGAAGCACTATCCACCCCCTTGGTTTCTTGGCACCTGGGACCTTTGGATGATTTCTCACCCAAAGTTGCCATGGGGAAGGTCTTAGAGATGTTACCACTGACCTCCTCTGTGCTAGCAGGAGTAGTGGCAACCTTAACACCCATATGCTCAACCTCCACCTCAGTGAGCACCTCCTTGGGGTTGGGAGACACCCCTGTGGTTGCCCTGTAGATATTCTCTAAAGGAGAATCCTCCCTTAGAGGGCTTAAAGGCTTAGTGGGTGAAAGTACAAGAAGGGAAGGAGCCTTCTTTACCTGTTTCCTTTTGTAAGTTTGGGTAATTGGAGATGTGGGCTTATGAAGCAGAGACTGGGGATAGATATAGAGTGGGAAGGTTGGGATTGGCTAGCAGTAGGATGGTCTGAGGAGGGCTTTGACCCTGCTGCCATACCTTCATCAGTGTGGGACACCACCATCATTGTAGAGAACAATGGGGTGTCAACTCCTTCCGAGTCCCTAGCAGATCTTCTCATATTTGAGAAAACCTTGCCTTTAGGGGGTTTAGGTACATATACCCCATCAAAGTGAGGTATATCCATCAATTCATTAGTGATAACTGCCTGTACAAACCTGGGATACATGAAGAAACTCTTCTTGTTGTCCAGGTTTGAGACAAGATCATTGAAGATCATCAGAGAAAAATTATATTTTCTAGCAGTAGATAAACAAACCAAAGCATATGCAATGGGACTGCTAAATTGGCTCCAGCCAGTAGTTTTCTTTGAAATACAGTGCATCAGGGTATGAACAAAGAACCTCCATTGGGATGAAAATTTAGCTTTGAAAAACTTGAAAATTCCCATTTGGCCTTCATACCCCATTCTTGAAAGAGTTGAGAATAGTTCCTCATTAGGAATAGAGGTGATACCTGCAGCATCGTCTAGACGTAGACAGATGCGTAGTACCTCTTCAGTAACTGTTAGGGGTTTGTCACACACCCTTGTCTTTATCATTTGCACACCATTCTCTGTAACGATGATGGCATTGGCCCAGAATTGCCTCTGATGCTCTATGAAGATGGTAGGAGACACAGTGAGAGCATGAGCGATGTAGCTGGACTTCAAAAAGTCGACTATCTGGTGAAAACCTTCAACTTGTTTTGGCTTTTGGAGCATCGCGATTTCATTGTGCTCGTCAATAAACGCCATGGATGCCATTGAACTTGAGTGTTCTTGCCTGAAAACTTGGTACTTGAGAGAAAAGGGTTAGAGCGCAAGTGAACAGTATGCAAAGAGTCGTTATGAACTTTTTAGGCGGGGAAAGGGTATTTATAGCTTGTGGATTATAAGCAGTATTAACCCTAAAAATTTAGTGAAAGCATTATTAACAGTGAGCAGTATTAACTGAAAGCAGTATTTACTGAAAGAAGTATTAACTGAGAGCAGTATTAACTGAGAGCAGTATTAACTGAGAGCAGTATTAACTGAGAGCAGTATTAATTGAGAGCAGTATTAACCACTAGCAGTATTAACTAACTAGCAGTATTAACTGAGAGCAGTATTAACCACTAGCAGTATTAACGAACTAGCAGTATTAACTGAGAGCAGTATTAACCACTAGCAGTATTAATTAACTAGCAATATTAACTACTTAGCAGTATTAACTGTGCACTGGCAGTATTAAAAATGCACTGGCAGTATTAAAAATGCACTGGCAGTATTAAAACTGCACTGGCAGCATTTACTACACTTACACTTTTTAAGCTTGTGATAAACTGAGTACGGCTATACATTTCCTGAGAAAGAAAGTTAGTAACACCAAGAATAACCAATATACAGGTATTGAACCACTTTTTAAGTAGGATCTTATTCAGAGTTGATCATTCCCACACTTGTTACCAAGAAAGTGAATTTACCCACATCAAAGGCTTTGGTGAATAGATCAGCAAACTGGTTATCAGTGTGAACTTTTACAACTTGAATAAGCTTCTTTTCATTGCAGTCTCTTATAAAGTGATACCTGATCTCAATGTGCTTTGTCTTTGAGTGCTTGACAGGATTATTAACAATGCTAATGGCACTGCTATTATCAATAAAGATTGGAGTGTGTAGAAATGTTACCCCATAGTCCAACATTTGATTCTGAATCCATAAGACTTGAGAACAGCAACTTGCAGCTGCTATGTACTCTGCTTCTGTTGTAGATGTGGACACTGTGGTTTGTTTCTTGCACTGCCATGAAACTAGTCTTGCACCCAAAAACTGGCATCCTCCAGAAGTAGATTTTCTGTCCAAGTTTGCTCCACCTAAGTCACTGTCTGAGTATGCAAGTAGGTCAAATGATGAATCATAAGGATACCAAAGTCCCAATCTAGGTTGCCCTTTGAGATATCTGAATATCCTCTTAACAGCTTGATAGTGTGATTGCTTTGTCCTAACTTGAAATCTTGCTCACACACAGACTGGAAACATTATATCTGGTCTAGAGGTTGTAAGATACATGAGAGAGCCAATCATGGATCTATAGTGATGAACATCCATATCCTCCCCCTCAAGATCTGCTGTTATCTGCTTGTGTGTCTCCATAGGTGTGCTGGTAGGCTTTGAGTCTGAGAAACCAAACTTGGTTAGAATATCCTGCACATACTTGGATTGACAAATAAAAATACCATCTGACTTCTGTTAGACTTGGAGTCCAAGGAAGAAAGTAAGTTCCCCCATAGAACTCATTTTGAACCTTTGATGCATGAGATCCTCAAACTCCTTGCACATATTGTCTCTTGTGGATCCAAAGATGATATCATCTACATAGATTTGGACCAGCAAGATGTCCTTCTTCTTTCTCTTGATGAACAGAGTCTTATCAATGACTCCTCTTTCAAAGCCATTTTCCAATAGATAGGATGACAGAGTGTCATACCATGCTCTTGGTGCTTGATGCAGTCCATAAAGTGCTTTCTTCAGTTTGTATACTCTGTCTGGATAGCTTGGATTTTCAAACCCTGGTGGTTGACAGACATATACTTCTTCTTCAATTGAGCCATATAGAAATGCACTTTTTACATCCATTTGATAGACTTTGAACTTCATATAAGAAGCATAGGCCAGGAACAATCTGATTGCTTCTATCCTAGCCACTGGTGCAAATACTTCTTCATAATCTATTCCTTCTTCTTGTGTATACCCTTGTGCCACCAACCTTGCTTTGTTCTTTATTACTATTCCTCTCTCATCTCTCTTATTTCTGAAGACCCATTTTGTGCCTATTGCTCTGTGACCTTTGGGAAGGTCTACCAGATCCCATACATCTTGCAGCTTGAATTGGAGCAGCTCTTCTTGCATGGCTTCTATCCAACTGGAATCTTTCATAGCATCATGAGCCTTCTTAGGCTCAAGCTGGGATAGAAAGCAAGAGAGCACTGTATGCTGATGGTTTTGCATATCTTGCAGCCATCTTTGATTTCTAGTCATCATAGGAGAAGAGATATCTCCTATTACCAGCTGAGGAGGATGATTCTTTTGTGTTCTTGTTTGATGACTAGGTTCTTCATTTAGTCCCACCTCTAGATTGGAGTCATTCAACTCAACTGAGGTGATGTCAGCAGCTACTTCTGGTTCTTTATTCTCTTGATTCTCTTGATTCTCCTCATCTCTCCTTTCTTCTTCACTCTGATTTGGTTCAATAGATGGCTCCTTTTCAATTGGTTCAATAGGATCCACTGTAGGTATGGGAAAAATCACAGACTGAGATATGTTTTCTTGAACTTGTATAGTCCCTGATCCTCCACTACCTGGTCCTGCATAATCATCACTACTGAAACCAAAAGAGTTAGTTAGTGAATCAATGTCAAACAGCCACTGAGGACCAGACCCAATAGGATTTGGTGTGTTCTCATTGCATTTGACATTGTCACTTTCCTCAATTATTCTAGAAGAAGTATTAAAAACTCTGTAGGCTTTACTTTGAGATGAGTAACCCACAAGAAATCCATCATCTGCCTTGCTATCAAACTTTTCTAAGTGAGATTTAGTATTGAGAATTGTACAAGGACACCCAAATGGTTTAAAAAATCCAATAAATGGTTTTCTTTTATTTAAGAGCTCATAAGGTGTCTTGTTCTTTGGCTTGACCACTAGCACTCTGTTTTGGACATAACAGGCAGTGTTAACTGCTTCAGCCCAGAAAGTAATTGGCAGTTTTGAATCAGCTAACAGAGATCTAGCAGCCTCAATTAGTGTCCTATTCCTTCTTTCAGCAACTCCATTTTGTTGTGGAGTCCTAGGAGCACTATATTATCTCTCAATGCCTTTTTCTTCACAAAAGATGTTTAGATCAAGATTTTTAAATTCAGTTCCATTGTCTGATCTAATGAATTTTACTTTTTGATTAGTTTGGTTTCCAATTCTTAGAATAAAGGATTTGATCAATCCACTTGTCTCATCCTTAGTCCTTAGAAAATATACCCAAGTAAATCTAGAGTAATCATCAACAATAACTAGGCAATATGATTTCTTCCCTATGCTCATCACATTTGTAGGGCCAAACAGATCCATATGTAATAATTGGAGACAAGAAAAATTGAATTTAACTCTTTGGTCTTATGAAAAGTTTTGTGCTGTTTGCCTTTAAGACAAGCAACACAATGATCATCACATGAAAAGACTTTTGATGGTAAACCTCTTACAAGGTTGTTTTTAACAAGTTTGTTCATTGTCTTGAAATTCATGTGACACATCCTTCTGTGCCACAGAGAGGATTCATCCACAGAAGCTTTTGAAACAAGACAGTTCAGGGATGAATCACTTGAAACATTGTCCATATCTAGACAATAAACATTGTCCTTTCTTGGAGTTCTAAGTAGTATCATGCTTTCATCAACTACCTTGAATCCTGGAGCAAGGATCATACATTATGTACTTGTAAATAATATACTATGTTGTTTGTCACAAACCTGTGATACACTTAACAGGTTGTACTTTAGCTGATCAACATAGTAGACATCCTCAAATGTCATCTTACCTTTTGTGACATTACCTTTTCCACTTATTTTTCCACCTGCAAGATTGTCTCCAAATGCAACATGTCCTCCATTGATATGCTTGAAATCCTGAAGGCATGACATATTGCCTGTCATGTGCCTAGAGCAACCACTATCCACATGCCAGATGCCCTTCCCCTTGAGCTGTTGGTTGCCCTGCACATAAGATAAATCAGTTAGTATGGAATAGGAACCCACGCCAAAGTGGTTTTGGGTACCCCTTTCTCATCAAAATATTTACATTCTTTCTTGACAAGATTTTTAAACTTTGACTCCTCATTACTGGAGTACTTTGTTACAATAATGGGTTTGGATGCATATTTGCTAGAAGCAGTACTGTTTTTAGAAGAACTAACTGCATTAGCAGCACTTGCATGCTTAGCAGTACTAACCTTGTTAGAAGTAGTAACTGTGTCAGCAGCAGTAACTGTGTTAGCAGTAGTAACCTTTGAAGAAGTACTAACAGTGTTAGAAGCATTAAAATTCTCAGCAGTACTAACACTGGTAGCAGCAGTATTGCTATTAGCAGCACTATCCCTGTTAGCAGCACTAACAGTTTTAGTGCTTCTAGGCACCCACATTTTAATACTTTCTTTAAAAACTTTTTCAGCATGTGGCCTTTGGTTTCAACAGATTTCTTAGCCACATGTTTCTTTCCAGCCTTCCTATAACTAACAGGTTTTTGCACAAATCTTTGAAAGTTCATCCTTTGGTTAATAGGATTAAAGAAACAGTACTTAGCCAAATGATTTAGCTTGCCACATATGAAACAAGGTTTTGGTCTGATTATCTTACTCAGATCAACTCCTTGTTTCTGAGCCCATTGATTATTCCAGTTTCTTTGATTACCTCTCTTTGTACCAGAATTTGGGCTCTCTGTTTTATTGCAAGCACACTGTTTACAAGGGCCAGGATTCACAACCGTGGTCTGTTTGTAATGGACCTTGTTAGCCTTTCCTTTGACCTTCTCTATCTCTTTAGACTTGACCCAGATTTTTCCACATCCCTCATTGGTGATAATTTTGTTTTCTAAAGGTATCTCTTTACTCACAACATTATTCCTATTCTTACTGGCTTCTTTCTCAGTCAAATCCTTAACCATCACCTCATCCAAAGGATATATCTTAAATGCTTTCTCAGACAAGTCCTTTTTCTCCTTGGTCTCTAACAGATCTGATGTAGGAGGGATATAATTGTTGTTGTAAGGAGGGGGTGTGTTGTTGTATCTAACACCATGCTTCATCTTATCATGAATCTGAGCCTTTAGAAGAGAATCCATTGCTTTTAAAGCATATGAAAACTTTTCTATATCAAGCTTAACCTTAGCTAATTCTTCTTTCAACTTATCATTCTCTTCTTTGGACTTAGACAGTTTGGTCTCTAACTTATTTTTTTCCCACTTCCAGTAATTTGTGTCATAAGAGTGTTGAAGTTCATTGGCTTGAAAGCCTTTGATTTGTTCTTCAAACCTTTCCACTATCAACACATAATCTCTTCTGTCCTTCTCTAATCTTTTGAGGTCATCACACATGTTTTGGTTGTGATCCCTGTACCTTTTGACAGTGTCTATGCAAGATTGAGTACAAAGATTAGAACTTACCTCAGAGGGGAGATCAGACACCTCTGCCATAAGAGCTTGATTCTGAATAGCTTCCTCAGCTTGGTCACTCCAATCAAACCCCATTCCTTGTTGAGAAACAAGGGCTTGAGCAGAGTTCTTGTTTTGATTGAAGCCACCATTCTGGGCTTGTTGGTGGTTGTTATTTGGCACACCACTTCTGCACTCTCTAGCAAAGTGTCCCTTCATGTGGCACTTATAGAATTCCACCTTTGTCTTGTCAAAACCAGCACCATCTTCTCTTCTTTGAGATAAGTTGTTCCTCCCAGTTCTTTTAATAAACTTCTTCACCCTCATAGATAACATGGCCATCTGCCATTTAATATCCATCTCCTCCAAGTCATCAGGGTGAATTTGTTCCAGATCATCATTAATCAAAGAGTTGTTGCTATGACTTGATAAAAAGGCTTCAAAACTGTTTCAGTGCCTTTTTCTGAATTCACACCACTAGCAGCACTAACTGCTTCAGGGTTGGCAGTAGTATCAGCAAATGCTTATAGAAGTGCTGCATTATGAATATACCCAGTGGGCTTCTTCTTAGCTTCTACCTCTGATTCAAAAACTCTTAGATCATTATAGAGATCGTCTAGTTCCTTCTCTTCCAAATTGTCACTCTGTCTATATGAGACAGTGTACATAGTCCATTCTTCCCCAAGAGATCTGAGGAATTTCCTGTTGATATCATCTTGCTCCATCTTCACTCCCACAGTAGCCAGTTCACCAATAAGCTTGTTGAACCTGTCAAAAGTTTGAGTCATGGACTCATTCTTTGAAGAAGTGAAGTTCTCATACTGCTGCTTCAGAACATCCCTTTGATTTCTTATGGTGCTTTTAGTTCCAGCAAATCTTTTCTCTAGAGCATTCCAGAGAATCTGAGCATCTGTGCAGTTGCAGAATTGATGCTGATATTCATTGGGGATGGCCAAGAGCAGAGTGATCAAGGCCTTCATCTCTGTCTGTCTAATCTTCCTCTCACCATCTGTCTTTGGTGGAGATCTTTTACCATCTGGTCCAATCTGACCTTCAGTAGAGGGGCCATTCTCAATGACATCCCACATTGAGTAGTCAGTGAGGAGAATGTATTGCCTGATTCTGATCTTCCACATGTCAAACTCATTGGGTTTGAGCATTGGAACCTTAGAGACAAGAGTACTGTTTAAATCTGCAAAGTTTTCCATGATGAATGAATGAATCTTTCTGAGAGAACAGGCTCTGATACCACTTGTTAGGATCGAATTCTCAACAAGAATAATAAATACTCAGAAACAATATCAAAGAATTTTGCGGAATAACACTTTGATATTCAATAACACAGTAAACAAACAGTAAATATGATGAATAACTTGTAAACTTGTATTGAATGGTTGAAGTTACAAGATTACACACACAACCTCAATCTTGAAGAACAAGCTCTTTCAAGACGAATTCTACTTCTCTAGAATTAGGAACTATGCCTTGAGGTTGATTCTCTCTAAAACAAAAACTCAGAACTAATAAAAAATGAAACTATTCTATCAATTCTATATATATACTGAACAAAAGATAATTACAATTAATAAAATATCTTCAGAATATCTTTCATGAATATCTTCAGTCTATCCAGCTGTCATTCTTGTAATTCGGATCTCCATCTCATAAGCAGTACTAATCTTGAAGAGCAACATTAATCATGTTCTAGCAGCATTAACTTCAACTAGCAGCATTAACTCAGAAGTACTAATTGTTGAGCTAACAGCATTAACCATACTTAGCATTTCTTCAGTTCCCAACAATAACGAATTCTCACCATTACCAAAATCTAAAGTTGACATTACACCAATGCGCGATAGTTTTGTTTGCCTCCTTCTTTTGTTTGTTTATTATATTAGTTTTTAAAAATAAAAATCACCAATTGATAATTCCCATAGCTAGGACATAGTCTAGAACGAGTCCGTGTTTAGTCAATCGCCTCCATGTGATCGACCCGTATGCTACACCTCTCGTACGTTTGCGGTATAAAATTTAAAACATATCATACAACCGTACCTCGTAATCAATCAAAAAACACAAAAAAAAACTCTTGAAATCAACCAAAAAAAACCCGAAGAAACTCTTGACATCAACAAAAAAAAACAGAAAAAAATCTCTCGACATTGATAAAAAAAACTTTAAAATCTGTCAAAATCAAGCAAAAACCTTTAAAAATCCCTTAAAATGGTGGAATTCGGCTAAAATACATCAGACAATATTGAACGTCGGTAAAAAGATGAAGACACGTCAATAAAAACTGAACTTTTTGTAATTTTTTTTTGTTTATATTATATGGTGCCACCGTATAAAAAATATTATGGATCTGTCCCTGGTTTGGTTATTAGAGACAAGGGGTGGTTGGGGCTGACAGGGTTGGTCCTAAGGTTTTTCATGTCCTGTGCGAAAATCTAAAAAATTCCCCTAACCTAAAAAATAGACAAAATACACTATTTCTAAGGAGCCGAGGATTTAACTATGAATCGTGGGTTTTCAAATGAAAGAAATCACACTAGTCACCACTCATCGTGAGCCACTTACAGATCATTTCAAATGTTCACATTATTAACAAAATAAATATGTAACAAACTATTATATATGTGGAAAAATGGGTGATTTAAAGTGGCTTGTATATTAATGCACAGTTGGAAACAAAAGATAATTTAAGAAATATTTAGGAATACATGAGACAGCTTGATATGTAAGCTAGAAATCTAGAAAACATAATATAGGATTAGTGTTTATGAATTCAATTTGAAAAACAACTCATTAGGTAGAGAAACTACGAGAGTTAATCAAATTGACATTGTTGTATACTTCATTAAACGAAGTTAAAATAATGTGATTACTAATGAATTATGAATAATGCATCTAATAGAATATGTCTAACATGCTATGAAAGAGATATGGTTGATTATGTTTATAACTTTGTTTCATGTATTAAGTAATAGCTAATGTTCTAAGCAATATGTACAACACTCGGTTCTAAAAGTTGGTGTGTGGTTAATTTGTCATCAACCCTAAATCCCTAATCAAATTTCATCTTAAAATCAAAGGTCCTAAAAGCCATCGAACATGAGATAACGTGATCATGATACCATATAATTTTAATCATAAATTGGACAACAAATCATAAGTGAATTACCTTTCGCTAGTTCAAAAAACAACCCATCTTCAATAATATAACTATAACACAACAATGTTACTTCCATTCCTTTGTAGGCTTTCTATATTGACTTTGATAAATTGTAATTACTATCCTTAAGACGTAAATGCCACATAAATGCATAGAAAACAAGTAAATCAATACTCTTTAGATCAAGAATCAAACTATGTAACTAATCTTTCGGTCTTTTAAATTAAAGTAACAAGAATATCAAAGAGTTTATATTTGTGGCATTTCATCAAAACAGTTGGAGGGCATCATTAACCATGGTAATATTATAAACAGTGAGCAACAAATCAAGCCCCTGGCATAAAGAAAATACCAATAAGAAACCAAGAGGACATGTTAGCAAATTGAACTAATGGTTAAATCATTTGATCTAAAAAACTTTAAAAAAACATGATTAAGATTTAAGAGACTAAAAGAAATAAACCTAAATATCAAGTTACTGAAGTTATGAATTCAATCGAGATGGGCAGAGCCACAGAGATGCGATTGCCGATTGGGATTTGGTCGTATGCGGTAATCGACATGAGCAAAGGGCGTTAATTGAAGCCCAAATTATGTCTACCCATAAGCTTATGGGCCTTCACAGAAGATGTCGTCGTGTAACACCCGTAATTTCGGGTACATTTCCACCATTCTCGTGTTCGTAAAAGCGTTTAAATAACCTTACATTATTTTTTGTTGCTTGGTTTTGTTATAAGGATCTTACCATATGTTACTCATCGAATGATCGAATCGTTTCGGGTCCAAATCACGCCAAAAAGGGCATTGGGCGACTATGCCCGGCGACTATGCCAAAGGACATAGTCGCATGTGTCATAGTCGCGGTTGGGATGGAGCATGCTGGACAACAATCAGATTGGGGTTGGTGCAGCGACTATGCCATGGCATAGTCGCCATGTCAATGTCGCACGCGGCCTCCAAGGTATTAAAACCCATCTCAACGATTTGAACCTCATTTATATCTGATTTCTTTGAAGCTAGGTCACGTTTTTCTCTCTTGAGAAGTTGGTAAGCCCTCCTCTCATCCTCCCTTGCCATTAATGATTTCCACTAACCTCGTGTTCTTAGTCATTTATGATGTTTTAGGGTTCTTGATCATTTATTGGCCAAATCTCGTCTCTCTCTCTTAAGCTTCATCTCATCTCTTCACTAGCCACTTGGTTTTAAGGTTTTAACTACAAACCCTACAAGGTGAGTTCATCCTTTTTACAAACTCTATACATGTTAAAATCAATCTTTTAACCTATTAGACATCTCCACTTTTATTTATACAACTTGGGGTGCATTATCACCTAAAACCCTAATTTTGGAGATTCTAGGGTTTATGTGTTTATATGGGATTTCAAGAAAAGAAAAAGGGTATAACTTGGATTTATATGTGATTAAGACTTGGCATCATGCTTTTCCATTCTCTACCTTCAAAGATTTATTTAATAATGGGTTGATGAAATTTCATGTTGCATTGTTGATAAGTTTGTACATTGAAAACTTGGTTTATTATAATCTTGGTTTGAGTATTTGGAATTCCAAGCTAGAAGCTAAAATATTAAAGTAACCCAAATGGTTAGAATATGGGTATGTGATTCATATGTCAAGTTGGAACCTCTTGGTAAAATTGTGCAAGTATTATGCGAAAACCTTTACTTGAAAATATCTTGGATATTATATTTTAATGTTGAACCATCGGTTAATCGATTAACTCTATGTGGCATATTTGGTTTCATTTGGGAGTCATGACCCCATAATTGTTGTTGCATTTAGTCTGACGTTGGGACATTAGTTTCTCTCGTCGAGGCACGTTTAGGCATCGAATTGGGTTATAAGTCCTACGTGCTAAGTATTACGATATTGGATGAGGATCTCAACATAAGGGCCCTATGTAGTTGAAGTTGACTTTTCGCGGGTGTACGTTTAAAGCCACTGAGCCTAACATCCCTTGCGTGTACTTTTATGTGTTTTGGCTTTACTGACTGTCAAGTGGCCTACTTTTGTGTTTCGTCACTTATGTTAGTAAGCGGGTCTCCCCCGTTAAACCAAGAGGTAACTGTTTATAATATAAAGCACTATTATTCCTATCATAACTCCACTTCCTTTATTTACACTTATCGTTAATTATTTTCAATGCAAATATTTGATCTTACTAGGCTTTAGCCTAACATTTTTTTTTAAATGACATGTATAGCAGGTCAATCAAGCGATGGGATTCGTCGGGACTGAGCGGTCGGCCTAGGGGTCGAGAGTTGTCTTTTTGGGATGATATATTGACCAATACGATAGTTATAGTGGATACGTATTTTGAAAGAATAGCAACACCCGATCTTAATCTTTCTTGTCTAAGTTAGATTATTAGGTTGTTGTATATTGTTCTTCATTTGATTCACTTGTAAAGGCTACAACTATATTCCCCGTTCTCGGGATGATACTTTGGGATTGTTATGACAGGTTTTGTTTACCCAGGTTTACTCAATTTTTAGCCGTCATATTTCGAAATATTCGGATTTTTATTACTCTAAAATTTAGGGTGTTACAAGTTGGTATCAGAGCATTAGCTTAAGTGAACTAGATATGAATGTAGAATACCTAGACTTAAGTTGTGAATTTAAGTTATGATTGAGTGAGATTGGGTAGAACTCCTAAGGTAGGATGGTCTTAGAGTCGACGGAAACTACACAAATTGAGAGTTATGGTAATGGTGATGAAAATTCTTATGTATCGCATGTTCATAATTTCGCTTAGCTAACGTTATTATGAGGATGTTTTACGTGATTATGCTTGTTTTCCATTGTTATGATGGTTAATTAAGGTAATAGTATGTTTCCTTGTTTATAATTCGTATGATCTTTACCTCGCCTATATTCTCGCGTTGTGTGGCAGTCAATGGTAAACACTCGAAATCGGCCGGAGGGCCAAGAGGCGTCGGCATCTACGACTGACCACCCTAGAGTTACAACAACGGATTTGCCCCCTCGACCACAGAATGCTTTGGGTGGAGGACCATAACATGTATCCCGTCGGAACATAACACCATCTGAACCAATAATGGAGGAGGTGACTCCGGAATCAAGGATGATGGATCGGATGATGCAGGCCATGAACGTGGCAATGTCCCAACAACAAGAAATGTTCCTGAAACTACTGGAAGACCGAGATGCTATCAACCGTAGGCATGAAGTGGTCACGGAAAATATCTTGGTGGTAGGATCCAGGGGTACCGGACCCGACATTCCTTCTAATGAAACCCCAACCCCGGAAGCGAGGCAAGTGTCAAAGGCTTGTACTTTTAAGGCGTTCCTCGGATGCCGACCACCGAAGTTCAAGGGCTCAGACGACCAAGTGACATGCATGAACTGGATCCGAGAAATGGAGCAGGCCTTCCGATCAAGCGAATGTGGGGAAAATCAGAAAGTTGTTTTCGGATCTTAAATGCTGAGAGGGGCATCCCTCACATGGTGGAATGTATACTCCACTTCCGTTGAAGTCGCGGTACTAGCCAAATTAAGCTGGGAAACGTTCAAGAAAAAGATAATGGAGGAATTCTGCAACGAACGAGCCATGGACCGCATCATTGACGAATTCCGCAGTTTGAAGAAAGGGAATTTGTCAGTAAAAGAGTACAACAAGTTGTTTATGGACAAACTGGGTTTGGTGGGACATATGGTCCCAACCGAAAAAGAGAAGATCAAGGCTTACATCAAGGGATTGCCTACCGAGATGATGAACATGGTTCGAGTGTCGAAGGCCTCTTACTCTTCGGGAGGCGATCGAGGAGGCACAACTAGTGGAGGACTCTTATGGTTCAAACAAGGTGGAGAGAAACGGAGTAGTTGAAAAGAGAAGATGGGAAGGGAGTTCGATGCACTCCAAGAGATCAAAGTCGTTCAACAACAACAGTCAATGAGGAGTGGGTTCGAGACGGGATGTTCCTTGGTGTTCAAGGTGTCAAAGTAAACATCTCGGCCCCTGTAACTCAGAATCTGAACCCTGTTTTAAATGTGGAAAGCCCGGTCACAGTTTTCGAGATTGTCCGATTAGAGGACAAATTTGTTTTAGATGCAAGGAACCGAGTCATATTAGGAGTGAGTGCTCGAAGGCGAAGGCGGGATTCAGTGGAGGAAAGAAAGTGGAACCGCTGAAAGCAACGGGGAGAGCATTTCAGATGACTACCGAGGAGGTGAAGGCTTCGACAGATGTAGTGTCAGGTACGTTTTTTCTAAACTCCGTACCTACACGCATTTTATTTGATTCGGGAGCTAGCTTTTCGTTTGTGCCAAATTCCTTTTGCTCAAGGTTATTCGTACCCGCCACTAGTTTAGAGGACGCGTTAGTAGTAGAGTTAGTCGATGGTGATCAAGTAGTAGTGCGGGATAGTGCATGATGTCCTCAAGGGTTGCAAACTAGAAATTGAGGGGAAAGAATTCCCAGTTGACTTGATGCCAATTACCATCGGGGACTTTGATGTGGTCATTGGGATGGATTGGTTAGCGGATAACCATGTCGAAATTCTTTGTGCCAAAAAGTTGATTAATATTCCAATTTCGGGCACTGAATCGGTGACCGTGTACGGCGTGAGGCGGAAGGGCGAAGTAGCGATCATCATTATGGTGAAAGCAAGAAAGTGCTTATTGAAAGGATGCCCATCCTTTTTGGCATACGTTATAGACGCCAAACTCGAAAAGAAAAGGCAGGAAGATATGAAGGTGGTGAATGAATTTCCCGATGTTTTCCCGGACGACTTGCCTGGCCTACCACCCTACCGTCAAGTAGAGTTCAAGACCGACTTAACGCCGGGGGCGGCCCCGATAGCTAGAGCTCCGTACCGTTTGGCTCCGTCAGAGATGAATGAGATGTTGGGTCAGTTTCAAGACCTTCTTGAGAATGGGTTTGTGAGACCGAGCTCGTCGCCGTGGGGAGCACCGGTCCTGTTTGTGAAGAAGAAAGATGGCACCATGCGAATGTGCATCGACTATAGGGAGTTGAATAAGGTAACTATGAAGAATAAGTACCCACTCCCTAGAATCGATGACTTATTCGACCAACTTCAAGGAGCGGGTTGTTTTTCAAAGATTCATCTACGTTCGGACTACCATCAGGTGAAGGTCAAGGAGGATGATATTCCGAAGACCGCTTTCCGGACGCGCTATGGACACTACGAGTTCTTAGTGATGCCCTTTGGTTTGACCAACACCCCAGCGGTGTTCATGGATTTAATGAACCGTGTGTGGCGACCCTTCCTTGATAAATCGTTCATCGTGTTCATTGATGATATCCTAATTTACTCCAAAGACGAGTCCGATCACGCGGGCCATCTTCGTGATGTCCTGGAGGTCTTGAGGAAAGAGAAGTTTTACGCTAAATTTTCCAAGTGCGAGTTTTGGTTGAAGGAAGTGCAGTTTTTGGGGTACGTGGTCACGAAAGACGGAGTGAAGGTGGACCCGGCGAAGATAGAAGCTATGATGAATTGGGAACCTCCAAAAAGCCCATCTGAGATCCGAAGCTTTTTGGGTTTGGCGGGTTACTACAGAAGATTCATCCAACACTTCTCCAAGATTGCTTCTTCACTAACCGTCTTAACTAAAAAGAATGTGAGGTTCGTATGTACCGAATCTCAAGAAAAATCTTTCCAAACGTTTCAAAGGAAATTGTGCGAGGCCCAATTTTATCCTTACCGGAAGGATCGGAGGACTTTGTAGTCTATAGCGATGCATTAAAGATGGGGCTTGGGTGTGTGCTTATGCAAATGGAGAAAGGTGATTGCCTATGCGTCTAGGCAATTAAAGGTACATGAGAATAATTACCCCACTCATGTCTTGGAATTAGCAGCGGTAGTGTTCGCCTTGAAGTTGTGGCGACATTATCTTTATGTCACGAAGTGTACCTTGTACACGGACCACAAGAGCCTGAGGTACGTCTTCGATCAGAAGGAGCTCAACATGAGACAAAGAAGATGGCTGGAGATGCTCAAGGACTATGATTGTGAGCTACTCTACCACCCGGGAAAGGAGAATGTGGTGGACGACGCTTTGAGTCGGAAAGAGTATAGTGGGAAGCTTCAAGCCAAGCTTACGAGAATCGAATTTGTGTCAAGTCTTTTGGAAAAGATTAAAACGTCGCAAATCGAGGCCTTGCAGGAAGAGAATCTCAAAGAGGAAGTAATGGTCAAACAACGCCTACTCTTGACCGAAGATATCCGTGGGATAAAGTGTTTTAATGGAGGAGTTTAGGTGCCAAAGATTGGTGGGAATCGAGAACTAATCTTGGAAGACGCACACAAGTCCAAATACTCTATCCACCCGGGGAGTACAAAGATGTATAGGGACTTGAAGTTACACTATTGGTGGTCGGGTATGAAGTTAGATGTAGCACACTATGTGGAGAGATGCGTGACATGTTCGCAAGTGAAGGTCGAACACCAACGACCTTATGGGAGCCTTCAATCATTAGAAATACCCGAGTGGAAGTGGGACAAGATCACTATGGACTTCGTAACCAAGCTACCAAAGACCTTTAGGGACAATGACACAATTTGGGTGATCGTTGACTGTTTGACGAAGAGTGCGCATTTTCTGGCAATGCACGAAACATTGCCAATGGATAAGCTGGCGAAATTGTATATAGATGAGGTGGTCTCTAGGCACAGTATACCCTTGTCTATAGTCTTCGATCGTGATAGTTGGTTTACATCAAGATTTTGGGGATCCTTACATCAAGAGTTGGGCACGCGGGTGAATTTGAGCACGAAATACCACCCACAAACGAAAGAACAAAGCGAAAGAATGATTCAAACTCTAGAGGACATGCTTAGGTCTTGTGTGATCAATTTTGGCGGTAGGTGGGATACCCGTCTAACTTTGGTGGAGTTTGCATACAACAATAATTATCTCTCTAGCCTCGGGATGGCTCTATTCGAAGCTTTGTACGGGCGAAAGTGTAGAACCCCCGTATGTTGGCTAGAGGTGGGAGAGAAGCAATTTGTCGGTCCAGAAATTGTGCAAGAGACGGCCGACAAGGTCAAATCAATCTGAGAACGACTGAAAGCGGCACAAGATCGTCAGAAAAAAGTTATGCCGACAAGAAGAGGAGACTGGTGGAGTTCCAAGTGGGAGATCGTGTGATGTTAAAGGTGCCTCCTTGGAAAGGCTTGATCCGGTTTGGAAAGCGTGGGAAGCTAAGTCCCCGTTTCCTTGGACCGTTTACTATTCTTGAGCGTATTGGACTCCAAGCCTGCAAGTTAGACTTACCACCGGAGATGGACGGAATCCACTCTACGTTCCATGTGTGCTATCTGCGAAAGTGCCTAGTGGAAGAAGAGAGCATTATACCATTATCTAAGATCCTAGTGGAAGACCACCGTTGTGTTGAAGAGCCCGAAGACATTTTGGAAAAGGTAATCAAAAAGCTCCGACATAAAGAAGTGGCAATGGTGAAGGTTCAATGGAAGCACCATCGCGGTGCCAACGTAACTTGGAAGGCAGAAGAGGACATGAAGCGTCGATATCCTCATTTGTTTGTGTAGTATGGATTTTGGGGACGAAATCATTCCCAAGTTGGGGAGGATTGTAACATCCGTAATTTCGGGTACATTTCCACCATTCTGGTGTTCGTAAGAGCGTTTAAATAACCTTACATTATGTTTTGTTGCTTGGTTTTTTTATGAGGATCTTACCATATGTCACTCGTCAAAGGATCGAATCGTTTCGGGTCGAAATCGCGCCAAAAAGGGCATTGGGCGACTGTGCCCGACAACTATGCCACAGGGCATAGTCGCAGGTGTCATAGTCACGGTTGGGATGGATCTCGCTGGACAAAAATCAGATTGGGGATGGTGTTGGGAGACAATGCCCAGCGACTATGCCTGTCAATGTCGCACGCGGCCTCCAGGGTATTAAATCCCATCTCAACGATTTGAACCTCATTTGTATCTGATTTCTTTGAAGCTAGGTCACGCTTTTCTCTCTTGAGAAGCTAGTAAGCCCTCCTCTCATCCTCCCTTGCCATTAATGATTTCCACCAACCTCATGTTTTTAGTCATTTATGATGTTTTAGGGTTCTTGATCATTTATTGGCCAAATCTCGTCTCTCTCTCAAACTTCATCTCATCTCTTCACTAGCCACTTGATTTTAGGGTTTTAACTACAAACCCTACAAGGTGAGTTCATCCTTTTTACAAACTCTATACATGTTAAAATCAATCTTTTAACCTATTAGACATCTCCACTTTTACTTATACACCTTGGGATGCATTATCACCTATAAACCCTAATTTTGGAGATTCTAGGGTTTATGTGTTTAGATGGAATTTCAAGAAAAGAAAAAGGGTAACTTGGATTTATATGTGATTAAGACTTGGCATCATGATTTTCCATTCTCTAGCTTCAAAGATTTATTTAATAATGGGTTGATGAAATTTCATGTTGAATTGTTGATAAGTTTGTACATTGAAAACTTGGTTTATTATAATCTTGGTTTGAGTATTTGGAATTCCAAGCTAGAAGCTAAAATATTAAAGTAACCCAAATGGTTAGAATATGAGTATGTGATTCATATGTCAAGTTGGAACCTCTTGGTAAAATTGTGCAAGTATTATGCGAAAACCTTCACTTGAAAATATCTTGGATATTATATCTTAACGTTGAACCATCAGTTAATCGATTAACTCTATGTGGCATATTTGGTTTCATTTGGGAGTCATGACCCCATAATTGTTGTTGCATTTAGTCCAACGTTGGGACATTAGTTTCTCTCGTCGAGATACGTTTAGGAATCGGATTAGGTTATAAGTCCTATGTGCTAAGTATTACGATATTGGATGAGGATCTCAACGTAAGGGCCCTATGTGGTTGAAGTTGACTTTCCGCGGGTGTACGTTTAAAGTCACTGAGCCTAACATCCCTTGCGTGTACTTTTATGTGTTTTGGCTTTACTAACTGCCAAGTGGCCTACTTTTGTGTTCCGTTACTTGTGTTAGTAAGTGGGTCTCCCCCGTTAAACCAAGAGGTAACTGTTTATAGTAGAAAGCACTATTATTTCTATCATAACTCCACTTTCTTTATTTACACTTATCGTTAATTATTTTCAATGCAACTGTTTGATCTTACTAGGCTTTAGGCTAACACTTTTTCTTAAAATGTCATGTATAGCAGGTCAATCTAGCGATGGGATTCGTCGGGACTGAGCGGTCGGCCTAAGGGTCGAGAGCTGTCTTTTTGGGATGATATATTGACCAATACAATAGTGATAGTGGATACGTATTTTGGAAGAATAACAACACCCGATCTTAATCTTTCTTGTCTAAGTTAGATTATTAGGTTGTTTTATATTGTTCTTCATTTGATTCATTTGTAAATGCTACAACTATATTCCCCGTTCTCGTGATGATACTTTGGGATTGTTATGACAGGTTTTATTTACCCAGATTTACTCAGTTTTTATCCGTCATATTGCGAAAATTTTGAATTTTTATTTCTCTAAAATTTAGGGTGTTACACGTCGGGCTCAATGTTGCCCTGGACCATCTCACCCTTGGCTATGGGTCGGGCCTAGGGGTTGGTCAAGGCGGCGGTTGGTGTTGGAAGGTGAAACAAGGGCAACGTGGTGGTTATTTTAGTCAAAACTAACTCTACATTACATGGAGACACAAAAAACTTTATATAACAATCTATATTTCTTTTTTATCTTAGATAATTTAGGGTCTAAATTTTGGATTTTAATTTTAGTGTTTTCTTTTACTTCTCTTTGTGTTTTTATGTGAAATGATGAATTCTTCTATTGATTTACTATATTTGTGTTGGGTTAATTCGAACCGGATGATTATGTTTTATGTTTTCATTTTGAGAGTAAATGGGTTGAATTAGGTTGATTGTTTATCTTTTAGGTTGAATATGGGTTAAAGAATAATATTCATGTTTTTAATACACTATGTTATTGAATGTTTATGTTCTTCCCTGTTTTTATATACAAATGATTGTATAGATGTTTTTAAACACTTGACTTGATAAACTATAGAGAAAAATGCATGCCCTCATGTGTTTGGGACACTTCACGATGAATTTAATGACCATAACCATATAAATGAAATTTATAATGAAATGTAATTTACAAAGTGACGAAAATCAAAGTTTGTTTAAGCCACAGTGCCATGTCATTATTTCAAAAAAATGAATATGAGATGGAGTCTTACTTGGCATTTATAAAAATATTATACATAACATGTCATGTTTATTTGAGTCATGTCATCGTTAATAGGTCATCAGGTTGATAAGACCCTTAAATATCTCAAAAGCTTGTTTCAAGCCCTAAAATTAAGATTTTGAAAGTCCATTCCTTAAATTATGAATTAGCCTAAAGTTTACTCCATTTTACGGCAATTTGTCTTTACAAATATATGTTTTTTAAATAAATTGTATTGAACTTTTTGTTCCTATTATGAAATTGCCACTTCCACTATAATAAGTTGCAAGTTCTATTACTACAAGTCTACAACACAGTGAAGGCAACACAAAATAAAAAATTACAAGTGACATATGGACTTTTTGTCCTATAGAAAATGTTACACAGTTTTCTACCTATAATTAGGGGTGTGCGTCAGACGGGTCGGGTCGGGGACCCAGAACCCAAACCCGATCGGATATTCGGGTGGAGTGAGTAACCCCAAAACCCGACCGATTACAATTCGGGTGAGTCGGGTTCAGGGTGGTTCGGGTTCGGATGGAGTGGATCGGATATTCGGGTACGACCGATTTCACAGAATGTTTGAAATCGATAAACAAACATAATGTATCATAAGCAGTGAAATCAACCTAATGTAGACAGTGATGTATCAATATGTGTAGTGAAATTGAGACACAAAAAGATTGAACCCAAAGTTCAATTTTTGTAGAAATCCAAAACTCCTAAAGGACCAAAACCCCAAAATCAAAATCAAGATTCAAGAGTGTTGAAAGAAAACAAGAAAAGTAGAAAACTTACACAAGCACAACGGTCGCCGGTCCGAGATAATGAGATGAGTCGCCGGTGGGACTTGGGAGGCTGGGACCACGAGCACAGCGGTCACCGGTGGCTCTGTGAGACAGTAACTGGAGCCTGGAGGTTTGGGAGGAGGCGATGAGCGGAGGAGCAGCAGTCGCCGGTTGCAGTCGCCGGTGGCAGTCGCCGGTGGCAGTCGATCGAGCTTCAAGTTTGAGGTTGGTCGTCGACGAGTATGGTCGATGACGTATGTCTGGGATTTCAGATTTGATTTGGGAATGATATGAAATAATGAATGAAATTAGGTTAATACGTATATAAAACTAATTTTTTAAAAATATTAAATTAAAATTTTGGATATTCGGGTCGTATCGGGTATGGGATTTGGGGACCCAACCCGATCCTACTCTATCCGATAATTTATTCGGGTTCAGATATGTCGGGGCTCGGTTTTTTGCCTTATTTTCGGGTCGGGTCGTTCGGGTAGGACGGGTTATGCTCACCCCTACCTGTAATAAGTATTGCCTTATTGGTACGTATCCAGATTTAATTTGTTCCTTCACTATCGATAGTTCGGTAGGGCCTCACCTAGCAGCATCAATCTACTGTTACGATTAATTAAGGTTGCAAGTGACATATGGACTTATAATATAAAGAGTGAATTACACATTTAGTCCCTATGGTTTACCAAAAAATACATTGTGCATCCCAAAAAAATGTTCCTATGGTTTACATTTTGTAATGTCTTCGGTCCCTTCCTAAAAAAAAAACCTGTTAACTCATTTAACACCGAGATATTTTGATCTTTTTACTTACTTATTTCTTTATTTTTTATTAAAACCTAAAAAGCATAGTATTATTATTGTTATTATTATTATTATTATATGCTCATGTCATATGTTAAACAATGATACTGCTAAATAGTACATAAATCTATAAAGTCATACACAAATAATTTATATGCTTCAATAGGATTATTGGATAATCAAAAACTTGGACAAATATCATATGATTTTTATAATAATTATTATTTATTATTCTAGTAGAATCATAACAATATGTTTCAAAAATGTAATTATGTAAATTATAAGGTTTTATGTGAGAATGTATTTACATATAATTTAATAAGATAATAAAATTAAAGAAAACTTTTCATATAAAAAAATTGAGCCTAATGACCTTAAAGGGAATGTTCTTAAGATTAAGGTAAGCATGGCTCATGTTTGGTGATTAGGGTTTATATCTAATTTGAGCTAACGTATTATATATATATATATATATATATATATATATATATATATATATATATATAGAGAGAGAGAGAGAGAGAGAGAGAGAGAGAGAGAGAGAGAGAGAGAGAGAGAGAGAGAGAGAGAGTCCCATTCTTTTGTTAACCAATTCATTAGTGTTAACCATGTTAATCAAATATTAACCAATCACAATCCACCATTCCTTTATCTTAAATTACATGTCTTCTTTTTAATTGGGGGTAAGTTTGGTATTTCAATTGAATATCCTCATGCATATATCCTTTCCTTAATTTTATTTTATTTTTATTTTTGCTAGTTATTTAATTCTAATTTTTTGTAATTATCCATTTTTAATCATTTATTAAAAAATTTGAGGAAGGAATCGTATTATTATGCGTGCATATTCTTATAATGCTCTCTTACTTGTATGTTGGTAATACTGCACATAATTGTGCCCTTATGCACAATGCAAATACTTATAGAATTGTCCATAATGTTGATAAATGTGCCATTATACACAATGCAAATACCTGTGGAATTGTCTATAATGTTGATAAATGTGCCCTTATGCACAATTATCATACTTGTGCCATTATAAACAATTCACAAAATTGGGCCCTTATGCATAATGCACAATGCACATAACTGTGTCCATAGTTTACATTAATGTGCCCCTATGCACACAACCCAATGAACAATAATGTGCCCTTATGCACAATACCCAATGAACAGAATGTGCGCACAATGAACATAATTTCTGGAATTTTCCATAAATTAACTCAATGCCAATTTGGAATTTTCCAATTAACCAATTTTGGAACGTCCTTAAGATAACATTCTACATAAATGAACCAATCCAAATTTGGAGTTTTATCACATCTTCCGGTTACCTCTTCAAGAATCGGTTTCCTTTAATCAAATAGTTAACTTTACCAATTTACCCTTTTCACCTATGCACAATTTTAAAAGTGTGTATGTAATCAATTACTTTATTAAAAATATTAAAAAATCATTGTCCGTTGATCTCAATAATAAACGGTTTAGATGGGTTAATATGGTTAATGTTAATAACTTGGTTAACAAAAGAAGAGGACCCATATATATATATATATATATAGAGAGAGAGAGAGAGAGTAAGGTTCAAACGAGAATGTTAATTATTTAAGAAAACGACAAAAAACAGTAGATCATGTACAAAATCATATATGATTTTACACTAACCCGAAAAAATTGGACGCGAGCGATGTCCAACTCGACCTTTAGTTGCGTGAATTATATATGATTTTGTATGTACTCGGTTGTTCTCGTGTTTTCTTAAATAGATGATGTTCTCACTACTAAAAAATAGGAATTTTTTTAAATCAATAATTTCCGGTGAATTTCCGACGGTATTTTTTTTTTTTTTCATATTAATTATAATTAATTAATTATTTCTGCCCGAAATAATTAATTAAATATTTTTTTAAAAATTAAAAATCCGCCGAAAATCCGTCGGAAAAATTAAATAATTTCCGGCTGATATTTTGTATTTTTAAAAAAATTAGAAAAAATAATGGATCCGTCGAAAATCTAAATTTTTTTTTCTTTTTATATTTAAAAAAATTAAAAAAAAATAATGGATCCGCCGAAAATCCAAATTTTTTTTCTTTTTCTCTTTAAAGAAAATAAAAAATAATAATGGACCCGTCGAAAATCCAAAAAGTTAATTTTTTTTCTTTTTCTTTTTAAATAAAATAAAAAAATAATTAATCGGCCGAAATATTTTTTAAAAAGAAATTTAAATAAAATAAAATAATAAAAAAAAGTCAATTTAAAACATGGGTTTTAATAGATCGGTTGGGTCTTAATAAACCGACTTGGGCGATAATGGTTCTAGTTGGGCTGTAATGGTTCCAGTTAGGCTTTTATGGTTCCTGCTGGGCTTTAATGGATCCAATTGAGATGTAATGGATCCACTTAGGCTTTAATGGACCCACTTGGGCTTTAATGGATCCAGTTGGGCTTTATGGACCCAGTTGGGCTTTAATGCATCCAGCTAGGCTTTAATGGATCCACTTGGGCTTTAATGGATCCACATGGACTTTAATGGATCCAGTTGTGCTTCAATGTACCCAGTTGGGCTGTAATGGATCCACTTACGCTTTAATGGACCCATTTGGACTTCAATGGATCCAGTTGGCTTTAATGGATCCAGTTGGGCTTTAATGGACCCAGCTAGGCTTTAATGGATCCAACTGGGCTTTAATGGATCCACTTGGGCTTTAATGGATCCAGTTGCGCTGTAATGGATCAAATTGGGCTTTAATGGATCGGTTGGGCTTTAATAGACCCAGTTGGGTTGTAATGGATCCACACGGGCTTTAATGGATCCACACGGGTTGTAATGGATCTACACGGGCTTTAATGGATCTAGTTGGGCTTTAATATACCTAGTTGGGTTTTAATGGATCCAGTTGGGTTTTAATGGATCTAGTTGGGCTGTAATGGATCCAATTGGGCTTTAATGAACCCATTTGGGCTTTTATGGACCCAGCTGGGCTTTATGGATCTAGTTGGGTTGTAATGGATCCACATGGGCTTTAATGGATCCATACGTGCTTTAATTGATCCAGTTGGGCTTTAATGTACCAGTTGGGTTTTAATGGAACTAGTTGGACTGTAATGGATCCACTTGGGCTTTAATGGACACAGTTGGGCTGTAATGGATTCACTTGGGCTTTAATGGATCTAGTTGGGCTATAATGGATCCAGTTGGATATAATGGATCCAGTTGGCTTTACCAATTAGGCTGTAATGGATCCACTTGGGCTGTAATGGACCCATTTGGGCTTTAATGGATTCAGTTGGCTGTAATGGTTCCAGTTGGGCTTTAACGGTTCATGATGGGCTTTAATGGACCAATCTGGGCTTTAATGGATCACTGGACCTTTAATGGATCCACTAGGGCTTTAATGGATCCAGTTGGACTTTAATGGATCCACTTAGGCTTTAATGGATCCACTTGAGCTTTAATGGATCAACTTGGGCTTTAATGGATCCAGCTAGGCTTTAATGGATCCAATTGGGAGGTAATAGATCCACTTGGGCTGTAATGGTTCTAGTTGGGCTTTAGACTAGGCTTTAATGGATCCAATTTGGTTGTAATGGATCCACTTGTGCTTTAATGGACCTAGTTGGCTGTAATGGATCCACTTGGGATTTAATGGACCCATTTGGGCTTTAATGAACCCAGCTGGGCTTTAATGGATCCAGTGGGGTTTTAATGGATCCACATGGGCTTTAATCGATCCACTTGGGTTTTAATGGATCGGTTGGGCTATAGTAGTTCCACTTGTGCTGTAATGGATCCAGTTGGGCTTTAATGGAGCCAATTGGGATTTAATGGACCCAATTGGGCTTTAATGGATCGGTTGGGCTTTAATAGGCCATTTGGACTGTAATGGATCCACTTGGTAATAATAATAATATCGTGGACGTCAAACACAAATCAAGACTTCGTTCAGACGATCCATTTATCGTAGCATCACAGTCTAACAAGTTTACTATGTACCATGTCCATTAAATGAATTAAAAGATTGGTGGTCTGTGGTAAAGACAAAGCCTAGAGGGGTCTATGAATTTCCATCAACTACACACGAAGTACCGGCCAACGAAAATGTGGATGGGGAACAATTTTTTCAAGAAGATGATAGAATTGCACCTATAGGGGGAAACGAAGACGTGGATGAACCCATCTGTCATGTCACAGAGGGAGAAGACATCGAGGTTGCCAATGATGGTCGCGACAACTGGCATGTTGACGAGAGTGGTGATGAAGAGGAAGAGTTCCAAGACTCAGATAGTGACTCTAATGAAGAAGAACCTAACTTGTTTGATCATTCCTCAGATGATTAAATAGTATTTTAATCTTAGGCTTACTAAACTCTGTGTAGTTAGGGCCTTTATGTGTATCTCTAGCATATGAAATATGTTTGTGTATCCCTAGCATATGTAATATGTTTGTATACTTAGGGCCTTTATGCGTACAAACCCAACCCTATTTGCTCTATATGCATGGTTTGGGTTTCAAATAGCCTAATAGGTGCACTTAGGGCCTTTATGTGCACAAACCTTACCCTATTTGTTCTATATGCAAGATTTGGGTTTCAAATAGCCCAATAGGTGCACTTAGGGCCTTTATGTGCACAATCCCAACACTTATATGTTTTATATGCATGGTTTGAATACCTGAATTACTGTTGTATGCTTTCTAACGTTGCTTTGTAGACAATGCCACGTACGCGTGTGACTGGGTCCGGACGAGTCACGCCTAGCCGAGGAGGAGCCTCTAGTAACGGCTCGGCACAACCAGACGATGAGGTGTCTAGTAATGTCTGTGGCATGACTGTTCCGGAGCAGCACCTGACACAAAGGACACAACTAGCACCTCGTGATGTCAACTCGGACGTGTAAATTCATTTCTATTAACTTGTTGATTATATGCATTGTTATATGTATGAATATTAATTCAATTATTTATGTAGATGGAACCTATAATCGACGAGCCACATGGCCACCAGGATAAAGCAGACCTTCTTTACTGAGTCATGGCGTACTTGGTCCCACATCCCTATTTCCGAGAGGAACATGATGTTTAAGCGTTTTCAGGTTCGGAATGTATATTTAAATAATTATATCTTTAATAGTTTTATTTCCAACTTAAGAGTAACTAAACTTGTACGTACAGGGCCACTACACGTAGGATACTCCTTTAAACGCCCAGATACGAGATATCTGGGAGAGAAAGTGTTCGAAACAATACAACGACAACCTGAGTTCTGCCTGGAGGAGAGCCGCCAAGTTGTCCACAAATAATGGACAACCCTATGATGAGAATGACCCCGACCGAGATATGAACTTGTTGAAGCCATACCCTCCCAATTGGGTCTCCCCGGCGAACTGGATCGTGATGATCGATGGATGGAACAACGATCATTGGAAGGGGGTTTCTGTGGTGGCGCGTACGAACTGGATGACGGAGGTGGATGGAGAAATATCCAAGCACTGCAATGGATCAATCTCGTTCTGAGAGACATCGGCTCATTTGGTAGGACCTTAAAATGTTATAATTAACCATTGATTGCATTAGTAGTTTGTTATTTAATATGTTATATATAATTAACACATGTTTGTATTATTTGCCCTTGGCAGACTAGAGCAAAGGGCGTGCCACCGCCAGGTTTGGAGCTCTTCGATGTGACCCACAAGAAGAGGCGGTTGGGTTCGGATACCTCGTCTTCATCAGGGGATTATGTGATTACGAGGTGTAGCTAGGTTGCGGTAAGTATTTTGCACAATACTTTAGAATATCTATATACATTTCGTGTTTAACTTTAAACTTTATATATCTAGTTTGGGTTCCCATTTGTTGGGCAAACATTAGGATTTTTATACTGTAAGACTCTATCTTAGTGCATATAGATGTATATATCTATCTAGTTAGGGTTGTCATTTGTTGGGCAAACATTAAGATTGTTTAACATAGTTTGGTATGTCCCCTTTACAGTCGTTATGTAGTCGAACCAAACCCTATTTGTTCTATATGCATGGTTTAGGTTTCAAATAGCCTAATAGGTGCACTTAGAGCCTTTATGCGCACAAACCCAACCTTATATGTTCTATATGCATGGTTTGGGTTTCAAATAGCCCAATAGGTGCACTTAGAGCCTTTATGCACACAAACCTAACCTTATATGTTCTATATGCATGGTTTGAGTTTCAAATAGTGAAATAGGTGCACTTAGGGTCTTTATGCGCATAAGACCAACCTTATATGTTCTATATACATGGTTTGGGTTTCAAATAGCCTAATAGATGCACTTAGGGCCTTTATGCACACAAACCGAACCTTATATGCTCTATATGCATGGTTTGGGTTTCAGATAGCCTAATAGGTGCACTTAGGTCCTTTATGCGCACAAACCCAACCTTATATGTTCTATATGCATGGTTTGGGTTTCAAATAGCCTAATAGGTGCACTTAGGGCCTTTATGCGCAAAACCTAACCTTATATGTTCTATATGCATGGTTTGCTTGTCGAAATTGACTTGTATGTAATTTGTAAAAACCACATGGTGGGTATTCGACAGGCCTCAGCCAGAGGTACGGCGATGACCCTAGCTAGTATCCGACTTTTGATAACGAGTTGTGACAGGAGGTTACTAGGGGAGCGAAAAAAGGTCATCTTTTTGGGTTTATGTAGCACCCAGATCCCAACGTGATCTTGACTGGAAAACCCTTACAGGGTGGTGCTTCTTCTTCTTCTTCCCGACAGGTGCGTACCACATTTCATTATATGAGCTTTATAAGTTTATTTTATAATTCATGTTAAACTTGTTCTAACGTCTTTTTTTATTTTATAGGAAATTGAGGAACTAAAGACCCAACTTCAGGAGTTGAAGGAGCGGGAAGAGACGTGCATCGGAGGAAGAGGCACATCGGGTGGAAGAAGAGGCACGTCGGCGGGAAGGCGATGCCTAGTACGAGCATATTTGTGAAATGGTAAGGCGTTTCTATTAGTCCCGAGGGTGCTTAACAAGTTTGTAGAAGGGGGGTTGATTACAAATACAAATTTTCAGTTTAATAAATTGTTTATTGAAGAATCAAATCACAATTGACAGTTTGTTGTGGAACAAGATTAAGTAGAACCTAATCTAAACAAACTTAAGAAACACACAGATGTTTGCACTACGAATTAGAGACAAGAGATTGAGAGGATATAAAAATCAGAGGTTTCTATAACTGGTTCACTAAGAAAAGGGATAGAAGGTTACTCTAAGAGAGAGTCTCAACCTTTCTATTTATACCATATGCATTAAATGCATGGCAGGGTACTTTACGCATGTCACCTTTTGATTGGCTGCATGCCTATGACTTTTGGAGACATGCTTTTGGCCGCATGGTGAATAGTGTAGTTTATCAGAGTTGTTGTACGACTTGTAGCATACGTAAGTCTCTTCTGACAGTTGTACTTTTTGTGCAAGGATAAGATAAAATAAACTTGAAGCATAAGCTTTGTGATCATCAATCGTTGAATATCTCTTCCTTCAGAGAGATCAAAGGAATTTCAACGATCGCTGAAGATTTTCTTCAAAGTTCTTCGGGTGTTGTAGACTTGCCTTGGTTTCATTGATGTCCGCATCAGATCATGAGTAGACTTGTCGTTTGTTCAACAGCTTTGTCTTTTAGTCAGCGGTGAATATCTTTGTCGCGAAACTTGTCTTTGTCGCGAAACTTGTCTTCAGGGATTACATTTAACAGAATACATTAGAAACTATCAGCGATACTGAACAGACTCAGTATGTGATCGCTGATGGTGAAACACTAATACATACAGATGTTAAACGTAATTTTCACTAAGTATTTTAAAGGGTCGTCATCAAATCACTGAGAGAGTTTGGATCAACAATCTCCTCCTATTTCATGATGACAAAGCAATAGAAGAAAATTACTTTAATTCAAAATATAAGGATAGTCAGGACTCATAACATACATGTCCCAATTACTATTTTGAGGGATATTTTACAATACTAATGATGTAAAGTACTTCACTGAAATTTTCATTGATTCGTAAATAGTAATTACAAAGAGAATGTGAAAATTTATAATTAAGTACAAGTGAAGTCCTATACTACTGAAATTCTAACTAATAGATTACAATATACAAAAGAGAATCTATCAGCTAAGTTGGTTCTTCCTTAACAGGGAATTCTTCTACTACTATCATATGATCTGGTACCTCTTCTCCTCTCTGTCTTTGATCAGTTGCTTCTTTTCGAATAAGAGTCTTGATGAGGGTCCCTGATGTTGAATCATCTCACCATATGTAGAGAAGATCTTTCAGGTGTCCGAGAGGGAAGATAGGAAGCTCTAAAGCCCTTTGAAACCTAAGTTTTTCCTCGTCATCACGGAAGAAAATACCAAGGGGCTCATTTATCACTTTCCCATGTCTGAGAGCTCTATCGTGGGCAGTGATTAGTCAAGAGCTGAGAGATCAGGAAAGAGTCCAACCACTTCTTCTATGGATAAAATGATGTTGGTCTCATTTCTGATCACTACATCATTTTCAGAGGATGATGCATGTTTTTGTCTAACTGTCTTTCGTCTTTGTGGAAGAGCAGAGGGCACATTTAATCTAGCATCCACCTTGCTGATGAGAGCTTCAAGCAATTTCTTAACATGGTTTATGTGCATTGATCTTGACTTTTTCAGTGCTTCCTTAAACTCTAGCTACTCATAGAAGCCGAGGGTCTCCAATTTCGACAGATACATAGTCTTGCAACTTTCATCATCTCTGAAAATCTCCATCGTGACAGTGAATTTCTTCTTCTTTCCTTTCCTTGAGATTGTCACGACTGATATTCTTTCTTGGTCGTATTGATGATCAAGCTTTTGTTTGCACCAAGCTAGATTTTGATCACTTGCCTCTTTATCTTTTATGTTCTTTTCCTCTATCTCTTTTAGAAGGGTGACTTGTACTTTCACCATATTCTTTTTCATCTTTTTGTATTTGACCAGGGATGATTGTACCATGAGGGCTAGAGTAGCATTCTCTTGGCATTCAGCTATCAAACGTTCAGCCCTAATCGACTCTTCTATTTCTTCAGGTGTTAGTAAAGTGAGCTCTTCAGAGGAGAATTAAGAAGGGATCTTCAGCTGTTGACTCTCCAGATGAGAGATCATCTTTGAGCGTCTTTGAATTTCATCCTCTGACCTTTCAAGAAGTCAAGAGGATCTTGTTGGATGGCTCAGTGACTCTTCGTCCTCATCTTCTTCATCAGTCTCTCTGACCGAGAATGGGATTATTTGTTCATCAGCTGGGGCAGCTGGGATTATTTGCATAGAAGCTCCCTTAAGCAGGGATAGAACAGTCTGAGCAAAAAGAAAGATGAGTTAGTGTTTATTTTGAGGGAAGAGAGAGATAAAGGTTAGAAAGACAAGGGTGAAAGGTGGGAAAAGAAGGAAATGAGAACAATCGAGAGACATACCTGAGAAGGTAACTCCCCCTCAGATACTGACACAAGTTCATATTCCCTTCAGCAGCAATCCCCTTTTGCTTTCCTTGGGTGGAGGGATCTGAAGACTTGTCTTGTCTCGCACTTGGTTCATTTCTTATACTCCTTCCATCGTTGGGGTTGGAGCGATGGTTGACACAGGGGTGAACCATAGAGATGGGTCCTCCTCGTCATCATCATCATCAACGATGACATCTTTAGAGCCTTGATCATCAAGATCAAGTTCCTCTTCATCCTCCTCTTCCTCTTCTTCTTCTAAAATTTCTTCTTCAAGGAGCACCGAAGAAGAAGAAGGAGGTGTATGCTCTCCAGTGGCTGAATTCTCAGCTATCATCTCCCCCTCAGCCTGAGAGGGAGGTTCTTCCACGTTTACCTTTGTGGCGATCACTGCATTTTCTTTATTAGCATCTTTCTCCCCCCTTTTGTTATCATCAGGGGAGGCATTCTTATCAGTTGTAGTAGGATCAACTTTAGCGGTTTTGTGGGCATCAACCTCCAACGCCATCAGACGCTCTTCTATCTCCGGAATGATAAAGGTTTCCGTAATGACAAAGTCTGCAGTGAGAGTCAGGGACATCCTATCGTCATCCGTGAAGGAAGGCTCAGGTGTAGGAGTTGGTTCCCTTCAACTTCTCTAGGATCTTAGCAAGAATCCGGTTGGAGCTGTTAATCTTTCCACTGAGAGATTTCACCTCTCTAGTGAGATTGTCGACATGCCCATTTATAAATTGCAGTTGAGTAGTATTGGTGGTCACATTGTCTTTCAGAGTGTTGGCCTCAGTTTGTAGCGCTAAGAGCTGAGATGCTTCAGCCTTAGTGGAGATGGTGGAGGAGAGATTCTTCAATTCTGCACCAGCAGTATTGACTGCTGATGTGTTGGTGTTGATGGAAGTAGCGAGAGATTCCACCTTCTCGATGACTTTGGTCAGGGAGGCATCCATCGTTGCCAAACTAGGACCTGTAAAATAATTTAGTTGTTGAGCAAGATATGGCTCATGCTTATTTAGAAGGGTGGTAGAAGTGTGTAGAGATTTAGAAATACTTGATGTATCAAACATGTTATAAAATGCCATGTCCCCTTCATAAGAAGAGGATGGCATGGTTGTTTGAAAACCTCCGAGAGGGAGGCCATCATGTCCTAGATTTGCAACTAGAAAACGGGTTGCTATAAATGTGATATGTTAGAGACCAAAGAGATAGAAGGATAAAGGGATGAGAAAGAAAGAAGAGCACTGGTGATGCTGGGAATTACCTCAGCAGTGTTGTGAGGCACTGAGGAAAAAGGGGTTGACACCAATATTGAGTTGGTGGAGAGAGCCACTGAAACTGTTGTTGATGGTGCAACTTTGGAGGAGCGATCCATGAAACATTCCACAGTAGTTTGATGAGAGACAACCCCGGTTGTTGGTTGCTAAGAGGTTAGCTCGGCAGTCTTCCCGACCTTTTTAGAGGTACCAGGGAGAGCTGATGACATTCATTTGGAGGAAGTGGTGGTAGCAGCGGGGATAGTCGATGAAGGAACCATTGACGTAGCTGTTGAAGTCAAAGAATTGGGAGACAGAAGGGAGCACAGAGTAAGAAGAAAAGAATGATTGTGGAGATGAACCGGACATAGAGAATTTTGATTTCCTTGTCTAGTTTCTCAATCTTTGATAATAAGTCATTAAAGATGATTCCAGTGTAGTTGATGTGGCGTCCAACAATTACTGAGAATCCCATATGGGGTTGAACTTTGCTCGCTTGATCTAGCGAACCCATCTTGCCCCCCATGCATTAAATTATGTGAGAGAAGACATAATTCAATTCAGAGGGCATCTTCGCCTTCAAATCTTGGTTAGTTTTTTTTGTCAAGGATGGTGGTGTGGGGTTTGAAGTCCCATTGATAGCCCAAGTGATCAAGAAATTCAATGAGCTACTCATCAATTGGCAGGCATCAAAACCATCAGTGGTTCGGGAGGGAAACCAGAGAGCAGTGTGTATGGTTAGGGGAGTTATAACACCAGGTCCATGCTGAGTTTGGTAGGTAATAGCAGTGATTGGCTTTCCTTGTTTGTTAATTACTTCACCCTTTTTCAGCAGTAAACCAGAATTGTTGAAGAAGGATTTTGGATAGAGGAGGGGCTACCTTGAGTGCGTAGCTGAGAAAAGATGCCTTGAGGAAGTCAGTGGCATACTGAAGATGAGGAGATGGTTTCTTCTTAGGGGAGTCTAGAAGTCCCAAGTGATTATTGCTTGAGAGTTGTGAGGCTGAAAGTTCGAACTTCACATTCTTGGATTTATGAGAGTAATTTGGGAGGCCATTGCTGAAATGGTAGAAAGTACTAGAGTGCAGAGTTTTAGAAACAAAGTGTTACTAAAAGAAATTTACCAGTTTCCTTTTTAAGAAGGAAACTTGTAAAGGAAGTATTTAGGCAATATTTGAGAAGAGGAAAAATTCAGTTTCCTTTTTAAGAAGGCAATATGAACAGTCTTAAAAACCAAAAGGTTTTTGCATAAAATCATGAAGAAAAAAATGATTTTAATAAAAAAAACAACTTTTAAACCCTAAAGACACAAGTTTTAGGATCAAAACAAAGTTTTTTAGGTAAAGAAAGGAAGAACAAGAACCTATATTTCATGAAGAATCAAAAGTGAGTTATTGAGTTCTTAGGTTGCTTGAATGCCAAGAGTAACTTTGCCTTTGGAGAATATGAGAGCGTAAAAGGTAAAATTATGAAATGGCAAGGTTTTTATATGTGAGAGTGAGGAGAGAGAAATAATTTAGAACGGGAAAAAGTTTCTCATCATGACACGGACACGTCCCATGAATGTGATTGGTCAAGAAGTGTAACGGATGAACGTGTCAGAAGATAATGCGTGCCATGGATTGTTGTGCAAATGACATCACAGTAAAAAGTGTCTTTTCATTGTTGAGGATATCTCTGTTAAGAAATCAGAGATAATCTTTTATTTTTTAAGAATCACTGATAAGAAATGTCAGTGATGAATATTATTTTCAAAAAGCTTTTAATCACTTGAAGAAGGTCAGTGATTGAGTTTTATGTTTTGAAAAACTTCTCGCTGAATCATATTCAGTGAGGACAGTTGAGAATACATACTTGAATGTCAAATATATTTTTTGCAGGGATTATGAGATTAATAAGATTGAGTTTTATGTCTGACCTAATGCATAAACGCTGAAGAGTTTAGTCTTCAAGGTTCAGCATACCAAGCTCACTAATGAGTTGTGCTATTAATATCGTGATATATCGGCGATACATCATATATATATCGCTCATATCTAGAATATCATTTTTCAAATATTTCTATTTATATCGGGTACCGATATATCGACGATATTGACCGATATATCGGCGATATTTTGACCAAAATATCGGCCGATAATACCAATATTTTCATCGACTTCTTCTTCTTAATTAGTGAGAAAACAAGTTAGGTTTTTCCAATAAACATCGACGACTTCTTCTTTCTTCATCGACTTCTTCTTCTTCAGTTCTACATCGACTTCTTCTTCTCTTCTTCTACTATTTAGTGAGGTGGTCGACTTCTTCTGTTGTTTCTTCATCGACTTCTTCTTCTATTTCTTCTCCATTCGACTTCTTCTGCTATTTCTTCTCCATTCAACTTCTTCTGTTGTTTCTTCTCCATTCGTGTTCCAAGTTCCAACACAAAAGGTATTGATTAGAGTTATAATATGTCTTTTGCTTATATGCATTCTATTAAATTAGAGGTAGAGTTATAATCTGTTTTTTGCATTCTATTAAATTAGAGTTAGATTAGAGTTAGAGTTAAATTATTATATATAATTCTAAGAAATATTATATGAACCGATATTTTTGGACCGATATATCACCGATATTATTTCCGATATATCGAATATCGCTCCCTGACCGATATAGCACCGATATCTGATATTAACAGCATAGCTTATGAGATAGTTAAATCTTGTCTCATCAAGAGGTTTGGTGAAAAGATCAGCGAGATGATAGTCAGTGGGAATAAAATGAAGTTCAATGTCTCCATTCATCACATGATCTATGATAAAAATGATATTTGATTTCAATGTGTTTCGTCTGTGAGTGTAGCACTGGATTGTTTGCTATAGCGATGGCACTAGTGCTGTCACAGTAGATTGGAATTTTGGATAACTGAAGGTCATAGTCTAACAGTTGATTTCTCATCCATAAGACTTGAGCACAACAACTTCCAGGGGCTACATACTCAGCTTCGGCTGTGGAAGTGGACAATGAGTTTTGCCTTTTGCTTGTCCAACTTATCAATTTTCCACCTAGGAGTTGACATCCTCCAGTGTGCTTTTTCTATCCAGTTTGCAAGCTGCAAAAATCACTATCTGAATAGCCAGTGAGATTGAACCCTGAGTCTTTGGGGTACCAAAGACTGAGGTTAGGAGTTCCTTTAAGATATCTAAAAATTCGCTTTACAGCGATCAGATGGGATTCCCTAGGTTCTGATTGATATCGTGCACAGAGACAAATAGAATACATGATATCAGGTCGGCTCGCTAAAAGGTACAACAGGGATCCTATCATTCCTCTATAGGCGATGACATTAACAGTTTTCCAGAGGGATCCTTATTTAATGTCAGTGGAGGTGCCATAGGAGTTTTCATCGCTCAAGTTTGAGTAAGATCAAACTTTTTCAGCATGTCTTTAACATACTTACCCTGATGAATAAACGTACCTTTTTCAGATTGCTTGATCTGAAGTCCAAGGAAGTAAATTAGTTCACCCATCATACTCATTTTATATTCTTTCTTCATTCTTTCAGCGAATCGAGTACACAAAGATGGGTTAGTAGAATCAAATATAATGTCATCAACATATATTTGAACAAGAATAATATGACATTTTATCTTTCTGAAAAATAAGGTGTTATCGATTTTGTGACGCTCAAATTTTTCAGAGATTAGAAAGGACGAGAGACTATCATACCAAGCGCGAGGAGCTTGTTTTAACCCATAGAGATCCTTATCCAACTTATATACATAGTGTGGATGATTAGGGTCAGAGAACAATGAGGGTTGTTCAACATAGACTTCTTCATTCAGCTTTCCATTTAGAAACGCTGACTTGACATCCATTTGATATACTTTGAAATCTTTGTGAACTGCATAGACTAAGAATAATCGAATTGCTTTGAGCCTAGCCACAGGGGCAAAGGTTTCATCATAGTCTATGTCTTCCTCTTGTTTGTATCCATGAGGAACTAGCCTAGCTTTGTTGTGGGTTACAGTCCCATTTTCATCCAACTTGTTTCTATACACCAATTTGGTGTCTATAACAGATTTGTCATATGGTCGATGAACGAGATTCCAAACTTTGTTTCTTTCAAACTCAGTCAGCTCTTATTGCATAGCGCTGACACAGTTTGGATCTCTGAGGACATCATCAAACTTCTTTGGCTCTATGAGAGAAAGAAAATTAACAAAGAGACAAATATTACCTGAACTTCGTCATGTTTGAATGTCTGCATCTGGATCACCAAGAATTTGATCTATGGGGTGATTTCTGGTCCATCTCTGAGCTGGAGCATGATTTCTTAATTCAGGCAATGGATCAACAATAGGAATGTTTACTGATGAAGAAGCTTCATCTTGAGGTTCATCTGCTATCAACTGTTGTGGTTCAGGTAGAGCATCATTCACTGAGAGGTCTTCAGAGATGTTAGGTGATTCAGGGGTTGGATTATCTGATAGAGGGAATGTGTTTAAAAGAACAACTGAAACCCATGAAGTGGTTTCAGTGTTAGGAGGTATGATGTTTGGTTCATTATCAGCATTTGGAGAGTCTGCATGATGATGTGGGTTAAAGAGAGGTTCAGTTTCCCCGTAATGAGAAAACATCCAGGCATTTAGTTCATCATTATCAGAGATAGGTTTAGAGTTTGCTAATATGGATTCATCAAAGGTTACGTGAATTATTTCTTCTACAACTTGTCTTCTCTTATTAAAAACTATGTAGGCTTTTGATACTGATGAATATCCAAGAAAAAATCCATCATCAGCCCTTGGATCAAACTTTCCAAGTGTATCTTTGTTGTTTAAGATAAAGCACTAACAACCAAAGATGTGAAGAAAGCTGATAGATGGATTTCTTCCATGGAATAGTTCATAGGCAGCCTTATTGAATCGTTTAACAATCAGTGACCTATTCTGAGTGAAACAGGCTTTGTTGACAGCTTTTGTCTAAAACTGAGTTGGAAGATGAGAATCGCTTAGCATAGATCTGGCAGCTTCAATGATTGTTCTGTTTCTTCTTTCAGTGACTCCATTTTTCTGAGGGGTTCTCACTAATGAGAAATTGTGTGAGATTCCCTTGTTCTTAAAGAAATTATCCAAGAAATTGTTTTGAATTCAGTTCCATGATCGCTTTTTAATGAATGAACTATTAAGTTATTCAGCACTTCCATCTTTTTAACAAAAGATATAAGTTCTTCTGGAGTGTCACTCTTAGAACGGAGGAATATCACCGGTGTAGCGAGAGTATTATTCTACTATGACAAGAGTGTGTTTCTTTCCAGCTATGGATTGAATGTTGACAGGGCCAAACAAATCCATATGCAGGAGTTGAAGAGGACTTGTCACAGAAGAAACTATTTTAGACTTAAAACTAACTTTAGTCTGCTTTCCTTTTTCACACACTAAACAAATAGATTCTTTGGTGTATGAATGTTGACGAAGACCGGAGACTAGTTCTTTTGAAGAGAGAGTATTAGTGTCTTGAAGTTGAGATGAGAGAGCCTCTTATGCCATAGCAAGTTGACATCTGATGAGGCTTTGGACAGAAAACAAATATTCTCAGTGGTTGTAGAGTCCATGTTTATTACATAAACATTTTACATACGATAACCGTTGAGAGAAAGTTTTCCGTTTTTGTCCATCACTGAACATGCTTTATTAGAAAAACATACTTCATAGTCTTTATCACATAGTTGGATGATGCTGAGAAGATTGTGCTTCAGTCCATCTGCATAAGCGACTCTTCAGAAGGTAATTGTACCATTGTTGAGTACACTAAACCCTCTGGTATAGCCTTTTCCATTTCCACTAAAGGTCACTGAGGGACCTTTCTCTTCCTTATATTCAGTGAGTAGGTCTTTTTGGCCAGTCATGTGTCGAGAGCATCCACTATCTAGATATTAGATACCCTTTGAGACCTACAAACATAAGTTAGATCAAGTTTTGATTGGTACCCACTTTTCAATGGGTCAATTGGGGTCATTAGAGATGGAAGGTTCAACAATCTTCACGACATTTGAAGATTCAGCGTCAGTGGTAACCTTCACTTTAGTTAATTTCTTAACTTTAATGGTATTTTTCATCTTAGCAGATTTCTCAGCTTTGTTGACCTTCTTAGCCTTGGAGGCATTCATCTTCACTTTAGCTATCTTTTCAGTCGTAGTAGCATTGGGACATTTACTAGAAATATGGTCAGTAAGTCCATAGTGATTGCATTTTCTATAGCTCAAATTGGTTTTAACACCAATAGCACTAGAAAATTTAAGATGAGTCGGGCCAGCTTCAAGAATGCCCTTAGCATCAAATCTCTGAGGAACTTTTAGTTCTTCTGATTTCTTAGGCTTGATATCAATTTTTAGCTTTGGAGTAGGTCTCTGAAAATTACCAGAGATCTTAGATCCCAGAGCCAGAAAATTGACTCGTTGACGGTTTAGAAGTAACCTTTTTTAGCTATGCTTCTTTTGTAGCCTTCTGTGAGTTTATAAATCTTTGATAATTCCTCAGGGATAGGTTTTGAAGAGGAGCATTGAGATGAAGAAGTTTCAGGAATAGAAGAGACAAACATTCCAAACTTAAGCATGGAACAGTCTCTGCTAGATTCATCCTTATCAGATATATAACGAAGTCTGGTTTTATCATGAGCAGGGATCTGAGCATTTAAGATCTCAGTGACCTTAGTTGAGGATTTACACCATCCTTCAACTGTTGCATTTCCAACTTTGAGAGCAGCGATAGCTTGTTCACGTTCAATGTTGATGATTTCACTAACGATGACTTGATCTTTTAAACTTTTCTCTAGAAAAGTTAGTTCCTTGATCCTTAAATGACATTTTTCTAACTGTTCATTTAAGTCAATATTTTTGTTTTCAGCTAAAGTTTTGCCATTCAGTGCATTGTATAAGTCAATCGTTAGTTCGTCAACAGCACGACATCTCTCAGCTTCAGGAAGAGAGGGATTAGTAGAAATTGATACCAGAGAGGAGATTAAGGTGGTGGTTGATCCTGAAGGTTCTTCCACTTCTTCCTTAATCTCAACCATGAGGCGGAGATTAGCAGTGTCCTCCTCATCAGAACTTGATTCTTCTTATTCGGGCCAATCGTGTTCTTCAGCGATAAGATCCTTACCTTTTCGCTTGTAGCTTTTCAGCTTATCGTATTTTTCTTTTAGCTTAAGATATTTTTTGTCGCTGGTCTTCTTAGATGTGGAAGGTCTGAAAACTTTCTTTGATCTGCACTCACTGGTAAAATGACTAATTTTCTCGCAGTTGAAGCAAGTAGCAGTTGCCTTATCAACAGGGATTGATTTTGGCTTGTCAGTTAGAGAGAGAGGCTTATTTCTTCTGAAATTGATCTTTCTTGAAAATCTCTTGAAAGAGTTTGTCAATAGTTCTAGAGATTCATCAAACTATGAAAGGTCAGCGTCTGATAGAGTCTCTGAGTCAGAATCTAACTCAGTGATAGTGAGTGTAGATCGCTGATATGGGCTTATCTCTCAAGAGATTAAAGCAACAGGAGTGCTTTTGAAGTCTTTAGAATCTTTAACAAGATTCTTTTCCAGTTGATTTTGGTTACTCATTGTTGTGCATCTCGATCCTCCAGTAGCTTCAAAAAGAATTCTTGTTGTTGGGCCATGGCCGAGTTCATGGCTTACATCATGCTATCCCTGATTCTTGTTTCCATAGTTACCTCCTCGATGATCGGAGTATTATCGGTAACGCTCACACATGGAATACGTTCGGGTCCCCCGCTCAAGATAGTGGGTATGGGAGGTCCCACCGAGGTCTCGACCAAGTGAGGTTGGTCAGCAGTAGATTCCACTTCTAAGCGACTCTCTTGCGGGTTTGGGAGCCTGCTACGAGTGTTTACCATGGTTATCTGCCATACATGTACGAGAAAGAGCTTGAGAAAAGACTAAGTGAGTTAAACTCATTGTACGTACTAATACACATTTCAATTATCATAATAACGGCATTTGCAAGCATACTCACGTAATAATATATTCATAATAGCAGTAGCTAAGTGAAATTATGAACAGATCATACACAAGAATTCTTGTTACCACAATTACAACTCTTAATCTGCGTAATTCTGTAAGTCCTAACACTTTCCCCACCTAAAATTTCTACCCATGGGTGAGAGTCTCATCAAAACCACTTACAGTCTAAGTCTAGGCGTGCTAAGGTCGATACCTAGTTCGCTTAAATTAAAGCTCTGATACCAACTTGTAACACCCTAAAAACGGGCTAACAAAATTTCCGAAAAAACTGGAAATGTGGTATATAAATGCCATAGCATGAGCTATCCAAAAATGGGGAAATAAGAATACCTATTTAATTACAGCTGTAATTGTAAGAGAAAATAAAACAACAACCGCCTAATCTAATTTCTCAACGGAAACAAGATTACAAAAAGGGTGTCGTCTATAGTCCAATGACGGTCTTCACAAAAATGATCCTTAGATATCCCCAAGCTCACACAGTCCCAACTAAACCTTCTTGGAAACGGCGGCGCTAGAACCTGAGATACACATATACATCAAGCAAGTGTTAGGCCAAAAAGCCTAGTGAGTAATACGGCAATTAATATATGCATGTGAATTATTCCAACATGTATATTCCAAAGATGGGTTCCACAACTGGAATCAATGGGGGAGACCCATAACACGAAACAAATTTCACCCAAGAGACGATATACTCTAGTGCCAAGCTCCAAGAGCGACACCTCAAGGCCCGACACATTCAGGGGTACAACGAAGGCATTGCCCCAAATGGCGGAGGTCTAGGCACATACCAACACGGTGGCACCCAAGACTATGTCATCCTAGTGACCATATGACTTGGTTCATCCATACCTCTCATGTATGTCCAAAGAGTATCTTAACTCTTACAATGTATATTCAACACCATTGTAAATCATTGCCCCAAATATTTACCTCACAATAATTAAATGCAAGGAAATATGATATCATTTCTACCTTACTTAAATATATATGTTTAATCATGGAAATAAATACACACATGGTGAGAAATATTTCCCAACACACAAATAGCCATATTATAAGATTGTGTCAATAAAAATATCCTTCTTTACTTGCTCACATTACCAACATCTACACATTTCTATCATACAAGTTCCCATTCCATACTCCAAATTTCATTGGGTCAAATAAACAATATATGAAGAAACCCTAGTATTCATTTGATGGAGATATTACCAAATATGCAAGTAAATACATGTATCTCATTTGTAAAGGTTTAGAATACTCACCACTTAGGTTTTAGATAAAAACCCTAGAAAATAGATGAAATGAGAAGGAAGTTAAGTCTTAAGATTCCAAGCTTGAAAGTTAGCCTTTAAATGAACCCTAGAAGAGGTTTGTTGAAGCTTTAATGATCCCTAACAACCTCTAATGCATTAATGGAAGAAAAGGTGTAGAGGAGAGTGAAAATCTCCCCCAAGTAGCTCCCAACCGAACTCTAGATCTGATTTTGTGTTTATAAAATGAGATAGAGGCTGAAAATGTGTTTTTAATCGAACAGACCACGCGGGCGATTATGCCCCACGAGATTGCCACTAGCACTATCGCCAGGGCATAGTCGTCGACCCCCAACCACATTTAGTACAATCTCGGCGATTGTGAGCGACGAGAGTGCCCAAGGGCACAATCGCGGTACGTCACTCTCGCTTGAGACGTACCGTGGATCAAAAGCCCACCACGACAATGCCGCGCGACTTTGACACATGTCACTGTCGCCGGCAAGGTCACTAAAAGGGGTTGTCCACTCGATTTTCGTCTGAAAGTTCGCTAACTACTGATAGAGTGATGCAGGATTAATTCTATGAATGAAAAGGCACTTCAATATGAAATTAGGGTCCAATAGAGTGACACAAGTACAAATAGGCTCCTAACTTATTTAGATAAAATTTACGGGTGTTACAATCCTCCCCACCTTATATGGGATTTCGTCCCCGAAATCACACTCTACGAAAATAAGTGAGGGTAACGCCGTCTCATGTCCTCCTCCGATTCCCAACTGACGTTGGAACCACGGTGATGCTTCCATTGAACCTTGACCATGGTTACCTCTTTATGACGAATCCTCTTCATCTTGGATTCTAATATCGCCTCCGGTTCTTCTACACATCGGTTTCCATTGTCCACCCGAATTTCTGACAAAGGGATGACGATTTCTTTCTCGGCTAAACACTTGCGAAGGTAGCAAACATGGAAGGTAGGATGTATCCCATCCATTTCGGATAACGAAGGGTCCAAGGAAATGGGGGCTAAGCTTTCTGCGTTTTCCAAAACGGATTATCCCTTTCCATGATGACACCTTCAACATCACTCGATCACCTACTTGGAATTGAACCGGTCTTCTCTTCTTGTCCGCATAGCTTTTCTGTCGGTCTTGGGCCGCTTTTAACCGTTCTCGGATGTCCATCACTTTATCCGCGGTCTGTTGAACGATTTCCGGTCTGACAAATTTCTTTTCCCCCGCTTCAAGCCAACAAGTCAGGGTCCTACATTTTCGGCCGTAAAGAGCTTCAAATGGAGCCATTTCGGTGCTCGAATGGTAGCTATTAATTATAGGCAAATTCTACCAACGGTAGGTGCGAGTCCCAATTTCCCCCGAAATCGATGACGCACAATATCAGCATGTCTTTGAGAATTTGAATGGTCCTCTCGCTTTGTCTCTCCGTCTGAGGATGGTAGGTCGTGCTCAAATTGACCTTTGTACCCAACTCCTTTTGTAAACCGTCCCAAAATCTCAAAGTGAACCGGCTATCTCGATCTGACACGATAGATAATGGAACACCGTGTCTTGACACAATTTCATCAATGTACAATTTAGCTAATTTGTCCATGGGCAACGTCTCTCGCATCGCCAATAAGTGCGCGCTCTTGGTGAGTCGGTCCACCACCACCCTAATCGTGTCGTGGCCCTTCAAAGTTTTCGGTAGTTTGGTGACGAAATCAATTGTGATGTGTTCCCACTTCCATTCCGGAATTTTCAAGGGTTGCAGACTATCGTATGGCCTTTGGTGTTCTGCCTTCACTTGTAAGCATGTGACACATTTCTCCATGTAATTTGCCACGTCGATTTTCATCACCGGACACCAATTGTTCAACTTGAGGTCTCTATACATCTTTGTACTATCGGGGTATATGGAATACTTGGATTTATGAGCTTCTTCTAGGAGGAGTTCACGATTTCCTCCCAACTTTGGTACCCATACTCGGCCTTGGAATAACCTCAAGCCGCGACCATCTTCCGTCAATAGATCTCGTTGCTTTGTCATTACTTCAGCCTTGAGGTTCTTTTCTCGAAGTGCTTCGGTCTGACACCTCTTGATGTCCTCGACTAGGCTTGATACAACGTTAATTCTGGTGAGTGACAAAACGGCACCACTACCATGACTCCGCCGACTCAAAGCATCCGCCACCACGTTGGCCTTACCCGGATGGTAATGCAACTCACAGTCATAGTCCTTGAGTAGTTCAAGCCATCTTCGTTGTCGCATGTTGAGCTCATTTTGATCAAAAATGTACTTCAAGCTTTTGTGATCGGTGAAAAGAGTACATTTGGTTCCATAAAGATAGCGACGACACAACTTCAACGTGAAAACCACCGCTGCTAGCTCCAAGTCGTGAGTAGGGTAGTTCTTCTTGTGATCTTTTAAATGACGCGACACGTAGGCTATTACCTTCCCCCTTTGCATGAATACACAACCGAGGCCCATTTTGGAAGCGTCACTATACACAACAAAATCATCCGATCCCTGGGGTGGGGATAGAATCGGATCTTCACACAACTGCCTCTTAAGAGTATGGAAGGCTTGTTTTTGAGTGTCCGTCCAAAGGAACTTGATGTTATTTCTTGTCAACGTCGTAAGTGGCGAAGCAATCTTTGAGAAATCTTGAATAAACCTTCTGTAATAGCCCGCCAATCCCAAGAAGCTTCGGATATCGGTCGCACTCTTGGGCGGCTCCCAGCTCATCATTGCCTCGATCTTCGCCGGGTCCACCTTCACTCCGTCTTTGGACACCACGTGGCCCAAGAATTGTACCTCTTGAAGCCAAAACTCGCATTTCGAGAACTTTGCGAATAACTTCTCTCTCCGAAGAATTTCCAATACTTCCCTTAGATGTTTCTCATGCTCAGCCTCGTCCTTCGAGTAGATCAATATATCGTCGATGAAGACAATTACGGATTTGTCCAAGAAAGGGCGGCACACGCGGTTCATCAAATCCATGAATACGGCCGGAGCATTGGTCAAACCGAAAGGCATCACCAAAAACTCGTAATGACTGTATCTCATTTGGAACACCGTCTTCTGAATATACTCTTTCTTCACTCTCACTTGGTGATATCCGGACCGAAGGTTGATTTTTGAAAAGCATCCCGCACCTTGAAGTTGATCAAAGAGGTCGTCGATTCGAGGTAAAGGGTACTTGTTCTTCACCGTGACTTTATTCAACTCTCGCTAGTCTATGCACATCCGCATAGACCTGTCCTTCTTCTTTACGAACAAAACTGGGGCTCCCCAAGGAGACGAGCTTGGTCGGATGAAGCCCTTCTCTAATAACTCTTGCAGTTGAGTCATCATCTCTTGCATTTCCGTCGGTGCTAAACGGTATGGAGCACGGGCTATCGGAGATGCTCCCGGGGTGAGGTCAATCTGAAACTCTACTTGGCGTTCTGGCGGCAAGCCGGGTAGGTCTTCCGGGAAGACATCCGGGTAATCTCGAACAATATTTACATTCCCCACTAACTTATTTTCCATCTTTGCATCCAAGATAAAAGCTAAGTATGAGGAACATCCTTTAGCTAAGTGCTTGCGCGCTTTCAAGTAAGAAATCACGGGAGTGGATCCCTTTCTTTTCTCTCCATAAATAGTGAGCATACCATTCGGCACCGGTACCCTAATCATCTTCTTGGAACAAATAATGTCGGCGCAGTTTTCGGTCAACCAATCCATGCCTATCACTACGTCGAAACCTCCAATGGACATTGGCAAAAGGTTTAACTTGAAAGGAATTCCATCTATCTTTATAGCACAGTCATGGTAATAATCCCGAATCAACACATGTTCCCCATTGGCTACTTCTAATACCAAGGCATCGGGAAGGACACTAACGGGAGTACAAAACATTGCACAAAATGAATTTGACACAAAGGATAGGTTTGCACCCGAGTCGAATAAAACATGAGCAGGCAAGGATTTACAAGAAACGTACCCGATACTACATCGGCGGTCTCTCTTGCCTCCTCGGCGGTCATTTGGAAGGCTCGGCTCGGTACCCTCGACGGATTCTCTTTCTTTGGGGTTGGACCGCTAGTGGGATTGTGGTTACTCCCAACCAATTTTGGACATTCTCTCTTCATGTGTCCCGGCTCTCGGCATTCGTAGCAAACGAGTCCTTGGATAGGACAGTCGCGAGTCATGTGGTCCTTCTTCCCACATTTAGCACACTTGGGAGGGGGGGGGGCGAATAGGTTCTTTGACTGCATGGGCCACTGTGCTTGCTCTTACACCGATGACACCACCTCACTTCCAGGCGGGGGTTGCTTCCCTTTCGACCGAATGCCGGTTTGAATTGACGATTTGGTCCTAATGACCCCTCCCACTTTCTCTTCTCTCCAACCAATCCCTTCTCATTCTTTCCTGCAATCATGGCGTCTTCCACGAGCAAGGACTCTTCAATGACTTCTTGTAACGTTGACCCTCTAGCATTCCTCACGGCCGTCCTCATCTGGGCTAGTAACCCACGCTGATAAGCCTTGATTTTTGATCGCTCATCGGGAGCTAGATGCCCCACTAAGTTCAGTTTCTCCAAGAAGAGCTTGGAGTAGTCGGTGACAGACATGGCCCCTTTCTTCAAGTTTCTGAATTCTTCTTCAATCTTGTCCAACGATCTTTCACTGCAATATTTGTCCAAAATCTTCTGCTTGAAAACCGGCCAAGTTAACTTGGCGAGAACTTCGGGAGTAAGAACGGATCGGGTGAAATTCCACCAAATCAAGGCCTCACCCCTAAGAAGTTGAGAGGCGAATTTGACTCGTTATGAGTCGTCGCACTCGCTGGATTCGAAGGCCATTTCTACCTCCTTTAGCCAATACATGCAAGCGACCGGATTTGAGGAACCCGAAAACTCCTTTGAATGGAACCCCAGAAAAGTTTTGTAAGTGCACCCGGATTCCCTTCGCTTCTCTCGAACAATAGTATGCTCTTATGTTCCCACGGAGGCCGGTCCACCGCCCGACCCATTCACGATGTTCTCCATCATTGTCTCGGGTTGACGGTGACTAGCATCTCGATCATCCAGTAGCTTCATAAAGAATTCTTGTTGCTGGGCCATGGCCGAATTCATGGCTTGCATCATGCTATTCCTGATTCTTGTTTCCATAGTTACCTCCTAGATGATCGGAGTATTATCGGCAACGTTCACGCGTGGAATACGTTCGGGTCCCCCGCTCAAGATAGTGGGTATGGGAGGTCTCACCGAGGTCTCGACCAAGTGTGGTTGGTCAGCAGTAGATTCCACTTCTAAGTGACCCTCTTGCGGGTTTGGGAGCCTGCTACGAGTGTTTACCATGGTTATCTGCCATACATGTACGAGAAAGAGCTTGAGAAAAGACTAAGAGAGTTAAACTCATTGTACGTACTAATACACATTTCAATTATCATAATAACGGCATTTGCAAGCATACTCACGTAATAATATATTCATAATAGCAGTAGCTAAGTGAAATTATGAACAGATTATACACAAGAATTCTCGTTACCACAATTACAACTCTTAATCTGCGTAATTCCGTAAGTCCTAACACTCTCCCCACCTAAAATTTCTACCCATAGGTGAGAGTCTCATCAAAACCACTTAAAGTCTAAGTCTAGGCATGCTAAGGTCGATACCTAGTTCGCTTAAACTAAAGCTCTGATACCAACTTGTAACACCCTAAAAACGGGCTAACAAAATTTCCGGAAAAACTGGAAATGTGGTATATAAATGTCATAGCATGAGCTATCCAAAAATGGGGAAATAAGAATACCTGTTTAATTACAATTGTAATTGTAAGGGAAAATAAAACAACAACAACCTAATCTAATTTCTCAACAAAAACAAGATTACAAAAAGGGTGTCGTCTATAGTCCAATGACGGTCTTCACAAAAATGATCCTTAGATCTCCCCAAACTCACACAGTTCCAACTAAACCATCTTGGAAACGGCGGCGCTAGAACCTGAGATACACATATACATCAAGCAAGTGTTAGGCCAAAAATCCTAGTGAGGAATATGGCAATTAATATATGCATGTGAATTATTCCAAGATTTATATGCCAAAGATGGGTTTCACAACTGGAATCAATGGGGGAGACCCATAACACCAAACAAATTTCACCCAAGAGAGGAGATACCCTAGTGCCAAGTTCCAAGAGCGACACCTCAAGGCCCGACACATTCGGGGGTACAACGAAGGTATTGCCCCAAATGGCGGAGGTCTAGGCACATACCAACACGGTGGCACCCAAGACTATGTCATCCTAGTGACCATCTGACTTGGTTCATCCATACCTCTCATGTATGTCCAAAGAGTATCTTAACTCTTACAATGTGTATTCAACACCAATGTAAATCATTGCCCCAAATATTTACCTCACAATAATTAAATGCAAGGAAATATGATATCATTTCTACCTTACTTAAACATATATGTTTAATCATGGAAATAAATACACACATGGTGAGAAATATTTCCCAACACACAAATAGCCATATTATAATATTGTGTCAATAAAAATCTCCTTTTTTACTTCCTCATATTACCAACATCTACACATTTTTATCATACAAGTTCCCATTCCATACTCCAAATTTCATTGGGTCAAATAAACAATATATGAAGAAACCCTAGTTTTCATTTGATGGAGATATTACTAAATATGCAAGTAAATACATGTATCTCATTTGTAAAGGTTTAGAATACTCACTACTTAGGTTTTAGATAAAAACCCTAGAAAATAGATGAAATGAGAAGGAAGTTAAGTCTTGAGGTTCCAAGCTTGAAAGTTAGCCCTTAAGGGTGCGTTTGGTACGTGGACAGGACAAGTGATAGGGTAATTTTAATTACCCTACTTTTAACTCGGTTTTATAATTTTGAGCAACTTTTTATTTCCCCATTGAGTCCTTTTTACGTAGTTTTTAGTTTTTCTCGTCTAAACAAAGGTTTATCATATTTAGTCATTTTTTGTGGTTAATTTTAGAAAAGTTTCGGAATGATCTTATTTTTTTTTGTTCTTAGTTCAGGGATCGGAGCATGGGCCATGAGGAGTTGATTTTACTATGGCGCGAAAACGAAATTGCGACTTCTCTTTTTGGGTCGTTTTTGCAAGACGCGATGATGGACCGAGCTTTTAAAAAGACGATGGGTCGTTTTCTTTTGGGCTTTTGCTGCATCTACTTGGGCCGAAAGTTTTATTTTGGGATAATCATTTTGGGCCCCCATAACTAAAGATTTGGCCCATATGTTTGGTTTATTGCTATAAATAGGAGTGTTTAGTTAGTTGTAAGACACACACAAATCCCATTTCCATACTTCATTTTTGGTATTGTTATTTTGGGAAACATATGGTTAAATTCCTTGTAATGGAAGTTTGAAAGTGTGAGCCAAGAATCCATAAGTTAATCTTGAATGTTCTAGCTCACGGTTCAAACTTCTTTTTTTGATTAATATTAATGTTAGTCACGTTATTGTTACAAGTATTCGTCTCTCGCTATTTCTCCGCATTTTTCTTATAAGTCGATACATGTGAGTAAGTTCTTGGTTTTTATTTCGGTCTCATTAATTACGGTTTTAGTTCTATTACAAACCGGAAGTCCGGAAAATAATTTTGGATTCCCATCTTTGGTTGGTTCACGGTTTGTTGTAGTTTATTAAATCCGTTTTATGTTTCCAATTTTATAAAAATCAAGTGTGCACTGGTTAGTTTTCCTTTACGTTATTATTTTAACGCACTTTAATTCATGCACTTTAATTCCCGCAATTTAATTTATGTACTTTAGTTTTCCGTCTTTTACTTTCTGTCATTTAATTTATGCAATTTACTTTACGTTATTTACTTCCAGTCTTTTATTTTACGCAACTCTATTTCATTGTCCAAAGAGAGGTTAAGGGCACAACACTCCTATGATTTTTATCGTTGATTGTTTGAAAACGCCAACCATCTCTTTTAGAAAGGTTAAGGGCACAACATTCCTACGATTTTTAATCGTTGATTGTTTGAAAACTCCAACCACCTATTTTAGTTAAAAACTACATTTACTTTCCTGTTATATTTAGAATCAGTATAAAGTTAAGCTGGGACCGGGACTGATAAAAAGTTAAAATGGTGTATCGTATCGCATGATTGTCCGACGTTATTTAAATTAAAGTTATATTTTATGGTGGACTGCAGTTAATCAATTGACAACTGGTTTATTGTATGTCGGCTTATTTGAGTTACATAAAATATCGACTTTAAGATAACGAAGGAATGTGATCTCATCTTTTTAACCAATTATTAATCTCATTCCAACAAAGCATTGTACCGTATGCTTCTTTTTAATTAACTGTTCAGTAGTGTTAATCAAAACCCCAATAAAAAATATTGTTTTCAAATTCGCCATCTGAAACTCGCTTTTACATACCCGTCTTTCGAGGAGAACTTTTCCACGCTTCCCTGTGGGATCGATATTCGGTACTTTGTACCATTATTACTTGTTACATACGGCAGTAGATTAAGATGTATACTTGCGTCGAGATCTATTTTCTTGCATTTTAAACAGGTGTAAACAGGACAGGACAGGACAGGACAAGTTGTCTGGGATTGTGTTTGGTAACACTGGACAGGACAAGACAAAACTGTCAAAATGACCAGATTGATCCTGACAGAATAAAACTGAATAAGTTGTCTGATATAATGTTTTGTAAGACTCAACAGAATCGAACAAAAATGTCAAAATGACAAGATTGTTTCTAAAATTTTGTTTAATATTTTTTAATTTATAAAAATTGTGAGATACATGTCAAATAAATAATCTTATCATGTATATTTTTACATAATATTTTGTGTTTATATATATATATATATATATATATATATATAACTTATACCATCTCATTCAATATTATAAATAACATTTACCAAACGATTATAAGCACAAATTGTTAAGAAATTTACGAATATTGAATTAGTGTTCACAAACCAAAATAACCAACTCATTATTTGGAAGTTCACAAACAAAAATAATTAGCAAGATGAATTGCTTTAAAATGATCACATTAAAAAAGCTTCACTTGTCTTCTTCCAATATCGCCTTCACAAATTCCGGTTTGAAAGATCCATCCAATCCTTTCCAAATTCGCAATTGAGTCGGGTTATTTCCAAAATACATACTAACACGTACAACTTGCATAGTATTAAGACCCATGTCTTTCAACTCGTTAGGAAAACTATCCAAACTTTCGAGGTTAGGTGAAGAAGATGTAATAACTGTAACCAACTTATGCATTTCATCGGATACAGAAGCAAGCCCCTTTTCTATTAGCTTTGTCATATCATCTGCTGCAGTGGCTTTTCTTTTTTTTCCTTCTCAATGATGTTTCACCTCCACTTGGAGCACAAGAAACCGATGCAACATTAGAAGGGTTGGATAAAGGAACGGAAAAACCTTCTGTTTCGGCGCCGTCTTCATTTTCCATATTTATATTCTCTAATGCATCAGCTGCGGATTCAGCCATAGATCCAGTAGCTCGGTCTTTCCCAAAAATAGTTGCCAATCGTTCATACGTAGGGAACGGTTTATTCGCCGTGTAGTTTTTATTTGGATGTTTCTAGCAAAACAAACATAATTAATTGGTCATGTACATAAAAATAAGTAATAAATAATTCTATATATAAACAAAAAAGATTATAAACACTAACCTTTAAATATTCTTCCAAAACCTCAGGCGAATCAACTGTTACACATTGTCTAGCATCGTCCCAACCAAACCCACTCGTGTTGAGCATGTCATATGCAGCAGAATATTTATCTTTTAATCGTTTTATTTTGTTTTGCACATGCTTTGCATCTATGTTAATACCTGCTATCTTTTCCCACATCTTCAAAACAACATGTTCATATGTACCAAACCTAAAGCTCCCATTGTCACATCTACCACTACCAACAACAATCTCTTGGAGAATGGAAATCAAAACTTCTTCTTCGCCATTATCCCAATTACGTCTATCTGCCATGACTTATTTTTTGCATTTGACATATCAACAACGACAATAACATAAATTCAACAATAACAAAAACAAAATCAATATATCCATTGAGTCCATGCGAAATAACAATAATAAAAGTAACTAGGAAATTCTTAAAGAAAAAAACAATAAAACGATTTAAATATCTCAAACTCTATTTGACATCCAAGATTGAAACATCTGTTGGGATAAATCATCTCTCCATTGAGTCCATTCATTACTTGCTTCAACAACATCGATGGATTCAAAATCATTTGGTTGATCTTCCCCAATAGGCATATCTTCAAGTGTTATTGTCGTGTTCTCCTCGGGATCAAGAGTCATATACATCCTGATAAAATTATGTAACAACGCACATGCTATGATCATTCGGCCTTGATATTTTATTGGATAGAAAGAAGGACTTCGTAATATAGCCCAACGTTTCTTCAAGATATCAAAACACCTCTCAATAATATTCCTAGCTTGTGAGTGCTTCATGTTGAAGTATTACTCCTTATTCGTAGGTACAGGACCATTGTTGTCCCACTCCCGTAAATGATATCTAGTACCTCTATATGGTGCCAAAAAACCTTCACTGTTGATATAACCCACATCAGCTAAATAATAATTACCTAATAATGATTAAAAGTATTAGTTGTAATAGTTGTAATTAAGGAAATGTGTTTAGTTGTTTCAATAATTTTTTTTATTATCATTTGTAGGTATTAGCAACTTACCGAATGGGACCTTTAATCCATTATGTCTAGTAATTGCATCCCGTAAAACTCTAGAATCGGTTGATGAACCTTCCCAACCAGATAAGACGTACACAAAGTTCATGTCACGGGTGCATACACCTGATACATTTGTTGCAATATGTCCCTTTCTTGTTCGATACCTTGGTCTATCAGACTCGGGTACAGTGACTTCAATATATGTTCCATCTATTGCTCCTAGACAACCCTATAAACATAAAATATAATGGTTTTAGCTAAATAATAAATGTTATTATGTAATGTATAATAATAGTGTTACAATGATTACCTTAAACCATTTCCATCTTGAGTCCGTACAATCATCTGTTACTGGAGTTGGTTTCATGAACAACACGTCTTCCAAACGTAATAGAGCACATAGAACTCGATGAACATACCGACTTATTGTTTCCCCCGACCTATAGAATCTAACTTGAATACATCTATTTTTGGTATGGTGCGCTAATATGTTTACAAATGTAGAAACTTGTTCCTCAATGGTTACATTACCCTCATCTAATAACCCACCACAAGTTTTTAGCATCTCATACAAAATTGCAAAAGCATTTCTATCCATTCGCAACTCATTTATACAGTTAGTATCACTTTCACGGGTAATACGTTGTATTTATGTAGATCTAATCTGAAATATAGTGAATGTTCTTTGAACCAAAGTTCTCCTTTCATAATTTACCATCTCAAATTCAATTAACCACATTCTAACGGCGGCAAAACACATTAGCAAGTGTATGTAAGTCCTCAATAGTTTAACGAGTACAATTAAATTATTACGATCCATATCTACAAAATTCACAAAAAGATAAAAGCATTAATTAATGCATAAAAAACAATCAAAACGGAGAAATAAGACATGTATTTTGGTAAAAAGAATCACTTGCGCGTGATGGTTATCAGATCATGTCATCGGACACAATAGCAATCAAACAAAGAGATAATTATCTCTCCACCGAAAGGTTAAAAAAATTTCGTTAATAAAAGGTGCAACTGTATTGTTTTAAAATGTGTCACCGTATGATATTTAAAAGTTGAAGAAGGTACGGTGCACCTTGTAATCAACCAAAAAACCAAAAAGAACTCTTGAAATCAACCCAAAAAACCGAAAAAGTCCCTCGAAATCGATAAAGAAAACTTAAAAATCCCTCGAAATCAAGTAAAAACTATAAAAATCCCTTGACGGTAGAATATACTTTATAATCATGTGGCCACACAATGGTATTGCATCAATAAATTATACTCATACATCCACAACAACATGAATAAGAAATTTTAGACAATTGAACATTTAGTTTACTGGTTAAAAAACATCCTAACAGTGGTATCATTAAAAAAAGCCCTTTTGAGATTATAAACAGTACAATGTGCAACTTCCACCGGATATGGTCTGCAATGGCAACAAATGTCTTACATTTCCATCAACAGTTCATTCCCAATGACAACAAGAACCCATTTTCAATGGCAATAACTCATTTCCAATGGCATTTGGTATTTAATAAATGTGTTTTATTTGGTTTTTGGAATTACAGTGACCCTGGTCAAGTATTAATCATACACTAGACTTTTCCAAACTGATGGCTAATGCTCCAAAAAAATACATGAACATATATTTATCTAATGTTTCCAATAAATTCAAAAGATCATACTCCAATCAGTTAATCACATAAAAACCATTAACATATTCAGTTAGACCGTAAACATATACATACGCAGACAACAAATATCACATATATTAAATACCCCCATCCAAAGCAAAGACAATTTTCTGAAATCGATGGGAAAATTGACGATATTGATACCATTTATAGACAAAATTAATACTGTTTAGGGACGAAATCAAATCTGCAATCGACGTGAACCAATCGTTGGGCCGAGTGATGTTGAACAAAGACAACTTTCTGCAATTGACCGGAACCAATGGACGAAATCAATACCTCTATAGATGAAATCAATACCGTTTATAGAGAAATCGAACCTGCAGTTCGATGGGAACCAGTGACGGGAACCAAACCTACAATCGATGGAACCAGTGTCGAGAACCGAACCAAAACTACAGTCGATGGGAACCAGTAACGGGAATCAATCAACGTTCAACAACCGGGAGAAGTAGAAGTTCGATTTTAGATAAGAAGTGGGCCGGAAGGCGAGCCGATTTAATAGGGAAGAAAAAGTCGGCCGATTTCAAGGGGAGGAAGAAGAAGTCAGTGAGCGATTTCTTGGAGAAGAGAACAAGTCGTCAGATGAAGTAGGCAGATTTGTTAGGAGGCTATCTGATAAGAAGTAAGGGTAAAATGGTCTTTTTTTCACTTGTCCCACGTTCCATGGTTTAACCGGGGACAAAAAAAAAAAGAAAAAATAGTCCTATGATGTACTACCTTGTCCCATGTATGTTCCCTTCCAAACGTAGGACAAACATTTTGTCCCGTCCTGTCCTATGTTGTACTATAAAACAAACGCACCCTAAATGAACCCTAGAAGAGGTTTGTTGAAGCTTTAATGATCCCCAACAACCTCTAATGCATTAATGGAAGAAAAGGTGTAGAGGAGAGTGAAATTAGCCCCTAAGTAGCTCCCAAACGAACTCTAGATCTGATTTTGTGTTTATGAAATGAGATGGAGGCTGAAAATGTGTTTTTAATCGGACAAACCACGCGGGCAATTATGCCCCGCGAGATTGCCACTAGCACTATCGCCAGGGCATAGTCACCGACACCCAACCACATTCGGTACAATCTCGGCGATTGTGACCGGTGAGAGTGCCCAAGGGCACAATCGCGGTACGTCACTCTCGCGTGAGACGTACCGCGACAATGTCGCGCGACTTTGACACATGTCACTGTCGCCGGCAAGGTCGCTAAAAAGGGTTGCCCACTCGATTTTCGTTCGAAAGTTCGCTAACAGCTGATAGAGTGATGCAGGATTAATTCTATGAATGAAAAGGCACTTCAATATGAAATTAGGGTCCAATAGAGTGACACAAGTACAAATAGGCTCCTAACTTATTTAGATAAAATTTACGGGTGTTACAGGGGGGTTGAATACAAACACAAATTTTCAGTTTAATAAATTGTTTATTGAAGAATCAAATCATAATTTACAGTTTGTTGCGGAACAAGATTAAGTAGAACCTAATCTAAACAAACGTAAGAAACACACAGATGTTTGCACCAAGAATTAGAGATAAGAGATTGAGAGGATATAGAAATCAGAGGATTCTATAGTTGGTTCACTAAGAGAAAAGATAGAAAGGTTACTCTAAGAGAGAGTCTCAACCTTTCTATTTATACCTTATACATTAAATACATGGCAGAGTACTTTACATGTGTCACCTTTTGATTGGTTGCATGCCTCTGACTTTTGGAGACATGTTTTTGGCCGCATGGTGAATAGTGTACTTCATCAGAGTTGTTGTACGACTTGTAGTAGAATGGATTAAAATTAAATATAAATGAGTTGAAAACAAAAGATTCTCTTTTAGGTATGTCTCTTCTGCAGTTGTACTTTTTGTGCAAAGATAAGTGTTAGGATCAAGCGCTTACCACTACGCCAAAAGCAATTGTTGATGGAGAAGGCGCAACTTTATTTACTTATAGCGTAGCAGCCAGCGCCACGTTTCGATTTAGGAAGATGTTGGTCAATGACCCAACAATCCCCCCCCCCCCAGCATCTGCCAACACTAACAAGATCTTCGCTAGAAGTCAATGGCTGCACATCATGACTTTGGCATTTAAATGCACTCCATGGGATTCGAACCCGTGACCTGCTCTGATACCACATGTTAGGATCAAACGCTTACCACTACGCCAAAAGCAATTGCTGATGGAGAAGGCGCAACTTTATTTCCTTATAGCGTAGCAGCCAGCGCCACGTTTCGATTTAGGAAGATGTTGGTCAATGACCCAACAATAAGACAAAAGAAATTGGAGCATAAGCTTTGTGATCATCAATTGCTGAATATCTCTTCTTTCAGGGAGATCAAAGGAAGTTCAGCGGTCGCTGAAGCTTTTCTTCAAAGTTCTTCGTGTGTTGTAGACTTGCCTGGGTTTCACTGATGTTCGCATCAGATCATGAGTATACTTGTCGTTTGTTTAGCAACTTTGTTTTCGAGTCAGCGGTGAACATCTTTGTCACGAAATTTGTCTTCAGGAATTACATTTTTCAGAATACATTAGAAACTATCAGTGATACTGAACATACTCAGTATGTGATCGTTGATGGTGAAACACTAATACATACAGATATTAAACGTAATTTTCTCTAAGTATTTTAAAGAATCATCATCAAATCACTGAAAGAGTTTGGATCAACAGTTTCTGTCAGTCCCAGCCCCTACCACCGCCACCGCTACCCATATGATTAGATTAGTTTATGTTGAACAATGTTTGTTGGAACAATATTTGAACAATGTATTAGAATTTAGGACCTTAATTTATGACAAGTTAGTTGTATTTTATGTTTATTACAGTTTTGGCAGTTTCTACACTGTTTACAGCTTTCAGCAGATTTTTACAGCTTTTTAGCAGGTTTTACTGTTTTGTAGCAGGTTTTTAATGAAAAAACTAGTTTTTCCGTTTCTGTTTTTAAAGTTTTTTGGCGGATTTTCGGCGGATCCATTCCCGAAATATTCAATAAATAAATATATAAATAATTATTTTCGGCAGATAAATCAGCCAAAAAATTCTCCGAAGATACATATTTTTCCTTTAACTATAAAAAAAATAAACATTTTCGGTGGATATATCCGCTGAAAATCTGCCGAAAAGTTAGTTTTTTTAATTAGAAAAAAGATTAGTTCGGTTAATTATTTAATATTTTTTCAGACACGAAAAAAATTGTTTCGCCGAAAAAATGCATTCTCGGCGCCTTTTTTTCGGCCGGAAAATCCGCCGAAAATGAACATTTTCGTCGGATTTTTCCACCGGAAAAACCTGCTTATTTTGTAGTGTCTCGTATGTACCCATCTCTCTCTCTATATATATATATATATATAATCCCCTAAAATCTTCATTTGTCCATTTTGAATAATTTATTGGAGATGTAATGTTAAAATTGTGTGACTTACAATTAAATAACTTTTAAATTTATATAATAGGGTTTACTGTAAGGAAAACAAATATGGACGATTACCAATTTTAAGTTTGAATAAATAAATGGATAGGAAATTAGGAAATACTTTAAATTTGGAAAACATCTCCTCACTAGTGTTTTAAATGTAACAAGAAGTATACTTCTACAATGTAGCGTAATACATCTCTATTTCATTTATTCTCGATTTTATTTTATGGATTTTGTGTTTTTCAAATATTGAGTCTTCGGTTGTTTATCAGTTTTACGGAATATTTTAACGTATTAGTAGAGCTCAACGCTTATCTTGTATTTGAACATATTATTATTTATTCTCCAAAGTCGCCTGGTTGGTTTATATATCAATATGAGTATCAATATGAGTAGCAAATATATCGCTACGTTTCCCTTATGTAAGATTTTAAAATTTTCTTAATTTATAAGTATCAAAGCACAAGATACATATTACTACTGCAGGCTTCTAACACCCACCAATTGGGTATGTTCAGGGCTTTCCTTTTATGCAGACATGTTGGGTCATTGACCAGCATCTTCCTAAATCGAAACGTGGCGCTACGCTATAAGGAAATAAAGTTGCGCCTTCTCCATCAGCAATTGCTTTTGACGTAGTGTTAAGCGCTTGATCCTCACATGTGGTACAAGAGCAGGTCACGGGTTCGAATCCCATGAAGTGCATTTAAATGCCAAAGGCATGTTGTGCAACCATTGACTTCTAGTGAAGATCTTGTTAGTGCTGGCAGATGCTGGGGGGGGGGGATTGTTGGGTCATTGACCAGCATCTTCCTAAATCGAAACGTAGCGATGGCTACTACGCTATAAGGGAATAAAATTGCGCCTTCTCCATCAACAAATGCTTTTGGCGTAGTGGTAAGCGATGAAATTGGTGTTGTGCTCTGATACCACATGTAGATCCCAGTAGATACAACAATTCATGAATCAATAAGAAATAACAAGATGAGATTGGGAGAGAATATGTTTTATTCACCTAGAAGTGAAGAACATAACACAAACCTATCTAGAACACGCAATCTCTCAAAGCGGCTACATTGTGAATGACCTTGATCCCTAAAACCCTAAACACATAAACTATTTATACATCCCCCTCTCTCACTTGTTTTAACCTAAAGCCTAAGCCCAATTACACATTAAAGCCCAATTACAAATATAAAGCCCAACACTAATAATAAAAGTAGAACCCTTTACAAAATTTTCCAAACATGGACATTTTATGTCCTAACAATCTCCCCCTAAAGTTTTGTAAAGGAATCATCGTCTTTGAAGCACCAACTCTTCTTCCCCTTGATTTCTTTGAAAAACTTTAGTGTAGTGCATCTATAAGATAGCTCAGGTTCCCCCTTGAATGAAGCTCTTATCCTTCAAAGTTTCAACTTTAAAACCAGATTCGATGTGTGCAATAACCTCGACTGAGTGCACTAACGACAACTTTTATCTCTAGAAACTCAACACATTCGTTACGCTCATAAGAAAGAAATGTGTGATTTTTGCGTGACAACCACAATGCATCTTCAGTTTATAACAACAAACTTGTCTTTAAACCGCAAGTTGAATAGGAGTTCAGCTTAAGAATTTGTACTGATCAGCTCGTAGGATGAAGCATCGTGTAGCAAACACTACTAGGCAAAGGTAGAAGGACCAATCAACAACTGTTCAGCAACTGAAGAATAATGCTCATTTTCATAACACTTTCCAGAGCACTATATGAGAGTCCAGGAATCTCTAAATCTTTAGAGAGAGAAAGTAGAGAAGCGCAAAGTAAACTGATGTATTAAAATGTGAGTGCCAATGTTCCAAAACAAAGGCTCTAAGGGGACTTAAATACCCCTAGCCTTTAGAAAACAGATAGAACATTAAGAGCAGTCTAGGCTAGAAAATAAATACAATGATTACTATAAAAACAGATCTAACAATTTCCCCCTTAGTAATCATTGGCGCCGTGGTCTTAAAAAAACAGTCTTCAAAAACAGCATAAACCAACCAGGCGACTTTGGAGAATCACTGGCGCTCTTCTCTTTGACGAAGTCTATTCAAACCAACTAAAACTTCCAGTCGTCTTAGAGTTGAGAGGAGATTCAATCTCTCTTGAATTGAATCTAAAGCCTTTTGGAGAAGTCGGATTTCATCATTATCAACCAGGAATGCATTTTCTCTTGATTCCAAAAATCTTCTTTTAGCCTCCTTCAGATGTTGCTCTAACTGAAGCTTAATCACCTTTAACGTTCCATCAGAGTAATGTGCAATTTCTTCAAATCTGAAAAAGCATTTTTCATTAGAGTCATTCTTGTACACAACTCCATATAGATCTTCAACAATGGTGAGAAGAGGATAAGACTCTAAGTTCGGTAAGCTTCGGTTGGGCCTGAGAAGATTAACAACCGGCTGAAAACTTTCGACTGCCATTTGAAAATCAAAAACTCGAAAGAATCGGATTTGTCATCGTATGAATCTTTTAATGACGAACAAAGCTTGTGAAATATCCTATGATCTATGATACAGATTCCTGAAGTGATCATATAAGAATTCAATATCATCTATAGAAAGGTCAGAGAAGTATGCCTCTGAAAATTTATACCGCTTGCAGTCTCTTCTTTCAACTTCAAAATCAGGATACCAGATATTCACAAACTTGTTGATTGTGACACTGATGACTCGAACAATCAAGTGTTGAGAAGACACAGTATTATTCCTTTTGCGCTGACACTTAATGAACATTAAGTATTCATATTGATAAGCATCTGACTCTTTCTCTACTCCAAGGATTGCATAGATGTTAATCGGCCTTATTCTAGAGACAAAGATGTTTCTCTGAGTGTCTTTTAGAAAGGCTGATCTTTGCCTTGATGCCAAATATCTACGTTGCAGATTCCTTTGTCTTTGATGTCTACATAAAGCTGGTCCTTCTTCTAGAATAGATGGTGGAATTACAGGATCAGAAGGTGGAACATCAGCTTCTGCTCTTGACGACTGACCAACTTCAAATGATCTTGAAGGAGTAGTGGTAGTCGGAGCTGAACTAGCAACAGGAGTAGATGTGATATTAGCTGATTCAGGAATCTCATCATGAACAGGAAGATCACTGTATAACAAATCTGCTTCTTCTTCATCTTTTGCATCTATGAACACTGAGTCATCTTCTGTATCTGATATGATAACGATATCATCACAGTCTTCTTCATTGACTTGACATATCTTTTCAAATCTGACATCTTCATCATCATCAGAATTAATCTCTATGAAGTTAGCAAAGAATGTCCTCATGTCATTTGCAGCTTCAGATTCTTCAACTTCATGAACATTTGCAGAAACATCTGGATCCATATAAACAACAATTTGCATATTATTGTTAATATTACTCTCAGAAATATTCAGTTCATTATGCAAGAAAGACAGATCAGCATTTTCAATCATAACATTCACTAAATCCTGAATGTTGCAGTCTTGAACAGTTTCACCACTCTTTCCTTTATCACCAGCCACTTCTTCTTGAATATCTTCTCTAGCATCAGAAGATCCTTCAACTCTCGGTCTCTTTGCCATCTCCCCCTCATGGCCTTGATGATCATAATCATCTTGGTCATGTCGGCGCTTAAGAGACGGGTCGGCCTCAGTTCTGCAACTTTGTTCATGAAGATCAAGCCTGGAAGATAAATCAGAGAAGGCTTGAGACATAAAAGATTTGAGATCAGAAAAACTTGTACGAACTTCTAATCTGAATGCATGAAACTCATCAGATAAAGCACTAATCCGGTCAGATTCAGAAGAATGAACTAGAGGCGGCGTAGGTTGGATGTTCCGTAGCAAAGAAAGAAGATCTTGATCCTGATGTTGTGGCGGTGACATAGACAGTAGACGCACATATAGTAGATCAGACAACTCAGAAATAGGAAGGTCATGAAGAGAAGACCTTGAAGATGTACCAAAAGGAGTAGACATGGAAAGTCCCGCAGACATAGAAACCACCGAATGAAACGGAAGAGAAACAATCGGAGAAGTAGTTGAAGTCACAGCAGAAGAAGGTTCACGAAGAACTACCCCAGATGGGCGTCTGAAAGGAATCTCTGGAGGAATGACAGGCGTATCAATCTCAGGCATCTTGCCTTTGAAGAAAGTCTTCAACTTAAGAATCTGTGCTTCCTTTTCTGCATCCATTTTCTCTGATAACTGACGAATAACATCATTCAAGGTAGAGAATTTGTCAGAAGATACCCGAGCTTGATCAGAAGAAAACTCTACAGCTGGAACTTGAATAGCCGCAAGTGAAGTTGCTGGAGCTTGACTTTGTACCGAAGCTGAGGCTTGATCAAATGTTGTATCCAATTAATCTACTTGAAGATGTGCAACAGAAGGATTAGCAGGAACAGAATCATCTTCAGAGAGAACTTCTGTTGAAATAACCACTTCCGGTGTCCTAACCTTCCTTTCATAAACATTAAGACTTGGTTTATCACTATCATCATCATCATCATTATCATGATCAGAATATTCATCATCATTATCCCCATCAATATCGCTAACATGAACATCACCATCATCAGCATCATCAGAAGTAACATGAATAGGAGACTCATTAACAATTTCTGTTAGAACATTCTCAATTTGTTGAGAAGCAACATCCTCTTGAACTATTTCTTCTTCAACAAAAAGCGCAACTTCTTGCTCATCTTCAGCCTCTTTTTCAACTTCAGGCTCTTGTTCATAAATAGTTGCTTCAACTTCAACATCTTTTTCAGCAGCTTGATTGTCATGAGAAGGCTCATCTTGTACATCTTCCATAAACTCATTCTCCATGCAATATTCTATGACATCCTCATCTGTAACATCAGCGTAGTTGGCAATAAGAGCATACGGAATGGTCATAGAATAGTTGAAAGACCTCTTCTGCTTCTGAATATAAGTCATTTCAGTGTCTGGAACCTGAGGCCAAGATAACCTGCGAGGAATGGCTGGATTGCTGTGGAGCATGCTTCGAACAATAAGTTTCAGAAATTTAAAGAACGGAATGAACTTCCGTTTCTTGTTGGTGAACTTGTCATGTACCACCTCCGAGAGTTCGGTCCAAAAAATAAAAGTGTAGTCAACATGCAAGTCATAGACTACTGCATGGAATAATCGGAGATACATTAGACTGGCACTGTCTGTGCCAGAATGCTTCGATGTCAGGCACCTGATGATAACTGAGAACAGTACATACCATACTGGAGGTAGATTAGACTTGTCAAAGTCTGTAAATTTGTTTAGTTGACCAACATATCCAAGTTGTTTGATTCCCTCAAATACTTCTTCTTCTGATGGAAAACTGTCATAGGTAGTACGAACTGGTCTGGAGTTCGGCTCAGGAAGCTCTAGTACCAATCTCAGTCGCTTGTAGGAAAGGAAAGATTCAAATTGATCGATTCGAAGATCAAAGTGATGCGAACGAGCCATTTCATTCTTTGTTATAGAATTCCAAGCCTGTTGAGTGTAGACCTCCGGAACTTCAGCAACAGAAGACAGAGCTTGAGCAATTGGATGTCCTCGAAGAATAGATCGAATAACTGGATGGATCTTTATTCTATCAAAGTCCACATAACAGTTGTTCGGCTTCTAAGGCATATACATGATGGTTGGGAACACATCATTTGGTGTACGACGAGAAGCAGAAAGATCGGCTCCAACAGAAGGATGAGACGGCATGGGAGTATCATGAGAAGCTCGATCAGACGGATCATCGAGAATGACATTCTCATCTTGAATCATTGGATCTGTATTTGTTTTAGAAGACATAAAAGACCTGGAAAACAAAATGAAAAAGAATTAGACAAAAATAAAAAAATATTCTAAGTATGGTTTGTGTGCCAAGTTAGAAGCACAAACCAAGGTTTGCGTGTTGAACGTGAAACGCAAAGCCAAGTTTGCGTTTCAGTCATGAGTCGCAAAAGTAGATTTGCGTATCTAACATGGTCCGAAAACTATACTTAGAAAAACAAAACAAGACAAACAAAAACACTAAAGGAGGTTTGCGTATCAAGTGTGATGCGCAAAGTTCACTTTGCGTGTCCAACGGGAGACACAAACTAGACTTTGCGTGTCCTGTTGGTTGCGCAAAGTACACTTTGCGGGACAATCATACTTGATATATAAACCCAAAAAACCAAGGCAAGAAACACAAACACAAAGAGAGTTTGCGTGTCAAAGAGGAGACGCAAAGTAGACTTTGCGTGTCCTAGTTGATACGTAAACTACACTTGGAAGAACAAAGAAAACAAAAACAATAAGTTTGCATAACAAGTTAGAGGCGCAAAGTAGACTTTGCGTTTCTAGCTAGACGCGCAAAGTTCACTTTGCGTTTCTAGCTAGACGCGCAAAGTTCACTTTGCGTTTCTAGCTAGACGCGCAAAGTTCACTTTGCGGGTCAATCATCCTTGTTCAGAAACCTAGTTTTCGCGATTACCACAAAAACCAAAAATAAAGCAAGAAAACAAGAAATTAAAGATAAAAGAGGCATACCTGAAGATCGAATATCAGTTCTAAGCAAGACTCAATACTTGATTTAAGTAAAAATGCACAAAATCACAATCTGAGATTTTGGATAGTACGAGAAATACAAAAATCAGATTCTTGAATTTTCTAATCGATAATAAGCACAATCAAATCTAACTCAACATCAATAATCAAAGTTAATAGAATTGAAACATACCTTGATTTCTCGAAGCAAAATCTGAAAGAAATCAGATTAAAATTTTTGAACACAGACAGCGATTAGAGAATATGGGAGCCGAAAAGACAAAAAGCAAAGAACAGGTAGGCGGGAAAATGAAAATGAAAAGAAAAAAAAACACTATTTAAACCAAGAAAACTAAAACAAAACTAAATCTAAAAAACATAACAAAAAAATAATAAAAAAAAATTGTAAAAATATACCTGAAATCCTTTCACTCCCCCTACACAAATGCATAAAAATTTAACTGTTAGTATAGCAAATGTGTAGAAAAATCTAAGAAACATACATGTTTAACTTCTGATCAGCACAGATAATTTTCTTACTTACTCCCCCTCAAACACAGAAAAGATCAGATATCTTTTTCAGATAAGCTCTCCCCTTTGAAAATTGCACAGACCATATACAAAAAACTACAGATACTCAAACATAAAGACATCAGTATGAAAGATGATCATATTGAATATAAATTTTGAAACAACTGAATATATAAACTTTTAAACACTAAACAAATTGAAATCTACTTAGTAAAATTTCACAGATTTATCAGTCAGTTGAAATCAAGCATATGTTGTTGGATGCAAGACCAAGTATAATTGCATATCAAGTCAAGACATGTTCAGTTTCAAAAAAACTTCCAATTGTCTATTCAGTGTGCTCGCATGTGAACTTCAATTAGCTTCAAGAAAAATGCAATTCTAAAATTATTATAGAAAATTTTGCATGTACTGACACTAAGTCATCAAAAATTAAGACTTTCACAAATTTACAGGTTTATCACAACTCAAACATATCACCAAGTATCATGAGATGTGTGCTCATTGGCATCTTTTTAGCAGTGTGCACATTGGCATCTTCACATGAGTGTGCTCTTTGGCATCTTTTAAGCGTTGTGCACTTTGGCATCTTTTAATCAGAGAGTTCATTAAGTAAAGAACATGCCGTAAACGTAACTTTCTATCTGACCCTATTGCAGGATTTGGGTCAGCCACTCCCAGACCAGTTGGCCTTAGGGGACTAGGTGTCAAGCACCCCTTGGAACTTACTTTCCCGGATCAGAAAGGCTACATCGACACATCCTAAACCCATTCATACCAGTAAAACATGACTTTCGATCTGGTTCTATAGAAGGATTTCTGTTCGATCACTCCCAGACCAAATGACCTTAGGGGACCAGATGTCGAGCATCCCACGGAACTTACTTTCCTAAACCAAAAAGGTCACAGATACAAACTTTTAAACCCAACGATTTATGTATTTTAAGAATTTATTATTCATCTCAATCACTCAGATCAACGTCTAAATGCTTAGCCCATATTTTCATTCCGATCTATAATTCTGATCATTTAGGTAGTCTAAGCAAAGTAAACTATAAAAATTCCGACTCACATATCTTTAAAGCAGTATCAAAAGCTACAAACATGTTGCTGACTTTTCGACTTTTGTAAGACTTGAAAGTTGAACATATAAAACTTTAATATAAACAAATAACTTGTAAAAGATCCTAGACATACGTTTTATTCAAAAGAAAGAAAATCTATAAAATTTTATTTTATAGAATAAAATTTGTAAAGATTTAAACTTTTAAATTCAACATGCCTAACTTTGAAAGCAAAAAATTGAAACGTTTTTCATCTAAGGATTTTGTAAATATATCAACAAGTTGATATTCAGTTGGTACAAAATATAATTCAATAGTACCTTCTTCCACGTGATGCTTTATTAAATGGTACCGCATATCTATGTGCTTGGTCTTGGTGTGCTGGACCGGATTGACTGATATGGCAATTGCGGACTTGCTGTCACAATATATTGGCACTGTCTTGTACAACATCCCGTAATCCCGAAGTTGCGTTTTCATCCAAAGTACTTGAGCACATCAACTAGCTGCAGCGACGTATTCAGCTTCGACTGTTGATATTAAAACGCAGTTTTGATTTTTCGATGCCCAGTTTATCAGTCTGTCTCCGAGAAACTGAAGGTGACCTGAGGTGCTCTTTCGGTCCAATTGATTACCACCAAAATCTGCATCTGAATAAGCAATCAAATTATAGTCAGAACTTTTAGGATACCATAATCCTAAATAAGGAGTTCCTTTAATATATCTAGAAATGCGTTTGACTGCTAAAAGATGAGATTCTTTTGGTTTAGCTTAGAAACGGGCACATAAGCACGTGGAGAACATTATGTCCAGGCGACTGGCAGTAAGATACATCAGCGATCCGATCATCCCTCTGTATGTCTTTTGATCCACAACTTTTCCATCTGGATCGAGTCCGAGTTTGGCACCATGAGCCATCGGTGTTCCGATTGAAGTAGATTTGTCCATCTTGAATTTCTTCAAGATGTCAAATACATACTTTGACTGGTTGATGAAGATACCATCAGGAAGCTGCTTTACTTGTAAGCCGAGGAAGAAATTGATTTCTCCCATCATGCTCATCTGGAATCTAGAGGTCATAAGATCAGAAAACCATGTATACAAAGATTTGTTAGTAGCACCGAAAATAATATCATCAACATAAATTTGTACTAAGCAAATATCAACATTAGATCTATAAATGAAAAGAGTAGTATCGATAGACCCTTTGGTGAAGCCGGATTTGACCAAGAAAGCTGACAACTCGTCATACCACGCCCGTGGAGCTTGTTTCAAACCATACAATGCTTTATCGAGAAAATATACATAATCTGGATGATCTTTGTCAACAAATCACTCTGGCTGAGATACATATATTTCTTCTTTCAGTTTGCCATTGAGAAATGCCGTCTTGACGTCCATTTGATATACAGTGAAGTTGCTATAAGCAGCAAAGGCAAGAAACATTCGGATAGCTTCCAATCTGGCAACGGGTGCAAATGTTTCATCGTAGTCAATACCTTCTTCTTGTCGATATCCTTTGGCTACCAACCTTGCTTTGTTCCGCACGACGATACCATCTTTATCCTTTTTGTTCTTGAAAATCCACTTAGTGCCAATAACACTTTTTCCTTTCGGCCTTGGTACAAGTCTCCACACTTTGAGCACATCAAATTGATTAAGCTCCTCTTGCATAGCAATAATCCAATCTGGGTCCTCCAACACTTCAGAAACTTTTGTAGGTTCAATCTTGCTTAGGAAGCAAGTGAAGAGACATTCGTTGGAAGTAGCCGACTTGGAGCGTGTAGAAACACTGGCTTGAGGATCTCCAATAATTTGATGAATTGGATGAGATCTTGTCCATTTTGTTGTATGAGGGAAAGGATCAATTACATCTTGAACTACTTCTAATTGAAGAGAGGGAGGTGCAGAAACTTCTACATCAGATGAAGAGATAGAAATAGTTTCAACTTGAGGAGGAGGTATCTCAACAATCTTTGAATCAGATTCGGGAACAGTTTGTTGTATAACATCATTCTGTACTTCTTCCTGAAGTGATTCCTCTTGAACAGGTTGATCTTGAATAGACTCTTCTTGAGTATGTTCTTCATGAATAGGCTCAGTTTCTGATTGAACATTGTCTGATTGAACAAAATCTTGTTGTGCCAGTTCTTGTTGAACAGGAGAGACTGGAGCAGCATCATTGTCAGAGATTGATGTAGCGGAATTTGGAATAGATGAGCTCTCAGTTTCCTGATTCAAAACATTAGAAACATTTTCAGAGTTAGATCTAGGCACATCATCATAAAAGTTTTCAAACAGAAAATCAAGATCAGAAAGATTAGGAGAGGGAGTAGAAGAATCCTGGTTATCCGGTGAAAGAGCAGGTTCTGAACTGATTTGTTCAGAAACTGAATTGCTAGTAAAAGCGGGTTCTGAGCCTGAGTGACTAGAAACCAAATCAGCAGCTTCGTCAAATTTTACATTGACACTCTCTATGACCTTTCTTGCAAAGATTAGAAAAACTCTATAAGATACAGAGTTTGAAGAATAACCCACGAATACACCCTCGTCTGCCTTTGGACTAAACTTGTTGAGATTCTCCCTGTCATTCAACGTAGCATTTACACCCGAATGACTTGAAATACTTGATGTTCGGTTTGATCCCGTTCATAAGTTCATACGGTGTTTTATTAAAGAGACGATGCAGAATTGATCTGTTCTGTGTATGACAGGCAGTTGATACTACTTCAGCCCAGTAAGACAAAGGTAGACCTGAATAAGCGAGCATTGATCTGGCGGACTCAACGAGCGTTCTGTTTCTTCTTTCAACAACACCGTTCTGTTGCGGAGTACGTGCAGCAGAAAATTGTTGTTGTATTCCTTGAGATTCATAGAATGCCTGAAGAGTATTGTTTTTAAATTCAGTGCCATTGTCAGATCTTACCACTTTCACTTGGTTCTGCTTATTTGTTTGAGTTGTCTTGATGAGGTTGATGAGTACTTCAGGAGTCTCGTCTTTTGACTTTAGAAATTTTACCCAAGTATATCTGGAGTAATCATCAACAATCACCAAAACATATTTCTTATGTCCTAAACTCTTCGTCTTCATCGGACCACACAAATCAACATGCAAAAGATCAAGAATAGCCGACGTGCAGTGTTCAGGTTTAGGCTTGTGAGGAGCTTTCTTCATTTTTCCTTTCTCACAATCCTGGCATAGATGATCTTTCTGGAAACGGAGAACTGGAAGACCTCTCACTGAATCATTCTTGACCAGGCGATCCATATACTTAAAGTTGAGATGAGCTAAACGTTTGTGCCAAATCCAACTTTCTTGAACTGAAGCTTTAGAAAGCAAGCAGATATCTGAAGGAATTTTGATCTTGGAAAGATCAATGGTATATAAATTTGCGTGTCTTTTTCCTACCAAAAGATCCTTGCCATTATCATTCTTCACTGCAACTCTTTTGGATTTGAAGCTGACTTCAAGGTCTTTATCGCAGAACTGTCTTATGCTGAAAAGGTTGTGACTTAGACCCTCGACGTAGCTTACTCTTTTTACTGTTATGTTACCCGGAACTAGATCACCATAACCAATAATCGAAGCTGTCTCACAGTTGCCAAATTTCACACGACCGCAACATTTATCTTTAAAATTAGACATAAGTGATTTGTTGCCAGTCATATGTTTTGAACATCCCGAGTCCAGATACCATAACTGACTTAGCTCCACACACAGAAACTACACCTTTTTAGGTACCCATATGCTTATGGGTCCCTTGTTAGATTTATGTCTTTTATTTTTTACAGATTTATTTTTCATGCAAGAATGAAAGCAATTATCAATAGAAGATAAAACACAATTATCAGAATCAGAACTAGAAGAAGCATATGAGATATTCTTTGATATATCAAACATTTGCTTAAAAGAATATTTTGGGTTTTTATTACATGTAGCAAATGTATCAGTATCACAAAGATTGTCTACAAATTTAACTCCTAACAGTTCAGATTCTAAAATTTGTTGTTTCATCCTCCAAATCTGCCTTGATGACTTCCTCACAGTCCGATCTGAAGAAGAAAAAACAGAAACATTAGAATTTTCAGATAAGAGAGTATCATGTTTCTTTGACTTCTTTGATCTTCTTCTTTTACGCTTCTTTTTATAAAATTGAGCATTTAGCAGTAAAGAATCATCAATAATTGGATCAGAAGAAGAAACTTTATCAAAGAAATCAGTCTTAGCATTTGACATTGAAGAACTAGCCTCAGAGTGAAAATTTTCAAAAATGCGCAAGTCTGGAGGAGGTTTGCGCGTCCAACTGCATGCGCAAACTGTCAGTTTGCGTTTCCAACGTGGAACGCAAATAGCCATTATTTTGTAAAACTTTAGCATTTTCCTTGGAATCTTTTGACAATCCAGAAGAAATTTTATCTTCAAAACTTGTTTTCATTATAAAAAGAAATAAATCGTTTTCTAAACAAGTTTGAAGATTTTGTTCTTCCAATCCATCTTCAAGATCAACAATCTTACCTTCTAACACTAATGGGGGAATGTATTTCTTAGTATCATAAGACACTTGAGATACATTTTCCTTATCATTGTTAGTAAAAATATCAACAAAATCTGTTGAAAATGAAGATTTATTGAAAGATTTGACATCTAAAATATTTTTAGATTTTCTAGATTTCTTAGATTTGTCAGGAAAATACTTTGCATTTTCAGAGGTGTAAACAAATGGCATTTCCATCCTCTTGTTTTTCATTCTTTTCACATTTTCTTCTTCCAAAATTTGTTTCTCAGTTGTCCAAAAGAATTTAAACTGAGAAGCATATCTTGCAAGAGTAAAATGATCATACTCGTATAAAGTAGGAACTTCATTTTTAGCATGATTTAAAAAATGCGGGTTTTCAAAACCAAGTCCCCACTTTTCTTTTATGGCTTCTTCACTCCTTGGTTTATTCATGTAAATGGTTTGCTCAGACTGTTCTCTTTTATACAGTTTCCTTTCTAAAACAATTATTTTGTCAAAAAGAATTTTATTTGAAGAAGTCATTTCAGTCAACGAATCACGATAAGTCTGATTTGAATTTTCTAACTTGGCCAACTGCTTATTAAATTTCTCTTTTGTGTCAATTAAAATTGACTTTTCATCTTTTAAAGAAATTTGCAGTTTTTCGATTAAATCAGACTTTTCTTGAGTTTTAAACTTTTCAGAAACGAACTTTGAGCGCAATTCATGCAAAGCAGTGATAAAAACATTCATTTGAGATAAAAAGAAATTATAGTTAAACTCTGATATTACCTTAGAACAATCAGATGAGGTGTCATCTTCCTCATCATCAGATTTGTCATCACCTATAAAGCACATAGCCGCAGTTTCCTCATTTTCAGCCTCGTTGTCCGAATGATCCAACCAGTATTCTTCTTCGGCCAACAGGATGGTTCCACTTTCGTTCTTTTCAGCTAGAGCCAACTTCTTTCGGTAAAAAGCAGCATCCTTTACCACTTTGACTCTCAATCCTTAACCATATGTCCAGGCTTCCCACAGTTAAAATAATTCATCACCTTTTTGTCATCTTTCTTTTGGTCAACTACCTTAGCCGGTTCATACTTTGGAATGTATGTCTTTAAAGGAGCACCAGGTTCTATCTTCTTAGAACCAGAAGTAAACCGCAGGTTGTTTGAACCAGATCTGTGCTTGAATCTTTTCTGATAGTGCTGAGTCAAAAGTATCATGGCCTTTTCTAGCGCTTTGCCATCATCATCTGTAGATCCATCATAAGCCGATTCGGTCAAAGTTTGCTCAGCCAGTTGGCTAGCTATAAGAGCAATGGGATCTGCTGACAGAGGCTTGTTCTTCTTATCCATTTTCGCCTTCTTCTCCATTACCATAGATTCATCTATCAACAAGATTTAGTATAACTCCTGAATTGGCATGGTTGAGATTCTGACATCGTTTCTCATTCTGTGGCATGACTTGTTCCACTCAGGTTGTAAAGCGTTCAGAAACTTCAAGTTAGCCTCCAACTCCGTCTTGGTAACTTTAATCATGTAGAGATCATTGATAACAGCCCAGAATCGATCAAAAACATTTTTCAAACTTTCCCCATCCTTGGCCTTGAACTTTTCAAAGTTGTTCATGTATCTGGTTTGTCGTAACTGAGTAGACATTGCAGTACCAAGCATAATCTTCACAAGTTATGTCCACATCAGCATTGGGTTATGTTTGAAGCAATCGATTCTGTTATAGATGGAGTTGGGAAGAGCAAGGATCAGATTTGACTTAGCCTGACTGTCTGCTTGATATCTTAAGAGCTCTTCAGCTTCATAATCTCTTAAAGCTTTTTCAACTGTTGAGGCTAGAGTAGTAGCAGTTGCTGGGATCACTTTCATTGGCCTCTCCATAGGACCCTCATTCAGAGATTTCATCATGTTTTCCCCATTCGGTTGCCTTTCAATAAAATTGATAAACCGATCCTGCCACTGTTCGAATTCGTTCTCATTGATGAGTACAGGTGGACGAGTATCAGACCCCAAAGACATCATGAGGTCATTCTTGTAGAGTTGTGCTTGCAAAGACATCTTGTGAAAAAAAATTAGAAAATTTTCTAAGTATGGGAGACGCGCAAACTAGAGGTTTACGTTTCAAGAGAGAACCGCGAACTGAACTTCGCGTTTGCTTAGTGAAACGCAAGATGAAGCTTTATGTGAATAGACTATGCGTTTGCTTAGAGGAACGCAAAATGAACTTTGCGTTGCAAGTATGATACGCGAATTAAAACTTTGCGGGTTAAGACTTTGCGTTTGTGAGAGAAGCGAAAACTTGATGCACGAAGATCTTTTCGCTTGAAGAGTGAATCGCGAAGTATACTTTGCGTATATAGAGTGAAACGCAAACTGATGGTTTGCGTATTAAACTAGAGCCGAGAAACTAGAAGCTTTGCGTTTCCAACGTGAACTGCAAACCTGAAAATTCACTAACACAAGAGTTAGACCACAAAGAACTTTAAGCAAAATATATGAATGAAGCGCAAAGCATTATGAATGAGGCGCAAACTTATATGAATGAAGCGCAAACTTTAACAACTTACAAATTTTCGCAAAATCAAATCAAACCAAGAAATTTATGCATGAAAAACATACACTTAATATCGAAAACACCGTTCTAACAACTTTTGATTATCAAACTCGATTAAAAACCACTAAATCTAAAAATCTAGAATGAAACAGTACCGAACTCGTGTTTTTCCAGAAAACTTTTAAACTCAAAATTGATGATCTAAACTTGATTTTCTTGTAAAACAACTTGAAACACAAGAGATCGATAAACAAAAACGAGTCTACTGAAATCAAAAACAAACACAATTGATCACAAACACATCCAAATTTGATGAGAAATCAAGAAAACGAGATTTTCTTGAAAACTTCAAGAAAATCGATCAAATTTTCGATTTCAATCACCAATTCAGATTCGAAAATACAAACTCCCAATCCTCTCAAGATTCAGATTGCTCTGATACCAATTGAGAGTCCAGGAATCTCTAAATCTTTAGAGAGAGAAAGTAGAGAAGCGCAAAGTAAACTGATGTATTAAAATGTGAGTGCCAAGGTTCCAAAACAAAGGCTCTAAGGGGACTTAAATACCCCTAGCCTTTACAAAACATATAGAACATTAAGAGCAGTCTAGACTAGAAAATAAATACAATGATTACTATAAAAACAGATCTAACATTATATGAGAAAACTCGGACCTCCAATCTTCACAAATCAACTGAATGATTATAAGCACTCAAAAATCTGGATCACAACTAAAGCACCAGAACAATGTTTGCAAGCACTCACAATTCTGATTGATCAGGTCAGAAAAATGATTAAGAGCACTCAAAGGTCTAGCATCGTCAAGAAAACTCTAGAATGATGATTGCAGATACTCAAACTGCTAATCAAATCAATCGAAGAGTAAATCCAAACATGCAATGTCTGAAAATCTTGACAAACATGAGCTCTGTGAATCTGAGTCAGTTGTGTAGAAATATGTGATAGTCTAAAAGTTGGAATGATGATACATATGCGATCAGCAAAAATCTCATGAACAGATTGTCGAAAAATCTGTTGGATCATACAAATAAGCAACCGTCGAGAAAACCGAACGAGAAAATTTCGGAACAAATACAAAATATTCTTTAAAGTTTCTGTATCACGAATCACGATTAAAGTACAAATATAAAAGAATTAATAGTCGATTCTCAGATTACAATGAAATCAACAGCCGCCTACAATTTCAAAGCAATTAAAATTTAGTAACAGCCGTCGATCAGGTTGTTTAAAAATAGCCGCCAAATTCACCGACCCATTAACATCATCAGCCGTCGGATGCCAATTTTGATTCCATCGATCAATTAACAAAAACATCCGCCGTTTGCAAATCTTTAAATCATCCACCCATTAACAGTGCACTAATCGAACAATCACATTTGAAATTAAAAAGTGGATGTCATGGAATCAACAGAGCCGCCATCCAATTTTAATCATAATTTGCTTTAAACTCCACCGACCCACTAACATTTGAATCACTCAATCACATTTGATTTAAAAAAAAAAAAAATACTTGGTTCCAATGCTTTCTAATCCGGATAACATATCAAAGTTTTGAAGCCATATACATTTATCAATCACCATCAAATCAATTTTGTGCAATTAAATCACAAATTAAGCTCCAAACACCCAAAATCAAATCCAGATCACATATTCAAAATTTTTGGACCGTAGAATCACGAACTGTTGGAATACGATCAAATCAAAGAAAAAAAATTCTTAGATTCGGCTCTGATACCACATGTTAGGATCAAACGCTTACCACTACGCCAAAAGCAATTGATTTTGACGTAGTGGTAATCTCTTGATTCTAACAAGACATTTCTATGTATCACTATTAATTAATATATTATATTACTATAATTTTTTTTAATTATATTATTAAATATGTAATTGATTATTTTTTCTAGATGTCATTAAAATATATAAGATAATGATTGAATTCTAACAAAAAATACTTAATTTTTGTATATAAAAAACATTATATTATTAAGCATAAATTAAACAAATTTATAAAAAAAACATTATCATTTTCTCAAAACCATCCAAAATCGTACTGTAAATCGACAAAAAAGTAAAATGAAACATTAAAATCGTGATATATATCTCACTGCATTGCGCGAGTACGCTTCTAGTTATATTATAAAGCATTTGAGAAAAACTCTTAAAAACAAATTTGTATGCATCAAGTATTGTTTGTTGATGCATATTACTTTAAATTCAAGATTACGATTTATGATACATGAATACAACTATTTAAATCTAAGTGTTTGAATTCATAACTAGCTGATAAACATCGCATTTTAAATATAAAAAATCTAAAATATATTGAGGATAATCATTAAAATGTAACAAAATACTTAATTATTATTTTATAAAAAAAACATTACATTATTAAACATAACATAACTTACATCATTATTAAACCATATTAAATTATATTAAAAATGAAATTAAACAAATTAAAAAAAACATTATTGTTTATTAAAATCATACAAAACCGTATTAAAATCGACAAAGACAAAAAAGAAAAAAAAAACTAAAATCGAGATGTATCGCACTGCATTGTGTGACTACACTTTTAATAAATTAAAAAGAATAAAATATTCGTTTTTCAATATTTTCAATATGTTAATCCAATATCCAAGACTCCAACAATTTGTCTATAATATTTTTAAAGTAGAGAAAGAAATGTTAGAATCTCTAAAAAAAAAAAAAAAAAAAAAACACATCTAACTCCATATTCCATCATTAATTATACCATTACATTTTAATAAAAAATATTCCTCACCCTACACCATCAAACTCTTAGCATTTAAATATTTTTTTCTATCGACACCAAGACACTCTCAACATTTAATTTTAGTGGTTATATTGAACAAACTTTCAACATTTAATTTTAAATAATTTAAATTTGAAAAAGATCTTCTCAAAAGTAAACCCCAATAAATGCAAACATGTATATATAAATTGACAGAAATATTGATAGCATATAGGTCAAGAAAAGATATATATTCATTTAGTTCCTTTGTAAATGACAATCTTTCTTCTATTTTTTATTTTTACTTCAGGTTAATTGCTCTTCTCTTTGCTATCTTCAGATGTTCTTGTGATGTTAGTTCTGGAATATTTTTCATTCTTTATTTGTTTTACAGGTATAATGAACTTCCCTCAAGAATCATATGTTGCTTGTTCTTGTCATCATGACGATGATTGTTCCTATCTTAATTGCCCGCGACATACTTGGCGCGTGTGTTTTTTTTGTTCATGTGGTTGTTTTGAAGCGGAAGAATGGAGAAATCAAAGAACTCTTGGTACCAGTAAAGTTAATTACATCGGTGCTCGAAAAACTCAACAAGAACTGCAACTCCAAATCAAACCTTAATAGGCATGTTATGTTTTGTACATGTGATCAATTGAAAAAAAATTACAAAATAAAAGTTATCGTATCGTCTATCAACGAACCTTTTCCTTTTTTTCTTGTCATATACTACACATTTTTATTGCACACATGCAATTATTCTCGCTAAAATGAAAGGAAAAATAGTCTTGGGAAACTTTGATTATGTTTTTATGAATATCAACGATTTGTTTAAAATGACTATCATCGCGTTAGGTATGCAGACATGATTGGATTGGATTGGACTGGACGGACATTGTAGAACTGGATGGGACAGTATAGATCCCAGAAACAGTGGAATCACAGATAATAATCAATAAGCAATGAAGATTTAATCACAATTGTTGGTCATATGATTAGATTTATCAATAAAGGGTTTAAGGTTTACAAAGAGAATTTCTGATACGGATTAGTAAACCTATGAATGACCATTCCCCTATAACCCTAATCTCAGAAAACAAACCATTAAATACTAAGGCCTTGGGTTCTAAAGCCCATTAAGCCAAGCAACCCATTTAACAATAAAAGGCTTTTTACAACGCTCTAAATAATAAAACAATTAAACCCTATAAATGTGTTATACAACTTTCAACGCACTAGGACTTTTAGTCCCAACAATCTCCCCCTAAACTTGAATAAGGCATTTATCATCTGGAGACCTTCAGGCCTTGATCTTTTCTCCCTCTTGAATCTTTGAAAAACTTTGGTGTTGCATGTCTTCATGTCTTTCCCATCTCCCCCTTCAATAAAACTCTTGGTCTTCATAGTTTCAACTTTATAACCAGATTCAATGTACAATAGCCTCGACTAAATGCACGATTGAGCAGTTTTCAACTGTAGAAACTCAACACATCATATCAGCACACAAGAAAGACAATGTGTGAGTTACATGACATTCCACGGTGCATCTTCAGTTTAAAAAACAAAAAATTTGTCTTTGAATCTCGAGTTGAATATGCTTTCAGCTTAAGAACTCGTTTCAATCAGCTCGTAGGAGGTATCAATGAGTAGCAAACACCACTTGATAGGGATAGAAGAAATGCATTCTTTGAAATCCAATGGATTTTCAACCTTAGATTTAAGAAATTCTGTTACTCCCCCTCAAATTTTGCTAATTCCCCCTCAACATGATAATATGTGTCTTTGAATCTGTATATCGTTCTCCCCCTCATGATGATTAGGAGCATCCTGAGCATTATATATCTTCAAAGACTAACCGTATGAGTAGCAAAAGATTAGATAAAACAATTTAGAAACCAAAGGTAACAGCTAACACAGAAACACATTAGTCACTTTATCACAACAATTAAAAATGATTGTGTGGCTTATTTTCAGAGATGGCATCGATGTATCTCTGATAGGACTTCCAGTTATCATTGAAGTAAAATATTAAAAAATTACTTCTCAAACTATTCTGGCAATATCACAAAGATATGCAAGTGGAACCCCAAAGATTCGTACGTGTATGAAAGAAATATAATCATGTCGATTAGGCTCAAAAATTGATTCAACCTGGGTCGCAGGTTAGAAATCAATAGACACAGTGAGATGAATATGAAGTTCGAAGACCGGAGCTGATGTCTTCCTTTTTCAATATCTAAGACCTCCGAGTGAGGAATAGATAGATTATGTGCTAAATCTCCGTGAATATATGAAACAAGTATCTTTTGTGAGATACATGAGTGGCTAAGTGGGGTGACACGAGTTATCGACACTGGGTCCATGTATGTTTCAATATTCATCTCCAAAGAGAGAATGAATAGATTATGTGGTTACCCGGATAACTGACTCGGTTTGGTAAGGACCAATAATTCTTTTAAGTCATGTCACATCCTCACCATATTCTTTTCACTCCAAATTCATCTATAAAGCTAGACCCCTCACTAATATCTATGAATGGGATGTGTTTCTTGGGTAGGTCCTTTTGGTTCTGGATTGATCATAGAAACTTTATGAGCCCTGACACTCCTTTTAACTCGCCAAAGATAAAACATTGAAGTGAAATTTCTGATCAGAAGTCAAAAACATTTAAGAACGAGTCTTGAATTGAAGTGTTCAGAAGTCGATATGAAAAATAAACAACATGGTACTCCCCCTCAAAAGATGGCCTAACCCTTGATTGTAGTCATGTGATGTGAATAATCTGAATTAAATCACACATGACCTTCCTGTAAAACAGATTAGGAATATTTTGGTTTTGGTATCCATGTTGTGATGGATCCTTGATGGTTAGTCGCCTTAGCTTTTAATCTATTAAACTGAGGATTGGGGATGCTATAAGTACCATACCAATTATTAACATACCTTGAATCCACAAAGTCACTATTTCCACAGTAAGTGCAACAGATCTTTGCTCGGTTTAGACTGATCAACTTTCCTGTATAATAAACATAAGTAGGTGAATCAGTATTGGAAATAGATGACTTTGTATCAACTACAGGAGAATCATGAGACTTGTTTCTTTCACTGTCTTTTGTAGTTGGTTTATTTCTCCAAACCATTTTTACTTTTCTGAAAAAATGACTATCTGAAGAATCATTAAGCTCGCAATCAGAAGAACTGGAGTAGTAAGTATGTCTTTTGTTAGAGGTGCCACTCTTTCTTTGTTTCTGTGAACGTCTTTTAGATTTTTTCTTTGAAGATTTGTTCACGTAAACCTTTTGAGAGACAGATGTAGAACATTCGCCTTGACTTGGAAGTTTTGGATCGAAATCAAACTGGTCTAACTTACTGTCTGAATATACCTCTGAATTCAAAAATGTTGAAAATTCCATTTCCTCATCAGATGTGGCATTATTACTTGTGGGATTTGGGTAACTGGATGGATTTTTTTCCTTTTAAAGGATCATTTGCGGAAGCATTTTAAAAATCAGAATGGCGTTCCTTTTTTAAACACTTCAATTGAGGCTCTTTTCCTTTATCAGAAGAATTTGGTGAAGAATCACCCAAAAAAGCTTTAGAGGAAGAGGTATCTGAGGGTGGATAAGAATGTTCTGACAAATTAATTTTCTCACCTAGGAGGAAGTCAAGCTTAGCTTGAAGCTCAGCTTTGTGGAGTTGCTCTTTCATATATGCTGCCAAGACAGACAGTTGAGAAGTAAGCCTGTTTATCTCTGTCTGAAGATATTCTTTCTCCTCCCTAGATTCAGATTCCTTTTTATCGGAATTGAGGCACTCAGGTTTGGATAATAATTCTTGTTTTTCCTTTTGAAAATTAGTTTTTTCCTGTTCAAATGACTCTTCTAGCTGAACAATTTTCTTTTCTAAAATCAGAGGTGGGACATAGATTTTGTGATCCATCGATTCCTCCTCAGGTTCAACGGGTTTTGAATCAAGTTTAGCCTGAGAATAGCTTCGAAAATAGTCATTTGACAGAAAAGTGGGTTTATCGGTGTTATATGACGCATTCAATGAGTCATACACAAAAGGAAGTTGCATCGTGACAGTATTTTTCCTTCTCAAAGTTTCCAGCTCCGGATCCTCATTATCAAGTGGTTTGGTCCATCTGATTTTGTATTCTGGGTAAGTCTTGTCCAAACCCAAGAATTTGATAGCATATAAAGTGGGTACATTGGACAAGACCTTTTTCAGATAATGCGGGTTATCGTAACCGAGACCCTTTTCTGGATTAGAGTGTTGGGAATTCAGATGAATTGTGTGTTTTGTTTGACCAATTTTATACAGTTTCAGTTCGAGATCCTTTAACTTATCAGTTAACCTTTTATTTTCATTTTCACACGAAACACGTTGACTGACAATCTCAATTTTCTCATTTTCTGACATACGAAGCTCATCAGTCAGTTCAGCTACTTTGGTCTTTAACCGCTTAGTTTCTTTTGAAAAAATTTCGCATTGTTCCTTTAGGCTAGAAATTTCGCACAAGTTTCCAGCAGTTTCTACAAGTTGCCTATCAATGGTGTCATGCTATCTTTCAACCCAAGCTTCTAAACGAGAAACTTTATTTTTTAGATCAGAATAAGTTGGATGAGACATTGTTGCCTGAAAAACTTGAAGTCCAAGGGTTAAACTTGACGAGAGAGGAAACTTTAAAGTATATGGACCAAAAGAGACAATGAGTGAAACTTGAAAATTTAGGGATTAAACTTGACAAACTTTGAAACCTTTGAAGTACGAGGACCAAAAGTGAAAGAAGTAAAACTTCTAACGAACTTAACTGAAAATTAACGGAAAAAGGACTAAAAATGAAATAAAACTAACTAATCTAACAAACTAATGAACACTAACTGGACTAACGAAAAAAGGACCAAAAAGTAAGAAATTTAACGGCAAACTAACGGAAACACTATTCATCGTCTTCTTCATTGAGCCAACCTGCAAAACTTTGAAACATTTAGAAATATTAAATACAAAACGATCGTTAGGGTTCCCTGATCACTTCTCAACTGATTAAAACTCAAACGGTCAACCCACGATCACAAACGAACCAACCGAAAACTTTTTCGGAAAATGATCAAAAACTCAAAAACTCATTATGGGTTAAAACTTTTCAACCAAAATTGATCGTTTATGTTCCCTTAAGCTCCCTCAACTGATTAAACTTCAAACGTTCAACCCACGATCACAAACGAAGCAACCGAAGGTTTTTCGGAAAACGAACGAAGACTAAAAAACTCGAAATGGGTTAAACTTTTTCGAACGAAATCAATCGTTTAAGCACAGTAAACACTCGTAAACACTTTAAAAATGATAATCTACGTCCACGATCACTACCAAACCAACCGAAATGTTCTGAAAGAAATTGATTAGAAGGAACTATATATATATATGCTATGTAATTAGTATGTTGCACTGGTTGAAAAGGAAATCCATTTGAGAAACAAAAATCCATTTGAGAAACAAATCAACGGTTGTTTCGATCACATCCTTAACCGTAATCAACAAATTGTTGGGTTCATAAAACCAAATATTTCCCTTTATTGATAAAACTTACATAGACAATTAAAAAACAGAAAAGTACATATTTATAGACATGAAAGGGACATATCCCTTTGACCAAGAGACACAATGTTTTGAAAGGAGACAATCCTTTAACCAAAGGATGCAACGGTTCAATATCTGACAGTTATAGAAACTGCCATACGCCAAACAATCTGCCATATGCCAAGCTGTTTTGTCAATTATACTAGCTTATTTTCAACACTTCCCCTTAAGCTAGTAGTGATAATACTCCCAAACTTTCTTTCATAACCATGAAGCTTCCAGTTTGTAATGCCTTAGTGAAACCATCTGCAACTTGATTCTTTGTTCCACAAAAATCAATTCTTACTTCATTATTTGCCACAAGCTCTCGTATGAAGTGAAACTTGATCCTGATGTGTTTACTTTTCCCGTGAAACACTGGATTTTTGGACAATGCGATTGCTGATTTGTTGTCACAGAAAATAGTAGTTGGATCTCCATGTGAATGTTCAAGCTCATCCAATATTGCTCTCAACCATAACGCCTGACAGCCTGCAACAGAAAGAGACATGTATTTTGCCTCTGCAGAAGACAAGGCTACCACACTCTGTTTCTTAGTTTGCCATGAAATAGCCCCTGATCCCATATGAAAAATGTAACCTGATGTGCTTCTTCCATCATCGAAGTTCCCTCCAAAGTCACTATCATTGTATCCTATGAGAGTAAAATTCCTTGTTTTTTCATAAATTATCCCATGATCAAGAGTCCCCTTAACATACTTAAGGATCCTCTTTCCTGCCTCCCAATGTCTTTCTTTTGGAGTTTCCATAAATCTGCTAATCATACTAACAGAAAAAACCAAATCTGGTCTAGTTGCTGTTAGATACATGAGGCTACCTACCATGCTTCTATAAAGACTTGTATCAACCTTGTCATCTTTGCTGACCTTAGAGAGTTTGAGTCCAAACTCCATAGGAGTACTAGCAGGAGATGAGAGCTTCATATTAAATTTATCAAGTAAGTTTTGTGCATACCTGTGTTGGGAAATTTTGATCTTTCCATCCTCTTGCCTTACCTCTATTCCAAGAAAATAATGCAGTAAACCCATATCGGTCATGTCAAATTCTTTCTTCATAGACTCTTTGAAGTTCTCTATCATTTCTTGTGAATTCCCTATGAAAACCAAATCATCCACATAGATGCAGACTATGAGGATCAAACCTTTGTTCTTTTGAGTGAATAATGTATGTTCTTGTGGACATTTCTCAAAACCACTTGACAAAAAATAATGTTCAATTCTTCAAATGGCAGACCTTGTATTCTTCCATTTTCTTCACATAACCTTCAGGTTGTTCAATGTAGACATCTTCTTCTAAATCCCCATTTAGGAAGGCGGATTTAACATCCATTTAGTGAACCTTCGAACTGTTTTGGGCTGCAAGTACAAGTACCAATCTTACGGTCTCTAAGCTTATAACAGGGGCAAACACTTCTTGGTAGTCTACTCCATACTTTTGTTTGTAGCCCTTTACTACCAACCTTGCGTTATGTCTATCCACCTCTCCTTTCTCATTTAACTTTGTTTTATATACGCATTTGACTCCAATGGATTTGTGACCTTTTGGAAGATTGACAAGTTCCCAAGTATGGTTTTTCATGATAGCCTCTATTTCTTTATCCATGGCCTCTCTCAATTTTCTTTCTTGACAAGCCTCTTCATAAGTCATAGGATCTGCATCTGAGAATAGAGCAAAATCTGCCACATCGTCAAACTCTATTCTTCTTGAGTTCTCATAAATATCTCTCAAGCTTCTAAAACCTCTTTTTGGAGGGGTTTCTGAATTGGAAGTAGATCCCTGAGATATATTTGTTCCTTGAGGTATAGGAGAACTTGTAGAAGAGACTGTTAATGGAGATTCATCTTGATTTTCTTGATTTGTAGCCTTCTTGCTGTGTTCATTGTAATCTTCTACGATTTGTGGATCCTTTTCTTCCTGTTTTTCTATTACATCCCATTTCTTTCCTTCTTCAAAGACTACATCTCTACTTACTATTATTGATTTAGTGATAGGATTATATAATTTATATGCTTTTGATCTATCACTATAACCAATAAAAATAGTCTTTTCAGACTTATCATCTAGTTTGGTTCTCTTTTATGCAGGGATATGGGAATATGCAATGCAGCCAAATGTCCTAAGATGTCCAACAGTGGGCTTGTACCCACTCCATACTTCTTGTGGAGTCATATCTGAAAGACTCTTGGTAGAAGTTCTATTCATTAAATAGGCTGCATAAGCCACTGTCTCTCCCCAAAAAGAATTGTCTAGATTCTTTCCCTTCAACATACTCCTAGCCTTTTCTATTATACTCCTGTTTGCCCTTTCTGCTACCCCATTCTTCCGTGGGGTATATCTTGTAGTAACTTGATGATGTATACCATGTTCTTTAAGGAATTCCAAAAAATAAGTTGAGTTATACTCACCCCCACCATCTGATCTAATAGCTTTTATAGGGTGACCACATTGCTTTTCAACATAAAGCTTGAAAATCTTGAAGTTGTTGAACACTTCAGATTTTTCTTTCAGAAAGTATACTCAAATCTTTCTACTATAGTCATCTATGAAATTTAAAACATACTTGTTTCCACCAATGGAAGGAGTCTTCATTGGTCCACACACATCTGTGTGGATAAGTTCCAAAGGCTTAGTGGCTCTCCAGGTTTTCTCGTCTGGGAATGATTCCCTTGCTTGTTTGCCAAGCATGCAACTCTCACATGTTTCATCCAACTTGTATACACTAGGCAATCGTCGTACTAAGTTATTTTTCTACATGTAATGTAGATAACCCAAGTTTGTATGTCCGAACCTGTGATGCCATAGGAGAGAATTCTGCCTTGTGCTTATGTTGAATGAGAATAAGGTGTCCCCCTTAAAACTAAAAGGAAACATCTTATTTGTTGTCATGCTAATTCTTCCAAGAATATTGCCATATGAATCCTTAATCTCACATGTTCCCCCTTTGAAGTGTATGTCATATTCCTTTTGTAGTAATTGTCCAACACTAAGAAGATTATGTTTCAATCCAGGAACATAATACACATTTGGTATTCTCTTCTGTCCAATTTTTGTATCAACCATAATTTCTCCTATTCCTTATACATTTAACCTCTTATCATCACCAGTTCTGACCTCCTTCTTTTGAGTTTCTTCTCTCTTAACAAAGATATCCTTGTTCCCAGTCATGTGATTGCTGCAACCGCTGTCAACATACCATGTATCGCAGGAAGGGACTTCTTGGGTGCTAAGCATCATGAATAAGGTATCACTTTCATTTTCATCTTCTATGTTAATGAAAGTGGAATCTCTTTCTTCTGCATCCTCTTTCTGCAGTATTTGGCGATGTGGCCAAATTTTTGGCAGTGATAACATTGCACAGGAGGAGTTCCTTTACCTATGCCTCTTCCTTTAAATCCACCTTGTTGTTCTCTTACAGATGTCTTGTTACTTTCTATCAAAGGATTTGCAGACTGAAGTTGGAAGTCCTGTTCAAATGGATTTGAATCAAATTGTCTCATTCTTAGTTCGTGGGACTGTAGAGTTCCAAGTAGGCTTTCCAACGAAAGAGTTGAGAGATCTTTGGATTCTTCAATTGCCACCACGATATATTCGAATTTTCTGGTTAGGCTTCTAAGAATTTTCTCAACCACTCTTGTGTCATCCAGATATACTCCATTTAATCGTAATTGATTAAGTAACAGAATTACCCGATTGTAAAAATCTTCTATAGTCTCTGAATCTTTCATACTTAAACTGTCGAATTGGCATCTTAAGGTTTGTAATTTCATGACTTTAACTTTGTCTTCTCCTCTATAGGTTTTATAAAGCATATCCCATGCTTCCTTCGATGAACTTGAGGATGAGATTCTCTCAAAGATGACTTCATCCACAGCCTGGTAAATCATATAGAGTGCTTTCCTGTCCTTTTTCTTTAGTTCTCTTAATTCTTCTTCTTGATCCTCAGTTAATTCATCAATATCTTCATATTCATCAAAACCTTGATCGATTATGTCCCAAAGATCTTGTGACTCATATAGAACCCTCATCTCTATGCTCCAATGATGATAGTTTTTCCCATTTAGTTTGGGAAGTTGGAAATGCAGTGAGTTATTCGAAGTTGAGGCCATTGATGCCTAGGCTCTGATACCACAATGTTGGGTTCATAAAACCAAATATTTCCCTTTATTGATAAAACTTACATAGACAATTAAAAAACAGAAAAGTACATATTTATATACATGAAAGGGACATATCCCTTTGACCAAGAGACGCAATGTTTTGAAAGGTGACAATCCTTTAACCAAAGGATGCAACGGTTCAATATCTGACAGTTATAGAAACTGCCATACGCCAAGCAATCTGCCATATGCCAAGCTGTTTTGTCAATTGTACTAGCTTATTTTCAACACAAATCACCATGAAAACAAATGATGACAATTTCCAGATAACACAAATTCTTAGCAGCCGGTCATCAATTTTAAAGCAATCAAACGGACATCTGCCGATTATCAATTGTAAACCACCAAAAAAAAATTAACAGCAGCGGGTTACAAAAATTCTACCACCGACCCACTAATTTTGTAGCCAATCATAATTGAGATTACTACTCAGGGATGGCACAGATTATCGTGTTGCTACAAGGTCCCGGGAGTTGCTACAAACCGGGAGTTAGCAAGGCCCCGAGAGATGATGGGTACCGGGAACGGAGGTATCAGGAAAAGGGTACCGGGAAAGGATGGAGCCAGATCCGGGAGATCAATAATTTGGGTTTGGTGTTCTTCGAACAAATCGGCGATAAACTCTCACTAAGAACACCTTTTAAAACCAAAATTGAACATTGGTTTTTCTTATCAATCACAAAGACAAATACAATTTACTTAAAAACCAACTAAACTCAAAACAAGAACTTTGATTTTATGAACATAGTAAGCTGCTGAAAACCCAAAGTTGATAAACTTAAAGAATCGATAATAAGTAGAGATTTAGACAAATCTTTTTGATCGTATCGAATTAAAATTAATTCGATTCTGCTCTGATACCAATTGTAGATCTCAGAAACAGTGCAATCACAGATAATAATCAATAAGCAATGAAGATTTAATTACAACTGTTGGTCATATGATTAGATTTATCAATAAAGGGTTTAAGGTTTACAGAGAGAATTTGTTATACGGATTAGTAAACCTATGAATGACCATTCCCCTCTAACCCTAATCTCACAAAACAAACCATTAAATATTAAGGGCTTGGGTTCTAAAGCCCAAAGCCCATTAAGCCAAGCAAGCCTATTTAACAATAAAAAGCTTTTTACAACGCTTTAAACAATAAAACAATTAAACCCTATAAATAAGTTATACAACTTTCAACACACTGGGACTTTTAGTTCTAACAGACAGGACTAGAAACGACATAATAAGACTTAACAAGACAAGTTGTCTGTCTGTTGTTTGGTATAACTAGAGATGGACAGGACATGACTAGACAAGTAGCCCCAAAAAATGTTTGATGATTTTGTATATCATATAATAATTATAAATTACACAAATCAAGTAAATATTTTAATAATTTAATTTATGTACATTTTTACACAATTTTCATATACATAGGGACGTACATATATAATAGCACCAAGCTTGAATGAAGATTTTGATATAATAATGATGGTAGTTCAAAAAAAAAGGTTCGTACAAAGGGAAAACCGTGTTTATTTGGTTTGGAAGATTCTTCTTAACTTGCAGATGCATGGTGGAGGTTGTTACAACGACGATGGTGGTATGTGGTAGAGGCGGTGGTGATTGGTGGACGACCGTGACTAATAGATGATGTTATGGTGGTGGTGCTGGTGGTGGTGGTGGCGGACAACAGTGGTGAAATATATAGTTATTGGTGATGTGGTGGTCGGCGGTGTTAGTGGTCCGATAGTGGTGGTGGTTGACAACAATGATTATGGGTGATGCAAAAAGGATGGATAGAGTGTGGCAGAGGTAGTTGCAGTGAACAATGCTGGTGGAAGTAGAGATGATGGTGGCTAGTGGACGACAGTAACTGAGGAAAATTTGAAGATGGTGGACATTGTTGGCGGCGACGGTCGGCAAAGTTGAAGGGTTAGTTATAGCCGCTATGGTGAAGCTAGAGGTAGAGGTACGATGGTCATCATGGACACGGCTGACGATGGTTATGGAGGTGGTGATAAAGGTTGTAATAGTGTAGGTGACCAACGATAGTCAACAGTGGATGCCCGTGGCCGCAGGTGGTGGTGGTGGTGGCCACAGTGGTGACCATTAAATCAAATACCATATAAGGGCTACATCAATGATGGTAGATTTAATAACTTTTTAGGATCTGTCTCATCTTTGTTCCACCTATTTTGGTGGAACAAAAAGAGTCTTTTTTTCCCCTAACTTGTCCCACCTGTCCTAGTACCTATCACATGTCGTGCCAAATGTGGGATACTGAGTTTCTCTGATAGTCCCATGTCGCTAAACATGGGATAGTGAATTTTTTCCTGTCTCCTCCTATCTCATGTACCAAACACAACCTAATAAGCAAGTTAAGTTTTGTACATGGGATCAATTGCAAATAAATTACTAAATAAAAATTATGGTATCGTCTATCAACAAACCTTTTCCTTTAGTTTCTTGTCAAATCACCATACATTCTCATTGCAAACATGCAATTATTCTTGGTAATATGAAAGAACAACACTTTTAGACAATAATTGACGAAATTATGATTCCTGTTTTTATTAATATCTTTCAACGATTTGTTTAAAACCAAAAATTTGTGCATTTTTAGCTATAACAAATTCAATAGTTAATTTGCCACTAAAAATCAATTACAACGATTAAAAAGACTAATCATTTGTTTTTTGTTATAAACTATTGATTATTTATTAATTTTACACTTAAAATGATTATTTATTAATTCTGTATACCCGAATTCTTGTATACCCGAATATCTTAATTATTTGTTTAAATTAGGAAATGATTAATTGACTTCAAATTTTAAATAATGACATTTTAGGTGTTATAGAAATCTTATCTATTCTCTCTCCTCTTGTATACCTGAATATCTTAATTATTTGTTTCATATAAAGTTTAGCAATTCAAATATGAACTAGGACTTAGAATGTGAAGAAATTTCTTCCTCTAATAATCAGGTCAGAATTGCAATAAGTGAAGCTTGAGAGGTCAGTTATGTAAATTGGAAAAATATAAAAGTTGAAGCTAAAATCTCTTATTCATTTTTCTCTCTTTGAGACTACGCGTTGACGTCTACCCATTCTTCATTTAATTCTTGAATTCAAGCTCAAATCTCATCGGAGAAGTTGTAGATACTTGAAGTAAGTAGGTTTTCTTCTCTAATCTTAAGACTTTCATGTTATGTAAGAGATTCATGATGGTGACATATGGATAGTGTGTTTTATGCTGAGACTAGGGGTGCTCAAATTTCCGACTAACCCGACCAACCTAACACGAAAAAATGCAAAAAAAAACTCAAACCGAGGTAACCTGATACATAATTGATACAAAATTTGTCCAAATCGCATCTATTGGGTTGGAAACGGGTTGGGCCCAAAGTAACCCGACCAACCCGTTAACCCAATCAAAAGTTGTACGCTTTTTTTTTATGGTGTTAGACTTTTAGCGGCGTTTCTTTCTATCAATTCTCAAGTCTTCCCATCATAGCCGTAGTTTAGATCTGTCTACAAGACCACGCCGACTAAAATCGTACGAATCTAGGCTTCAAGTCTTCAAAAATCTTCAACATCAATAGAATCAAGAGACAAAAATACTCTTTTTCTACTCTTCTCTTCTTTTATTAGCGTTATTTTTATATTTCCATTTTGATTTTAGTTTTTTAAACGAAATCACTTAGTTAGATTGTAAAATGGTGTATTAAAGTTTCAACCCGACCAACCCAACCAAACCCGCATGGGTTGTGTTGGGTTGAGATTTTTCAAACCGCAAACATTGGGTTGGGTTGTTCAAGTGTTTTCAACCTGAACAACCCAACCCCTGAGCACCCCTAGATGAGACAATGGATGTTTTACCAAGTTTGGGTGCATTTTGTCATTTAAGCAAATTAGGTAGCCAAAGAATTATAAATGATTGTTTCTAAGATATTTGGGGTATAAACCCCCCCCCCCCCCCCACCCCCCAAAAAAAAAAAAAAAAAAAAAACATAAACCTCCTATACTTCATCTTCTAGGTCATTCAAAGAGTTCAAGAAAGAGAAATTCATTTTCTAGCAGGAACGGGTTGAGTTGAGATTCAAGGAAATGTTGGTGTTGGTGGATGGAAAACTTGCTTGAAGACTAGATCTCAAAACTTCCATTTGAGCTCTACCAAGACACCAAAACCTAGGGTTTCTTCTTCTTGGTCAAAATCTTGCATTCATACTGTTGAGAGCTCAATGTTAGAGCTACATAGATTGTATTATATCTATTTTGAGTAGATATAAGTTTAAAAAACACATTTTCTTCCTTCAAAAGAGATTTCTATGTTTTTAGGGTTGTTGTGATCTTTTTGGGTGTTGTCTTGATCTTGGAAAAACTGTATTAAATCTCTCATAAATCGGTTTGAGTAGTGTAGTATGTTTCTTGAACTGTTGAGATGTCCTCTACAAATTGTTTGTTTTGAGGAAGAGTTGATTTGTACTGTAAGTAGATCCAAAATCGGAATTATTAAAACAACTATGTTTTTTAATGTGATTGAGTAAACAATATTCAAATATTAGTATAAAATTAGTTTGAAATCCCTTGGGGGGGATTCTTAATGGGTTCGAAAATTCAAAAGGTTGTCTAAATATTTTGTTTGTTTCTTCCATTGATTTAGTAATTACACATGGTTTATCTAGATAGCATGAAGATTGCGCAAGTTGGATGAAAAATAGGTTTAAGATAACCTAGCAGAGTGAGTTCAAGTTGTTATGTAAAAACTATGTACATGCCAAAAATGTCTATATTTTGGAGTCTTAAATGTTTTACATGTTATTTATGGAATGTGTTGTATATTAGATGAAATTTGCATTTATGGCACATTTGATTTTATAAATCTTGTAAAATGTCTACACTTGTGATTTTTGGTTATTTTGATAATAAAATTTAAAGATGGGGAATTTTGATGATTTATTTGTTATATGATGATTATTTGATGTTAATACACATGTGGTATATTGATTTTACAAATCATTTGAAAAATACATGTGATGGAGTTGTTGAACATGTTTTTGGGTGCCATACTTATTAAGAAATGCTTCTTTGAAGCCATGGTGTAATTTGGGATTTTGCCCAACCTTTGAGTCGATAATAATGATATTCAAACCTTTCGAATCATAAGTTGTATAAGCATTGGATATTTGTATTTTATTGGTCTATTGTAAGTTTTTTATTCAATAATCAATTGAGTTGTTGAGTTGTTGAGTTATTGGCTCGGTTTTGACTCAGATGAGTCTTGGGGACATTTGTCTGGTTTAATTTTTTCTATAGCAAGCTTTGGAAGTCATATGCAGTTATCGATATTTATTTGAAAATTTACATGTTTTGAGTGATTTGGTCATTCAATTGGAGTCATGTAATTTAGAATGTAATGTAATGGATCCATATACATAAAAGTCAGTTTGTTGGTTTGAGAATGGGATCATTATCCCTGTTTTGTAGCTAGAAATATTTGGGATCAGTGGAGGACTCAAGGTACAGACCGTGGGTGGTTGAACTTCATGACCGTGTGGTCCATAACGGAGGACTCAAGATACAGACCATGGGTGGTTGAATTTGAGGACCGTATGAGCTGTAACGGAGGACCCTAGCTATAGATCGTGGGCGTTTGAACTTGATGACCGTTAGCGACAACATGTTGTCGCAGTAGATAAAAAATTAAAGTATTTATTTTTTAACTACTGCGACGACATGTCGTTGCTATAGGGAGCTACACCTCGAGAGCATACAGTGACAAAGTCTACAGCGACGACGGTCGTCGCAATAGAGCTATAGATACGGTATTTAAAGCATTAGTGACGATTTTTGTTTTCGCAATAGAGTCGATTTGTTGTAGTGTTGTTTTTCGTTGAGGAAAGCTGGGATGGGATATGAGAAGGAAATGGCTATATATTTGTATATTTTATTGTGACGTAGTTGTACATGCTTATGGTTGTTGGCTAAGGACATGTTGTAATATTTGTGGTTTTTTAAACAATAGGGTTTTATTTGCAGGAAAACCATGTAACATCTATGAGCATCTTCTAAAGAAAAACACATTCACGTCTCTATAGAAATCTCTCAACCCTTGTAAGCTAATTATTTTATCTTTCTTTCAATTCATCATGTGTTTAACTAGACCTAAGTTTTGGTGCTTTGAACTATTGAATCAAGTATATGTTTGTTGTTGTATGGCATTCAGAATGGTTTTTTTTAACATCATCCAAGCGTGATTTGAGAGAGGGTTTATCTTGGTTTAAATAACTATGGAGCGTGATTATATGTTATAACAATCTCTCTACGACTTTGAACTCTTGCAGGTGAGTTTTGAGACGGTAGATGCAATAGTACAAGTAGAGGATATTTTCTTGAGTAGCGTTCCCTACAATGCTTTCTTTGCGAGATGTTTTTTTGTTAGACATATTATTGTTCTCGGTATATGTGTAGTCTATAAAATTTTCTGCGTTAATTTGATGGATAGGCTCATGTTAGCGGACATTAAGTTCACTAAACGCTTATCCGGTCTTATCCCGGCCTTATCAAATAAACATGATGTGGATTGACAATATTAACACGTTTTTGGTTTATAATAGAAATTTACTTCGTGCAACATTGCACGAGAACAAAACTAGTACAATTTTGTTTACAAAATTTATTAAACAAAACCCATATGAATGAAAAACCTAGATCTAAATAAAAAATGAACATAAGAGATGGTGAGATGTTATGTGGCTTCTAATCGATGAAATGAAAGCGCAGCTAAATCCAAGAAGATGCAGATCAATCCTAGAAGGGACCTAAAAACCGAGAAATATTCAAAACCAAAACCCAAAACTAATACAAAACATCAAAATCCTACGTCTGATCAACTACGCCTCTTATTTTTCTTGTTACAACTTTGATGGAACTATATTTGAAATATGTAGCAAGAAATGAGTGTGGGCATTCAGGAAATATGTTTTTCACAACCACAAGACCAATTTTCGTACACAAAATGGATACAACTATGAGTTTAATCTGATAAAAAAATATAATTGTACTTTATAATTTTGTTTGTTGAAGGGAAAAACAAATGGAACAATAATAAATAGAGAGAATGAAATCTGTATTTCTCATTAATCATAACCCTTTATATAGGTATAATTTACAAGAAGATAGTTATGAGATATATCAATTCTAATCTATCTCTAATATGTTTATCTCTATCCATATCTCTATCTCTATCGTCACATCCTTTAGAAAATGGCACACTTATCCTACAACACTCCCCCTTGTGCCGAGTTAAAGGAGTGACGGTGCAAAATTGTTGCCTGATTAAAACCTTACGCCAAAATAAAAACCCAGTGGGAAAAAATAAAAGTATGACGAAGGAAAGAGTACAACGCACCACTTCTTTGCAATACATAGACTTTTCCTTTAGTCTAGTTTTCTCTTAGATTCATACATCAATCATGAGAGTTAGGAAAACATGATGATATATAGATTGTTGCCTCACTAAAACCTTACACCAAGGAACAAAACCCAATGGGAAAAATAAAACATTGGTTGAAGAAAAGAGCACAACATACCAATAAAACTTGTATAGTAGACTCCCCTTTTTGTCTACTAATCCCCCTAATTCGTGCATTAATCAAGAGAGTTTGGAAAACATTTGCATTTACTTTCTATATGTCTCCCAATATATGGTTTTAGGTAATGATTTGGTAAAATGTGTCATGTTCTCCTGACATCTTACTTGATTCAATTGAATCTCGAGGAGAGTTTTTTTTATTGTTGATGGAATAAGACTTAAGCAAAATATGCTTTGGGTTATCACCCTTGATGTATCTTATGTTCATAAATATTCGTTGTGTAGCGACAAATAGAGACCAAAGTACTTTCGATACATGATGCATTATTTCCATATATGCAAGTAGGATACTGATTGAACCAAAATTACTAGTTCCTCTAATACATGTAATGATAGTCCTTAATCATATACATTCTTTAATTATCTCACGGAGAGTAATATTCTTGGATTAGTTCAAGGAGGTAGTTACAAGGGTTTGCTTAGCTTACTTCCAAGCAACCGGCGTGTTCCCTATGATAATTCCTTATCCAGTTTGGGAACAACCTTTGTATGGGTCAGATAGATACCTAATATCAACAAAGGCATACTAAGACATTGTTTGGTGTTTTTCTATAAGAGCTAGTACTTTTGCTGCTTACATTCTAAGTAGGTATTGAAGTTCCATTATCAATCTCATTTTTATTTCTATAGGGAAAGTAAAAGCCCATGTCAATGGTTCCAAAAGATTAACTTGATATCATTCCAATGACGTTGCGTTGGCGTTGAGCTAAATGTAGCTAACAGGTTCACTAAGAAATACAATATACGATCAAGTGTATTGTGGTAAGTACAATAATGCACATGTTGTACTTGTATAAGGAATTCCAGCTCCCAACACTTTTTCATCATCATCCTTTAGACGAAATGGATAATTCCTTATATCCAACACTTTGACTGATCGATCATGGGAGTGCTAACCGGATGCGCTTTGTCCATATTAAATTGCCTGATTATTTTCTGGACATATGTGATCGGTGAATTAATATTTCACAAACTCGGTATTTAAGCTCAAATAGTTAGATAAAACCAAGTTTTCCCAAGATTTTTCATCTCAAATTTAGATTTCAAGTAGCTTGTGCTTTCTCTTATTTCATCAAGAGTGCCTATTATGTTCATAACATCGACATATAAAGCTGCTTTGAAAATCTGGAACTTGTTTTCCTGAAATAAATACGCAAGGGAACAGTTCATCGTTCTTATATATCATTTCCCAATCAAGTATTCACTGAGGCGGGTATACCACATCCGCATAAATTGCTTTAATCTATAAAGTAAGTGTTTCAATTTTATTGCAAATGCATTTCGTGGTTTAGAGTTACTTGATTTTGGTAATGTAATATTATCAAGCCCTTTTATATATCTCTGAATCTAGATCCCCATAGAGATATATGATAACCACATTCATGAGCTTCATTTCCGGTCCTTCGGAAACTACTAGGCTAATTAATTAGCATAACGTTATAACGTCCATCACGGGAGAGTAAGTCTTCTCATGGTTAATCCAGGGCGTTGTGAGAAACCTTGGGCCAAAGGAGAGCCTCATGCATTGTGGCTTAATTATTCTCATTATGCTTTATGACAAATGATGTATCTAAGTCTTACAGGCTTTACACTTGGTGGGTTAGCACTACCAAACCAAATACCTGTTCATTTGTCAAATAATATAATTCTTCTGGATTTCTTCTTTTCATGTTAGGTCAATTTACTCTTTGTTGACATTCTTCAACTGAGCATGGTTCGATGTCGATGTGCTCCATCGTCTCATGAGCAATAATATATATACGGATATATCATCAATTAGTATCTATGATCTGTCCATCGAGTCATATTATTGAGTCAGAATTGTATTCAAGATTAAATGAGGGTCTTTTGTGTAAATGTTTGTAAAGTGTAAGGGTTTTAGTGTAAAGTGAGAGTGTTTGACTTTAGCTTGAGAAATGTCATGTTTACCATTTAAATAGTTTTGTCTCCTTGTTAGATTAAGAATGAACACACAATTGAACACAAATTTCGCACAACATAGAGAGAGGATTATTTTATACTCGTGAGATCTGTGGCACTGAGAGACATGTGACTAAAGGATTTGTTGTAATCATTGATCATTCAATAAAAGATCATTTCCTATATGTTTGTGTGATCGTATTGAGTTAGAAACTGGAACTACAATTGGTATCAGAGCCTAATTCGATCAAATTCAACAAGAAACGGACTTCGCACCCTGAGTTTCTTATTTTCGATTGATTTGTGAATTTTAGTTTGTAATTGTGTGAATTGGTGTTAGTATGATGATCGATTAGAATCATAGAACGGTTTTGTATTGATCAGATACACTTTTGCACTGTAATTTTTCATTCAATTTGGATTCTTGTGATTTTTTGGTTTTACAAGTTCAAACATTGTTCAATCATGAAATTGTATTTTTGAGTTTATTTTACTGAAATTCCTTGTTTGTAATTGGCTCTAATAGTGATTGTGAACAAATTGGCAAAGTTTCAGATCGAAACTTGAAGATTAGATAGGGTTTCGATCGAATTTGAAGGATTTTTCATCGAAAGTTTAAGAACTCGCATAATTCCTGAAGAACTCGTAAGATCTAAACTTTTCGCACGAAGAACTCGTATAGTTAAAGGATTTCGCATAGCATTTATTTTTTGAAAAAGACAAGTATGGAATTCGCATAAGAGTGTTATACGAAAATCACAAAATTCACATAGTCTTATACGAGAAGTTGAAGAATTCGCCTATCTCTCTCATGCGAAAAGTTGGTGGAAATATTTCTAAGGACAAAATTTGTATATGACTTTATACGAAAAGTGGAGAATTCGCATAAGGAGGCATACGAATTTCACAGAATTCGCATAAGTATATCATACGGATTCTTGTACTCTTCGCATACAAAATTGAAAATTTTTCTAAGTACACAATTCGTATAGATAAGGGATGTTGAAGATCAAGAAATTTTTCCAAGTGTAGATATCGCATCTCCCTGTCATATGAAAAGTTTATGCGAAAAGCTTGAAGGTCAAATTTTGATTAAGTCAAGAAATCGCTTATAATTGTGTGCGAATTGTTCAGAATTCGCATACAGCGTCGTGCGAATTGCTCAGATTTCGCATATAGCAACGTGCGAATTTCGTAAAACTCGTATACCAAGTTATGCGAATTGCTTCTTGTGTGCGAATTGTGACTTAGTGGTGTGCGAATTCCTCACTTTCTTCGAATTCTAGTGTTATTTTTGGTGTGCGAATTGTTTTTAAAACTCAGTGGTGTGAGAATTCTTACCTTAGAAATTTTTGGTCAATTTTTTTTTTCTGAAAATTTTTAAGTGTTTTAATTGTTGATTATCAGTTGAGAGTCAAGATGTTTAGTCTTGAGGTTGAGATAAACATGTTGAAAGAAAAAGCTACACAAGAGATAGACAACTCAAGAACTCAAGAGGAGATAAAGAAGATTGAAAAGAAAAGAAATGATTTGGAAAGAGATAATGATGTGCTTCAAAATAGGATTGTTGAAATGAAAGAACAGATCTATCAAGATGAAACTAAGTTAAAGAAAGAAAGAGAAGAGTTTGAAAGAGAAAGAAAATCTTTTGCACAAAAGTTTTCTGAATTCTCAAGAAAGTCATTTGAAGAAAAGAAATCCATTGAACTGAAATGTGTTAAACTTTCTCAACAAGTGTCAGACTTTGAGAAAGTTATCATCATGGAAAGAGATAAATTTGAGAAAGAGAAGAAGAAAATTGAGCAAAAGAATGTTGGAGTCTTCAAAGAAATATCTGATCAGAGGATATCTGTAGAGAAAGATTTTGATGAAGAAAGAAAAGTTTTTGAGACTGAGATAAACAAACTGACAAGAAAACTATCTGAGCTATCATCAACTGTTATGAAGGAGAAGAATGTGAAGTCTGAATTGCACAAGAAGTTTGATCTACTTTCAAAGGAAAGAAACAGTTTATCTTCAGAGATCAAAGAACTTGAAGAGATTATGTTCAAGGTGAAGTTGACTGAGCAAAAGACGTCAGAATCAATTGTTCAATCATTGAGAGATGATCTAGCTGATTCAGAATGCTCATTCAAAACAGCTTCAAGTTCACATTTTGTGAATGTTTCTAATAATCCTTTATTTGATTCAGATGATAATCATACTTCTAAACATAAAGATCAGAATCGTCCTTCTAACATTTTCTATGATAAACTTGTTGATGGTTCAGGTAAACATAAAAGGACAAATGACAAAGACAAGTGGATTTAGAGAGTGAAAAGATCCTCAGATGAGAAGAAGGAACAAAAATCATTTGTGCATGCATCCAATGCTAAAAGGAACAATGCTTCTAAAGGTAAAACTTTTGGCAAACCTGATCTTGTTTATACTGTTAATCAATTGATCAGGTTAGCACAAAAGAAAATTAATTGTTCTTATTGTGGTACAAATGATTTTGTTCGCAAAAATTATGTGAATTACTGGTATAGTTCTTACTATATCTCTTCTAATATAACTGCAACTAACAAACCAAGACCCAAATACCAGTGGGTACCAAAATCTAAATCTGTGTTGCAGACACCTAAAGACTAAGGGGAGAAAGAACAATGGATTCTAAACACTACAGTTTAGAACCCGTATCTAAAAGATCAAAGTAGACTTCTGAATACAATAGTTCAGAACTCGTACTTCAACGAATGTTGGTTTCTGATTACACCATATCAGAACCCGGTCTTTAATGTTTAAGAACATTGTCTTTTGAACAAAGCAGTTCAAGACCCGGTCTTTAATGATAAAGATGGAGAGTTACTATTCTCACCGAAGAATATGTACAAATGGCTTCTGGATACTTCTGTTCAGAACCCGCTCTTAAGTGTTTTTCTTCTTAAGGATGCTGAATGGCTACATCTTTTTAGGAAGTTTTTTTATTGTTTCTTTGAGGGGGAGTTAGTTAAATTTTCACTGTCATATTTTTTATGGGGGAGATAGAAGAAAAGAAAAATGAGATTAATTGTTATATTCATATTTTTCTCTGCTAATAATTTGACTTTTTACAGATACCAAGAGGGAGTATCTGAAGTTTTGTCAAAGGATGCTTAAATGATAATATTCATTTTAGGGGGAGTTAAGATTTCTGCGTTGAAGGTATATTATTCTAAATCTTAATCTCTACCACATTTTGAAAGAAGAACAACTTTCGATTGTGAAAAATATTTTCTTAAATGTTCAAGCCACTTCGTGTTCTCAAACGTTTTATGAATTTCGTAGTGCAATTTTAAATGATTTTCATATTGATACGTTCATGATTATCTGACCTTGTGTTTCTCAAAGATAAAAACATGTGTATTATATTGTCTATATATTGTCAAGTATTTTTACACACATCGGTTCAGTACATTCTTATTGACTTTGTTATTACCATGTCTCAAAAGATAAATCTTTCGATGATAATACTCCCGTTTGTATTCTAAATTGTTTGAAATCATACGTCATTTCTTTTTAATTGTGCTTTCATTGTCAAATTGTTTATATCTTGTTCATATAAACAAATATCCGGTCTTTGATATCCCACTATATTTTTGTTCATGAAAATTGATATGATCGAATCATTGTCAGATTCTCAAAACACTTTGCTTGAATTTGTTTCATTCATTCAATTTCATTGTTTTAAGAGATCTTAAATGTTCAAAATGCTCAAATTTCATTCTTATCTTTAATGAGTATACATTTTCTGATAATGATATCTTGTGCTTATCTGTCAAGATAACTGTTGAGCAACACAAATTCTTTTTAGGACAAAATACATGGGATTCGGTATGAGTGCTTAAAAAACTTCCATGGATTCACGATTACCGGTGTTTCCTACCCCAGAAGTAATCCTTAAGTGATTGAGGGGAGAGGGGTCAAAAGAATAGAGAGTGGGTGTGTGTTGAGGTAAAATGTAAAAGAGAGATTGGTTAGAAGTGAGCTCAAATGTTTAAAAAAAAGAGGGTGAGAGATCAGAGTAAAAGAATATCAAACTCTGCACCAAACTTTTTCTGAGTCGGGCAGCCACATAATCTGTTGGTTCACACTTCTTCGTGACCTTCATTGAAAAATACACCTAGCCCATGCCAACTCTTGCATAAAACCCCACTAGCTACTCATTCTTTTCTCAACAAAAGAATGTTTCAATTTTAAAGGGGAAGCAACACATTATCTATCGAATCTTCATTTGGAAGATATTGATATTGAAAAAGAACTAAAGTTGCCCCACCTTCGACCCTTTCTCACGCATATTGAGTCTATGTAATATATGTTGTTGTCTCAACGGTTTACATACTTTGAGTCTGTTTAAGCTTTAAATGCTTCAATCATTGCTACACTTGCACGAGCACACAAGGAATAAGTTTTCTTGTCTTAACATTCATAGAAAATTCCTTTGTGGTTTTTCAATGATTGAATGGAAGCCCTGAGGGGTGAACATCAAAAAGCTCCTTTCCAATGTGTATCTGCTACACACAATGGCTCCGTGCTACTGACAGGCAGATTAATTGTTTCATCTGTTGATTCAGGTTTATCACTCATAATTTATCTGAATTTGAAAAGATTTGGATAAATACATTTTTGAATTGACGGCAGAAATTTATCATCAGATCATATGGATATTATATTCTCGTTGGGGGAGATTGTTTATATTTTTTCAAAGGAGGAGAATATCTGCATTTCTCATGAAGATTGTGTTTACATTGCTATTGGGGGAGATATTTCACAGACAGAATTGAAATTGATGATGTTTTGATGATTCTGATTCTCATAATTCATCAAAAAGGGGGAGAGTTTTCAATGATCAATTTCAAAGAGAAAGCAAAGTCAAGGAAGAGTGATAAAGGTGGAGAAAATAAATTCAGATTGTTGTTTATTCTAAATGAAGAAAAGTTTGTTGAAGAGATGATTCAAAGAAGAGATCAAAGTCAAGTGAAAGGTGCAAAGCTAAAGATGTTTGTACTTCAAGTAAAAGTAAGTTCAGACTATTGCTGTATTAAAGAATGAGAACTTGTTGCACGATTGTAATGAGTGGGGGAGATTGTTAAAGCTGTTAATGTGAGGTCCAATTGAGATCATGATTGGAATTGATGAATGATAAACAAGAAGATTAGGGTAGAAATCTGTAGATTATTCAAGACATAAAAGTAAATCTACACTACTAAGAGAAAGAACACAGTGCGGCTACATTGATGCTGAATTTGAATTACAAAATGAAAGGTTAACCTAAAACTATTACAAGATTTCTATTTATACTCCCATACTCCCTTGAATACACATAATCCCAAACCCAATACAAGGCCCAATACACATATTGTAGATTACTTTATAAAACTTCTAATAAGAACATAAAATATGTTCTAACATTCTCCCCCTAAGTTTTGTAAAGTAATCATAATCTGATCAGCTCCAGCTTCAGCTCCTCTCCCCCTTGATTTCTTTATAAAACTTAGTGTTTCATAAACTTCAAAGCTCCTCTTGTTCCCCCTAGAATGTAGCTCTTATCCTTGGAGTTTCATCTGAAATATCAAATCTAATGTAGACGAATGAGTGCACATAAAGATAGCTTTTAACTCTTGTAAATCCAACACATTCCTTAATGCCCACAAGAATGTTATGTGTGGATTATGGAATGACAACCAAGTGCATCTTCAGTGTATAACATCTGATCTGTCTTTGAACCATGAGTTGAAATTAGAATTCAGCTTAAGAACTTCATCTGATAAGCATACGGGCGGTAGCATCCGGTAGCAACACTACAATGCAAGGGTTAGAAGAGGCAAGCAATGTTCAACAACTGATAGAAGATACTTATACTGGCTTCTTTCCAGAAAACTGAATAATCAAACTCGGAACTCCTTTCTTCACGAATCAGTTGGATGATTATAAGCGCTCAGGATTCTGAATTACAACTCAAATAGCAGAACAGTAATTGCAGTCGCTCACACTACTGAGTGATCAAGTCAGAAGAATGATAAAGTGCTCTCAACGGTCTAACCACACAAGAAGCTTTCCAGACTGATGATTGCAGATGCTCAGACAGCTAACTCAATCCAAGCAGAGACCAAATCATTAAATCCAGAAACTGAAAATCTTGACTGGCATGAGCACTCGTGTAAGAATAGATCAGTTGCTAATGATATGTAACCAACAGATGATTAGATTGATGTCAAATATGCATTCCGCGTATAAAGCTCAGGAACAGGGCAAACTTATATGAAACAGGGTTCAGAACAGTCAGAATTCTCAAAAACTTCATCAAAAATCGCAAAACACCCAACATTCGCAGATCACTGTAGCAATTTGAGCACATTTCTCAAGATGACATAAGCCTGAAGCACAATACGCAGAGGCTTGCATTGCGAATTCCCCAACTTTCGCAAGCCTCATTCTGCGAATTCTCGCATTTCGCAAGACACACAATCACGAATTCTTCAGAATTCGCTAAACACTGTCCTGCGAATTCTGGACTTAGAACATTTTTCAACTTTGGAAGCCACTTTTCGCATACATGATTTGCGAATTCTTCAACTTTCGCAGCTCTCTTGTATGCGAAGCCTTTGACATTTCATACCAGGTGTCCTGCGAATCCTTAGAATTCGCACACAACATAAGCACAGTGGCCTGCGAGTCCTTCAACTTTCGCAATATGACCACTTGCGAATTCCATACTTATATAAATTTGTTGTGTCCAAATGTTCTGCGAATCCTTCAATAAAACATCTTCTTTATGCGAAATCTTCAACATTAGCGAGTTCTTCATCTGGATCTTGCGAATTTCGTGGATCTGGAACGATTTTCTGAAATTCTTCAACAAAATCTTCAATACTTCGATTCTTGAGTTGAGCTTTTATCCACAGGTTCGAAAATAACTATTGAGCACAATTGTAGTTGAACATATAGTCTGATTTTGACTCTAAGCACCAAATCGATTACAACCACAGTATGAAATATTTTCGAACAAATAAACTCAAAAATCGGTCGATTCGATTTTCTGGACTGAAATTGATGGTAACAAATGATTCAATAATGATTTACAATAACTTCTGAATCAATTAAACAATAAAGAACAATCAATTTCACTACAAACCACAGAAATCGAAAATCAACAGGACTGTTCTATCAAACCAATCAGTCTCAGATCGTACAAAGACTTTTACAATTAAATCTTGAATACAATAAATGCACTAACAGTTAAAGGTTTGAAGATTTCAAAGTTTGTAAAGAATGTCAAAGCTGTTCAAGTTTTAAAGCTGACAAAGATTAAAATGCTGAAGATTTTTCATGTGAAAGAAGACCTGAAGATTAGTGTCAATTTTTTTTTAATTTTGAATCCAAAGGGGGGGGGGGGTATGTTGAGTCAGAATTGTATTCAAGATTAAATGAGGGTCTTTTGTGTAAATGTTTGTAAAGTGTAAGGGTTTTAGTGTAAAGTGAGAGTGTTTGACTTTAGCTTGAGAGAGGTCATGCTGACCATTTAAATAGTTTTGTCTCCTTGTTAGATTAAGAATGAACACACAATAGAACACATATTTCGCATAACATAGAAAGAGGATTATTTTGTACTCGTGAGATCTGTTGCACTGAGAGACATGTGACTAAAGGATTTGTTGTAATCATTGATCATTCAATAAAAGATCATTTCCTATATGTTTGTGTGATCGTATTGAATTAGAAACTGGAACTACACATATGCACTCTCATAATTTATTTGAGATTTCTTTGATCTCTGGAATCAATATTAACTTCGGAACGTTCTCTAGTGATGATTCATAGACATAGTTATAAATAGAGACAATCTCATGAGAGATTTATGTTAGATCTCAGATTTATTGGATTCAAGATCATCCAATCTGAAGACTGGAATCTGAAGCTAAAGCTGAAAAGCCGCTCTCAATATTAGTCTAATGTTAACATTGTAATAAATGTCAAAGTTAATTATTGTGTTAATAATAGTATTTTAATATTATTCCTAAATATCTAATTAAAAGATATTTTAGGATATTTAGTTTAGATATTAGGTGATATGAGATATTAACATATCTTATCAATCTATCATCATCAAGATCTGTTGGGAACTGAAGATGTGACCAAGTCATTAATGCTGCTAGTTCAGAGTTAGTACTGCCAAAGGATCTCAAAGTTAATACTGCTAGGTATTACTACTTCTAGTAGAATTAATACTGCTAGTCAAAGTTAGTGCTGCTTGAACAAAGTTAGTACTGCTTAGATAGTTAGTACTGCTAGTGGTTAGTGCTGCTTAGTAGTTAATACTGCCAAGACTCAGTTAATGCTTCCAAGGTGATTAATGTTGCTTCTGAGATAATTTGAAGATAATGTTGAAGAGATCGCGTCTGGAGATAAACATGGAAAGCTTGAAGATAATTATAAAGATTATTTTGAAGATCTTTTTATGTTTAGTAATTATATTTTATTAATCAATGATATACAGAATAGAATAGAATTGAAAGATACAATTAAATAATTCTGAGTTTTTGTTCTAAGAGAGAGAATCAACCTCAAGGCATCGTTCCTAATTCTAGAGAAGTAGAATTCATCTTGAAAGAGCCTGTTCTTCAAGATTGAGGTTGTGAGTGAAAAGCTTGTAACTTGAATCATTAAATAAAGTTTGCAAGTTGTGATTCATACTGTTTTTCTGTTTATTGAATATTAAAGTGTTTTTCCGCAACTTCTTTAATATTGTTTCTGAGTGTTCATAATTTTTGTTGAGAATTCGATCCTGACAAGTGGTATTAGAGCCTGTTCTCTCAGAAACATTCATTCATTCATCATGGAAAACTTTGCAGAATCAAACAGTACTCTTGTCTCTAAGGTTCCAATGCTCAAACCCAATGAGTTTGACATGTGGAAGAGCAGAATCAGGCAATACATTCTCCTCATTGACTACTCAATGTGGGATGTCATTAAGAATGGCCCCTCTACTGAAGGTCAGATTGGACCAGATGGGAAAAGACCTCCACCAAAGACAGATGGTGAGAGGAAGATCAGGCAGACAGAGATGAAGGCCTTGAGCACTCTGCTCTTGGCCATCCCCAATGAATATCAGCATCAATTCTGCAACTGCACTGATGCTCAGATTCTCTGGAATGCTCTAAAGAAAAGATTTGCTGGAACTAAGAGCACCAAAAGAAATCAAAGGGATGTTCTGAAGCAGCAGTATGAGAACTTCACTTCTTCAAAGAATGAGTCTATGACTCAAACTTTTGACAGGTTCAACAAGCTTATTGGTGAACTGGCTACTGTTGGAGTGAAGATGGAGCAAGATGATATCAACAGGAAGTTCCTCAGATCTCTTGGGGATGAATGGACTATGTACACTGTCTCATATAGACAGAGTGACAATCTGGAAGAGAAGGAACTAGATGATCTGTATAATGATCTAAGAGTTTTTGAATCTGAGGTACAAGCTAAGAAGAAGCCCACTGGGTATATTCATAATGCTTCACTTCTATCAGCATCCACTGATACTACTGCTAACCCTGAAGCAGTTAGTGCTGCTAGTGGAGTGAATTCAGAAAAAGGCACTGAAACTGTCTTTGAAGCCTTTTTGTCCAGTCACAGCAACAACTCCTTGATTAATGATGATCTGGAACAACTTCACCCTGATGATCTGGAGGAGATGGACATTAAATGGCAGATGGCCATGTTATCTATGAGGGTGAAGAAGTTTATTAAAAGAACTGGGAGGAACAACTTCTCTCAAAGAAGAGAAGATGGAGCTGGTTTTGACAAGACAAAGGTGGAATGCTATAAGTGCCACATGAAGGGACACTTTGCTAGAGAGTGCAGAAGTGGTGTGCCAAATAACAACCACCAACAAGCTCAGAATGGAGGTTACAATCAAAACAAGAACTCTGCTCAAGCCCTTGTTTCTCAACAAGGAATGGGGTTTGACTGGAGTGACCAAGCTGAGGAAGCCATTCAGAATCAAGCTCTTATGGCAGAGGTGTCTGATCTCCCCTCTGAGGTAATTTCTAATCTTTGTACTCAATCTTGCATAGACACTGTCAAAAGGTACAGGGATCACAACCAAAACATGTGTGATGACCTCAAAAGATTAGAAAAGGACAGAAGAGATTATGTGTTGATAGTTGAGAGGTTTGAAGAACAAATCAAAGGCTTCCAAGCCAATGAACTTCAACACTCTTATGACACAAACTACTGGAAGTGGGAAAAGAATGAGTTAGAGACCAAACTGTCTAAGTCCAAAGAAGAGAATGATAAGTTGAAAGAAGAACTAGCTAAGGTTAAGCTTGATGTAGAAAAGTTTTCATATGCTTCAAAAGCAATGGATTCTCTTCTAAAGGCTCAGATTCATGATAAGATGAAGCCTGGTGTTGGATACAACAACACACCCCCTCCTTACAACAACAACTACATCCCTCCTACATCAGACTTGTTAGAGACCAAGGAGAAAAAGGACTTGTCTGAGGAAGCCTTTAAGATAGATCCTTTGGATGAGGTGGTTGTTGAGGATATGACTGAGAAAGAAGCCAGTGAGAATAGGAACAATGCTGTGAGTAAAGAGATACCCTTAGAAAACAACATTGTTACCAATGAGGGTGGTGGAAAGATCTGGGTCAAGTCTAAAGAGATAGAAAAGACCAAAGGAAAGGCCAACAAGGTCCATTACAAACAGACCACTGTTGTGAATCCTGGCCTTTGTAAACAGTGTGCTTGCAATAAAACTGAGAGCCTAAATTCTGGTACAAAGAGAGGTAATCAAAGAAACTGGAATAATCAATGGGCTCAGAAACAAGGAGTTGATCTGAGTAAAATAATCAGACCAAAACCTTGTTTCATATGTGGCAAGTTGAATCATTTGGCTAAGCACTGTTTCTTTAACCCTATTAACCAAAAGATGAACTTTCAAAGATTTGTGCAAAAACCTGTTGGTTATAGGAAGGCTGGAAAGAAACATGTGGCTAAGAAATCTGTTGAAACCAAAAGCCACATGAAGAAAAAGGTTTTAAAGAGAGTATTAAAATGTGGGTGCCTAGAAGCACTAAAACTGTTAGTACTGCTACATCAAATAGTACTGCTGACAGGGATAGTGCTGCCAGAAGCAATATTGCTGCTACCAGTGTTAGTACTGCTGAGAATATTAATGCTTCTAACACTGTTAGTACTTCTTCAAAGGTTACTACTGCTAACACAGTTACTGCTGCTGACACAGTTACTACTTCTAACAAGGTTAGTACTGCTAAGCATGCAAGTCCTGCTAATGCAGTTAGTACTTCTAAAACCAGTACTGCTTCTAGCAAATTTGCATCCAAACCCATTATTGTGACAAAGTACTCCAGCAATGAGGAGTCAAAGTTTAAAAATCTTGTCAAGAAGGAATGTAAATATTTTGATGAGAAAGGGGTACCCAAGACCACTTTGGCTTGGGTTCCTAATCAATACTAACTGATTTATCTTATGTGTAGGGCAACCAATAGCTTAAGGGGAAGAGCATCTGGCATGTTGATAGTGGTTGCTCTAAGCACATGACAGGCAACATGTCATGCCTTCAGGATTTCAAGCATATCAATGGAGGACATGTTGCATTTGGAGACAATCTTGCAGGTGGAAAAATAAGTGGAAAAGGTAATGTTACAAAAGGTAAGATGACATTTGAGGATGTCTACTATGTTGATCAGTTAAAGTACAACCTGTTAAGTGTATCACAGGTTTGTGACAAACAACATAGTATATTATTTACCAATACAAAATGTATGATCCTTGCTCCAGGATTCAAGGTAGTTGATGAAAGCATGATACTACTTAGAACTCCAAGAAAGGACAATGTTTATTGTCTCGATATGGACAATGTTTCAAGTGATTCATCCCTGAACTGTCTTGTTTCAAAAGCTTCTGTGGATGAATCCTCTCTTTGGCACAGAAGGATGTGTCACATGAACTTCAAGACAATGAACAAACTTGTTAAAAACAACCTTGTAAGAGGTTTACCATCAAAAGTCTTTTCATGTGATGATCATTGTGTTGCTTGTCTTAAAGGCACAAAACTTCTCATAAGTCCAAAGAGTTAAATACAATTTCTTCTTGTCTCCAGTTATTACATATGAATCTGTTTGGTCCTACAAATGTTATGAGTATAGGCAAGAAATCATACTGCTTAGTTATTGTTGATGATTACTCTAGATTTACTTGGGTATATTTTCTAAGGACTAAGGATGAGACAAGTGGACTGATCAAATCCTTTATCCTAAGAATTGAAAACCAAACAAATCAAAAAGTAAAAGTCATTAGATCAGACAATGGAACTGAATTTAAAAATCTTGATCTAAATACCTTTTGTGAAGAAAAAGGCATTGAGAGACAATATAGTGACCCTAAGACTCCTTAACAGAATGGAGTTGCTGAGAGGAGGAATAGGACACTAATAGAGGCTGCTAGATCTCTGTTGGCTGATTCAAAACTGCCAATTACTTTCTGGGCTGAAGCAGTTAATACTGCTTGCTATGTCCAAAACAGAGTACTAGTAGTCAAGCCTAAAAACAAGACACCTTATGAGCTCTTAAATAAAAGAAAACCCTTTATTGGATTTTTTAAACCATTTGGGTGTCCTTGTACAATTATCAATACCAAATCTCACTTAGGAAAGTTTGATAGCAAGACAGATGATGGATTTCTTGTTGGTTACTCATCTTAGAGTAAGGCCTACAGAGTTTTTAATACTTCTTCTAGAATAATTGAGGAAAGTGACAATGTCAAATGCAGTGAGAACACACCTAATCCTATTGGGTCTGGTCCTCAGTGGCCGTTTGACATTGATTCACTAACTAACTCTTTTGGTTTCAGTAGTGATGATTATGCAGGTTCAGGAAGTGGAGGATCAGGGGCTACACAAATTCAAGACAATAGACCACAGTCTGTGATCTTTCCTATACCTATAAAAGAACCTGTTGAAGATTATGAAAAGGAGCCATCTACTGAACCAAATCAGAGTGAAGAAGAAAGAAGAGATGAGGAGAGTCAAGAAAATAAAGAACCAGAAGTAGCTGCTGAAATCACCTCAGTTGAGTTGAATGACTCCAATCTAGAGGTGGGACTCAATGAAGAACCTAGTCATCAAACAAGAACACAAAAGAATCATCCTCCTCAGCTGGTAATAGGAGATATCTCTTCTTCTATGATGACTAGAAATCAAAGCAGGCTGCAAGATATGCAAGACCAACAGCATACAGTGCTTTATTGCTTTCTATCCCAGCTTGAGCCTAAGAAGGCTTATGATGCTATGAAAGATTCCAGTTGGATAGAAGCCATGCAAGAAGAGATGCTACAATTCAAGATGCAAGATGTTTGGGATCTGGTAGACCTTCCTAAAGGTCAAAGAGCAATAGGCACAAAATGGGTCTTCAGGATGAGAGAGGAATAGTAATAAAGAACAAAGCAAGGTTGGTGGCACAAGGGTATACACAAGAAGAAGGAATAGATTATGAAGAAGTATTTGCACCAGTGGCTAGGATAGAAGCAATTAGATTGTTCCTGGCCTATGCTTCTTATATGAAGTTCAAAGTCTATCAAATGGATGTAAAAAGTGCATTTCTATATGGCTCAATTGAAAAAGAAATATATGTCTGTCAACCACCAGGGTTTGAAAACCCAAGCTATCCAGATAGAGTATACAAACTGAAGAAAGCACTTTATGGACTGCATCAAGCACCAAGAGCATGGTATGACACTCTGTCATCCTATCTCTTGGAAAATGGCTTTGAAAGAGGAGTCATTGATAAGACTCTGTTCATCAAAAGAAAGAAGAAGGACATCTTGCTGGTCCAAATCTATGTGGATGATATCATCTTTAGATCCACAAGAAGACAATATGTGCAAGGAGTTTGAGGAACTAATGCATCAAAGGTTCAAAATGAGTTCCATGGGAGAACTTACTTTCTTCCTTGGACTCCAAGTCCAACAGAAGTCAGATGGTATATTTATCTGTCAGTCCAAGTATGTGCAGGACATTCTAACCAAGTTTGGTTTCTCAGACTCAAAGCCTGCCAGGACACCTATGGAGACACACAAGCAGATAACAGCAGATCTTGAGGGGGAGGATATGGATGTTCATCACTATAGATCCATGATTGGCTCTCTCATGTATATTACAACCTCTAGGCCAGATATAATGTTTCCAGTCTGTGTGTGTGCAAGATTTCAAGTTAGGCCAAAGCAATCACACTATCAAGCTGTTAAGAGGATATTCAGATATCTCAAAGGGCAACCTAGATTGGTACTTTGGTATCCTCATGACTCATCATTTGACCTACTTGCATACTCAGACAGTGACCTAGGTGAAGCAAACTTGGACAGAAAATCTACTTTTGGAGGATGCCAGTTTTTGGGTGCAAGACTAGTATCATGGCAGTGCAAGAAACAAACCACAGTGTCCACATCTACAACAGAAGCAGAGTACATAGCAGCTGCAAGTTGCTGTTCTCAAGTCTTATGGATTCAGAATCAAATGTTGGACTATGGGGTAACCTTTCTACACACTCCAATCTTTATTGATAATAGCAGTGCTATTAGCATTGTTAATAATTCTGTCAAGCACTCAAAGACAAAGCACATTGAGATCAAGTATCACTTTATAAGAGACTGCAATGAAAAGAAGCTTATTCAAGTTGTAAAAGTTCATACTGATAACCAGTTTGCTGATCTATTCACCAAAGCCTTTGATGTGGGTAGATTCACTTTCTTGGTAACAAGTGTGGGAATGATCAACTCTGAATAAGCTCCTACTTAAAAAGTGGTTCAATACCTGTATATAGTTTATGCTTGGTGTTACTAATCTTCTTTCTCAGGAAATGTATAGCAGTACTCAGTTCATCACAAGCTTAAAAGTGTAAGTATGGTTAATACTGCCAGTACAGTTTTAGTACTGCCAGTACAATTTTACTACTGTCAGTGTTCAGTTAATACTGCTCTCAGTTAATACTGCTCTCAGTTAATACTGCTTTCAGTTAACACTGCTCTCAGTTAATACTGCTTTCAGTTAATACTGCTTTCAGTTAATACTGCTCTCAGTTAATACTGCTTTCAGTTAATACTGTTTTCAGTTAATACTGCTCTCAGTTAATACTGCTTTCAGTTAACACTGCTCTCATTTAATACTGCTCACTGTTAATACTGCTTTCACTAAATTTTTAGGGTTAATACTGCTTATAATCCACAAGCTATAAATACCCTTTCCCCGCCTAAAAGATCATAACGACTCTTTGTCTACTGTTCATCTTCTCTCTCACTCTTTTCTCAAGTATCCAGTGCTCGCTAGTCAAGAATCCTTGCGTACAGATGGCTTCAATGGTGTTTATTGATGAGCACAACGAGATAGCCATGCTCCAAAAGCCAAAACAAGTCGAAGGTTTTTACTAGATAGTCGATTTTCTGAGGTCAAGCCACATCGCTCATGCTCTCACTGTGTCTCCTACCATCTACATAGAGCATCAAAGGCAATTCTGGGCCAATGCCACTACTAGCACTGAAAACGGAGTGTCATGCATCAAAACAAGGGTTTGTGACAAACCCTTGACAGTTACTGAGGAGACCATTCGCATTTGTCTACGTCTAGACGATGCTTCAGGTATATCTTCTATTCCAAATGAGGATTTGTTTTCAAACCTCACCAGAATGGGGTATGAAGGCCAAATGGGGATTTTCAAGTTTTTCAAAGCTCAATTTTCACCCCAATGGAGGTTCTTTGTTCATACCCTGATGCACTGTATTTCCAAGAAAACTACTGGTTGGAGCCAATTTAGCAGTACCATTGCCTATGCTTTGGTATGCTTATCTACTGCTCGAAAATATAACTTTTCTCTGATGATCTTCAATGATCTTATCTCAAACCTGGACAACAAGAAGAGTTTCTTCATGTATCCCAGGTTTGTACAGGTAGTTATAACCAATGAATTGACGGATATACCTCACTTTGATGAGGTATATGTACCTAAACCCCCTAAAGGCAAGGTCTTCTCAAACATGAGAAGATCTGCTAGGGACTCAGAAGGAGTTGACACCCTATTGTTCTCAACAATGATGGTGGTGTCCCAACCACAAGAAGGTATGGCCTCAGGGTCAAGGCCCTCATTAGACCAACCCACTGAGAGCCAATCCCAACCTTCCCTCTCTCAAATTTTTCCTCAGTCCTTTGCTGCTAAACCCACTCCTATGATATCCAAGACTTATGTCAAGAGAAAGGTACACAAGGCTCCTTCCCTTGTTGTACCTACAATTAACCAAGAGCCTCAAAGCCCTCTATTGGAGCATTCTCCAATAGAGAATATCCAAAGGGAAACCACTAGGGTGTCTCCCAACCCTGAGGAGGTGCTCTCTAAGGAGATGAATGAGCATATGGGTGAGAAGGCTGCCACTACTTCTGCTAGCACAGAGAAGGACAGTGGTAACATCTCTAAGACCTTCCCCATGGCAACTTTGGGTGAGAAATCAACCAAAGGACCCTGGAGCCAAGAAACCAAGGGGATAGTTGGTGCTTCTGCTAGGCAGAAGGCCACTACTAAAAGATCCAAGGATCCCTCAAGGATGGGCAAAACATCCAAAAAGGGTGAGGACAGAACTGAAACTGATGAATTGATGGCAAAAGGTTCCAATGATCCTTCAAGGGTGGGTAAAACACCTAAAGAAGGTGAGGATAGCTATACTTACTTGGAATTGATGGAAACAATAGCCAACATCAATGTTGATGTGGTTAATCAAGGAAAGGAAATCAAGGCATTGCAGCAAGTGGTCATCTCCCAAAAAGAGCAGATTTCAAAACTCAAGCAATTGGTGGGAAAACTCATTGCCAAGAAAAGAAGAAAGCAGTTTGTTCTAAGGAGGAGAGAGGGGGCAAACAAAAAGGAAGAGGAGAATGCTTCCAAAAAGGGGGAGAGTTCAAGCTCAGAAAAGATGGATCAACAGATTAAGGGGGAGAATGTTGAAGCAAAGGGAGAGTTTGTTGAAGAGAGGGCTGAAGAAAAAGCTGAAGGTGTGATAGAAACAGAAATATTTGCTGAAGCAGCAGAAATTGGCAAAGCAGCAGTAAATAAGGCTGAAGCAGCAGAAACAACACCAGCAGCAGTAACAACCCCAGCAGTAGAAACTGTTACTACTGCTGAGCCAAAAGGAGCAGCAGAAACTGTTAGTGCTGCTGAAACTACACAAGCAGCAGTAACAGGGTTAACACCTGAAGAGGTTGAAGTAGCAGAGATGCTTGTAAAAGCAAAGAATGACACTCCCAAAGCAAAGGGAGTGGTCATAAATGAAGGGGGAGCAAAGAGAACAGAAAAGAAAGACATGGCTGCAGATGCAAAGAGAAAAGGGAAAGAAAAGATGATAGAATCTGATCAACCAACCAAAAAGCAAAAGATGGTTGAGTCAGATGAAGCATTAGCCAAGAAACTGCAAGAAGAGATAAATCAAGCAGAGAAAGAGCAGGTTGAGAAAGACAGAGAGATAGCCAGAGCACTAGCTAATGAATTAAATGAAGCATTTCAGAAAGGTTTGGAAACAGAGAAAGCAAAGCAAAGGGCAATAAGCATGAGAAAGGCTATGATGGTCAGATCAAGTGCAAAGAAGAGAAGGCCTTCACAAACTTACCTTGCAACTCAGGAAAGAAACAAGATGATAACTTTCTTGAGGAGTGAAATTGGTGTGAAGAAAGAAATGTTTATAAAGATGACTTTTGATCAAGTCAAGGGCTTATATGAGAAAAAATGGGAAAACTGCAGAGTAATGAAAAGGCCAGAGTGGAGTTTGAAAGGAAAGCCAAGGAGAGGCATGATGTGAACATTAATCAACACTTCCCTGAAAGTGAAGAGGGAACTCCAACAAAAGAAAAGGCAGAGATTAAGGAAGAAGAGACTTTAGCTCAGAAGATCAAGAAAATAAAAGGAGTTAAGTCTATTGCTTCTAAAGGTCCTAGATCAGAGGAAAGGAAAAAGGAAGAAAAGAAGAAGGAAGCTACTATAGGGCAAAGTCAAAGGATTCTGAAGAGAACCAAGATGATGGCCAAAAGAAAGAAAATTGACAAGAAGCCTAGAGTAGAAGAAGAGAAAAAGGTTGCTGAAGAAGAAGAGGCACCTAAGAATGAAGAAAAGAGAGCTGAATCTCAGGAAGTACCACAGAGTTCAGATGTAAATATGTACATGGTGGTAATGGATAAAATTCCAAAGCCTATCACAGCTGAACCTGTTGGATTCAAACCTCCTGAAGTTATCCACTGGGATACTATGGAGGTGGATGGTAAGGAGTATATCAGGCTGAAAAGAAAGGATGAGAAGTATTATGTGTTTTCAACATGGAATAAAATTGTCAGAGAATGTTCAAGATCTGATTTAGAAGAGATGTTTGAAGTTGGTATGAAATTACATGCAGATCAGTTGAAAGCTCCAGGGTTACCAATTGTGAAGTTGGTTATGGAGTATTTGTGTATGTTATTCAATCCAGAAGCAGTAAAGCATATAATCAGAGATGTATTTGAAGCTGTTAGAGGATGGACTTTGTATGAAAGGAGTGGAGTCTATGAATTGGCCATGGATACTTTTCACATGGAGTATTACTTGGTGGACAGGGTCTACAATCACACAAGTCTGAAGCTTCATGCCATGTTGTTGGGAACTGAAGAATTCATCAAGTATGGTTAATGCTGCTAGTTCAAAGTTACTACTGCTAGAAGACTTAAAGGTTAATACTGCTGAGTGTTACTACTGCTAGTACTATTAATACTGCTAGTCAAAGTTAGTGCTGCTTGAACAAAGTTAGTACTGCTTAGCTAGTTAGTACTGCTAGTGGTTAGTGCTGCTTGGTAGTTAATGCTGCTAGAAGAAATTTAATACTGCTGAAGATTAATACTGCTTATATGATGAAGATTCGCATGAAAGGATATACATGGAAGCTTAGAGATATACATGGAAGATATACTGAAGATATGTTTATTTTTTTGTAATTATCTTTTTGTTTAGTATATGTATAGAAGATACAGAATAGTTTTAGTGTGATTAATTCTAAGTTCTAGAGAGAAAAACAACCTCAAGGCATAGATCCTAATTCTAGAGAAGTAGAATTCGTATTGGTGAGCCTATTCATCAATATTGAGGTTGAGTGTGTAATCTTGTAACTTCAAAGCATTCAATACAAGTTTACAGTTTGTTATTCATATTTACTGTGTTGATTTCATTGAATATCAAAGTGTTATTCCGCAAACTTCTTTGATATTGTTTCTGAGAATTAATTCTTGTTGAGAATCCGATCCTGACAAGTGGTATCAGAGCCAAACTCTCTCAGAAACATCTATTCATCATGGAAAATCTTACAGAATCAAGCAGTACTTTGGTCTCTAAGGTTCCAATGCTCAAACCCAGTGAGTTTGACATGTGGAAGATCAGAATTAGAAAATATATTCTTCTCACTGACTTCTCAATGTGGGATATCATTGAGAATGGTCCTTCTGAAGCTGGAAGGATAGGAGCAGATGGAAAAAGACCTCCACCAAAGACAGATGGTGAGAGGAAGATCAGACAGACAGAGATGAAGGCCTTGAGCACTCTGCTCTTGGCCATCCCCAATGAATATCAGCATCAATTTTGCAACTGCACTGATGCTCAGATTCTCTGGAATGCTCTAGAGAAAAGATTTGCTGGAACTAAAAGCATCAAAAGAAACCAAAGAGATGTTCTAAAGCAGCAGTATGAGAATTTCACTTCCTCAAAGAATGAGTCTATGACTCAAACTTTTGATAGGTTCAACAAACTCATAGGTGAAGTGGCTACTGTAGGGGTGAAGATGGAACAAGACGATATCAACAGAAAGTTCCTCAGATCTCTTGGGGATGAATGGACTATGTACACTGTCTCATATAGACAGAGTGACAATCTGGAAGAGAAAGAACTTGATGATCTATACAATGATCTAAGAGTTTTTGAAACTGAGGTAGAAACCAAGAAGAAGCCCTCAGGTTATATTCACAATGCTGCACTTCTTTCAGCATCTACTGATACTACTGTCAACCCTGAAGCAGTTAGTACTGCCAGTGGAGTAAGTTCAGAAAAAGGCACTGAAACTATCTTTGAAGCCTTTTTGTCCAGTCATAGCAGCAATTCTTTGATTAATGATGATCTGGATCAAATTCACCCTGATGATCTGGAGGAGATGGATATTAAATGGCAGATGGCCATGTTATCCATGAGGGTGAAGAAGTTCATTAAAAGAACTGGAAGGAATAACTTCTCTCAAAGAAGAGAAGATGGAGCTGGGTTTGACAAGACCAAGGTGGAATGTTATAAGTGTCACTTGAAAGGACACTTTGCTAGAGAATGCAGGAGTGCTATTCCAAACAACAACCACCAACAAGCTCAGAATGGAGGCTACAATCAAAACAAGAATCCTGCTCAAGCCCTTGTTTCTCAACAAGGAATGGGATTTGACTGGAGTGATCAAGCTGAGGAAGCCATTCAGAATCAAGGTCTTATGGCAGAAGTGTCTGATCTTCCCTCTGAGGTAATTTCTAATCTTTGTACTAAATCTTGCATTGACACTGTCCCAAGATACAGGGATCACAATCAAAGTATGTGTGATGACCTCAAAAGATTAGAAAAGGACAGAAGAGAGTATGTGTTGATAGTAGAGAGATTTGAAGAGCAAATCAAAGGCTTTCAAGCTAATGAACTTCAACACTCTTATGACACAAACTATTGGAAGTGGGAAAAGAATGAGTTAGAGACCAAACTGTCTAAATCCTTAGAAGAGAGTGATAGGCTGAAAGAGGAACTGTCTAAAGTTAAACTTGACATAGAAAAGTTTTCATATGCTTCAAAAGCAATGGATTCTCTTCTAAAGGCTCAGATTCATGACAAGATGAAGCCTGGTATTGGATACAACAATACACCTCCTCCTTACAATAACAATTATATCCCTCCTACTTCAGACTTGTTAGAAACCAAGGAGAAAAAGGACTTATCTGAGAAAGCCTTTAAGATAGATCCTTTGGATGAAGTAGTAATTAAGGATTTAACTGAGAAAGAAGCCAGTGAGTATAGGGATAATGATGTGAGTAAAAAGATACCATTAGAAAACAATATTATCACCAATGAGGGATATGGGAAAATCTGGGTCAAGTCCAAGGAGATAGAGCAGACAAAAGGAAAGAATAACAAGGTCCATTACAAACAAACCACAGTTGTGAATCCTGGATCTTGTAAACATTGTGATTGTAGTAAAGCCAAAAGCCTAAACTCTGGTTTAAAAAGAGGAAATCAAAGAAACTGGAATAATCAATGGGCTCAGAAACAAGGAGTTGATCTGAATAAAATCAATAGACTAAAACCTTGTTTCATATGTGGCAAGTTAAATCATTTGGCTAAGTATTGTTACTTTAACCCTATTAACCAACAGATGAACTTTCAAAGATTTGTGCAAAAACCTGTTGGTTATAGGAAAGCTGGAAAGAAACATGTAATAAAGAAACATGATGAAAGGAAAGGCCCCATGAAGAAAAAGAATTTAAAAGAAAGTGTCAAAATGTGGGTGCCTAGAAACACTGAATCTGCTAGTACTGATGACAGGGTTTGAAGCACTAAAATTGTTAATACTGCTAACATGGTTACTACTGCTACCTATGTTAGTACTGCTGAAAATATTAATGCTGCTAATACTGTTAGTACCTCTTCAAAGGTTAATACTGCCAACACAGTTACTGCTGCCAACACAGTTACTACTGCTAACAAAGTTAGTACTGCTAAGCATGCAAGTGCTGCTAAGGCAGTTAGTACTTCTAAAACCAGTACTGATTCTAGCAAAAATATTTCCAAGCCTATTATTGTAACAAAGTACTCCAAGAATGAGGAGTTAAAGTTCAAAAATCTTGTCAAGAAAGAATGCAAGTATTTTGATGAGAAAGGGGTACCCAAGACCACTTTGGCTTGGGTTCCTAATTCATACTAACTGATCTATCTTATGTGCAGGGCAATCAACAGCTCAAGGGAAAGAGCATATGGCATGTTGATAGTGGTTGCTCTAGGCACATGACAGGCAACATGTCATGCCTTCAGGATTTCAAGCATATCAATGGAGGACATGTTGCATTTGGAGATAATCTTACTGGTGGTAAAATAAGTGGAAAAGGTAATGTCACCAAAGGTAAGATGACATTTGAGGATGTCTACTATGTTGATCAATTAAAGTACAACCTGTTAAGTGTATCACAGGTTTGTGACAAACAACATAGTATATTATTTACAAATACTGAGTGTATGATCCTTGCTCCAGGGTTCAAGGTAGTTGATGAAAGCATGATACTACTTAGAACTCCAAGAAAGGACAATGTTTACTGTCTAGATATGGACAATGTTGATAGTGATTCATCTCTAAATTGTCTTGTTTCAAAAGCTTCTGTAGATGAATCCTCTCTTTGGCACAGAAGGATGTGTCACATGAATTTCAAGACTATGAACAAACTTGTTAAAAACAACCTTGTAAGAGGTTTACCTTCAAAAGTCTTTTCATGTGATGATCATTGTGTTGCTTGTCTTAAAGGCAAACAACACAAAACTTCTCATAAGACCAAAGAGTTAAATTCTGTTTCTTCTTGTCTGCAGTTATTGCATATGGATCTGTTTGGTCCTACAAATGTTATGAGTATAGGCAAGAAATCTTACTGCTTGGTTATTGTTGATGATTACTCCAGATTTACTTGGGTATATTTTCTAAGGACTAAGGATGAGACAAGTGGACTTATCAAATCCTTTATTCTAAGAATTGAAAACCAAACTAATCAAAGAGTAAAAGTCATTAGATCAGACAATGGAACTGAGTTTAAAAATCATGATCTAAACACCTTTTGTGAAGAGAAAGGTATTGAGAGGCAATATAGTGCTCCTAGGACTCCTCAACAGAATGGTATTGCTGAAAGGAGAAATAGGACACTAATAGAGGCTGCTAGATCTCTGTTGGTTGATTCAAAATTGCCAATTACCTTCTGGGCTGAAGCAGTTAATACTGCTTGTTATGTCCAAAATAGAGTTCTAGTGGTCAAGCAAAAGAACAAGACCCCATATGAGCTTTTAAATAAAAGAAAACCTTTCATTGGTTTCTTCAAACCTTTTGGGTGTCCTTGTACAATTCTCAATACCAAATCTCACTTAGGTAAGTTTGATAGCAAAGCAGATGATGGATTTCTTGTTGGATATTCATCTCAGAGTAAGGCCTACAGAGTTTTTAACTCATCTTCTAGAATAATTGAAGAAAGTGACAATGTCAAATGCAATGAGAACACACCAAATCCTGTTGGGTCTGGACCTCAGTGGCTATTTGACATTGATTCACTAACTAATTCTTTTGGTTTCAGTAGTGATGATTATACAGGAACAGGAAGTGGAGGATCAGGGATCACACAAGTCTCAGAAAGTATATCTAAATCTGTGATATTTCCCATACCCACAGTGAATTCTGTTGAAGACTGTGAAAAGGAATCATTTACTGGACCAAATCAGAGTGAAGAAGAAACTAGAGATGAGGAGACTCAAGAAAATAAAGAATCAGAAGTGGCATCTGAAAACACTTCAGTTGAGTTGCATGACTCTAATCTAGAGGCTGGACTGAATGAAGAACCTAGTCATAACACCAGAGTTCAAAAGAATCATCCTCCACAGTTGGTAATAGGAGATATCTCTTCTCCTATGATGACTAGACATCAAAGCAGGCTTCAAGAAATGCAAGATCAACAGCATACAGTCCTTTCTTGTTTTCTATCCCAGCTTGAGCCTAAAAAGGCACATGATGCTTTGAAAGAATCTAGCTGGATAGAAGCAATGCAAGAAGAACTGTTACAGTTCAAGCTATAAGATGTATGGGATTTAGTAGACCTTCCTAAAGGTCACAGAGCAATTGGCACAAAGTGGATTTTCAGAAACAAGAGAGATGAAAGAGGTATTGTCATAAGGAACAAAGCAAGGCTAGTGGCTCAAGGATATACTCAAGAAGAGGGTATAGATTATGAAGAAGTTTTTGCACCTGAGGCTAGGATAGAAGCAATCAGATTATTCCTAGCCTATGCTTCTTACATAAACTTCAAAGTCTATCAAATGGATGTAAAAAGTGCTTTTCTCTATGGCTCAATTGAAGAAGAGGTATATGTTTGTCAACCACCAGGGTTTGAAAACCCAAGCTATCTAGACAGGGTATACAAATTAAAGAAAGCACTTTATGGGCTACATCAAGCTCCAAGAGCATGGTATGACACTCTATCATCCTATCTCTTGGAAAATGACTTTGAAAGAGGAGTCATTGATAAGACTCTATTTATCAAGAGAAAGAAGAAGGATATCTTGCTGGTCCAAATCTATGTTGATGACATTATCTTTGGATCTACAAGAGACAACATGTGCAAGGAGTTTGAGGATCTAATGCATCAAAGGTTCAAAATGAGTTCCATGGGGGAACTTACTTTCTTCCTTGGACTCCAAGTTCAACAGAAGTCAGATGGCATCTTCATCTGTCAATCTAAGTATGTGCAGGACATTCTAACCAAGTTTGGTTTCTCAGAGTCAAAACCTGCCAGCACACCTATGGAAACACACAAGCAAATAACAGCAGATCTTGAGGGGGAGGATATGGATGTGCATCATTATAGATCCATGATTGGCTCTCTCATGTATCTCACAACATCAAGGCCAGATATAATGTTTCCAGTCTGTGTATGTGCAAGATTCCAAGTTAGGCCAAAGCAATCTCACTTTCAAGCTGTTAAGAGGATATTCAGATATCTCAAAGGGCAACCCAAATTGGGACTTTGGTATCCTCATGACTCACCCTTTGACCTAATAGCATACTCAGATAGTGATCTAGGTGGAGCAAACTTGGACAGAAAATCTATTTCTGGAGGATGTCAGTTTTTGGGTGCTAGACTAGTTTCATGGCAGTGCAAGAAACAAACCACAGTGTCCACATCTACAACAGAGGCAGAGTACATAGCAGCTGCAAGTTGCTGTTCTCAAGTCTTATGGATTCAGAATCAAATGCTGGACTATGGGGTAACTTTTCTACACACTCCCATTTTTATTGATAATAGCAGTGCTATCAGCATTGTGAATAATCCTGTCAAGCACTCTAAGACAAAGCACATTGAGATCAGGTATCACTTCATAAGAGACTGTAATGAAAAGAAACTTATTCAAGTTGTAAAAGTCCACACTGATAATCAGTTTGTTGATCTATTCACTAAAGCCTTTGATGAGGGTAGATTCACTTTCTTGGTAACTAGTGTGGGAATGATCAACTCTGAATAAGCCCCTTCTCAAAAAGTGGTTTTATACCTGTATATTTTTATTCTTGGTGTTACTAATCTTCTTTTCCAGGATATGCATAGCAGTACTCAGTGTTTCACAAGCTTAAAGGAGTAAGTTAGTAGTTAATACTGCTAGTTAGTTAATACTGCTAGTTAGTAGTTAATACTGCTAGTAGTTAATACTGCTTTCAGTTAATACTGCTAGGTAGTTAATACTGCTTTCAGTTAATACTGCTAGGTAGTTAATACTGCTTTCAGTTCATACTGCTAGTAGTTAATACTGCTTTCAGTTAATACTGCTAGGTAGTTAATACTGCTTTCAGTTAATACTGCTAGGTAGTTAATACTGCTTTCAGTTAATACTGCTAGTAGTTAATACTGCTTTCAGTTAATACTGCTAGTAGTTAATACTGCTTTCAGTTAATACTGCTAGGTAGTTAATACTGCATTCAGTTAATACTGCTAGTTAGTTAATACTGATAGTAGTTAATACTGCTTTCAGTTAATACTGCTAGTAGTTAATACTGCTTTCAGTTAATACTGCTAGTAGTTAATACTGCTTTCAGTTAATACTGCTAGTAGTTAATACTGCTCTAGGTTAATACTGCTTATGTTCAGAATACTATAAATACTCTTTGCCCGCCTAAAAGTTCATAACGACTCTTTGCATACTGTTCACTTGCACTCTAAGCCCTTTCTCTCTCAAGTTCGAAGTTTTCAGGCAAGCTTTTCACTAAGATCAATGGCATCCATGACATTCATCGACGAGCACAATGAGATTGCGATGTTACAAAAGCCAAAGCAAGCTGCAGGATTTCATCAGATTGTGGATTTCCTCAAGTCAAGCCATATTGCTCATGCTCTTATTGTATCCCCTACAATCTATATCGAGCATCAAAGGCAGTTCTGGGCTAATGCCACCATTGTTGTGGAGAATGGTGTGCAAATGATCAAGACAAGAATCTGTGATCAATCACTAACAGTAACTGAAGAGGTTATTCACATCAGTCTACGTCTAGACGATGCCTCTGGTATAACTTCTATTCCAAACGATGAACTGTTTTCAAATCTTACAAGAATGGGGTATGGAGGCCCATTGGGTGTTTTCAAATTCTCAAAAGCCAAATTTTCACCCCAATGGCATTTCTTTGTCCATACTCTCATGCACTGTATCTCCAAAAAGACTACTGGATGGAGTGAGTTCAGCAGCACTATTGCTTATGCTTTGGTGTGCTTGGCCACTGCCAGAAAGTATAACTTTTCTAAAATGATTTTCAGTGATCTTGTCTCAAACATGGGAAACAAAAAGAGCTTCTTTATGTATCCCAGGTTTGTTCAAGAAGTTATTACTCATGAATTGACGGATATACCTCAACCTGTTGGGGTATATGTACCTAAACCCCCCAAAGGCAAGGTTTTCTCAAATATGAGAAGATCTGCTGGGGACTCTGAAGGAGTTGACACCCCATTGTTCTCTACAATGATGGTGGTGTCCCAAACCAATGAAGGTATGGCAGCAGGGTCAAGGCCCCCATTAGACCAACCCACTGCTAGCCAATCCCAACCTTCCCTCTCAAAATCTATTCCCCTGTCCCTTCTTGAAAAACCAACCTCTCCTATCACCCAAACTTACAAGAGGAAACAGGTAAAGAAGGCTCCTTCCCTTCTTGTACCATCATCCCCAAAGCCTTTAATCCCTCTATTGGAGCATTCTCCAGTAGAGAATATTCAAAGGGAATCCACAAGGGTGTCTCCCAACCCAAAGGAGGTGCTCTCTGAGGAGGAGGTAGAGCATATGGGTGATGAGGCTGCCACTACTCCTGCTAGCACAGAGGAGGAAAGTGGTAACATAAATAAGACCTCCCCCATGGCAACTTTGAATGAGCAATCATTCGAAGGTCCCTGGTGCCAAGAAACCACAGGGGTGGATAGTGCTTCTGCTAGGCAGAAGACTTCCACTACTAAAAGATCCAATGATCCTTCAAAGGAGGGTAACACTTCTAGAGAAGGTGAGGATAGATATAGTTACCAGGAATTGATGGAAACCATGGGAAACATCAACCTAGATGTTATGAAACAAGGAAAAGAAATAGAGGAGATGAAGCTGGTCATTCTGTCCCAACAAGTACAGATTGCTAAGCTGAAGAAGATGGTGCTAAGTCTGGTACAGAGGAAGAAGAGAAAGCAATTCCAACTAAGGAGAAGGAACACTGAGAATGATGCTCCCAAAAAGGGGGATATCAACATGGAAGAAGCCACAAGAAAGGGGGAGCTTGATAGAGAGAAATTTAATGTTGAGGGGGAGCAGGAAGCAGAAACACAAAGAAATTCAGTGCCAATAGAAACACAAGAAGCAGAAGAAACAGTTACTACTGCTGACATTAATAAAGCAGCAGAAACTGTGAAAGAAGTTTTAACAGATCTTGAGATTGCAGAAACCTTACTTAAAGCCAAGAATGATACTCCCAAGGTCACTTCAAAGACCAAAGGAGTAATCATCAAAGAACAAGGTGAAGTGATCAAGAAAGATAACAGTAAGAAGGCAATGAGCAAAGACAAAGGAAAAGCAAAGATGGTGGAATCTGATCAACCAATCAAAAAGCAAAGGTTGGTTGAATCAGATGAAGCCCTAGCTAGAAAGATGCAAGATGACATTGACAAGGAAGAAAGAGTTCAGATGGAAAAGGACAGGGAAATGGCAAAAGCTCTAGCTGCTGAACTGAATGAAGCTTATCAACTGAGTCTGGCAACTGAAATTGCACAGAAGAAAGTTGCAGCTATGAAGAAAGCATTGGTAGTAAAAGCAGCTACAAAGAAGAGAAAACCCTCAAGGACATTCCTAGGTACCCAAGAGAGAAACAAGATGATTATATTTCTCAAAGGTGCTGTAGGAGTCAAAAAGGAGATGTTCTCCAAAATGTCTTTTGAGAAGATCAAAGAGCTGTATGAGTCAGAGATGTTAAAGCTTCAGGGAAACGAAACTGCTAGGGTGGAGATGGAGAAGAGGATGAAAGAAAGTAATGACTTTGATTGTCAAAAGCCATTTCCAGATGAGCAAGAAACACCCCCTAAGAAAGAGGCCACTCTGGGAGAAAGTCTAAAGACTTTAAAGAGAACAAAGATGATGGCTAGAAGAAAGTCAATCAAGAAGCCTAGAGTATCTGAAGAAGAGGCTGAGAAGGCTGCTGAAGAAGAAGGGGCACCTGAGTCATCTAAACAGAAAGAGCCAGCAAACACAGATGATGTAAATTTGTATATGGTAGTGATGGACAAAGTGCCTGAACCAATTTCAGCAGAACCTGTAGGAGTTAAGCCTCCTGAGGTCATTCACTGGGATACATTGACAGTGGATGGAAAGGAATACATAAGGCTGAAAAGAAAGGATGAAAAGTATGAAGTGTTCAACACATGGGCAAAAATTGTCAGAACATGCTCCAGGTCAGATCTTGAAGAGATGTTTGAGATAGGAATGAAGTTGTATGTAGATATTCTAAAGGCTCCAGGGATTTCAATTACAAAACTGGTAATGGAGTATCTGTGTATGATGTTCAAACCTGAAGAAGTAGAGCATGTGATCAAGAATGTCTTCAAATCAGTAAACAGTTGGACTCTATATGAAATTAGTGGAGTATATACAGTGACTTTGGATTTAAATCACACTGAATACTTCCTAGTGGATAGAGTGTATAATCATAGCAGATTGAAGCTACATGCCATGCTGAAGAAAAAGTTAAGATGTGTTCCAGATTCAGAAATGGCTAAATACTTGATTCAAAGAACCATCAATCAGAGTTTGGGATTGGATGCAAACACTGGAATGTAGACCATTATGAAGTTTTGGGAGCATCTTGAAAAGAATCTTGAAGATTAATTCTGAAGAACTTGACTTCTTGTCCTAAAAGTCAAGTTAGGGGGAGATTGTTGGGAACTGAAGAATTCATCAAGTATGGTTAATGCTGCTAGTTCAAAGTTACTACTGCTAGAAGTTAATACTGCTTTCAGTTAATACTGCTAGGTAGTTAATACTGCTTTCAGTTAATACTGCTAGGTAGTTAATACTGCTTTCAGTTCATACTGTTAGTAGTTAATACTGCTTTCAGTTAATACTGCTAGGTAGTTAATACTGCTTTCAGTTAATACTGCTAGGTAGTTAATACTGCTTTCAGTTAATACTGCTAGTAGTTAATACTGCTTTCAGTTAATACTGCTAGTAGTTAATACTGCTTTCAGTTAATACTGCTAGGTAGTTAATACTGCTTTCAGTTAATACTGCTAGTTAGTTAATACTGCTAGTAGTTAATACTGCTTTCAGTTAATACTGCTAGTAGTTAATACTCAACAAAAACTAAGAAATGGCAGAAGCTAGGTTGTGCACCAAATTCAGAAAGGGCAAAGTATCTAATTCAGAGAACTATCAATCAGAGTATGGGACTGGATCCTAACACTGGATTGAATCAATGAAAGTTTTGGAAGCATCTGAAGAACTTGACTTCTCTTTCTAAAAGTCAAGTTAGGGGGAGATTGTTGGGAACTGAAGATGTGACCAAGTCATTAATGCTGCTAGTTCATAGTTAGTACTGCCAGAGGATCTCAAAGTTAATACTGCTAGGTATTACTACTTCTAGTAGAATTAATACTGCTAGTCAAAGTTAGTGTTGCTTGAACAAAGTTAGTACTGCTTAGCTAGTTAGTACTGCTAGTGGTTAGTGCTGCTTAGTAGTTAATACTGCCAAGACTCAGTTAATTCTTCCAAGGTGATTAATGATGCTTCTGAGATAATTTGAAGATAATGTTGAAGAGATCGCGTCTGGAGATAAACATGGAAAGCTTGAAGATAATTATGAAGATTATTTTGAAGATCTTTTTATGTTTAGTAATTATCTTTTATTATTCAATGATATATAAAATAGAATAGAATTGAAAGATACAATTGAATAATTCTGAGTTTTTGTTCTAAGAGAGAGAATCAACCTCAAGGCATCGTTCCTAATTCTAGAGAAGTAGAATTCGTCTTGAAAGAGCATGTTCTTCAAGATTGAAGTTGTGAGTGAAAAGCTTGTAACTTGAATCATTAAATAAAGTTTGCAAGTTGTGATTCATACTGTTTTTCTGTTTATTGAATATTAAAGTGTTTTTCCGCAACTTCTTTAATATTGTTTCTGAGTGTTCATAATTCTTGTTGAGAATTCGATCCTGACAAGATCGATCAAACACTGTTCATCAGAAAGAAAAGTGAGAGAGAGCTTCAACGAAAGTATCAACCTTGTAATCCATTGTTTTGTATTCAAACAGGTTGGTAATCTATCATATTTGTGTTTGTTATCATCTGGTAAAGATCGTGTTCAAATATAAAGGACCGACAATTGGTATTTATCTGATTTTATCTGGACTAACAATCAAGTACAAGTTCTTATTGCATAGTACTCGAACAGGATGACATCAAGAGAAGCTCTAGCTATCGGAACTGACACAAAGCCACCGGTACTCTTCAGGGGAGAGTATGAGCAGTGGAAAGATCGGTTCATGGACTTCATAGAAAGACATGATTTGGGTGAATTAATCAGGAAATCTTTAGAAGAAGGAGCTATGCCACCTGTTATGAAGACTCGTACGGATGGGACAGAGGAAGAACCATATCAACTTAAGTTTGATGAACTCGAAGGTGATGAACTAAAGAGAGAAAGAGCTGATAGATTAGCAAAGTCTTTCATTCTTCAAGGCATTACTAATGAAATATATGTGAAGATAGACAGCTACAAAGCCACAGGTAAACAGATGTGGGATCAACTGGAGAAAATGATGCTTGGTTCAAAAGTTGGAAACCAGCTCAAGATATCCAACTGCCTCAACAACTTTGAAGAGTTCAAAGGCAGAGTTGGAGAATCTCTAGAAGAAACATATGACAGATTTGTGACCTTGCTGAATGAGTTAAGCAAGAACAAGGTCAATAAATCACAAATAGAACTAAATGTGAAATTCCTCAACATCCTTCAACCTGAATGGAAAAGGTTTACAAGGCAAATAAAGCAAATAAAAGATCTGAACGATATTCCACTTCACGAGGTATATGAAACCCTATAGCAGAATGAGGAAGAGGTGGATGAGATCATGGATGAAAAGAGAAAGGGTGAGAAGACAGTTGATGATTCAATTGCTCTTGTTGTGAAAAAGAAGAAGAAGAAGATGATTGTGTCTGAATCAGATGATGTTGAAAGTGAAGCAAACTCTGACTCTGACGACTGTGAAAATCTAAAGCAGGCTATGCTTATGTTGACTAAGGCTTTTCAAAAGAAGTTCTACAAAAAGCCTAGCTCGAACAGTCAGAGGTATTCATCTGGTCCAACAACTATGTTCACAAGGAGAGATTTGAAGGAAAGAGGTTAGAGGAAAGGAAGCCAGAAGAGAAAAGGTATAAAGCTGAAGAGACCAAACAGCAAGAACCTCCAAAGTGCTACAACTGTGGTAGACTTAGACACTTTGCCAAAGACTGCCAAAGACCCAAAGTCCGGAACTCCGACTACTACAAGAACAAAATGCTTCTAGCTAAGCAGAAGGAAGCTGGAAAGGCATTAATGGCAGAAGATGAGTTCTGGCTAGATCAGTTAGATCAAGAAGATGAAAATGAAGAGAAGGACGAGACAGCACATCTATGTTTCATGGGCAAGTTGGAAATAGAAGCTGAAGTTGATTCCGATGAAGATGACAACGAAGAGGTATGTGATTTAATTGAATCAAATTTCTTAAATCAAATGCATGCCATGATGATAAAACTCCAAGAATTAGAGTCGAAACTCAAGCGTGAAACGGGTGTTATTACTGACAAATACAGTCAATACAGAAACTTAGCAATGACCTTGCTGAGAAGAAAGTAATGATTGAGGTTTTACATAAAAACATTGACACCAGCGCAAAAGAAAGAACCATAATTCTTAAACAGATTGCTGAAACAAATTCTAAATTGAGAACGTCTGTTTTTGATTTCAGAAAGATTACAAGAATGTATTCTTCGCGTTCCGAAGAAAACAAATCTTTACTTGCAAAATTAAAAGCTATGGAAGAGAAGTTATACTCACTGGGTCAAACTGAACAAACCATTCATCTAAACAAACCCAAAGAGAATAAAGAGAGTTGGGGACTTGGTTATGAGAATCCTAACTATCTTAAAAAGGGTATATCTAAAGTGTCTGCACTTTATGATTTTACATTTTTGAAACTAGCTCGAAGATACCCAGACCTTAAAGTTTTCTAGACTGGACTGTCTAAAGAGGATGAAGCCAAGGAAACCGAAAAACGAAGGAACACATCTAAAGTTCAACTTCCATTTCGTTATGCGAAGTTGAATAATAGTTATAATGATGTTCAATCAAAATCTCTTTCAAATGAATTCTTTGAGAGTTATTCTGTAAAAGAAATGGAGGCTAAGCCTATTGAAGGTAAACTTTGCGTCCCTCCTCTCGTTTTGCAAAGTAAAATTTCTGAACTTGAGAAATCTTTAACAGATGAAAGACTTTTGATTGATATTGAACAAAAAGTGTTTTCAACTGTGCTTAAGAATACTGTTCTTTCTAAATCAATTGAGGCTTCAAAATCTGATGATATGTTTGGTTTAACTAATGGAGGGTTTGATTTTCTAAACTCTGATGGTGTTTTAGATGATCATTTTGATCAATTTGATTTTAATGCCAAATTTCCTAATCATTCGTCTTTTGTTGTGAATTCCTTTGGATTATCCAGTACGTTTAAGAAAGGTGCAACATCAACGAAAGTTGATAAATCAGTCTCTGTGAAAGGTAAGAAGAAATCTCAGCATTCACAGAAACCGATCACTACTGGTAAGCCAAAGAAGAAGCATTCATTTGATTCTCTCAATTCTAACTCAAAAGTTTCAAATGTTTAAGAAATGAGCAAGAAAAAGCTTGGAGTTAAGTCTGAGTGGCAACCTAAGAAGAAGATAGATGAGAAGGATAAATCATGTTCTAGTGGTGATTGTAATAAGATTACTACTAGTAATGATGATATAATTGTGAATATTGTTGTTTCTAAACCTAATCTTGTTCTTTCTAGCAAGAAATATTCTATGAAGCAATTATTCCAGTTATCTTCATCAACTAGAAAGTTTTCAAATTATGATAAACATGATTATGCTTCTTGTCAAGATTCTGATAATTGGTTTGGCACATATCATGTACACTCTTATCATTCTATCTCTTCATTTGATTCTCAAAAGCAAAGAGGACCCAAATTTCAATGGGTACCAAAATCATGTGCTAACACTGTTGGATCCAAATACAAGTGGATACCAAAGAAAAAGGATGAATCTGTGTTGCAGGCACCTACTGTCAAAGGGGAGTAGGAAGAAGAAAATGGCTCTTGAATACAACAGTTCAAGACCCGGACTTAAATGTCAAGATGGAGGCTTCTAAGTAAATCAGCTTAGAACTCATACTTCAACGAAGAATAACTTCTAAACACAACAGTTTACGACTCGTACTTCAATGATCAAAAGACCTTACTCCTGTGCTGATAAGAGATTGTACTCTAATACTCCAATGAGGAAATCAACCATCAAGGGGGAGTACATATTTGTCTGAAATTTTAATGCATATCTTTTACACTGATAACTTTACTGATGCAGAATTTCAGGGGGAGTAAAAGAACAATGACTTCTGATTATTTCTGATCAGAACTCGTACTTTCATTGTTTTACTACTTTTTGTCTTTTTAATTTAAGTGAATAAATTTGCCTTGACTATGACATAAGACTTTTGCAGTTTGAGAGATGCTTACAAGATCATATCTTTATGACTTTAAGTTTGACTTCATGAGATGTAAGATTGCACTCAAAAGGTATAATTCTTTATCTTAATCTCATATATGGTTGAAAGAAGGACAACTTTCAATCATAGAAAACATTGTTCTTCAAAGTTCTAACCACTTCCTGATTCTCAAATCAGATTTTATAATTTGGAAGTGTGATTTTAAATGTTTTCAAGATCTAAATTTATGCTTTAACTGATATAGTTAAACCATTTCGAGCATCACATGCTTTCTAGGAAAACATGATTTCATTGTGCTAGGACTTAACACAACTTCTACGGAATCACGTTAACTAGTGTTTCCTACCCAAGAAGTTAATCCAGAGTGATTGAGTGTGAGAAGTCAAAAAGAAATGAGTGTGGATGTGTGATGAGGTATACAGAAAAAGAGAGTTTGGTTAGAGTAAGCTAAATGTTTAAAAGAAAGAGGGTGTGAGAACAGAGTTAAAAGAATATCAGAACTCTGTACCAACTTTTTCTGAGTCGGGCAACCATAATTCTAATGTTTCACAACTCTTTGGTGAACATTATTGAAACAGGCAACTAGCCCATGCCAACTCTTGATCAAACCTCACCAGCCACTCATTTTCTACTCAAATAGGAAGTGTTTCACATTTTCAAAGGGGATGCAGCACATTTGTTATCTGATTTTCATTTGGAAAATCTGGATATTGAAAAGAAGGAAGTATGCCCCACCTTCGCACTTCAATCATGCACAATTGAGTTTGTGTATAACTTATTGTTGTCTCAATGGTTTACACAATTTTGAGCCTATAAGCAATCATCCGTGATTAAATTCTTTCTATCACATGAACGAACACACAAGGAATTTGTTTCTTTGTCATAACGTTCATAGAAATTACCTTTGTGGTGTTTCGATGATTGAATGGAAGCCCTGGGGGAGTGACCATCAAAAAGCTCCTTTCCATTGTGTATTCGTTACACACGGTGACTTAGTGTTACTGACAGGCATATTAACTGATTCATTTGTTGATTCAGGTGTTACACGATTATTTTGTCTGGATTTGCAAAGATCTAGATGAATATCTTTTGAATTGACGGATCAGAGGCTCCGTATGAAAGACATTTCTTACTAAAAGTTTTGATGAAATCGTTGCTTTTTCCATCAAAAAGGGGGAGAAGAGCTAATCAAGAAATAGGAGAAGAAATGGGAGAGATCAAAAGTTTAGAGAAATGTCCAAGATCGAAATCTTCAAAGAAAAAGTATTCTGTAGACATGCTAATTTTAGAGAAATTTTCTTTGAAAATACTTTGCTAAAGCATTCTGAGCTAAAACTGGAGATTATTACATATCGAAGACAAAGAAGGAGATTGCATCTTCTGAACTGAAAGAGAAGACTAAATTGCTAAATCATTTTAGTAATGATCTTGATCCAAAGGGGGAGATTGTTAGATCAGATTTATTGGATTCAAGATCATCCAATCTGAAGACTGGAATCTGAAGCTAAAGCTGAAAAGTCGCTCTCAATATTAGTCTAATGTTAAGATTGTAATAAATGTCAAAGTTAATTATTGTGTTAATAATAGTATTTTAATATTATTCCTAAATATCTAATTAATAGATATTTTAGGATATTTAGTTTATATATTATATTTTAGATATTAGGTGATATGAGATATTAACATATCTCATCAATCTATCATCATCAAGATCGATCAAACACTGTTCATCAGAGAGAAAAGTGAGAGAGAGCTTCAACGAAAGTATCAACCTTGTAATCCATTGTTTTGTATTCAAACAGGTTGGTAATCTATCATATTTGTGTTTGTTATCATCTGGTAAAGATCGTGTTCAAATATAAAGGACCGACAGTTTATGTATTGATAATAAATCGTTGTGTCTTACTCTTCTCTTCCTTTAGATGAGTATCTATCGAACCAAATAACTTCCCTCATTTCCTTTTGGGAACTATGACCTCAACCACACCTCCACCATGTGTGATTGCAACGCACTTTCCAACGACGTTGTGCCCTTGTATGGGGACTTTTGACCTTGCGAGTATATTTGCAGCTCGTATATGTGTATTTTCACTTTTGGAATAACATTAAACGTATCAAGTATCGAGTCTGATTCGTTTGACTTCAACAAAATGAGATAGAGTGGGAATATTCAATGACACTTGTTCCCATGGAAAATACTTTTTCCTATCTCCCCATAACGACGGGAAGACTGTCTCATCAAAGTGACAACCCGCAAATCTAGCGGTAAAGAAATTACTAGTCAAGGATTCTAATTAGCGGATAATTGTTGGGAATTCATATCCAACATATATCGAATCGTCTTTAAGGACCTATTCTGATGTGCTGTGGGGGTGCAATTGGTACATATACTACACAACCAAACATGCGTAAATGTAAAATATCAGGCTTATATCCAGTTACCGTACGCATGAGCCTCGTTAGCTAGTAGTGGGTCTAAAAACGAAAAAAAAATTCATATAATAATTGCATAACCCCAGGCAGATGTGGGTAAATTGGTGCGCATAACCAATGCCCTAAATAATATCAACATTCTTTTGATAACAACTTCCATGAGACCATTTTATATATACACATAGGGTATAGGAAACTCTACATTGATCCTAATACATATGCAATAATCATCAAATCCTTATGATGTAAATTCTCTAGCATTCCAAGTCATGTAGACTTGATGACATAATCAGGGTGGTGAGCCCTTGAACGTATATCTAGTGCTAGGAGTGCAACATTTCATGTGGACAATAATATGACATGCGTTCACCGTGTCGAAACCATAACCATTAAGTACTTTAATGGCCCGCATTTTGAATGTTTATGTCCATAAATATCACCTTGTATTCGTTGTAAGAATGAAGTTTTTTGTATTATGTCCTTAGCTTTAGGATAGTCTCATTCCTGTCTTGGCTAAGGATCAGGGTATACAAAAGTTTTAGGTATTGGGGATGGCATATTATGATGGTGGTGTTTCTTATTATGCTGCAGAAGCCCACAGTTGCAATTTGCCTCATTTTGCCTTTCACTCGAAAAGAATGTGTCTATGTAAATTTTACAATACACGGATCACTATGTCATGACCATGGTGTTCCACGTGGTCATGTTGAAACATATATATGTCATTGTCCCAAAGTTCTTTATTGGTGACAAAATATGACCTAGATAATCTACTAATTTGACACGTTAATTTCTCTAATATATATTCCTTTCATGTCATTAGAGTTGATGTACATATACACATTTCCATTCTTATAATGAATATCTTAACAAGGTTTCTATTAATTTAATGCTTCAGTGACTATTAATCTTGTACCAACAAGAAAATGACAGTACATCGTCTAAGTATTTTGGTTGGATGAATTATAAAATAAATATTAGCCTATCTCTTTATATTGTGTGGAATGTTTTGTAAAAAGTCAAGTTCTCCTCGATACATTCCTACACGGAACGGAGAATATTGATAGTTTTGTTATTTATTTAGATGTATTTCTTTACATCTATAATGATTACATATTTTATTTTACTTAAGCAGAGGAAATTAATTTTAATACTTTAAAATAAATTTCAAAGAAACCTATGCTTAATGAATCTTAATTTAATATGATATAGTTAATTTTCAACTTGTTCCCTTTTTTATAGGAGCACCCTTTAGTGCATTTCTTATTTGATTGTACATTATCACATGGGCAGTAGTTGTATCTCTACTCCAGGTGTTGAAAACTCATTCCCAACTCTTACCATGACCCTGACCCTTTCTAGAGTATCGTCCACATGGTGCGTAAATGTCACATGTGTGAAACTGTTTTTAACTCACAATCCTTTCGAGTTGTTTCCACTTCTAACGCTTTCATTATTGACCTGGAGAATTTTCTTTGTCCTTACATATGTGGTATTGTCATTCGAAAGAACCTTGTTGTGTATCTCAACCACTTGCAGCAGGTTGACGAGTTTTTCTAAAGGTTACATTTATATTGATTCATTAATATTTACTGATGAAAGGTGGAATAATGTTATGAATCGTGTCATCTTCTGTGAGTTCCTTGTCACAGAGATTGAGATGCGTTTTGGATATAACATTTCTTTGTTGAAATCAGTTACCTTTTTGTAATCGAGTAAGTGGGTTTCATTCCACTGTACGATTAGTTCAGGAAGTACATATTCATGAATACACTCGATTCTCCCTTTCGGGACATCCCACAATTCTTTGGGGTTTCTAGTAAAGGTATTCCAATGAAAGTTAGGATCTATATGTCGTCTCAAAGCATGAGGGTATTTGCTTGTACCTTTTCAAGATGATTGGTTTTAGGGTCAATAGGGAGTTGATGGACTTTAGGTATTTTCTTGTACCTTTCAAAAGGAGATTTATATACTCATTTATGGTACTCAGATTCTTTTGAGTTTATGATGTTGATTTCGGGATGAGTTGTTTCAACCATTAAATATAAAAGAGATAATATATGATTTTATGTTTGATAAGACAATTGATTAGGGTTATAATTATTATTTTATGTATGAAATTTCATTATCATAATAATATTGGATTTTTGTATGCTTACATTTTGTTGATAATACTTCATCAATATTTCAATTTGCGAAAAAGAAATCACTCAATCTATTGGATTTCCCAAAAACCCTAACCGGCCGTCATTCTCTCTTATTCCACTACGTCCAACCTCTTTTTTATACCGAATTCAATCTCAATGGTAAAAAAAATAAGTTAACATTATTTCTCTCAAAGTAAAAAAAAAATTGACGAAGTTACATGATGCTACGGGGTTGAGAGTTAAGCAAACAATGTGCATATTTAGAAAGAAAAAAATTCATGAATCATGGCAGTAAAAAAAATCAAACATACAATTAGCACAAAATGCATATAGAGAATAAGTATGCGTACTTGAATAGAATTAACAGGTTTATCTGCAACGGTAATTGCAGCAGACACCAAACATAATAATTGTTTAGTTTGGTGGCGGCAGATAGTGGCAGTTAGAAGCTAATATCCGAACTTACGTGCTGATAAATAGAGAATGAAATGTGTATTTCTCATTAATCATAATCCTTTTATATAAGGATAAGTTACAAGTAGATAGTTATGAGATATATCAATTTTAATTTATCTCTAATATGTTTATCTCTATCCATATCTCTATCGTCACATCATTTAGACGATCACACACTTATCCTACAACAGTTTATAACTATTTAAATTTTACATCCCAATTTATTATACACAACTACAACTAGTTTCTTAAATGCACACTGTCATTTTTCTCTAAAAAAACTTAGAGTACCACCCAATAATGGGAAATTGCCACAAATAGTCAAATTTTATAAGGGTTTTCACTTTTTAGTCATTTTTATAATGCATTTTCATAAATAGCCAAAGTTTACGCAGAAAAGTTTTCACGGAAAGTTTTTTTGCGTAAACTCTGGCCAAAAAGATGTTTTTGAATATTTTTTTCATTTGCAGTTTAATTTCTTTTATTTTGGTAATAATTAATGGTATGCAATATTTTTTGGTAACAATTTAAATACTTATTTTTTATTCATATTTTCTAGATTTTTTTGGTCTCATGTTTCATGTTCTTGTTTCATCTTTTTTGGTTTCATGTTTCATATTTCGGTGTTGCATGATTCGTGTTTCATGTTTCGTGTTCTATTTTTTAACGGAGGTTTCATGTTTCATGTTCTATTTCTTGCATTTCATTAGTTTCGTTTAACGAAACACATTTAAAAACTAAAGACTCATCCCTACCCTCCATTGCTGAAACAAACAATCTTCGATAATTGTAGTCTTTGAAACTTGAAGAAATTGAAATTAGTTTTCACATGAAAAAAACAACACATAACTATATAATTACTTCATATAAATACATTAAAGATAAACACCTCCAAACGCAAAAAAAAAAAAAAATACAAAGCAATATGGTTTCACCGAGTACACACGTTAATGTAATTGTTTCATAACAATATCCAATCATAAGAAATGTAATACATTATGACTTCTAAATCAGAATAAGAACAAAATTCATATCTTTACAAAGAAAAGACTGAAAAAAGTACCATCAAATTCCACTACATCCAAATGATGAGCATCAGTATTCAGAAAAGAACAAATTGATTGATGAACATCATTCTCCAAAAAGAACTCTATTTCTTATTTCCAATAATCGATGCAACAAAAGAAGATAAAAACGATTTTTTGTTCTAAAACACATCACAAACATTTGACTGATTCCTACGCCATTGATTGTTGATGATTTTAGTGTCATCAATTCTTTAGTGTGATTGTGATTTACTTGAGATCGATTAAAGCAATAAGACAAACATAAGTGAATTAGGAGGTACGAATACACACTCATAATAAATGTTGTCCCTATCACCATAGATCGCCATAAGGCGTGGTTCAATGTGGTCGCACCCCTTTTCAAGGTTCTAGGAGCAGCACCTCTAGAGGGATTCCAAGGAACAGAGCCCCTTGGCGGTGGTCCTACTGACCATTCAGCAGGTGGGGTCTCGGGCAGCGCCCAAGCCTTTTTTGATTTTATGAAGTGTTGAACAGTAAAAAGTTCACAAAGTATAAGTCTCAGGTAATTGATTAGAGATTTGATCCATCTGATTAGAGCTATGAAGTTATCGCTAGAAAGTTCTAAGTACAATTCAAAGTTAGAACAATAAGAGATTTGAACAATAAGAGATTTGAACAATAAGCTTAGAGATCTAGTCCATTGAATAAAATTTTTTATCTGAATAAAACTGAGTAATTATGGAACTCTGGACTATAGAGTCAGATTTCAGGACTATGAATCCATACTTGGGGTCTTTTCAACCAGACTTGTTGTCTGTGAAATTGACTAAGTATGGAACTCTGGACTGTAGAGTCAGATTTCTAAACTATGCATCCATACTTAGGTCTTTACGTCCAAACTTGTTGTATGTGAAATTGTCTAAGTCTGAAGCTCTGGACTATTGAGTCAAACTTAGAGTCTTTGTAATCAGACTTAGATTCAATACAGTCAGAGTTCGAAGAACAGTTATAACGGTTCTCTAATCTTATCAATTAACGATTATAACCACTCTTAATTGTCTCTGACTGTCGATCTTTTATATAAATATGTAAACGAGAATCAGAGTATATATAAGTATTCGATCTCTCAGCCTTTGAGTTCTGGAGTTTTTCTAGTGGATTATCCCAATACTCAATCCCTGATATCCAAGGCTATAGGGCACGAATTATAGTATTTGGCAAGTGTGTTCTACACGATCAAACGAGATTATCTAGCCATGCATCATTTCTGAATCTCTACATCTAACATTGATGAACAAAATAAAACTTCAAAATATGGAGTCTTCAAATCTTCAAGCATGGACGAAATTTATATCTTAAAAGGAAACAACATTATGTTTTAAATAGTTACCAAAACCGTAATGCATATCCCAAAAAATTAGGTGGAATAAAAAATAGATAATAACCATAAATAGATCAAACTGAGAAAAAGACAATAAAGCCCTTCAATATAAAAAAAAAAGAAAAAACAATTGGTGCATTCTAATCGGTCTAATTATGTTTGCAAAGTTTGTATGAATGGTAGGATTCACATTTGACCTCTCTCTCTCTCGTTTTGTGTGTGTATGTATGTATGTATGTATGTATGTATGTATGTATGTATATGTGTGTGTGTATATCGATGTGGGTATTAAATTAAGGAGATATAATACTCGTTTTTATATAATTTGATTAATAAAAAAATAATTATATTTAAGATCATAATTTAGATTTTTTTTAATTGATATAAATATATGGGTTTCCAAAATTTGATACGTTCAGATGGAAAACATATACAAATGTTCAGAAACTCTACAAACTTCCATTCTTATTGTTTAAAAAAGAGGTGAAATATAAATATTAAAAGATTTTTATGTATTATTAATTTGTACATAATATATTTATATTTATATTTTTGAAATTTTAGAAGTTTATTACGATAAAACCTAAACGCTTTATAATATAGTATAAATAGACAACTTTCAAACTAAATAATCCTAAAAAGCATATAATTTTTTTAAAACTCATATGCTTAAATAAATATTTTTTTAAGATTATAAGTCGATAACTATTTTTTTTAATGTGACAAAAATATGAAAAAATTTAGAGAGAATTTCTCAAAAATTAAATATGATTGAAGTTCTAAAAAATAAAGATGGTCAAATGGCCCAGCCCAGCCCATTTTAGAATGCAATTATAAGCTCGAAAGAGAAAGAGAATATCTAGGAAAATGTTTGAGTTGTCTCCTTTATTTTTAAGTATTTTATAGTAGAGATGGCCAAATGGGCCCAACTTGGACCGGGATTGAAGGACGATTGGAACCAGACCGATCTGGAACCGAACTTTGATATTCCCGTTAGATGGAATTCGACTTATTTTATGATTAAAAATTTGATAATACAAAAAAGTTATTTGCAAGTATTTTATAATATTTATTACACTCGTAATACTATTGGAACTTTTGATTGGACTGTGTTTGAGGGATTATACGCACTACAAAACAAATTTGAAAATCCCACGCAATATTACCGACGGATTACTGACGGATTCGAATATTACCGACGGATCCGTCGGTGATAACATCGTTGGCGACGTTTAATCCGACAGAGGTTATCGACGGATCCGACTTTCACCGACGGATTTTTCTGTCGGTGATAGTCATATGTTTCGTAGTGACGATATTTTGGGCGATTTTGAAAATGCATAAATTATTTTATCTGTATCCATTATTCTTTTTACTTTTAAATCAACTATTTATTTTGGCAAATAAGATTTCACAATACGAATACCATCACGATTAGGGAACGCTGATTTCTTCTATATAAGTAAAATTGTTAAAACATTTTATAATGATTCCATTTTCTTTTATTTATACCGCGGCGTTAAACCCCGTATTTAAATGTTACCGGTGTTGATGTTTTAATTACACAAATATGGGTGGCCTTTGGTTTAGATACAACTACCGATAATTCTTTTTCAATGGAACAAAATTGTGTATTTAATCATAATTTTAGCGCATTATTTGATCATTATAAAACTTTTTGTAGGAGGAAGCCAACAACAAAGCTCTTCAAGTCGTTTATTTACAGGTTCTAGTTCTAGTGGACATCGCCAAATCCGGAAGGAGTTAATGACTAACTTATTTAACGAGGTTCAAAATGAAATGAGTAAAAAAAGTATATTTTATTTAATCACATTTTAATCAATTTGTTGTTTATATTTTTTTGATGTTCAATCCTGGATTAACTTATAGAAGATGAAGATGCAACAAAAGAAAAAAAATATAAAATGAAATTTGTAACACCCGTATCTTCAGGAAAGTTATAAGGCTCCATTTTCCTTGAAATAAATGATTTGTAATTGGTAAATTAGAGTAAGAAAGGTCACTTACGTTTCCCTAATCACCGAGCATCCTCCGTGCGAGAAAAAGTGAAATATCGGGCTCCGTCATGGTTGGAGCGACTATGCCCGACGACTGTGACAAGGTCACTATCGCCAAGGGCACAATCGCGGGCCTGAAGTGCCTTGCGGTACACACGGGGAAAGAGTGCCCGGCGATTGTGACACTGTCACTCTCGCCGAGGCACAATCGCGGGGATACCTGGAGTCGCGGTACCATCACTGCGAGAGTGACTCGCGACAATGCCTGGGCACTATCGCCTGGCAAGGTCGCGATTGGGGTGCAACACCCATTTAATCCGATTTTCTCACTTTCCTCATTTATTCTTTCATCCACTTCCTCTTAAGACCCTCCCAACCGAACACTTATGTTCCCATGAGTGATTTTGAGCTTGAGAGACACCAACATTTGAGGTTTCAAGTGGTTCTTCACCATCTAGCAAAGTTTTGGAAGCTAGAACTTATATACCTTCGTCTTCTTCATCACCATCAAGTTTTCTAGGGTTTCATTCAAACCTTGTTATCGTTTTGAAGATTGAGAGTTTATGACTCATTTTCGTGACCTAGAAGTGTATTGTTGATGGATTCAAGTTATGGTCAAGGTAACCTTCTCTTTTCTTCATCTATGGAAATTAGGTTTTTGACATAAGTTGAGATCTTCATGTATAATGTTTGGGGAATGATTCTTTGTGGTTGAATATGTATATTTATGGTTGGAAACTTGTGGATCTAGGTTTTTGAAAGTTTTGGCTTGAAGATCCAACTTTCTTCAAAGGAGCTCAAGTTGGGGGGAAATCAAGATTTAGCCTAAATCTTCCAAGGTGAGTTCAAGTTGATTTATGAAAAGTGTGTACATGCCAAAATGTCTATTTTAAAATGTTATATGTTTTACATGAAATTATTAATTGTTGAGTTATTTGATGAATTTTGATTATTTGAAGTGTCTAACTTTATAAACTTGTAAAACACCCAGCTTTGGGATTTTGGGCATTTTGATAAATAAATCATATGTTTTGGTATCTTAATGATTTATTTCATTTAAGTAGATTTTTGAATATAAATGTATTTCACTGTGTATTTTGGATAAATGCTTGATTTTGTGTTATGGGACGTTTTGAAAGGATAAATGTTATAAACTCACTTGTAAAATGTTTTGTCCCAATCTAAATTATGTTGGAGTTATCTCCATATTTTGGAGCATGGGTTTTCATAAATGCGGGTTGTTTATGTTCGATTTCATTTTATGATTTTCTTACAATTAGTCTTTTGATTTGTTGAGCCTATGGCTCGGTTTGGACCTCGTCGGGTCTTGGGGGACATTTGTCTGATTTTAATAGCTCACTGTAGAGCTTTGGTTATGATTTGCATTTATTGCATTTTATTTGAGAATTGCATGTTTTGGATGCGCTAGTTCATTCATTTGGAGTCATGTTAAGTTCTAGACGTAGTGCAATGGATCCATAGGCACGATGTTCTTAATGTTCCGTTTTGGACAAGTTCACCACTTTGGCACGGAATAGGGATCGGGTCTCCATGATAAGTAAGGTGTGGACCTATTGACGGATGTCGAGTCCACCAAATAATAAATTACCAACAAGACCCTTATGAGCAGTTAAAATTGTGACAGTGGTAAGTCGGGTCGAATCCACAGGGACTCGACTCAACTTATTACGACCGGATAATTAACCCACAAATACGAATTATAAAATTAAATTGCAAAAGGGGGGGGGGGGGGGGGGGGGTTGGATTGATTTTAAACTAACATACGAATCAACGAAATTATAAAAATGCAATTAAAATTAAAAACCAACATTAGTTCGTTCTCGATGATGATACTAACACCTATCATTGATTTCGTAAATGTAAAAGTTTGAACAAGTTTAAGATGGCTATGGTTACCAAGGAGCTCTGACAACCTTAGTTTTCACCAAAATGGACATTAGCTAAAATAAGCTCTTTAGCTAAATCATAACCACAAATGAAACAAAGAACAAGCTCTCAATGTTCCAGGTGTGATTAGCATTAACGAAAAAGAAAACACTAACTCAAAGAATTAAGCACATAAGCTCGGCTTAATTATCACTTTGATTGGAAGATTCCAAGAACTCAATTTTAAAAACCTTATCGAAATCAAAAGAGTTCCATTGTTACTATATCAAAATCAAAGACAATTACGTATCTATGGATTTTGACTAACGATAATTCACAAGAACATCAAGCAATTAACCAAATCAATTAACATTCAAATGAAAATGACATTAAATCTAGAAATCAACCAAATAAACTTGTCCCAAACAATTACAACGAAATCTCAAAGTGGAAAGCATAAAAATCTAAAACAAACCAATGTTGGAATTAAGAAATTAGCCACACATGGCTAAACTAGGGTTACCAAATTCAAATTGCAAGAAATTACCAAAGATGATGATGAAATTGCTCCAAAATCGACCCCATGGCTGTTGTGTTTTCTGATTTTTGCTCCCAAAAATCGAATCTCCTCCAATCGACAGTTACTAGGAGTATTTATACTTCCTAAGTGAAAAACCATCGAAAACATGAAAACCCCACGATTTCGGACCGTGCGCGGCTGCTGGCGCGGCTATGGACGCGCAGAGGCATAGTTGAGATAGAACAATGTTAGGTGCGGTTGACGGCGCAGCTCAGGGCGCGCGGCGGTCGCGCGACGCTCTGAAACGCTCGAAAACAGTGGTCGGCGCTGCTCCTGGCGTGGCTGGAGGCGCGCGGTTGGTCGCGCGGGGGTCTGTTGCCGATTTCCATGCGAGAGAGAGAGAGAAAGAGAGATGTGTGGAAGGGATTGGGCTGCTGGGCTATCAATTATAGGCTTCTTCGCTTTTCTTTTCTTCTCTTTTTTTTTCTTTTTCCATCCATGGGCTATCATCACAAAACAAAAGAAGCAAAACTAAATTCTCAAATTGGTTCTTTCTTTTCTTTTTGAATAATGAACTACAAGGGAAACAAAAATTAAATCACATCCAAAATGGTGGTATTTAATCTAGAAAATCACAAATTGACACCTTTAGAATATTAAGAAATATGATAACCTAAAAGGGGTAGAAAATGATGATTTGGAGTTATTTGTGTATTATGGAAAATGGGAAACTAATTGTGTGAACTATTTATTTAGGTTCATGACTTGAAAGTAAAATGGGTAAGTCCATGGTCTAAATGTGTTAAGGATTCTTGGTTACATTAAATGTCATAGTAATATGTTTAAGGTGTTGGAAAGGATTATGATTACATGAAAGAAAATGTGGAATGTGTCTATTTGATTTACCTTATAATAACATGATGCTATATGAGATTTATGCCTTTGGGATTTATAGCAAAATACCAGTTGTTATGTTGGTGAATCATGTTAGTTTGGAATGGTGAGGTCCCAAGGTATAGATCCATGGATAGGGTTGAACTTGGCTATTCTTTGGGTTAAGACTCGGATAGAGTTGGAACCATATTTACATGGAACTAAAGATTCATGGATAGAGTTGATGTTCCAACGGCTATAGATTCAGGGATAGAGTTGACGCCGGTAAATAACCATTCCGACTAAGTGTTCCACATGGGTTGTGGCCTACTCTCGTGTTCCGTCACAACTCATGGTGGAACGGGTCTCCCCCGTATCGCATAAGGTTCAAACGTTGGAGGATTCATGCGTTATTACTAATCTATGTATTATTAATAGTTCACCAATGCATTATTTCTTTACCATGTATATTATTGAATGTTCTCACTAGGCTCCAAGCCTAACACTTGTTTGCTTTGGTGTTCATATCAGGTTCTATTAGTGGAGGGGTGGCTAAACCTTGAGCGGAGTGTTTGGTCTACTTTTGGGGGACATAGCAATTGATGAGACATAGAGCGCTCATTTTACTTGTCGATATTTTGGGAATTGATGAGACACCTAATTGTAATCTAAACTAGGTTGTTTTAGATTAAGTAGGTTGTCGGTTCTCATTCCATTTACTTTGGGTTTGTAAACGCTTATACTCTCCCTATTTTGGGATGACGTCAATTGTGAACTTCACTTTATATAAAAATGTTCCAGGTTTAATTTCCTTTCATTATATTAACGTCATATTGCGAAATTTTCAAGTTTTTTGAAATCACTAAATTTTAGGGTGTTACATATGGAGTTCCATTTTCCGACATTTTGTGTCGCATAGATAAACTTTGAAACGCATATACTTGATGTGCGTTAACTTATGGGTTTTTGTTTAACATTTTGTCTGTTACGAGTTTTGCACATTTTTGTTCGCAACTGTAAGAGACGTCTTGAGAGTCTTAATATTGCATAAATGCACTTTTTTAGTTTTATACAAATATATTTAGTTTTACACTACTTGGTATTTGAATTGATTTAAAACTTTTGGTGTGAGTAAGCTTATGAAAAACCTAGGATGGTCCGTGTAGAACTCTTGCCTTATACCTTCTTCGGTTGTTGATTCTACTGTTATAGTTTCACGCAATGCGTTATATTCGTTTATCGATATGCATGTCATTATAGTCACTATTTTGGGACAAGGAGTATTTTATTCATGCGGTTAAAAAGTTTGAAATCGATTTAAATTATTTTAAGTTTAACCAAACTGCATGCACCTATATATCGTTTTACTAAACTTGGGAAACAAATTGAGGTATGCAGGTCTTGATAAAATTTTATTCCATGACATTTTATGGTTTAAAAGAAATAATTTTGGAGATTGAAATTGTGAAGTTCCTCTTTTGGAGTTTGTACAAACATTGGTGCACACATTTTAGTGAAGAAATTATTTTCACATACACAGCATAAATTGATGCATGTTAGGACCATAGTGGTCCATTTGAAAATTTTGTTACGCATCTTTTATTATTTCCATTATTAACATTAGTAATGATCAAATGGATTTTCGAAATGGTTTTTCATGTGTGGCATTGGTAACCACTTTGCATGTCTGCCGAGTAAACGGTAGTGGATTTTACACGTACGATTAATTGTTATAGAGCTCTTGCATTTGAAAGTTTTATAAAATTTTGAATTAGCATATCAGTTTGAAAAACCTTGAACTCATTAGGGCTATTGATTTATACCTCTATCGTGAGAGGAGTTGTAATAAGGGACTAGAGGAGTCCTTGAGATTTGAAGCGTCGGATGATTTGATTGGTGGTTAGCTTTGAACTCTGAGTTTCAGTTTTATGAAACGGTGCCCACATGAATAATCGATGCATTAGATTTATGCATTCTCCCGGTATTTTAAGTGGTGGTCTTTTGTTTCGGTAAGTCTACGGGCTAGAACATGGTGTGTTTGTTTGCTTATGATCGGATATCGATTGATGGGTTGATTGTTCGACATCATGTATGCGTTGGAGGTGTGCCACCCGAAGGAGTATTCAGGAAAAAAGAAAATATTGTGGCTCATATATTAGAGATGTAAGATTAGGAATTTAGTGTCATGTTAAGTGTCAACTTTAATTCGGCAATGCATCTGGAATGAAATATTGGACGGTAAACCCACATTTTCAGTGTTACCATTTTGATTTTAGGCGTCGACTTGTTCTTTTGAGATCAATGAGTCTCTGGTATATTTGAATGTACTCTCGTTTGATCGTAACGTTTGCCTCACAATGATTGAGTTCTAAGGAGATTCGATGTTGGAAATTAAGTATTGATGTGTAAGATTTACTTGATATGGTAAAGATCTTATTAACAGAATGTTTGAAGTTTGAGGATAGATTGGAGTTTCGTGATAGCCTAGATTGAATTAACCAACAGCCCGAAGAGTGTATTAGTACGTCCTTGGGAGGAAGGCCCTACCAAGATCGAGTGTGAATTATTAAGGAATTTGGAATCTTTTTGGGCTCGGGGTTGATCTTTGGAATGTAGATACAGAATTGTGTTGGGTTGGACCGTATTAGTCAATGTGAAGTTGAGGTCACAAGCTGCCTCTAAGGTAGTACGTGTCCCCTAAGGTTGGGAGACAACCGAGATCGTATGATTAGAGATTGCTCCAGAGTAATGTTCGATGCTCGCTCTAGTATGGATGTAATGTATCAAGGTGGATATTAGATGTGGGGGTCTTCACGAGAATCAATTCAACAGTTGCGTTAGGAAATCCTCGAGTTTTAGCTCAAGAATGGAACGGATTAGAGAAAATTCCTTGGAAAGGGAGACAGTCGTTTTGTGAGAATGACACCATTGAGGTCTATGTCTGGTTGTTACTTGTTGGAGGACTGACAAAAACCCAATAAGTGCTGAGAATGGTAATGAAATGCCTTGTGTGAGAAATGGATTTCGAGGACGAAATCATTCTAAGGTTAGGAGGATTGTAACACCCGTATCTTCAGGAAAGTTATAAGGCTCCATTTGCCTTGAAATAAATGTAGAGTAAGAAAGGTTACTTGCGTTTCCTTAATCATCGAGCATCCTCCGTGCGAGAAAAATTGAAATCTCGGACTCCATCATGGTTTGAGCGACTATGCCCGACGACTATGACAGGGTCACTGTCGCCAAGGGCACAATCACGGGGCTGAAGTGCCTTGCGATACACACGGGGCGAGAGTGTCCGGCGATTGTGACACTATCACTCTCGCTGAGGCACAATCGCGGGGATACCTGGAGCCGCGGTACCATCACCGTGAGAGTGACTCGCGACAATGCCATGGGCACTATCGCCAGGCAAGGTCGCGGTTAGGGTGAATCGCCCATTTAATCCGATTTTCTCACTTTCCTCATTTATTCTTTCATCCACTTCCTCCTAAAACCCTCCTAACCGAACCCTTATGTTCCCATGAGTGATTTTGAGCATGGGAGACACCAAGATTTGAGGTTTCAAGTGATTCTTCACCATCTAGCAAGGTTTTGGAAGCTAGAACTTATATACCTTCATCTTCTTCATCACCATGTAGCAAGGTTTTGGAAGCTAGAACTTATATACCTTCGTCTTCTTCATCACCATCAAGTTTTATAGGGTTTCATCCAAACCTTTTTATCGTTTTGAAGATTGGGAGTTTGTGACTCATTTTGATGACCTAGAAATGTATTGTTGATGGTTTCAAGTTATGGTCAAGGTAACCTTCTCTTTTCTTCATCTATGAAAATTAGGGTTTTGACATAAGTTGAGATCTTCGTGTATAATGTTTGGGGAACGATTATTTGTGGTTGAATATGTATATTTATGGTTGGAAACTTGTGGATCTAGATTTTTGGAAGTTTTGGTTTGAAGATCCAAGTTTCTTCAAAAGAGCTCAAGTTAGGGGGAAATCTAGATTTAGCCTAAATCTAGCAAGGTGAGTTCAAATTGATTTGTGAAAATGATGTACATGCCAAAATGTCTATTTTAAAGTGTTTATATGTTTTAATGAAATTATTAACTGTTGAATTATTTGATGAGTTTTACATGAATGGCCAATTCCACTGACCAAATTCAAAGCCCATGTTTGGTTCATGGAATGAAAGCAATGGAATCCTTCCAATTCCATTGAATTCCACAATTCAAGGAATTCATCATTCCTTGCCTTAAGTGAACGATTTGAATTCCTACCAACCAAAGGCGTGGTCAAATTCCATCAAATTTCATTCCAATTTTTCAAAGTCAAATTCCTTCGATGGATTCCAATTCCGTCAAATTACATTCTGCGAACCAAACCCCCCCTTATAGTCCTAGGGTGGCGGGGTTCACTTACTCCTACTATGTGAGCCCACACATAAACTAATGTATAACAAAACATGTTCATGCAATTAAAAACTTTAAATCATATAATCATATGTTTTCATGTCCTTGGCAATAGCATTTAAGAATATCATGAACACATTCAATTAAAAGGTTACATTGCATGCAATTGAGATAAAAATATAACACATGAGACTCAAAGTCCAAAGTTCTAAAATCATACTCGAGACTAACTGACCTTGTTACTGACAATCCGACACATGGACAACTGGATGCCCATTATTAAAAATCACGCTTTTTAAAATGTATTTTATATACTCCTCAAATCGAAACAATTCTGACTTTTCTCTGAGTCAAACTACATTGACTTTCTCTTAAGTTAAACCACAACTTTCTCTTAAGTCAAACCACGACTTCGTGGGCTCGTGATCCACCTTAATTAAAGATGCATGGTGCACGGTGCACCTACTCAAATAAATTTTTGGGTCCACACTGTGCACATTAAACATCTATTAATAGCATTCTATCACCAACCCTAACCACCGGTCCCGTTCAAGACACGACAAAATACGGGTTATATCCCCTCTTCAATTTTGTTCTATTGCCATATAAAGGCATCTTTTTGCAGTTAGACACCTTCCCTCTAAAGAAAGATAAGCTATAGAAGTATAGTTTCGTATCTCAACAAATAAAATACAAACAACTAATTAATAATAGAAGACACCATTTGTCAAATAAAATACAATAATTATAAAATCAAGATGGTGTATATGCAATGCTTTAAGTTATTATGGAATACACCATATGCCAAATGAAAATTACAATCTTGATGCATAGTTTAAGGAAAATATAGACGATTTATCAAATTAAATCAACTCTAATTATATTCATTATATCAACAAAAATTAACTACTAGGCAGCTTTAATAAATTTCATTTGGGGGTTTGTGCTCCTCACCCGAGGAGCACTCTATCATCTGCGCTGCCAGGGGCGGCCCTGGGGTTGTGCCAATAGTGTGGTCGCACGGGGCCTCCGATTTCCAGGGCCTCCGAAAATTTTCCTTATACCGTTATATATTTAGAAATTTATGTTATATAAGAAAAATACATACTTGTAATTGAAAAATGAGCGTAGGTGAAATGGTAAAGCTACATGGCATCTATGCTTTAAATCCTTAGTTCGAGCCCTTCTGTCTGACTTTAGCAATATATATATATATATATTTTAATCAAGATTTTACTTCCCGGACGTGTTACTTACTACTTGAAATTTAATTTATGATTTTATATTTTACTTTTATAATTTATTTTTTTATTTTTACTTACTATATTTTATTTGTCTATATCATTTAAGAAATCATATTTTTTTAATAATCTAGTTATATTTAACTTTAAGACTTATGGTCGTTTTCTCCTTAATATATATTGTAAACATTTTATCTCTTCGTAATTCGAAGTTACAATCTTTACAAACATTCAAAGAAAAATATACAATTAGTCGTCAACAAACTTAAAAGATAATTTATTTAATTTAAGAGATTTATTCTTTTTATAATTAGTTTTTTTTGTTCATCGTAGTTTAGGGCTTACAACCGTTTTCTCTATAATCTTTATCAAAACTTTTTATCTTTTTATGATTCAAACTCAGAGTCATGTACAAATATTTTGTATGAGAAACATATCCAATCATTAACCAAAAATCTTAAAATGAGAGGTTATTTAATTAAAATATTTTGTTTAGTTTGTTTTTCTGAAACTGTTTGAAGATATATGTTTTATTTCTTATAATTTAGGGGTTTTTTTTACAATTTAGGTTTTATGATAGTTTGCTCCTTAACCTTTGTTAAACATTTTTATCTCTCTATATTACGAATTCACAATCTTCTAGAAAATTTCAAACGAATGTACATAGTTAAACATTCAACGATAAGCTTAAAATGTTAGTTTTCTAACTAATTTTTTTCATTTCCATGTGATTAGTTCACATTTTGTGTATGGTTATATGAAGAAAATAAAATTACTTTTTAAGGCCACATTTATGCTTTAGCATAAGGCCTCCGAAATAACAGGGTCGGTCCTGTGAGCTGCTCAAACTCTACCATACAATTAAAATATATGCATGTTACGTTTAACTTGACATATAATTTAATGATAATTTTAACTATTGATTAAATATTCAAACTTTTGTGTCTTGGTTAAAAAAAAAGAACTTGTAGAATGAAATTAAATCCATTAATTGCAAATAGTGAAAACAACAAAAGTATTTTACAATTGAAACATTAACCAAAAACGTTCACTTTTTTATTATAAACCAAGTAGAAAATATTTGTTTTTAGACGCAACCTACAACAAAATGTTTTACATATATAATTTGTTGGTTTGAATTACATTATTAGAAAGAAGGGGAGTCTGTACATAGAAAAAGATTGATATAATTAATAGAAATAGATTGTGACAAATTACAAAAGATTATAATCCAAGTAAGCGAAGAAAAACTTCCTCGCACTCCTATGGACCACTTACACTTTCAACTTGAAGAGATCAATGCTTGTGATGGACCACTTGCACTTTCATAGAAAACCCCTCGCCCTCGTTAATTACTTGATATAAATACAAAAAAGATCATAATCCAAATTACAAAAGAATCTTTTCTTCTTCTTGCAGTTGCTCATCTATTGTTCTTATCATAGCTTCACTTTCTTAAACCCTAAAACCTTGAAAAACCCCCCTTTGCTGATCAACCTACCAACGGATTAAACATGGAAGTCACACCCTCTATCGGAGTAGATGCCCTCCACCACCTGAAACTAATGGAGCCACCCATGCACCTAACTCCGTTGTCGGAATGTGCTCGTATTGCTCCTGATTGCTTTGCTGGACTTCTTCTGAGTTTAGTAAATTTCATATTTCTCGACTTCTTTGTTTTTTGGGTAAAGTTCATCATCATCAACTTCTTCTTTTTTTGGTAAATTTGATTGAACGCAGGGGAAGAAGACATAGACGATACTAATAATATGCAACGTGATATTCGTTACTTATTAATTTTAGATAGTGTGATTTCTATGCATTTGTGTGTGCAAGTATGATTTTTTTTTTAATTCGAACAACTTCATCTTTTCATGGTTATATATATCTCGCCTGAAATCATCATCTCCATCCATAAACTTGATCTAAATTTTCACTTTTCCGAGAATTTAACCTGAATCTATCATCTCCTCCATCAACTTGAACTTTCATGAGCTTTCCCGGAGGTTAATTTACACCAAATTTCAAAACCTACAAACCCCTTCTTTTACATTGTAAATGGCGAAAAGAATGATGAATCTTTTGAAAGGGTCAAAGAACACTTGGCATCCGGTCAAAGGAGTTGATACAACAACCTCCAATTATTGGCTAAACTGGAGAGCCCTTTTATGTTGTACATGGATCCTAACATCAATAGCCATAGCCTCGTATCTCATAAAGAAATACGAGGGGCCAAATAAACGAAGATCAACTAATGGAGAAGAAGGACGTGATGATGATGATGATTCTGGAGTGGTGGTGTATGTTGACGATATTTGGAAGCCATGTCTGAAGCAAATCCATCAGCTTTGGTTGATGGCTTTCAGAGTATTTGCTTTTTTTGTGCTCTTATTTATTATTATCCTAAATGCCATTTTTATCGGAGCAACTATCTATACTATATTATAAAAACGAAATAAAAAACTCTTAATTAAAACATTTTAAGCACAAGGTACAACTAATTAAAACCAATTACTTAATTTACAATTTCTTAATGCTTTGGTACAACATTTCCAAGCACAGTATCTCACATAATCATCTATTTGTGGAATGGATATTCATTTATTAATATAAATATTTGTTTTTTTGGTGGAGGATTTTATAAAATAGATTTTATATTAGCATAATCTATTTTAAATGTAGATTTTATATTTAAATATATATTAATGAGATGTAATATAAAATCTTTTTTCTTCCGTATTTTTTATATTACATCTCATAATGATTTTTTCATATTTTATTTTATAAAATCTTTTTACATAATGAGATGTAATATAAACTCTTTTTTCTTCCGTATTTTTTGTGCTAATATAAAATCTACACGTATTTTTTTCACGAGCATTAAAAGAAGAAAAAAGAAGGTTGATATGAATTAAAAATAAAAAATAACGAGATACACTAATAAATTATCGTATTTTTTAAAATAAAAATATTCCGCAATACTTTCCAAATTAACCAAGTGTAAAGAAAATAAAATAGAAACGATGTAGATATAAAAATATTTTTCCATATTTTTAATATATTTACATTTAAATGTAAAATCGAAAATGAAAATAAAAGATTTTAAAATATTCTCTACATTCACTATAAATATATATAGTTTCTTTATGTATCATCCGAGTATAAGAAGAAGACGAACGGTCAGGTGTCAATGGCGGAACCTGCAACTGAACAAAAGATATTCCACTATATTTTTGTTTCTTTGAAAAACTACTTTTTATATTTTATTTTATTTACTGAGGATTTGTTTATATTTTTCAAAACCCACAATCATATTTTTCGAAGTAGGGGAATAAGATATATATACATATCTTTATTTTTATTGACTAATACTATGAGGTCTTGAAGTCAATAGTCACATAAATTTTCAAGTGGTACTGAGTGAATTTGAACTATACCAGTTGAGTTGCCGGTTACAAAAGATAGAAATCATTTATTTTCTTTGTCATATTTGATATGGGTTGAATGTTGTTAATTAATCTACAGATTTATACGTTCAAAGTGATTGTCAAGTGTTGTCGAGGAGGTTTCAGAAAAATTGCAAAATCTGTAAAAACGTATGTTCATATTTATAATTATTTCAATAATAGTGATATGTTGTGAGACATGTCGTTTGAGTTTTAAATAATATAATACAAAACTATTACGAATATTATTGCACAAACTCATAACAACAAACGATTAAGAATATATGCAAGTTAACCACTTATGAAAATACATTCGTTTTTCACATTGTATTTCATTAACTGTTAACAGAGAAATTACGTTTCATTTTAACTCGGTTCAATATTCCAACAAAAAATTTATCCTCCCGTGCAATGCACGGGCCCAACACTAGTATTTCATTATTACACAGAGTACGTTTTCTCCTCTTCCATGTATCTCTTGTCATATCATTCTTAATTTTTTCACTTGATTTTCAAGAATCTTGTTGGGCATTCAATTTCTTAATCCTCCATTTACTAATCTTTCCTCTGATTCTGAAATTCCACTTTGTTTTCTTTTGTGTGGTGGTTACAACTTGACTTTTACTCTGCTTATTATATATTTTGGGGTATGATTTTATCATCATCTGATTTTCACACACTTTTTTTATTATAGCTATTTTTTCTTTTCTTTTACTTTTATTTACTTGGTTCTTTCTTGGTGTTTTCTGTGTGCAGTTTGGATCTTTGTTGTCGATGTATGGATGCTACCACCATTGCTTAGGCCCTGAAGATCGAAGGCGCCCTCGCCAAGTCACTGGTTTTTGGGGTTACTCTTTTCAGATTATATTTCAGGTAAAATCACAAAAACACAAATGAAAAGGTATCTCGAGAACGAACCCTTCATGACCCTATTTTATTTATCTTCAGATGGTGGCAGGTGTGCTTACAGACTGCCTCTACTGGTTCATCATCGTACCATTTCTTGAGAAGAATAAAATTAAGAAAAGAAACAAAAGCTTTGTAATTTACTGAAGCTACTTCGATACTTTATTCATAGGAAACTAGGCTCTTAAATAGCCTTTTACAAAACAGAAAACTCCTAAAAAACAGCAACTGAAAAGATAGACTACGAAAAACTAGATTGAAAAGGTCATACATGACCTGGTAAAACCGAACGGGTAAAACCCAACAGCTAAAAAATTCAAAACTAAGAAAAAACACCAGCTGGCCTGAACTTCCATCAATCCCTCCTTTAAACTAAAATGCATAGCATTTAGTTTACTTTTGATGCTTCAACCATTCCCAACATGTCTCTAAGTTTCAGAAATTGCTCCATTTTTATTGGCTTTGTCATAAGATCTGCTATTTGCTCATCTGTTCTACAGTACTTCAACTTCACTGACCCTTCGTTCACCAAGTTCCTTAAGAAGTGAAACTTCACATCTATGTGCTTACTTTTTCCATGGAAGACTGAGTTTTTTGACAGCTGTATTGCAGAGCTATTATCACAATTGATCACACTGCTTTCTTCTCCAACATGACCAATATTCTCCAACAATCTTTTGAGCCAAATACATTGACACGTACATGAAGCTGCGGCAATATATTCTGCCTCCGTTGTGGATAAGGCTACAACAGGTTGCTTTTTTGAAGACCATGACACAGCTCCCTTTCCCAGCATAAACACGAACCCTGATGTACTTTTCCTGTCATTGAGGTCTCCAGCAAAATCGCTGTCAGTATATGCAATTAAATCAGCCATTTCTTCATTTCCGTAGAGGATTCCCAACTCAGTCGTTCCTTTAATGTATCTCAGGATTCTCTTTGCTGCACTCCAATGCACCTCCATTGGATTAGACATAAATTTGCTAATGAGGCTTACCGCATACATTATGTCTGGTCGAGTTGTGGTTAAATACATGAGGCTGCCAACAACTTGTTTGAACATCTTGGAATCAACTTTTGCTCCTTCTTCGTCCCTGAGTAACTTTGTACCTGGAACAATCGGATTTCCCACCGCATTGCTATTCTCCATTCCAAACCGAGCTAAAATTTCTTGAGCATATTTACGTTGGCATATGAAAATTCCTTTCTCATTCTGGATTACTTCCACTCCCAGAAAGTACCTCATTTTACCCAAATCAGACATATCAAACTCATGCATCATTGAGTTTTTAAAATCTTCACACATAGCTTTATCGTTCCCGGTATAAATTAAATCATCAATATATAGACTCACTATCAAACACTTACCTCCCTCCTTCTCTTTTGTGAACAGTGTATGCTCACAAAAGCAGCGTTTGAATCCTTCACGAGCAAAGTACGCTTCAATCCGACTATACCAAGGTCTCGACGCTTGTTTGAGCCCGTATAGTGCTTTGTTAAGTTTGTACACATTCTCTTCTTCGCCCCGTTTCTCGAAACCCATCGGTTGTTATACGTAAACCACTTCTTCGAGATCTCCTTGGAGGAACGCACTTTTCACGTCTAGCTGGAATACCTCCCATGTATTCTGCGCTGCTGTTGCTAAGATGAGTTTGATAGTGTCCATTCGAGCAACCGAAGCAAACACTTCGGTATAATCAATCCCATATTGTTGTGTGTACCCTTTCGCGACCAACCTTGCTTTGTACTTCTCTATTTTTCCTTGTTCATTGAGTTTAGTCTTGTACACCTATTTGACTCCGATTGGTTTGACACCCTTCGGCAAATTACACAGACTCCAGGTGTCATTCCTCTCGATGGAGTCAACTTCTTTCTCCATTGCATCTCTCCATTTCTTACTTTTTACAGCCTCTTGATACGTTACTGGATCATCTTCGATCATCATCATCATTGCCATTTCTTCTTCTAAAGCTTCTTCCCCAGACACATATTCTGACATCCAGGTTGGCATTTTTCGTTGTCTCACTGGCCTTCCTGTTTGAGGAGTTTCTTCAGACGTGTTTGGTGGGTCGTTCCCTTCTTCTGGCTCAGCAACATGATTCGTATTTGGTGAGTTGTTCCCTACTTCTGGCTCAGCAGTTGGACTCTTATTCATCGAACCGTTCCCGCCTTCTGGACCAACTCGATCACTCTGTCCTCCTTCTTCAAAACTTTCATTGTCATTATACTCCAGAATATCCGAGGTTTCTTCAGCCTTGCTTCTTTTCCAGTTCCAGCCTTTATTCTCCTCAAACACAACATCACTACTCACACATATTTTCTTTGTAGTCGGATCAAAGAGTCTGTATGCTTTGGACTCTTTGCTAACTCCAAGAAATACGTGTGGTCTACTTTTGTCGTCTAGCTTGCTTCTTTTCTGGTCTGGAACATTCACATGCGCTAAACAGCCAAAGATTCGAAAGTAATCGACCTTGGTTTAATGCCTTTCCAAGCTTCATAGGGAGTCTTGTCTTCAAGAGTTGTTGTCGGACATCTATTCAAGATGTGGATGCACCAGTTTGCTGCCTCTGGCCAGAACTCTTTCGGCATCTGTTTTTCATCTAGCACTGATCGAACCATATTCATGATTGTTCGATTCTTCCGCTCAGCAACTCCGTTTTGCTGAGGCGTATATGCCGTTGTGAATTGTCTGCTAATCCCTTGCTCTTCGCAGAATTTTGTGAATTGATTAGAAGCAAACTCGCCTCCTCTATCCGTTCTTAGGCATCGAATGTATTCCCCGATCTCCTTTTCAACGCATGCTTTGAAGCTCTTGAACATGGCAAATGCCTCTGATTTCTAGTTTAGAAAATAAATCCAAGTCTTTCGTGAGAAATCATCGATAAAAGTCAGAACATACCTCTTGTTGCTGTTGGATGTCGGGGTGATGGGACCACATATATCTGAGTGTATCAATTGCAGTCTGTGTGTTGACTTCCATAGACTTTTCTTTGGGATGGTCTCTCGATGTTGCTTTCCTACCAGACAGTTTGAACACGACTTCCGTGGGTCTGTGATGGCTGGCAGCCCTTCCACCATTCTCTTGTTTGATAAGGTATTTAAGCCTTTATAGCTTAAATGCCCGAATCGACAGTGCCACAAGTGAGACTCGTCCATGAATTGAACCTGCATGCATCTTGGAGTTTTTGACACCATTCGAGCTAGAAGATAAAACATCCTGTTTCCAGTCATGTCAGAATGCATAATAACTCCTTTTCTTTTATGGTAAACTTTGCAAGTGCCATCTTGAATTACTACCTTCAAACCCTTCTCTTGTAATTGACCGACACTCAATAAGTTGTTCTTTAATTCAGGAACATAATAAACATTCGATATTTCCTGAATGAAGCCATTTACCTACATACGTACACTACCTTTTCCCGAAACAGCAATGCGGCTGTCATTTCCTAGATTTACTGTTTGTTCGAAGCTTTCATCCAGCTCCGAAAACCATTCTCGATTGCCACTCATGTGATTGCTACACCCTGAGTCGAGAAACCAAATTTCATCGTTGGTAGCTTTGTGTTCTGCTACATGTGCCATGAGTAGTAGTTCTTCCTCTTGATCGGTTTCTACAAAGTTTGCATTTCTCTCCGATTCAGGACACTCGTACTGGTAGTGCCCCATCTTGTGACAACGATAACATTCGATCGTTGTTCAGTTGCTTGGCTGCCTCCATCGACCTCTGCCTCTACCGCCTCCAAAGATGCCTCGACCTCTACCTCGAATGCTTCTTTCTTCATGTCTCACCTTTAGTACTTGCTCTTCTTCCTTTGCCTTCCTTCGAAACTTCTGCTCATGGACAACTAACGAGCTTTGTAGCTCATCAACGGTCATGTGATCTATGTCTTTTGCCTCTTCGATAGATACTACAACATAATTGAACCTCTCTGTGAGAGTTCGTAGTATCTTTTCAACGATCTTGACGTCTTCCATGGTTCTCCATTGTTGCGCATGTTGTTTGCTACCAACATTACCTGAGCAAAGTATTCTGTTACCGTCTCCTCTTCTTTCATCTCCAGGACTTCGAACTTCCTTCGAAGTGCTTGCAATTGTGATCTCTGCACCCTTGCACTTCCTTGATACTTCTGCCTCATTGAATCCCACAGTTGTTGAGCGGTATCCTTCTGAAGGATTGTCTTCAAGATGCTCTTATCAATGGCCGCAAACAGGTAATTTTTTACCTTCAAATCTTTTAGTTTTAGATCTGCCATCTCAGCTTGTTGGGCCTCAGTTTCTGTTACGCCTGCCACGGATTCCTTATAACCTGTATCAATGAGATGCCACCATTCTTTTGATCGAAGCAGATTCTCCATCATCATACTCCAGTGGTCGTAATCCCTGTCGAACTTCGGAATGCTTAGTAGGTTTTGCCCTTCCTTCGCCATCTCACTTTTCACTCTGTTTTCTCTCTTCAATACGCTCTCAAGTACAACCCCTTAACCAGGCTCTGATACCAATTGAGAAGAATAAAATGAAGAAAAGAAACAAAAGCTTTGTAATTTACTGAAGCTACTTCGATACTTTATTCATAGGAAACTAGGCTCTTAAATAGCCTTTTACAAAACAGAAAACTCCTAAAAAACAGCAACTGAAAAGATAGACTACGAAAAACTAGATTGAAAAGGTCATACATGACCTGGTAAAATCCAACGTGTAAAACCCAACAACTAAAAATATTCAAAACTAAGAAAAAACACCAGCTGGCCTGAACTTCCATCATTTCTTGCCAGAAAAGATAATTATAATTTGAGTTTTGTAAGCACCCACCCACCCCCTTTTTTTCTATTTGTTTCGTAAACATGTATTTTGTTTGCATTTTAAATTCGTTTGTGGGGTATTATACACGTGCAGCTCAGTATAACTTTGCACTCAACCAATGTTGTGTTCTTGCTTGGTGACGCTGTGTTGAATAGTTTGGTAAGTTGTTTTGGGTTTCTTAAGAAAAAAGACGGACCGATATGATCTTGTCATTTTGATTATGATTCTAAAAGCTTCCATTTTCAGCGATTCCCTTGGTTTCGGATCGCATATTTCGTTCTCTGGACATGCCTTTTTGTCGTTTTCCAATGGATAGTGCATGCATGCATCTTTTTTTTGGTAAAATGCCGACACACTTTCTACTCTTTTTCTTACAGACAACATAGAAATATACAAGGGATCACTAACAAAATGATCATGATCTTAAACAGGTGGCCATACCCTTTTCTTGATCTCTCATCTTCATTCTCTCCATTATGGTAAGTACTCTTACAAGAACACTCAAAGCAGGTGCTCTGTGTTGTTCTATCAAGAAACCATTTTCTAAATCTTTGATATATATATATATATATATATATATATATATATATATATGCAGGTACTTACTAGTGGCATTGTTGCACGTACCATGCTATGGAATTTTCTTTCTAGTAATAAAATTGAAGCATTTTCTCCTGAAGATCTTCTTGCGAGATGGATAGAACTATTATGCGGCGTTTGGTTCGCAGAATGGAATTTGATGGAATTGGAATCCGTCAAAGGAATTGGAATGGAATTTGATGGAATTTGACCACACGTTTGGTTGGTAGGAATTTGATGGAATTCAATTCTTTCACTTTAGCTAAAGAATGATGAATTCCTTGATTTGTGGAATTCAATGGAATTCAAAGGAATTGGAATTTGGTCAAAGGAATTATCAATTCCAATTCCTTCAAAATCCATGAATCAAACACCCCTTAGAATGTTAATAGCATTAATTCTTTGAGATATTGGCAAATAATTATTTGTTGTAATTAGTTATATACATATACAAGCTTGGAGAGATATAAATGCCGCGTATATTTCTTTAGTGGTTTTCTTAGTTGTTCAAAGTAGTAGTTTGTGCTTTCGAATGTATATATTGGACGATCATTGTAAGTGAAAGTGACATATGTAATAAACACATGGAAAAAGGACCTGAAAACCTCCCAAGACCCACTTTTCTATCCATATGTTTTTAAGCCTAGAACCCATTCAAATAGTTCATAAACCCTACATTGCAAGATCTTTTCAAAAGAAAATTTCAAGTTGATTATTATTGTTCGAGAAAGAACAACTTGAGTACATATTACCTCCCATAGTGCATTACTCATTTAATATGGGATTTACTAGGTTTGTTTCAGGTATAGTTGTTCCGGTTGCTTAAAGTTTATATGGAAGACCCATCTAGGAGAATAATTTTGATCCTTGAAAAGTCGTTTTGTCCATATGAAATTAATTGCTCTAGAAAAAAAAAGTGTGCAACATATATTGAGCTTGAAGAACAGTTTTTGATCGTCTTGCATAATCCAAAAATGAAAAAAGTTCTTACTTCAAACTAGTAATCAAAACCCAATACATCTATATTCATTGTTATTAGTCTTCTTAATTTTTAGATAAAACACAGTTGCAAAAGTAAATTCATATAAGTTTACAATTTCCCGTTTCTTACAAGAGATAATGTGATTACAACATGTCTTCTCTATTAAAAAAAAGTTATGATGTATTTGATAGCAAATATAGGTATAATGTGTTCACTACAAAACAGATGCTTATCACCGACGGACCAATCCGTCGGTAAAAGTGAAATCCGTCGGTAAATGGTCGTCGGTATAACAGTGGTTGGCGTTCAGATTACCGACGGATCACCGACGGCTTATTTTTCCGACGAATCACCGACGGCGTGTTAATTTCCGACGGATCACCGACGGTCTCTATTTTGCGACGTATTACCGACGGATTTTCACCGACGGATCATTTCGGATGGATTTAGCGACGGAATTCCTACGGATATTTAATAAATAAAAATTAAATTAAAAACCATTTACCGATGGATTATCCGTCGGTAAGTTATTTTTTTTTTAAATAATTAAAAATTAAAAAATGTCAGTTTTTAACCTGTACAAAACCTGCCAATTTTTAATTAATACTAAGTTTTAAATTGTAGAAAACCTTAATTTAATATCTATAAATACATAACGTAGTACAAAAACATAATCCTACGGAGGGGGAAAGGGGTGATCTTGAAACTTCCTCATTAACGCCTCAAACTGCTCTATTCGCTCCTGCATCTGCCTCCTCTCTGCTTCATCTCTCTCTATTCGTTCCTGCATCCGGATCCTCTCTGTTTCCTCTCTATGTAGTCGCTCCTGCATCTGGATCATCTCTGCTTCCTCTCTCTCTACATACATACATATATACATACATACATGATCACATACGTACATACATACTATACATATATACATACATACATACATGATGTATATACATACATACATGATCACATACGTACATACATACATTATCACATACGTACATACATACATATATACATACGTACTATACATATATACATATATACATATGTGATGTAGATACATACATACATGATCACATACATACACGTTATTACCGACGGAATTCTTAATGTCGTCGGTAATTTCCGACGGATCACCGACGGACATCAGAAAAAGTTATTATTTATTAAATTATTAAATTTACCAACGGATTTCCGACGGATTTAAAAATTTAAAAAAACAAAAATAAAATAATTTTATATTCGTCGGTGATCCGTCGGAAATATATATATTTACCGACGGATCACCGACGGATGGTCTATCCGTCACAAATATTATTTTTCTATCGGTGTTGACTTAGTAATTACCGACGGATAACGTCCGTCGAAAATTATTGGTCGGTGATAAGCAAATTTCTAGTAGTGGTTTCTTATTCTATGTTTTCTCAATTATTCCCAAAATTTAAACTACTATTAGGTATTGTAGTTCTTTTTTTAGGGTTAAAAAGACTATAATGCTCTTGACATGACAACTAAAAGGGGTCATTTAACAGTCAAACATAATGACTTGAACGATATTCATTTACTAAGAATACAGTTTATTAAAATAATATTATTCAAAATATAAATAATTTAAATTGGCAAATGCTAACATCCAAAAATTCGAGATAATTCCTAGATCATCCGCTACAAGAAATAGCGGCTATAGTGACGGAGGCTTTAGCGACGACCACAAGTCGTTGTTGTAGGTATAAAATTAGGTTTCCAATATAACAGAAGAGTTAAAACTATTTTTAAAGAAAATAAAACCGTACAGAAACGACTTGTCGTCGCAGTAGGTGTCAAAATATTTTTAAAAATCAAAATATCAACGGTATGAGTAAAAAAAATTAATTATATACTTATAGCAACGACATGTCATCGCAGTAGGTCTCCAATTTTTTTTTAAACTATTTTTTAAAAAAAAAAAATTAAACCCAATAGCAACGACTTGTCGTTACAGTAGGTGTCAAAATAATTTTAAAAATCAAAATATCAACAGTATGAGTAAAAAATTAATTATATACCTATAGCAATGACATGTCATCGCAGTAGATCTCCAATTTTTTTAGAAAACTATTTTTATAGAAAATAAAACCCTACAGCAATGACTTGTCGTCACATTAGGTGTCAAAATATTTTTAAAAATAAAAATATCAACAGTAAGAGTAAAAAAAATTAATTATATACCTATAGCAACGACATGTTGTCGCAATAGGTCTTCAATTTTTTTTAAGAAGAGTAAACTACTATTTTCGTCCCTGTGGTTTGTTGTTTATAACTATTTTCGTCCCTGATATTTAAAAATTGCTTTTTTGGGCATTGTGGTTTGCAACTTCTTTCGCTTTTAGTCCCTGACACTACAAAACAAACAGGAAACAGGTTTTTCCGATGGAAAAATCCGCCGGAAAAGTGTATTTCCAACGGATTTGGCTGGCCGAAAATCAGGGCGCCGCAAACTCAATTTTTTCGGCGGACTTTTCGGCGGACTAAACTTTTCCGGCGGCCAAAATCCGCCGGAATTTTTTTTCAAAAAAAATAGAATTTATGAATTTAATAGTTAACTTAATTATGATTACTTAATTTCCGGCGGATATTTCCGCCGGAAAATTAAATAAATTTCCAAAAAATATTTTCTGAAAATGAAATTAATAAATTATTTCCGGCGGATATTTTCGCCGGAAAATTAGATAAATTTCCAAAAAAATATTTTCTAAAAATAAAATTAATAAATGAAATAAAGTTTGAAATTCACCGGTTTTATTATTTCTAGAATTTTTTATTATTGGTTTTCATCAATAAATCATCACTAAAAATTGGTTTCATAAAAAAATAGTCCAAAAATTCACATAATCAATTTTTGAAATATACATAATCAATTTTTTCGATACAAATACACATTAATTTTTCTATTAATAATACATATTGAATAACAATAAATAATTTTTTACAATTACATTCAAACCAATAATAATATATATTAACAAGATTTTCATATCTACATATTTTTACAAATAATAATATACATCTCCAAGGTTTGTAACAAATCATGTCTAGCTCAGTTGGTTTCCCCAAGGGCGGTAACATCCTGGGAGGGGTAGTAGATGGTATCCCAATCTACCCGGGTTCGAATCCAAGGGGAGTCATTCTGAGGGCATGAGGAGTACCCCCAGCCCAGTCTTAAGACTGTGGTTGGGCTCGAGGTTCAGCGTAAGCTGGCCCGGGACAATAGCGGATTAGTGGGCTGCCCGTGGATGCCCGATACTGCCGGGGAGGTGTGCGTGCGTGTGTGCGTGTGTTCGTGGTAGTCGTTCGTTGGTTCGTTGCCGCTATGCCTTCCCAAAAAAAAAACTCCAAGGTTTGTAGATCCAGCTTTCTCACACAGATACCCAAACTGCAACAAAAATAACAAGATGAAAATTAAATATTCAAAAGCATGTAAATATTACTCAAAACTATTTTGTACAAACATATCTAATTTTTTTTATAAACAGAAAACCAGATTTAGAATATATTTTAAAAAATAAATCAATAAACTTTTTTATAAAAAAATATATCTGAAATATGTTTTTCATAAAAACAGATTTGGAAATTTCTTAAAAAATACAAACCAAATATTTTTGAGGATTTCGCATCAAATCGGGATTTTGATGCAAACCGTATGATGCGAAATTTGTTTCCACATTTCCACATCTGGATTTTTGATGCAAACCGTATGAAAACCAAATATTTCGCATCAAGTCTGTTTCCACATTTTGATGCAAACCAAAAAATATTTTATAAAAATATTTTCCATCATACGGATTTTTGGAAAACCAAAAAATTATAAAAAAATGCAAACCAAATCTGTTTCTATGCAAACCAAATTTTAGATAAAAAAGGGGGAGGGGGGAATAAAGGGGAAGTAAAAAGGGTTTAATTTCATTGAAATTTTAAATTTTGGTGAAAATTTAAAAATCATTTATCTATCTATATCTCTTTTTTTGAAAGTATATCTAACTATATCTATTTATATATAAATAAATTATATTTAATAGTTTTAACAATATATTATACTTAAAAATAAAAATATATTAAAACATAATAAATTTATGAGACCTAATATAAGACTATATTTGATTGGAAATCTATCTATGTTCTAATTATTATTATATTTTACTAATATAACAATTAAAACCCAATTAAAAACTATAAAAACCAATACAAAAATATTTTTCATGTGATATGTTTTAGATTATTAGGTAATAATTAAAATTTTAATTTATAAAAAAATATATTGATTTTCATTGTGCTCGTTAAAGCCCAACTTGATCCATTAAAGACCAATTGGGTACATTAAAGCCCAACTGGGTATGTTAAAGCTATCTAGACCCGTTAAAGCCCAACTGTTTACGTTAAAACCCAAATGGATCCATTAAATCCCAACCTGACCCATTAAAGCCCAACCTGATCCATTAAAGCCCAACTGTGTAGTTAAAGCCCAACTAAATCCCTTAAAGCTCAACTGTATCCGTTAAAGCCCCACTGGGTACGTTAAAGCCCAACCGGATCCATTAAAGCCCAACCGGGTACGTTAAAGCCCAACTAAATCCCTTAAAGCTCAACTGTATCTATTAAAGCCCCACTTGGTACGTTAAAGCCCATCTAGATCTGTTAAAGCCCAATTGGATCCATTAAAACCCAACCGGATCCATTAAAGCCCAACCGGGTACGTTAAAGCCCATCTAGATCCGTTAAAAGCCCAACTGGATACGTTAAAGACCAACTGAATCCATTAAAGCCCAATCGGATCCATTAAAGCCCAACGGGGTATGTTAAAGCCCAACTGTGTAGTTAAATTCTAATTAAATCCCTTAAAGCTCAACTGTGTCTATTAAAGCCCCACTGGGTACGTTATAGCCCATCTAGATCCGTTAAAGCCCAATAGGATCCATTAAAGCCCAACCGGGTCCATTAAAGACCAACTAGGTACGTTAAAGCCCAACTGGGTACGTTAAAGCCCAACTGGATCTGTTAAAGCCATACTGGATCTATTAAACCCAACAGGATCCATTAAAGGCCAACCGGATCCATTAAAGTCAACTGGATCCGTTAAAACCAACTGTATCCATTAAGACCAATCGGATCCATTAAAGCCCAACCGTATACGTTAAAGCCCAACTGGATACGTTAAAGCCATACTAGAACCGTTAAAGCCCAACTGCATCCATTAAAACCAACTAGTTCCATTAAAGCCCAAATGGGAACGTTAAAGCCCAACCGGATCCATTAAAGCCTAACTAGGTACGTTAAAGTCAACCGGATCCCATTTTTTTAATATTTTTAATTTGTTTCATAATAATAATTATTTAATAATAAATTTTATTTTTAATTATTTAATTATTTTTAATGTTTTTTAAAAATTCCTTTAAGAAAAAACTTCCATTTATTTTTTTTTTTTAATTATCTTAAGAAAACTAAATCTTTAATTATTTTTTGTATCTTCATCGGATTTTCGGCGGCCATTTATTTTTATTTTTAAAATTCTTTTAAGAAAACAAAATCTTTAATTATTTTTTGTGTTTTCGGCAGATTTTCGGCGGCCTTTAATTTTTTTTTTAAATTCTTTTAAGGAAAATAAGTATTAATTATTTTTTGTGTTTTCGGCGGATTTTCGGCGGCGTTTAATTTTTTTTTTTTTTTTTTTTTTAAATTATTTTAAGAAAACTAAATATTAATTATTTTTTGTGTTTACGGCGGATTTTCGGTGGTCTTTATTTTTTTTTTTAAGAAAAATAATTAATTAAAATCCGCCGAAAATTCGTCGGAAATTATTAATTAATTATAATTAATATGAAAAAAATTAAAAAATAAATAAATATTGTCGGACATCCGTCGGAAATCTACAGAAAAATTTTGTTTTTTTTAAATAAAAATAAAAAAATATTTCGGCGAATTTCCGTAGAAAGTCAACGGGGTTTGACCAAATTGACTTTCGCCGAAAATCCGTTGGAATTCTACCGAAATGTTTCCAGCGGAAAAATCTGCCGAAAACGGCCGCCGAAAAAAGTTGTTCATTTAGTAGTGTGAGAATATTAGTTTCAGGGACGAAAAGGAAAATAAATTGCAAACCACAATGACCAAAATTGCAACTTTTAAAGTCAGGGACGAAAATGGTTATAAACAACAAACTACAAGGACGAAAATCGTAGTTTACTCTAAAGGAAATAAAACCCTACAACAAAGACTTATCGCAATAGATGTCAAAATATTTTAAAAAATAGGGTCGATTTGTTGTAGTGCCTTAAAGTTAAGTGGTAGTGATGGCCAAATTGGCCCGACCCGATCCGATCTGGGTGGTCAACCGTGGCCCGGCTGGCTAAAAGCCCAGCCCGACCCGGCCCGGTTCATAGCCCGAAAATTAGGACCGGTCCATGTATTTGGAAGTTTTGGTGGTCCGGCCCGGCCCGGGACCGGTTCATGAACCAGTTTTTGGCCCGACCCGATCTGAATTTTTCAAAAAAGTAGATGTTTTATAGCTGTTATAGAGTCGTTATTTTTTATTTTCTACCCCCCCAAACCCCTATAAATACTTGTGTTGATTATGGAGTTAGACACCAACTTACAAAACGCAAAAAACGCAAAATGGACGCGATTTGGGTGAATTCAATATGTACATACATACTAATTTTATGGCGGCATCCTCCACACTCATCCAAAATTATGAATCAATAGATTTATTAGACTGGTGGAAAACTAAACAACCTCAGTACCCGGTTTTGCCGGCTATTGTCCGCGATATACTAACAATCCAAGCTAGTATCGTAGCTTCGGAGTCTGCTTTTTCTCTTAGTGGCAGGATCATATCGAAGCGTCGAACAAGATTAACCCCGCAGTCGGTAGAGTGCTGCATATGTTTGAAGGATTACTTGGATAGACAACAAAGAATTCAACATGAAACAAACCTCGAGGCGGATATAGACGATGTGGAATTAAATTTAGCCGAAAACAAAGTGGACGAAGGACTAAGTTCGCCGGGAACCGTAACCGAGGACGATGCTACTAGTGTCGGTGGCGTCTCACGTTACGACGATGAAGAAAAAGAACCAGACACCGACCACCTTGATGATAATACGGCTGTTGACCGACTTGAAAAGTACGGAACTCTTGAAGATTACAATCCAAAGTACAATCCATACAATTACAATCTATGGGGTGAGGGTGGGAGTTCGGGAGCGGGACCTTCGGGTTTTTAACAAGTGTGTTTTTTCTTAGAATTGATGTATTGTAACTTAAAATTATAAATAAAACGTATTTTTAAAGTGTATTTGAGTGATCCAATCCAATTTTTATTTTTTAAAGTTTAGTAATTGATATAATTGAGTTTTTTAAAGTTTATTAATTGATATAAGTAAACCTATTTTTTAAAGTTTATTATATAATTAATTATTATATAAATTATAAAGAAACTAATTAAAAAAAAGGAAGGACCAATTCAGGCCCGGCCCGGTTTTTTAAGAACCGGTCAATCCCGCCCTTAACCGAGCCATCAACATTTGGGTGAAACCCGACCCGGCCCGGCCCGAAACCCGCTTGGCCCGGTCCTTAACTTTCGGGCCCGAATCCCGTTTTGGTCCGGCCTGAGCCCGATATTTGGCCATCAGTAGAATATCAAATTTTAAATGAACTGAAAATACAAGTATGGTTTCAAACATTAACTTGAATCCTTAATATAAAATCTGTTTTTTAAATTAAAATAGATTACACCAAATATGATCAAAAGTGAACACTATTTTTTATTAAAATTTCTATCTGTAATTTATTTTAAATAAAATAATAATTTTATAGAACATTTTTTTGTTTAAATTACTAATTCGATTACTAAAATAAAAATACATTAATATAAATAAATTACGAAAATACATATATAAATACTAATATATATGTGTTTTATTCATTATCAATTGAATTTAAAATATAGTAAAATTAAGAAAACAAAAAATAAAATTTTAGTCGTGTTCTATATTTTATAATTAATTTATTATTTATTTTATAATTTATTATATTATTTATATTATAATTAATTTATTGTTTATATTATAAATAGTTAGTATTTTTTGTGATATTATAAATTATTAAAATATGTAAATATAATAAAAAAATAACTACTTTTGTCGGAGGAAAATGTCGCCGGCAAAAGTGTCGAAAGTCGCCGGCAAAAGCTCAAAACCTTTTGCCGTCGAACATTTTCGTCGGAAAAAGTTTCCGTGAAAAGTTGGCCGCTAAAAGGGTTTTTGCCGGCGAACAACATGTGTCGTCGGTAAATACATTTACCGGCGAAAAATAGTCGTCGGTAAAAACTAAAGTCGTCGGCAAAACTTCTCTCAAGTAATCGTATAAAATTCTTTTCCCGACGACCAAATATTTTTGCCAGCATAATTTTTTCCGTCGGAAAAAGTTTCTTTGAATTTTTGGTCAAAATTTTACCGGCCCAAGAATCCGCCGGCAAAAGTTTCTTTTTTTTACGCATAACCTTTACCGACACACAAACTCGTCAGCAAAAGTTAGGCTTGACTCTTTTGGTCAAGTTTTCTCAATAGAGAAAACCGTCGGCAAAAGTTAGGCTCTTTCAGTCAACCTTTTTACCGAGGGAAAAAACTTGACAGCAAAAGTTGTTAACTTCATAATGAAACATTTGTCGTTCCATTTGGACAGACTTTTATTCACAAAAATAACAAACCAACAAATATAAAAACACGTTAAAACATAAATTAGCTAATTAATAAGAAAAACATTAAATAAATATCTTAAAAACATAAACGCAACCAAATTAAAATATCTTTTTCATATATATATATAAAAAAAAGATAGACAAAATGTACTATCTACACCATCATCTTCCTCATGGACCGACTCAAATGGTTGAGTAGTAGATGCGTCATCAAAGATAACAAAGATAACGAGCGATGGAGGTGGAGGTTAGACCATTGACAACAAATTCCCTGGCACACTTAATCTTAGTACAAGGCCTTGAATTTGTTGAAACAACTTCATCTCATTTATGTCTTGCGTTTGTTGCATCAAAAAATCATGTTGAACAACTATATTCCTTTATGATTCTATCAAGTGTGATATTGTAGCATACTATTTGTGGAAGCCGAAGTACGTGCTTGCTTCCCTCCAAACGCTTTGAACTTCGTCAATGATCCAAATCCTTTCTTATGTCGAGACCAGGTGCCTAGAACATCATAAACAACATCAATATCCGCAGAAAACTGGCATTATCACCTTGATATATGCTTTAACAACCATACAAAACTTTCTTTAACATAATTTGAACTTGCAGATGATTAAGGTGGTGTTTGTTTTTTAAGAGGTGCTGAAGTCTGATGTCGGATTTCACTTCTGATTTTTAAGAGGTGGTGCTGAAGACTGAAATCTGAATCAAAAAGACTGTTTGTTTTTGTAAGTTAAAGTCTGAATTCTGAAATCTAGCAATAAGCCTCTAAGAAACTCCAACATCAATTCAAATTAATGTGTGAATCACCAAGTGAAACATAACCCAACTATGCTAATGCTTCAAACATAACCCAACTTCAAACATAATTCAAATCACTGTGTTAATGCTTCAAACATAGTTGTGATAATGCTTCAAACATAGTTGTGATAATGCTTCAAACATAACCCAACTTCAAATCAAGCAAGATGTGCAATTACAATCATTTAACTTTCAGCTCTTTACATAACTTTATCTAAACACAAATGATTTTTTGCTATAAGTGAAAAAACAAGATGATTTCAAGTAACAAGTTGTTTTGTTTCATATTCCAACACCACGACAGCTTCCCCTTTCTTTTGATTTCGTAAAAAACAAGTTGTTCTTTCGATTTCGTCCTCGTTTTCCTTCTCTTTTGATTTCGTAAAAAGGAAAGCAAAGCAAAGTTGTGGTTCACTTGATTTCCAGCAACATCAGCAACAATAAAACGAGAGACGATACAAGGTACCTGATCGATTGAATGATCGATTGAAGGAATCATTGGCTTTGCACAAGATTCAGGTCAAGAAGGTTTGGATATCATCATAAATCAAAACCACAAGGACGAAGGACGAAGCATTTTGGAGATCAACTCGATTTAGGTTTGAGATAGGCGAGAAGTGTGGATCTGAAAAGAAAATAAGAGGACATGCTACCATTTTTTTTCTAGATGATATTAAGTGATAAGTGGGTCTGAAAATATAAAGAAAACAAAAGTCTGGATTTATAAATGTCTGACCGAATAAGTGATAAGTGGCCATTAAGAGCTGAAATTAAAAAACCAAACAAGGCCTAAAAGTACCGCTCAAGGTGACACAATGGAGACATATTTTCTCAGCTTCTATGCACGACTTATTTAAGTTTCCATCGTATACGAGTTCATTTTTGTCGTAACTTTTTTTCAATCACCGTGTTTAACTACTATGCACCACTTATTGAACTAGTATGCATGACTTATTTAATTTTCTGCACACTAGAGGAAACTTGCAATTTATTGATACGATAAAATAAAGTTTTCAAAAATCATGGCAAATCAAGATTTATAAAAGGCACTCCTACTTTTCTAGCAAACTTATCCATTCTCACCTTGACCAAAGACCTCATACCTTCAATACCCACACACAATACATTTGTATTACTAGTGTCAAGCATAGAGAAATCAATTGGAAAAACTTGACAGCTAAGTAGCTTCATCTTTTTTTCATCTTTTTAGTTAGCCAACTTTGATATAGGAGCTCATAGTGAGGAATTTTACAGGTTGATGACTATAAATGGTAGCTTATTATAAGCAGTGTAACTTGACAACAAAACTAAATCTCACAGTCACTATTATATATAATATATTTATATAGCATTACCTGTGTGGCCAAAAGAAACTAAAACTAAAATTAATCTTACGAAACACATTAAGAAACAAACAATGAAGGAGTCAAGCCCCACAACCTTGACGTTTCTTCTCAATGATGGAATGAAAATTAATCTTCTAAAACAAGTGGTAGTTGTTAAGCAGACCCCCATTAAGACACAAGCAATGGAAAAGACACATAAAACAAGATTCAAAACAAAATAATCTCATAAAAACGATTTCAAATGAAAAGAATAAAGCGATTGAAAATCCCTAAAAAGAAGAATATACATAAACCTATTGATGAGCTGATGCATATACTTAAAGATGAGATGATTGCAAATCCAACATGGTTACCGGAGTGAAGTGGTCATTCTCCAAGCTTCAAGTCACAGACTTACGACCACACATCTTTTGGGAAGCAAATCATAATTAAAGAATCAAAATCAATCTACATAAAACCCTAAATCCAATTACTTTAAACCTATGTGAACCATGATGTATAATAAGAGTTTTGTAGTACATACCTTTTAGTGAATATAACCAAAATCACATAAAACCCATATCTAGAACAGCCGCCCAAGAACCCTAAAACCGAACAAAAACCATAAATTACGGGAGAGAGGAAGAGAAACGGCAAATCGAGAGGAAGGTTAAGATAATGTGCAATCGATATAGATAGATAAGAGAGACGAGAGAAACCAGGAGGAGATGCAATCGTAGAGATAGAGAGAGACCTGATAGATTTTGGGGGAAGTTAGTATTTCAATATTATGGGGAAATTTTTGGCGGAAGAATCAGGGGTTTGGGAAAAAATTTGGGAAGTTTTCAAAGTAAGCCGCCAATTTATGTTAATTTCTATTTCAAATCCACTTAAAATTTGGAATAATTTTAAACATTCATCTCGTGATTGAACATTAATGACTAATATTAATATTGGAGTTAAATAAAAAAATTTAATTTATATATTAGTGGATAATAAAGCTTATATATTTTTAGATAGTATAATGAAGTTTATATATTAGATAGTATATATTTTTTCATGAAATAATAAATTTTAAAAGAGATCAACGGTTTAGAGCCACTTCTCGTGTTTCTCACCGTTAACTCAACTTCTCACATAATTCTTCGCCTATATATATGTCTGTGTGTGTTAAGAATTCTTTTAGGGAAAAACAAAAGGAATTACATAGAGCGAATGAAAAATGATTAAAGAGGAGAAAAGAGAGGTGTTAATCGGGTAAACGTACTGGATAATTTGTTTAAGAGTTCTTTATATGTGTGAATATGTTTACCTGGTAATAAGGAAAAAATAGAGGTGTTAAAACTTCTTTATATGTATGAATGTATTTACCTGGTAAATGCTTACCGGGTAAATTGTTGCCTACGATACAGTTTTAATGGACTATACTCTTACCCGGTAAGGCAAGTAAGAGTGTTAACTATTACTGGTAAGTGAATATTGATTAACCTCAATGCTTTAATGGCTCTTACTTAACTATATAGGCGTTCATAAGTTTCAATGGCTCTTAACAAACTTTATTGGGCCTTTATTGACTTTATTGGGCCTTGATTTGGCTGCAATGGTTGGTAACAAATTGTAGTGGGCCTTGATAGGTCGTATTGGACTCAATTACTATAAATTAACCTCATTGGGTCTTCATGTGCTTCAATGACTCTTAATTAAGTATACTGGACATTCATGGGTTAGAGTGTTTCTTAACGAACTTGATTAGGCTTTCATGGGCTTACGTGACATTTAATGGAATGAGATTCTTCATGGGTTTCAATAGCTATATGAAACGTATTGAATTTTGATGGGTTACAATGGCTCCTAATGAACTATTGGTTCATCATGGGCTTTAGTGGTTCTTGATGAACTTGAATGAGCGTTGATGTGCTTTAACGACTCTTATTGAACTCTAATGTGCCTTGATGGGTTGTGTTGGACTTAGTGATTATTTATGAACTGTATTGGACCAAGTAGCTCTATTGGGCCTTGATGGGTCGTATTGGACTAAGTAACTGTAATGGGCCTTGATAGGTCGTATTGGACTCTGTTACTATAAATTAACCTCATTGGGTCTTCATGTGCTTCAATGACTGTTAGTTAAGTATACTGGACATTCATGGGTTAGAGTGTTTCTTAACGAACTGGATTGGGCCTTCATGGACTTACGTGACATTTAATGGAATGCATTCTTCATGGGTTTCAATAGCTCTACGAAACGTATTGAATTTCGATGGGTTACAGTGGCTCTTAATGAACTATTGGGCCTTCATGGGCTTTAGTGGTTCTTGATGAACTTGAATGAGCGTTGATGTGCTTTAACGACTCTTATTGAACTCTAATGTGTCTTAATGGGTTGTGTTGGACTTAGTGATTATTTATGAACTATATTAGACCTTGATCAACTTTTGGTGGGTCATGCTTGACTCAATGATGCTTAATGTACTTCAGTGAGCCTTCATGGGCTACAATGACTCTTAATGATCTATATTGGCCTTGGTGAGTTTCAATGGCTTTAATTGAACTGTATGTTGCCTTGGTCATTTTTTCCCTGTTTCTACGAGATATGGCCTATTTAAGATGAAGACATGATTAATTGCATGTTTAAAAATAGCATAAATAATTGTTGTTTTACCTGTTTCGACTCTGAAGACCAATGATTGCATAACTTTGTCCAAGAGATACATTATTGTATGGTTGTGTTTTTGCCGCCTTAGTGTTTGTCTCTCCACCAACGTTGCGCCAATTTGTTACACAACATACAACTCATTGATAAGAATATAGGATAATTATTGAGCCATAACAAAATACTCTTTCATCATCTTTATTCTGGAAAAAAAAAAGTTATTCATCAATTGTGGTTTCTATTTTAATCAACAATAAATTTGGATTTTCTTATTTGATAAAAAATTAAATTGTTAACTTTTATTTTGGCTTTTACAATATAATAAGTATAAAATATTAATAAAATTAATATATTTTTGTCAGTAAAAACGTTCTTAAAAACCATTATAATTTTAAAAAAAAATTTGCCATAGGGTTTGGGAACTTTGCTAAGAAAAGTACAAATAGAAAATATTAAAAATTAAAATACAATTGCTGATGGATTTTGGAAGTTCGCCGGCAATAATGTAAGTTAACTTTTTTATTAATAATCTAAAAATACTTTTGGCGGCGAGTTTGGGAAATTTGTCGGCAAAAGTTTAAGCGAAAATAATATTATTTATAATAAAATAACTTTTGCCGGCGAGTTAGTGAAATTCGTTGGTGAAAATGTCATTGAAATTTTTAAAGACACTTTTGCCAACGGTTTAAGAAATCCGTCGGTAAAAATAACTTTTAACGGCGGACTATACGAAATTCGTCGGCAAAAGTACATCTTTACTGGCGGAATTTTCCTTCGGTAAAAAGTCAAACTTTTACCGAAAGCTTTTGTCTAAGTCGTCGGTAAAAGTTACTTTTACCGACGGACTCCCCAAACCCGCCGGTAAAAGTGCATCTTTGCCGGCGGCATTTTCATTCGGTAAAAAAGTCGAACTTTTACCGGAGGCTTTCGTTTAAGTCACCGGTAAAAGTTACTTTTACTGACGGACTTTCCAAATCCGCCGGTAAAAGTGCAGCTTCTTGTAGTAGTTGATGAAGTGGCAGTGGAGGACCAACTTTAAAAGGAGTTTGATATTTCATTGATGTGGTAGATGTTATTGCAAATCTGATGTGACACTTTAAAATACCAAAGAGATTTCATTGATGTAGATACTCTAACAAATTATACCAAAAATGTTGTTTTATTCAATTTATTTGGCATCCATTAGTTTTATTATATTTTTTTAATCAAATCTTCACAGTTTTTGGAATGTGAAAGTTCATTGATGTTAACAAAAATATGATAGTTTTTTGTTGTCAACAAAATGTGAAAGTTCATTGTTGTAAGTACAAAATTGTTAAACTTAATGGATGCTAACAAGAATGTGTTTGTTCATTGTTGTTAACAAAAATGTGAACATAATTGGAGCTTTCACTCGCCCGAGCCCCCACCCTTTTACATGTATGTCTGCCTCAGACGTGATTGGGGTTGACGGTCCCAATTACGAATCTCTATTTGGCTATCTCATATATTTATAAAGGGGCGTATATATATGACTTTATGTAATTATATATATATATATATACTATTTTTAAGAGGGCAAAGACCTAAAAAATGTGTAAAACAACCACAATGTTCAATAACTTAACCGAGTTAATAGGACTTTGAAGGAGTGTTAGTCTGAGAGACAATAATTGTGAGATTGAATACTATGAAAAAAAAATCCATAACAAACATAATACAAGAATCCATGTTATATTAAGCGATTATAACACATGGACAAATTTATAATTCATTCGTAAAAATATGTTTAGAATATAAGATAAGTCTTAGGCAGAAATTCCTAAAATTTAAATATGGTTAAAGTATTCCAAAAATAAAGATGGTTTGCTTTTTTTTAATAAGTCAATATTCTAGAATGCTCTCTACCCTAATATTTTTGACATGTAAACCTTCAATATTCTCATGTTATCCAAATATAAACATTAGAGTAATTCCAACAACATTATCTTTATAATTTTTTTAAAATAGAGAAAAAAACATTAGCTTTTCAAAAAAAAAAAGTTCACAATTAAATATATGATTAATTATTCAATAAGAAATTTTACAACTCCAATAATATCTCATTTTGATGATTTTATAATTATTTATATTATTAAAATTAAAAAATATATATCTACATGCACCAATAAACTATGAGCATTAAATTGGTACATCAACAAGCACACACATATATATCCATGTAAGGGTGGTTCAAATGAAAACTCATCTTTTATTGTGTACATGAGGACAAATCTTAACCATTGATCAAAGCTTAGAAAACTAATCAATGGTTAATACATAATAATGTTAATTGAGAAGTGATTAACGACAAAATTGGAATTTTGAATAACCGTCTACCTTGTTTGACTTTTTATTTTATTTTTTAATTAAAAAAATTTTACCACCTTAGACTTTAAAATAAATTATCTTAAAAATTACTAATATTTTAATCAAACAAATTGCATCAAAAAACCGAGAATTTCGTGCTCTTCGATATGACATCATCTCGATATTGTTTTTTTTCCGTTTTAACCGTTTTTAACGTGAAATTCTATATATGTGTTATATTCATTATGAATATGCATACACGTCCTCGGGTGTCCACATTCAGTATGAATAACAAAGGTGAATGTTCATTCACTATTCATGATGAATAATACAGTATTCAGGATGAATAATACAACATTCAAGATGAATAATACACGAATTCATGAATCGTGTATTATTCACCCTGAATGTTGTATTATTCATCATGAATGATACATTATTCATGATGAATAATATATGAATGACCCCTGAAAGTGTAGACACATGGCGCACTCTCTTTTGTTTCCCAATTCACAACCGAAATTTGATTTAATTCATTATCAATATGTATGCGCATCCCCGAATGTCTCACATTTATTATGAATAACAAATATGAACGTTCATTCATTATTCATGATGAATAATATAGTATTCAGGATGAATTACACAACATTCATGATAAATAATACACAAAGTCATGAATCGTGAATTATTCACCCTGAATGTTGCATTATTCATCTTGAATGATAAATTATTCATGATGAATAATACATGAATAACCCGTGAAGATGTGGTGACGTGACGCACTCTTTTTTGTTCCCCGGTTCACAACAGAATTACTCGATAGGTTCTCGATTCGTCTTGATGGGTGTTGGGTTACGGTACTGAAGAAACGCGATGCCTTACGACGTTGAAGAAAGTGTTAAAGAAGGTGATGTCGAGTTACATACTTACGGTGTCGAGGTGTTGTACAAACTTGAACGTACATAAAAATTCATAATGAATATAACATATATATAGCATTTCACGTAAAAAAAAACGGTTAAAACAACAAGAAAAACTATATCGAGATGGATGTCATATCGAAAAGCGCAAAATTCTCGTTTTTTTAGGTAATTTATTTGATTAAAATATTAGTAATTTTTAAGATAATTTATTTTAAACTTTAATTGGGTAAAAGTTTTTAATTAAAAAAGAAAATAAAAAGTCAAATATGGTAGGCGTAAGTTTAAATTATCTTCCATTTTTACTCCTAAGCATCTTAAAATTAAAAACTCTACTTAATATGAGTTGTTGGATCAAAAGAGATGGAGTTGTTGAGATTTGTCCTCACGTGCACAATGAAAATTGAGTTTTCATTTGAACTTTCCTCATTACATACATATATATATATATATATATGAAGGATCATGCAAAATTTTGGTTAATTTATGAGAATTCGAGAAGTTGGATCCAAGATCGCATGTGATTGTGTGTGTGTGTGTGTGTATATATATATATATACTTTAGGACCTAAATGTCCCAAATATTGGAAGTTTTATAAAGTCATATTAGTTGCTTTGTAAATTGTATTTGGGCTTGGGTATTAGCTTAATGGGCTTGAGCTTTACATGTTATTTGGGCTAGTATATAAAGTTGTAATGTTGTCATTTGTATTAGAAGTGAGGGTTTGCACCAAAAATGTAGAGAGAGAGTTTGAACTTGTAGAGAGAGAAAGTCCTCAAGAGCTTAGAGATCAATCTAATATGAGGGTGACTAATGATCTCTCCTATCCAACTCCTCCATTGTAATCACAGTTTCATGAATAAAATCAACCTCCATTCCAACAATTCATCTCATTCTACATTAATGGAGATTATGTTCTTGAATTGTTATTAATCTGGGATCTACATGTGGTATCAGAGCAGAATTGAAGATCTTTCTTCGAGACGATCGTTTTTCAACAATTCAAGATAAACAATGCGACTTTGATGGAATAGTTTTTGTTAACGATCTGATTTTGATTTTTGGAGCTAAATCATGTTTCTTGATGCCAAACTGATTCTTCCTTGTTGAACCTACTGGAATCAATTACAATCCTCAATTTCAATCCATTTGGAGAAATTCGATCAGAATCGTCAACTTTTCATGTTCAAATGTGTTCATTATGTTCTTTAAAAATTCTGTGAATTAAGATATTTTGACCGTGCTGGTTGCAAAGGATTGATCGAATTGTGTTTAGAATCATCAAACGATCATCAATTTTGGAAGTATGCTTGAAGATTCTTGGGTTAAACACAAGGGCCGAATTTTATAGACTTTAAATTTGGTTTTTATCTTGTAATTGGGCTACACTAATTTACTTAGTTATTTTGATTTTTGTTTATTGGACTTGGCCCCTAAGCCCTTCAATATATATATAATACATCTTGTTTTCTCTAGCAATGTTCGATTCATGTGTTCCGCTACTTCATTCGATTGTGGATCATCTGGAGTAGTGAAGTGTCGATGGATCCCCTTTTCTTTGAAAAATTAGAGGAACTCACCACTTTTTGATTCTCCACCGTTATCCGACCTCAACACCTTCAACTTCCTTCCAGTTTGAGTTTCCACTAAGGCTAACCACTGTTTGAACTTCTCAAACACTTCTGATTTTTGTTTCATGATAAAGATCCAAACTTTATGAGAATAATCATTAATGAAAGAAACAAAGTATTTACCTCCACTATGGAATTAAGTGCTAGTCAGTCCCCAAACATCTGTGTCTACATAATCAAGAATTCTCGCCGTATTGTGTTTGCCAACATCAAAAGAGACCTTTGTTGACTTTCCAATGATGCATTCCTTGAAAAAATATAGGTTCCCGAATTCCTTCTCCTTGATAAGGCTCCACTTATGTAGGATCTTTAAGTTTTTCTCCGAAGTGTGGCCAAGACTTAGATGCCATAGTTTGGAGGCATCTACCTTCCTTGCATTATTTTTACCTACACATGCACTTGCGCCTAACGTTTACCCATCCATTATATAGAGATTATTCGGAGCTTTCGTACCTTTGATTAGGACAAGAGAACCACGATAGATCCTCAAGGAGTCGCCTTGCATACTAATCTTGCATCCAAGCTTTGCCAATTGACTAAGGGAGATGAGAGATTTGGTCAAAGAGGGAACATACCATACATCTGTAATAATTCGGATCATGTCATCAAACATCTTTATCTTGATGGTACCAATGCCTAAGCTCTTGCACACCGCATTGTTTTCCATGATAATATTCTCTCCTTTTTTTCTTCAAGTGTCAAGAAAAACTCCTTATGTGGAGTCATGTGGAAAGAAGCCCCTGAATCCAAGACCCATTGGTCCTTGATAGTTTCACTTCTGGTTGACGCAATTAGAGCATCATCGACATCATTCACGGCAAAGGATGAAGATGAACCTTCCTTGTTGATCTTGGCTTTAAGACTCGGGCATTCCTTAATCCAATGTCGAGATTGATAACAATAGTAGCAATTGCCAATCTTCTTGAACTTGTCTCTAAGTTCTAGCTTACGTGATCTTGAAGGGCCTCTTGACTTATCTGTTTTTCGATATTCATTGCGTCCTTTCCCCATGAATAACCCATGGCTATTGTTTCCATCATCTTTTTAACATTCAAGCCTCGCATTTGATCCCTTAGATCCTCACTTAATAGACTTGTTTTCACATATGTATAATTATAGTATCTCTACCATAAATTAAAGAGTTTGTAGAGCTAGTATATCTTTTAGGGAGGGAGCATAGAAGGATCACTGCCATTTGTTCCTCATCTATCTTCAAGTCTACTGATTTCATCTTCATAATTAAATCATTAAGAACGTTGAGATAAGACTTCATTGGTGTACCTTCCTTCATCTTGTAGGTGAACAAGGCTCTAAGTAGGGTGAGACGATTAGTGAGAGACTTTATGGTAAAAGGTTGTACCTTGTTTTTGCAAATTCTAAGAAGGAAATAAGGTGTCAGATCTGTCTTAGAATGTTGTCTAATTTGTATCATAATATTTATTTTATTTTGATCAGATCTGGATTTTCTAAATTGATGTGCTTTCAACTATGTTGTATCAGATCGGATTAGATGGATTTTCTGTTTGGGATCTGCTTGGGACTAGATTAATTTTCTGCTTGGGATCTGCTTGGGACTAGATTGATTTTTTGTTTGGGATCTTCTTGGGACTAGATTGATTTTATGTTTGGGATCTACTTGGGATTAGATTAAAATTCATAGTTTGGGATCTGCTTGGGACTAGATTGATTCCTTGGCCAATAATATATATTATCTATACTATATTAATAAGCACGAATAATAGTTATTGTTGAAATTTAAGAGGTACCACTTTTGTTGTGCCATGTACATGTTTCGAAGCACCATATCCTGAATTCTCTCCTGATCACTTTTTAGCATGCTATTTTAGTACTGTCTTGGTGACTTTTGTTCTTTTTTAACACTATTTAATCTTTATTGATCTTAATCTTCCTTGTTCTTTTGATGTTTGTTTCCTGGTACTTAAAATAGTTTTCATATTTTATAACTGGATTTTGATGTTACTCTTTACTTCTGTGAATTTCTGAGTGGACCCTCTTTTGTCAACTTGGATGCATTTCATTTGAGTCATTTTGCAGGTCTTTGAATATGCAAGCTGGTCTGGATGTTTCTACGTGTGAATTATTCAAACAGCCTTCGCAATTGTTAGAGCTCCTAAAAATCTTGTTAAAGTAATAACGGGGTAAGTCTTTTTTTTACTTCAAACTTTGATTTTGCGGATTTGCTAAGACAGGATCCCTTAGTTGACAAAATCATATTTGTTGGATCACTAGGTACAAAGGTAATTTCTATAAACGTTATGACAAAGAAACAAATTCCTTGTGTGTTCGTGCATGTGATAGAAAGAATTCAGCACGGATGATTGCTTATTGGCTCAAAATGTGTAAACCACTGAGACAACAGTAAGTTAAACACATACTTAATGTGCATGATTGAAGTGCGAAGGTGGGGCAGACTTCCTTCTTTTTTTTTCAATATCCAGATTTTCCAAATGAAAATCAGATAGCAAATGTGTTGCTTCCCCTTTGAAAATGTGAAACAATTTCTTGTTGAGAAGAAAATGAGTAGTTGGTGAGGTTTGATCAAGAGTTGGCATGGGCTAGTTGTCTGTTTCAATAATGATCACCAAAGAGTTGTGAATCATTAGAATTGTGGTTGCCCGGCTCAGAAAAAGTTGGTGCAGAGTTTTGATATTCTTTTAACTCTGTTCTCACACCCTCTTTCTTTTAAACATTAAGCTCACTTTAATCACACTTATTTATTTTCGACTTCTCACACTCAATCACTATGGATTAACTTCTTGGGTAGAAATCACTGGTTAACGTGATTCCATAGAAGTTGTGTTAAGTCCTATCACAATGAAATCATGTTTTCCTATTATGCATATGATGCTCAAAATGGTTTAACTATTTCAGTTAAAGCACAATATTGATCTTGAAAACATTTAAAGTTACACTTCCAATTCATGAAATCGGTTTAAGATTCGGGAAGTGGTTTGAACATGTAAGAACAAAGTTTTCTATGATTGAAAGTTGTCCACTTTTCAACCATATATGAGATGAAGATAAGGAATATACCTTTTGAGTGCAATCTTTCATCTCATGAAGTTAAGTTTAAAGTCATAAAGATATGATCTTGTAAGCATCTCTCAAAAACTGCAAAAGTCTTATGTCTAAGTCAAAGCAAAATTTATTCACTTAAATTGAAAAAACAAAAGGCAGTAAAACTATGAAAGTACGAGTTCTGATCAGAAATAATCAGAAGTCATATCCATACTCCTTTGACTTGACGAGCTCCCCCTAATATCATGCATTACAAAAAAAAATTGATATAAAAGGTAAATGCAGAATTTATGAGCTCCCCCTCAAAATAATATTTACCATCTGTCAATCTCTTCTCATACTCCCCCTTTGATCATGAACAGATTGTTAATGTGCAGATATCGTGCGGAAAAAATGAAGAAAATGATGAAAAATTTACAATAAGAAACTTTAATAGGTAACCACCGATTAGGTCTTAAGATTTAGCATACCAAGCTTAGAGACAAGAAAATTGAATCTCTTTTCGTCTAAGGGTTTGGTAAACAAATCTGCAAGCTGATAGTCAGTTTTTACAAAGTAAAGTTCAATTGTTTTTTTTTCTACATGATCTTTTATGAAGTGATACCTGACATCGATGTGTTTGGTCTTTGTATGCTGAACAGGATTAGCAGTTATCGCGATGGCGCTCTTCGAGTCACAGTATATCGGTATATGGTTGAAGTGAAAACCATAGTCTCGCAGTTGAGTTCTCATCCACAAGACCTGAGAACAGCAGCTAGAAGCAGCTACATATTCTGCTTCGGCCGTTGAAGTTGAGACACATAATTGTTTCTTCGAAGCCCAACTGACGAGTTTATCACCGATGAACTGTACATGACCTGACGTGCTCTTCTTGTCTAACATGCAGCCAGCATGATATGCATCTGTATATTCTGTTAGTTCAAAACTAGTATCTTTAGGATACCACAGACCAAGATCTGCAGTCCCCTTCAAATACCTAAAAATGCGCTTAACGGCAGACACATGGGATTCTTTAGGATTAGCCTGATATCTTGCACATAAACATGTTGAAAACATTATATCTGGCCTACTTGAAGTGAGATACATTAAAGAACCTATCATCCCTCTATAAGTCCTAGCATCAACAACCTTTCCCGAAGGATCGGTGCTAATTTTAGTACCTGGTGCCATTGGGGTACCAATCGGTTTAGATAATACCTCATACCAGGCGCGAGGAGCTTGTTTCAGACATTAAAGAGCTTTGTCGAGAACGTACACATGATTTGGTTTCTCTTGGTTGACAAAACCTTCTGGCTGCGAGACGTAGACTTCTTCTTTTAGAACGCCATACAGAAATGTTGTCTTCACGTCCATTTGAAAGACCGTGAAGTTCTTGTGAGCTGCGTAGGCTAAAAACATTCGAATTGCCTCTAATTGCGCCACAGGAGCATATGTCTCGTCGTAGTCGATTCCTTCCTCTTGCCTGTATCCCTTGGCAACAAGTCGTGCTTTATTTCTGATAACAGTACCATCTTCATCTTTCTTGATCTTGAAAACCCATTTCGTACCAATGATGGTTTTACCTTGAGGTTTGGGTACGAGTCTCCATACTTGAAGTGCTTCGAACTGATTCAGCTCTTCTTGCATTGCAGTCACCAAGTCTGAATCGGCTAGAGCCTCGGATTCGCGAGATGGCTTGATCTTGCTAAAAAAGGATTCATGCATACACATATTCATGGAAGCTGACCTAGTTTGCACTGGTTTTGATGGATCACCAATGACTTGGCTTCTCGGGTGCTCTTTTGTCCATTTTTGTTCGTGAGGGAGTGGATTATATGGAGATAGATCAATATAAAAAGGAATGGGGGGTTCAGTTGAAGTAGATGGTACAGAAGGCTCAGTAGGTACAACTTGGAGAGGCTGTAGATCAGTCCGTATAGAACAACCTACTGATTCAGCAACTTCTGTAGCTTCGTTATTGATCACAGCTTCAACTGTCGGAGTTGGCATTTGAATCTGAATTTCTTGCTGAATCGGGGTGTTGGATTCAGTAGAGATATCTGAACTGGTTGGATGAGTAGTCATTGAGTCTTCCATCCTGTCAACCACAACAGATTTCTTTACATTAGATCCAAGAAATTCATCATAGAATAGTTCAAATAATAAATCTAAATCAGACAAATGGTTAGAAGATGTTGATGCTTCATCTGATTTATTCTTTTGAGACGCAGGTTCTGGACTTTGTTGCCCAGAAGCTAGTACTCCGGTTATTACGGGTTCTGAACGAACGTGCTCAGAAGCCATGTCTTCATCAAACGTGACGTTGACGCTTTCGACAACTGTCTTTGACTTCTTTAAGTATACACGATATGCAGTTGATGTAGAGAAATAACCAATGAAGATGCCTTCGTCCGCCTTGGCACTGAACTTGTTCAGACTCTCTCTATTGTTTAGAGCAAAACACTTACACCCAAATATATGGAAATATTTGATTGTCGATGTTCGGTTGTTGATTAACGCATAAGGATTCTTCTTGAATCTGCGGTGTATCATGGATCGATTCTGTGTGTAACACGCAACCGATATAGCTTCAACCCACAAAAATAGAGGTAAGTCTGATTGACTTAGCATAGTACGAGCATCCTCGACTAGCGTACGATTTCTTCTTTCGACCACTCCATTTTGTTGAGGCGTACGAGCAAAAGAGTATTGATGTGAAATCCCGACAAATTCGAGATATTCTTGAACTGTTTTGTTCTTGAACTATGTGCCATTGTCTGTTCTTAGAAGCTTGACCGGTTTCTGCAGATTCACCTGGGTCGTCTTCAGGAATGTAATGAGAACAGCTGGTGTCTCATCTTTTGAACGTAGAAACTTCACTCAAGTGTATCGCGAATAGTCGTCCACGATAACTAGTATGTACTTCTTTCCACCTAGACTTTGCGTTCGCATCGGACCACAGAGATCCATATGCAACAACTCTAACGGAGCGCTTGTACTCGGTTCAGGCTTTGGTGTATGTGGAGCTCTCTTCATCTTTCCTTTTTCACACGCTGCACATAAGTGTTCTTTTTCGTATTTGAGCTCTGGAAGTCTTTTCACTAACTTCCCACTGACCAGTTTGTTAATGTACCGAAAGTTGAGGTGAGAGAGTCGTCGATGCCATAACCAGCTTTGTTGCATCGATGCTTTAGATAGTAGACACACTTCCTTGTCACTCTGGACTTTTGATAAATTGATTGTGTAGAGGTCGGTCTTTCGAGTGCCGACCAAGAGTTCATCGCCTTCTTCAGTGCTTACAGAACACCTCTTGGCTTTGAAATTGACCTCTAAGCCTTTGTCACAGAACTGACCGATACTGAACAGATTGTGTCTTAAGCCTTCAACATAGCTCACCTTCTTGATCGTGACATTGTCATGTACCATATCACCATATCCAAGTATTGGTGAAAACTGGTCATTCCCAAATCTAACTGTCCCGCAATATTTATTTATATAATTGGACAACATCTCTTTCTGCCCTGTCATATGCTTGGAACACCCGCTATCCAAGTACCACATATGACGTTCCTGCATAAGAGAAATTACGAAACACAAGATTTAGATACCCATAAAACAAAAATTGGAATAAACACTTTTGAACATTGAAGCGCGGGTCTTGAACTGATTTGTTCAAAAGCCTAATTGGACATTGATGTCCGGGTCTTGAGCTGATTTACTCGAAAACCTAATTTGTATGCTTCCTCTTAAACTTTGGGTGCCTGCAACACAGATTTAGCTTTTGGTACCCACTGATATTTGGGTCCAACTGTGTTAGCACAAGATTTTGGTACCCATTTAAATTTGGGTCCGCTTTTCATTTGAAATTCATTTGAAGCATTAGAATGATATGAGTGCACATGATAATTTCAAAACCAAACCTCAGAATCTTGACAAGAAGTAGACACATGTTTATCATAAAAAGAAGACTTTCTAGCAGATAAAGATAACTGAAATAATTGCTTCATAGAATATTGTTTGCGAGAAACAACTAGTTTTGGTTTCCAAATACCAACATCAGCAATTAAAACATCTTTACTAGGAGAAGTCTTATTACAATTAACAGTACAAAAAGATTTATCGGTCTTGTCATTCTTCCGTTTTGGTTGCCATTGAGATTTAACTTCTGGCTTTTGCTTCCTCAGATCTGAAACATTTGTAACTAGTGAGTTAGATCTGCGAGAAACAACTGAATGCATCTTCTTTGGAATACCAGTATTGATCGGTTTCTGTGAATGCTTAGATTTATTCTTGCCTTTAGCATTCTTAGAGTTCACAGAAACTAATTTATCAACTTTCGTTGATTTTGCACTTTTTAAAGACATACTGGTTTTTCAATGATTTCACAATAAAAGATGAATGGTTAGGAAGTTTCTCATTAAAGTCAAATTAATCCAAACAATCATCCAAACCACCGTCAGAGTTTAGGAAATCAAACCCTCCATTTGTTAGACCAAAACTATCTTTAGATTTTAAAGCCTTAGAAATAACAACATTTTTAAGCACAGTTGAAAAAACCTTTTGTTCAATCTCAATCAAAAGTCTTTCTTCTGTTAAAGAGTTCTCGAGTTCAGAGATTTTACTTTCCAAAACGAGAGGAGGGACATATAGTTTACCTTTAATAGGCTTCGCCTCCATTTATTTGACAGAATAACTTTGAAAAAAGTCATTTGAAAGAGATTTCTTTTGATATATTGGATCATCATTATAACTATTATTCAGCTTCGCATAATAAAATGGAAGGTGAACTTTAGATGATTTCTTTCGTTTTTCCGTTTCTTTGGCTTCATCCTCTTCAGACAGTCAAGTCCAGAAAACTTTAAGTTCAGGGCATCGTCGAGAGAGTCTTAAGAACGTAAAATCATAAAGTGCAGGCACTTTAGATATACCGTTTTTAAGATAATGAGGATTCTCATACCCGAGTCCCCATTTCTCTATTTCCTCTTTGGGTTTGTTCAGATGAATAGTTTGTTCACTTTGACCCAATTTGTATAACTTCTCTTCCAAACTTTTTAATTTAGCAAGTAAAGAAATGTTTTCTGTGGAAGTTGAAGAATGCAATTTCGTAAGCTCGATGAAATCAAACTCACTCTTTCTCAATTTAGTCTTAGTTTTAGTAACTTCTTGAAGAATTATAGTTTGTTCTTTGGCGCTGGTGTCAATGTTTTTGTGTAAGGTCTCAACCAATACTTTCTTCTCAGCAACAACATTGCTAAGTTTCTGTATTGATTGGTTTTGTTCAAGAATGACACCCTTTTCTCTCTTAAGCTTTGACTTTAACTCTTCGAGTTTAGTTAACATGGCATTCATTTGACTTAGGAAATCTGAATGAGTTAAATCACATACCTCATTTTCCTCATCATCTGAATCAGCTTCAGTATCTGTTTCCATCTTGCCCATGAAGCATAGATGTGCTTTCTCATCCTTCTCTTCATCCTCCTCTTCTTCGTCAGAGTGATCAAGCCAGTACTCATCTTCTGCCATTAATGCCTTTCCAGCCTCTTTTTGCTTGGCTAGAAGCATTTTGTTTTTGTAGTAGTCTGAGTTTCTGACTTTCGGTCTTCGGCAGTCTCTGGCAAAGTGACTTAACTTGCCACAGTTGTAGCACGTTGGAGGTTCTGACTGACTGGATCCTTCTGCTTTAAACCTTCTCTCTTCAGGATTCTTCTGCCATTAATGCCTTCAAATCTATTTCCTTCAACCCTCTCCTTATGAACATAGTTGCTTGGTCCAAAAGAATATCTCTGACTGTTTGATCTCGGCTTTGTGTAGAACTTCTTCTGAAAAGCCTTTGTCAACATAAGCATTGCCTGCTTCAGTTGTTCACAGTCATCCGAGTCAGAGTTCGCTTCATCTTCAATCTCTTCTGGTTCAGACATAAGCATCTTCTTCTTTTTCTTTCTCACAACAAGAGCAACTGAGTCATCAATTGTCTTCCCAGTCTGCCTCTTTTCAGCCAGTATTTCATCCACCTCTTCTTCATTTTGTTTGAGGGTTTCATACACCTCATGAAGTGGAATCTCGTTTAGATCCTTGATCTGCTTCATTTGCCTGGTAAACCTCTTCCATTCAGGCTGTAGGATGTTGAGGAATTTGGCATTCAGCTCGATTTGTGATTTGTTGACCTTGTTCTTGCTCAACTCATTTAGCAAGGTCACAAACCTGTCGTATGTTCCTTCTAGTGACTCTCCAACTCTGCCTTTGAATTCTTCATAATTATTTAGGCAGTTGGATATCTTGAGCTGGTTCCCAACCTTTGAACCTAGCATCATCTTTTCTAGCTGATCCCACATCTCTTTGCCCGAAGCTTTATAGTTGTCAATCTTTACATAGATTTCGTTTGGAATTCCTTGTAGAATGTATGATTTTGCTAATCTATCACCTTTTGCTCTCTTTAGGTTATCATCATCGAGCTCATGATACTTAAGTTCATACTGTGTCGGTACAGTTCCAACTATACGAGTCGACATAACTGGTTTCATAACCCCTTCTTCTAACGATTTTCTGATGAATTCACCTACCTCATTTCTTTCAATAAAGTCCATGAACCGATCCTTCCACTGTTCATACTCTCCCCTGAAGAGTACTGGTGGTTTTGAGTCGGTTCCGATAGCGAGTGCTTATCTGGAAGTCATTCTGATTCGATAATGTGAAATAAAAACCTGATTTGAATTTGTTAGTTCAGATAAAATGAATACAGATTTAAAAACAAATCAGAAATGACCAAGTTTGGTTATGGCACAAAATTAGACTTTGCGTTTGAATCGGGTCGCGCGAATTGGAGGTTTGCGCGAGACTTGAATGGCGCGAACTAGAGATTTGCGCGAGGTGAAGAACGCGCGAAGTAGAGGTTTGAGCTAGAACTTAGTCGCGCAAACTAAGAGTTGACCGGTAAGATGTAAGGACCAGAGAGATGTTCGACCGGGAAAATGCTTGACCGGTAAGATGTTGCGACCGGGATGTTGTTGACCGGACTGTTGCTTTTTCTTCGACCGGTACTATGTTTTTCTTTTGTTGGACCGGGAAGTTGCTTGGCCCGATAAGAGTTGGACCGATATATTGTAGTGGACCGGTAAGTTTTCTTTTCAATATGATCTGACCGGTATTAAGTGGTGCCCGATATGAAATGTGGACCGGTACAATGCCTTGGACCGGTATACTGTTAGGTGACCGGGGTCTTGATGAATTAGATCGACCGGTATATAGATGGTGAGATCATTTATCGACCGGTATAAAGTTTATGGACCGGTAATGATGCTTTTACTTCGACCGGAACAATGCAATTTCTTTGACCGGTATTGAAATATTTGGTGGGTCGACCAGTACTTGCAATTGTGATCGACCAGTATGAAAGAGAAGGTAGTCGACCGGTATGATCTTTGGGTCGAGCGGTAGTGAACTTTGACAAATCCTTCGACCGGTACCTTGTTTGGCAGTGAGGTCGACCGGTACAAAGTGAGGACCGGGGTAGTGTAGGTTTTTCTTCGACCGGTATGTTGTGTTAATGATGGACCGGTACCTAATGAGGAGTTCGACCGATAATAGATGTTTGGACCGGTACAAAACTTCGCCCGATAACGTTTATTCTTCGATTTATCAGTCTGTAAATCCCAAATTGAACTGCCTAGAATTCGAATTAAAGCTCCAAACATTGACAGATTGATCGACTTACCAACTAGAACAAGTTACAACACTTTGATTTCGAAAACAACCACAAAATGAAGATTTGATTTATAGCACAGTGTTCTTGAAAAACTTAAGAACTTAAGAACACAGAGAGTTTGATAATTTGATTTTGAATCTGGTATAAAGCTCTGATACCAATTGTGAGTCCTTGATCGTTACCAGATAATCAAACAACAAACAAATAGATGATAAATCAACCTGATTCGATAACAAACGATGATTACAGGGTTGATGTTCTTCACAGTGTTTAGCTCTCTTCTCTCTTTTCTCTCTGGATCTCTCTTGGTGATCGTATCTGATGTTTTGAGATATTAGAAGTTATGAGATAATAAATATCTCATAACCTTATATATCTCAAACATAATATCTAAACTAAATATAATATCTAAAACTTAAACTAATATAATAACTAACTAAATATCTAAATTATAAAATCTAGATATTTAGGATAATAATAAAATACTAAAAACAACTTTGACATTTATTACAAACTGACCCTAGACTATTATTGAGAGTGACTTGTCAGCTTTTAGCTTCGGATTGCGATCTTCGGATTGGATGATCTTGAATCCAATAAGACTGTGCTCTAACAGTAGTAGAATGGTATGATTTTCAATTCAACAAATGCTTAAGATTTAATTGTCCTCAAAAGTCAGAAAGTCAATTTTCTAGCTATATTATCTGGCTACAAAGGAAGAGCTAGCTATATCCAACACGCAGGGATTGTTTTCTTTTGAATTAAAGCCTTTTATTTTAGGGTCCCTTGTGTTTCACTTTCCAATACCTCTTCCTTCCCACTTAACCTCTAATTTAGCTAAAAATTATGATTTATTGCTCGTCGATTTAGTCGAAGGATATTTGAACTTGTTATTATAACGTTGTTATTTTTGTAAATGCAGATAATGAGGAAGGATGCCAATACATTAATACCTAGGACACTTGAGCTTGGCAGAAAATATCCATTTATTGTGTGTAAAGATGCAGTGGTGCCTCATGCCTAACTTTAGGTCATTTTGTATAATGAACTTTGATTATGCTCTTACACATGCTTCTCAACATGTCCTTTTGATTGTTGATGCGTATTTGTTAGTGTCATCATTTATTCAGTAGTTTCTTAGAACCAAATTTAGGTTGCACAAGTTTTTTAGGGCTAATTTGCAATCAAGCGGACATAATTGTGCTTGGGCTGAGAGATATTATGCTCACAAGGATGCTAGACTTCATACAAGAAATATAAGCATCATGTCAAGTGGATAGCGGTGAGTGTATTGCATTTTGAGTCACATGAAAATTTTAGTGCTTCAATTTAGAATCTATTCGTTTGTGTTTGCTAATTTGTTTGCTATTCTCATCCACTCTTTATGAAGAAATGATTGACGAAGGTAGGAACCCAATCTAGAAGAACATGGTTGAAAGTTGGAAGCAGAAAAAGAACAATAAAAAGAAGGTAGTCCATAAGTTACTAATGAAGTTCAAATTCCTATATATTAACAGAGGGATATAAAGCATGAGTAAGTATATGATGTTTTAGTTCTCTTTCCTTCTAAATTTATTTAGTATAATCAAAACAATAGTTAAAGGATGCATCTTGTAAAGAGAATTATAAAGATTATTGAAGAAATCGTTGTAAATTTCTTTATTCATCCCGATTCAACTTTTGAATATTGAAGTAGGATTAAACCAAACTAGCCAAATGCACCCGTATATCCCTCTTGCAAGTAGGTTGTAGGGATGTTAGGATGTGCGCAAACCATTCCTCTCCCTAAGTCTTGTTTGTATTGATTTTTGACTTTGGGGATGGTATAAGGGGTGGAAGAAGCCTGGTCTGGTCATTTATAATATGTTGGAGTTGTTTCTTCCTTTAAGCTTGAGCTCCCATCTTCTATATGTCCTATCTGTTGGATTGCATACGGGTTATACTCCGTTTGAAGGTTTATGTTTCTTGAGGGATGCTGTTTTGATGAGTGGGCAACAAAAGTTGGTGTTATTTTTTCCATATGGTTGGTTGAGCAACTTTTAATTTTTAGTTGTTTGGCATTCAATTCAAAGATCCACCTAGACTTGATGAATTATATGTTTTTCATTAGCCTTTGATTGAACCGTTAATTTTTTCATTAATTGAGAAATATAAAATTGTAATAATATTTTTTAAACATAAATTATGGATTCATTAAACGAGCAGTTGCATCAACTTTTTATTCCTGGTTTTAAAAATGAAATTACATCCCACTGCATTCTAGCGAGTACATTACTAGTCTTTATATATGTGTGTGTGTGTGTAGATTTGTATATCGAAATATGAGTTATTAAAAAGTTACATTAGTAGATAATTGAAAATAACCTTTACGCACAATTTGAATTGAATACCTTATTAAAACTAGGGGTGAGCATAAGCGGGTATCCGGCCAAATTTCATGGAACCGGAACCGCTTATATCGGTTATCTATAATTTGGAACCGGTTTCGGGTACCCGATCAATTCTTTTTTTAATTTTAACATTTCATACAATAAAAATATAATTTTAAGTCTATTGCAAACTACAAAGTACCAAATTAAAGTAATAAATTCAAGAGTGAATTACACTGTCTTGTGGTCTGCTCAAATTTTGGATTTGCCCATATTTTGGATTTGGTCCCGTAAACAAACTATCTACATAGGAGACCCCTAACTTTTCATTTTCATATCACCCATGGTTCGTGCACTTAATAGTGTTTGTTAACAACCGTTAAGAGGGATTAATCTGTCATTGAACAAACTATAGTGTTGTTCTACTCTAAAATTTAATGTCATTCATGCTCTATTTATTTTATTTTTGTTAAAAAATATTTTATACATTCAATCACAAATCAAATTTCTTAAAATAAATTACATGTTAAATAAAAATCTTTATATTTATTTAAAAACTATTAAATTCACAAAACAAAAAATTAGGGTTAAAAAATCTCTCAAGTTTAAAAAAACAAATATAATTTCACATATTTTTTTAAGTTGATAATTGAAATATGTGAGCATAATATTGAAAATTAAGTTCCGTTAAAGTGAGATTATTAATATATGGTCAAACAGCAAATAATTAAAATAACAACAAGATAAAATTTATAAATTAATATTAAAAAGAAATTGATATCAGAACAATTAAAAAACTATCACTACAAAAAAATAGGTTTATATGACGCCAAAAAAGTTACACATCCTAAATACTCATCTTTTTATAACATGCTTGTTTATAGGATTTTTTTTTAAATAGTGTCATATATATATATAATTGCTAATGCGACACTTTGTATTTTAAGTGTTCTAAAAACTTCCTAAAACATGGAGGAGATGCTGGGGTGATTCTCATCCTCATCCTCATCCAAATAGAATACCTACAGTTTGCGAGGCAACATGTAATTCACTTTTTCAGTTTTCTTTTAAAATTTTGAATTAGTATCTTCTAACATTTTCTTACTTCAATCTTGTAGCAAAACAGGAAAAAAAAAACGAGGCATGAGCAAAAGTAGAAACCAAGTATGTTTACAAGGTATCTCGGAAACCTGATCGGTTACAACGCCTCTCCACATCATCCAAGCTGGAATGACGTTTCCCCAAGGTTCAAGAGGTCGATAATTAGAAAACTTAGGGTAAATATTATACAAATTACATGATTATTTATAACTTATACATGATTTATGACAATTTTTGTTTTGAAGAGAATCTTCATTCTTGACTCAACGGTCCCAAATGGTCGAAAATTCTAGCTGGCATCGAGTGAGACTGTCAAGATCGTTACAGAGACAGAAAGTCAAAACTCAAGAAACATTTTGATCGAGTTGGCGGGTATGATATATTGCAAATGCTAGGAGAAATCCAATGCCGCACCTGGATAATAAAAATGAGATAAGACTGTGGATCTTTTTGTTGATTTGAAATATAAAGACTGTTCAAATAAAAATGCACAAAATATGAGTCATGACATGCACCTAAGTCTTCATGGGTCAACATCATACGTTGCTACATGATATAAGAAGATAAATAAGTTAAACTTGTATACTATTTTATAATGTATCAATGATGGCATAATTGTTTTATTCATATTTTGTCGCAGAAAAACCCGGAAACACAAGAAATCCAAAGTTCAATAGATAATTGGCATGATATGCATTATAGACCAAGAGGTGGATGGGTAAACAACCTTGCTAGAAAAGATCATGTATGTAATTGTTTAAATTTGAACTAACGTGTGTGTGTGTATATATATATACTAGTCGTGTATCTGCGCAATGCGGCGGAATGCATTTTCATTTTTAAACCAAGAATTTGAACCCGTAAATCCGCTTATTTCGCACAATTCTTCCTCCCTCTCAAATTTACTTTTATGGTTATATGGTATTGATATGCGAATTCGTTAATATTACTCACTGATCACATATAATATTCAATCTAAGTAAAGAAGTCGATCACCATGAGAAGAGATCATTGGAAAAAAGCCCATCTTTATCCCAAGAAATTGATGGAGACTGTTGAGACCAAAACCCCATAAGGTTGATGTCAATCTGAACTAAGCATCATACCAGACAAAGAACCAATCTTTCCCACCAATCATTGGAGAAAAACGTACTCGTGCAATGCATCGAGATACATCATGATTTTAATGTTTCCTTTTATTTTTTGTCGATTTACGGTACGATTTTGGATGGTTTTAAGAGAGTGATAATGGTTTTTTTATAAATTTGCTTAATTTAGGCTTAATAATATAATATTTTTTATATAAAAAAATTAAGTATTTTGTTAGTTTTCAATGATTATCTTATATATTTTAAATCATTTATATTTAAATTGAGATGTTTATCCTGTTCTGATTATGTTTATTAGTTAGTTATGAATTCAAACATATAGCTTTAGAAATTTGTACTCTTGAATTTTAAGTTATGTGTATCAATAAACAGTACTTAATGCATAAAAACTTGTTTTTAAAAGTTTTTTCGATAGTTTAATAATAATGTAATTTATTTTAGGTTTAATAAAATAATGTTTTTTTAAATAAACATTAAATATTTTGTTAGATTTTCTTAATTATATTTTAGATTTTTTTATATTTAAAATTTGATTTTTATCTTGTATTTAATTATGCAGGGGAGTGATTTTAGAGAATTAAAATGGGGAGTGATTTTAGGGGAGTTAAATAGTTATAGATAATGAAGGAAAGTTAATAAATAACATTAAATGTAGTACATAAAGATTTAATGATTGTTTTTAAGAGATTTTAAGTAATTAGCAACAGTTCATTAATCTTTAACAATTGTTTTTAAGAGTTTTTTTACGTGCTTTATAATATAGTATAGATAGATATAGATAATCAATAACTTTCATATCCAAACATATATTCCAAACAGCTTTCATCCCAATCCCAGGTCGCACATGTACCAGAAAAGCACCACTCTAAGCACCACTCTGTACACTTGCAAACCACATCTCATCCAAACCAAATATTTGAACGCAGTTTTTGATACTTAGGTTGTGCTCAAAATCCATCCAAACCCCATCCTTATACCAACCTTGCATAAGCACCACAGCCTGGTTAAAAATTGCAACCTGGAGCTGAAAACCAATCACATTACCTCCAATGTTAAGCAACAAATGACTCACAAAAACTTCACATCTGATATGAGCACAAAACTGAAAACAGAAGGAAAGAAACATAGTAGCCAAATTAGATATTGCAATATGGTCTGCAAAAATAAATATCAACAACAGTTATGAAATCATCTCATAACAGGAAAAAAAAAATCTGAAATACTGCTATGAAGGGTTAAATTACTGATATTAATCTGAATATATGCAACAAAATTCACCTATCGTCACTTCCAACAATGCCCTTGCATTCAACTGGTGCAGATATTTGAAAAACATTTCTTGATCCATCAAGAACCATGTGTTCCTTCACTCTGAGGCGTTTTGAAGCTTCCAATACCTAAAGTTAGATACGTTTTAGCACATGTTGCAAAAAAGCATACATATAAAAATACATTAGTATTATGCAACAATTTAAATTGTTTCAGTCCAGATGGATTAAAGAAAGTTCTGTGGGTCAAATTACGTATTCCAGGTATGTGTATTGGTTAGTTCACAACTTCCATAAAAATCATCAAATAATTGCCAACGAAAATCCATTTAAAAATAATATGCAACATAAGAAATCCTTGGTTTTTGACTTTATTCGTAAAAGCAATTAGTAATTGACTTTTTATACTGTGAATACATTACCCATAAAAATTGCAGGGAAGCCCAAAGAACAAAAAGACAATAAGGGGCACAAATAGAAAAAAAAAAGGAATCAATTCTAATTCTTGTTGACCTTGTAATGGAAATCTTGATTCCAGCAAATCTTCTCGCCATTGTCAACAGACCCATATCTGAGGGACGATGAAGTTCAGAGAGAAATTAAACAAAAACTCACTCTAAATAGGGGTTTGACAGATTATCATATCCATGTACAACAGTATAAACTCATTACTCTACAGCTTAAAACATCATAATAAACACGAGAACATTACTCCACAGCTTAAAACATCCATGTATAACAGTATAAACAAATCCACAACCTAATCAGACTTTCGATCGCGAAGCAATTTCAACTAAAAAGTGCGATCGAGATGATCCCTTCATCAGATTCACAAGTTGCACAATATTATTCCGCGTATGCTCATAACTAAATCAAGGGTTTGAAAATACCGCTATCCGTAACCCCTTCAAATTTGGTAAGAGCAACTAATTAAAAATGTCAATTTAATAACAAATAAAAAACAAAACTTCCACTTTACATAACAAAGCTCAATTTGCCTCGAATATAAAATTCTATAATTAACCTCAACAATAACAAACTTCGGTATTAAACAAGGACCTAACTGAAGTCGGGTGCTACTTAACCCCAGTACAAGTACAAGTTGCTCTTCACAATACTAACGCGAAAGACTTCACTAAGTTAATCACTTCTTCGGGTACACCACTAGCACTCATCTCTTCATAGTGTCACTAGGACTATTCCCAACCGGAACCTGTTGCACATGCCGACAAATAAAAAGGTTAGGCTAACGCCTAGTGAGTTCAAAAGTTTTCAACATGGATGAAGGTATCGTTGAAAAGAAGTAATGCAGTTTAAATCATAATCTTTCAATTTGATATGTCTCAAGTATGAAAACAACTCATTTTCCAATAATATGCAATTTAGCAAAGAAACACCAATATAAACGTTTTCCAATCCAAACTACCTCAAGGACAAAGATCTCAATATAAAACGCTCCTTCGTAAATTAAATTTAACCCAAGACTCACTCAAAACATGAATAGAAATTGAACCCTCCATTTATGAAGATGCGGTTAAAACTTTACATCCCGAAACACCCTAAACACGGGTGGGGCAAACTACTCAACCCATAAAACATGGATAAAGACCCATTTATACAAAATGTCACCGAAAACTTGGATAATAAACTCAATACCCAAAAACAACACCTTTCGGTGATGGGGGATACCCGAATTCTATCGAAAGTGGCGGGCACACAAAGTTAAGTCACTTATCAATGTTTCGAGCTTCACATAGAGCCATGGATCCCCGTATACGGCTCCCAACCGAGCTACCACCGCAAGATACCCAAATGACCCTAGTGTCTACTCGACCTCTAAATGAGTGTCACTACCAAAGCCACAAGTCCCCATATCCGGCTCACAATGGGCACCACCGCAAGACTTAGCTCCGTATACGGCTCTACAGAGCACCACCACAAGCTTCCATAAAAACATGACTTGGGGACCATTCACTAGACTTCAAACGTGGACACTAAATTCTACGATGGGTAATCAGACTGGATTACAACGGGCATCGACTTCAACCACCCACGATCTGTACCACGAGCCCTTCAATAAAGGTTACACGGTTATCGAGTTCAACCACCCACGATCTGTACCTCGAGCTCCCACTAGCCATAAACAATATCCAGTCCCAAAACGGGGATAAAGTCCCCACTAAACCAACTGACTGACTCATATGCCTATGGATCCAATGCATTACAGTCTAAAATGTTACATAACTCAAAAGAATGAACTAACGCATTCAAAACATGTAACTCTCAAATTAGATGCAACTAGGTACACTAGGGGTGAGCATCGGTCGGGTCGGGGCCCAAAATCCTAAACCCGATCGGGTATCGGGTAGTGGGTAGAAGCCCCAAAATCCGACCGAATGTAATTCGGATATCTCGGGTTTTGGGTGGGTACAGTTCGGGTTTCGGGTGGAGACTTCAACCCCTTAATAAATTCTTCCATTCTATATTTCTGTAAGTTGCAGACTTCAGCCCTTAATAAATCCCATCTAAACTCTAATCTAAAATCAAGAAACAAATTATTCCATTCTGTAAATTGCATACTTCAACCTTTTAATAAATCCTATCTAAAATCAAGCAACACATGAACGCATCTGAACCTTAGTTGAACACATGAACACACCTAAGGAGCAAGCAAATAAACCCTAAATCAACTTACAGAAGGAGATGAGGGAGGCGTTGCGTGCGGCGGTGGCGCCGTGGGGTGGTGTGGCGGCAGTGGTCGGTCGGCGATTCAACGGTCTATGGTGCGTGGGTGCGGCGAGAGAGGGTTATATTCTGTGCCCGGCCGGCGAGGATTCTGGTGGTGGTCTCGTCAGTGGCCAGCGATGGAGTGATGGTCTCGTCGGTGGTCTGGTTGATGGAGTCACAAGGTGGTGGCATCGTGGGAGAGACGAGAGACAGAGTGACGAGGTTAGACTTCAGAGAATGAGAAGCGAGAGAGGATATTTCAGATTTAGATGGGTAAGACTTCGGATATTCGGGTCGGGTCGGGTCGGGTGGGGGATTTGGATACCCAACCCGATCCTACTTATCCGAAATTATTTACGGATATCGGGTCTTCGGGTGGGGCTTCTTCGGGTTAATCGGGTGGTCGGGTCGGGCGGGTTTTGCTCACCCCTAAAGTACACCATACGTACAAAGCTCCTTAACGAGCTACCAAAACTGAACAAATATTCCAAAGACTCATCTGAGTGTAAACCAAGCCCCAAAAGGCTTAATAGACATTTGGCTAAAACACGAGAGCCAATATGGTTACATAGATCGAAAATGTATCTTTCCCCAAAATCTTTGTTTCTCAAAGCACCATTGGCCTTCGGCCCAAAACCCAAGAAGTTTATTATTTTCTAAAATGTTCCCAAGGTCGGGAATGACCCAACCCAAAGGACTCATACACTCTTACTTTCAAAACGTTATGTGTGAACACAAGATCTAAAGATTCTAGAGAGAGAAAGCTAGAGAGAGAAAGTGAATGTGGAGCCAAAAGTAGTTCTATATTCAATATATGAAAATGTAATCTCATCTTATTTAAAACTACTAAGACAAGGGCTTATATACCCACAAGGTAAAATAAATACAAAGGTTACAACTAAAAATGATCTAACAATCTCCCCCTTTGTAACCTTTGGCACCGAGCTCTAAAATCAAGAAAATCTTCTGATATCCACTTGAGCTTCAAAGCGACGTAAAGCATTTCGAAAGTTGATTCGGTCTTGAATTACATCAATTGCCTTCTCCAATCTCAGTAACTCCTTGTTTCCTTCCTTTTGTGGATAAAAATTGAATCTCTGTCTGTTTGCCACATTCTGTTTTTCATACTTCAACTTCTGAATTAGATGCATCTTAATAAGCTTCAAAGTTCCATCAGAATACTTGCATATTTCTTCAAATCTCATAAAACAATGACGACCCTTCAAGTTTCTGTACACCACACCATACGGTTCATCAACAACAGAATATAATAAGAAACTTTCAATGTTGTCGAGCTTCTGTTTCGGCTTGTGCATGTTGACCGTAGGTTGATGATTTTCAACACCCAACTGAAAGTCAAATAAGCTATAAAAGCGAATTGTTCTGATAATATGTCTTCTGACAGTGTTGAAGGCTCTATTCTTATCATCTGATCGTTCATTGAGAGAGCTGAAGAAATTGAATAGAAACTCAATATCATCCACATGAACTTCATTAAAATCTGCTTCTGTGAAGGTATAGTCTTTGCAGTCTCTTCGTTGAACAGTGAAATTAGAAACCCAGATGTTGAATATGTTAAACATGGAAACACATTTAACTTGTACAATCCCCTTCTCAGAATATACTGTTTCTTTCCCTTGTCTCAAATACCTCATGGCCATCAAATAGTTCTGTTTAACAAGATCAGACTCTTTTTCAATGCCCAAGAAAAACTCAATACTCAAAGCAGTCTTGTGTTTCACAAAAATACTTCGGTGAGTATCTTCAAGGTATACATTTCGAAACACCTGTCTCATATCTCTAGCCTCAAACCTTTGTCGTCTATGCTCCCTTGAAATAAGAATTCCTGAAGATCTAAGGTTTTCTGGAATAAAATCAGGAGCCATATAATTAGGATCAACTGACTTACCAGATTTACTTGTTGGAGCTCGAGGAATCTTGGTAGGTGGAATCACAACTGGAATAGACACATTAGAAACAATTGCTGGAGGCTCAGAGACAACTGATGTAGAAGATATAAGAGTTGTAGAGACAACCAGAGGATTTGAAACTGCTTCAGACTGAATCTGAGAAGAATCATCTTGTGGAGAATTTTGTTCATTGTGAAAAGGGAATCTAACTTCTTGAGATGAAAGATCTGCATACAATACATCAGCATCACTATCATCATCATCTTCTTCTTCTTCTTCTTTGACTTTCCAAAAGCTTTCAAACTTGGCATCAATTTCATTTTCAGAATCCACATCAATAATATTTTCGTAAGATGCTCTGAAATTCTCAAACGCTTCAGCCTCAGTCATATTCAAAGATTTTGGTATAACAGAAGAAACTGGCTCAGAATCTGGATCAACATAAAGTACCAGCTGTAAATTGTTTTCTGTAGAAATGTCAGTCTCTGGAAGATTTACTTTGCTCAACATGTCTTCAAACATAGACTGCATTTCTGTTTCTGCTTCTTTAGGCTTTTCTTTATCAGCAGAGCATGTTTCACTTGGAGCAGTTTCTGCTTTATTTTCTTTAGAAAGATCAGCTGTAGATTCATCCAAGCGTCTCTTTTTCTCCCCCTCATGATCAGGTTGAGAATCATCATGATCATGTGAACGCTTGTTAGATGGTCCAGCTTCAGCACGACACGAGACATTTGGAACCTGCAAGTGTTGAGCAATAGCAAAAACAGTGGATTGCAATTGGACCAAACCTAACTGTACCTCATCTCTAAATTTCTCAAAGTCTGATCGTAAAGCAGAGAGAGAATCTTCAGTTGTAGGTGGTCGAAATGATGGCTGAAAAGATCTGAGAAGAGACAAAAGATCGATCGACTGTTGATTTGCTGGAGCCATAGATGCAAGTCGAGCTCTTAAGTGCTCAGCTACTTCTTGAACAGAAAGATCATCAATACGAGGGCATGCAGGAGTAGAAGAGGAAGATACACCCGCAAAAGTTGATGACATAGTAGCACATGAAGCCATTTGAGCAGAAGAAGATAGACGAACCGATGACATAGTAGATGACGAAAAGATCGGTGCAGATAGTGAAGGTGCAGAACCCAGAGCTGCTGAATGAGAAAGATGAAGTTCTATGGGTTTGCCGGTCAACAACTGTGGAGGGATAATAGAAGGATCAATATTTGACAGATTTCCTTGCAGAAACGCCTCCATCCTGGCTAATTGAGTATCTCTTTCTGCATCCATAGAAGCCTTTGTTGTCCGTAAAAGATTATGAACAATGTCTAGTTTTGAAGAAGAGTGCAAACCAGAAGAATTGGACACCATAGCCAATGCTGAATCAGTGGTAGATACAACAACAGTAGAAGATTCATGAGCAGCAGAAAATTTCTTCAGTGAAAGATCAAGCTCGTCTACAGCAAGATGGCCAACACTTGGATTTATTGGAACAGACTCATCATCAGAACCTTCTTGATTGGATTGAAAATCAACAAACTCTTGATTATCATCATCAGCATGTAATTCCTCAAGTTCATCTTCAATGACAAAGTGAATATCTGAACCTGATTCAAGGATTGCCTGAACCAAACGAGAACCAACAGGGAATGCCTGTTGTTGTTTCTGAATTTGCTCTGCAACTTCTTGAACTTCATCAACATGTTCCTCTGCAACCTGGTCTTGAACTTGTCGTTGTAATTGAGCAACTTGAACATCTGCATCAGCATTCTCTGCCTGTGGAATCTCGTAATCATGATCTAGCATGTATTCGACCACATCTTCATTTGTCAAATCTGCATAATTCACGATAAGAATTGCTGGAATGGGCATCCATTGATCTTCATTCGTAAACGTATGCTTTTGAATCTGGAAGTATTTACACTGATAATCGGCAATGCGGGGCCACTGTGTGCGAGCAGGAAAATTCTCTGTGCTATCCATAATGCTCCGAACAAAGATCTTCAAAAATCGCAAAAACGGCACAAACTTTCTCCTATTGTTTGTCGCCTTAGCATATACAACTTCTGAAAGACCAGTCCAGATGGCCAAAGTATAATCGATATGAAGATCGTGAATAACACAGTAGAATAGCTTCAGAATCGGCATGCTTGTGCTATCTGTACCAGTAGCCTTTGAAGTTAAGCACCGATTGAATATAGAGAAGAAATCATACCAGTGAGGTGGAAGCTTAGCCTTGTGAAACTGAGTCACTTTCCTGAGTTCACCATTATAACCAAGTGCAATAATGCCATCAAGAACAGTTTGATCAGAAGGGAACGAATCATAAGCAACTTTGCCTGGTCTGGAATCAGGGCCTGGAAATTGTAGAAGCACACGTAACCTTCTGAAAGTAAGCCGAGATTCAAACTGATCGACATTTATCAGGAAATGTGGAGGATTTACTTTATCATTCTTTGTAATATAGTGCCAGGCTTGCTGCACATATACCTCAGGAACATCAACTGTTTTTGTCAACGCATAAACAAGGGGATGTCCTCTTAAAATTTCTTTCACCACACCACGTATGTTCAGATGTCCAAAATCAATATAATGATTATTGCCCTTGTATGGAAGGAAGTGAGAATGATGCAGAAAATCATCCGGAACTAGTCCTTGAGCAGATTGATCAGCTGTTGTGGAAGGCTGAGAAGGCATAGGACGAAGCCTAGAAATCTGTTCTTGATCATTAAGATGATCTAAGAGATCATTCTCATCTTGTTGTACTTGAACATCAGCCATTAAGTCTGAAAAGTAAGCATAGTTAAAAAGTTAGGACATAATCAATCTGAAAGAACCAAGTGAGGTTGTCGGTTGTAGAACAAACCGAAAATCGAAAAATTCGGTTGAAACAAGAACCGAAAAGCAAGGTTCTCGGTTGCACCAAGAACCGAGAAGAGAGGTTCTCGGTTATAACATAGACCGAGAAATGAGCTTCTCGGGTATGGATTGAACCGAGAAGCAAAGATAGCAAAACATAGAGTGAACCAAGGTTGAAGTTCTCGGTTGAATGGAAGGAACCGAGAAGTGAAGTTCTCGGTTGGTGAGTGAACCGAGAAGTGAAGTTCTCGGTTGGTGAGAGAACCGAGAAGTGAAGTTGTCGGTTGATGAGAGAACCGAGAAGTGAAGTTCTCGGTTGATGAGTGAACCGAGAAGTGAAGTTCTCGGATATGAGGGGACCGAGAAGTAAAGTTCTCGGATATGAGGGGACTGAGAAGTAAAGTTCTCGGATTTTGAGAAGACCGAGAAATGAAGTTCTCGTTCCAGATTAGAATCGAAAGAACCCCCTTTGCTCCCCCTACAAAAATGCATACAAAAAAAACCTTTCAATCGAAGCATAAGAGTAGAAAAACATACCTGTAATGCGGAATTTGTTAAAAGACAAAAAATCGACTTAAACTCTAGAAGAACAAGTCGATTTGAATACTCCCCCTGAACTTCACCACCACCGTAATGAGCAAATCGATTCGAAGATGAATCGGCGAACCACGAAACACACAAATGAAATCAAAATGAGTCGAAGACAATCTGAAATTTGAAAAGAGATCTGGAACCCAAAGAGACCGAATGGAAGAGAAAATGAAGAAGAAGATGAATAGTGACCTTTGGGAAAAGTGAAAATTTGAAAAAAAAAATTAAATAACCGGGTTTTCAAGAAAAAAAAATTAAATTGAGAAAAGAAAATCATTTCATATTACATCAATATTTTTAGAAAATAAAATTGAACAAGATTTTGTAATTACTGAGTATTTTAAAGAATAAAAAAAATTGACAAATAAAATTTGACCTAATATAATTTTCATAAAATAAACCATCTAATGAAATCCTATGCATGCTTTTGGAACTATAGACATGTATTATTGCATAAAGAGTTTATATAAGTTTGAAAACAAAGATTTTCATCCTTCTAATAGGTGGACAAACATGAGAAAAAATGACCAGTCTTAAGAAAAATGTATTTCACTATATAAGAGTAAAAGCAGCTGTTACTCACACTAAAAAAATAGAACTTTCATAGATTTACAGGTTTATCACATCTTAGCAGTTTCACCAAGTATCATGAGATGTTGTGCTCATAGGCATCTTTTTGTACAGTGTGCACATTGGCATCTTCAAATGAATGTGCTCTTATAGCATCTTTTGCATTTGTGCACTTTGGCATCTTTTTAACCAGAGAGTTTAGTAAGCCTAGAAAACATCGTAAACATAACTTTCTATCTGATCCTATAGTAGGTTTTCTGATCAGTCGCTCCCAGACCATAGCCTTAGGGGACTAGGTGACAAGCACCCCTCGGAACTTACTTACCCAGATCAGAAAGGCTATATCGATATTCCCTAAGCCCATTCATATCAGTAGAACATGACTTTCTAACTGGTTTTATAGCAGAATTTCTGATCGACCGCTCCCAAACCGTAGCCTTAGGGGGTCAGATGTCAAGCACCCCGCGGATCTTACTCTTCCAAACCAGAAAGGTCACAGATATGAACTATCAAACTAAATGATTTCTGTATTACGAAATATGAATTATTTTATCATCTCAATCACTAGGATCAACTAACTAATTAGTTTAGCCTATATCTCCATAATCATCCATAAAATTTGTATAATAAAGCCTTGATGACTATTATATATTGACCTACATATCTTAAAACACATATCAAAATTTTCATGAAGTGGACCATTCGAGATCAGAAATTTTGAAATTTGAACAAATAACACTCATTTATAAACAATAAACTTGTAAATATTTCCTAGGCATGCACAGGCAATCAAAAGATAGAAAATTTATAAAAATTCTATTCTGTTAAACAATATTTGTTAATCATTTTGAATCTTTAAATTAAGCATTCCAATTTTCGACAGAAGAAAATTAAAGCGTTTTTCATCCAATGCTTTAGTGAAGATATCAGCTAATTGATACTCAGTAGGTACAAAATAAAGTTCAATCGTACCTTCTTCGACGTGATGCTTTATAAATTGATATCTCATATCAATATGCTTTGTTTTAGTGTGCTGAACCGGGTTTACAGAAATAGCAATGGCAGACTTGCTGTCACAGTAGATTGGTAACTTGTTGTAATTCATCCCATAGTCCCGCAGCTGTGTTTTCATCCATAACACTTGAGCACAGCAGCTTGCAGCGGCCACATATTCTGCTTCAGCAGTACTGATTGACACACAGTTCTGTTTCTTTGATGACCAGCTAATCAAACAATCTCCCAAAAACTGGATATGCCCGGAAGTGCTTTTGCGATCAAGCTGATTACCTCCGTAATCTGCATCTGAAAAAGCTGTTAATGAATAATCAGATGATTTAGGATACCACAAACCTAGATATGGTGTTCCTTTGATGTAACGGAAGATCCGCTTTACGGCTAACAGATGAGATTCCTTTGGATTCGCCTGAAATCGTGCAAGTAAGCATGTTGAAAACATGATGTCCGGTCTACTGGCAGTTAAATACATTAGAGATCCTATCATGGCTCTGTAAGTCTTGATGTCAACAGCTTTTCCATCTAGGTCTAAGCCTATCTTTGCACCATGAGCCATTGGAGTTCCAATGCTCGTAGATTTATCCATATTGAACTTCTTCAGAATATCAAAGACATATTTCGCTTGATTGATGAAAATCCCATCTGAAAGTTGCTGAACATTGAGTCCGAGAAAGAATTTAATCTCTCCCATCATACTCATCTGAAATCGAGAAGTCATGAGATCGGAAAACCAAGTACAAAGTGAAGGATTAGTAGCGCCGAAAATAATGTCATCAACATAAATTTGAACTAAGCAAATATCAGAATCTTTTCTAAAAACAAACAAAGTAGTATCGATTAAACCTTTTGTGAAACCTGAGCTTAGCAGAAATGCAGACAATTCGTCATACCACGCTCTTGGAGCTTGTTTCAAGCCATACAATGCTTTGTCGAGGATGTAAACATGATCTGGATGATCTTTGTCCATAAAACCTTCCGGTTGAGAGACATAGACCTCTTCCTTTAGACGACCGTTAAGAAACGTTGTCTTTACATCCATCTGATAAACTTTAAAGTTCTGATAAGCAGCAAAAGCAAGAAACATTCGAATAGCTTCAAGACGTGCAACGGGAGCAAATGTCTCATCATAGTCTATCCCTTCTTGTTGACGATAACCTTTTGCAACAAGTCTTGCTTTGTTTCTGACAACAATGCCCTCTGAATCTTTTTTGTTTTTAAAGATCCACTTCGTTCCGATAATGCTCTTTCCTCGTGGTTTTGGAACAAGACGCCATACCTTTAATGCCTTGAACTGATTCAGTTCATCTTGCATTGCAATGATCCAGTCTGGGTCGACCAATGCTTCAGAAACTTTTGTAGGTTCAAGCTTGCTTAGAAAACAAGTGAACAAACATTCATTTGAAGAAGCAACTTTTGACCGAGTTGATACCGAAGAAGCAGGATCACCAATGATTTGATGAAGAGGATGCGCCTTTGTCCATTTTGTCGTATGTGGTAGAGGAATTATTTCATCTTGAACACTTTGAATATCATGAGATGAAATTATGTGAGGTTCTGAATCAGAAGATATAATATGTGTAGTATGAATTGTTGGAGGAGGGACTACTTCAACTGATTCAGATAAAGTATCATTTGGAAATGATGTTTGAGAATCATCAGAAATAGCTGAAGCATCTTCAGATTGAACTGGTGGAGAAAAATTCAGCTCTATAACAATGGATGGTTCCAGTTGAGATGTAGTTTCAACTGCTGATGTAGGAAGTTCAATCACAGGAACATCTGAAATTGCATCATTAGAATTTTGTGAAGCAGCGGAAGAACTAGTAGAAGCAATGCCAGGTTCCTGTAATACAGCAGTAGAAACATTAGAAGAATTAGTTTTAGGTACATCATCATAAAAAATTTCAAATAATAAATCAAGATCAGTAAGAATAATAGATGAAGTATTAGATGAAAAATCTTGATTATCAGAAATCTTCACTGGTTCTGATCTTGGTTGATCAGAAGCATTCTTAATAACACCGGGTTCTGATCCAGGCTGGTCAGAAGCCAAACCAGCAGCTTCATCAAATCTGACATTGACACTCTCGATGACTTTGCACGAAGAAGTGAGATATACTCGATAAGAAACTGAAGAAATTGAATAACCAAGAAAGATTGCTTCATCAGCCTTTGGTGCAAACTTGTTGAGGTTATCTCGATCGTTCAGAACATAACATTTTGACCCAAACGCTTTGAAGTATTTGATATTGGGCTTGATTCCATTCATCAGTTCGTATGGAGTCTTATTGAATCTGCGATGTAGAATCGAACGGTTCTGAGTATAACACGCAGTAGATATAGCCTCGGCCCAAAGAGAGATAGGAAGACCAGAGTAAGCAAGCATAGAACGAGCAGCTTCTACAAGCGTACGATTGCGGCGTTCAACAACTCCGTTCTGTTGTGGTGTACGAGCGGCAGAAAACTGTTGTTGGATGCCATGTTCATTATAAAAAGCTTGTAAAATGCTGTTCTTGAGTTCTGTACCATTGTCCGATCGGACAATCTTGACTGGCTTTTGCTTGTTAGTCTGAGTAGTCTTGATGAGAGTGATGAGTATCTCCGGGGTTTCGTCTTTGGATTTCAGAAAACGAACCCAAGTGTATCTTGAATAATCATCAACGACGACCAATACATAGTGTTTCTTACCAATACTCTTTGTCTTCATTGGGCCACACAAGTCTACATGAAGGATTTCTAGAATATCCTTTGTGCAAAAATCAGGCTTTGGCTTGTGTGCAACTTTCTTCATTTTACCTTTCTCACAATCTCGACAAAGTTTGTCTGTTTGAAATCGAAGAGTCGGAAGACCACGAACTGAGTCGTTTTTAGCAAGACGATCAATGTACTTGAAGTTGAGATGAGCTAGCCGTCTATGCCACAACCAGCTTTCTTGAACTGAAGCCTTTGAAAGAAGACAAGTCTTGGAAGGGAACTTGGCTGTTGAGAAGTCAATAGTGTAAAGATTTGACCGTCTTCTACCAATGAGAAGTTCCTTACCACTGTCATCTTTGACTGTAACTCTCTTTGATTTAAAATTAACTCCCAAATTCTTATCACAGAATTGCCCAATACTAAAGAGATTGAAGTCGAGGCCTTCAACATAGCTAACTCTTTTAATCGTTATGTTGCCTTATACAAGATCGCCATAGCCAAGAATAGGAGAAGTGTCTCTGTTTCCGAATCTCACACGACCTCCAGACTGTTCTTTAAAACTTGACAATAAAGATTTATTGCCAGTCATATGTTTTTAACATCCAGAGTCCATGTACCAGAGATGACTAGGCTGCAATCATGTAGAAAAAAAAAACTCACAAAGATTTAGGAACCCACTTCAGAATGGGTCCCTTTTTATTAGAACATTCCATGAGTTTGTTAAAGAAAAGTGTACTTTTCACAAAAGATTTTGCATAGTGAAACAAAGAAGAGTTAGTACATTTAGATGAAGTGTGTAAAGCAATAGAAGATAGATCACATGGAGAAGACAAACATGCGATATCCTGTTGAAGAATCAACATTTGCTCACGAGAATATTTTTGAACATTATTCAAACTAGCAAATGTGTTTTTATTACAAGTATCATCACGTTTATCTAATACATGTATATCATCTATTTTTCTATTCTTCACCCGCCATTCCATCTTGATTTCCTTTCTCAAAGGCCTATCTGAAAAGGAAGAATCAGAATCAGATTTATCAGACTCAACCTTATCTTTCTTCTTAGACTTTCTTGACCGTCTTCTTTTTCTTTTATTTGAAAAATAAAAATCATTGAAAGTCAAAGAATCATCCATTTGATCAGACAACTTATATGATTCACCATCAGTAGCACAAGTCGTAAAATTATCACAATGATAAGAGTTAGAATCTGGTTTTCGTTCCAAGGATGAACCGAAAACTGATGTTTTCGTTTCTAACTGAGACCGAGAAAGTCCAGTTTTCGTTTCGAACTGGGACCGAGAGAGTCCAGTGTTCGTTTCTAACTGAGACCGAGAAGATTCAGTTTTCGTTTCTAGCTTGGACCGAGAACCAACACTTGATGAAAATCCCATTTTATTTTCAACTGAAACCTCAGAAAATCCAGAAACTTGTTTTTCAGAAATAACATTCTCTTCAAAACTAGATTTAAAAACAGTAAAAATGATATCTTTTTCCAAACTGTTTTGAATAAAATCATCATCTATCTTATCTTCCAACTCAACAATTTTAGATTCTAAAATCAAAGGAGGAACGTATTTCTTAGTATCATAAGATGTTTTAGAAACACTATCCTCATTTTTGTTTACAATATAAGAATCAAAATAGTCGTTTGGTAAAGTTGTTTTGTTAGATGAGTTTGTATTTAAAAATATTCCAGATTTCTTTTTCTTTTGAGGATCAGGAAAATATTTTGCATTTTCACGCGAATAAACAAATGGGAGTTCCATTCTAGTGTTTTTCGTTCTTCTCTTAGCCTCAATATCTAAGATTTGCTGTTCATTCATCCAATCTATTATAAATTGGGGAGCATAACGAGCAAGTCTCAAATATTCAAAGTGATATATAGTGGGGGATTTGTTAATGGCTAAATTTAAATATTTAGGACTTTCATATCCAAGCCCCCACTTTTCTTTAATGGACTCATAACTACGAGGTTTATTCATATTAATTGTTTGTTCAGATTGAGCTCTCATATATAATTTTTCTTCTAAATCAACAATGTTATTTGAAAGCTCATTTTTAGAAGTGGTCAAGCTAGTCAATGAATCAAGATAAGTCTTGTTTGAACTTTCCAAGTCATTTATTTTATTTTGCAAATTTTCTTTGGTATCGTTTAGAATTAATTTTTGATCTTCCAAAGAAATTTGTAATTTTTCAATTTTATAAGACTTTTCTTGACTCACTTCCTTTTCAGATTTAAGCATTTTTCGAAATTTTTGCAGGGCAGAAATGATAGTATCAAACTGAGAGATAATGAATTTAATTTCTAAGTCAGAGTATACCTCAGACTCATCAGTTGAATCATCATCCTCATCATCAGATTGATCATCACCGATAAAGCACATTGCTGCAGTTTCCTCTTTTTCTTCTTCATTATCAGAGAAATCAATAAATGATTCTTCCTCAGCTAAGAGAACAGCTCCACTTTCCTTCTTTTTCAACATATCAGCCTTCTTTTGATAGTAGGTAGAATCACGAACCACCTTTGTTCGGCATTCTTTAGAGTAATGACCTACTTTACCACAATTGTAGCATGTGGGAAGTTTCTTCTCATCCATCTTTTCTTCCACAAGCTTTGGATGATCAGGCTTTGGATAGATAGTCTTTGACCCAGAAAAGTCCACCTTCCTTGACCCAGATGAAAGTCGAAGATTGTTGTTGGAGCTGGCCCGGTTAGGAAACTTTCGTGCAAACTGCTGAGAAAGTAAGATCATTGCTCTTTGAAGAGCTTCTCCTTCATCATCAATATTCCCATCATAAGCATTCTCAAAAGCTTGCTCAGTAAATTTTGCAGTCATTAGAGCAATAGGATCTACATCTTTTCCTTTCTTCTTCTTTTCTTGCTTTTCTTTCTTTGCCACAATCAGATTTTCTTCATTCAGGAGAATTTCAAACATTTCTTGAATTGGCATGATTGAAATCTTTGGATCAATACGGAGTCTATGACATGCGTTCAGAAGAGCGTTCAGAAACTTTAAGTTTGTTTCCAACGGGGACTTTTCCACACTAATCTTGTATAAATCATTTATCACAGCACAGAATCTATCAAAGACAGTCTTCAAATCCTCCCCACTCTTTGCTTTGAACTCCTCAAAACTGTTCATATATCTCGTTTTTCGAAGTTGAGTAGCCACCACTGAGCCAAGCATGATTTTCTCCAAATGAGTCCACATGAGCATTAGATTGTTCTTGTAACAATCTACACGATTGTATATGTGATTTGGCAAGGCAAGAATGAGATTAGACTTAGCAATTCTTTCTCCGTTGTACTTTAAAGATTCTTCTTCATTGTATTCATCAACTGGCTTTAGTATTGTGGATTGTTCAGAATTAGCAGTGGCTGGAATGATCTTGACAGGTCTCTCAAAAGGAGGATTGGTTAAAGCTCGAACCATGTAATCCCCATTTTGTTGTCTCTCAAGAAAATTAATAAATCGATCTCTCCATTGAGAATACTCATTCTCATTGATAAGCACAGGGGGACGTGTATCTGTCCCGAGAGACATCATCAACTCATTCTTATAAACTTGTGATTGAAGAGACGTGCTGAATAGAAGCAGAGTGCTTTTCGGCTGAAGAAAATAAAGACCGAAAACCACCTTTTTCGGTTGTTGAAGAAACCGAAAACCAAACCTTTCGGTTATATAGGAGACCGAAAACCTAGCTTCTCGGTTGAAGAAGAAACCAAAAGACTAAGCGAGATACTGAGAAGATCGAAAACCCTTAGCCGAAAAGAACAAATCGAAAACTTCCCTAAATACCCAAAATCCAGATGAATGAACCGAAAATCCTGAAGAATGAACCGAAAATCCTGATGAATAACCCGAAAACTCTTATGAATGAACCGAAAAACGATTCTGCCAAGTTTACGATCTAAGAAAAACACACAAGACCAAAATTCCTCAAAACACTCTCGCGGAATTCATTTAGAAACAGGTTCATAATCGAAAACTAATCCAAAAATAGATCAAACAACCAAATTCAGCAAGAATTCGCGAAGAACAGAAAACTCAAGAACTTTTCTGGAATTTACAAAATTGACAAATTCGATTACTAAATGATCAAATCTTTGCACGAAACAAGAACAAAACTTGTTCTAAACTGAATTCCGAAGCAATTGAATCAAAAGACACTGAAAAACGTTCAGAAAATCAACCTAGATCTAAAGAAATGACCAGAAAACGATTTTCTTAAAAAAAATTTCTAACGAATTAGAAAACCGATTGATCTGATAACACGAAATTAGTACTCTACTCTCAAATCTCTCAAAATCTAACCTGCTCTGATACCAATTGTGAACACAAGATCTAAAGATTCTAGAGAGAGAAAGCTAGAGAGAGAAAGTGAATGTGGAGCCAAAAGTAGTTCTATATTCAATATATGAAAATGTAATCTCATCTTATTTAAAACTACTAAGACAAGGGCTTATATACCCACAAGGTAAAATAAATACAAAGGTTACAACTAAAAATGATCTAACATTATGTTACATGAATGATGCATAAAACTCGACAAGCACTAAAATGCATTTTTGACCAAAAATCCATTTATGCAATAAATCGTCGAAACACATTTATTATGACACATTTAACAAAATGCCCAAAAATCCCAAATATGGTTGTTTTACATAGTTTAATAAACTAAACACTTCAAATAATCAAAAGTTACCAAATAACTCCACAGTTGACAATTTCATGTAAAACACATAAATACTTTAAAATGGACATTTTGGCATGTACAACGTTTTCACAAATCAACTTGAACTCACCTTGCTAGGTTAAGTTAAACCTAGGTTTCAAACCCACATCCTTAGCCTCCAAGAATGAATCATCCATCATCATCACATCATCATCAACAATGAGTTAGGGTTTCAAATAACCCATTTCTCTAAATCTAAGGAAATGGACCACCAACAAGTAAAATTCTTTAGATCTACAAGAATCCTCATATAATAACTTGAAATATACAAGAAACTTACCACATTAAAATCATTGACCTTCCAACCAACTCACTTCCATGAGATCTTCCTATTTTTCGAACTCAAGCTTCCAAAACACAAATCTTTGATCTCTTTGAGGTGGATTCACTCCATGATGCTCCCAAACTGATATTGGGGCTCCCAAAATCGTCCCAAGAAGAAGAAGAATGGATAAGAGACGTGGAAATGAGAGAAAACCCTAAAAAGTTGGGTTTTAATCAATCAGGTAGCTCCCGCGCCTCCAAGCCGTGCGTGCTACATAGCTGCACACAACAGTGGGTTGCACGGTTTTAGCCGCGGCTTTGAGGTTGCGGGCTAAGCCGCGCATGTCCCTGGTGCTCCTTCTCACCTCTCGTGTTAAACTGCTCCCCGATCGTTTCTTTCGGTCGATCGCTTCTCTCGGTCGATCGCTTCTATCGGTCGATCGCTGACTGATTTTCTTAGTTGATCATAAACTGTTCTTTAGAAAATTACGGGTGTTACATACATTCCAAAATTTCTTACCATTCAACCATATTAACTTTTAATGTATATATAATTTAAACCACACAAAATCATAGAGTTAAAATCGGGAGAGACGAAGAATAAAAGGAACCATGCTTCTTTAATAGTGCATAACTCTCAAACCATAAGTTCTAATGAGCTCAAATTTTACAGGTAGAACGACCTAAATGTACACTACAACTCTTATGAAGGGACTCAAACCCAGATGAGACTCTAAGTAGCTCAAAACTGTGTGTTTTGGGACTGATCACAATGTACTCGGGATCAGTCCTGTCTTTTTGTAAAATTTGTATAAAATCGATGGATGATCCAAATGGGGTGATTCCAATTTCAGTAGAACCATAAGAGGTCGTAGAACAACTTTTATTTAGACATTATAATCTGTTTTGGAATCTAAGTAGAAGAAAAATGCTTGTAAAGAAAAGGTACAGAAGCTGTCATTTCAAAATTTTCAGGTTTTTCAGGTGTGCCTAACTTAGGTCGATAACGGATAGACTATAGTATTTATACAGAGAATCTATAAGTCCCCTACAATAGTATTTCCCAGTTCATACAAGAAGATGGTTGGCTTAAGCATCATTTAAATATTTGTTCATGAATGTATTTATCATTTAAATAATGGTTCATGAATCTATTGGCATCCATATAGACTACTGTCAAATATTATGTTTTGTCTGCAATATGCACTTATTGGTTTACCTATGATCCATTTCACATCCAACATATTTATATCTCATGGAAGTCAAAGGTTATACAGATAAAATGCTAGTGTACACGCTTTATGTTGTAGCAAACATCAATAACATGTAATGGCAATCCGTAAAGAATGAAAATAGACAAAGATCAAACACAAGAAGCACGAGATTTATGTAGTCCAATAGATGTGATATATATCCACAGAGGGAGCAGAAGAAATTTCACAGATGATCAGGACTGTTTGATCAGTAGTTGTTGCAAAACTTTTGGACAATTGAAAAATCATATAACACCAATACAGATTAATAATGCATATCATAAAGGAAGGTAACATCCAACCATAAACTAAAAGAGAAAACCAAACCAATGCATATCAGTTTGAGCATATCAGTTAAACATTAAACCATATTAAGAAAATCAAGGAGGACAGAACCTCATCTAAATTAAAGAACCAAAACAGTCATATTTTTTTTTAATCATCAGTCTTTGATGTTTAAATACAAACCCAAAACCCAATTACAAACCCAAGAGGACAGAACCTCATCTAAATTAAATTGCATAATAAAAATCATCTGATAGAAGCTCGAAACTAAACATACCTAAATTGTGAAGCCTCAACAGATGAACCCAAATCAGATGTGAGGTGTTTAGCTGCAAAAACAAAATCAAAATCGAAATCAAAGCACATCAGATTGATTTATTAAATGGATGAAATCAGAGGATGAAAATAGGTTTTTCATACAATACCTGAAATCTAAATCGGAGAGGATAAGTCGTGTAGCTTGGGATACAATGTGTTTGAGAGAGAAAGAGAGAGGAGATTTTACGGGTCTCAAGTAACAAGTAGTGTGATTTATATGCGTGAAATCTTGAGAGCCATCAAGTAGCAGGTAGAAGAAATCTTCTGAAGTATGGTCCGTACTCTCAGTATGTGTGTCTGTGAGACGTGAAAGAGAAAGAAGAAGAAGAAGCGTGTGGTATATGGTATTGAGGGTATGGGCTGAGACTGAAGTGGTAGAAGGGCATGTTCTTTGGTCCTTGTGCAAAAAAAAAAGGGGGTTTGACTTGTACATCATGCATAATAAGTTGTAATTAAGAGTTTTTTGAAATTATAGCATAAAATGGTTGTAACTTGTGCTATAAAAATTGTCTCTAAGACTTTTTTCCTAAATTCATATTAAGGTAGTATAGATATATATGCATAAAATTAGTTTTTCTATTACACTTGATAGCATATACGATTTGTGACATCAATTCGATTGAAACAAAATCGCACATAAATCGATTGAAACCAAACGAAGTCGAACATAAATCAAAGGATTTACCTTTGGGAGAAATCGATTGAGAAACTTGAAGTCGATTGAAGCTGGATAGTGGAGAAGGTTGGAGTCGATTGAAATTGTAAAACTAAAGTGGTTGTGTGTAAGAAATTAAGAATTGTGAAATTGTAACCTGTAACCCTAAATGGTAATTTATTAAATATTTTAAATATATAAATTTTTTTTAAAATACTGAGTACCCGTCGGTTCTGGTTCTAGATACCAGCACGTAACGACTCCAAAACAATGAGGAGAACCGGAGCCATTTTTTATCGGTTCTTTATTTTAGGAACTGGAACCGGAACCGGAACCAATCACATCGGTTCTGGTTCTGGACTCGACAGTTCCGGAGCGATTCCGATTCTAAAGACGGGTACCCAGTTCTGATGCTCACCCCTAATTAAAACTAACTTGTTAAAGTTTTGTTGTTTATAAAATAAAATTTTAACTCTAATCTTTAGAATTGGTATTTTTGGTTGACTAAATCTATTGAATAATAATCATAATCATAATATAAAAGTAATTAATATGATTGATAATCCAAAATAATAAAAATTAATTAAAAATTAATATTAATTATTAACTTACAACTAATATAATTAAAAGTTTATAATTTGTGATTAATATGAATTAATATTTAATAGTAATTAATAATAATTAGGAGTATAATAGGAAGAAAGTGACAAAAAGCTTTTACTAGTATTTTAACAAGCTAGCTTTGGTCATCCAAATAAAACATTTTCAATAAACTCAAAAAAACAAACTAAGTTGTGATAAAACACGAGATTACTTTTGTGTAAACTACCCTTCATTTAATAATGCAATGTAATTAAAGGATACAAATTATATACATAATTTCAAAAGATCTGTAGGGTAAAATTCTTCTTTTTTTTTTTGGGTGGGGGGGAGTTATTTTAGGGTTTTGATCTAAAATAAAATTGCCCTTATTTTTAAAATTCTGAGGGTTTCTGGGTTTTAATTTCCAAGTTTGGTATGGTTTTCTGTAACACCCTCAAATTTGGTAATAACAATTAATTAAAATTTCACTATAATATCAAATACAAACCAAAAGTTCATCATACCTCGAGGTAAAATTCTACAATTAACCTTAAACAAAATAAACCCCAAGGTTAAACAAGGGCTAAACCAAAGTCGGGTGCTACTTAACATCAAAGCAAGCTGCTCTCATCGTAGCAATACTAGGACTATTCCCAACCAGAACCTGATGCACATGCCGACAAATAAAAAGGGTTAGGCTAACGCCTAGTAAGTTCAAGAGTTTTCAACATGAATAAATATATCGTTAAAAGGAAAGAATGCAGTTTACATCATTATCTTTCAAAATGATTTCCGTTAACTATGAAAACGACTCGTTTTCCAATAACATGTATTTTTAAGGACGAACGTCCCAATACAAAACATTCTTTATAAAATGATGTCGCCTAAAACTCACTCAAACGTGAATAGAAAACGGACTCCCAATTATAAAAACGCAGGTAAATCTTTATATCCCGAAACACCCAAAACACGGGTGGGACATAATACGCAACTCATAAATAATGGAAAACAATCCATATAAATATAATATGCCATCGAAAACATGGAACTGAAATTCAATATTCACGCGACCATAAAATGAAATGAAATCCAAATATTAAAACATAGACAATTAAATATCCAAAATGATGTTAGCCGACAACGGGGGAGACCCGTATCCATTGAGAGTGAAGGAACACAAAAGTATGTCACTCATACAACGTTAGTCGTATGACACTTCACGACTTGAAAGCCCAAGTGTCCCTACGAATCCCTTCAAGCTACACCCAAAGAGACAACTGACCTTAGCGAATATTACCATGAATATCGCCAAAGGCTCGGCACAGTCGGGGGTTACAACCATGGCATTGCCCCGACATGGCGGAGGCCCCAAATATAAAATCGCCCTTCTAGCTCATGATAACTCAACCGGACTCAGGCCTCCTAGTGTACACTTGAAAGGTTAAGTTCATAAAACATGGGTCCCGGAGTCCAACCCCGTAATACCCAATTGACCATCAAATAAAGATTGACTTACATGCCTATGGATCCAATGCAACACTGTCTAACATTACATGACTACACATGAATGACCAACGTACTCGAGCATGCAATTATCATACTCGAACATGTAATTATCATCAATATGCAACAAGGTGCATTAATATGTAAATCATAAATTGGGCTCTACATTGAGCCATTAAAACTGGACAAATGTCCTCAAGACTCCTTTTAAGTCAAAACTGAACTCAAATGCTCAAAATCCATTTGACCAACAAATATCGATCCCCAAATAGAAAAACGCATTTAAACGGCGTTTATGCAGACACATACCTCAAGGATGTGATTAACTCAAAACTCATCACGTATTGGGACAAAAGATTTTCCAAATGGGCTCATACCTCTATGTTTTCCAAAATGTCTCATGACACGGAGACATGCATTTTCTAAATGATTTATGAAATCAAACACATCAAAATGTATAAATCATAGACTAGACTTCATGTGTACAAAATCACCAAAAATGCATAAGTCATAAAATATACTTCATTTATACAAAATCACCAAAAATGCATAAATCATTCTATTTGCTTATCAAACTATCCAAGTCCCAAATATGGCATTTCATGAGATTCAAACAACCCAAGTTTATCAAATATGAAAAGTTATCAAAATACTCAACACATTGACAATTATTAAGTGAAACATATTTTTACTTCAAAAATACTCATTTTGGCATGTACATAGTTTTCACAAAGCAACTTGAACTCACCTTGCTAGATTTAGGGTAAATCTAAATTTTACCCACTTAGAGCTTACTTGAAGAAACTTGAATCCTCAAAGCCAAGACCTCCAAAACCTAGATCCATACATTTTCAACCATAAATACCCATATTCAAACATATAGGGTCATTCCCCAAACATTATACATGAAGATCTTAATTTATACCAAAACCCTAATTTCCATAGTTGAAGAGAAGATTACCTTTACCAAAGCTTGAACCCAACAACAATACTCTTCTAGGTCTCCAAAATAAACCTAAAACTTCTAATCTTCAAGATGGTGAAAAGAGTTGGATGAAACCCTAGAAACATTGGTGAAGAAGATGAAGATGAAAGGTTTATAGATCTAGCTTCCAAAAACTTTCTAGGTGAAGAAGAATCATTGATTTTATAAAGAAGACTCCTAAAAATGAGTTAGGATTCGATTTTGGGGTTTGGGGGTCGGTTTGGGAGAGAAAGGGGAAGAGAATTGGGTTTGGGGTGAGAAAATGGGGTTCTAGGCCGATTTTCCCCCTTTTTGTGCGTGCAGTGGCTCCGTGCGGGTGGCGGCATGGGTCCATCCGCGCGGAACACTGCCGCCCAATTTTCTTCATTTTATGCCCGCTCGCTGATTTGGTCATAACTTCTTCGTTTTAACTCCGATTTTACTCCGGAAAGAGTCGTTGGTCTCGTAATTGAATCCTTCATCCACCTAGATTATATAATCTAGGATCCAAGTCCAAAATCCTTTATCTTATTTTTCCCTTAAAATACTGATTTTTGTATTAACTTGAATTGATACCTTTGGAAAAATCGAGGTGTTACAATCCTCCCAACCATAAAAGAGATTTCGTCCTTGAAATCTGGCACCAACCAAGCACCCAACATCGCACTTGGAGAGATCAATTGATTCCCTATCCAAAAGGAATGCCTTCACGCAACCTTACCTCATATACGAATCCGATTACATCCCGGTTGAGGTTGTCGTTGTGTCCCTCGTAACAAATCGCCACGCACCTGAGCTCAAAGTTCGACTTACCCCACTGATGACGATGTGAACATCGAATCCTTATTAAGTCATTTTCCTATTATTAGGATCTCAGTTGCCTCTCAACCTTCGGTTGCACTTATCACCTCAAGAATAGATCACGACCTTAACCAACGATTCCCACTAGGGATATCTCAAAACGGACTTCACCCTTAAATACTTCTAATCATCCTTTATCGAATTACGTTACACTCCTTTCTTGCCTTCACGAACGCAACAAACTTTGCAGAAACGATTCAACCGTAGCTTGACCATGCTCTTTTCAATTCCAGGTATCCACAACTAGGTCGACTTTACCCGAGTGGTGAAGGAATCCATATATAACTGATGAGTTGATCACGCGCTGCTGTTACAGAAGCGATAATTATAATCTCGACAAATAAAGGCCTCCTCAATAAACGACTTCTAATTAAGGTCCACCTCGAGATTCTCACTAAATGTCTCCAATAATCAATACCCTAAACGGCTTATCGTCCTTTCCTTGACGAAATTTCCTGTCCACAAATGTGAATCCGATACGGTGCAACAATAAATCCATTCCTCAAGTTGACCATAAAAACACACATCTGTAGATAGTAGATTGCCCCAAAACCTGAAGTTACACAACTCCCATAATGCAATCAAGTATCGGTCATAACTTCTTCGTTTTAACTCCGATTTTACTCCGGAAAGAGCCGTTGGTCTCGTAATTGAATCCGTCATCCACTAAGACTATATAATCTAGGATCCAAGTCCAAAATCCTATATCTTATTTTTCCCTTAAAATACCGATTTTTGTATTAACTTGAATTGATACCTTTGGAAAATCGGGGTGTTACATTTTCTTTGTTATTTAGTTTGCACCAGTTTATTGTTGGTGCCTGTAAGGAACAAAATTATTGAAGTTCTTGAAAATTAACATAATATGAAGATAAGAGAGAACCTAAATCCAAATTGAAAACATAAATCAAGAACTAAAAATAAAATCAAAAAGATAAATATAAATATAAATCAAACACTTATTTTTCACGATTTTCCTTTGGTGGCCGGAGTTGATGGTATGGTCGAATGCAAAGAAGAAGAGGAGTAAGACTGAACTTGGAAAGTAAAACGTATGAGAAAAATGCAAAAAGACTCGAATAAAATAATTAAATATATATAACATGAATATAAAATAAAATAGTTAAATATAATATAATTTACTTTTCAACTTTTAATAAAACATATAAGAAAAATGCAAAAAGACTCAAATGCACCTAAGTTAATGGAGTCACCATTAACAAAGTTAGTGAAAAGGATTGTAGTCATGACAAAATGACAATCATACGGACCGAATCCATAATTTTTCAAGTTTAGGAATGCTATTTTTAATTTTAATTAATTCATATTTTTTTTTCAAGTTTTACATAATTTTTTTATCAAGTTTTACATAATTTTTTTCTAGATACACTTTTGATAAAAGAAATATCACAATTTTCATCAAATATCACATGTGATATCCACAATCAATTCATTATTTATTTATTTATTTTACCTTTTTTCTCTAATTTTTGGATCCACGTTTTGAATCACATGTGATTAGATTCGTTTAACGTATGATCTTTTACGTATCACATATGATCCACTATGTAAATTTTTGGACATCACATATGATGGTATAGGTCTGAATATAAGTGACGTATTATCACATGTGATAATATTTACATCACAAAAAGATCTATAAATATAAATATACATAATCACATATGATTAATAAAAATATCTACAATTATCATATATAAATTGATGGTGGATACACATGTGATATTTGATGAAAATTGTGAAAAAAAAATAATCAAAAGTGTCTAGAAAAAAAATTATATACAACTTGATAAACAATTATGAATTAAGCAAAATTAAAAAAAATTAATAAATTTAAAAGATGTAAGTAGATTTTTAAAGATTTATCCAATTCAAAATAATAATTATCCTATTTTTTTTACACACAAAGGAAAAATGGGTTGCTGGTATGAAACGAGGAGGGATGGGTTGCAGGTTTCCTATGTATATATGTATCATATATAACTACAATCGTACTCGCGCAATGCAGCGAGATACATCACGATTTTAATGTTTCCTTTTATTTTTTGGTTTTTTATCGATTTACAGTACGATTTTGGATGATTTTGAGAAAGTGATAATGGTTTTTTTATAAACTTGTTTAATTTGGGCTTAATAATATAATTAATTTTATATTAAAAAAATTAAGTATTTTGTTAGAATTCAATTATTATCTTATATATTTTAAATTCTTTATATTTAAATTGAGATGTTTATCGTGTTTTATTATGTTTATCAGTTAGTTATGAATCCAAACATATAGCTTTAGAAATTTGTACTCATGCATCATGACTTGTAGTCTTGAATTTTAAGTAATGTGTATCGATAAACAATACTTAATGCATAAAAACTTGTTTTTAAGAGTTTCTTCGATAGTTTAATAATAATGTAATTTGTTTTATGATTAATAATGTAATGTTTTTTTATAAAATAAACATTAAATATTATGTTAGGTTTTTTTAATTATATTTTAGATTTTTTATATTTAAAATTTGATTTTTATCGTGTATTTAGTTATGCAAGGGAGTGATTTTAGGGCAATTGAAATGAGAGTGATTTTAGGGGAGTTAAAGTGGTTAGTGATAAAGATTGAAAGTTAATAAATAGAATTCAATGTATTACATAAATCTTTAATGATTGTTTTTAAGATATTTTAAATAATTAGCATTAAATAACGGTATATTAAGCTTTAGCAATTGTTTTTAAAAGTTTTTTATAAATGCTTTATAATATAGTATAGATATGTTAGAGAGAGGATGCATTTATGTGTCTAAATATATATACACATCACATACTGGGAAAAAATTATGAAATCCTAATTCTACTATACTTTATATTATAGACGCAAATTATGATTTGCCAATCTCATGAAATCCTAATTCACATATTGTTTGTTTTTATGTTTATAAAAAAAATTGCATAATATGTGATATCATGATGCATTCAATTTAGAAACAAAATACATGGAATTGTTCATATATATAATTCAAATCATTCAATAATTCAAAGATGCTTTTCTCAAATCAAAAGGAAAATGCCAAAGTACTTCGCCAAAGAAGTCAAAAGTTGCTAAAGTATTGTCGGTCATTCAAGACTCAAATTCGCAGCCAGTTACTGGTCAAAAGCTACTCAATAATTGCTAAGTTGAAGGACATTCACCGATCATCTTTCATCAAATATGCCTATAAAAGAAGACTTCAAGAAGCATTGAAAGCATGCAAAAAATCTAGCCTTGAAAACATTTGTAAAATATCATGTCTAGATCAAAACCCTCTCTCAAATTTTCTACTGCAAGATGTTCAAAATCCTTAGATTTTCAGATATTCATATCTCCAGATGTATGTTCAAACTGTCTTAAAGACAAATGTTCAATCAATTGCTTAATTAAAGATGCTACAATTTAATCATGCTTTACGTTGTTATGTTTAATGATGGTTGCCTTATTTTGCAAAGACTTGATCATATTATTCATATAAAATTTTTTATTTCAAATACTTATCCAATGACTCTTTTAAATGAGCTTATAAACTTTTTTATTAGTAATCATATATTAAACTTTAGAATCATTTATCAACATCAAAATTATTCTTATAATCATTTTAAATTGTTTTCCACGATCATTTTAAACATTTAAATATATTTTATGATTTAATATACAAAAATGGATTAGTTGTATATGCTCCAAATATGCATCTTTTTCAAACAAATGTTAGATTTTTAGGACATGATATTGTTCAAGGAACAATAAAACCAATTCAAAAGCAAGACTTAAACAATGTTAAAAATTACTCAACATCTAATTCAGAAGCAAGTTGTGAATGTATAGGAAACTGCACTTGCAATCAAATCAATGTAATTACTGGCAAAGATAGAGAAATGATAGAATTGTTAGATCAAATTACATATCAAACAATCAAAGAAGCTTTAAACAAAATTTTCAATTATAACAAAAAGGAACCAATAACTTCAAATCCAAATCCAAATCCAAATGAGATGTTTAATCTCCAAGAAGTTTACAAAAGATTTTCAAAACCAAATACATCAATAACTGCTCAAGATTTACAAGAAGAACTTAATAATGTCAAAACAGAAATAAGATTAATCAAAGAAAGATTATCAAAAGTCGAGAAAAATAAAGAAATTATCAAAGATGATTCAGAAGAAAGTAATACATAAATCAAAGAAATCAAGAAAATACCCAAAAGAATAACTTTTCAAAGATGGAATACATATATTCAACTATGTATAAAAAAGGATTTCAAAGTAACAGTTTTAGCACTAATTGACAGTGGTGCTGATATGAATTGTATTCAAGAAGGAATCATACCTACCAAATATTATGAGAAGACACCTAATAGACTATCAACCACTAGCGGATCTTCCCTAAATATAGAATACAAAGTTTCAAAAGTTCATATCTGCAACAATGGATATTGTCTCAAAACTTCACTAATACTTGCAAAGAATTTAACTTCAACATTAATTCTAGGAACTCCATTCATTTCTCAATTATATAATTCTCTTCCCGACTTTTTGTCAAGAGAATTTTTACAGGGAAAATGAATGATTCAAAAAAGCAGATAATCCTTTCTCCTTTCAAAAGATCCGAATCAACATCTTCTTCCTCTCCTCTTCCTATTCAAAATAGATATTCACAACTTATACCTCCACATATTCAACAAACCTATTCTGCTTTAGTTCAAAATTCTCCATCCTCTATTTCAAAACCGACTCAAAATAAATCCATAGTTTCAGCCAGCAAAAAGGGTTCTACTTCAAAATCAGTCAAAAATTCATATATTCAAAATCCTAATCAACAGATAGTTAAGATCCTTGAAGATTATGAATTCTATCTTCAAAACAGGTCGTTCAGTACTCTTGTTGATTTTCTTTTTCCTAAAGACTCTTTATTCAAAACTGATACTTACAAAACCAGAGAATATTATGAAGCAATCCTGATAGATATTGGATCTATTAAGGTTATTCATAATAAAAATTCCAACTCCTCTCAAATTGATTTTAGCAAAGTTCAAATATTTCATATCCTTTCGTTTCAAGAGTGGAAGACTCGTCCTTACACCAACAAGACCCTTTCAAATTACTCAAAACATTCGTCTTATAATTATTATGATTATCAAGACGCATGGTTCAGATTCCTCTATCTCCAAAGTTATACACATTCTTGGTTCATATTGTTTGACAAGAATTTTGATAACAATTATCCAAATTGGTTCATAAATTGGTTCAAATACATGGGAAATATCCCAGATGTTCTCCCAATAAGTGTTCATGGTGGATTAACAAAATTCAGAGAAATGTTCGTCCAAAACATTTCTGAACATGAATATTTGTTACAATTCACAATTTTATTCAAAATTCCTTGGATCATCTCCTGGACATTTGAGGTAGCCCCAGCAAGTGGACCTTCACCTTCAATGCTCATGAGAATCTGCAACGTCAAATGGTGGGAAAAGCTACCCAGCGATCAAATTGCCAAAATGACAATTCAAGGAGTTTCTAATTATTACTCAAAGAACTTTGGAGTACCAGCCACAATCGAACAACCACTCTATATCCTCAAAGAAGAAGAAAATGATGAAGTTACTCAAATTATGGCCGCAAATTCAAAAGATGAAGTAAAAAATATTACTTCAAGAATTCAAAAGAAGTTCTCCAACAAGTTCAACTGCTACTCAAGAGATTTCTCAAAATCCATTGTTTCAAGATTCTCAAGATCCCTATCCAGATGTAAATCTATAGGGAATGAGTGTGTTTGGTGTTCTTGCCTTTGTAGGCAAGATTCTTTGTTATTCAAATATGGAGTATTCAAACGTCTGGATTACATTTCTTGGTATTTCAAATAACGTTTTATTCAAAATATTATTCAAAAGGTTTGGTGCAAGTATTTCAAGATTCAAGATGAAGACAAAAGATCAATTCAAATGCCAAAGTACTTTGCCAAAGAAGTCAAAAGTTGCTAAAGTATTGTCGGCCATTGAAGACTCAAATTCGCAGCCGGTTACTGGTCAAAATCTACTCAATAATTGCTAAGTTGAAGGACATTCACCGGTCATCTTTCATCAAAGATGCCTATAAAAGAAGACTTCAAGAAGCATTGAAAGCATGCAAAAAATCTAGCCTTGAAAACATTTGTAAAATGTCATGTCTAGATCAAAACCCTCTCTCAAATTTTCTACTGCAAGATGTTCAAAATCCTTAGATTTTCAGATATTCATATCTCCAAATGTATGTTCAAACTGTCTTAAAGACAATTGTTCAAACAATTGCTTAATCAAAGAAGGTACAATTTAATCATGTTTTACGTTTGTTAGCGCACAGATCTATTGGATTCAAGATCATCCGATCTGAAGATCGCAATCTGAAGCTAAAGCTGAAAAGCCACTCTCAATATAAGTCTAATGTTAAGTTTGTAATAATTGTCAAAGTTAATTATTGTGTTAATTAATAGTATGTTATATTAGTACTAAATATCTAATTAATAGATATTTAGTTTAGGATATTTTAGTTTTGATAATATCTTCTTTAGATATTATCTTATTTGTAAGTTGGTAGGTGAGATCATATATCAGATCACACAACCAACAACTCTCACTAACACACACACATTGCTATCAATCAAAAACAAGAGAGAACACAGTGAGAGCGATTGAAGAACATCAACCTTGTAGTTCATCGTTTGTAATCAAAACAGGTTAGTAATCTATATCTTTGTGTTGTTTGATTATCTGGTAAAGATCGTGTTAAATCACACGGACCCACAACATTGTTATGTTTAGTGATGGTTGCCTTATTTTTCAAAGACTTGATCATATTATTCATATAAAAAATTTTATTTCAAATACTTATCCAATGACTCTTTTAAATGAGCTTATAAACTTTTTTATTAGTAATCATATATTGAACTTTAGAATTATTTATCAACATCAAAATTATTCTTATAATCATTTTAAATTGTTTTCCACGATCCTGTTCACGATGGTATCAGAGCCATGTATTCTAGTGGTATATAAATATGTTAATCAAATTCTTAGTTGTATTTTATTGTCTTAATGAAGATTTTTAAAAAGTAAAATCTAATCTTATTTATTTAAATCAAAGTTATTTAAAGATAAAAATGATTTATCAGAAAATGAAGTTTTTTCATGATAATTGGATATTAGCGTTGGTTTTAGCCCGGCGTTGGTTCAGCCTTGACCGTTGGAGTAGCGTAAGTGACGCAGTGAGTTGTAAGACATCCATCCGTACCAGGTCAGTGATAGGTGGTCCCGTCGTGGTGGTCCAGTTAATAGTTCAATAATCATAAGAATACTTAATTTTTAATAAATCAAATTTATTTCAAAGATACTTTTATTTTAATAAACAAGATGATGAATTTATTTTCTAAAAAGAATAGTTTTGACAATGATATCAATGAAGAAAATGATCTTCATATGAATTCTACTGAAATTCATATTTCTGACATCGAACAGAGTTTATCAAATTGGACAATTCCAAAACAAAGTTTTAATACAATATATAAAATCGGAGCTTTCGATTTTTTACATGGATATTCAATTAAAGAAACAGAACAAACTGTTTCAATCAACAAAGACTATGATAGTTTAAATCTTTTATCAAAATCTGCAATCGTACAACATAGAAAGAAATGGCAAAGACTAATATTTCAAATGGCCCAATTTATATCAACTGTTATCCAAAATTTCTCTGTAGGATTATTTGATCCAAATATTTTAGATACTTTAGTTTTAACAATTAAAACTAAGAATCTAGAATTCAAAGAGGATACAAAAGTTGTAGCCATAATATATAGAGTTTGCTATAAAACTATGTCTACAACAATAAAGCCTAAGACAAAATTAACTAGTCCAAAAAATGAAACAATCATATTTGAATCAAATCCTCAACATACAAAAGTACAAACTCCAAAAAGACTCAAATGGGATGAAATTACTCAATCTTGTAATTGGAATCTCCAAGATATAATTCTCCCCATTCCTATAGGAGAAACAAATCAAATATCAAATATCATAGAACATGAAGATGGTTCTGTTGATATTAATACTATTCAATCTGTTTCATCAAGATTTTCCGTAGGTTCAACAACTAGTACTATTAATTTAGGAGGTACTTGTTTTCAAAAATCTAAATCATTAAGATATGTAGATTTTAATCAAAATATACCAAAGCCAATTTATCAAGAAGATAACAAAAGTGAATCCGAAGGGATACAATCCCAACCCATTTAGACATGTTATCATCAGAAATAAATAGATTCAAAACCTCAATATGAGTAATAAAACTCAAATTTTGTGCAATCGAAATAAAACTCAAACACTCCTTATAAGGAGAATTTGGCAAATTATACAAATAAATTCAAAAGAATTAGTTATACTCAAAAGAACAAATATACTACAAAATGAAAATCAAAGTCAACATAAAGAATGGAATCTTTATAATAAATTAACACCTACTCAAATAATACATTTAGGAAGAATTTTAATAAGAATAAAACAATTAGAAGAAAGAATCAAATTAATGTTCCAATGGATTCAAGAAGTTAGATCAGAATTAATAATTTGTTAATAATTTGTTAAGATGGTAGAATCAACAATTAATATGGAATATCTTTAAAAAGAATTCCATGTTGATCATAACAAAAATAGAAGAGAATGGTATTACAAATTTGTCAATGATAGTGATGAAGAATTTAGACATCAACTCCAATGGAGAATGTATATTATCAAAAGAAAAGTTCATATTTCATTCTTTGAATGGTATGAACAAGTGTTTTGCAAACAAAACAATATTCCAAATCCCTTTTTAAATATTTATGAATCTCCAAAATTAACTCAAAAATACAAATTACTATCAAATGATGAAGAAGTTATAACTATTCATCCACCAAAACAAAATATAATGATACAAGAAAAATATATAGCTTCTCCTCAAATAGGAATTCCAGCAATGTCAAATAAAGATCAAATGACCAAAGACATAATATATCAGAATAATTATTCAAATGAAATATTAAATACTATGAGTCAACAATTAAATAGAATTGAAAACAATTCTAAAGAGATAAAGATTGAAGAAAAACAAGAATCAAAAGCACCTATGAAGATCGAGAATCTAATTTTCATACCTCAACAAATAGATTCAAACATAAATCTTGGATATAATAAAAAAATAGTTGATGAATTAAGTGAAAAATTAAATAACATGAAAGTTAATGTTATTAATCAAGATTCAGATAATTCGTCTAAAGACTCCTCTGATAGTGAATCAAATGAAGATAATATTTTCTCAAATTCAAGAACAATTTTCAAATAATCTACAAATTGATAATATTAATAAAATAAAATTTAGTGGTAATTCTGGTTCAACAAGCAGACTTCAAACCCTAAATTATTATTCAAGACCAACTTTTCCAGATGTTCAATATGAAGCAAGAGACTTCTCTTTTATTAGAAGCCAATTTGATGGTTCATCAGTTTATGAATGGAACCTAGATGGATTATCAGAACATCAAATTTTAAATTTACTCCAAGAAATCAACATGGCTGCTAATGCTTATACAATTAAAGGTAATGATCAAAGGCAAATTTTCGAATTGTTAATTTCAGGTTTTACTGGCAATTTAAGGGGGTGGTGGGATCTATATGTCACCCCAGATGAAAAGGACATTATCTTAAATGTCACCAAAACCATAATCAAAACAGAAAATAATCAACAAATTCAAACTCAAGAACTCGATATAATTCCTACTCTTATATATGCCATAATGAAGAATTATATAGGAGATCCAACAATGTTCCAAGAAAGTGGTGCTGAAATACTCCTCAACCTAACTTGTAGAAAACTACAAGATTTCAGATGGTACAAAGACATGTTCTTAACAAAAGTCATGTTAAGACCAGACTGCAAAGAAGCTTACTGGAAAGAAAGATTCATTGCAGGATTACCAAACTTATTCGCAGAAAAGATTAGAAATAATCTAAGAGAAAAATATAATAATCAAATCCCATATAAAGATCTAACTTATGGTGAACTAATTAACCATGTTAATAAGGAAGGTTTAGCAATATGCTCAGACCTAAAGTTCAAAGCTAAACTCAAAAAGTACAGAATCACTAGTAAAAATGAATTAGGAGACTTTTGTCAACAATATGGTTATCAACGTATTTCAACTCCTTCTTCATCCAAAACAAAAAAGCATTTTTCAAAGAACAGATTTTCAAATAAAAAATATACTTCTAAATATGATGATGATCATAAGAAGAGAAAATCCCATAAGAAATATACAAAGAAACAAAGTTTTCATAAAAATAATCAAAAAGAATATAAAGATATAATCATATGTTATAAATGTGGCAAAACAGGTCATATGGCAAAAGACTGTTATGTCAAGAAAAAAATTAATCAATTAGATATATCAGATAAATTAAAGGCTCAAATGTGTAAATTAATGCTCAACAATGATAGTTCTAGTGAATCATCTGGTCTATCTGATTTTCAAGATCAAGACTTAAACAATGTTAAAAATTACTCAACATCTGATTCAGAAGCAAGTTGTGAATGTATAGAAAACTGCACTTGCAATCAAATCAATGTAATTACTGACAAAGATAGAGAAATGATAGAATTGTTAGATCAAATTCCAGATCAAACAACCAAAGAACAAGCTTTAAACAAAATTTTCAATTATAACAAAAAGGAACCAATAACTTCAAATCCAAATCCAAATGAGATGTTTAATCTCCAAGAAGTTTACAAAAGATTTTGATATTTTGAAATTCAGATGGAGCATTTTTTAGTCCAAAAGGCATAACATTTCATTCATAATGACCAAAGGGAACATTAAAACATGTTTTGTATTTATCAGTTTCATGAATTTGTATTTGCCAGAATCGTGACTTCATATCAAATTTTGAAAATATATTTGAATCATATAATTTTTTGAGTAAATCTATTTTATTTGGGATTGGATATCTAATCCATTCTAAAACCTTATTTAGAGGTTTGTAATTAATGACTAATCTTGGACATCCTCGTTCTATCTCAGTTGCATTCATAACATAGAAAGTTGAGCACGACCACGGAGATTTTGAGGGTCTTATGAGTTTTTTATCTAAAAGTTATTGAATCTCTTTTTTACAATGCTCTTGTAATTCATTAGACATATGAATAGCTCTTCATCTTGAGGGGATATCTATTTCATTGAATTCTTTGATATAAGGTAATTTGACTATATGTTGTTGTCTTTTCCAAAAGGCATTTGGAATATTTGAGCAAACATTGTTTTCAAAATTTTCTTTTATTTGTTTTATTTTATTTTGATTAATTTGATTATGAATTTGATCAGAAATCTTTAAGCTATTAATTTCATTTCTTAAATATTTCGCTTGATTAATTTTATTCTCTAAATGGTTTATATTTGTAGAAGTGATTGGATTATCAAGTTTGAAAAATACTTCTTTACCTAATACTTTTGCAAAAATTCCATCTTCTGATATTAAAAAGGGGTATAATTTAGAAATAAATGGAGTTCCTTGAATTAATGTTGAAGTTAAATTCTTTGCAAGTATTAGTGAAGTTTTGAGACAATATCCATTGTTGCAGATATAAACTTTTGAAACTTTGTATTCTATATTTAGGGAAGATCCTCTAGCGGTTGATAGTCTATTAGTTGTCTTCTCATAATATTTGGTAGGTATGATTCCTTCTTGAATACAATTCATATCAGCAACACTGTCAATTAGTGCTAAAACTGTTACTTTGAAATCCTTTCAAAGACTCAAAAAGAATCCAGAACCCTGGACTCAAGAACATACTAAAATTGTTCAACATATCAAACAAAAGATAAAATATTTACCATGTCCTCATATACCTCAACCAAATGCTCAAATAATAGTTGAAACCGATGCTAGTGATCTAGGTTTCGGAGGAATACTAAAGCAAAAAAATTAATAATCAAGCAAAAGAAGAATTAGTTAGATTTTTCTCAGGTTTTTGGAATGATACTCAAAGAAATTATTCAACAGTCAAAAAGGAGATTTTATCATTCGTTTTATGTATCAAAAAAATTGAAGATGATTTGTACATGAAACAATTTTTATTAAGAATAGACTGTCAATATGCAAAACCCATTTTTGAAAATGATGTTAAAAATATAATATCAAAACAAATTTTTGCAAGATGGCAAGCCTTACTAAGTAACTTTGATTTATATATATATGTTGTTGGTTTTTAGAGACTTAATACTAGATTGTTATCAACAATTTTCGTTTCTTCTTTATCACTTATTGGTAGATAGATTGGTTGATATGGTATTTTTTATTACCGTTAAAAAATAATAATAATAATAATAAATTAAAACCTAGCTTTTAATATGTGAAATTTATCGTTAGTTGTTTGTTTTACGCTTACGAGTAATTTTTATTGATGGATTAATTTATTCTTATTTAATATTATGTTCATTATATGAATATTTCATTATTCGTAAAAAAACACTAATTATTGATATGAGCAATCATTTTATATATTTTTTAAAATTGTTGTAAATCTACTTATTAATATAAATAATAATTATATCTTATTAATTTGTCATAAATTTACTTCTTAATTGATAACTAGTTTATAGTTGTTTATTTTTTTTATGAAATTGATTTTCTTTCCATAACAAATAATACTATAATATCGTTATATTTTATAATCAATAGATCTCCTTGATAACATACACATTATAATTACTTTGTTGGTTAATTTTATTGGTAAACGTTATTTAGGCCAATATTGCATTATTTATTTAGGTCCATTGCCATAAATTATTTTAGATGTTTAATTTTATTCAAATCTATATTTTTTTTTTACATAATATAGTTTCCTTAGTTATAAATCATAACATTTAAATTTTATATCTTAATTACATATCATAATTCTTATAATTAATTACTTGGAAGTTACACTTCCAAACCCATAACTTTTGGTGTTTTGCTAAAAGCTCAAAAAAATAGCATGAAAATATTAAAATATTATTTAAATGTTTATCTTGATTATAAGTTCGTATTCATTATTTTCAACCTTAATTCATATTTGAAAGTTACACTTTCAACCCCATATTTTTTTGGCATCGTGCCAAAAGCTCCCATAATGCTGATATGATAATAATTCTTCTGGATTTAATTTCATTTCATTTTTGACCTCATGTCAAAATCTACCAATTAAATAAATCGCAAGATATCGAAAGGATTTTGTCAAATGTTGTAAATAGCCTAGGGTTTGTTGGGACTTAAGAAATCCATGTGATTCCCCTACTACCTGAAAATCCAATATATTGAGCGATTTATTCTCAAAATTGGAAATATTGATGAAGTATTATCAACCAGAATATGCAAACATGCAAAAATCCATATATGGCTTATGATAATGAAATTTCACATGCATCATAATATATTGTCTTATGAAAAAAAAAGTTCATATATTATCCCTCATTTACTTAAATAGTTGAAACAACTCATACATGATTCAATGCCATAGACTCAAAAGACCTTGAGTACAAATATGAATATCCAAATGTAAAAAATACTTTTGTCAGAAAGGTACAAGAATATACCTAAAGTCCATCGACTCCCTATTGACCCTAAAACCAACCTTCTAAAAAGTACAAACAAAACCATCATGTTTTGAGACGACATATAAATACTAACTTTCATAGGAATACCTTTACTAGAAACCCCCAAAGAACTGTGGGATACCTCGAAAGGGATAATCAGGAGTACTCATGAATATGTTCTCCCAGAACTAATCGTACCGTGGAATGAAATCCACTTACTCGATTATAAAAAGGTAATTGGTCTCAACAAAGAAATGTTATATCCAAAATGCGTCTCAATCCCTGTGATAAGGAACTCACAGAAAATGACATGATTTATAACATTATTTTCACCTTCATATATCAGTAAATATTAATGAACCAATATAAGTTGGAACACAACCTTTAGACAAGCTCATCAACCTACTGCAAGTGGTTGAGAGACACAACAAGGTTGTTTCAAATAACAACACCAGATATGTCGGGACAAAGAAAATTCCCGAGATCAATAATGAAAGTGTTAGAGGTGGAAACAACTCCAAAGAATAGTGAGTGAAAGACAATTTCTCACACGTGGCATCTATGTACCACGTGGAACGTGGAAAGGGTCAGGGTCATAACAGTAGTTGGAATGATTTTCCAATCCTTGGAGCAGAGATGCAACTACCGCCCAATTAATATTGGATAGTCAAAGAAGAAATACATTAATCACTAGTTCTTTCGAAAAACGAACAAATTGAAAATAAACTATATCATATTAATTTAAGATTGATTGAGCATATGTTTCTGTAACACCCCGAAATCTATGGCCGAGAGAAAGACAAATTGTTGGCAGTGCTTCGCGCGAGTGTCCGCGCGGGTCAAACCGTGTCGTGATCCGCACGGGGTTCTGTCCAGAGGACGGCGCGCCTCTCCGCGCGGGTTGGGTCGCGCCACCAATCGCGCGTGTGCACTGTGCGCTGATAAAAGGAACTAATCGGCCTCCACCTCATTTTCCAACATAAATCTCAAAACCCTCCTCTTTCTCTCCCAAGAACCAACCTCCACCCTCCCTAATGAACCCCAAACTCGTTTTGGGGGTTTTTCTCCCAAAACCAAGTGTCCTCCATAATCTAGCAAGATTTTGAGAAGATAGAGCTAAGGTACCTTCATCCCTTTCACCTCCTTCACCAATGTTTTTTAGGATTTCAACCATCCTTGTTCTCCCATTCGTGGATTGGAGGTTTATGCCCATTTTGCTGATCTAGAGGTGTTTGGTTGGTGGATTCAAGTTTGGGTTGAGGTAATCTTCTTCTTCTTCATAGATGGAAAATTAGGGTTTTGGTATAAGTTGAGATTTAATGTGTAATGTTTGGGGAAAACGATTCTTTATGGTTGAATATGTTTACTTATGGTTGGAAATGTATGGATCTAGGTTTTCAGAAGTTTTTGGCTTGAGGATTCAAGTGTTCTTCAAAAGAGCTCAAGTTGGGGTAAAATCTAGATTTAGCCTAAATCTAGCAAGGTGAGTTCAAGTTGATTTGTGAAAACGTTGTACATGCCAAAATATCTATTTTAAAGCATTTATGTGTTTTACATGAAATTATCAAATGTTGGGTTATTTGGTAGTCTTTGGTTATTTGAAGTATTTAACCTTATAAACTTTGTAAAACTCCCACAGTTTGGGATTTTTGGGCATTTTGATAAGGTGTCACAAATGGTTATGTTTTGATGATTTATCGCATAAATAGATCTTTGGTCAAAGAAATACACTTTTAAATGTATGTCGGGTTTTATGCATCATTCCTGAAATTAGAGGATTTATAACGTACTACTTGCACATTTATGTGAGGTACTTGAAAGAATGTATATAGTCTCATTTTATGATTTTCATTCTTATCAGCAGTTAAACTTGGAAATGCATTTTGGGATTAAAATGTTTTTGGAACCATATGACTAACTATGGCAAGTCTAGACTATTACTAGTGGATCCCTAGGTATTGAGTCGGCTATTATTATTGGGATGTTTTTTCCCCTTTTTGTAGCTATGGATGCATTTGACCCTCGGGGGCCTTTGGTACGGTTATGTGAGATCGGTTACTAGCCATGGGTCACAATGTAGTCCTAGTGAACGAGTATGACTTAGTTTCCTCGGAGGCCCTCCCTCACATCTTAGTACGGACCGGCGTTGTTCGTGGCCATGGATTCCAAGTATTTAGTTCATAACTCGGATTGTGGCTTACTCGGTGTTCCGCCACAATCCTTGGTAAAACGGGTATCCCCTGTCATCGTAAGATGAATTTTTGGACTGAACAGTCCTTATGTGGCAAAGATTTCATTGGTAAACTCAACTCTCTTGCAAAGTTTCTCTTTTATTACAATTGTCTATATTTCTTCGAATTATAAACTGAGATGTTGTCTAGAGGTATCTAGTGTACCCTTGTTTTCAGTGACGCTTTGAGTTTGGGTTATCTCTCTTATGCTATAATTTTGGAGACTTGAGTTTAATCATATTTTGGTCGTTTGTTTTATAAAGTTACTCAAATTTCATTATTCGAGCATTACCATTATTCTCGTTTTGAGTAAGTGTTGGATTGCATTATTTCATGAAAGAATGTTTTGGCGTTGAGGCGTCCATCTATAAAATGCGTTTATTTGGTAAATAAGTTGTTCTATCATTTTAAAGTAAATCATTTTAAAGGATCATGATTATAAGTTGCAATATTTCCATTTTACGTTTTCCTTTATAATCATGATATAAAACTCTTGAACTCACTAGGCGTTAGCCTAACCTTTTTATTTGTCGGCATGTGCATCAGGTTCCATTCCGGGATTAGTTCTAGCGACACTGAGAAGTGATGAGTGCTATTTGTGTGCTCGAAGAGGTGATTAGCTTGATGAAGTCTTCCGCACTTATATTGGAGATGGCGATTGTTATTGGGTTATAGTAACACTCGACTTTAGTTAGTCTTTATGTAAGACTTTAATTATTTGTTGATGGTTCAACCTAGAGATGTATTTCAATTATGGACTAGTAGTAAGAAATTTTATTATCCTTTAAGGTATTGTTGAAAGTTTTTAATTAGTCGCTCTTTCCAAATTTGAGGGTGTTACAGTTTCCTTGAAATTTATATTAAGCATAAAATAAATATGCACACTCAAATCGATAACCATTATAGATGTAAAGAAATACATTAAAAACAAATACAAAACTCTCGATATTCTTCGTTCCGTGTAGAAATGTATCGAGGAGAACTTGAGTTTTTGTAGAACATTTCATACAATCTAAAGAGATTGACTAATATTTATAATTTATCCAACCAAAATACTTAGACGATGTACTGTCATTTTCTTGTCGGTACAAGATTAATAGTCACTAAAGCACTATTATAATGAAAACTTTGTTAAGATATTCATATCAACTTGAAATCATATTATAAGAATGAAATTGAGTATATGTATATCAACTCTAATAATATAAAAGGAACATATATTAGAGAAATTAACGTGTCAAATTAGTGGATTATCTACGTCACTAAATCATATTTTATCACCAATAAAGAATTTTTGGACAATGACACATGTATGTTTCGACATGATCACATGGGACGCCATTGTCATGACATGGTGATCCGTGTTTTCAAAATACACATAGACACATTCTTTTTCGAGTCAAAGGCAAAAATAAGGCAAATTGCAACTGTTGACTTCTACAGCATAAGAAGCAACACCATTATCATAATATGCCCTCTCGAATACCTAAAACTTTTGTATACCCTGATCCTTAGCCAAGACAGGAATGAGACCATCCTAAAGTCAATGACATAATACAAAAATATTACATTCTTACAACGAATACAAGATGATATTTATGGACATAAACATCCAGAATGCGGACCATTTAAGTACTTTATGGTTCTGGTTTCAACACGATGAACGCATGTCGTATTATTGTCCACACGAAATGTTGCACTAGTTATATGTTTAAGGGCTCACCACCCTAATTATCTTATCAAGTCTACATGACTCAGAATGCTAGAGAATTTACATCATAAGGATTTGATGATTATTACATATGTATTGGAATCAATGTAGAGTTTCCTATACCCCATATGTATATATAAAATGATCTCGTAGAAGTTGTCATCAAGTGAATATAGATGGTAGCCAAGACATTTGTTATGCGCACCAATTTACCTACACATGTGTCTGGGGTTATGAAATACTATACGCACCTTTATTTCTTCATTTTGAGACCTATTACTAACTAACCATTCTCATGTGTACCAGTCGGTAACTGGATATAAGCCTGATATTTTACATTTATGCATGTTTAGTTGTGCAGTATATGTGCCAATTGTGCCCCCACAATGCAACAAAATGGGTCTTTAAAATGATTAAGTATATTTGTTGGATATGAATCTCCAAAATTTATCCGCTAATTAGAATCCTTGACGGATGATCTTTTTACCGCTAGTTTTGCAGATTGTCACTTTAATGAGACAATCTTCCCGTCGTTAGGGGGAGATAGGAAAAGAATTTTCCATGGGAATGACAGGAAGTATCATTGAATATTCCCACTTTGTCTCACGTCGATCCCCAAACTTCATAATGTAAAGTTGAAGTCAAACGAATCAGACTCGATACCTGATACGTTTAATGTTATTCTAGAAGTGACAAGATCACATATACGAGCTGCAAATATACTCGCAAGGTTAAAGTCCCCAAACAAAGGCACAACGTCGTTGGAAAGTACGTTGCAATCACACATGGTGGAGGTGTGGTTGAGGTCGTAGCTCCCAAACGGAATACTCATCTAAAGGAAGAGAAGAGTAAGGCACAACTATTTGTCATCAATACATAAACCTCTCATGAGATTGTCTCTAATTAAACTATGTCTATGAATCATTACTGAAGGACGCTCTGAAGTTAATATTGATTCCATATATCAAAGAAATCTCAAATGAATTATGAGAGTGCATATGAGTCGATGGACAGATCATACATACTCATTGATGATATATTTCGCATATAATGTTGCTTATGAGATGATAGAGCACATTGACATCGAACCATGCTCAGTTGAAAAATATCAACAAAAAGCAAGTTGGCCTAAATAAGCAATCCAGGAGAATCATATTATTTGATAAATGAACAGGTATTTGGTTTGGTAGTGCTAACCCACCAAGTGTAAAGCCTGTAAGACATAGATAAATCATTTGTCATAAAGCGTAATGAGAATAATTAAGTCATAATGTATGAGGCTCTCCTTTGGCGCAAGGTTTCTCACAACGCCCTGGATTGACCACGAGAAGACTTACTCTCCCGTGATGGACGTTATAACGTTTTGCTAATTAATTAGCCTAGTAGTTTCCGAAGGATGGGAAATGCAGCTCATGAATGTGGTTACCACATATCTCAACGGGGATCTAAATTCAGAGATATATAAAAAGTGCTTGATGATATTACATTACCAAAATCAAGTAACTATAAACCACGAAATGCGTTTGCAATAAAATTAAAACACCCACTTTTTAAATTAAAGCAATATATGCGGTGTGGTATACCCGCGTAAGTGAATACTTGATTGGAAAAGGATATATAAGAACGATGAACTGTGCCTTTGCGTATTTATTTAGGAAAACAAGTTCCAGATTTTCAAAGTAGATTTATATGTCGAGGTTATGAACATAATAGGCACTCCTGATGAAATAAGAGTAGTCACACGTTACTTGAAATCTAAATTTGAGATGGAAAATCTTGGGAAAACTTGGTTTTGTCTAGCTATTTGAGCTAGGACACCGAGTTTGTGAAATATTAATTCACCGATCGCATATGTCTAGAAAATAATCAGGCAATTTAATATGGACAAAGCGCATCAGGTTAGCACTCCCATGATCGGTCAATGTGTCAGATATAAGGAAAGATCCATTTCTCTAAAGGATGATGACGAAAAAGTGTTGGGAGCTGGAATTCCCTACCTAAGTACAATATGCGCATTATTGTACTTAACATAATACACTTGACCATATATTGTATTTCTCAGTTAACTTGTTAGCTAGATTTAGCTCAGCGCCAACGCAACATCATTGGAATGATATCTAGTTAATCTTTTGGAACCATTGACATGGGCTTATACTTTCCCTGTAGAAAGAAAAATGGGATTGATAATGGAACTTTGGTACCTACTTATAATGTAAGCAGTAAAAGTACTGTCTCTTATAGAAAAACATCAAATAATGTAATGATATGTATTTGTTGATATTAGATATTTGTCTGACCCATACAAAGGTCGTTCCCAAATTAGATAAGAAAGTACCATTAGGAACATGTCGATTGTTTGGAAGTAAACTAAGCAAATTTATGTACCTACCTCTTTGAACTATATTACTCAACATGAAATTGTTCAAGAGTGTACATGGTTAAGGACTATTAGTACATATATTAGAGAAGTTAGTGTTTTGAGTTCAACCAATATCCTACTGCATATATGGAAATAATGCATCATATATCAAAGGAATGAAAGTAAGATACATAATGGTTGATAACACAAAACATTATCAGCTTAAGTTTCTATGCAATCAACAACAACAAACTCCCCTCAGGATTCAAGTGAATCATGTAAGGTATGTGGAAAATGTGAATATTTTCTAAGCTCTCTTGATTGATGTACAAATCAGGGGAAGTAATAGACAAAAGAAGATGTCTACTAAACATGTATTATTAATAAGTTGTGCTCTTTCCTTCGCCCAAGGTTTTATTTTTCCCACTGAGTTTTGTTCCTTGGTGCAAGGTTTTAGTGAGGCAACAATTTATAAATCATCTTGTATTATAAACCTTTTGATTGATGTATGAATCAAGAAAGATAGTAAACTAAAGGAATAGTTTATTGGTGCCTTGTACTCTTTCCTTCGTCTAAAGTTTTTATTTTTTCCACCGGGTTTTGTTTCTTTGGCGTAAGGTTTTAATGAGGCAGGAACTATACACCATCACTCATTTGACTCGGCACAAGGGGGAGTGTTGAAGGATTATGTGCCATCATCAAAAGGAAGTGATTGAAAGAATATTTTCCTAGTATTAGAAATTACCTTAATGAATGTTTCCTTTTCTTTGTAAACTTCTCCCTATTTAAAGAGTTTATGATTAATGAGAATTACAGAATTTATTCTCTCTAGTTACTGTTGTCCTGCTCTGTTTTTCCTATAACAGTTTCTTTTATTTACTAATGTTTTTTCTACTATTATATACTATATAGTATATACTAAATAAAATGGGCCCCTATTTTTTATGGGCCCCTATTTTTAATGGGTCCTGGGTGTACGCCCGGCCCGGCCCGCCTTCCCCGAAATGGCCCTACATGCCGCAACTCTTTACCCCAAAGAAAAAACCACATGCAAAACATACAATACTCACCCATACTATCTTGCAACCCTCCTCCATGGGTGATAGATAAATCAATAAAAAAATACGCCAACAAGACCGTCTCTACACCCTTGCGCTTCTCTAGTACACATCAATGATCCAATTCAATACACACTAGAAACCTGTGTTTATGTATATAAATATATACATACAACTTTTTATATGTAAAGCCTTATACATACATACAACTAACTCTAAATTCTATCTGCAGATTGAAGGGTCGTACTCAATTTGAACTCGTTTATGTGAATTTGGGGCATCGAAACCTTCTGTTTTTTAACCTGTATTGAATTAGAATAAACTCAAATTTGTTGATTGTGTATTGAAAACATTGACTTCCATTTGTTATTATCATCCTTCTTGACTCCTTGAATCTTTGACGTTCAACGATGGGCGTTGAGGTTCAGATCTGAGAATGACTGTGCACGACGACAGTTAGAGAGATGGGTGTGGTGGTCATCAGAGTTGGATCGAGGGGTAGGTCGGGTTGCTTTATGTGTAAGGCATGGGGAGGGAAGGGTGGGGTCGCAGATCAAAGGGAGAAAGAAAGGGTTGCAGGTCTGGATGAGTGGGAATGTAAGAGAGAGAGAGAAAGACTTTGTTACAAGACAGTGTTGCGATGGAGATAAGAGGTCGGAGGAACGGTGGTTGATGGTGAGGGAACGATGATGGTACGGATGAGTCTGAATTGTTATATACAGGTTTCATGTAGTATATGTGTGTGTGTGTGTGTGTGTGTGTATATATATATTAATACCCAGAATTTTAACAAATTAAGATTATTCTCCTTTCATTATATCAAGTTTAAAAGTGTTGATTTGAATGTTAGTCACTTGTATTCTTTGATCCCTTCGAACCGATGGCGTTACCTCTTGGGAAAATAATGATTTTAGGCTCTGGATGGTTTGGGCGATAGTGACCAGGCGATTGTGACAGTGTCACTCTCGTCGTGGCACTATTGCTAGAAGCTGGATGCACGTAGTACCATCTCGGTGATAGTGACAGCGATTTTGACAGGATGTGACTCTCGCTGTGTCACAAGCATGCACCACAGGGAGCCCACGGTACACTCTTGGACTAGTGATTGTGCCAAGGGAACTCTCGTTAGGCACTATCGCGGTTGGCCCCATGGAGTTAAATGCAACGATGTTCAGCGCCTCTCATTTACTTTCTTCACCCACCTCACTCCGTTTTCTCTCTAGACCGACCCCCTTCTCATTTATTGCTAATTTTGAGCATTGAAGGCACAAATCCTTGGATTCTAGAGTGTTATTTCACAATCAAGCTAGGAATTTGGAAGCTCCACCTCAAGACACTTCTTCTTACCATCACTACCATCAAGTTCTAGGGCTTCGGGGATATTTCTAGGTTTTAGCCAAAACCTAATATTGTGGGTACATTCTAACCCTTTAAACTTTATACATGTCAAAACCACATTTTAAATTCCTAATCATCTCCTTGTTTATATTTTCTTACTTGCAAGATTTGACGTAATATGTAACACCCTCAATTCTGGAAATAGCAATTAATTTAAAATTTTCTGAATACAACGATAAATGATTCATCTACAATCACAATTTAATATTTAACCTCAATACACACATTTTAATCTATACATACAATCTATAATAAGGACGGGTGCTACTAAAACCCAATAACAGTCACTATCTCCAAACTGCGGAAGACCTCACCAACTACTTACACTTGCGTAAAGCTAAGGCTCAACTCTTCATAGTCCAGCTAAAACCAAACCCCCAACTAGAACCTGATGCACATGCCGACAAATGAAAAGGTTAGGTTTAACGCCTAGTGAGCTCAAGAGTTTTCAACAATTAGAATTGAATCGTTAAAAAGGAAGAATGCAAATTAAAATCATAATCTTTCAAAGTGATATGCTTCAATTACGAAAATGACTCGTTTACCGATAATATGCATTTTAAACGAAAGGGACACCAATATATACTTTAACCAAACCAAACTGTTTAAAGAGCTAAAATCCCGATATAAAACGTTCTTTCGTAAATTTAAGTTCAACCCAAAACTTGCTAAAAGAAAAATAGAGAGAGAGAAAGAGAGCTCCCAATTTTATAAAGCACGGATAACATTTTAAATTTCGGAACACCCAAGACACGGGTGGGACACGACACACACGAGTGTTTATCCATTGACGAAACCCAAATAAATAAATATCACGTAAACACGGACATTAGACCCAATACTCACACAACTATAAAACGGAAGGACCCAAATGCCAAAACGTAGAAATGACGCATTACATTCAAACCTTAATATACGCGGGGGGAAACCCAATATTAAGGCCATCATTTACCGTCGACCGCACAAAAACCAAAGTTGATAAGATATGACATTAACATTTAAAATACAACTTATCGACGACGGAGGAGACCCGTATACGTTGAAAGTAGAGGAACACGCAAGTAAGCCGCCCATACAACGTACTCGCATGTCATCTCAACGTTTCCATCTTGGGTGGCGAGAACACGTGAATGGGGGACCCGTGATGTTATTGGATTTCATCACATATCCCGGTCTTAGTTCCCATGCCATACCAGACATCACAATCCTCAGACCGTTTATTGCCTCTAGCCATACTCCGTCGAGTTCCACCCCAAGGACTTACGGACATGGATGTCTATCCAATCTAGATGAGTTTCAACTCGGAGGCTCGTGCCACCTATTGCCTACTCGCTAGCGAACCCAAGCAGTCAACGTTCATAACCAACCTTACCCGCTTTCCCAATACAGACAGACTTACGTGCCTATGGATCCAATACAACACTGTCTAACATTACATGACTCCAATTGAATGACCAAAGCACCCAAAACATGTAACTCTCAAATGGCCCGAAATAAACGCCATCATACTCAAAACTCCACAACGGTTATTAACTCGGACAAATGTCCTCAAAACTCAAAATTAGTCAAAATCGAGCCAAAGGCCCAACAATTTACATAAATCTCCAATGAAAGTCGGTATAGACATCGAAGCACGTTTGACCAACAATTATGCAAACACCACCACCAAAAAGGGTAATTAACCCAAAACTTCACATTGGTTGAAACAAAACGTTTTCCAAATGAACTCGTTCTCTTCATGTTGCCAAAATGACTCATAGTACAATGATATGCATTTTCCAACGGTTTATCAAATCTTATGCACCAAATGGACAATTATATAAAATGACCTCCATTTATATCTTATATCATCAAAGAAACATATCAAAATGATTTATTTATCGAAATGTCCAAAAATCACAAAGATGTGTGTTACGTAAGTTTATAAAGTTAAATGTATCCAAATAACCAAAACTTATCAGCAGTTAACAATTTAATGTAAAACACAAACACTTTAAAATGAACATTTTGGCATGTACACCGTTTTCACAAATCAACTTGAACTCACCTTGCTAGATTTAGGCTAAATCTAGATTTTACCCATGCAGAGCTCCCTTGAAGGAACTTGAATCCTCAAAACCAAAACCTCTGAAATCTAGATTCTCAAGATTCCAACCATAAACATAGATATTCAACCGAATAGAATCGTTCCCCAACACTTTACATGAAGATCTCATCTATTCCTAAAACCCTAATTTCCAAAGATGAAGAATTAGAAGCTTACCTTAACCAATAGATTGAATCCACCACCAACACACCTCTAGGTTACCAAAATACACCACAATGGTTCTAACTTCCAAGATTGCTAGATGAAGAAGGATCACTTGATTTTAAGAGAAAGACACTCAAAATGAGTTAGGGTTTGTTTGGGGAGGTTGGAGGGTCGAGTTGGGAGAGAAATGGGGAGAAGATTTGAGATTTGGGTGAAAATGGGGTTTGGGGGCCGGATTTTCTTGTTTTTTTGCACACAACGACTCCGCGCGGGTGGTGGCACAGTTCCATCCGCGCGGAGCACTGCTGCCCGAATTTCTTGCCTGAACATTGTTTTGGTTATAACTTATTTGTTTTAGCTCCGATTTTGCTCCGGAAATAACCGTTGGACTCGTAATCTAATCCTTCATCTACCAAGACTATAAAATCTAGGATTCAAGTCCAAAATCCTATATCTTATTTTTCCCTAAACCGATTTCTATATTAACTTGAAATGATACCTTTCGAAAATCGGGGTGTAACAATCCTCCCAACCTTAAAAGAGATTTCGTCCTCGAAATCTGGCACCGATAAAACACCCAATGTCACCTTCAACGAGATCAATCGGTTCTCTACCCAAAAGGAAAGCCTCCATGATACCTTGCCTCATGTACGAAACCGATTACATCCCATTTGGGGTTGTCACTGTAATTCTCATAACGAACCGTCACAACTCGATTTCAACGTCCGATATATCTCACCGATGATGGGACGAACGTCAAGTCCCTATCAACCACTACCCTATCCTTAAGATCTCGGCTGTCTCCCAACCTTAGGTTGCGCATAAGACCTCACGAATACTTCCACCAAGAATACTCCAAAGCGAACTTTTTCCTTAGATACTTCTAATCGTCCTTTATGGAGTGACGTTATATTATTTCTTTGCCTCCAAACACAACCATCTTGCAGAAGGAATCAAACCATCGCTTGCCCATACTCCTCTCAGTTCTGAGTACTCGCAACCATGTCGACCTTACTCGGGTGGTGCAGGAATCGCCACTTCCAATTCCGACACATCAAGGTCTCCTCCATGATTGATTTGTACTTTAAAGTCTGCCTCGGTATTCTCATCAAATTTCTCCAATAATCCATTCTATAAAAGACTCATCATCCCTTCCTTGACGACATTTCCCAACACCAGTTAGGTTCTATCCTATCACAACATTCGATTCGTTCCTCAACTAACACGGCACAGCATCGGTAGACAACGGATTACCCCAACTCCACGGTTACTCAACTCCCAGAGTGCAGTCAAGCATCGGTTGACAAATCAGTGAAACCTTATTGATTACAGAATTACCAATGATCGATCCCTAGTTGCTAGCATCTAATGTCCTTAAGGTTTCCACTTATCTTGCAGACATACCCAATTTCAACGATAGTGCACTGAAGCACCTAAACGGTCTCTACCCCCGAATCGAGGGTCGACGCTTATTCTCAAAAACAACTATACCGCAACGTGGGTGTAACGTCAAATATTTCATTTCTAAATTTCCATTGTCGAATTAAAGTTGACACCTAGCATGGCACTAAAATTCCAATCTTACATCTCTAACAAACGAACCACAATATATCCTTTATTTCTGAAGACTCACCCGGATGGCACACCTCCAACTCATACATGATATTGAATAATCAACCCATCGATTCACATCCAACCATAAGCGAGCAACCACACAATGTTTTATCCCAAGGATTTACCGAAACAGAAAGATCACCAGTTAAATATCAGGGAGAATACACAAATCTACTACTTCCATCATTCGTGCGTGTACTGATTCATAAACTGAAATCCAAAATTCGAAACTGACCATGTATTGGTTAATCCGACGCTTCATTTTCCAAGGACTCCTCTAGTCCTGATTACAACTCCTTTCATGGAAGGGGTTCAAATCTACAGCTCTAACGAGCTCAAGGTTTTTTTTTTCAACTACTATGCCAATTTGAAATTTTATAAAACTTCTAAGTGCAAAAGTTTTAGAAACGCACAAATAAAAATCCACCACTGTTCACTCGGTAAGAGTACATCGGTAAGAGTACAAAGTGATCACCAACGTCACGTATATAAAACTATTACAAAAATTCATTTGATCAATACTTACGTTAATAAAAACGGTAACAAAAGATGTGGAACAAAATTTTCAAACGGACTATCATGATCCTAGCATGCATCAATTTATGTTATGCATATGAAAATAATTTTTCGCACTATAGCATGTGAAATAAAAGTTTGTACAACTCCCAAAAGAGAATTTTGCAACTTCAACTTTAAAATCTTTTCCTTTAAAAACACAAAACGTCGGAATATAAAATCCCCAACAAGACCCATATACGTCCGTTTATTTTCCCAAATTTAGCAACACAATAGGAACGTAAATAAATTTTAAATCGAGTTCAAATTTTGGGTCGCACAGATAAAACGCACTTGTTCAAAGTGGTAACTACAACGACATGTAAACCGATAATTCATTTTGTTAGAGCAGAAATATGTTGGATACAAGATCATGAAGACTAAAGGTTAAAGTACAAGAAGTCAAAGTTCGAAAGTCAACTCTCATGGAAAGTTAAAGTCATTTTGTAATAAAAGTCGAAGTCAATGTTTTGTATTTTGTTTTCTTTGTAATTGTGTGAGGGTATAAATACCTTGTGTCCTTGTAAGTCATTGTAAGATTTCAGTTTTGTAAAGAGAGAGAGCAGATCAGAGAAGAGGATTTACTGTTAAATCATTCTAGAGAGAGAGTGAGAGAATGTAGTGAGAGATTGTAATTTTTTGAATTGAATCAATGACATATGATTACGATTCTTCATCTTGATGTCTATTTACGATTAGAACTTGATAAGATTTGGGAATAACAATTGGTATCAGAGCAGAAGAAATTCAGAAAATGGATTGAATTTGAAGAATTTTTTGGTCGAAGTTCAAGAACTCGCAAATCGTTCTGCTATTTTTCGATTTCGCGAATTAATGTTGTTTTAGATCAGATTTTGGTGTCATTGTGGTCGATTTTACATCTAGATCGAGTCTTGTTTGAAATATTTTGTCTAATTCACGATCATTCTTGTGAATTTTGGATTTTTAGTAACTTTGAGTTCAAAGTCTGAAAACCAACTGTTCTAGATTGAAATCTCAGTTTTGTTGGTTTAATCTGAAATTAATTGATTGGAATTGATTCGAATTATGTTCGAGATGATTTCTGCAAGATTTCAAGTCAGTTGGTGAAGGATTAAATCGAATCAGAGGGAAAATTAAGTTTTTGGTAAATAAACCCAAGAACACGCAAGATCGACAAAACGCGCAAGATTCATCGGAAGAACGCGCAAACCAAAAGATATTGATTTTGGACTGAAACGCGCAAAGTGCTATTTGCGAGTTCTAGAAACGCGCAAATCGAAGTTTGCGTGTTTGTTCTTCAGTCTGCGAGTTTGAACAAAACACGCAAGTAGGCATCTGCGAATTCTTCAAACGCGCACGACTCAGTCTGCGAGTTTCTCAGTGAATAGTGATCTGCGAGTTTAGGCGTCTGCGAGTTTCAAGCTTCTTTAGTGATCTGCGAGTTTCTATACTTTGGTCAAATTTTTCAAAACTGTAATATGGCCTCTAAATGTCAAAAAAATTTCTCTAGAGGCGCTGCCCCCAGACCTCGCAAGGGCGTTGCCTCTTGACCCCACCCGCTAACCGGGTAGCGGGACCCCCGTGCTAAGTCTGCGGAGGGGGACAAAGTTCTTATTGTGATCAAAGTTTCTGAATTTCTAACGATCATTTCAAGTTCTTTTTGTTACAGGAATCATGGATGATGATTATTTTGAGGATTATAGTCCTGCAAGGCATAAAGAGATAATTTTGAAACAGAAAATTTTAGAATTTCAAAAACAACATAATATAGATCAGATTTCTACTTCCAAAGAAGCTTTCATAGTTGAATCAGATGTGAAACCTCCTGTTTTAGTTAAAGGAGAGTTTGAGCCATGGAAGATTAGTTTTCTAGATCTCATAGATAAACATGAGTCGGGAAAATATATCAGATTATCTTTGCAGGAAGGTAGGATGAAAACTCCAACAAAGTTTTACTATTATCCTGGAGCATATGGACTCAAAGAAAAAGGAGAGTGTGTATTACCACTTGAGGAATATTCAAATGAGCAAAGAAAGAGATTTGAAGCTGATAAATTGGCCAAAGATTTTATTTTGAATGGAATTTCAGATGAAATTTGTGTCAATTTAGATATCAAAAAGGCTACAGCAAAACAGTTGTGGGATCAGCTTGAATCTAAATCGAAGTTGTCTTCAAGAGAAAAAGTAACGATTTTGGAATCTAAGAATTCTGAGCTGAAAAGAAAGATCTCTGACTTTGAAAAACATATTGTGCAATTCCAGCAAGCAGCATCTGTTGAAAGGTATGAGGAGAAGATTAACAGTTTGGAAGATGCTAATGCTGAGCTTCAGAAGAATATATCTGATTTGGAGCAAAAACTTGTCAAAGACAAATCTGATTTTGAAAAAGAAAGATCAAAGTTTGCACAAAAGTTCACAGAATTTTCCAGAAAATGTGCTGATGAGAAGAAGACAGTTGAGCTGAATTGTTTATAGCTTTCTCAACAAATTTCAGATTTTGAGAAAGTCATTATTTTGGAAAGGGAAAATTTTGCCAAAGAGAAGAAGGCAATTGAACATAAGAACGTTGGATTCTTCAAAGAAATATACGGCCAGAGAAAGAATGCTGAAAATGGTTTTGAGGAAGAAAGGAATATTTTTGAGGCTGAGATTAAAAAGCTGACTGACAAGTTATCTGAACTATCTGAGAGTGCACTGAAAGAGAGGAAAACGAAGTCTGAATTCGAGAAGAAGATTGACCTACTCATCAAAGAAAGAGATAATTATTCTTCAAAGATTAAAGAGCTTGAAAAGATTGTTTCAAAGGCGGTGGTGACTGAGCACACGACTCCAGAGTCACAAATCCACACACCTAGAAATAATTCAGCTGACTTCAAAAAGACAGCCTCAAGCTCACTTTTGAAATTTGTTTCTTCAAGAAGGTTAGTCAATTCATTTGATCAGATTCGTACTACTAACATTTTCTTTGATGAAAATGTAGATGGTTCAGATACATACAAAAGACGAAGAAGAAGGAGAAGGATAAGGAGAAGAAGAAGGAGAAGGAGAAGGAGAAGGAGAAGATACAAAGAAGAAGAATTGGTCCGGAAGAAGAAACCAGTTGAAGATGAGAAGAAAGATGAGTTGAAAGGAAAGAAGTCATGTGTACATACACATACTGTCAAGAAGAACAATGCGCGTAAAGGTAAACCTGATCATGTCTACTCAAGAGATCAGTTAATCAGGTTGTCAAGTAAGAAATATTATTGTTCTTATTGTCGTACACATGATCATGTTCACAAAACTAGTGATCATTACTGGTATGGTTCTTACTCAGTTACTCCTATTCGAACTGCAAATAACACATATGGACCCAAATACCAGTGGGTACCAAAACCGAAAGATGAATATGTGTTGCAGGCACCTACAGTCAAGGGGGAGTAAGAGAACCAAGGCTTCTAAGTAAATCAGCTTAGAACTCGTACTTCAACGAAGTTTGACTTCTAAACACAACAGTTTAGGACTCGTACTTCAGTGATAAAAAGACCTTACTTCTGTGCTGATAAGAGATTGTACTCCAATACTCAAATGAGGAAATCAACCATCAAGGGGGAGTACATATTTTTCTGAAATATTTTGCATCTGATAGATATGAAGAACTACATTTCAAAATAGAATTGTAGATCTCTATCTTGTGCTTTTTCACTGACATATTTTAGATGCATAATTTCAGGGGGAGTAAAGGTGATGATTTCTGATTACTTCAGATCAGAACTCGTAATTTTAATCGTTTTACTGCTTTATGTCTTATATTTTTCAATAAATTTGTGAATAAAGTTGCTTTGACATGACTTTGAAGACTTGTGCAGAATGAGAGAACTATCAAGATCATATCTTTATGATTTTTAGCTGACTTCATGAGATTTAAGACTGCATAGAAAGGTTAATTTCTTATCTTAATCTCATATATGGTTGAAAGAAGGACGACTTTCAATCATAAAAACATGTTCTTAAATGTTCAAACCACTTCCCGATTCTTCAACAGATTTCATGAATTGGAAGTGAGATTTCATTTTAATTATGCTTACATGATTAACAAACCGTGTGTTTCCAAAGATAAATACTTATGTATTGTCTTTTCTATATAATTTCAAGTATTCACATACACCGGTTTGACTTTTTGTTCAAAATGTTCTTACCATGTCTCAAATTTGAAACATATTTTCCGATGGTAAGACACCCCACTTGTACTTCAAAGAATATTGAGCATGATTTCATTTATGAACGTCATTTCAAGAATGTCTATATTTTGGTTCATATAGACAATATCCATTATTTTTGACCATAAGCTTTAATTGCATACAATGTCAGATTTTCAAACAAGTCTCTTGTATTCATATCTATTCATTCAATTTACTTGTTTCAAATATCTTCAATGTTTAAAATGCTCATATCTTCATGATTATATTCTGAGCATACACACATCTGACTTGTATATTTGTGCTTTAATTGATACAGTTAAACCATTTTTTAGCAACATATGCTTCATAGGATTATGGGTTCTTTGTGCTAGGACTTAAATGAACTTCTATGGATTCACGTTAATCGGTGTTTCTTACCTAAGAAGTTAATCCTTAGTGATTGAGTGTGAGGAGTCTAAAAGAAATGAGTGTAGGTTGTGTGTTGAGGTAAAATGGAAATGAGAGTTTGGTTAGATGTGTGTTTAATGATTAAAAGAAAGAGGGTGTGAGATCAGAGTAAAAGAATATCAAACTCTACACCAACTACTTTCTGAGTCGGGCAGCCACATTACTAATGATTCACATTTCTTGGTGAACATTATTGAAATAGGCAACTAGCCCATGCCAACTCTTGATATAACCCCACCAACCATTCATTTTCTTCTTAAAAAGAAAATGTTTCATATTTTCAAGGGGACGCAGCACATAATCTATCTGATTTTCATTAGGAAAATCTGGATATTGAAAAAGAAGGAAGTCTGCCCCACCTTCGCACTTCAATCATGCACATTGAGTCTGTGTTTATCTACTGTTGTCTCAGTGGTTTACACAATGTTGAGCCTTGTTAAGAGCAATCATCATATGCTTAATTCTTTCTACACTAGCACGAACACACAAGGAATTTGTTTTCTTGTCATAACATTAATAGAAATTTCCTTTGTGGTGTTTCGATGATTGGATGGAATCCCTGGGGGAGTGAACATCAAAAAGCTCCTTTCCTATGTGTATTCGTTACACACAGTAACTTCGTGTTACTGACAGGAATGTTAACTGATTCATTTGTTGATTCAGGTGTTACACGATTATTTTTGTCTAGATTTGAAAATATCTAGATAATAACATGGTTACGGATCGACGAATCAGTGGCTCTTTGAAAGATCAGTGGTCAGTTCAGATTATAAAAGACATTTCTTGGTGAAAGTTTTGATGCTATAGATGCTCTATTCATCAAAAAAGGGAGAGATGATTTAAAGAAATGTCAGTGTCAGAAATTTTCGAAGTTAAAGATTTGAAGAAGATAAAGTTCAAAGTTTGAGAGTTTGAAAGATTGTACAAGCAAAGACAAAGATGTTTGAAGATGTGCTGATTTCACTGAAATTTTCTTTGAAGATTATTTGATGAAGCAAGTCGAGCTAAAACTGAAGATAATTTCTTTCTGAAGACTGAAAGAGGTTTAAGACAATTTTGAGAAGATTATTAAAGAATGTTTCTACCATCTTTGGGAGAGATTGTTGGTATTTCTTGAAGATAGACTTTGGGGAGATTAAAGATAAAGATCAATCAAAAGAGGAAGATTGTACTCAGATTAAGCTTAAAGGGGAGATTTAAAGTTCTTCAATGCAACTAAAGGGGGAGACTGATTTGCTAAATCCTTTTGTGATGATCTTGAATCCAAAGGGGAAGATTGTTAGAGCATAAATATGTTGGATACAAGATCATGAAGACTAAAGGTTAAAGTACAAGAAGTCAAAGCTGGAAAGTCAACTCTCATGGAAAGTCAAATCATTTTGTAATAAAAGTCAAAGTCAATGTTTTGTATTTTGTTTTCTTTGTAATTGTGTGAGGGTATAAATACCTTGTGTCCTTGTAAGTCATTGTAAGATTTCAGTTTTGTAAAGAGAGAGAGAGCAGATCAGAGAAGAGGATTTACTGTTACATCATTCTAGAGAGAGAGTGAGAGAATGTAGTGAGAGATTATAATTGTTTGAATTGAATCAATGACATATGATTACGACTCTTCATCTTGATGTCTATTTACGATTAGAACTTGATAAGATTTGGGAATAACACATTTAATGCATTGCGGAAAACTTATGAAAGCAAAGTCAACAATTGAAACACGTTTAGATCAACAGTTCTATCTGAAGCAACATAAATCTTTTATATGTTTACTCACACCATCAGTATAATTTAATCCAAATACAAATAGTATACAACTATTGACACTTGTTTAAAGCCCAAAGATAAATCACATGATAATGAAACTTCCCCAACACAACATGTGGGATGACATCTATTAACAACACCTATAAATTAACGCACACAATAATGCATGTATACACGTTCCAAAATTTATCTACGCGACACAAAATGTCTTAAGATAAGACACCATAAAACACAACTGAATTTTCATAAAACTCATTAACGCTAAAATCAAGCGGTGTCAAAATTTTCATTTCTCAACATAAAAAGCATAAGACGATAATAAGTCAAAAATGTCAAAATTCTAAAACCACAACGTAAGATAAAGTGACCATTTTCAACAAAACTTTCATGAGACACGACGCCCAATAAGCTCGTAAATTTACACACAATAAAAATTAAAACCCACGCATCTCAAAGTACACTCGCGCGCCCAAAACGTCGCAAAACTATACTCCATAAAATTAAACACGACTCAAACAGACCAAAATTCTCCAGAAAATTCCGACTCAAGAACATGGGGACAACTCTTCCTTTAAAACCTTAACATATGTGGAGGAGATCCAATGTCAAGGTTAATAATTCCACAGTTACCTGCCCAATACCCCAAATGACATTAAAATACGAATCTTATAATATCCAAAAATAGCGTTAGACACAAAACGGGGACAAAGATATTTTTAATAACAATTTGCAACCACGTGCAACAAAACAATCTTATGCATGCATAAACTCGCGGTTTAAAATTCGATGAGTACTAAATGCTTTTTCGAAATTTTATAATATAGCTCACTTTATGATTTGATGACATGATAAACAACTGATACACACTTAATTTAGAAATAAATTTAGTTCATGGATTTGGTTGGCACTCAGTATCTTAGGACTACACTCCTCCATTTTCCCGTCATACTATTGTCATCCGGATGCATCAAACATCTTAGAGCAACAATCCCACTAATTTGGTTAACATACAATTTCTCCTCGAAATAGAATCGGTCTAACAAACTGATAGTTTTAATCCAACCTATAATTCTGACTCAAGATGATCAACTTAATGCATTCATCGCACTTAACTATCACTCCAAAGTGACATTGCTATAAACATCAACCCTTCTTTAGATTACTCGCTTAGAAACTCTTTCACTACCCCAACGATCATCATTTCAAAGTAGTTCAAGTATACACATGTAGCATGTAGATTCACCATAACACTGGCCAGGTGTCATTATGAACGTACCGTACGTGATCATCCTTGCGACCCTCGACAAGTTTCCCGTTTCTAGCGACTCGATCAACCCCAAAATATCTTATCTTAAGGTACCTAATGTGCAACTTCACTTACAATCACTTATAAGAACGCTAGTTTGAGTCTAGGCATCCAAAAATCAATACATAATTCTCTCAAACTTAAGTTCTTATACCAACTTGTAAGACCCTCAATTCTGGAAATAGCAACTAATTTAAAATTTTCTGAATACAACGATAAATGATTCATCTACAATCATAATTTAAGATTTAACCTCAATACACACATTTTAATCTATACATACAATCTATAATAAGGACGGGTGCTACTAAAACCCAATAACAGTCACTATCTCCAAACTGCGGAAGACTTCACCAACTACTTACACTTGCGTAAAGCTAAGGCTCAACTCTTCATGCACACAATAATGCATGTATCACAACATCTTGCAGAAGGAATCAACACCAGTTAGCTCCGATTTTGCTCCGGAAAGAACCGTTGGACTCGTAATTGAATCCTTCATCAACCAAGACAATAAAATCTAGGATTCAAGTCCAAAATCCTATATCTTATTTTTCCCTAAAATACCGATTTCTGTATTAACTTGAAATAATACCTTTCTGAAATCGGGGTGTTACAATCCTCCCAACCTTAAAAGAGATTTCGTCCTCGAAATCTGGCACCGATAAAACACCAAATGTCACCTTCAACGAAATCAATCGGTTCTCTACCCAAAAGGAAAGCCTCCACGATACCTTGCCTCATGTACGAAACCGATTACATCCCATTTAGGGTTGTCACTGTAATTCTCATAACGAACCGTCACAACTCGATTTCAATGTCCGATATATTTCACCGATGATGGGACGAACGTCGAATCCCTATCAACCACTATCCTATCCTTAAGATCTCGGTTGTCTCCCACCCTTAGGTTGCGCATAACACCTCAGGAATACTTCCACCAAGAATATTTCAAAGCGAACTTTTTCCTTAGATACTTCTAATCGTCCTTTATGGAGTAACGTTATATTATTTCTTTGCCTCCAAATACAACCATCTTGCAGAAGGAATCAAACCATCACTTGCCCATACTCCTCTCAGTTCTGAGTACTCGCAACCATGCCGACCTTACTCGGGTGGTGCAGGAATCCTTATAAAACTGTTAAGTTGACCATCCATTGTTGTCATAGAATCGCCACTTCCAATTCCGACACATCAAGGTCTCCTCCATGATTGATTTGTACTTAAAGTCTGCCTCGGCATTCTCATCAAATTTCTCCAACAATCCATACTATAAAAGACTCATCATCCCTTCCTAGACGACATTTCCCAACACCCGTTTTCCCAATACAGACAGACTTACGTGCTTATGGATCCAATACAACACTGTCTAACATTACATGACTCCAATTGAATGACCAAAGCACCCAAAACATGTAACTCTCAAATGACCCGAAATAAACATCATCATACTCAAAACTCCACAACGGTCATTAACTCGGAAAAATGTCCTCAAGACTCAAAATTAGTCAAATACGAGCCAAATGCCCAACAATTTACGTAAATCTCCAATGAAAGCCGGTATAGACATCGAAGCACGTTTGACCAACAATTATGCAAACGCCACCACCAAAAAGGGTAACTAACCCAAAACTTCTCATTGGTTGAAACAAAACGTTTTCCAAATGAACTCGTTCTCTTCATGTTGCCAAAATGACTCATAGTATAATGATATGCATTTTTCAATGGTTTATCAAATCGTATGCACCAAATGGACAATTATATAAAATGACCTCCATTTATATCTTATATCATCAAAGAAACATATCAAAATGATTTATTTATCAAAATGCCCAAAAATCACAAAGATGTGTGTTACATAAGTTTATAAAGTTAAATGTATCCAAATAAGCAAAACTGATCAGCAGTTAACAATTTAATGTAAAACTCAAACACTTTAAAATGAACATTTTGGCATGTACACCGTTTTCACAAATCAACTTGAACTCACCTTGCTAGATTTAGTTAAATCTAGATTTTACCCACGCAGAGCTCCCTTGAATGAACTTGAGTCCTCAAAGCCAAAACCTCTTAAACCTAGATTCACAAGATTCCAACCATAAACATAGATATTCAACCGAATTGAATCATTACCCAACACTTTACATGAAGATCTCATCTATACCCAAAACCCTAATTTCCAAATATGAAGAATTAGAAGGTTACCTTAACCAATAGCTTGAATACACCACCAACACACCTCTAGATTACCAAAATACACCACAAACCCCAAATCTACAAAAGGGAGAACAAGGATGGATGAAACCCTAGATATCTTGATGAAGAAGGTGAAGATGAGAGATTATGGTTCTAACTTCCAAGCTTGCTAGATGAAGAAGGATCACTTGATTTTAAGAGAAAGACACTCAAAATGAGTTAGGGTTTGTTTGGGGAGGTTGAAGGGTCGAGTTGGGAGGGATATGGGGAGAAGATTTGAGGTTTGGGTGAAAATGGGGTTTGGGGGCCGGATTTTCTCATTTTTGTGCACACAGCGGCTCTGCGCGGGTGGTGGCACAGGTCCATTCACGAGGAGACCCGCGTGGAGCACTGTCGCACGAATTTCTTGCCCGAACACTGTTTTGGTTATAACTTATTCGTTTTAGCTCCGATTTTGCTCCGGAAATAACCGTTGGACTCGTAATTTAATCCTTCATCAATCAAGACTATAAAATCTAGGATTCAAGTCCAAAATCCTATATCTTATTTTTCCCTAAAATACCGATTTTTGTATTAACTTGAAATAATACTTTTCTGAAATCGGGGTGTTACAATCCTCCCAACCTTAAAAGAGATTTCGTCCTCGAAATATGGCACCGATAAAACACCAAATGTCACCTTCAACGAAATCAATCGGTTCTCTACCCAAAAGGAAAGCCTCCACGATACCTTGCCTCATGTACGAAACCGATTACATCCCATTTAGGGTTGTCACTGTAATTCTCATAACGAACCGTCACAACTCGATTTCAATGTCCGATATATTTCACCGATGATGGGACGAACGTCGAGTCCCTATCAACCACTATCCTATCCTTAAGATCTCGGTTGTCTCCCACCCTTAGGTTGCGCATAACACCTCAGGAATACTTCCACCAAGAATACTCCAAAGCGAACTTTTTCCTTAGATACTTCTAATCGTCCTTTATGGAGTGACGTTATATTATTTCTTTGCCTCCAAACACAACCATCTTGCAAAAGGAATCAAACCATCACTTGCCCATACTCCTCTCAGTTCTGAGTACTCGCAACCATGCCGACCTTACTCGGGTGGTGCAGGAATCCTTATAAAACTGTTGAGTTGACCATCCATTGTTGTCATAGAATCGCCACTTCCAATTCCGACACATCAAGGTCTCCTCCATGATTGATTTGTACTTAAAGTCTGCCTCGGCATTCTCATCAAATTTCTCCAACAATCCATACTATAAAAGACTCATCATCCCTTCCTTGACGACATTTCCCAACACCAGTTAGGTTCAATCCTATCACCACTGTTCACTCGGTAGGTGTACAAAGTGATCACCAAAGTCACGTATATAAAACTATTTCAAAAATTCATTTGATCAATACTTATGTTAATAAAAACGGTAACAAAAGATGTGCAACAAAATTTTCAAACGAACTATCATGGTCCTAGCATGCATCAACTTATGTTATACATATGAAAATAATTTTCCGCACTATAGCATGTGCAATAAAAGTTTGTACAACTCCCAAAAGAGTATTTCGTAACTTCAACTTTAAAATCTTTTCCTTTAAAAACACAAAACGTCGGAAGATAAAATCCCCAACAAGGCCCATATACGTCCGTTTATTTCCCCAAATTTAGCAACACGATAGGAACGTAAATAAATTTTAAATCGAGTTCATATTTTGGGCCGCATAGATAAAACGCACTTGTTCAAAGTGGTAACTACAACGACATGTAAACCGATAATTCATTTAATGCATTGCAGAAAACTTATGAAAGCAAAGTCAACAATTGAAACACGTTTAGATCAACAGTTCTATCTGAAACAACATAAATCTTTTATATGTTTACTCACACCATTAGTATAATTTAATCCAAATACAAATAGTATACAAAGATTAACACTTGTTTAAAGCCCAAAGATAAATCACATGATAATGAAACTTCCCCAACACAACATGTGGGATGACATCTATTAACAACACTTATAAATTAACGCACACAATAATGCATGTATACACGTTCCAAAATTTATCTATGCGATGCAAAATATCTTAAGATAAGACACCATAAAACACAACTGAATTTTCATAAAACTCATTAACGCTAAAATCAAATGGTGTCAAAATTTTAATTTCTCAACATAAAAAGCATAAAACGATAATAAGTCAAAAATGTCAAATTTCTAAAACCACAATGTAAGATAAAGTGACCATTTTCAACAAAACTTTCATGAGACACGACACCCAATAAACTCGTAAGTTTACACGCAATAAATTTTAAAACTCACGCATCTCAAAATACACTCGCGCGCCCAAAACATCGCAAAACTATACTCCATAAAATTAAACACGACTCATACAGACCAAAATTTTCCAGAAAATTCCGACTCAAGAACATGGGGACAACTCTTCCTTTAAAACCTTAACATATGTGGAGGAGATCTAATGTCAAGGTTAAAAATTCCACAGTTACCTGCCCAATACCCCAAATGACATTAAAACACGGATCTTATAATATCCAAAAATAGAGTTAGACACAAAACGGGGACAAAGAGATTTTTAATAACAATTTGCAACCACGTGCAATAAAACAATCTTATGCATGCATAAACTCGCGGTTTAAAATTCGATGAGTACTAAATTCTTTTTCAAGATTTTATAATATAGCTCACTTTATGCTTTGAGGACATGATAAACAACTGATACACACTTATTTTAGAAATAAATTTAGTGCATGGATTTGGTCGGCACTCAGTATCTTAGGATTACACTCCTCCATTTTCCCGTCATACTATTGTCATCTGGATGCATCAAACATCTTAGAGCAACAATCCCACTAATTTGGTTAACTTACAATTTCTCCTCGAAATAGAATCGGTCTAACAAACTTATAGTTCTAATCCAACATATAATTCTGACTCAAGATGATCAACTTAATGCATTCATCGTACTTAACTATCACTCCAAAGTGACATTGCTATAAACGTCAACCCTTCTATAGATTACTCGCTTAGAAACTTTCTCACTACCCCAACGGTCATCATATCAAGGTAGTTCAAGTATACACATGTAGCATGTAGATTCACCATAACACTGGTCAGGTGCCATTATGAATGTACCATACGTGATCATCCTTGCGACCCTCGACAAGTTTCCTGTTTCTAGCTACTCGATCAACCCCAAAATATCTTATCTTAAGGTACCTAATGTGCAACTTCACTTACAATAACTTATAATAACGCTAGTTTGAGTCTAGGCATCCAAAAATCAATACCTAATTCTCTCAAACTTAAGTTCTGATACCAACTTGTAACAACCTCAATTCTGGAAATAGCAACTAATTTAAAATTTTCTGAATACAACGATAAATGATTCATCTACAATCACAATTTAAGATTTAACCTCAATACACACATTTTAATCTATACATACAATCTATAATAAGGACGGGTGCTACTAAAACCCAATAACAGTCACTATCTCCAAACTGCGGAAGACTTCACCAACTACTTACACTTGCGTAAAGCTAAGGCTCAACTCTTCATAGTCCTGCTAGAACCAAACCCCCAATTGAACCTGATGCACATGCCGACAAATGAAAAGGTTAGGCTTAACGCCTAGTGAGCTCAAGAGTTTTCAACAATTAAAATTGAATCGTTAAAAAGGAAGAATGCAAATTAAAATCATAATCTTTCAAAGTGATATATTTCGATTATGAAAACGACTCGTTTACCGATAATATGCATTTTAAACGAAAAGGACACCAATATATACGTTAACCAAACCAAACTGTTTAAAGAGATAAAATCCCGATATAAAACGTTCTTTCGTAAATTTAAGTTCAACCCAAAACTTACTAAAAGAAAAATAGAGAGAGAGCTCCCAATTTTATAAAACACGGGTAACATTTTAAATTTCGGAACACCCAAGACACGGGTGGGACACGACACACACGACAGTTTATCCATTGACGAAACCCAAATAAATAAATATCACATAAACACGGACATTAGACCCAATACTCACACAACCATAAAACGGAAGGAACCAAATGCCAAAATGTAGAAATGACGCATTCCATTCAAACCTTAATATACGTGGGGGAAACCCAATATTAAGGCCATCATTTACCGTCGACCGCACAAAAACCAAAGTTGATAAGATATGATATTAATATTTAAAATACCACTGATCGACGACGGGGGAGACCCATATACATTGAGAGTAGAAGAAACACGCAAGTAGGCCGCCCATACAACATACTCGCATGTCATCTCAACGTTTCCATCTTGGGTGGTGAGAACACGTGAATGGGGCCACCCGTGATGTTATTGGATTTCACCACATATCCCGGTCTTAGTTCCCATGCCATACCAGACATCACAATCCTCAGACCGTTTATTGCCTCTAGCCATACTCCGTCGAGTTCTACCCCAAGGACTTACGGACATGGGTGTCTATCCAATCTAGACGAGTTTCAACTTGGAGGCTCGTGCCACCTATTGCCTACTCACTAGCGAACCTAAGCGATCAACGGTCATAACCAACCTTACCCGTTTTCCCAATACAGACAGACTTACATGCATATGGATCTAATACAACACTGTCTAACATTACATGACTCCAATTGAATGCCCAAAACACCCAAAACATGTAACTCTCAAATGACCCGAAATAAACGTCATCATACTCAAAACTCCACAACGGTTATTAACTTGGACAAATGTCCTCAAGACTCAAAATTAGTTAAAGCTGAGCCAAAGGCCCAACAATTTACGTAAATCTCCAATGAAAGCCGGTATAAACATTGAAGCATGTTTGACCAACAATTATGCTAACACCATCACCAAAAAGGGTAATTAACCCAAAACTTCTCATTGGTTGAAACAAAACATTTTCCAAATGAACCCGTTCTCTTCATGTTGCCAAAATGACTCATAGTACAATGATATGCATTTTCCAACGGTTTATCAAATCGTATGCACCAAATGGACAATTATATAAAATGACCTCCATTTATATCTTATATCATCAAATAAACATATCAAAATGGTTTATTTATCAAAATGCCCAAAAATCACAAAGATGTGTGTTACATAAGTTTATAAAGTTAAATGTATCCAAATAACCAAAACTTATCAGTAGTTAACAATTTAATGTAAAACTCAAACACTTTAAAATGAACATTTTGGCATGTACACCGTTTTCACAAATCAACTTGAACTCACCTTGCTAGATTTAGGTTAAATCTAGATTTTACCCACGCAGAGCTCCCTTGAAGGAACTTGAATCCTCAAAGCCAAAACCTCTTAAACCTAGATTCACAAGATTCCAACCATAAACATAGATATTCAACCGAATTGAATCGTTCCCCAACACTTTACATGAAGATCTCATCTATACCCAAAACCCTAATTTCCAAAGATGAAGAATTAGAAGGTTACCTTAACCAATAGCTTGAATACACCACCAACACACCTCTAGATTACCAAAATACACCACAAACCCCAAATCTACAAAAGGGAGAACAAGGATGGATGAAACCCTAGATATCTTGATGAAGAAGAAGAAGATGAAGATGAGAGATTATGGTTCTAACTTCCAAGCTTGCTAGATGAAGAAGGATCACTTGATTTTAAGAGAAAGACACTCAAAATGAGTTTGGGTTTGTTTGGGGAGGTTGGAGGGTCGAGTTGGGAGAGAAATGGGGAGAAGATTTGAGATTTGGGTGAAAATGGGGTTTGGGGGCCGGATTTTCTTGTTTTTGTGCACACAACGGCTCCGCGTAGGTGGTGGCACAGGTCTATCCACGCGGAGACCCTGGCGGAGCACTGTCGCACGAATTTCTTGCCCGAACACTGTTTTGGTTATAACTTATTTGTTTTAGCTCCGATTTTGCTCCGGAAAGAACCGTTGGACTCGTAATTGAATCCTTCATCAACCAAGACTATAAAATCTAGGATTCAAGTCCAAAATTCTATATCTTATTTTTCCCTAAAATACCGATTTCTGTATTAACTATTTAACTTGAAATGATACCTTTCGGAAATCGGGGTGTTACATAATATGAGTTTTTGGAGATTTTTTGGGTTTTAACCATTTTAGAGTATGATGTTGAGATTCTTGATTTGAGATGAAAATTGTGATTTATTTTCATATTTGTAACAAAATACTTGGATGGAATCTTGTTGGTTTAATTTAGGGTTTTTATTAAATACGGTGGTTTTATTTGCAAAGGATTTTGTTGGTTGCTTTGACAATGTATGTTCTAAAGGTTTTGTAAGGCTTGGAAAACCTCATTTGGTGATGGTTTATGTTGAAAATAGAGATGACCATTTATTGACCTTTGTATGGTTTCAAATGCAAGGAAGTTGTTTTATGTATGGAACTCATTTTATGGAAATTCTATTGTGGAATCTATACGTGTCATTACATTGTAGTCACAGATGAAATTGTGACTAGCCATAGACTATTACTAATGGATCCATAGGAATAGGAGTTGGCTTATTTTTTGGGATGTTTTTTCCCTTTGTAACTAGTTGAGACATTGGGTCATCGGAGTCAATTTGGTAAGGTTATGTGGGATTGGATACTAGCCATGGGTCATAAATGTAATCCTAGTGAATGAGTATGACTGAGATCCTCGAGTGCCCTCCCCACATCTATGTATTGAGCTCACAACTCGAAAAGTGGCTTACTTTTGCGTTCCGCCACGATCCTTGGAAATCTGGTCTCCCCGTCATCGTAAGATGCTTTATGGACCGTGATGTCCTCATGTGGTTATCTGGCAAGTTTTACCCTCTAAGCGTATGGAAAAGATATTTATTAATAATTCTTTCATTTCCATGTTATGTATATAAAAGGTTTATTCTCACTAGACGTAAAGCCTAACATTTTTTCTTAAATGACATGTATATCAGGTTCCATTAGCGACGAGGTTCCCAAAAATTGAGGGACGAATGTTGGGCCGATAGCGGCAACTTTTGGAGATAGTCTCTTGGAGAATTGGCGCACAGAAAAGTGATAGATACTTTTGGGAGATTGAGTTGACAACTATTATAATCTAGATATAAATTGTTTAGATTAGGATGTTGTCGACTTTAGTGTCCATTCTTAGAATTTGTAAACGTTATTATTGTTTCCCCTTTTTGGGTGATTTTCCTTTATTTAAGATGTCATATTTCACAATCATTCAGGTTTAAATTTGACCTTATTTTGAGGGTGTTACATGTGTGTGCGTATATATATATATATATGTATATATATATATATGTATATATATATATATATATGTATATATATATGTATATATATATGTATATATATATAGGGGGGGTCAAATTAGAACACCACTGTTTGCGAAAACACGAGAATAGTTTTGGACCCCCAACTTACTTAAACCATAATTAAAATCAAAATAAAAATAAAGTAAATAATTAAGGATAATTATATGATTTTGTATTTATCTATAAAATAAAATAAAGTAAATAGTTTCCTTATCCTAAAATTACGTACAAATAATATAATCATTTATTACAATGTACCAAGTCATTATCACATTATTATCACAATAAAATCACATGATGAACAAGCAGATCGATGATTGTGGATGTGATCATTACTGGTTTTCGATTATCACATTGTTATAACAACAAAATCACATAATTACCATATCATTATCACAACAAAATCACATCATAAAAAGTATTCGATTCATGAAACATTATCACATTATTATCACAGCATTGTCACATCTTATAACAACATTATCACATTTATCGATAACAGAGACATCGGCATAACAAGTATCCAATGATGGCAATAATATTCAATGGATAAGAACAAAACCATAATAACAGAAGTTTAATGATAAATACTAATTTCTTTTATTTTTCTAAATTTTATTATGTGTTAATTAATTTGGAGGTATAGAAGTGTTCTCGCATTTTCGTAAAATATCGGTTCGTTTGAACCCTTCCTTATATACTTCAATTTTAAATTGAGAAAAAACTAAAAAGACTAGTTTACCCCTTAGTTAACGGAATGAATTTAAAGGTGTTAGTGTCACAAGTACATCTAATGTACTTATTTTTAAAAGAGGGACCCAACTTGAAACGAAATGCAAATCACAGGACCAGTGTACTTATTTCAAAATAAGGAGTGTACTTATTTCAAAATAAGGACTATATCCAGATTATGAGCTAACGACAGGACCAACTATATAATTTACTCTATTCTTTGTAGGTTTTACTTTAATATATATAAAGGTTGTAGAAATTTGTTAGAGATACTTGTTTAATTTTCACTTGCACCACTAATACAAATACTATTTTTCTTCTTATCTATATTGATGACATGATCAAACGATCCCTCACCAATTCAATACTTCCTCAATCTTGATATCAAATCTTCAAGAATATATCAATGTCAAAGGAAATATGTGTCATATCATCGTTCTTAAAAATATATTATCGTCAACAAGATCATTTCTACTCCATAACTATTTGTAATCCTCCTACTAATCAGTAATTAGTACGAGTAAACACTTATCAGGTGTCACTTACCTTATCTGGTGAAAAACCCCGAAAATCTTACCCGATAAAAGATAAAGCAAAGACCAAAAATCTTACCAGTAAATGATAGAGAATACTATTACTTAATTAGCATTTATCGGGTAAGAGATGGTTACCAAGAATCCGTTTTGATGGCCAAAATAAGTGTCACGATGAAAAATGCACATTTTTAGAAATGTGCAAATATTACACTTTTCAATTAACAAAAATAAAATTTACCCTTAATTATAATTAGGGATAGAATGAGAAAATAGGCATTTACTTGTTGAAAGTGAACACTTAAGGCCTGTTTGTTTTTGGGTTTTCAGCTCTTAATGAGCTCTTTTCACTGAATCGGTCAGACAAAACCAAATTCAGTGTGTTAGTTTTTTCTCTTTTTTCAGAGGCACTTAAATCTAAAAGTCCTCTGATGAAAAAAGTGGTAACCTACCCACTTAATTCCTCTTATTCTCTTTATGTCCGCCTCCAAAGTTCATAGCGTCTTCTTCAAGAGTCCATCTCCAAATCCTTAACGATCTCCCCTCTACTTTCATCCTTGTGTTGATTTCGACCTAAATCGAGACCAGATCCGTGTTGACATCGTCCCAGTGGTTCGACTAAACTGATTTCGTCCTTGTGGTGTGCACCCTATGTTGATTTCGACCCAAATCGAGACTAGATCGGTGTTGGCTTCGTCCCTATGCTTCGACCAAATTGATTTCGTCCCTGGTTTGTCCTGTGGTTTCACTGATTTTGACCCAAATCGAGACCAGATCGGTGTTGGCTTGTCTTTGCTGCCGAAGTCAGCCGAGGAGCCGAGTGACGTGTCAGCGCTACTAATTGAGTGCCAGCACGTAGTTGTGCTGTCAGTAAGAAGGTAGTCGGCGCCTTCCTAAAAAGAGAGTGAAATCCGCCGAAAAGATAGCACTCCTAAGAAGGAAGAACTGTACCAATTCCCGTGTAAAGTAAGACAATGAAAAAGAAGGCTTCACTTTGTTGCAACTCATGAACAAGCCAGTCCCAACTTTCCTGTTCAACTTTATAGTGCGTCTATCTAAGGATAGATCTCGTTCGTCCAAATTGATTTTGTACCTGTGTTGATTTCGACCCAAATCGAGACCGGGTCAGTGTTGGCTTCGTCCTTGTGGTTCGACTCTGTGTTGATTTCGTCTCGATTTCTAGAGCGATGTTAATTTCGTCCGTGGTTCGCTATTGATTTCATCCCTATGGTTCGTTCTATATTAAACATGTATAGAATTTGTATACTATGCTTGAATCTGTATGGTAACAACATATAGAATTTGTGGTATGGTAATCATATGTAGAATTTGTTCCTTCTTGAATTAGTATGGTAATCATATTGTAACTAGACAATTAATGAGTATCATTCAAAATGAATTGATGAAGTTATGCATCTCATTCTGTTTTTGTCAATTTTATGCATCTTCCATGTGTTCTCGAACTTCTGTTTGTGTCGAACACCATGGTTCGGCTTCTGTTTTTGTTTCTATCGATTTTATTCATCTGTCGAAGATTGTGATTGGGTTTTATGTTGCGTGTTTCTGTCCAGCAGATTGTTAAACAAGATGATGGATACTTGATCACTAAAATGGTTATGAAATGGTTATGTTTATGTTGTGGTTATTCAGATTCAGACATTTACAATTTACAAAAACAAACAGTCTTATTATTCAGATTTCAGACTTAGCTCCACCTCTTATTAATCAGAAGTAAAAACAGACTTCAGCACCTCTTAAAAAACAAACGCCACCTTATTCTTTTTTAAACAAACTACAATAATAATTTAAACATTTATTTTGGAAGGGGATAATTAGGCCTGTGCATCAGTCGGGTCGGGTCCTTAAATCTCAAACCCGATCGGATATCGGGTGGTGTGTGGAAGCCCCGAAATACGACCGATTACACTTCGGATATATCGGGTTCGGGGGGTTCAGGTGGCTCGGGTCGGATGTTCGGGTTTGGCATTCATATACACAACTTTTTAGCCAAATTACAGAAAATCAGAACCAGCATCACAAAAGATGCCAAAAATCAGTTCATATGTTGAAAATGAAAGGGGGAGGTTGCATCAGCTTCATCTAGACAACAAAAACTACAATTTATTTCCTTGAAATAGAAAAAATTTACCTAGCTTTGTCACAAGCAAACAATTCTTTATAAGAACACAGCGATGTCTTGGTCACGAAAGCCACCAAAAATCTTACCGTAATTTGGCTTGGTGCTCCCAAGTTCCAAATTGTTAGCAGTTCAGACGACATCGTAGTTGGGGTGGTGGTCGGAGAAGATGCCATCGTAGGAATCCTTTCCTTTCCTTCCCCAAATGACTGCATCTCCTTCCCAAATGGCGATTGGCGAAGGTATTAGATTTAGGTCTCTTGTGTCGATGGATGAAATATGAACTGAGAGGTGGGAGAGACGAGGTCTAGTCATGGAGCTTGGGAGAACCGAGAACGAGGGTTGAAGGCAGAGAGCTTGTGAGTTGTGAGAGAAGTCAGAAGTAGATTAGGTTTAGATAGAAATGAAAATAGCAACAGATTTCTTTTAAATGAATATTCGGATATTCGGACGGGTCGGGTGGGTGATTTGGACACCCAACCCGATCCTACTTATCCGGGAAAATCATTCGGATCGAGGTATTCGGGTTCGGGGTTTTCGGGTTGGGCTATTTTCGGGTTGGTCGGGTCACGGGTCGGGCAGGTTTATCGGGTCGGTTCGGGTTTGCTCACCCCTAGGGATAATACTAAAGAAGATAAAAAGTAAATTTTAAATTTGGTCTTTGTGGTTCGGTGGTTATAACACTTTTGGTCCCCTACAGTTTTGAAATTACAATTTGGTCATTGTGGTATACAAAAACAACTAGATTTGGTCCCTTCCTCTAACGAGCGTTAAAAAACTCTGTCAAATGAAAGGCATTTTAATTTTTTTTTAGATACTTGTGTCATTTTCTATTAAAAATTAGGAGTATTTTTATATGTTCTAGTAAATTGTGCCACGTGTCCCACATTACTTTTCAATAACCACATAGTTCATTTACCTCCCCATGAAACATTTTTCTCCGGTCGATAAAACTCCGATTATAGTCTCCACTGTTTACAACCTCCCTTTACCACCACATACAGGTTGCGTTTGGTACATGGGACAGGACGGAATAAAACTCACCGTCCCGTGGTTGGCGTGACATGAGACAAGATAAAAATTCATTGTCACACGTTTGGCGCGACATTAGACAGGGACAAAAACTAGGACAGGTTGGGACAAAAAGAGGAGTGAGACAGAAACTAAGTAATTATTGATTTACTCTCATTTTATATATAAACCTAGCATGGTATTTGTTTTAATGGTCATCACCACCCATTGTCGCCGCCACCATTATCGGCGGCCACCGGTAGCCACCGCCAACCACACCGTTAGCCACCTCCACCTCTTCCTCTAATAGTTTCCTTCCTGTTCCCCCACCAACCAAAAAAAACTTGGAAATCAAACAAAAAACCAAAAATGTCCCTCAAAATCAACCAAAAAAACTGAAAATCTCTCTCGAAATCGACAAAAAAAACTTAAAAATCTCTCAAAATCAACCAATAAACTATAAAAATCTCTCGAAAATGTGAAATTAGGATAAAAGCATATCGGTCGACTTTGAAAGCCTTTAATCTATCTTAAAAGTGCCCCCACTAAACAAAATTACTGGATCAACCACTGATTGCCGCCACCACCACCGTGAGGTCATTGGTAGCCACCACCAATTACCATCGGCCACCTCCACCTCTTCCTCCATTACAACAACCTTTTCTACCACCTCAACAACTACCGCCACTACCATATTTAAATTATTTAAATATATATTTTTAAACTATTATAGGATATATAAAATCATCTAACAACTTTTAGTGACAATCTGTCCAGTCTTGTACTGTCGTGTCATATCTAATCGAGAGTGAATGGAGCTAAGAAGTCTACAAGGTCAGAAGTGTTAAACGGGACTGTAAACAGAGATGCAAGTTGAGGCAGACATGACATGTGATAGTCGAAGGAGACAGGCGAGAATAACCTCACAAGGCTTTCGTCCCTCTAAGAGCATCCACAATGTACGTGTTTTTCACCAAGCTTTTTCATAGCTTTTTTCTTACACATTATTGTCACCTCAACAACTTAAAGACCTTTATATACCTCCACTATGTGAAAAAACTCACCCAAACTTTTTCATTACTTTTTAAACTATTCAGGTCCCACTATTTTAACTTTATATCATTTTTATTCTTATTTATAAAAATAAATACATTAAAATTCATACAAATACATATTTATTTATATCAATAAAATATTATCAATAAAATAAAAGTAAAACCAAGTTTAAAGTTCACCTCAGAAGCAAGGACTCAAATCCCGTTATTTTTTCATACCACAATGATCAATTTATAAGTTTCCGATAAATGAAGGCAATGACTAAACTTCAAGTAAATGGCCCCTTGGTCTATCTCATCATTACAAGAAATACATAGCTTTCATTGTTCATCAACCAATTCATATGATAGCACCATGATTATAGTCTTCCGTTTCAAAAATTACACCCCCATTGATAAAAAAAAAACACCTTTCCTTCTTGGAATTTGGGAGCAAAGATTTGTTACTAACGATTGTTCCTCATTCTCATACCCCATGGAGTAACCCTAGGCATCAAAATGAATGCACTCATACGTTGGTTCATAAAAATAATAGGTTTGCCATTTGCCAACACAACATAATTCAAAGCCAGCTTCAAAACCAACAAATAATAGCATTTTCTTAACCATCCAATCTATAGAGAAATTTACATCCCAAAGCTAATAATACGTTTTCCCATAATAACTGCCTAAAACACGACAACGTAATTAAGAAAAGGGGTTTGGTATGCAAAGAATACATACCCTTACAACAAAAATCAAATCAAACATTCCCTCGAAAGGAATCTAAGCACGCTCCCCACGAATACGCCTGGCCAACTGGATATCTTTGGGCATTATGGTCACCCTCTTGGCATGGATGGCACACAAGTTGGTGTCTTCAAAGAGACCAACAAGGTAAGCTTCTGCTGCCTCCTGAAGAGCCAACACAGCGTGGCTCTGGAACCTCAGGTCAGTCTGCAATGCCAAGAAAAATAGTTACATACAACATTTTATTAGAGGTAGATAGATTGTTACAACATTTAAGGATATTACCTTGAAATCCTGGGCGATTTCACGAACAAGCCTCTGGAATGGCAACTTACGGATGAGAAGCTCGGTACTCTTCTGGTACTTACGGATCTCACTGTATTCAAAAGTAAATAACAAGAACAATCAATTTAGCCAACCGTTTACCACATGAAATAGTGTTAATTAGGGTTTTTTCGATGGACAAATATCTACTACTAAATTGAATGAGTAATCGTGTGAGAAAACTCGAAAAATCGAGAAATTGAAAAGGAATGAAACCTAAAAAGTTACTGATTTGACCAAGCTATTGTGACAAAAGAAATTGAAAGGTTTTTAGGGTTTCAATAATCAAGTGAGAGGCTAACCGAAGAGCGACGGTTCCAGGACGGTAACGATGAGGCTTCTTGACTCCTCCGGTTGTGGGAGCAGATTTCCTGGCGGCCTGTGAAGATTTCAACACGAATGGCAAACAATTGGCAACAATGTTTTGGAAAAACTACTCGATTTACGTTAAAACGAAAAACTACGCCTCCATATTTGGATCTATGATTCAAAATCACATACCTTGGTAGCGAGTTGTTTCCTGGGAGCTTTTCCACCAGTCGACTTACGAGCAGTTTGTTTTGTACGGGCCATTGCGGTTCAGATTCAAACAAAACTGAAGGACAACAACGAAACATGTTATAGAACTGAAATCAACATATCTAAACAAAGTAAAGTACCAAACAGAGAAGAAACAAAGAAAGAATGATACCTAACGAGAGCGAATTTGCAGTTCGACGATATTTTGGGAATTAGGGTTTCAAATTGGGGAAAAGGCTCCCGAGATAACAAATGCGTGGGTATATATAAAGGGCGAAAACGTAGACCCCAAGTTTACAACGGGCTTCATTCAGAGTTTGAAGTGGTCATGGATCCTTGAGCCTTTTGCCGATTGGTTACTTCTGTGCACGTGGACAATTTTGATTGGGTGAAATAATTTCACACGGATTGTTCAATTTTGTGTTTCTTTTTGGCTTCGTTTGAACGTAACTCGGTATTTTGTGTTTCTTTGGAATCGGTGGCTTTCTGAGTTGAAAAGCGGTATGACTCGGCTGAGTCTATTCGTACAAATTTCGTTCCACAACCATCAGATCAGATGGGGTCCGTCTATAATTTATTTGATTTTGTACGGGCAATTGCATGAAAAAAATTATAACGTACTTCGATTTAATTTCTTTTTTAAATAAGGTACTTTCAAACATCCATTTTGCTTGTAAAAGCTTGGTACTTCATAGCGGTTGCCTGGGTTCGAGCCCCTCTCGCAGCATTGTGGTCACGGAATGAATGCCCACGGGCCATAGGCCTGTTTTCCAGGAGATTATTCCGGACCCAAAGTGGTCTGGGATACTCCGGATACTCCTTTACCAAAAAAAAAACATCCATTTTAGTATCTAATACCATCCACATGAGGCTTGCAAGCCCTTTCAAAAGTAATTACAAATGGTCATCTAAGCAAAATATTGTCTAAGACACTTGCAAAAATTGCAATTCTTGTTTTTTTTTTAAAAGGCAACAAGGAATTAAACACCAAACAAAACCAAAGGTACAAACGACAAGCCAACGAAACAGGAAAAAAAAACACAAAAACCACAACCAAAACGCAACGAACCAACTGTTGGAAAAATTTAGTAAAACATGTGTTTTTACTAACTTTGGACACATTTAAATACATGTATATGTATTTATATATCTAACTCTTCGTGGGTTGGTGTTCTCCTATATGAGAGTTTCGAATCGATATACTATATGTCCAAAACGGAATATGTGTGAATAAGATATCGATGCTCAAAGTTGAGTGTTTGGGATGAAAATTGGCAAAATCAAGAGGGTGTGGAATCTTGTCCCACATAGGAAAGAGGAAGAAATTCCTTGTGGTTTATAACCTTGAATGTGGGAGGAGCTTACAAGCTCTTTGTTTGGTTTTACTCCATCACCTACCCGCGCACAGGGGGTTGCCGATTGAGACTTTCGTAGGCTAAAATCGGCGAACTTGTGCGCAACTCAAACAGTGTCCCGTGCGGATAGACCTAGGGATGACAGAAAACCCCGAACCCGACGGGGAAACCCGAAACCCGGCTCAGTTCGGGTCGGGTCGGGGAACGGGGAAAATTCGGGGATTTTATCGGGTTCGGGTTCGGTATCAGGGCAAGGTATCTCCGCCCCGCCCCGATATTTTAGAGCTTAGGTTTTGTTTTAATTTATTGTTTTAAGTTCCAACTCTCAGACTTCACGAGTTCAGAGCCGCCTTCATCCAGGCTCCAACTCGTTACTCCATCTCCAAGATCCATAATCGATTCGAGCAAGGTGAGTTGACGAGTTCACTGTTCACGTCTTCAGTTCACCCTCCGGCGAGTTCGACTGTTCGAGTTCGACTTCACGAGTTCACTGTTCACGAGATTCGAGTTCGACTCACGAGCAGGTAGCCAGGTATTCTTCACTCTCCACTCTCAAATCTCCACTCTGTCGAATCTCGAATCAGGTATGTCTGTCGATTTGGGCATTTGGCTAATCGATTTGGCATTTTGGGTTTTGGCTAATCGATTCGGCTAATGAGATTCACCAGATCAGTGACTTTTAATGATACACACTACTATAGTTTTCTATTTAAAGCAATCGACTGATCGAGGTTAGATTTGGTCAGATTCACCGGATTTCACGGTTTAGATTATTAGATATATTTTATTTCGAGCTGATTGATTAGAGTTTTTTTATGTGTATTTGTATGATTGTATATGTATATGAGGCTTTTGAAATATGAGGCTGATTGATTAGAGTTTTTTATGTGTATTTGTATGATTGTATCCCTCTTTTGAGTTTTGAGCTTCTCAATTTAGTTTTGTTTTAGTTTTTGGAGTTAGATTTACTTGGATGAAATCTAGAAATGAAATGATTGTTTTCCAAGTTAAGATATTAACGTATATGGCGGCCATAAAAGGGAACGAGACACAATTGTAAATTTGTAACATTGTTAATTAGTAATTACTCTGTTAATTAACCATATTCATTTCCAACATTGTTAATTAACCATTAACCATATTCATTTGCATATTCATTATTCATTAACCATATTCATTTGCAACATTGTTAATTACTTTGTTATGGCGCTATCAAGACACAATTGTAAATTTGTAATATGTTTTTTCCATTTCAGGTCAAATGGAATCACAAGCTGATAAATCTACGTCAAACCCTACTAAGGGGTAAAAGATTCTAATGAACCACCACCCATCTAACTCTACTACCCAATGCGAAACAAACCCCGGTGATGCTTTAGATGATGGTGAAAAGTCCGGTGGTAAAAGGAAAAGATCTGTTGCGTGGAACCATTTTAAAAAGTTGAAAGTGAATGGTGAAGATAAAGCGGAATGCAACTATTGTGAGAAAAGACTAGGAGCAAATAGCAAAAACGGCACAAAGCATCTACTAGATCATTTTGAACGTTGTCCAAGACGAACGGTTAGAGATATACGACAAAGCATCTTGGTTAAGGAGCAAAAGAAAGTTGATGGTAGTTCATCATATCTATCCAACTACACATTTAATGCAGACACTTCAAGGAGAGATCTCGCGGAAATGATTATTGTGCATGAGTATCCTCTTACAATGGTGGAGCATCATGGTTTTAGAAAGTTTGTTGGAGGCCTTCAACCTTTGTTTAAGGTTCCATGTCGAAATACCGTCAAGAGCGACATTTTAAAGATTTATGACTTTGAAAGGCTAAAAACAATGAAGTTATTGGGGAGGAACACAAGTAGGGTAGCAATAACTACGGATATGTGGACAACTAGCCATCAAAGAAAAGGGTTTATGGCCATCACTGCACACTTTGTAGATGAGTTTTGGAACTTGCAAAGCCGAATCATAAGGTATAACATAAATATTGTACAAGTCTAACATAATTGTAGTTTAAATGTATTATTTACACTTATATTTACGCATAAAGTTAGTTTAAATGTATTTTTTACACTTATATCAATAGGTTTATTTATGTGACTGCACCACATACAGCTGATGTTCTAGCGGATATGCTTTATGATAGTTTATGTGATTGGAATCTCGATAGAAAATTGTCTACTCTTACCGTTGATAACTGCACCACAAACGATGCAATTATTAGCAAGTTACTAGACAAGCTTCCACTGAGATCACTCATGATGAGAGGCGCATAAAATGATTGTCAAGTTTGATAAATATTGGTCTGTAATTCATGGGATCATGGGGATGGCGGCGGGTTTAGATCCACGATACAAGTTAAAATTTGTAGAGTTGCTTATGCCTGCCTTATATGGACCTGAAAAGGCAATAAATGAGTTTAAAACTCTTGAGGGGTTTGTCCGAACTTTCTTTAAAGAATATGAATCTACCAACTCACGTGCAGCAAGATACTATGAAGGTATTATCATATTGGTTCAATGGTTTGTACTTTTTGTTTATATGATAAATAAAACATTGCTAATATTTGATTTATCTTCACATTAAACTATAGGTGGTGGTTTTGGTTCATCTTCTTTCAGTTTGGGGTTGTCAACTGAGTATCGTGGTGGATTCAAAAAATTTCTATCTGACATTGAAGTACTTGCTAGCGAGAATGATGACTCGGGTGATATGGCGGAGTTGGATAACCACTTGAAAGAGAAGCTTATGCCTAAGGACATAGATCTCGATTTGTTGCTTTGGTGGAAGACAAATGGAGGTAAATATCCGACACTTCAAAGGATGGCAAAAGATATATTGGCAATTCCAGTTTCCACCGTTGCCTCAGAGTCCGCGTTTAGCACAAGTGGAAGATTAATAAGTCCTCACCGAAGTCGCCTTCACCCAAAAACTTTGGAGGCTTTAATGTGTGCTCAAAGTTGGTTGTTGAATGAGATTCGAGGTAACGCTATATTGTATCTCATATGTTATTTTTATTCATGAATAATATATTTGTGTTATTTGTTTTAAATAATATATTTGTGTTATTTGTTTTAATTATAGAAACTTGTTCGGAAGAGACCGAGGCATATTGTCGCTCCATTGAATATGACGAGGACGTGGAAGAGGTAATAACATTTGTAAAAATACTATCTTGGTAACATTGCTTTTATAATTGCTCTTTTAATTTGGTTGATTTATTGATGGATTTTTTTTAATATAGGGAGGTACTAAAGAAAGTGGCACGACGTCTTTGGATGACTTGATGTGATGAATATTTTGTTTGTATCTTCGTCGGAACAAGTTTTTGTTTGCTTTTATAATTGCTCTTTTAGATTTTTGGATTGTGTTTGGAGAAATAATTTTAATTTAGATTTTTGGATTGTGTTTGGAGCAACAATCTTAATTTACATCGCATCTCGACACGACTTTTCAGTCATTTGTATTCTTGGAATTTTTTCCCAAACGTTCGGGTCGGGTTCGGGTTCGGGGATCGGGGATTCCCCATCGGGTCGGGGACGGGGCATAAAAAATCCCCGACGGGGCACCCCGAATAAAAACCCAACGGGGAACGGGGTGGGGACGGGGATGTATTTCACTTTCGGGGACGGGGACGGGGGATGACAAACCCGCCCCGAACCCGCCCCGTTGCCATTCCTAGATAGACCCGCGCGACCAACCGCGCCGAGCACTGGAATGGTTTCGAAATAGTGTCCCGCGCGGATATCTGTTTCAATCCGATTTGTAACTCCCGAAATCATGTATATTGAATAAAGAAATTAATATTTTAATTATCAATTAATTAAAATATTAAGTGTGGGTTTCGTTTTTCAATATAAAAGGGAGACTCGAGTTGCTATTCAGACACATCGATACAACTACACATATCTCTGATATAACTACTGCATACGTTCTTGTTCCGGATATTTTTCAAGCAAGTGATCATACCCTGGGAACAGACGGTGAATCTGTTTAAGAGAATCGTGTTACACACGAGCCTCAACATCGATTGATTCTTATACGGTTTATTCATTTATGTTAATCATGTGTTGATTTCTTCTAGTTTCTTTGGAATTCGTGTTATTACTAAGAGCATCTACAATCATGAGCCTTATCAAAACTCCATAACTCTGCCACATCAGTTTTCTCTCTCTGTCACATCAGTTTTCTCTTTCCTACACATTTTATAAACCTTTCACTCTCAATCATGAACCGGTCCATAGTTTATATAATAAAAATATAATAATAATAGTTAAGAATTACTTATTATAATTAAAATACAATAATTAAAGTTACAACAAAAAAATATTTATTATAATTAAAGATAAAAATTAAAGATTATTATTATAAATGATCAAATATAGTTCTATAAAGGATAAAAGATTATTACTGTTAAAAGACAATAATTAATTAAAAACTAATTATAATTAATAACAATAACAATAACTAAAAGTTAGAATAATTAAAAACTCAAAATTGATTATATATTAAAAACAATTACTAAGTTTTCTAATACAGTAAATTTATTTATTTAATTAATTCAAGATTATATATTAAAATAAAAAAGGAAAAAACATTTATTTATTGGCATGGACCGCTCCATCTGCATGGAGCAGTTTGCCAACTCATCACTTTCCCAATGGCAATTTTCTTTAATGAAGTGGTTCATGAGTTTACACGTGGCTGGATGTACTTTTAAAAACCCACCATTGTGGGTGCTCTAATCACTTTGTGGATTTTGTAGTTTATTACAATACATTGTAATATTATATGTATTACTAAAATACATATCGGTTTAATAACAATCTTAAACAGATTCCAATCGAGTTTGTCTCGATACAATTCGTTTTCTATTTTGTGTAAACAGATAGAAACTATGGTATTGTATTCTGTTTTGTGTAAACAGATAGTTTTCAACTGTACACGTGAATCAAATCGAGTTTAGCTCGATTCAATTGGTTGTCTGTTTTGTGTAAACAGATTTTATATCGAATTTATTTCGATTTGATAAGAATCGAGTTTTGTCTCGATTTAAGGGTATAAGGATATGTTTGTTTAAACGGATAGATAATCGAGTTGTTTCGCTTTAATTCGTTTTATGTGAAAAAGAATTTCTATCGACTTTGGTTCGATTTAATTCTTTCTATGTTTTGTGTAAATATATTTTAAATCGTATTTGTCGATTTAAATAATTATTGTTTGTAAACAGTTTGTAAAATCGAGCGTGTTTCAATTTTTGTGGAAAAAGATTACTAAAATCGAGTTTATTTCGATTTTGTGGAAAAAGATTCTAAATCGAGTTTATCTCGATTGTGTTCCGATTTTGTGGAAACAGAATCTAAAATCGAGTTTGTTTCGATTTTGTGGAAAATGTTCTAAATCGAATGTAACGCCCTAAAAACCAGGGTGAATTTAAACTGCGGAAACTAAACAATTAAGCATCAACAATAGGTATAAACCTCCCAAAAAGGGGAACTGTACTTAACCTTTACAAAAGCCAGAATACGGATAAGGATTCTAACAACAAACTAATCTAAACATATACTATCTAGATTACATCAGTTGTGGATCCAGAATCATCCAAAAATATGGGACTTAACAAATGCCTAACAATCCAATTCTAATCGTCTCAAAAACCCTCGAGATCAATCTCGGCACTCAAGCCCTTGGCAACCCGCCGTTAACGAGAACCTGATATACATATCATTTGAGAAAAAGTGTTAAGCTTAAAGCCTAGTGAGAACATACAGTTTATAAATTTCAAGAGATATAAACAATTGTATCATAAGATAATCTTTCCAATAAGGTTTAATTTTACAAATGAAACCTTTGCCACAACCGGGCCTTTTCGATACAAAACTCGTCATCAAATGACCAAAGATAACCATTTTACCAAGTATTGTGGCGTAACACAAAGTAGGTCACAATCCGAGTTATGAGCTAAACACTTGGAATCCATGGCCACGAACACACAGGTCCGTACTACGATGTGAGGTAGGGCCCCCGAGGAAAACAATGTATGCTCGTTCACCAGGACTTCACTATGACCCATGGCTAGTAACCGGTCTCACATAACCGTACCAAATTGCCCCCGATGATCATATGCATCCGTAGCTACAAAGAGGGGAATTATGATCCATAGCTAGTAACTGGTTTCAACCGTACCAAATGGCCCCCGAGGATCATAAACATCCTTTTTACAATTAGGGGAAAAACATCCCAAATATAAGTTGACTCAATACCTAGGGATCCACTAGTAATGGTACAGACTCGTCACAACAACATATGTGACCAACCATAGATAGTCATATGGTATAAAATAACATTTATAAACGAAAATGCATTTTCAAGTTTAACTTCTGGTAAGAATGAAAATCTTCAAAAATAAACTTTAAACATTCTTTCAAATAACCCACATAATTGTGCAAGTAAAACATCTTTTTTACTTCAAATAAGATGAACCCATCATTTTAATCGAAAATGATCGGGAACCCTAAAATCTCCCAAAACTCAAGTTATATCAAAATGTAGTAAACTTAGATCTGAAACCATGGAGATATATAGGAGTTCAAAATGTAAGTGTTGACATGTATAAAGTTTAGAAAAAGGTAGTAGGAGCTCACCAAACAGGTTTTAGAATAAAACCCGGAAAACCAGATATCGACCCCCTTGATAAGACGAAGCTTTCTACACCGAAACCCCGAGCAATGCACTTAATACTAGCAACTTACGGGAGCTTGAAAATCCAAAGAAAATAAAAACTTAAAGAAAGAGAGAGATTTGAAGAGAGAGAGAGAGAGAAACTTGAGAGAATGAGATATTTGTGGTTGACAACCCTTAAGTCGGCCAGGGTCTTACGCAGGTTATGTCGCGACCTCAACTCGCGGCATAACTTGCCCGTGTCCAAAACCCCAATATTGTCCAGTGGGTTACGCAGGTTGTGCCGCGACCTCAAGTCGCGGTGCTACTCGCGTGGTTCCTTGAAACTCAAAACATCCAATGGGTTACGCGGGTTGTGCCGCAACCTCAAGTCAAACCTCAAGAATAGAGAGAAAATCAACCTCAAGAAAGCTAGAGAAAATTTTGTTCCAGGTGCTGTAGACTTCATACTTCTCATCCTTTCTTTTCAATCTAATGTACTCTTTGCCATCCACCTCCATAGTATCCCAGTGGATAACTTCAGGAGGTTTGAATCCAACAGGTTCAGCTGAAATAGGCTTTGGAATTTTATCCATTACCACCATGTACATGTTTACATCTGAACTCTGTGGTACTTTCTGAGTTTCAGCCTCATTCTTAGGTGTCTCTTCTTCTTCAGCAACCTTTTGCTCTTCTTCTACTCTAGGCTTCTTTACAATCTTCTTTCTTTTAGCCATCATTTTAGTTCTCTTCAGAGTCTTTTGAACTTGCCCTAAAGTAGCTTCCTTCTTCTTTTCTTCCTTTTTCTCTGTCTTTTCTTTGATAGGAGTTCCCTCTTCACTTTCAGGGAATGGTTGATTAATATTCACATCATGTCTCTCCTTGGCCTTCTTTTCAAACTCCACTCTATCCTTTTCATTACTCTTCAGCTTCCCCATTTCTTTCTCATAGAGATCCTTGATTTGATCAAAAGTCATCTTCACAAACATTTCTTTCTTTACACCAATTGCACTCCTCAAGAAAGTTATCATTTTGTTTCTTTCCTGAGTGGCAAGGTAAGTTTGTGAAGGTCTTCTCTTCTTAGCACTTGTTCTGGCCATCATAGCCTTTCTCAAGCTCATTGCTCTTTGCCTTCTCTGTTTCCAGCCCTTTCTGGAATGCTTCATTTAACTCATTTGCAAGTGCTCTGGCCATTTCTCTGTCTTTTTCAACCTGCTCCTTTTCTGCTTGATCTAACTCTTCTTGTACTTTCTTTGCTAATGCTTCATCTGACTCAATCATCTTTTGCTTTTTAGATGGTTGATCAGATTCTATCATCTTTGCTTTTCCCTTTTTCCTTGCATCTGCAGCCATTTCTTTCTTCTCTATTTTCTTTGCCCCCCCTTCATTTATGACCACTCCCTTTGCTTTGGGAGTGTCATTCTTTGCTTTGATGAGCATTTCAGCTACTTCAATCTCTGTTGGTGTTAACTCTGTTACTGCTGCTTGTGAAGTTTCAGCAGCACTAACAGTTTCTGCTGCTTGTTTTGGCTCAGCAGTAGTAACCATTTCTGCTTCTTTAGTTGTAACTGCTGCTGGTGTTGTGTCTGCAGATTTCTTTTCTTCAACAGACTCCCCCTCAAACTGTTGATCAATCTGTTCTGAGCTAGAATTCTCCCCCTTTTTGGAAGCATGGACATTTTCTATGTTGGTTGCCTCCTTTCTCCTTCTGAGAACAAACTGACCTCTTCTTTTCTTGGCCATGAGCTTTCCCACCATTTGTTTGAGTTTGGAAATCTGCTTTTGTTGGGAGAGAACCACTTGCTGCAATTCTTTGATATCCTTTCCTTGATTAACCACATCAACATTAATGTTGGCTAATGCTTCAATCAATTCCCAGTAAGTATATCTATCCTCACCTTCTTTAGTTGTTTTACCCACCCTTGAAGGATCCTTGGAAGTTTTGCCATCAATTCATCAGTGTCAGTTCTGTCCTCACCCTTTTTGGATGTTTTGCCCATCCTTGAGGGATCCTTGGATCTTTTGATAGTGGAAGTCTTCTGCCTAGCAGAAGCACTATCCACCCCCTTGGTTTCTTGGCACCTGGGACCTTTGGATGATTGCTCACCCAAAGTTGCCATGGGGAAGATCTTATGTATGTTACCACTGACCTCCTCTGAGCTAGCAGGAGTAGTGGCAGCCTTCTCACCCATATGCTCTTCCTCCTCCTTAGAGAGCACCTCCTTGGGGTTGGGAGACACCCTTGTGGTTTCCCTGTAGATATTCTCTAAGGGAGAATCCTCCCTTAGAGGGCTTAAAGGCTTAGGGGTTGATGGTACAAGAAGGGAATGAGCCTTCTTTACCTGTTTCCTTTTGTATGTTTGGGTGATTGGTGATGTTGGTTTATCAAGGAGAGACTGGAGAATTGATTTAGGGTGGGAAGGTTGGGATTGGCTAGCAGTGGGTTGGTCTAATGGGGGCCTTGACCCTACTGCCATACCTTCTTCAGTGTGGGACACCACCATCATTGTAGAGAACAATGGGATGTCAACTCCTTCCGAGTCCCCAGCAGATCTTCTCATATTTGAGAAAACCTTGCCTTTAGGGGGTTTAGGTACATATACTCCATCAAAATGAGGCATATCCGTTAATTCGTGGGTGATAACTTCTTGGACAAACCTGGGGTACATATAAAAGCACTTTTTGCTTCCCAGGTTTGAGACAAGATCACTGAAAATCATTTTAGAAAAATTATACTTTCTGGCAGTGGCCAAGCACACCAAAGCATAAACAATGGTGCTACTGAACTCACTCCATCCAGTAGTCTTTTTAGAGATACAATGCATAAGGGTATGGACAAAGAAACGCCATTAAGGTGAAAATTTTGCTTTTGAGAACTTGAACACACCCAATGGGCCTCCATACCCCGTTCTTGTAAGAGTAGAAAACAGTTCATCATTAGAGATAGAAGTTATACCAGAGGCATCGTCTAGACGTAGACTGATGCGAATTACCTCTTCAGTAACTGTCAAGGGTTTGTCACACACCCTTGTCTTGATCATTTGCACACCATTCTCAGTAACAATGGTGGCATTTGCCCAGAATTGCCTTTGATGCTCGATATAGATGGATGGCGATACAGTGAGAGCATGGGCAATATGGCTTGTCTTGAGGAAATCCACAATCTGGTGGAAACCAGCGGCCTGTTTGGGCTTCTGTAGCATCGCGATTTCATTGTGCTCGTCTATGAATGCCATTGATGCCATTGATCTTGAAGTTTCTTGCCTGAAAACTTTGAACTTGAGAGAGAAAGGGTTTAGAGCGCAAGTGAACAGTATGCAGAGAGTCGTTATGAACTTTTAGGCGGGGAAAGGGTATTTATAGTATTCGGGACATAAGCAGTATTAACCTAGAGCAGTATTAACGGACAAACAGTATTAACTGAAAGCAGTATTAACTGAAAGCAGTATTAACTGAAAGCAGTATTAACTGAAAGCAGTATTAACTAACTAGCAGTATTAACTGAAAGCAGTATTAACTGAAAGCAGTATTAACCACTAGCAGTATTAACCAACTAGCAGTATTAACTACTTAGCAGTATTAACTGTGCACTGGCAGTATTAAAAATGCACTGGCAGTATTAACAATGCACTGGCAGTATTAACAATGCACTGGCAGTATTAACAATGCACTGGCAACATTAATCATACTTACACTTTTAAGCTTTGTGAAGAACTGAGTACTGTTATACTTTTCCTGAAAAAGAAGATTAGAACCACCAAGAAGAAACAATATACAGGTATTGAACCACTTTTTAAGTAGGAGCTTATTCAGAGTTGATCATTCCCACACTTGTTACCAAGAAAGTGAATCTACCCACATCAAATGCTTTGGTGAATAGATCAGCAAACTGGTTAGCAGTATGAACTTTTACAACTTGAATAAGTTTCTTTTCATTGTAGTCTCTTATAAAGTGGTACCTGATTTCAATGTGCTTTGTCTTTGAGTGCTTGACAGGATTATTAACAATGCTAATAGCACTGCTATTATCAATAAAAATTGGAGTGTGTAGAAAGGTTACCCCATAGTCCAGCATTTGATTCTGAATCCATAAGACTTGAGAACAGCAACTTGCAGCTGCTATGTACTCTGCCTCTGTTGTAGATGTGGACACTGTGGTTTGTTTCTTGCACTGCCATGAAACTAGTCTTGCACCCAAAAACTGACATCCTCCAGAAGTAGATTTTCTGTCCAAGTTTGCTCCACCTAGATCACTGTCTGAGTATGCAAGTAAGTCAAAAGATGAGCCATGAGGATACCAAAGCCCCAATCTGGGTTGCCCTTTGAGATATCTGAATATCCTCTTAACAGCTTGATAGTGAGATTGCTTTGGCCTAACTTGGAATCTTGCACATACACAGACTGGAAACATTATATCTGGCCTAGAGGTTGTAAGATACATGAGAGAGCCAATCATGGATCTATAATGATGAACATCCATATCCTCCCCCTCAAGATCTGCTGTTATTTGCTTGTGTGTCTCCATAGGTGTGCTGGCAGGTTTTGAATCTGAGAAACCAAACTTGGTTAGAATGTCCTGCACATATTTGGACTGACAGATAAATATTCCATCTTACTTCTGTTGAACTTGGAGGCCAAGGAAGAAAGTAAGTTCCCCCATGGAACTCATTTTGAACCTTTGATGCATTAGTTCCTCAAACTCCTTGCACATGTTGTCTCTTGTAGATCCAAAGATGATATCATCAACATAGATTTGGACCAGCAAGATATCCTTCTTCTTTCTCTTGATAAATAGAGTCTTATCAATGACTCCTCTTTCAAAGCCATTTTCCAAGAGATAGGATGACAGAGTGTCATACCATGCTCTTGGAGCTTGATGCAGTCCATAAAGTGCTTTCTTCAATTTGTATACCCTGTCTGGATAGCTTGGGTTTTCAAACCCTGGTGGTTGACAGACATATACCTCTTCTTCAATCGAGCCATAGAGAAATGCACTTTTTACATCCATTTGATATACTTTGAATTTCATATAAGAAGCATAAGCCAGGAATAATCTAATTGCTTCTATTCTGGCTACAGGTGCAAATACTTCTTCATAATCTATTCCCTCTTCTTGTGTATACCCTTGAGCCACCAACCTTGCTTTGTTTCTTATTACTATGCCTCTTTCATCTCTCTTATTCCTGAAGACCCATTTTGTTCCTATTGCTCTTTGGCCTCTAAGAAGGTCTACCAGATCCCAAACATCTTGCAGCTTGAATTGCAGTAGCTCTTCTTGCATTGCTTCTATCCAACTGGACTCTTTCATAGCATCATGTGCCTTCTTAGGCTCAAGCTGGGATGAAAAGCAAGAAAGCACTGTGTGCTGTTGGTCTTGCATTTCTTGCATCCTGCTTTGATTTCTAGTCATCATAGGAGAGGATATGTCTCCTATTACCAGCTGTGGAGGATGATTCTTTTGAATTATGGTGTGATGATTAGGTTCTTCATTAAGTCCCACCTCTAGATTGGAGTCATTCAACTCAACTGAGGTGTTTTCAGCAGCTACTTCTGATTCTTTATTGTCTTGAGTCTTCTCATCTCTACTTTCTTCTTCACTCTGACTTGGTCCAGTAGATGGTTTCTTTTCACAGTTTTCAACAGGATCCACTGTGGGTATGGGAAAGATCACAAATTTAGATATACTGTCTTGGACTTGGGTAGTTCCTGATCCTCCACTCCCTGAACCTGCATAATCATCACTACTGAAACCAAAGGAGTTAGTTAGTGAATCAATGTCAAATAGCCACTGAGGACCAGACCCAATAGGATTTGGTGTGTTCTCATTGCATTTGACATTGTCACTTTCTTCAATTATTCTGGAAGAAGAGTTAAAAACTCCGTAAGCCTTACTCTGAGATGAGTAACCAACAAGAAATCCATCATCTGCTTTGCTATCAAACTTACCTAAGTGAGATTTAGTATTGAGAATTGTACAAGGACACCCAAAAGGTTTGAAAAACCCAATAAAGGGTTTTCTTTTATTTAAAAGCTCATATGGGGTCTTGTTCTTTGGCTTGACCACTAGAACTCTGTTTTGGACATAACAGGCAGTATTGACTGCTTCAGCCCAGAAGGTAATTGACAGTTTTGAATCAGCCAACAGAGATCTAGCAGCCTCTATTAGTGTCCTATTTCTCCTTTCAGCAACTCCATTCTGTTGAGGAGTCCTAGGAGCACTATATTGTCTCTCAATTCCTTTTTCTTCACAAAAGGTGTTTAGATCAAGATTTTTAAATTCAGTCCCATTATCTGATCTAATGACTTTTACTTTTTGATTAGTTTGGTTTTCAATTCTTAGAATAAAGGATTTGATCAGTCCACTTGTCTCATCCTTAGTCCTTAGAAAATATACCCAGGTAAATCTAGAGTAATCATCAACAATAACTAAGCAGTAAGATTTCTTGCCTATACTCATGACATTTGTAGGACCAAACAGATCCATATGCAATAACTGGAGACAAGAAGAAATTGTATTTAACTCTTTGGTCTTATGAGAAGTTTTGTGCTGTTTGCCTTTAAGACAAGCAACACAATTATCATCACATGAAAAGACTTTTGACGGTAAACCTCTTACAAGGTTGTTTTTAACAAGTTTGTTCATAGTCTTGAAATTCATGTGACACATTCTTCTGTGCCAAAGAGAGGATTCATCCACAGAAGCTTTTGAAACAAGACAGTTCAGGGATGAATCACTATCAACATTGTCCATATCTAGACAATAAACATTGTCCTTTCTTGGAGTTCTAAGTAGTATCATGCTTTCATCAACTACCTTGAACCCTGGAGCAAGGATCATACACTCTGTATTAGTAAATAATATGCTATGTTGTTTGTCACAAACCTGTGATACACTTAACAGGTTGTACTTAATTGATCAACATAGTAGACATCCTCAAATGTCATCTTACGTTTTGTAACATTACCTTTGCCACTTATTTTACCACCAATAAGATTATCTCCAAAAGCAACATGTCCTCCATTGATATGCTTGAAATCCTGAAGGCATGACATGTTGCCTGTCATGTGCCTAGAGCAACCACTATTAACATGCCATATGCTCCTTCCCTTGAGCTGTTGGTTGCTCTGCACATAAGATAAATCAGTTAGTATGAATTAGGAACCCAAGCCAAAGTGGTCTTGGGTACCCCTTTCTCATCAAAATACTTGCATTCTTTCTTGACAAGATTTTTAAACTTTGACTCCTCATTTCTGGAGTACTTTGTCACAATGATAGGCTTGGAAACACTTTTGCTAGAAGCAGTACTGGTTTTAGAAGTACTAACTGCCTTAGCAGCACTTGCATGCGTAGCAGTACTAACCTTGTTAGAAGTAGTAACTGTGTTAGCAGTAGTAACTGTGTTGGCAGTATTAGCCTTTGAAGAGGTACTAACAGTATTAGCAGCATTAATATTTTCAGCAGTACTAACACTGGTAGCAGCAGTAATGCTTCCAGCATCACTATCACTGTCAGCAGTACTAACAGTTTTAGTGCTTCTAGGCACCCACATTTTAATACTTTCTTTTAAAACCTTTTTCTTTATGGGGTCTTTAGTTTCAACAGATTTCTTCATCACATGTTTCTTTCCATCCATCCTATAACCAACAGGTTTTTGCACAAATCTTTGAAAGTTCATCTGTTGGTTAATAGGGTTAAAGAAACAGTACTTAGCCAAATGGTTTAACTTTCCACATATGAAACAAGGCTTTGGTCTATTGATTTTACTCAGATCAATGCCTTATTTTTGTGCCCATTGGTTATTCCAGTTTCTCTGATTTCCCCTTGGTTTATCATGTTTTTGGGGCTTAGATTTATTGCATGCACACTGCTTGCAAGGGATAGGGTTCACAACAGTGGTCTGCTTATAGTGAACCTTCTTGTGCTTTCCCTCAGTCTTCTCTGTCTCATTGGACTTGATCCAATGCTTTCCACATCCCTCATTGGTGATTATGTGGTTTTCTATAGGAATCTCACCACTCACAGTGTTGTCCTTATCCTTGACAACTTCTTTCTCAGTTTTATCCTTAACAACTACTTCATCTAAGGGATCTATCTCAGTGGCTCCCTTAGGTAGGTCCTTCTTGTCCTTTGTTTCTAACAAATCTGAACTAGGAGGGATGTAGTTGTTGTTATAGGGTGGTGGTGTGGTATTGTACCCTATTCCTCTTCTCAGTTTATCATGAATCTGAGTTTGTAGCAAAGAATCCATTGCTTTGGAAGCATTGGAAAACTTTTCTACATCTAGTATGACTTTAGCTAGCTCTCCTCTTAGCTTTTCACTCTCTTCTTTGGATCTGGTCAGTTGAAGTTCTAAGTCATTCTTCTCCCACTTCCAGTAGTTTGTGTCATAAGAGTGTTGAAGCTCATTGGCTTGAAAACCCTTAATCTGCTCTTCAAATCTCTCAACTATCCTCACATAATCTTTTATGTCCTTTTCCAATCTCTTAAGGTCATCACTCATGTTCTGATTGTGATCCCTATACCTTTTAACAGTGTTAATGCAATTTTGAGAACATAGATTGGAAGTTACCTCTGTTGGGAGATCAGACACCTCTGCCATTAGAGCTTGGTTTTGAATTTCCTCTTCAGCTTGATCACTCCAATCAAACCCCATACCTTGTTGAGAGACAAGGGCTTGTGCAGAGTTTCTGTTATTGTTGAAGCTTCCAGATTGTGTCTGCTGATGGTTGTTGTTGTGAGACACTCCACTTCTGCATTCCCTAGCAAAGTGTCCCTTTTGATGGCATTTATAGCATTCCACCTTAGACTTGTCAAAACCTGCTCCATCTTCTCTTCTTTGGGAGAAGTTGTTCCTCCCAGTTCTTTTGATGAACTTCTTAACTCTCATAGAGAGCATGGCCATCTGCCATTTAATGTCCATCTCTTCAAGATCATCTGGATGGAGTTGATCCAAGTCATCATTAATAAGAGAAGAGTTTCCATGACTGGCCAGAAAGGCTTCAAATACAGTTTCAGTGCCTTTCTCTTGATTTTCTCCATTGGCAGCATTAACTGATTCAGGATTGGAAGTAGAATCAATTGATGCTGAAAAGAGTGCAGCATTGTGAACATACCCAGAAGGCCTCTTCTTAGCCTCTACCTCAGATTCAAAAACTCTTAGATCATTATATAGATCATCAAGTTCCTTTTCTTCCAGTTGATCATTCTGTCTGAAAGACACAGTATACATGGTCCATTCATCACTCAGGGACCTTAGGAATTTCCTGTTTAGATCATCTTGATCAATTTGTACTCCCACTGTAGCTAGTTCACCAAGAAACTTGTTGAACCTGTCAAAAGTTTGAGTCATGGACTCATTCTTGGTTGACATAAAGTTCTCATATTGTTGCTTCAGAATGGCCTTCTGATTTCTCTTGGTACTTTTGGTACCTGAGAATCTCTTCTCTAGAGCATTCCAGAGCATCTCTGCATAAGTGCAGTTGCAAAACTGATGTTGATATTCATTGGGAATAGCCAAGAGCAAAGTGCTCAAGGCTTTCATCTCTGTCTGTCTAGTCTTTCTTTCAGCATCAGTTTTTGGTGGAGTTCTCTTTCCATCTGCACCAATCTTTCCTGCTTCAGAAGGGCCATTCTCAATGATGTCCCACATAGAATAGTCAGTGAGGAGTATGTACTGCTTGATTCTGATCTTCCACATATCGAATTCATTGGATCTGAGCATTGGAACCTTTGAGACCAGAGTACTGTTTGATTCTGCAAAGTTTTCCATGATGAATGAATAGATGTTTCTGAGAGAACTTGCTCTGATACCAATTGTTAGGTCCCAAGGCTTGAGCTTCCCAGGAGGTCACCCATCCTATGATTGCTCTCGCCCGAGCACGCTTAACTTGTTAGGATCAAGCGCTTACCACTACACCAAAAGCAATTGCTGGTGGTGAAGGCGCAACTTTATTTCCTTAAACCATGGTAGCGCAAAGCCCCGTACTAAGCGACAGGCGGACATGAGGGGCTGCACCACTTTCGTGGAGCCAGCGGGTCGGGCTGTTAGTCCCGGCCAGTTACGTACTCCCGAGTCGAAGGTGAGGGCGCTGGATGCTTGTGGCATTCCCAGCAAATGTTGGGATTTCTCCTCAACAATCCCCCCCCCAGCATTTGCACACTGGGAGACTCGAACCCGCGACCTCGCTCTGATACCACTTGTCAGGATCGAATTCTCAACAAGAATTATGAATACTCAGAAACAATATCAAAGAAGTTGCGGAATAACACTTTGATATTTAATATAACAGTATACAAACAGTATATGATTTTCAACTTGTAAACTTGTATTCAATGATTAAAATCACAAGATTACACACTCAACCTCAATCTTGAAGAACAGACTCTTTTTCAAGACGAATTCTACTTCTCTAGAATTAGGAACTATGCCTTGAGGTTGATTTTCTCTCTAGAATTAAAACTTAGAATGAATTCAATTAAAAGTTATATCACTATTCTAAACTATACAATATATATACTGAAGATAAAAGATAATTACAGTTTATACAATATCTCCAGAATATCTTCTATCATTATCTCTAAGCTTCCATGAATATCTTCAGCTTTCCATGTTTATCTTTAACCACGATCTCTTCATCATTATCTTCACTTTATCTTAGAAGAAGCATTAACTGAGTCTTGGCAGTATTAACTACTAAGCAACACTAACTTCTAGCAGTACTAACTAGCTAAGCAGTACTAACTTTATTCAAGCAGCACTAACTTTGACTAGCAGTATTAATTCTACTAGCAGTAGTAATACTCAGCAGTATTAACTTTGAAGTCCTCTAGCAGTAGTAATTCTGAACTAGCAGCATTAAAGACTTGTTCACATCTTCAGTTCCCAACAATAATAACGGTAATTCAGGCACAATCACGTATACATATTCTCATAATAACATTAGCTAAGTGAGATTATGAACATACAATACATAATGGTTCTTGATACCATCGCCACAACGTTTGATAACTACAATTTCCGTCAACTCTAAGACCAACCCATCTTAGTAGTTCTACCCAATACTCACGAATCAATGCTTAACATACTCAGTCTAAGTCTAGACATCTTACATTCATGCCTAGATCACTTAAACTAGAGCTCTGATACCAACTTGTAACGCCCTAAAAACCAGGGTGAATTTAAACTGCAGAAACTAAACAATTAAGCATCAACAATAGGTATAAACCTCCCAAAAAGGGGAACTGTACTTAACCTTTACAAAAGCCAGAATACGGATAAGGATTCTAACAACAAACTAATCTAAACATATACTATCTAGATTACATCAGTTGTGGATCCAGAATCATCCAAAAATATGGGACTTAACAAATGCCCAACAATCCAATTCTAATCGTCTCAAAAACCCTCGAGATCAATCCCGGCACTCAAGCCCTTGGCAACCCGCCGTTAACGAGAACCTGATATACATATCATTTGAGAAAAAGTGTTAGGCTTAAAGCCTAGTGAGAACATACAGTTTATAAATTTCAAGAGATATAAACAATTGTATCATAAGATAATCTTTCCAATAAGGTTTAATTTTACAAATGAAACCTTTGCCACAACCGGGCCTTTTCGATACAAAACTCGTCATCAAATGACCAAAGATAACCATTTTACCAAGTATTGTGGCGTAACACAAAGTAGGTCACAATCCGAGTTATGAGCTAAACACTTGGAATCCATGGCCACGAACACACAGGTCCGTACTACGATGTGAGGTAGGGCCCCCGAGGAAAACAATGTATGCTCGTTCACCAGGACTTCACTATGACCCATGGCTAGTAACCGGTCTCACATAACCGTACCAAATTGCCCCCGATGATCATATGCATCCGTAGCTACAAAGAGGGGAATTATGATCCATAGCTAGTAACTGGTTTCAACCGTACCAAATGGCCCCCGAGGATCATAAACATCCTTTTTACAATTAGGGGAAAAACATCCCAAATATAAGTTGACTCAATACCTAGGGATCCACTAGTAATGGTACAGACTCGTCACAACAACATATGTGACCAACCATAGATAGTCATATGGTATAAAATAACATTTATAAACGAAAATGCATTTTCAAGTTTAACTTCTGGTAAGAATGAAAATCTTGAGGTTGATTTTCAAGAATGACAATTTTGTTCCAGGTGCTGTAGACTTCATACTTCTCATCCTTTCTTTTCAATCTAATGTACTCTTTGCCATCCACCTCCATAGTATCCCAGTGGATAACTTCAGGAGGTTTGAATCCAACAGGTTCAGCTGAAATAGGCTTTGGAATTTTATCCATTACCACCATGTACATGTTTACATCTGAACTCTGTGGTACTTTCTGAGTTTCAGCCTCATTCTTAGGTGTCTCTTCTTCTTCAGCAACCTTTTGCTCTTCTTCTACTCTAGGCTTCTTTACAATCTTCTTTCTTTTAGCCATCATTTTAGTTCTCTTCAGAGTCTTTTGAACTTGCCCTAAAGTAGCTTCCTTCTTCTTTTCTTCCTTTTTCTCTGTCTTTTCTTTGATAGGAGTTCCCTCTTCACTTTCAGGGAATGGTTGATTAATATTCACATCATGTCTCTCCTTGGCCTTCTTTTCAAACTCCACTCTATCCTTTTCATTACTCTTCAGCTTCCCCATTTCTTTCTCATAGAGATCCTTGATTTGATCAAAAGTCATCTTCACAAACATTTCTTTCTTTACACCAATTGCACTCCTCAAGAAAGTTATCATTTTGTTTCTTTCCTGAGTGGCAAGGTAATTTTGTGAAGGTCTTCTCTTCTTAGCACTTGTTCTGGCCATCATAGCCTTTCTCAAGCTCATTGCTCTTTGCTTTGCCTTCTCTGTTTCCAGCCCTTTCTGGAATGCTTCATTTAACTCATTTGCAAGTGCTCTGGCCATTTCTCTGTCTTTTTCAACCTGCTCCTTTTCTGCTTGATCTAACTCTTCTTGTACTTTCTTTGCTAATGCTTCATCTGACTCAATCATCTTTTGCTTTTTAGATGGTTGATCAGATTCTATCATCTTTGCTTTTCCCTTTTTCCTTGCATCTGCAGCCATTTCTTTCTTCTCTATTTTCTTTGCCCCCCCTTCATTTATGACCACTCCCTTTGCTTTGGGAGTGTCATTCTTTGCTTTGATGAGCATTTCAGCTACTTCAATCTCTGTTGGTGTTAACTCTGTTACTGCTGCTTGTGAAGTTTCAGCAGCACTAACAGTTTCTGCTGCTTGTTTTGGCTCAGCAGTAGTAACCATTTCTGCTTCTTTAGTTGTAACTGCTGCTGGTGTTGTGTCTGCAGATTTCTTTTCTTCAACAGACTCCCCCTCAAACTGTTGATCAATCTGTTCTGAGCTAGAATTCTCCCCCTTTTTGGAAGCATGGACATTTTCTATGTTGGTTGCCTCCTTTCTCCTTCTGAGAACAAACTGACCTCTTCTTTTCTTGGCCATGAGCTTTCCCACCATTTGTTTGAGTTTGGAAATCTGCTTTTGTTGGGAGAGAACCACTTGCTGCAATTCTTTGATATCCTTTCCTTGATTAACCACATCAACATTAATGTTGGCTAATGCTTCAATCAATTCCCAGTAAGTATATCTATCCTCACCTTCTTTAGTTGTTTTACCCACCCTTGAAGGATCCTTGGAAGTTTTGCCATCAATTCATCAGTGTCAGTTCTGTCCTCACCCTTTTTGGATGTTTTGCCCATCCTTGAGGGATCCTTGGATCTTTTGATAGTGGAAGTCTTCTGCCTAGCAGAAGCACTATCCACCCCCTTGGTTTCTTGGCACCTGGGACCTTTGGATGATTGCTCACCCAAAGTTGCCATGGGGAAGATCTTATGTATGTTACCACTGACCTCCTCTGAGCTAGCAGGAGTAGTGGCAGCCTTCTCACCCATATGCTCTTCCTCCTCCTTAGAGAGCACCTCCTTGGGGTTGGGAGACACCCTTGTGGTTTCCCTGTAGATATTCTCTAAGGGAGAATCCTCCCTTAGAGGGCTTAAAGGCTTAGGGGTTGATGGTACAAGAAGGGAAGGAGCCTTCTTTACCTGTTTCCTTTTGTATGTTTGGGTGATTGGTGATGTTGGTTTATCAAGGAGAGACTGGAGAATTGATTTAGGGTGGGAAGGTTGGGATTGGCTAGCAGTGGGTTGGTCTAATGGGGGCCTTGACCCTGCTGCCATACCTTCTTCAGTGTGGGACACCACCATCATTGTAGAGAACAATGGGATGTCAACTCCTTCCGAGTCCCCAGCAGATCTTCTCATATTTGAGAAAACCTTGCCTTTAGGGGGTTTAGGTACATATACTCCATCAAAATGAGGCATATCCGTTAATTCGTGGGTGATAACTTCTTGGACAAACCTGGGGTACATATAAAAGCACTTTTTGCTTCCCAGGTTTGAGACAAGATCACTGAAAATCATTTTAGAAAAATTATACTTTCTGGCAGTGGCCAAGCACACCAAAGCATAAGCAATGGTGCTACTGAACTCACTCCATCCAGTAGTCTTTTTAGAGATACAATGCATAAGGGTATGGACAAAGAAACGCCATTAAGGTGAAAATTTTGCTTTTGAGAACTTGAACACACCCAATGGGCCTCCATACCCCATTCTTGTAAGAGTAGAAAACAGTTCATCATTAGAGATAGAAGTTATACCAGAGGCATCGTCTAGACGTAGACTGATGCGAATTACCTCTTCAGTAACTGTCAAGGGTTTGTCACACACCCTTGTCTTGATCATTTGCACACCATTCTCAGTAACAATGGTGGCATTTGCCCAGAATTGCCTTTGATGCTCGATATAGATGGATGGCGATACAGTGAGAGCATGGGCAATATGGCTTGTCTTGAGGAAATCCACAATCTGGTGGAAACCAGCGGCCTGTTTGGGCTTCTGTAGCATCGCGATTTCATTGTGCTCGTCTATGAATGCCATTGATGCCATTGATCTTGAAGTTTCTTGCCTGAAAACTTTGAACTTGAGAGAGAAAGGGTTTAGAGCGCAAGTGAACAGTATGCAGAGAGTCGTTATGAACTTTTAGGCGGGGAAAGGGTATTTATAGTATTCGGGACATAAGCAGTATTAACCTAGAGCAGTATTAACGGACAAACAGTATTAACTGAAAGCAGTATTAACTGAAAGCAGTATTAACTGAAAGCAGTATTAACTGAAAGCAGTATTAACTAACTAGCAGTATTAACTGAAAGCAGTCTGGTAAGAATGAAAACCTCAAGAAAGCTAGGTTGATTTTCTCTCTAGAATTAAAACTTAGAATAGAGAAAATCAACCTATTCGTTACGTGGTTTTGGTTATGGGATTTTATAATCCATGTTTTCGGAGACGTTTGAGTATAGGTATTTACCTATGTTTAAGGTTTTGGTTATTGAAACTCATTCGAGTTATTGGGATGTTTTGGAAGTTGGAGTTATCTACGTTTTCAGAGTCTGATCATTATAATGTCAGTTATGTTTTACGAACGCTTTGGGTTTTGGCTTTATTTAAAGAGGCGTATGCTTTATGATTTTAATCACGAAAAAGGGTGAATGATGGAAAGGAGATTGTTTTGAGATTTAATGTATTTCATTTTGGTTGCTTTCAAATCAAATGTATTGCATTTTGGAAATCATGATTTTTAAATAATGTTCTTGCAGTTATTGTCTTATATATATCTCTAATGAAAACTCTTGAGCTCACTAGGCGTTAAGCCTAACCTTTTTATTTGTCGGCATGTGCATCAGGTTCCAGTTGGGAGTGGTTCTAGCAGTCCTATGAAGAGTAGAGCCTTAGCTAGATTCGAAAGTAAGTATCCGGTGAAGCCTTCTGCAAGTTGGAGATAGTGACTATGCATGGATATTAGTAGCACCCATCCTTTATAGTCCGTTTGTATAAGATGGTATATGTGTTGTAGTTGAATCTAAATTGTGGTTGTAGATGATTCATTTATTGGTGTATTTAGAAAATTTTAAATTAGTTGCTATTTCCGGATTTGAGGGTGTTACAAGTTGGTATCAGAGTTTAAGTTTGAGAGAATTAGGTATTGATTTTTGGATGCCTAGACTCAAACTAGAGTTCTTGTAAGTGATTGTAAGTGAAGTTGCGCATTAGGTACCTTAAGATAAGATATTTTGAGGATTTGTCGAGTCGCTAGAAACGGGAAACTTGTCGAGGGTCGCAAGGATGATCGTGTATAATACGTTCATAATGGCACCTGGCTAGTGTCATGGTGAATCTACATGTTACATGTGTGTACTTGAACTACCTTGGTGGAATGACCGTTGGGGTAGTGAGAAAGTTTCTAAGCGAGTTATCTAAGGAAAGGTTGATGTTTATAGCAATGTCACTTGGAAGTGATAGGTAAGTATGATGAATACATGAAGTTGACCATCTTGGGTCAGAGTTATTGGTTGGAGTAGAACTATCGGTTCGACAGATCGATTCTGTTGCGAGGAAAATTGTAAGTTAACCAATTAGTGGGATTGTCGCTCTAAGATGTTGGATATATCCGAATGGCAATAGTATGTCGGGAAAATGGAGGAGTGAAGTCCTAAGATGTGAGTGGCGACCGAAATTCATGCACGAAATTTATTTCTAAAAATAAGTTTGCATCAATTATTTCTCATGCTTTCGAAGCATAAATTGTGTTCTACTATGAAGCCTTGGTAAAATAGTTAACACTCATCAGATTTTAAATTGTGAGCTTAAACATGCATGAAACTGTGTGTTGCACGTGGTTGCAATTTTTATTGAAAATCTCTTTATCCCTGTTTCGTGTCTAACACTACGTTTTTCGGATATTGTAATATCCGTGTTTTAATGTTATTTGGGTTTTTGGGCAAATAACTGTGGAATTTTTGACTTTGACATTGGATCTCCTCCACGTATGTTAAGGTTTAAAGGAAGAGTTGTCCCCATGTTCTTGAGTCGAAATGTTCTTGGAAATTTTAGTCTGTACGAGTCGTGTTGAATTTATGAAATATTATTTTTACGCTTTGCTACACACTAGTGTCTTCTGAATTGTGTGAGTTTAATTTTATTGTGTGTAAATTTCGCGAGTTTTATGGAAGCATTAGGTCTCATGCGAATTTTGTTGAAAAGTGTCGTCTTATATCACAAATACGATAAAAGATAAAATTTTGGAATTATGACATTTAATCATAACTTCGTTTTATGTTATTTGATTTTGGGAGCGACGGTTTTGACACCATTTGATTTTGAGTATCGTTGGGTCTCAGTAAGTTTCATTGAAATTTATGGAGAATTTTATTGGGTTTTATGGAATTCTATTTTTATGACGTGTTGCGTTATGCAGTTGAACCTTGAGAGGTGTATACTTGCATTATTGTGTGCGTTAACTTATGAATTTTCGTTTAGTATTTTGTCTCGTGTGAGTTTTGCGCCGGTATTTTTCGCAATCCTAAGGGACGTCTTGAGATTTTGGTTAGTATATATTATCCCATATGTTATTTTGGGAAGTTTCAAAATCGGGTGATTTCTCTTTTGAGATTTATGCAAGTATTTCATTGCATACAACTTAATATTATAATCGATTTATACGTTTGGTGCGAGTAAGCATATGCATGTTTTATGATGGTTCGTGTTAAACGTTTGTTCTAAACAATCTCTGGTTGTTAATTTTACTTTTAAGGTTACATGCAATGCCTTATATTGAACTACTTGTATGCATGGCATTATACCCACCATTTTGGGTCAAAGAAAGTTTATCCGTACGACTAAAAGTTTGGAGCCGATTTAAATTATTTTATGATGGACCAAATTACAAGCACTTACCGTTTTATTAGGTTTGTAAGACCAATTTGATGTATGCGAGTCTTGTTGGAAAATTTTCATCCCATATCATTATGAGGTTAAATAAGAAACTTTTGGGATCTGATTATGTGAATTTTTATTCTGGAGCTTTGTACAAACGTCTTGTTATACGCTGTCTTGGTATGTATAAGTGTTTTCATTCTTGGTGTAAAGAGATGAATGTTGGGACCGCAACGGTTCCTGTGGAATGTTTGTAGAACGTTTTCCGTTGTCGATATTATTAGCTTGAATACTAAACAAACGATTTTCGAAAGAATTTAATATGTGCGATATTTGTGACCACTTTGCACACCTGCTGAGTAAGCGGTAGTGGAATTTTTACGCGTACAATTAATTGTTATAAAGTTTTACCTTTAGAAGTTTATAAAATTTCAAATTGGCATATCAGTTGAAAAACCTTGAACTCGTTAGGGCTATAGATTTAAAAACCCTATCGTGAAAGGAGTTGTATTTAGGGACCAAGAGAATTCTTGGGATTTTAAGCGTCGGACGATCCAATTTGTGGTCAGTCTTGAATTTTGGGGTTTCGGTTGTTGAATCTGTGCGCGTTTGCATTGACGGAAATAGTAGATTCAAGTCTTCCCAGTTAATTAAGGGGTGATTTTATATTCTGGTGATCGGGCGGGATAAAGTAGTAGGTGATTATCTGCGATTAGATTGGGTTCGTTTTGGTGGATTGCTCGTCGGTGTGACATCATGGATTATGTTGTGGTGTACCGCCCTTGTGGGTTTCGCGATCAAAGGAAATTTTGTGGTCCGTTTGGTAGAAATGTAAGACGTGGAGTTTTAAGTTTCTGTTAGGTGTCAACCTTAGTGCGACCATCCGTCTGGAATGAAATTTTGGACGGGATGTCCACGTTTTCGAGGTCACCGTTTGGTCCTAGGCGCCGACTTGTTTTCTTGAGGACAATGGATCTTGGAATGTTTGGGGTGTATCCCGGTTAGATCGTGGGGAAATATTGGCTTTTCAGTGATGGGATTTAATGGAAGGTTAGATATTGATGATTAAGTACCGATGTGTATAAGCATTCCCGGGACGGTAAAGGTTTTATTATGGGAATGTTGTGAGTTGGGTGTTGGAACGGAGTTGAGTGTTAGTCGATTATGGGTTAACCAGCTACCTGAAGGACACATTGGTGCGCCTTGGAAGGATAACTTTATCAACATTAGGAATGGATCAGTTGAAATCTGAGGATTATGGAAGTTTGGTTATGATCTTTGATGTTGGGTTCGGAACCGTTTAGATCCGAAGGAGATTGGTCGGTGAAAAGTTAGAGTCACTAATTGTCGGGAGGTGGTAATTGTCACCCAAGGTTGGGAGATGACCGTAACCTTGTGGGAAAAGGTTACTTTGGTGAGTTAAGTGTTCGCTCGATTATGAGGGTGATGCGCCTATGAGGGGCGATTGGCGTGGATATCAGTGCAAGGGTCATGATAGTGGTGCTGGCAGGTGGGTTAAGGGCAACCCTTCTTCGTGTAAGGTTTCATGGGAACCTAGATTTCGGGGACGAAATCATTCCAAGGTTGGGAGGATTGTAACACCCCGATTTTCGAAAGGTATCATTTCAAGTTAATACAGAAACCGATATATTAAGGAAAAATATGATATTTGATTTTGGGCTTGAATTCTTGATTTTATAGTCTTGATGGATAAATGATTCAATTACGAGTCCAACGGTCCTTTCCGGAGCGAAAACGGAGCTATAACAAAGAAGTTACGGCCGAAACAGTGTTAATGACTTTCGGTACATTTCGCGCGACAGTGACAATGTCACTGTCGCATGTCAGGATCGCGCCAAACCTGCAGTGCATAAAATCGGGTTTTTCTTCATTTGGTCATAACTTTCTCATTTCAACTCCGTTTTTGGCGATTCAACTTGCTATGGTTTCGTATTTGAGAGATTTTCAAGGTTAGATTGTTAGTTTTGGGAAGATCCAAGAGTATTTGGTGGTGGAGTGGAAGCAAGGATCAAGAGTTCATCATCATCACCTCCATCTTCAAGAATTTTTGTGTTTTCTAGGTTTTCATCAAAACCTAAGTGGTAAGTGTATCCCTTCCATTTCTAAACCATGAAATAAGTTATAAATGCTCCATTGATGGTTTCCTAGTGTTTGATTTCTCTAATTTCAGTTTGGAAGATTTTGAGAAAGTTAGGTCAAAATTAAGGTTTTGAGTATAAGTTGAGGTTTTGATATAAATTGTTTGATGAATGTTCCTATATGGTTGAATAAGGTTATTGATGGTTGAAAATGTTTGGATCTAGGTTTTTGGAGGTTTGGCTTGAAAGATTCAAGTTTCGTCAAGGAAGCTCATATAGGGTAAAATCTAGATTTAGCCTAAATCTAGCAAGGTAAGTTCAAGTTGATTTGTGAAAACGGTGTACATGTCAAAATGTTTGTTTTAAAGTGTTTTGTGCCTCACACAAAATTGTTAACTGTTGATAAGTTTTGTTAACTGCTGATAAGTTTTGTTAACTGCTGATAAGTTGGTTATTTTTAAAAGGGGTCTAACTTTATAAACTCATTTAGCACACATCTTTGGGATTTTGGGCATTATGATAAATAAATCATGTATTTTGGTATTTTAATGATTTATTTTATGGAAGTAGATTTTGAGTATAAATGTGTTTCAATTTGTGTTTTGGAGAAATGCATGGTTTTGTGTTATGGGACGTTTGGAAAGGATAAATGTTGTAAACTCACTTGGAAAATGAGTTGTCCCAATCTAAACTACGTTGGAGTTAATTATATGTTTCGGAGCATGGGTTTATATAAGTACGGGTTGTTTATATTTGATTTCATTTTATGAATTTCGACGTTGGGTCTTTGGATTTGTTGAGCTTATGGCTCGGTTTGGATCTTTGTTGGGTTTGGAGGACACTTGTCCATTTTAATTGCTCGATGTTGAGCGTTTGGTTATGATTTGCATTTACTGCATCTTAGTTGAGCATGACATGTTTTGAATGCATTGGTTCATTCGTTTTGAGTCATGTAATGGTTTAGTTAGTGCAATGGATCCATAGGCACGGTGTTCCTCTGTCCCCGTTTGGGAAGTTGGTTCACCATTTGACACGGAATAGGCATCGGGATCCATGGTAAGTAGGGTGTGGGCCTATACGGTCGGACAACGTCCCATGGACAGTAAGGTGTAATTCCATTGGGTGTCTGAGTTCCCCTGTTTTGGAACTCTCAAGGATAGACCTGGAGTGGTTGACTTGATGTTTTCGGGCGATAGACTTGGAGTAGTTGAGCTCGGTGGGTATTTTATGTGTAACCCACATGTTTTGATTTACTACATAACTATGTGACTTATTTTGTGTTCCGTCACGTACAATGTAGTCGGTTCTTCCCCGTCACCAATAAGTGTGGTTTTGGTTATGGGATTTTATAATCCATGTTTTCGGAGACGTTTGAGTATGGGTGTTTACCTATGTTTAAGGTTTTGGTTATTGAAACTCATTCGAGTTATTGGGATGTTTTGGAAGTTGGAGTTATCTACGTTTTCAGAGTCTGATCATTATAATGTCAATTATGTTTTACGAACGCTTTGGGTTTTGGCTTTATTTAAAGAGGCGTATGCTTTATGATTTTAATCACGAAAAAGGGTGAATGATGGAAAGGAGATTGTTTTGAGATTTAATGTATTTCATTTTGGTTGCTTTCAAATCAAATGTATTGCATTTTGGAAATCATGATTTTTAAATAATGTTCTTGCAGTTATTGTCTTATATATATCTCTAATGAAAACTCTTGAGCTCACTAGGCGTTAAGACTAACCTTTTTATTTGTCGGCATGTGCATCAGGTTCAGTTGGGAGTGGTTCTAGCAGTCCTATGAAGAGTAGAGCCTTAGCTAGATTCGAAAGTAAGTATCCGGTGAAACCTTCCGCAAGTTGGAGATAGTGACTATGCATGGATATTAGTAGCACCCATCCTTTATAGTCCGTTTGTATAAGATGGTATATGTGTTGTAGTTGAATCTAAATTGTGGTTGTAGATGATTCATTTATTGGTGTATTTAGAAAATTTTAAATTAGTTGCTATTTTCGGATTTGAGGGTGTTACAAGCAGGCTAAGTAGGTATAATAGTAATCCCAGTTTAGAACACTGGAAGAGTATTACTAGATTATTAAGATATTTAAGATACACACGTGAATATGGACTGCATTATGGAAAATATCCAATGGTAATCGAAGGTTACAGTGATGCAAATTGGATATCTGATATTAAGGATTCCAGATCGACAAGTGGATATGTGTTTACACTTGAAGGTGCGACTATATCTTGGAAATCGTCCAAGCAAACTGTTATAGCCTGGGGACTTCATAGCGGTTGCCCGGGTTCGAGCCCCACTTGCAGCATTGTGGCCACGGGATGAATGCCCGCGGGCCATAGGCCTGTTTTCCAGGAGATTAGTCCGTGCCCAAAGTGGTCTGGGATACTCCTTTACCAAAAAAAACTGTTATAGCCAGATCCACGATGGAATCTGAATTTATTGCCTTGGATAAATGTGGTGAAGAGGCAGAATGGCTACGTCAGTTCATGGAAGATATTCCCAAATGGCCTAAGCCGGTAACGGCCATATGTATACATTATGATAGCCAATCGGAGATTGGTAGAACTCAAAGTACAATGTATAATGGGAAATCTAGACATATTAGACGTAAACATAATACGATTCGACAATTACTCTCTACTGGAGTTATCACAATTGACTATGTGAAGTCAAAGGATAACATTGTGGATCCGCTTACGAAAGGCCTAAGTAGAGATTTGGTTTATAAGTCGTCGAGAGGAATGGGACTAAAGCCCTTGAATGATTAATTCATGCAAAGGAAACCTTACCCAGAAGATTGGAGATCCCAAGATCTGGGTTCAAAAGGACAACCTAGTTGTATGAATAAGAAAGGTCACTGTGGGGGAGGTAATAAACTTTCTAGTCCAATTCTGGAATTAGTGACAGTGAGGCTAAGCCTATGGCTTTTAATGATTATTGAAAATCACCTATGTGAGAGAGAAGTGGGGTCGCTTCGAAGGGAATTGTGGGGGCTCAATTCCTAACAGCTCTCGCTGAACCAGGCTAGTGTTCATGACCATAACAAACACGACTATGAGGATATGACCATGTTAGGAAGAGTTCTATGTGAAATGTATTGTCGCCTACATAAATGGCAGTTCAGTTCAAGGACATCGAGTCTACTGACAGCTAGGAGACTAAGTGTTTTTCACAAGGGAAGGTTTAAAGGGTAACACCTACCTATCCTATGTAGGATTCGACCATTGAAATTTGTAAGGAAAATTTCGTATGTAAAGATCGATCTCCATTCATGTGGGGGATTGTTGGAAAAATTTAGTAAAACATGTGTTTTTACTAACTTTGGACACATTTAAATACATGTATATGTATTGTATACATCTAACTCTTCATGGGTTGGTGTTCTCCTATATGAGAGCTTCGAATCGATAAATTATGTGTCCAAAACGGAATTTGTATGAATGAGATATCGATGCTCAAAGTTGAGTGTTTGGGATGAAAATTGGCAAAATCAAGAGGGTGTGGAATCTTGTGCCACATAGAAAAGAGGAAGAAATTCCTTGTGGTTTATAACCTTGAATGTGGGAGGAGCTTACAAGCTCTTTGTTTGGTTTTACTCCATCACCTACCCGCGCGCAGGGGGGTGCCGATTGAGACTTTCGTAGGCTAAAATCGACGAACTTGTGCGTGGGCGCGACCTGCGAACACGAATGCCACTCCGAAATCTTGTGCTCGCACAGAGTAGTTTTGCGAATTTTTTGTTTTGATCCAAACACTGGAATTGGAACTCAAACAGTGTCCCACGTGGGTCATGGCGCGGATAGACCCGCGCGACCAACCGCGCCGAGAACTGGAATGGTTTCGAAACAGTGTCCCGTGCGGAGATCTGTTTCAATCCGATTTGTAACTCCCGAAATCATGTATATTGAATAGAGAAATTAATATTTTAATTATCAATTAATTAAAATATTAAGTGTGGGTTTCGTTTTTCAATATAAAAGGGAGACTTGAGTTGCTATTCAGACACATCGATACAACTACACATCTCTCTGATATAACTACTGCATACGTTCTTGTTCCGACGATTTTTCAGGCAAGTGATCATCTCCAGAAGTACATCTGCTTACGCTGTTGTACCCTGGGAACAGACGACGAATCTGTTTAAGGGAATCGTGTTACACACGAGCCTCAACATCGATTGGTTCTTATATGGTTTATTCATTTATGTTAATCATGTGTTGATTTCTTCTAGTTTCTTTGGAATTTGTGTTATTACTAATCACTTTGTGGATTTTGTAGTTTATTACAATACATTGTAATATTATATATATTATTAAAATACATATCGGTTTACTAACACCAACAACCAAAACAAAGCAGCTAAACAGGAGAGGGATCCCCACGAAGGAAGCCATACGACAGAAGGCCAACTTAGTTTGCGAGGTGCAAACGACCGAAACCGACCAACAGCACAACCTCACTACGGCCTCCCCCTCGCCTAAACAACCCCGATCACTACGCTACCCACACTAACCGAGACTTAGTAGCCTATTGTGGAGCTGTCAGGTCTAGGGGTGTGCATCGGGTGGCGGGTTCGGGTGGTCAAACCAAAAACCTGATCAGATTTCAGATATGGAAATCAAGACCCGGATTTTAGTTCTCGGATTTCGGATTTCTTCGGGTTCGGGTTGTCGGGGTTCGGGTTGATGTCGGTCGGGTTAGGGTATTATTATAACGCAAAATGTATATATAAATTTAGTTGATTTTGAGGGTGAATACAATCGATTAAGAGATTAATGAAATCGATAGTAAGTTTAGAAATTAAAAAAACATTTCGACCGACTAGAATTTACGATTTTCAAAAGATAATTAGATCAATAAATATATTTATATAATATTTAAAATATATATGTATATATGTATATTATTTCGGGTTTTCGGACGGGTCGGGTGGCCAAAGATCAAACCCAACCCGAACCCAAATAGCCACCCCAAAAGTCGGTTTTAGATTTTCGGATTTCAGAGTATTCGGGTTTTGTATAAACACCTAATCTTCGGTTCAAGTTTGGGTTTGGATTTCGGACTATTCGGGTTTTAAACACCCCTAGTCGGGTCTACGAGCCACCTAGTTCAATCCAACGAAAGCTTTTTACACCGTCTTTTAACCCATTCAAAAACCTTCCTTTGAAACTCGAAAAAAATGTCTTCGAGTTTGCTCTTTTCTCCATTGAAGACCACCTTGGTCCTAATTTCCTATGGGACCAAATTAAGTACAGAAACGCCCATTTCACCCCATTCCATAAGAACGTACTGATTCGTTATTTCTCGTTTGTTACCCTTCTTGGAGAATACCTTGAATCATTTCTATGTCGTCTAAATTTTTATGCCACCATCTTCCGGTCAAATTCCACACCCTTTTCACCTCCGGACAACCTACTAGAGCATGGTCCATCGATTCTGGCATATCTCTGCATCTCGAACAAAGTACATTATCCAAATCGATACCCATTCGATCCAACACCGTACGACATGGTAACCGCCCCTTACTAGCCCTCCAAATGAAGATGCAAACCTTCTTTGGAATTATCTTTAACCATTTTGTGTGCTCCACGATCTCAATTGGATTGGTTACGCCACCTTCGATTATATCCCTTAGTTTCTTCACATTGAAAATCTTCAACTCGTCGAGTAACCACTCCACTTTGTCAATTCGGCCTTTTCCGGTTGAATCTCCTCAAGCCGTTGGAGTAGCTCATCCATCTCGCCAACCTCTCTTCCCCTCGGTGTCCGTCTCCAATTCCACTTCCAACTCCACTTTCCATCTAACCACCCTCCTCAATACGCGGCCTTTGCATTTTGATTGATATCAAGCCGGAACAACCTCGGAAACTTGTTTTCCAATGACATGTATTTTTAAGGACGAACGTCCCAATAAAAACATTCCTTATAAAATGATGCCGCTCAAACTAACTCAAACGTGAAATAGAATACAGACTCTCAATTATAAAATTGCGGATAAAACTTTATATCCCGAAACACCTAAAACACGTGTGGGGCATAATACTCAACTCATACATAATGGAAAACAGTCCATGTAAATATAATATGCCATCGAAAACATGGAACTGAATTTCAATACTCACGCGACCATTAAATTTGAATGAAATCCAAATAATAAAGCATGGACAATAAATATCCAAAACATTGTTGGCCGCCAACGGGGGAGACCCGTATCCATTGAGAGGGGAGGAACACAAAAGTATGTCACTCATACAACGTTAATCACATGACACTTCACGACATAAAAGCCCAAGTGACCCTACGACTCCTTTCAAGCTACACCCAAAGAGACAACTGACCTTAGCGAATATTACCATGAATACCGCCAAAGGCTCGACACAATCGGGGGTTACAACCATGGCATTTCCCCGACATGGAGGAGGCCCCAAATACAAACCTCCCTTCTAGCTCATGATAACTCAACCGGACTCAACCCTCCTAGTGTGCACTTGAAAGATTAAGGTCATAAAACATGGGCCCAGAGTCGAATCCCGCAACACCCAGTTGACCATCAAAATAAAGACCGACTTACGTGCCTATGGATCCAATGCAACACAGTCTGACATTGCATGACTACACAAGAGTGACCACGCACCCAAGCATGTAAGTATCATCAAAATGCAACACAATGTATTAGTATGTAATTCATAAACGGGCTCTACATAGAGCCACTAAAAGTGGACAAATGTCCTCAAGACTCTTTTAAGTCAACACCGAGCTAAAATGCTCAAAATCCATTTAACCAACATATAACGGTCCCCCAAGTAATGAAATGCATTTAAACGACGTTATGTAGACACATACCTCAAAGATGTGATTAACCCAAAACTCATCACGTATTGGGACCAAAGATTTTCCACAAATGGTTTATGAACTCAAATACACCAAAATTCGTACATCATGAATTAGACTTCATTTGTACAAAAATCACCAAAGATGCATAAATCATAAAATGGACTTTATTTGTACAAAATCACCAAAAAAATGTATAAATCATGCTAATACTTATCAAATTATTCAAATCCCAAATATGGGCATTTTGTGAGACTAAAACAACCCAAGTTTATCAAATATGAAAATTTATCAAAATACCCAACACGTTGACAAGTACTAAGTAAAGCATATTTTTACTTCAAAATACTCATTTTGGCATGTACATAGTTTTCACAAAGCAGCTTGAACTCACCTCGCTAGGTTAAGTTAAACCTAGGTTCCAAACCCAAATCCTTAGTCTCCAAGGATGAAGCTTTCACCATCAACAAGTCGTCTTCAACATTGAGTTAGGGTTTCCAACTAACCCATTTCTCCAAATATAAAAGAGGTGAACCACCAACAAATAGAACCTTTAGATCTACAAAGATCCTTACACTAAAGCTTGGATTAAACAAGAGGATGAAAATAGGGTTTTTCATACAATACCTGAAATCTAAATCAGAGAGGATAAATCGTGTAGCTTGGGATACAATGTGTTTGAGAGAGAGAGAGAGGAGATTTTACGGGTCTCAAGTAACAGGTAGTGTGATTTATATGCATGAAATTTTGAGATCCATCAAGTAGCAGGTAGAAGAAATCTTCTGAAGTATGGTCCGTACTCTTAGTATGGTGTGTCTGTGAGACGTGAAAGAGAAAGAAGAAGAAGCGTGTGGTATATGGTATTCAGGGTATGGGTTGAGACTGAAGTGGTAGAAGGGCCGGTTCTTTGGTCCTTGTGTAAAAAAAACAAAAGGGGTTTGACTTGTACATCATGTATAATAAGTTGTAATTAGGAGTTTTTTGAAATTATAACATAAAATGGTTGTAACTTGTGCTATAAAAATTGTCTTTAAGAATTTTTTCCTAAATGCATATTAAGGTAGTATAGATTTATATGCATAAAATTAGTTTTTCTATTACACTTGATAGCGTATACGATTTGTGATAGCAGATACGATTTGTGACATCAAATCGATTGAAATGAAATCGCACATAAATCGATTGAAACAAAACGAAGTCGAACATAAATAAAAGGATTTACCTTTGGGAGAAATCGATTGAGAAACTTGAAGCCGATTGAAGCTAGAGAGTGGAGAAGGTTGAAGTCGATTGAAATTGTAAAACTAAAGCGGTTGTGTGTAAGAAATTAAGAATTATGAAATTGTAACTTGTAACCCTAAATGCAAATTTATTAAATATTTTAAATATATAAAAGCGGGACCGGGCAGAACCGGTCCCAGCAGTACCCAGCACGTAACGGCTCCAAAAAAATGAGAAGCAGAACCGGAGCCAGTTTTTATCGATTCCTTATTTTAGGAACTGGAACCGGAACCGAAACCGAACCGGAACCAATCACATATGTTCTGGTTCTGGACTCGACAGTTCCGGAGAGATTCCGGTTCTAAAGACGGGTACCCAGTTCCGATGCTCATCCCTAATTAAAACTAACTTGTTAAAGTTTTGTTGTTTATAAAATAAAATTTTAACTGTAATCTTTAGAATTGGTATTTTTGGTTGACTAAATCTATTGAATAATAATCATAATCATAATATAAAAATAATTAATATGATTAATAATCCAAAATAATAAATATTAATTAAAAATTAATATTAATTAATAACTTACAACTAATATAATTAAAAGTTTATAATTTGTGATTAATATGAATTAATATTTAATAGTAATTAATAATAATTAGGAGTATAATAGGAAGAAAATGACAAAAAGCTTTTACTAGTATTTTAACAACCTAGCTTTGGTCATCCAAATAAAACATTTTCAATAAACTCAAAAAAACAAACTAAGGTCTGATAAAACATGAGATTACTTTTGTACAAACTACCCTTTATTTAATAATGCAATGTAATTAAAGGATACAAATTATATATATAATTTCAAAAGATCTGTAGGGTAAAATTCTTCTTTTTTTTTTTTGTGGGGGAGGGGGTTATTTTACGGGAGGGTGGTGCTATATTCAACGAAGATATAGCTCTACATGTATAACTTCAAACATGAACACGTTTAGAGTTTTGATCTAAAATAAAATTGCCCTTATTTTCAAAATTCTGAGGGTTTCTGGGTTTTAATTTCCATGTTTGGTAATGTTTTCTGTAACACCCTCAAATTTGGTAAGAGCAACTAATTAAAATTTCACTATAATATCAAATACAAACCAAAAGTTCATCATACCTCGAGGTAAAATTCTACAATTAACCTTAAACAAAATAAACCCCAAGGTTAAATAAGGGCTAAACCGAAGTCGGGTACTACTTAACACCACGGGTGCTACTTATTATTATTTAAAATATTATTTACCTTGCATTTTAATTATTCAATGAATTCAACAAATGTTTTATTAAGTTTATAAAATTATTATTATTTTTATTTAATTAATAAGGTTTACTTTTTTTATTTAATTTTTTGTATTTTTCTTTGTAAGTTAACAATCAATATATCAATATATATATATATATATATATATATATATATATAAATGAGGGCTTAGGAGAGAGAGTTAAGGAGATGCCTCTTTTCATATTTATCTATTTTCTCATAATTTTGATTTATATATATAACAATATATATATATATATATATATATATATATATATATATATATATATAGGGAGAGGTTCATTTGAGAAATGGTAAATATATGAGAAATAGAGAACTAATCTTAGCCATTCATCTGGTCAACATTTGCGGCTTTGACCGCGAAGCACCGGATAATTCCTTGCATGGTCTATAGAAGGTAGAGGGGTAATTTCGTAAAATACACGGGATGAGTTCATATATGAATCTGTATGAATCACAAAGATTCATATATGAATCTGTTAATTAGTTCAACTGATTCATATATGAATCACAAAGGTTCATATATGAATCAGTTAAAAGAGTTCAGATGTGAATTGCACTGGTTCATATATGAACATATAGTTCATATGTGAATTATACAAGTTCATATATGAACACAACCCATGTATTTTGTAAAAACTACGAAAGTGTCCTTCTATTTTTGGAAGAGCCGCAACTTTTGACCAGTCAAATCCGATCTTGACCGTGTGAATGGCTAGGATTACTTCTCTATTTCTCATATATTTACCATTTCTCAAATGAACCTAAGACTATATATATATATATATATATATAGGGTTCCTTTCATTTGCTAACCACGACATTGGTGCTAACCGTGCTAACCAATTTTCAACCAATCAGAATCATCCTAGAGTTTATGTTCTCAAAGGGTAATATGGGCATTTCATAAGTCACGCCTATTTAATGTGTTTTCATATTTCAAAAATTTATTAATATGGTAGTTATCTAAATATTAAATATAATATTTAAAATTTAATGTATTTTCATATTTTAAGGAGTTATTAATATGGTAGTTATCTAAATATTAAATATAATATTTAATATTTAATGTATTTTCATATTTCAAGTTATTAATATGGTAGTTATCTAAATATTAAATATAATATTTAATATTTAATATATTCCATATTTCGAGTGTGCATATATGCATGTCTAGATGTCAGTGTGTATCTCAACCAATGCAGAATAGATCAGCTGATATGCACATATGCACATATACAACATGTACATATTCACAACACTCAATGTGCACATATGCATATTAGATATTAGTGTGCAGATATGTATATGCTCAATATGCACATATGCATATTAGATACCAGTGTGCACATTTACATGTAATATTTCAGCAAACATATGCATATATGAACTGTATGCAAGTGTGCACATATGCACTATCAAAGAGATTATTAGTTCATTGAATATTAATGACATGAATTCCATGAATAAGCACAAAGGTGTTCGTCTTTTATTGATTAGTAGGGTTTGCTAATCTGAATCGATTTTTTGTTTTCTTAGATCTCATCCGTGGATGCCTTCCATCATCGTCTTCACACTGGATGCCGCCATGGATGAGGTGGGGTAGAACAATTTCTTGAAATCGATTTCTTCAATCGAAAACAACAGGTTTCTGAAATCGTTTTCTCCAAATCGATTCTTCAGATCAAAATCAAATCATTTTCTCCAAATCGATTTATTCAAATCGAAAACAACAATAGTTTTTTTTAATATTGATTGATTTCTCCAAAAAAACCGCCATATCCCCCGGCGTGATCATCGAATTCACTCTCCTCATCGGAAACATAATATATACGTTTCCAGATTCCAAATCTTCATCGGCCGAGAGAGGCGAAAAACACCTCTTGATATTCAACGACTGTGAGTTTGACTGGATCTTGAAATTGTTGGATTTCTCCAGTGGGGAAAATAACTCTAGCTGCTTTGTTGCTCTTCATTCTGGGATGAAATCCCTAATTAAATGGGGTTTTAATATGGTAGGCGTGTGTTTCCCTAAAATAAAGAGATTGTACTTTTACTATAATACCTCTGTGCATATATGAAATGTATTCTTATCAACCGTTTTGAATATTTTATCTTAATTAAAAATCAATTAATTATGGACCATTGATCTCCTCAATCAACGGTTAAGATTGGTTAGCACGGTTAGCACCAATGTCATGGTTAGCAAATGAATGAGCCCTCTCTATATATACATAAAGGAGGGCTTAGGAAAGAGAGTTAAGGAGAGACCTCCTTTATAATTCAAAACTTTCATTTAACTTTTGTAATTTTTTTTGGTTATGCTAACAATCAATATATTTTTTTTAATTATGCTAACAATCAAAAAAAAAAAAAAATATATATATATATATAAAAGCAAAACCCTAAGAGGATGACATGGCACAATGAAAGGCTTCCATTGCTATTTATCTAATTTCTCCTAATTTTGATTTTTTTTCTTTAAAATGTTAGCTTTGTTAATGGATGAAACATTTGTATGGTTTAGGTTGTCCCACATTGGTAGAAGATGGAATATTAGATGATGAATATGTGTATATAAAGGGTTGATTGATGTTGTTGAAAAATGTGAAATGGTGTTTGACAAAATATAGTTAAACTCAAGTTTAATGATTATGATTAAGTTAAATTTATATTATTCTTTTTTGATTTATTTTAAAATGATTTGAATCAAAGTTTAATGATTTTAATATCAATATATAAATTAAATAATTAAACAACCAATATATACATCTAAGGTGTTGTTCGGTTCGTTTTATGTTAAGACCTGTATGGATATAGTTGTCTAAGTGTTAACAGATAATAGTCTGAATGTTGAAAATGACTATTTTACCCTTCAGTTCATTTTTTTTGTCTAATTGAAATAACAATTTAATAAAAATGATGAAAAGATTCACTTCAATATTTGATTAATAAATGAAACAATCAACAATTTTATATTAATAAATCTTATAATTAATACTTTGTTTCCCATTAAAGTCAGAAGACGTAAGTTGAAAAAGAAAAGAAAATTCAAAATCATTTTTTTTATTCCTTCCATGGTTTACCCATTAAAGTCTGAAGATGTGGTCACAGGATCGAGACCTGTGGGGAAGACGAAGACGAGAAGCATACGAGACCTGTCTGGAAGACGAACAGAAATAGAAAAAGAAATCGAAAACCATACAAGAAGCATACGCCTAGAAGACGAGAAGCATACGAGACCTGTCTGGAAGACGAATAGAATCGAAAACCAAAGAGAAAGAAATCGTAAACCATCTATGGAGAAGAAATCGATTGGAATCTCTGGAGCTATTTTTTCAGGCATTAAATGTGAGGAAGATGATAGAATTAATGTGGGGCTTAATGTGGGTGGTTGGGGAGAAGGGTAATTGGGGGAAAAGTAATAAAATTTATTGGCTGAATGTATATGACTTGGTTTTTGTAGTTGATTTGCTCAGCCATCGGCTGAATGAATAAACTCCTACCGAACAACTAGATATGGCTGAGCGAATAAGCTATATTGTAAACTCAAGATCTAAAGATTCTAGAGAGAGAAAGCTAGAGAGAGAAAGTGAATGAGGAGCCAAAAGTAATATTGTATTCAAGATATGCAAAAGTAAACTGTTGTCTTAAAAACAACAAAGTCAAGGGTTTATATACCCTCAAAGTAAAATAAATACAAAGGTTACAACTAAAATTGATCTAACAATCTCCCCCTTTGTAACCTTTGGCACCGAGCTCTAAAATCAAGAAAATCTTCTGATATCCACTTGAGCTTCAAGGCGTCGTAAAGCATTTCGAAAGTTGATTCTGTCTTGAATTACATCAATTGCCTTCTCCAATCTCAGTAACTCTTTGTTACCTTCCTTTTGTGGATAAAAATTGAATCTCTGTCTGTTTGCCACATTCTGCTTTTCATAATTCAACTTCTGAATTAGATGCATCTTGATAAGCTTCAAAGTTCCATCAGAATACTTGCAGACTTCTTCAAATCTCATAAAACAATGACGACCCTTCAAGTTTCTGTACACCACACCATACGGTTCATCAACAACAGTATATAATAAGAAACTTTTAATGTTGTCGAGCTTCTGTTTTGGCTTGTGCAAGTTGACCGTAGGTTGATGATTTTCGACACCTAACTGAAAATCAAATAAGCTATAAAAGCGAATTGTTCTGATAATATGTCTTCTGACAGTGTTGAAGGCTCTATTCATATCATCTGATCGTTCATTGAGAGAGCTGAAGAAATTGAATAAAAACTCAATATCATCCACATGAACTTCATTAAAATCTGCTTCTGTGAAGGTATAGTCTTTGCAGTCTCTTCGTTGAACAGTGAAATTAGAAACCCAGATGTTGAATATGTTGAACATGGAAACACATTTAACTTGTACAATCCCCTTCTCAGAATATACTGTTTCTTTTCCTTGTCTCAAATACCTCATGGCCATCAAATAGTTCTGTTTAACAAGATCAGACTCTTTTTCAATGCCCAAGAAAAACTCAAAACTCAAAGCAGTCTTGTGTTTCACAAAAATACTTCTGTGAGTATCTTCAAGGTATACATTTCGAAACACCTGTCTCATATCTCTAGCCTCAAACCTTTGTCGTCTATGCTCCCTTGAAATAGGAATTCCTGAAGATCTAAGATTTTCTGGAATAAAATCAGGAGTCATATAATTAGGATCAACTGACTTATCAGATTTACTTGTTGGAGCACGAGGAATCTTGGTAGGTGGAATCACGACTGGAATAGACACATTAGAAACAATTGCTGGAGGCTCAGAGACAACTGATGTATAAGATATAAGAGTTGTAGAGACAAACAGAGGATTTGAAACTGCTTTAGACTGAATCTGAGAAGAATCATCTTGTGGAGAATTCTGTTCATCTTGAAAAGGGAATCTAACTTCTTGAGATGAAAGATCTGCATACAATATATCAGCATCACTATCATCATCATCTTCTTCTTCTTCTTCTTTAACTTTCCAAAAGCTTTCAAACTTGGCATCAATTTCATTTTCAGAATCCACATCAATAATATTTTCGTAAGATGCTCTGAAATTCTCAAATGCTTCAGCCTCAGTCATATTCACAGATTTTGGTATAACAGAAGAAACTGGCTCAGAATCTATCAAAGACAGTCTTCAAATCCTCCCCACTCTTTGCTTTGAACTCCTCAAAACTGTTCATATATCTCGTTTTTCGAAGCTGAGTAGCCACTACTGATCCAAGCATGATTTTCTCCAAATGAGTCCACATGAGCATTAGATTGTTCTTGTAACAATCTACACGATTGTATATGTGATTTGGCAAGGCAAGAATGAGATTAGACTTAGCAATTCTTTCTCCATTGTATTTTAAAGATTCTTCTTCATTGTACTCATCAACTGGCTTTAATATTGTGGATTGTTCAGTATTAGCAGTGGCTGGAATTATCTTGACAGGTCTCTCAAAAGGAGGATTGGTTAAAGCTCGAACCATGTAATCCCCATTTTGTTGTCTCTCAAGAAAATTAATAAATCGATCTCTCCATTGAGAATACTCATTCTCATTAATAAGCACAGGGGGACGAGTATCTGTCCCGAGAGACATCATCAACTCATTCTTATAGACTTGAGATTGAAGAGACATGCTGAAAAGTAGCAGAGAGCTTTTCGGCTGAAGAAAATAAGAACCGAAAACCACGCTTTTCGGTTGTTGAGGAAACCGAAAACCAAACTTTTCGGTTATATAAGAGACCGAAAACTTAGCTTCTCGGTTGAAGATGAAACTGAAAAGAACGAAAACCCTTAGCCGAAAACCTTAGCCGAAAAGAACAAAATCCAGATGAATGAACCGAAAAACTTGAAGAAAGAACCGAAAACCCTGATGAATAACCCGAAAACTCTTATGAATGAACCGAAAAACGATTCTGCCAAGTTAACGATCTAAGAAAATCACACAAGTCCAAAATTTCTCAAAACACTCTCACGGAATTCACTTAGAAACATGTTCATTATCCAAAACTAATCCAAATATAGATCAAACACCAAAAATCAGCAAGAATTCGCGAAGAACAGAAAAACTCGAGAACTTTTCTGGAATATTCAAAATTGACAAATTCGATTACAAATTGATCAAATCTTTGCACGAATCAAGAACAAAACTTGTTCTAAACTGTATTCCTGAGCAATTGAATCCAAATTCACTGAAAAACGTTCAGAAAATCAACATAGATCTAGAGAAATGACCAGAAAACCGATTTTCAAAAAAAATTTCTAACGAATTTGAAATTCGATTGATCTGATAACACGAAATTAGAACTCTACTCTCAAATCTCTCAAAATCTAACCTGCTCTGATACCAATTGTAAACTCAAGATCTAAAGATTCTAGAGAGAGAAAGCTAGAGAGAGAAAGTGAATGAGGAGCCAAAAGTAATATTGTATTCAAGATATGCAAAAGTAAACTGTTGTCTTAAAAACAACAAAGTCAAGGGTTTATATACCCTCAAAGTAAAATAAATACAAAGGTTACAACTAAAATTGATCTAACATATATCTATATCTGTTATACAGCCCATTAAGCCATTACCGAACAACCCCTAATTGTTTTTGTTTTTTGGTAAACTAACAATGCTTATAAACCAATACTTTTTTTGAATAGATTTATTTATTTTTTTCTTTCTTTGTTTTTTTTTTGTAAGGTAACAAATGTTTATAAATCAATACTTTTTATTTTTATTGAGTTTTGTTTTTCCATAATCAATAATTTAATCAATGATTATATATATTTTAAATTGTTAATTATAAGGTACAATCTTTATATACATAAAAGCAAAACCTTAAGAGAATGACATGACACAATGAGAGGCTTCCATTAATAACAGACTAAAAATCAGTGAACTGCGAGAAGTGACTCTGAGATGCTCTGAAATCGTTTTTGTTTAGTCCAATAATCGCTCGCAAAGAGATTTATTTGTCTTGGGAGTGACTTCGAAAGAATTTGATTAACCACTATTCCGATATTAACTTATAGAAGGAAACAATGATTATATGAGAAAAATGGAATATGGAAGGAAAAACGGAGAAGAAATAATTAAAAAAACCTGGATTTGTGATGGAGTTTAGTCCATGATTTCGATTTTTTGCCTCTCAATCTAACGCCTCCGTGATGCAACTCTCCCTCCCCACGACTACAAATGAAGATGACTATTAATCACGTCAATATAATACATTTAAGTTTACATGTAAAAAAAACCTGATACATATAAAAGGAACAACCAAGGGTATTTGAGGTAATATTCTGGGAATTGAATGTTCTCAAATATTGCATTGTGGTATTGCTTTAGTTATCCCACATTGATTAAGAAATGTTAGATTTGAGAACGAAGATGGTTATAAGAAAGTCAATGAATACAAACAATGTATAAATCATTCACACGCCCATTGTTAATGTTACTCATTTTATTTCACTATATAACTTTATTACTTAACAAATCTTTCTCTTTCTCTCTCTCTACACACACACACACACACACACACATATATATATATATATATATTAAAATTCCAAGTAATTAGATTATGCTAACTTTTACAAACCATTTGAATATAGAAAATTTCAATATATATATTATTTACGAACTAACATGTATTTATATAGACAATTTCTGAGTCATTAACAAAATAACTCATGCTACCGTGCAACGCGCGGTTCCCACACTAGTATATATAAAGGAGGGCTTAGGAGAGAGAGTTAAGGAGATGTCTCCTTTCATATTTATCTATTTTCTCATAATTTTGATTTATTTTTAAAAGGTTTCAACACATTAAATACTAAAACTTTTCATTTTTTTTAATTTAAATTAGAAATCATCAACCAATATATACCTATTATTATTTAAAATATTATTTACCTTGCATTTTAATTATTCAATGAATCCAACAAATGTTTTATTAAGTTTATAAAATTATTATTATTATTATTTAATTAATAAGGTTTATTATTTTTATTTAATTTTTTGTATTTTTCTTTGTAAGTTAACAATCAATATATCAATATCAATATATCAATCAATATATATATATATATATATATATATATATATATATATATATATATATATATTGGAGGTCTCTCCTTAACTCTCTCTCCTAAGCCCTCCTTTATATTTATATATATATATATATATAAAGAGGAGGGCTTAGGAGAGAGAGTTAAGGAGAGACCTCCTTTCATATTTATCTATTTTTTTATAATTTTGATATATTTTTAAAAGATTTCAACACATTAAATGCTAAAACTTTCATTTTTTTAATTTAAATTAGAAATCATCAACCAATATATACCTATTATTATTTACCTTGCATTTTAATTATTCAATGAATCCAACAAATGTTTTATTAAGTTTATAAAATTATTATTATTTTTATTTAATTAATAAGGTTTATTAAATTTATGAATTTATTATTTTTATTTAATTTTTTGTATTTTTCTTTCTAAGTTAACAATCAATATATCTATACTATCTTATAAACCAGATTTGAGAAAAGTCTTAAAGTCTTAAAGACAACCTTTAAAGCCTAGAGTACAACCTTCTAAAGCACAAAGTCTTAAAGTCTCAAACTACTTTGTATGCGTCATGTACAAGCCTTCAAAGCTTTACCTTTTTTTAAAATAGTGTGTATTCCCGAGGACTTCCCTGTACCAACAACACCCAATGCTCTCATCAAACGACGATTCAAATTTCAAGGTCTCCAACACTCTCCCATCACTCTTATCAGTCATGATAAACTCGAGAGATTATTTCCCCAATACAACGATTCAAGCTCCCAATATGATGTTTATTGATTCAAGATCCGTTAGGGTTCTCTTCAATTCCGTCTTCCGTTTCCATCCTCTCTGAAGATTGTCTTCTCGATTGTCTTCAAGACACGCTTTGATTCTACTCAGAAATTATGTTTCCAAGAGACACGCTCTCATCATCCCAAAGTGACGATTTAGAAAAATCGATTCTTGAAACAATGATTCAAACTCCCGGTTTGATTCAAGACGATATATGTATAAGGTTAGGGGTTTGATTATCGTGTTAATTTCTCTACCGATTCACTCTCGATCAATCTCCTTTCCACCGATTCCAATCGAGGTAATTTTTTTTGTTTTCCATCCTTACTACTGTGTGTTGATTTCTCTAGCGATTCTATTACAGTTGGAGTTCGAATTAATTGTTTTCCTTTACCAATTTTGTCAGCCTGTCATTTGGTTTATATATGAATTTTGATTTGTTTTGATTGTATCAGACGTCTTTTGATTGTAAGACGAGGAATCCAACTTGGGCATCTGTAAGCTACAGGATATTTCTTTGTATTGATTGCTCTGCCACTCATCGTAGCCTCTGTGTTCATATCATCTTCGTTAGGTGATTGCCTTCTTTATGTTCGTGTTGGGTTTCTTTTTCTCCTCATTCTCAACTAATTTGTTTGTTCTACTTTAAATGTGAAAGGCTTTTATGCTTTTCTAACTTGAAGGGTTAACTATCTCTTTATCTCTCGGTCAAGCATATGGCTATTTGTATGTTATTTGTAGAATTTTTTTGAAATCAGTTTAGATATTTCAAAGCTCATATTCTATTGTTAGGGTTATCTGTTTTCCAAACTTTATCAAATCATGCATTCTATGACAGATTACACTGGTTCTACTTCATGCATATGTGCATCAAGATATTATTTTTATGTTGACATAACTCTTCTTGTGAGTTATGAGATATATAACTTTAAAAAATTTATTTTATATGCTTGTTTCAGGTTTTGCACTTTGTTAAAGAAGGCATACTGAGAATTGCTATTGTTCAACATAACCTGCTTCAAAGTTATTGTTTTTGAGAGGTGATCACTTCCACACTTTTAGCTTATACGTAATTTAGTTTTTATGTTGAAGTTAAAATATAGGTTGTCAATTCTCTACATAAGTTGGAAGCATTTGATGGTGGATTAGGTCTTTCTGGATACACATATCAGGCACTTATGAATATTTTTCCTTGAAGGTATGTTTGTTGACATTATTACTTCAAGTACTCACTTTTCTTCTGTTTTTTCCCATCGTACGTTTCTTATTGATGGTTGCTTATTTTGCAGGCCTTCAAATATTTTTGTTTTCATGTTTTTGCATTGCTTTTGTGCCTCATTGTAATGGGCATATAAATGGGTTAAAGTATATCACGGATGAAATTAGCTTCTATGAGATTGAGTACTAATTGCTAAAAAATTATTCTTAACAGATCGAGAAATGGGCATATAAATGGGTTCAAAATTCAATCCTTTTTCTTTAATGAGTTCCTGCTATTTTTTTTGCAATGAGTTGTTTCTATTTTTCTGCAGTCTTCTGTTTGGTCTTGATGTCATTTGAACAATATGAACATGCATTATATTGTGACCGTTAACACAATTTTTTAGGTGAGTGATCCGAAGAATTCGCCGGGACCGGGGAAAAGGGAGCTCTGGTTGGCTACAAAACAAGCTTTGCAGCTGTTGTAGGATAATTACCCTGAATTTGTGGCAAAGCTGGTGAATTTGTACCCCCAAATTGTGTAGATTTTAAACTATTGGACCATTGGTTACTGGTCTATGGTTTGGTTGTTTAAATGAAAAGGGTTGAATCTTGTAAGATAAAGAATGTCATACTCATTTTGTGTTAAATAATTAGAGCTTTCATTAATGTTTTGGGAGATTAATTGTTGTTTTTAATTAGTGAAATCTATTGCATGTGAAATCCTAATATGAAAAGTTGGGAACTTTGGCAGCACTAACTTGTATGAGGTGAGAATGAGGTGGTTTTGGTGGACCTAAAGATAATTAGGCATATTCTTTATGAATTTGGGGTTTTAATTGATTGATAAAAAGCATGTAAAAGACTATGAGATCAATGTATCATCTTAAAGATATACTTTCTCTATTCAAAAAATGAATCTTGAATGTATCATGTAAAAGACTATGGGGTTTTAATTGGTTTTTTTATGATTGTAAGTTGGTAGATTAATTTATGGAGTAATTATTCTACTTGATGCACACAAAATCAAATGCTTAATTAGATTTCATTGATTGTTGTGATGTGATAAGCCGTAATTCTTTTTGTGGGGTTTTATCTATGAAGGTTTTCTATCAATGTTCCGTGGTGGTATTTGGCTTTCTATACAACGATGAGTCCATTCATGACTCAAAATTCTAAGAGCAAGGTTGTGTTTGCCAGCCCTGCAAGAACTGCCGAAGCCGTTTTCAAGTATGTTGGTTTGTTTGTTCCTTGAAATATTTTGTTGCAATTTTATAAATCTAAAAAGAAATTGTCGTTGCATTTGGTTTTTGAGTTTGAAGTTGGTTTTTTTGTCACCTTCTCACGTAGATATGTGAGTCCAGAGCATGTTCCAAAACAATATGGTGGGCTTAGCGTGGATTATTGCGACTGTAATCCACAATTCACGATTGATGATCCAGCTGCGGTTGTTACTGTTAAACCAGCCACCAAACAAACTGTGGAGATTATCGTGAATGAGGTATAATTACATTCTTGCCCTTTATAGACTATTTGTGTATTTATATTATATTACCTACTTTATGCTTATTATGAAATAGCTTATAAGCTGAAATGGCATTAAAATAGATTGTGGTTTTCATAGGACAGGCTCAGAAACACTTCATCTGACACAATGTTGGCACACTTTAACAAATATCTTTCAGCTGTTTGCTTTGTCTAAGCTTAATTATGCACAAGCACTTATGGTTTTTATCACGATTGCGAGGACAATTAATAAATTGTCTACATTCTTTTATTTCGTGGTTTTATCAATGGCCTTTTTTTCCTGTAAGATCATTATATTAAAATGATCATTCTATTAATAGGTTAATTTCTGATGGGTTTTGATATTTTTTTACAGGAGAAGCTTAGAGAAGGAAGAGAAACAATTGTGTGATGGTAGCCTTTGAACAATTGTGCAGATCCATTTGACTGTTATTACAATGTCCTTTAGCCAACGGCACTGCAATAATCATTTTGGAAGCTATGGAATGTAATGATTTCAAACATCTTGATGATCTTGGCTGCCAATTTTTAGCTGTTAGTTGGTGGTTAATCATGCTTCAGATGTTATCCTGTTTCTCTCCAATCGATATTTTTTCCCTACTGGTTGAATTTTTGTTTGATGAGCTATGGATTGTGGTTAGATTGCAGATTTTGTTTGATCAGTAGTGGTGATATAATGAAGATGGAAAAATGGATTGGTTCTGATTTCTTTCGTTCGTTTTATTTGCAAAAGAAAACTTGGTTTGCTGCTGTTTTGGTTGTACTTTATGGGAGGAAGAATGTGCAGGCTTGGCAACTTGTGTGATGGATCCAAAAATGTGGATTTAGTAATCTTTACTATTTTTTTTTGTGTGTGTGGGGTGGGGTGGGGGGTGGGGTTATCAATTTCTAAGGGTTTTTTAAATGAAAATTGAGGAGTTTTGGAAATGGAGATTGGAGATTCTGGAATGTTAAATTAGAGTTTCATGAAATTTTCATGAATGGAAGATATGTTTTTATATTCTCATCATTGCATTCACGGGGAAAAATTGTCAACTTTTGTCATATTTTTTCGGTAAGGTAAATGAACCGATAAGTAATTACCGGGTAATGGTCGATAAATAATTACCGGGTAATGGTTTAGTAAACGGACCGTAAGTACAAATCCTATATTTATAATGTCTTAAAATCACTTCTAACAAAACCAACAAAGCTTCAAAACCGTTTACATTTATGATTCCCGCTGCATTGCGCGGGTACAGGACTAGTATATATATATAAAGGAGGGCTTAGGAAAGAGAGTTAAGGAGATGCCTCCTTTATAATTCAAAACTTTTATTTAACTTTTGTAATTTTTTTTGGTTATGCTAACAATCAATATATTTTTTTAGTTATGCTAACAATCAATATATCAATATATATATATATATATATATATATATATATATATATATATATATAAAAGAGGGCTTAGGAGAGAGAGTTAAGGAGATGTCTCCTTTCATATTTATCTATTTTCTCATTATTTTGATTTATTTTTAAAAGATTTCAACAAATTAAATGATAAAACTTTTCATTTTCTTTTTTAATTTAAATTAGAAATCATCAACCAATATATACCTATTATTATTTAAAATTTTTGTAATTTTTTTTGGTTATGCTAACAATCAATATATTTTTTTATTTATGCTAACAATCAATATATCAATATATATATATATATATATATATATATATATATACTAGGCGTGATCCCAGCCGTCCATAGACGACCCTCTACCCACGGGTCCTGTAAGTGCAATGTTATGATTGTATGCTAAATGTATGAATTCAGATAGCTAAATTTGGAATATGTCGTACGTGCTAATATTGTAGTGAACAGAAGACATCAGAATTGAGGCTTTATCCATTTCTTGGTTGGTACATATTTGCCTTTACAAAAGTATTGTTGGTTATAGCATAAGCATCCTACTTGCATGTGCTTTTGGTTTTCATTTTTGTTGGTTGTAGCATAAGCATCCTACTTGCATATGCTTTTGGCTTTCGTTTGAATGTATTTTTCAAAACGAGTTCAAAATGCAAAAGTCTTTCTTTATCATTCATGTGATTACTTATGCTTCTTGGTTGATAGGTCTGTTGTTTCTATTGGTTTCCTTTTTTTTTGGAATCTATTTTTAGCTGTGTATGTGAGCTTTGTCCTTCTTCGGTCGTGTGTCGATTAATGAGGATATTCTTGTTTATGGTTGTCGTTGATACGTTGTCTCGTAACCTCTTGCAAAAGTCACAACCACAATTGTCTGGCCATTTAATTCTTCTCTGCAATGGCCTGTATGTTTCCACCCTGCGAGTAGTGAAAGTGGTTAACAATTATCTTTACACAAATGTACCATGAGGGTTCATTTCTCTATAGAAAGTGGTCAAATTTCTTTTGAGCAGCCACAAGGTATTATTAAACATGGAAACAACATAACCAAACATAAGGGACATAATTATTTTGCATTTTTGGGGGGGTTGGTTCCTCGTTCTCCCCAATATGCGTCTAAGAACCGCAAGAAAATGGTATTAACAGGTACTAAATAGTATCATCAAATTTTCCTCGAGAAGCAAGTGATATTCATGACATGGATCAGGCCCATATAAGTAATTAATCATCACCATAAAGTGGCGGTTTGTACTTTGTACCATCACATGCTCATATTTAAAATGTACTATGAAGGTTCATTTCTTTATATGAAAAAACCAAACATTTTGAAATTTTCATTTCATTAATGATTCACTTTCTTTTTAAGTATACAATACAGTACACCTATTCATGAGTAGTACTTCATTGAGAAACTGATAATTCTAGTTCTGTTAATATATATATATATATATATATAATATATATATATATATATATACGTGTGTGTGTGTGTAGAGAGAGAGAGAGATGAAAGTGACAACAAACAAGACAACTACAAATCAATTGCCAAAAGATATGAATAGGGATTTTGCATCTACTGTCATCATAATGCACATTGATAAGTTGTCAATGTTGGTTAGGTTACGTGTCAATAATTTAAATTTGATTGGATTTGGTTTTGTGTTCAACCTAACTTATGGCATCAAAAATTCCAATCTAAGTCGATATGAAAATGGGCTATCGTATCTATTTAAGCCTAAACCATGTATTTGGTTATTAGTGAGTCTGTTCTTTTTTGTGACATAAATTGAACAACCAGCCCCTGCATTTGCGTCTGTTAGCTCAAGCACTGGTTTTGAGTTCATACTATCATAATACTATGACTAAATTAGGAGCTACGTGGTTGGAAGTCCTACACTAAAAGTCTATAACTAATAGAAACAAAAAGGGATGAACAGGAAATGGATAATTTGCATATGTACGGTAAACGAACCTAAGAAACAATTTCTTAAAAATTAGCTATATTGGTAAAAATATAAAGTTATGGAGGTGGAATGTAACTAAAACCTAATTGCTAAAATTATAAATAATAATAATAATAAATAAAAACATCATATCTTTCATTTTCGGTAAGAAATTGCTTGTCATAGTGTGTTTTCTTCCTACATTTTCGTACAGACAATGGTTTGTGTGCAACGGGAAATCCCAGTACAACATTAGGAGTAATAAATTAAAGATAGCATGATTAATTACCTTGGTAAATAGGCGATGTAAATCAAATCAGGCGGGTGATGCACGATTTGGGGTATCCAGCAGATCTTGGATGCCAACAAGAAGTTGTTTGACTGTTATAGCTGCCTACAAATATAAACATTACCAATGAAATATAAACATCAGCAAAACGCATGAGATCATATGAGAAGTGCCAATTTTAACCCATGATAGTTTAATTATCTGCAAGTATGGAAGATGCATTGTCTTGGGGATCTTTTAATCTACTTAGGGGAACATGTGAGTATTCAGAAAACAATATTCAAAATATTGAGACATATAAAGTTTCCTAAAAAAAGGCCTTAACAAGAAACCACAAATACCAAATCCATGGCCATTATCAATCATGCGTCATCGAACCAACTGATATAGAAAATCGTAGACAAAATGAAAAGGCCATACACCACTATATTTTACCTAATAAAGCCTTTTCAATTTCGTTCGGACCCAGAATTGTCCTCAAAAGCAGCGTAACACTTTAATGAAGAAAGCTTTGTAGAATGATACTCAGTTCCCTCGTACAGTTAGAGTCCATATCCTGAAAGAAATCAGAAATCAATGTTAACCCAAAAAAATATTGAATAGAAATCATTGAACCTAAGAAATTGTTTCAAGATTGATATTTTACTATGAAGATAATGGCACTCAATAATTTGATAATCATAGTAGGAAATTAATGTCCAAACAAAATGTAAAAACAACCTAACCCATTAAACAAACATGTCTAAAGAACCCCAACATTGATCATCATCGTCAAGAACAACAAACATAAATAGAAATGAACCCATGTTTGGATTCTCGTTCAAAATACGCAAACATTATCCAACCAAGAAAAAAAGACACCTTTTTACTGAATCTTGAAGAAGCGTTAATGAAAAAAGAAGTCTTTTGTGGATTTTTTTAGCAGAGGGCAAAGGGAGGTACTTCCAAGAAACAAAGGGGGTTTTGTATTGGGGGTGCTTATTGCTTATTACTTGCACCCAACAGGAGCAACCTATATAGAATAGCAAATTGGAGTTGAATACATTAAATTACCTCAGTTAATCGATTAGGGTTTCTCCCATCAGAGTTTACCCTTCAATAGATCTAGAAAACCCTTGAAGAGCATACGTAATCCAATCCGTGATGGAGATGGACAACCAAATCAATCTTCGACGGTGAATTTCGAGTTTCGGGTATACAAAGAGTATCGATCTCCGTTTTTCGCTGATGCTGGATGAGGAAACTGAATATCGAGCCTCGACTGCGTCTGAGATGAGCGGTTTAGCATTTTATCCATTTTTAGAATAAAATTAGACTTTGAAGCCGTGAACTGAATAAGCATAAAACCCCAAATTCAGCATCGCATGAAACCCACGAACTGTAATTACAGAGAGATGGTTTCAGGATTGAATTTATACTAACTAAAGAAATAATTACCAATTGAAATCAAACTGATTTCAATTGATGATGACATCGACCACTGATCAAAACCCTCGAACAATCAAGAAAATGTACAACCGATAAGAACACAGTGCAGGCAAAATCAAAGCATGCAATCAGTCAAACAAGTGATAAGCAAGAAAATAAAGCAAAACCAAATCAAAACCCCCAAAGAAAACAAGATGTTAACGAAAACCCACATGGAAGAACACAAATTCTCATGTATAAATATACCCAGAATCGAAAAGATGCTGAAAAAAAAAAGAAAATAGCGGCAGACTTACTTCAACTTTTGCCGTTTGGAAGAAGCTTCGAAATCGAGGCGAGTCTCTTGCGTTTTCTTAACGGTGGCAGAGAGCGATGGTGGCGGTCGATTTGGGGTTTGTTCCGTAGAGGTTTTCTCATGTGTTTATATTATAAATAGTTAATTATAAAATGCAATGTTATGATTGGATATTAAATGTAGAGACAATGCAAACTTTGATTACATAACACTATGATTACCTCGTTCCCAAACATAATACAATATCTGCCTTTTCACACTGCCTGTGCTGGATTCATCTCTTAAGGGGGCAATGCATCCTACAAGAACACAGAGCATCGTAGGATTAAATGTTTTATCTGCCATGAGCTTCTAAGTTTAGTGATAGTAAAGTTTTTGGTCTAGATGATAATGATTACCTATAAATATTTTTTCGATCATTGCTCAAGACAATCTCTCACGATGATTCTAACATGGCATTCTATTTCATAGTTTAATACAATAAATTATGTTCCACTTTTTGCATCAAAATCATTCATCTAAAGCTAGTTTGCACCACATGTAACTTAGTACCATGAGCTTAAACGAAAACCAAATTTTTTATATAGTAATCACTTCCATTTGCTACCAAGTCCAGGGTCAAGTGTAGCAAATAAGAAGATGCCATTAGTTACCCCATGGAAAGATAGGCAGATAAAAAAATCTTGTTTGTGTCAAGCTTTGGTTCAGTAATGCACGAGATAATACCTCCCAATTAAGAACTGTGTCCTTAAGTTTAAGAACAAAATCTCCATTGGAGCACCATCGTGATGTCTCCTTCAGTCCGACAGATTCAACCTCAAAGTCTCGAAAGTACCTTCTCAGGTGAAAATGATAAAATTGCTTCTAAGAAACCAGTTTCCAAAGCTTAATGAAAGTTTTACAGTAAGTGCAACAACTTATGGCCGATACTCTTATACTTGAGCACAAGTTTAAATGAAAACCCACTATAAAGTTGAACAAATAGAGTGAAATATTAAAAACCAAAAAAGCAATGTATTAGAATAATAGGATGAACTCTTACTCAACACGACAGGAAGTGCATCTTTCCATGAAGGAATTCCCATACAATTCTGACAGCTTTTCGCTTGGAATTCCAGATCGAAGATGGAGGCCATCAATGTTCTGTAATTTAACAGCAGTGAGCATAAAGTCGGCATGCTTGTTGACACTTGGTTTGTTAGATTGTATGATGTTATATTTGTAATAGATTGTATGGCTTTATATTCAGAAAATTGCAACCTTTTCTGCTTACAAGTACTTTCAGTTAGAGATAGACTTATTAACTGCAACTTGATATGAGAATGCCACCTCAAATCCAGTGATCAAGTTCGCGTCTAAACAAGCAAAGCAGATAAGATACAAACAGATTTGGGGCCGAAATGAATGGCACAGGCAACACCTTATGCCTCCTTGAAATGATTATCTGGTAATATGAACTGCAAAATGTAAGCAACATGGTTAGACTAATAGATTATTATTTTAAACTATGTAAGATATCGCAGCTAGAAAGAACAGACTATGACCAGGCTACCTAGTACCTATACGTAGAAAACGAAAAAAGGAAAAACAAGAAAACTGAAATTTGAATACTTTTAACAGACACCTCATGGCAAACTAAAATAGGATTCGCAAACATCACATTTGAAGAGAGGGAGGCTTGATGGGGCTACAAGCCGGTTGTCCCTGATGAAGACGTAAACTATAAAATGGTAGCAGATTAGATTATATATAGAAAAGAAGGCAGGGGATTCATACTTGGCTAATAACAAATTTAAGAATGCCAGCTCTCTCTAGTTCAATCAAAGCCATATGGGTCATGCTTTCCATAGAGGTTTTTTAATAGGATTGTGAGCTTTTGCATTGCTTGATTACGAATTGATTTTCAGCTTGGTGCTTCAAAGTTGTTATCCACCGACTTGCGCAAAATGCAAAACCAGATGATATATGTTCTCGGAATAGCTCATGAACGTATCCGTTACATACCTCATTATGCTCCACCCATGTTATTTGATCATAATAAATATTAAGCAAATACCCAAACTCATAAAAAACTTTCAGCAATTTCATGCATCCACAAGAAAATATGAGTTCAATATATAAAGATTTCAGTTTTATATACCCTTGAGAATCCATCATCCATTTGCTCAACCAAACAACCTGAAGGCTTTATGTAATACTTCAAACAAGGGATATCTAAAGAGGCATCAACAGTCAACCAGATATGATCATTCTCATTTCTACTTCTTCTCAAGAAATATGTCTGATGTCTCCCTTTGTGTAGGAATTGGGGTTGGTAAGCCGAATTCAGCCTTCATCTGAATGACAACAATAACTAACATTTGTATTTAGAGAACTTAATTTAACCATTTAGTTTTGCTTCGCATATGTATAGTGAAGCCATTTGCTTTTTTTAAACACACACACACATATATATAGAGGGAGGTTCAGGGGAAATTGTGAAGGTAAAAGAAATCCAAACCTTCATTGCAAAAAAACATTGTGAATGTAATTGTGAAGTTTCAAGTGCAAAAATGTGGTCTCACGAGTCTCACGAAAACAACTTGGTCACACATGATCCCAAGTCTCTATTACATATATATGTATGTATGTATGAGCTGTCGTGAAGATGGCGTTTTGCTTTAGATCGAGCTTTAGGTTTCCAGATACGATTAATACTTTGGAAATTAAATCGAATAAAGAATGAACAAAGATCATCGAATGTCCAACTGCACATAGCTAGTAATACCAAGTTAATTAGCATTGTTGTGCAGGCATCAGATTCTATACATGTATATAAGATTCTCTATATATATGATCATTTATAATTTGCTGTTTGCTTTTTTGTTGTTTTCTTTGTCCCAATTTCGATAACCACATTCAAGAATGTATATATATTTATGATCATTTATTTGATAAATAAAATATTAAATGAACATTTGGTTTCAAATTGAAAGCTAAAAGTGTGGAATTTGGTGATCATATCTACCTGCACTTTATAATGTAAAAGAATGGTGTAAAGTGGTGATGTGGGTGTGCAAAAAAGTGTTGGATTTCTTTGCAAATTAATTAATAATGATATTTGACTGAGCAAGTGACAACATACCCAAACCAAATACATAAAAATACATTTATATATATAGGTGAAGTATTGTGTGAGAGGTTGAGGTTAACGTGAGAAGCGTGACCAGTGGATCTGAACCGTTGATCACTTTTAATCTCATGCTCGCCTATGAATTGCGCCTTAGAAGGGAATTGATCTGGTGCATCTATGTGCATCTCATCCTAATATGCGTCCATTTCTCATCCAAAGGTTGATAACCACTTCTCACGCTTCTTACGTTAACCTCAACTTCTCACCGGAACCCAACCGTGTGTGTATATATATATATATATATATATATAACATGTTCATATATTGTTACCGTTCACTTAATTAATGAAATTTCAGCCAGGATTGTAGTGTGACTACTTACTTCTGCTGTCACTAATAAATTACAAGACTTTCTCTGCCCTTTATGATCTTCCAAGATGACAGGATCGAAACTCAAACAAGAATTTAAATAACACACTCAGAAACTTATGTTAAAGAAGTTGCGGAAAAACACTTTAATAGAAAATCAATGGAACAGTATATAAAAACTCAAATCATAAGTTTATATTGCATAAAACTTAATGATTACACACAAAACCTCAATCTGTTGAACAGGCTCAACAGACGTTCTATACTTCTCTATAGAAAGGATCTAAACTATTCTTGAGGTTAATTCTCTCTTAAACAAAACGTATGAATAATTGTTAATTCTAACAAAGACTTCTATACTATATATACAGAGTTGATTACAAGATAATTATCAAAATAAAATTGATCTTCAACATCAATACCATAATTATCTTCAGCCTTATCTCCAGTTCATCTTTATCTTCAAGTCATCTTTATCTTCATAAGCAACACTAACCATTTCCAGCAGTATTAATCATCCAGAAGCATTAACATCCTCAGCAGTATTAACTATGCTTGCAGTAGTAATCTTCAGCAGTACTAACTACTAGCAGTACTAACTCTCCAAGCAGTACTAACTATTCAAGTAGCAGCACTAACTTTTCAAGCAGTATTAATTCTACTAGCAGTTTTAAAATTACAAGCAGTAGAATACCTTTCAACTAGCAGTAGTATCCATCCTTAGCATATTCAGACCCAACACAAGACCTTCAACTAAACACAATAAACATAATTTCAGCACTTCTTTTTCTTGTTTTTCTCTCTCTTTTTCTTTAAGATGACAAATCTCGTTCACCTAGGAGTTGACTCATACTAACCGATTTGACCGTGTCTACCGTGTCTACTTTAGAAGGTGTCTAATTTTAACTTAATAAGATTAAAAGGTGGTTAACTTATTTTGTTGAACTATATTAAAATGTTTGATTTTAACTTAATACTAAAAGTTTGTTATAAATAATCGATATATTATATCTGGTGTTTTATTAATTTTCACTTTTCTATATCAATTTTTATTTTGTTAATTTATATATTGTTAACATATTTGAAAACAATTAAAACGTTAGTATAGTATAACTATAATTAAAAAATATAGACCTTATTTGTAAGGATGGCATAAGTAAAGTGGATAACAATCAAAATTTTCCAAAAAATGTGAGATAAACACCCAAGAACCAGACCAAAGGGTGTGTGTTTGATCCCAGAGGTGTGTGTTTGATCCCAGATTTTCAATCAAAATTTAGAGTTGGACTAAACCAAGAACCAACCATTTATCATGGTATCTGGTTTGGCTTTTTAGTTTTTTTTTTCAAACCAACTCATGCACACCCCTAGAAGGGACCACTATCTATATCTATATGTATACAATCAACACAACTAAATCATATAGTATGAAAAAGAACTTGTACCTTTGGATTATATTCTGCATTACGAGCTTGGAGCGCAATTGCCTTGTGGTCTAGCTTGCAATCGAAATTGACAGTAGACACGATGTTCCTAAATGTACAGAGAATTACTGTTCATTAGTAACACTACATCAAGAATAGCAGATTTCCGTCACTCGAGAACACAATTTGCTCATTACAAGAAATACGACTGTTATCTCCAAACATTGTAGACTACCCCATTTAAAACAAAATAAGTAGAATGTGACAATGCAAGTTTAATGTCACTATATAGCAGGAGAAAATCATAAGGGTTAGCTCATTAAAGGCCAAAGTCAGAAGTGAAATTGTAAGTTCTTGCAGTATATAAAATCTTTTTTCCCAAGTTTGACTTTCGGGATCAAATCATGCATCTCTCGAATCAGCATTTCAAGAATGGCTGTCAGCTCATGACCGAACAAATAATCCCTATAAAAATTACATGAACTAAGTACCATGAGCTGAAACCGATTGAATATCATAATTGCCTTGACTTACCATAAGCAATTCCTATAAAAATATAAACGCAAACACAAATAAAATAAGCCTTCAGGTGATGAACAAAGAAGAATATACTTAACTAATCACAAGAACAACATCTTGTCCCATTGACCATCTGCTACACCTTGACCATATCACAAACAAAAAGATCCTTGATAATCATGTGGCCACACAATGGTATTGCATCAATAAATTCTACTCATACATCCACAACAACATGAATAAGGAATTTTAGGGCAAAATTTATTAGAATTGTATAATACAATTTATAAAGATATTTGAGAAGGATACACAATATGATGATGATGATGTATATTCATTCCATAAGGGACTCCATTCCTAAGTGAAGATTCATGCAATTTGTTTCATCAATCAAATCTTACTGTACTGATTTTGATAACTATGCTTTAGACAATTGAACATTCAGTTTATTGGTTAAAAAACATCCTAACCAGTGGCCTTTTATATGAATCAACATAGTTTCAATATTTACCCAAATTGAACAGCCTAAGCCCTGACGTATCAGCTTTGCATTTAACATACTTTGCAACTTGGCTTTGCTGTGATCATAGATTTTATCCACCAGGTAGTACTCATGATAAGATCTGTCAACAGTGATGACATAGACTCCACACCTTTCAAACAACATCCAATTTTCTATTCTTTGGAATTTATTCTCTAGATGCAGATCTCTGACCACATGTTGAACTCTGCTAGGATCAAACATCATGCACAAGTACTCGATGGCTAATTTGATTAAGCTCATTTAAGCTCCTGTTAAGTCCTTTTCATACAAGCTCATTCCAACCTTGAACATTTCTTCTAAGTCTGATCTGGAACAACTTCTGATGATTTTGCCCCAAGTAGAGTAAATCTCATACTTGTCTCCCATCCTTTTAATCCTGAAGTATTTCTTCCTTTGATCTTCCAGGACATCCCAATAGATAATTTCAGGAGCTTGGACTGATATTGGATCAACTTGTACAGGTTCTTCATCTGTCAAAGTCATGTACAAATGGACTTGTTCATTGCATTGTTGATTGGACTGTTCTGGATTCTGCTATGGTTCTGCTGAAGGTTCTGCTTTTTCACTTTCCTTCTCCTTTTCAACTTCTTCCATTCTTGGCCTCTTTGACTTTGGCTTGGTAGCAATAGATTTCTTTCTTTTTATAGCTCCAATCTGTTGAGCTAATGTCTCTTCTTGCTTAGCTTCTGACTTTTCTTTAATGGGAGTGCCTTCTTCACTTTCAGGGAAGGGTTGTTGTATGTTGAGATCATGCCTCTCTTTCATCTTCCTTTCAGCTTCTTCCCTTTGAGTGGAGTCCCCTTTCAGATTGGCCATCTCCTTCATATACATCTCCTCTATCATACCATAAGGCAGGTTGGTAAACATTCCTTCAGGAACTCCAAGAGCTCCTTTCAGGAAGTTTATCACTTTCCTTCTCTCTTGATTAGCCAGGAAGGTCTTTGAAGGTTGTCTTTGTATTTTCTTTAATGCCAACCTTTGCCTTGAAGCCTTCTGTGTAACTATCTTGGCAGCAGCTGCAACCTTCAAACTCTTTTGATACTCTTCATTGAGCTTTATAGACAGATCTAGAGCAATCTGTCTATCTTTTGCAGTTTGAGACTCTTCTTCTTGTGTTAATTCAACTTGCAGCTTCTTGGCTAGCTCCTCATCCAGCTCTATCTGTTTCTGCTTCTTTTGAGGTTTCTCAGGCTCAACCACTTTCTCTTTTCCTTTCTTTTTGATTTCAGCCTCACTGATCTTTTTCCTTTTCTGTTCTGATCCTCCTTCTTTAATGACCACTCCCTTAGCCTTTTGAGTAGCCTTGGAAGTGTCATTCTTTGTGTTAGATCTGTTTTTATAGTAATCATTGTATTTATTTTCTAGCCTAGTATGTTCTTAATGTTCTATCTGTTTTGTAAAGGCTTGGGGTATTTAAGTCCCCTTAGAGCCTTTGTTTTGTAACTTTGGAATTCTGATTTTAATACATCTGATTACTTTGCACTTCCATACTTTCTCTCTCTACTTTCTCTCTCTAAAGATTTAGAGATTCTTGGACTCTCAATTGGTATCAGAGCAATCTGAATCTTGAGAGGATTGAGAGTTTGTATTTTCGAATCTGAATTGGTGATTGAAATCGAAAATTTGATCGATTTTCTTGAAGTTTTCAAGAAAATCTCGTTTTCTTGATTTCTCATCAAATTTGGATGTGTTTGTGATCAATTGTGTTTGTTTTTGATTTCAGTAGACTCGTTTTTGTTAATCGATCTCTTTTGTTTCAAGTTGTTTTACAAGAAAATCAAGTTTAGATCATCAATTTTTGAGTTTAAAAGTTTTCTGGAAAAACATGAGTTCGGTACTGTTTCATTCTAGATTTTTGGATTTTGTTGATTTTAATCGATATTGTTGATCAAAAGTTGTTAGAAAGGTGTTTTCGATATTAAGTGTGTGTATTTCATGCATAAATTTCTTGGTTTGATTTGATCTTGCGAAAATTTGTGAGTTGGTAAAGTTTGCGCTTCATTCATATAAGTTTGCGCTTCATTCATGCTACTTTGCGTTTCATTCATGTATTTTGCTTAAAGTTCTTTGTGGTCTAACTCTTGTGTTAGTGAATTTTCAGGTTCGCGGTTCACGTTGGAAACGCAAAGCTTATAGTTTCTCGGCTCTAGTTGAATACGCAAACTATCAGTTTGCATTTCACTCTGTATACGCAAAGTATACTTTGCGATTCTCTCTTCAAGCAAAAAGATCTTCGTGCATCAAGTTTTCGCTTCTCTCACCCGCAAAGTCTACTCACGCAAAGCATCATCTTGCGTTTCACTTAGCAAACGCGAAGTTCAGTTCGCGGTTCTCTCTTGAAACGCAAACCTCTAGTTTGCGCGTCTCCCATACTTAGAAAATTTTCTAAATTTTCTGATTTTTTCACAAGATGTCTTTGCAAGCACAACTCTACAAGAATGACCTCATGATGTCTTTGGGGTCTGATACTCGTCAACCTGTACTCTTCAATGAGAACGAATTCGAACAGTGGCAGGATCGGTTTATCAATTTTATTGAAAGACAACCGAATGGGGAAAACATGATGAAATCTCTGAATGAGGGGCCAATGAAAGTGATCCCTACTACTGCAACTACTCCAGCTATAACAGTTGAAAAAGCTTTAAGAGATTATGAAGCTGAAGAGCTCTTAAGATATCAAGCAGACAGTCAGGCTAAGTCAAATTTGATCCTTGCTCTTTCCAACTCCATCTATAACAGAATCGATTGCTTCAAACATAACTCAATGCTGATGTGGACACAAATTGAGAAGATTATGCTTGGTACTGCAATGTCTACTCAGTTACGACAGATCAGGTACATGAACAACTTTGAAAAGTTCAAGGCCAAGGATGGGGAAAGTTTGAAAAATGTTTTTGATCGATTCTGGGCTGCTATCAATGATCTCTACAAGATTAAAGTTACCAAGACTGAGTTGGAGGCTAACTTGAAGTTTCTGAACGCTTTACAACCTGAGTGGAACAAGTCATGCCACAGAATGAGAAACGATGTCAGAATCTCAACCATGCCAATTCAGGAGTTATAAGAAATCTTGATGACAGATGAATCTATGGTAATGGAGAAGAAGACGAAAATGGATAAGAAGAACAAGCCTCTGTCAGTAGATCCCATTGCTCTTCTAGCTAGCCAACTGGCTGAGCAAGCTTTGACTGAATCAGCTTATGATGGATCAACGGATGATGATGGCGAAGCTTTAGAAAAGGCAATGATACTTTTGACTCAGCACTATCAGAAGAGATTCAAGCACAGATCTGGTTCAAACAACCTGCGGTTTACTTCTGGTTCTAAAAAGATAGAACCTGGTACTCCTTCAAAGACATACACTCCAAAGTATGAACCAGCTAAGGTGGTTGAACAGAAGAAGGATGAGAAAAAGGTGATGAATTTCTTTAACTGTGGAAAGCCTGGACATATGGTTAAGGATTGCAGAGTCAAAATGGTAAAGGATGCTGCTTTTTACCAAAAGAAATTGGCTCTAGCTGAAAAGAAGGAAAGTGGAACCATCCTGTTGGCCGAAGAAGAATACTGGTTGGATCATTCGGACAACGAGGCTGAAAATGAGAAAACTATGTGCTTTATAGGTGATGACAAATCTGATGATGAGGAAGAGGATACATCATCTGATGGTTATGAGGTAATATCTACGTTTAACTATAATTTCTTCTTATCTCAAATGAATGTTTTTATCACTGCTTTGCATGATTTGCGCTCAAAGTTCGTTTCTGAAAAGTTTAAAAATCAAGAAAAGTCTGATTTAATCGAAAAACTGCAAATTTCTTTAAAAGATGAAAAGTCAATTTTAATTGACACAAAAGAGAAATTTAATAAGCAGTTGGTCGAGTTAGAAAATTCAAATCAGACTTATCGTGATTCGTTGATTGAACTGACTTATTCAAATAAAATTCTTTCTGACAAGATAATTATTTTAGAAAGGAAATTGTATAAAAGAGAACAGTCTGAGCAAACCATTTACATGAATAAACCTAGGAGTGAAGAAGCCATAAAAGAAAAGTGGGGACTTGGTTTTGAAAACCCGCATTTTTTAAATCATGCTAAAAATGAAGTTTCTACTTTATACGAATATGATCATTTTACTCTTGCAAAATATGCTCCTCAGTTTAAATTCTTTTGGACAACTGAGAAACAAATTTTGGAAGATGAAAATGTGAAAAGGATGAAAAATAAGAGGATGGAAATGCCATTTGTTTACACCTCTGAAAATGCAAAATATTTTCCTGATCAATCTAAGAAATCCAGAAAATTTCAAAATATTTTAAATATCAACTCTTCCAATAAATCTTTATTATCAACAGATTTTGTGGATATTTTTGCTAACACTGATAAGGAAAATGTATCTTCGGTGTCTTATGATACTAAGAAATACATTCCGCCATTAGTGTTAGAAGAAAAAATTGTTGATCTTGAAGATCAATTGGAAGAACAAAATCTTCAAACTTGTTTAGAAAACGATTTATTTCTTTTTATAATGAAAACAAGTTTTGAAGATAAAATTTCTTCTGGATTGTCAAAAGATTCCAAGGAAAATGCTAAAGTTTTACAAAATAATGGCCATTTGCGTTCCACGTTGGAAACACAAACTGATAGTTTGCGCATGGAGTTGGACGCGCAAAGCTCAGTTTGCGCCTCCAATGGGAAGCGCAAACCTCCTCTAGACTTGTGCAATTTTGAAAATTTTCATTCCGAGGCTAGTTCTTCAATGACAAATGCTAAGACTGATTTCTTTGATAAAGTTTCTTCTTCTGATTCAATTATTGATAATTCTTTACTGCTAAATACTCAATTTTATAAAAAGAAGCGTAAAAGAAGAAGATCAAAGAAGTCAAAGAAACATGATACTGTCTTATCTGAAAATTCTAATGTTTCTGATTTTTCTTCTTCAGATCAGACTGTGAGGAAGTCACCAAGGCAGATTTGGAGGATGAAACAACAAATTTTAGAATCTGAACTGTTAGGAGTTAACTGTGTAGACAATCTTTGTGATACTGATACATTTGCTACATGTAATAAAAACCCGAAATATTCTTTTCAGCAAATGTTTGATATATCAAAGAATATCTCATATGCTTCTTCTAGTTCTGATTCTGATAATTGTGTTTTATCTTCTATTGATAATTGCTTTCATTCTTGCATGAAAATTAAATATGTGAAAAATAAAAGACATAAATCTAACAAGGGACCCATAAGCATATGGGTACCTAAAAAGGTGTAGTTTCTGTGTGTGCAGCTAAGTCGATTATGGTATCTGGACTCGGGATGTTCAAAACATATGACTGACAACAAATCTCTTCTGTCTAATTTTAAAGATAAATATTGCGGTCGTGTGAAATTTGGCAACTGTGAGACAGCTCCGATTCTTGGTTATGGTGATCTAGTTCAAGGAAATAACTGTCAAAAGAGTAAGCTACGTCGAGGGTCTAAGTCACAACCTTTTCAGCATAGGACAGTTCTGCGATAAAGACCTTGAAGTCAGCTTCAAATCCAAAAGAGTTGCAGTGAAGAATGATAATGGCAAGGATCTTCTGGTGGGAAAAAGACACTCAAATTTGTATACCATTGATCTTTCCAAGATCAAAATTCCTTCAGATATCTGCTTGCTTTCTAAAGCTTCAGTTCAAGAAAGTTGGATTTGGCACAGACGTTTAGCTCACCTCAACTTTAAGTATATGGATCGTCTGGTCAAGAATGATTCAGTGAGAGGTCTTCCAGTTCTCCGTTTCCAGAAAGACCATCTATGCCAGGATTGTGAGAAAGGAAAAATGAAGAAAGCTCCTCACAAGCCTAAACCTGAACACTGCACGTCGGCTATTCTTGATCTTTTGCATGTTGATTTATGTGGTCCGATGAAGACGAAGAGTTTAGGACATAAGAAATATGTTTTGGTGATTGTTGATGATTACTCCAGATATACTTGGGTAAAATTTCTGAAGTCAAAAGACGAGACTCCTGAAGTACTCATCAACCTCATCAAAATAACTCAGACAAATAAGCAGAAGCAAGTGAAAGTGGTAAGATCTGACAATGGCACTGAATTCAAAAACAGTACTCTTCAGGCATTCTATGAATCTCAAGGAATACAACAACAATTTTCTGCTGCACGTACTCCGCAACAGAACGGTGTTGTTGAAAGAAAAAACAGAACGCTTGTTGAGTCCGCCAGATCAATGCTTACTTATTCAGGTCTACCTTTGTCTTACTGGGCTGAAGCAGTGTCAACCGCCTGTCATACACAAAACAGATCAATTCTGCATCGTCGTTTCAACAAAACACCGTATGAACTTATGAACGAGATCAAACCGAATATCAAGTATTTCAAGTCATTCGGGTGTAAATGCTACGTTCTGAATGACAGGGAGAATCTCAACAAGTTTAGTCCAAAGGCAGACGAGGGTGTATTCGTGGGTTATTCTTCAAACTCTGCAGCTTATAGAGTTTTTCTGATCTCTGCAAGAAAGGTCATAGAGAGTGTCAATGTAAAATTTGACGAAGCTGCTGATTTGGTTTCTAGTCACTCAGGCTCAGAACCCACTTTTACTGGAAATTCAGTTTCTGAACAAATCAGTTCAGAACCTGCTCTTTCACCGAATAACCAGGATTCTTCTACTCCCTCTCCTAATCTTTCTGATCTTGATTTTCTGTTTGAAAATTTTTATGATGATGTGCCTAGATCTAACTCTGAAAATGTTTCTAATATTTTGAATCAGGCAACTGAGAGCTCATCTATTCCAAATTCCGCTGCAACTATCTCTGACAATGATGCTGCTCCAGTCTCTCCTATTCAACAAGAACCAACACAACAAGATTTTGTTCAATCAGACAATGTTCAATCAGAAACTGAGCTTATTCATGAAGAACATACTCAAGAAGAGTCAATTCAAGATCAACCTGTTCAAGAGGAATCACTTCAGGAAGAAGTACAGAATGATGTTATTCAACAAACTGTTCCCGAATCTGATTCAGAGATTGTTGAGATACCTCCTCCTCAAGTTGAAACTATTTCTATCTCTTCATCTAATGTAGAAGTTTCTGAACCTCCCTCTCTTCAATTAGAACTGGTTCAAGATGTAATTGATCCTCTCCCTCATACAACAAAATGGACAAGATCTCATCCAATTCATCAAATTATTGGAGATCCTCAAGCCAGTGTTTCTACACGCTCCAAGTCGGCTACTTCCAACGAATGTCTCTTCACTTGCTTCCTAAGCAAGATTGAACCTACAAAAGTTTCTGAAGCATTGGAGGACCCAGATTGGATTATTGCTATGCAAGAGGAACTTAATCAATTTGATGCGCTCAAAGTGTGGAGACTTGTACCAAGGCCGAAAGGAAAAAGTGTTATTGGCACTAAGTGGATTTTTAAGAACAAAGAGGATAAAGATGGTATCGTCGTGCGGAACAAAGCAAGGTTGGTAGCCAAAGGATATCGACAAGAAGAAGGTATTGACTACGATGAAACATTTGCACCCGTTGCCAGATTGGAAGCTATCCGAATGTTTCTTGCCTTTGATGCTTATCGCAACTTCACAGTATATCAAATGGACGTCAAGACAACATTTCTCAATGGCAAGCTGAAAGAAGAAGTATATGTATCTCAACCAGAGGGATTTGTTGATAAAGATCGTCCAGATTACGTATATTTTCTCGATAAAGCATTGTACGGCTTGAAACAAGCTCCAAGGGCGTGGTATGACGAGTTGTCAGCTTTCTTAGTCAAATCTGGCTTCACCAAAGGCTCGATTGATACTACTCTTTTTATATATCATTCGAACTTGGATATTTTCTTAGTACAAATTTATGTTAATGATATTATTTTCGGTGCTACTAACAAATCTTTGTGTACATGGTTTTCTGATCTTATGACCTCTAAATTTCAGATGAGCATGATGGGAGAAATCAATTTCTTCCTCGACTTACAAGTGAAGCAGCTTCCTGATGGTATCTTCATCAACCAGTCAAAGTATGTATTTGACATCTTGAAGAAATTCAAGATGGACAAATCTACTTCAATCGGAACACCGATGGCTCATGGTGCCAAACTCGGACTCGATCCAGATGGAAAAGCTGTGGATCAAAAGACATACAGAGGGATGATCGGATCACTGATGTATCTAACTGCCAGTCGCCCAGACATAATGTTCTCCACATGCGTATGTGCCCGATTCCAAGCTAAACCAAAAGAATCTCATCTTTTAGCAGTCAAACGCATTTTTAGATATATTAAAGGAACTCCTTATTTAGGATTATGGTATCCTAAAAGTTCTGACTATAATTTGATTGCTTATTCAGATGCAGATTTTGGTGGTAATCAATTAGACAGGAAGAGTACTTCTGGTCATCTTCAGTTTTTAGGTGACAGACTGATAAGCTGGGCGTCGAAAAAGCAAAACTGCGTTTCAATATCAACAGCCGAAGCTGAATACGTCGCTGCAGCTAGTTGCTGTGCTCAAGTGCTCTGGATGAAAACGCAACTTCGGGATTATGGGATGCTGTACAAGACAATGCCAATATATTGTGACAGCAAGTCCGCAATTGCGACATCGGTCAATCCAGTCCAACACACCAAGACCAAGCACATAGACATGAGATACCATTTTATAAAGCATCACGTGGAAGAAGGTACTATTGAATTGTATTTTGTACCAACTGAATATCAACTTGCTGATATCTTTACAAAAGCCTTAGATGAAAAACGTTTCAATTTTTTGCATTCAAAATTAGGCATGTTGAATTTAAAAGTTTAAATCTTTACAAATTTTATTCTATAAAGTAAAATTTTACAGATTTTCTTTCTTTTGAATAAAACGTATGTCTAGGATCTTTTACAAGTTCTTTGTTTATATTATAGTTTTATATGTTCAAATTTCAAGTCTTACAAAAGTCGAAAAGTCAGCAACATGTTTGTAGCTTTTGATACTGCTTTAAAGATACGTGAGTCGGAATTTTTATAGTTTACTTTGCTTAGACTACCTAAATGATCAGAATTATAGATCGGAAAGAAAATATGGGCTAAGCATTTAGACGTTGATCTGAGTGGTTGAGATGAATAATAAATTCTTAAAATACAAAAATCTCTGGGTTTAAAAGTTTGTACCTGTGACCTTTCTGGTTTGGGAAAGTAAGTTCCGTGGGATGCTCGACATCTGGTCCCCTAAGGTCATTTGGTCTGGGAGTGATCGAACAGAAATCCTTCTATAGAATCAGATCGAAAGTCATGTTTTACTAGTATGAATGGGTTTAGAATATGTCGATGTAGCCTTTCTGATCCGGGAAAGTAAGTTCCAAGGGGTGCTTGACACCTATTCCCCTAAGGCCAACTGGTCTGGGAGTGGCTGACCCAAATCCTGCAATAGGGTCAGATAGAAATTTACGTTTACGGCATGTTCTTTACTTAATTAACTCTCTGATTAAAAGATGCCAAAGTGCACAACGCTTAAAAGATGCCAAAGAGCACACTCATGTGAAGATGCCAATGTGCATACTGCTAAAAAGATGCCAATGAGCACACATCTCATGATACTTGGTGAAATGTTTGAGTTGTGATAAACCTGTAAATTTGTGAAAGTCTTAATTTTTGATGAATTAGTGTCAGTACATGCAAAGTTTTCTATAATAATTTTAGAACTGCATTTTTCTTGAAGCTAATTGAAGTTCACATGCGAGCACACTGAATAGACAAATGGAAGTTTTTGAAACTGAACATGTCTTAACTTGATATGCAATTATACTTGGTCTTGCATCCAACAACATATGCTTGATTTCAACTGATTGATAAATCTGTGAAATTTTACTGAGTAGATTTTAATTTGTTTAGTGTTTAAATTTTTATATGTTCAGTTGTTACAAAATTTATATTCAATATGATCATCTTTCATACTGATGTCTTTATGTTTGAGTATCTGTATTTTTTTTATATGGTCTGTGCAATTTTCAAGGGGGAGAGATTATCTGAAAAAGTTATCTGATATTTTCTGTGGTTGAGGGGGAGTAAGTAAGAAAATTATCTGTGCTGATCAGAAGTTAAACAAGGGGAGTAAAAGGATTTCAGGTATATTTTTACAATTTTTTTGTTATTTTTTTATGTTATGTTTTTTAGCTTTAGTTTTGTTTTAGTTTTTCTTGGTTTAAATAGTGCTTTTCTATTTCATTTCTTTTTCCCGCTTGTTTGTTCCTTCTATCTGACCTTCGGCCTTCTACTCTCTCTCGGTCAAATTTTTTTTGTGCTAAACCCTAATCTGATTTCTTTCAGATTTTGATACTCGAACTCAAGGTATGTTTTTGATTCTTCGTTTTTGATTTGGTTTATATTGTATGTTTTCTCGACTTGAATGCTCTTAATCTGCTACTCATTGTTTTTCGAACTGTTCTTATTCTCAGATTCATTTTGTGTTTGATTGTGGTTTGAATTGGATATTGGTTTTGCTTAGAACTGATAATCGATCATCAGGTATGCATCCTTTATCTTTAATTTCGTGTATTCTAGCTTTAATTTTTGTTTTTGTGATTTTGGGTTCGTTTTTTGCGTATCTAGGTTTCTGTACAAGTATGATAGACTCGCAAAGTCAACTTTGCGTGTCTAACTAGAAACGCAAAGTGAACTTTGCGCGTCTAACTAGAAACGCAAAGTGAACTTTGCGCGTCTAACTAGAAACGCAAAGTGAACTTTGCGCGTCTAACTAGAAACGCAAAGTGAACTTTGCGCGTCTAACTAGAAACGCAAAGACTACTTTGCGCGTCTAACTAGAAACGCAAAGTCTACTTTGCGCTTCTAACTAGAAACGCAAAGTCTACTTTACGCTTCTAACTTGTTAAGCAATCTTTTTGTTTTTGTTTTCTTTGTTCTTTCAAGTGTAGTTTATGTATCAACTAGGACACGCAAAGTTTACTTTGCGTCTTCTCTTTGACACGCAAACTCTCTTTGTGTTTGTGTTTGTGTTTGTGCTTCGTGTATTGTTTTTGGGTTTTTATATCAAGTATGATTGACCCACAAAGTGTACTTTGCGCAACCAACAGGACATGCAAAGTCTAGTTTGCGTCTCCCGTTGGACACGCAAAGTGAACTTTGCGCATCACATTTGATACGCAAACCTCCTTTTGTGTTTTTGTTTGTCTTGTTTTGTCTTTCTAAGTATAGTTTTCGGACCATGTTAGATACGCAAACTTACTGTTGCGACTCATGACTGAAACACAAACTTGGCTTTGCGTTTCACGTTCAACACGCAAACCTTGGTTTGCGCCTCTAACTTGGCACGCAAACCATACTTAGAATATTTTATTTTATTTTTGTCTAATTCTTTTTCATTTTGTTTTTCAGGTCTATTATGTCTTCTACAACAAATACAGATCCAATGATTCAAGACGATAATGCCATTCTCGATGATCCGTCTGATCGAGCTTCTCATGATACTCCCATGCCGTCTCATCCTTCTGTTGGAGCCGATCTTTCTGCTTCTCGTCGTACACCAAATGATGTGTTCCCAACCATCATGTACATGCCTTACAAGCCGAACAACTATTTTGTGGACTTTGATAGAATAAAGATCCATCCAGTTATTCGATCTATTCTTCGAGGACATCCAATTGCTCAAGCTCTGTCTTCTGTTGCTGACGTTCCGGAGGTCTACATTCAACAGGCTTGGAATTCTATAACAAAGAATGAAATGGCTCGTCTGCATCACTTTGATCTTCAAATTGATCAATTTGAATCTTTTCTTTCCTACAAGCGACTGAGATTGATACTGGAGCTTCCTGAGCCAAATTCCAGACCAGGTCGTACTACCTATGACAGTTTTCCATCAGAAGAGGAAGTATTTGAGGGAATCAAATAGCTTGGATATGTTGGTCAACTAAACAAAGTTACAGACTTTGACAAGTCTAATCTACCTCCAGTATGGTATGCACTGTTCTCAGTAATTATCAGGTGCCTGACATCGAAGCATTCTGGCACAGACAGTGCAAGTCTAATGTATCTCCGATTGTTCCATGCCGTCGTCTATGACTTGCATGTCGACTACACTTTTATTTTTTGGACCGAACTCTTGGAGGTGGTACATGACAAGTTCACCAACAAGAAACGGAAGTTCATTCCGTTCATTAGATTTCTGAAACTTATTGTTCGAAGCATGCTTCGCAGCAATCCAGCCATTCCTCGCAGGTTATCTTGGCCTCATGTTCCAGACTCTGAAATGACTTATATTCAGAAGCAGAAGAGGTCTTTCAACTATTCTATGACCATTCCGTATGCTCTTATTGCCAACTACGCTGCTGTTACAGATGAGGATGTCACAGAATATTGCATGGAGAATGAGTTTATAGAAGTTGTACAAGATGAGCCTTCTCATGACAATCAAGCTGTTGAAAAAGATGTTGAAGTTGAAGCAACTATTCCTGAACAAGAGCCTGAAGTTGAAAAAGAGGCTGAAGATGAGCAAGAAATTGCGGTATTTGTTGAAAAAGAAATAGTTCAAGAGTATGTTGCTTCTCAACAAATTGAGAATGTTCTAACTGAAATTGTTACTGAGTCTCCTATTCATGTTACTTCTGATGATCCTGATGATGCTGATGATGGTGATGTTCATGTTAGTGATATTGATGGGGATGATGACGATGAAGATTCTGATCATGATGATGATGATGATAGTGATAAACCAAGTCTTAAGGTTTATGAAAGGAAGGTTAGGACACCGGAAGTGGTTGTTTCAACAGAAGTTCTCTCTGAAGATGATTTTGTTCCTGTTAATCCTTCTGTTGCACATCTTCAAGTAGATGAATTGGATACAACATTTGATCAAGCCTCAACTCCGGTACAAAGTCAAGCTCCAGCAACTTCGCTTGCGGCCATTCAGTCTTCTGATCAAGTTCCAGCTGTAGAGCTTTCTTCTGATCAAGCTCGGGTATCTTCTGACAAATTCTCTACTTTGAATGATGTTATTCGTCAGTTATCAGAGAAAATGGATGCAGAAAAGGAAGCTCAAATTCTGAAGTTGAAGACGTTCTTCAAAGGTAAAATGCCTGAAATTGATACTTCAGTGATTCCTCCAGAGATTCCTTTCAGACGACCAACTGGGGTAGTTCTTCGTGAACCTTCTAGTGCTGTGACTTCAAATACTTCTCCGATTGTTTTTCTTCCGTTTCCTTCTGTGGTTTCTATGTCTGCGGGACTTTCTATGTATGCTCCTTCTGGTACATCTTCAAGGTCTTCTCTTAATGATCTTCCCATCTCTGAATTGACTGATCTACTGTATGCGCGTCTACTGTCTATGTCACCGCCACAACATCAGGATCAAGATTTTCTTTCTTTGCTACGGAATTTCCAACCTACGCCGCCTCCAGTTCCTTCTTCTGAATCTAACCGGATTACTGCTTTATCTGATGAGTTTCATGCATTCAGATCAGAAGTTCGATGAAGTTTCTCTGATCTCAAATCTTATATGTCTCAAGCCTTCTCTGATTTATCTTCCAGGCTTGATTTTCATGAACAAAGTTGCAGAACTAAGGTAGGCCCGTCTCTTAAGCACCGACATGACCAAGATGATCCTGATCATCAAGGCTATGAGGGGAAGATGGCAAAGAGATCGAGAGTTGAAGGATCTTCTGAAGCTAGAGAAGATATTCAAGAAGAAGTGACTGGTGATAAAGGAAAGAGTGGTGAAAATGTTCAAGACTGCAACATTCAGGATTTAGTGAATGTTATGTTTGAAAATGTTGATCTGTCTTCCTTGCATAATGAACTGAATATTAACAATAATATGCAAATAGTTGTTTATATGGATCCAGATGTTTCTGCCAATGTTCATGAAGTTGAAGAATCTGAAGCTGCAAATGACATGAGGACATTCTTTGCTAATTTCATAGAGATTAATTCTGATGATGATGAAGATGTCAGGTTTGAAAAGATATGTCAAGTCAATGAAGAAGACTGTGATGACATCGTTATCATATCAGATACAGAAGATGACTCAGTGTTCATGGATGCGAAAGACGAAGAAGAAGCAGATTTGTTATACAGTGATCTTCCTGCTCATGATGAGATTCCTGAATCAGCTAATGTCACATCTACTCCTGTTGCTAGTTCAGCTCCGACTACCACTATTCCTTCAAGATCATTTGAAGTTGGTCAGTCGTCAAGAACAGAAGCTGATGTTCCACCTTCTGATCCTGTAATTCCACCATCCATTCTAGAAGAAGGACCAGCTTTATCTAGACGTCAAAGATAAAGGAATCTGCAACGTAGATATTTGGCATCAAGGCAAAGATCAGCCTTTCTAGAAGACACTCAGAGAAACATCTTTGTTTCTAGAAGAAGGCCGATTAACATCTATGCAATCCTTGGAGTAGAGAAAGAGTCAGATACCTATCAATATGAGTACTTGATGTTTATCAAGTGTTATCGCAAAAGGAATAATACCGTATCTTCTCAACACTTGATTGTTCGAGTCATCAGTGTCACAATCAACAAGTTTGTGAATATATGGTATCCTGATTTTGAAGTTGAAAGAAGAGACTGCAAGCGGTATAAATTTTCAGAGGCAGACTTCACTGACCTTTCTATAGATGATATTGAATTCTTATATGATCACTTCAGGAATCTGTATCATAGATCACAGGATATTTCACAAGCATTGTTCGTCATTAAAAGATTCATTCGACGCCAAATCCGATTCTTCAGGGTTTTTGATTTCCAGATGGCTGTTGAAAGCTTCTAACCGGTTGTTAATCTTCTCAGGCCCAACCGAAGCTTACCAAACTTAGAGTCTTATCCTCTTCTCACCATTGTTGAAGATCCATATGGAGTTGTGTACAAGAATGGCTCTAATGAAAAATGCTTTCTCAAGTTTGAAGAAATTGCTCAATACTCTGATGGAACATTAAAGGTGATCAAGCTTCAGTTGGAGAAACGTCTGAAGAAGGCTAAAAGAAGGTTTTTAGAAACAAGAGAAAATGCATTCCTGGTTGATAATGATGAAATCCGACTTATCCAGAAGACTTTAGATTCAATTCAATAGAGATTGAATCTCCGCTCAACTCTAAGACGACTGGAAGTTTTAGTTGGTTTGAATAGACTTCGTCAACGAGAAGAGCGTCAGTGATTCTCCAAAGTCGCCTGGATGGTCTATGCTGTTTTTGAAGATTGTTTTTGAAGACCACGACGCCAATGATTACTAAGGGGGAGATTGTTAGATCTGTTTTTATAGTAATCATTGTATTTATTTTCTAGCATGGTCTGTTCTTAATGCTCTATCTGTTTTGTAAAGGCTTGGGGTATTTAAGTCCCCTTAGAGCCTTTGTTTTGTAACTTTGGAATTCTGATTTTAATACATCTGATTACTTTGCGCTTCCATACTTTCTCTCTCTAAAGATTTAGAGATTCTTGGACTCTCACTTTGCCTTTAATAAAGTCTCTGCAATTGCTATTTCCTCAATAGTCAACCCTGTTTCTGTTGTAGCTTTCTCAGTTTCTACTGTTGTTGTTACTACTTCTGGTGTAGTTACTGCTGCTGGTGTGGTTTCTACTTCTTTTGCCTTTTCTGCTGCTTTGCTACTTTCTGCTTCTGTACCCAACTCCCCCTCAAATTTAGATTCCATTATCAGACCTAATGACTTTGACTCTTAGATTTGTTTGGTTTTCAACTCTAAGAACAAAGGATTTGATCAATCCACTTGTCTCATCCTTTGTCCTCAGAAAATAGACCCAAGTGAATCTAGAGAAATCATCAAAAATAACCAAGCAGTAGGATTTCTTACCAATACTCATCACATTTGTAGGGCCAAACAGATCCATATGCAGTAAATTAAGAGGTGAAGAAATTGTATTTATCTCTTTGGAATTATGAGAAGTTTTGTGTTGTTTGCCTTTAAGACATGCAACACAATGATCATCACATGAAAATACCTTTTGTGGCAAACCTCTTACAAGATTGTTTTTCACAAGTTTGTTCATTGTTTTAAAGTTCATGTGACACATCCTTCTGTGCCAAAGAGATGATTCATCCAGAGAGGCTTTTGAAAATAAACAGTTTAAAGATGAATCAGAAGCTACACTCTCCAAGTCTAAGCAATAAACATTGTCCTTTCTAGGAGTTCTAAGTAGTATCATACTTTCATCAACTACCTTGAACCCTGGAGCAAGGATAATACATTCAGTATCATTGAATAATATGCTATGTTTCTTGTCACAGACCTGTGATACACTTAACAGGTTGTATCTCAATTGCTCAACATAGTATACATCCTCAAATATCATCTTACCTTTTGACACATTACCTTTCCCACTTATCTTTCCACCTGCTGGATTATCACCAAAAGCAACATTCCTCCATCAATTCTTTTGAAGTTTTGAAGGCATGCCATGTTACCTGTCATGTGCCTGGAACAACCACTATCAACATGCCAAATGCTCCTTCCCTTGAGTTGTTGGTTTCCCTGCACATTTAATAAAGCAGTTAGTTTTTAATAGGAACCCAAGCCAAAGTGGTCTTGGGTTTTCCATTCTCATCAACATATTCATATTCAGACTGGATGAGATTATCACACTGAGAAATCTTATTGCTTAAATACTTTGTCACAATAATGGGTCTGTCACTGGAAGCAGTACTAACTTGATTGGCAGTACTAACTTTGTTAGCAGTACTAACATCATTAGCAGTACTAACTGGGTTAGCAGTACTAACTTTGTTAGCAGTACTAACTGGGTTAGCAGTAGTATTGCTTGCACCAACATTATTTATGTCAGCAGTACTATTTGAAGTAGCAGTACTAACAGATTTCTTTACTCTTGGAATCCAAACCTGAACAAAGTTGTTTGCTTTCTTTGTCTTTAAGTTACTCCTAGGCTTATTTGGAGTATTTTTCTTTGAATTAGCAAACTTATTCTGAGCATGAGATTTTACAGGTGCACTATTCTCAGCCATATGATTCTTTATTTGCTTCCTATAACCAACAGGATTTTGTATATTTCTTTGAAAAGTGATCCTTTGGTTGATAGGATTGAAATAACAGTGTTTGGCTAGATGATTTAACTTGCCACAGATAAAACAAGTCTTTGGTCTGTTAATTTTTCTCAGATCAATTCCTTGTTTTAAAGCCCACTGATTATTTCTATTTCTTTGATTTCCCCTTGTTTTATCATGTTGTTGGGGCTGATTCTGTTTACAAGTACAGGGATTAACAACAGTGGTTTGCATGTAATGGACTCCCTGTACCTTTTCCTTTCCTCTCTTAGGGGTCTCAGCTTTTTCATTCTTAATAGTCTCTTCCCCAGACTTCACTTTCTCACTCTTGACAAAAGGTTTACCCCCCCTTTCATTTGTCAGTATGTGGTTTTCTAAGGGAATATCTTTGTGGTCTTCCTCATTCTTACTCTCAGAGTCCTCTTCTTCAAAATCTGCTTCAACCACTACTTTGTCTAAAGAATCTACTTCAGTGGCTCTCTCAGGTAATTTCTTCTTGTCCTGTCTTTCTAAGAGATCTGAGGTGGGAGGTATATAATTATTGTTGTATGGTGGAGGGGTGGTGTTATAGCCTATTCCTCTTCTCAGTTTGTCATGGACTTGAGCTTTTAGAAGTGAGTCCATTGCTTTAGAAGCATTGGAATATTTCTCAATATCTAGCTTGGCTTTCTCAAAATCACTCCTTATCTTCTCATATTCCTCTTCAGACTTTTTAAGCTTAACCTCTAACTGATTTTTCTCCCACTTCTAGTAGTTTATATCATAGGAATGTTGAAGTTCATTAGCCTGGTAAGACTTAATTTGTTCTTCAAACCTCTCAACAATCAGAACATACTCTCTTCTATCTTTCTCTAACCTTTTAAGGTCATCACACATACTCTGATGGTGATCCCAATACTTTTTAACAGTTTCAATACAAGTTTTAGAGCAAAGATTAGAAGTTACCTCTGTGGGAATATCAGTGCTTGCTGATTCTGAAACTTTAGCCATTAAAGCTTGATTCTGAACTGCTTCTTCTGCTTGGTCACTCCAATCAAATCCCATTCCTTCTTGGGAAACAAGAGCTTGAGAAGAGTTCCTACTGTTGAAGCTAGTGGACTGTGATGGTTGATGGTTGCTAGTATGCTGTTGAGGCATTCCACTTCTGCATTCTCTTGCAAAGTGCCCCAACTTGTGACACTTGTAACATTCAACCTTGGATTTATCAAATCCAACCCCATCTTCTCTTTTCTGAGCAAAGTTGTTCCTTCCAGTCCTTTTGATGAATCTTTTTACCCTCATAGTCAGCATAGCCATCTGCCACTTGATATCCATCTCTTCCAGATCATCAGCATTTATCTGTTCTAAGTCATCATTAATTAGAGTGGAATTAGCATGACTGGCTAGAAAAGCTTCTAAAACTGAGTCATTGGATCCATCTTGCTTTGATCCATGGGCAGCACTAACTGATTCTGTATTAGCAGCAGAATCAGTATAGGATGATAAAAGAGCAGCATTGTATGAGTATCCAGAGGGCCTCTTCTTTGCTTCTACCTCTGCTTCAAACACCCTAAGGTCATTATAGAGGTCATCCAATTCCTTGTCCTCCAATTGGTCATTCTGTCTGAAGGAGACAGTGTACATAGTCCATTCATCACCAAGAGATCTTAGAAATTTTCTGTTAACATCATCTTGATCTATCTGGACACCAACAGTAGCCAATTCACCAATTATCTTATTAAATATATCAAAAGTTTGAGTCATGGACTCATTCTTTGTAGACATGAAGTTTTCATATTGCTGCTTTAGGATGGCCTTCTGATTTCTCTTGGTACTTTTGGTACCAGAAAATCTTTTCTCCAGAGAATTCCAAAGAATTTGTGCATCAGAACAGTTGCAGAATTGATGTTGGTACTCATTAGGTATAGCCAAAAGTAGAGTGCTCAAAGCTTTCATCTCTGTCTGCCTCAACTTTCTCTCTCCATTTGTCTTTGGTGGAGGTCTCTTTCCTTCTGCATCCATCTTTCCTCCATCAGAAGGACCATTCTCAATGATGTCCCACATTGAGAAGTCTGTGAGAAGAATGTACTGCTTGATTCTGATCTTCCACATGTCAAACTCATTGGGTTTGAGCATGAGAACCTTTGATACCAAAACACTGTCGCTTGAACTGTCCATGATTAAAGGTTTCTGAATTTTCTGGCTCTGATACCACTTGACAGGATCGAAACTCAAACAAGAATTTAAATAACACACTCAGAAACTTATGTTAAAGAAGTTGTGGAAAAACACTTTAACAGAAAATCAATGGAACAATATATAAAAACTCAAATCATAAGTTTATATTGCATAAAACTTAATGATTACACACAAAACCTCAATCTGTTGAACAGGCTCAACAGACGTTCTATACTTCTCTATAGAAAGGATCTAAACTATTCTTGAGGTTAATTCTCTCTTAAACAAAACGTATGAATAATTGTTAATTCTAACAAAGACTTCTATACTATATATACAGAGTTGATTACAAGATAATTATCAAAATAAAATTGATCTTCAACATCAATACCATAATTATCTTCAGCCTTATCTCCAGTTCATCTTTATCTTCAAGTTATCTTTATCTTAATAAGCAGCACTAACCATTTCCAGCAGTATTAATCATCCAGCAGCATTAACATCCTCAGCAATATTAACTATGCTTGCAGTAGTAATCTTCAGCAGTACTAACTACTAGCAGTACTAACTCTCCAAGCAGTACTAACTATTCAAGTAGCAACACTAACTTTTCAAGCAGTATTAATTCTACTAGCAGTTTTAAAATTACAAGCAGTAGAATACCTTTCAACTAGCAGTAGTATCCATCCTTAGCATATTCAGACCCAACACAAGACCTTCAACTACACACAATAAACATAATTTCAGCACTTCTTTTTCTTGTTTTTCTTTCTCTTTTTCTTTAAGATGACAAATCTCGTTCACCTAGGAGTTGACTCATACTAACCGATTTGACCGTGTCTACTTTAGAAGGTGTCTAATTTTAACTTAATAAGATTAAAATGTGGTTAACTTATTTTGTTGAACTATATTAAAATGTTTGATTTTAACTTAATACTAAAAGTTTGTTATAAATAATCGATATATTATATCTGGTGTTTTATTAATTTTCACTTTTCTATATCAATTTTTATTTTGTTAATTTATATATTGTTAACATATTTGAAAACAATTAAAACATTAGTATAGTATAACTATAATTAAAAAATATAGACCTTATTTGTAAGGATGGCATAAGTAAAGTGGATAACAATCAAAATTTTCCAAAAAATGTCGGATAAACACCCAAGAACTAGACCAAAGGGTGTGTGTTTGATCCCATATTTTCAATCAAAATTTAGAGTTGGACTAAACCAAGAACCAACCATTTATCATGGTATCTGGTTTGGCTTTTTAGTTTTTTTTTTCAAACCAACTCATGCACACCCCTAGAAGGGACCACTATCTATATCTATATGTATACAATCAACACAACTAAATCATATAGTATGAGAAAGAACTTGTACCTTTGGATTATATTCTGCATTACGAGCTTGGAGCGCAATTGCCTTGAGGTCTAGCTTGCAATCGAGATTGACAGTAGACATGATGTTCCTAAATGTACAGAGAATTACTGTTCATTAGTAACACTACATCAAGAATAGCAGATTTCCGTCACTCGAGAACACAATTTGCTCATTACAAGAAATGCGGCTGTTAGCCCCAAACATTGTAGACTACCCCATTTAAAACAAAATAAGTAGAATGTGACAATGCAAGTTTAATGTCACTATATAGCAGGAGAAAATCATAAGGGTTAGCTCATTAAAGGCCAAAGTCAGAAGTGAAATTGTAAGTTCTTGCAGTATATAAAATCTTTTTTCGCAAGTTTGACTTTCGGGATCAAATCAGGCATCTCTCGAATCAGCATTTCAAGAATGGCTGTCAGCTCATGACCGAACAAATAATCCCTATAAAAATTACATGAACTAAGTACCATGAGCTGAAACCGATTGAATATCATAATTGCCTTGACTTACCATAAGCAATTTCTATAAAAATATAAACGCAAACACAAATCAACATAGATCAAATCGAATAAACTGTGACATCGCCCCGTTCTTAACCACGCGGAACAGGGGGTGTTACATTTTTTACAAATTATACAATTATAATCGCTTCGTCAATACCTTCGAAATGAGTCCAATATTAAATATTTTTGGATTTAATTACATTATTAAATATCATAAATATATACGAATTAATGTGTTGTGATTAGTATGAGATTTGTTAAAATTAGTATGAGATTTAATCATTGTTCTAAAAAACTTGTCGCACAGCCGCCATGGTGCGACATGGCACCAATGCTTGTGGCTCACGCCACGTTAAGCTCGTGGCACGCATGGCCTAATGCGCAGTTTTTGTAATGCAATATTTGGTTCTGGTTTATGTTTTTAATATATATAACCTAATTTAACTTTCTTATAACTATTGGTTTATTGAGTAACACCAAAACATATGTTTTTATATATAATATTATATATAAATTAGAAACTTGATGCCACAAATCACGCCTTGAAAACGTCATGACTTTGTCGTGGCTCCTAAGGCTTGAGGCTTGGTCTTGCGTCCACGTCACACCTCACGCCATTTAGAACTTTGGATTTAATACAAATAATCAATAAATTGTCGTGATTTTCTTTTTGCAACTTCATATCAACTTTACCTATGTACTTTTCCATAATTTCATTTATGTTTTATTTTAAAATTTGTTTTATAAATTCTTAATATTTATTCATATTTTTTATTAATCTTTTGCAAAACATCCTTTGTGAAAACCGCCTAAAACAAGGAAATTTTGTAACCAACTGCAAAAAAAACAACTCTGAAGGGAAAAACGTTTGGAAAAGTAGTATCGTACTTTCAATGATCATTCATATATGTAAGATAAATTTTCTGGCATGATTAAGACACCATTTTCAGCATAAAGTACAACCCTACAATACACTAACTTAATTTAAAATTTAAATTTAAAGTACTTTTCTCTTTTATCTTAAAACAAACGGTACTATTCAAGAAGACTCATTATTCATTTTTTTAGGTTTCCAATGTCTCCTTCCCTATCCAAGAAGACGCTTCAAGCTCTCGGTGATTCCTCCGAGATGACTCTTGAAGCTCCAATTGATTACAATATATGTATATCAATCTTCAAGCTTCAACTCATACATTCTTCCCCCTTCCTCCATTATCGATCTTGCTTCAAGAAATCGTCTAGAGCACCTCCGTCTTAGTTCCTGTTCGAGAGAAATCACCAAGAACACCTCCATCATCATTTCTGTTCCTTCTCGATTTCCTTTGCTGTTGTGGTAAGAATTTGATTTCTTTGTTCCTTCTCGATTTCCTTTGCTACTGTGGAAAGAATTTGATTTCTATGTTCCTCCTTTGCTTTTATGGTTCCTCCTCGATTTCTCTGGAAAATAAGAAAGGAGTGGCAAATTTTGATTCTATAGAAATCCATCTTTCTCATATAATTTTCTGCAGGTTCAGTGGATACATCGTGTAGAAGTGGGTTTTGTTAGTATTTAAAGAGGTACCCTGAATTTTTCCTGAATGAATTATTTGTTTGTATGTTCTGTAGAAGCTAAAAATGTGCTAAAAATGTTCTACATTATTGGCTTTCTTCTTCTCTAACCTTTCTTCATTCGAGAAAATAGTCGTTCGATTTAGATCAATATTGAGATCTGGAGCTTCAAATGGTATACATTCTCCCTTTTCGATTTTTTTTCTATCATAACATCGATTACAGTTATCAGTACTTACCAGATGTCAATGGAAGTTCTGGTTTTTGTTTATATATAATGTAGGTTTCGTTTCGTTCAACCTGTCGGACTCGATTATGATGGTTCATTCATGGTAAGCTTCTCGATTTCCTTACGGTTTTTTATGGTATCTTAATCGTTTCTCACTTTTTGATTTTTTTCCTTTGATAACATCGATTACAGTTATCAGTACTTATCTGATGTCAGTGGAAATCTGTTCTTTTATAAATAATTTAGGTTTCGTTTCGTTCAACCTGTCGAACTCGATTCTGATGGTTCATTCATGGTAAGCTTCTCGATTTTTCTATTGGATTATGGTTTGTTAATTGTTTTAAAACTTTTCTATTTTTTTTCTTTGATAGCATCAATTACAGTTATCAATACTTACCAGATGTCAATGGAATGGAAGTTTCGTTTATAAATAATTTAGGTTTATAAATAATTTAGGTTTCGTTTCGTTCAACTTGTCGGACTCGATTTTGATGGTTCATTCATGGTAAGCTTCTCGATTTCCCTACCAGTTCTGTATAGTTTCTTAATTGTTTTGACCATTGTCTCGATTCTCTTTTGGTTTCGGATTGTTCCGATCATTGTTTCTTTGTGATTGTTTCGACATGGCTTCTATATTTGCATACACAAACATGTATATCTTAATGTTGGTCCATGCCTTAATGTTGGTCAGGTTCTAATTTCGTTTTTTTTGTTATTAGTAAGAAATAGACGTATGTGACAAATTTTTGGTAATTTCCTTTTGTTTTCCATCCATTCACACTTCCTAGTTGTGTTTTGATTATTTTTGGACCGGTTTCTTTTGTGTGTCAATTCCGATATATATATATATATATATATATATATATATATATATATATATATATATGGTGTTGCTATCCCTACCCCCTCCACAAAACCTCCCATACACCCCCTATCTCACTCACATACCCCCTCACAGTACTACGGATTGTTAACCTTTTTATTTATATGTTATTTTAATTGAGTTTCACACATTAGTTGACAAATATTTGAACATGTAAACAGCCTAAGCCTAAGACAGGAGGTGCAACTTCTAGCATCCAATATAAGTGTTACCTTTGTGATTTCTACTAACTCTGGTAGTTTGTTAAAGCTTGGATGTTTGACACCTAACATATGTTTGCAAATTGCAACAAGTTTATGTTTTCGTTGGATTTGATTTTTGATTTTGTAGTTTATTTTGCTTTAAGCTTCGAGAATTCAACATATGTTGGTATTAATAGTTCCGATTCTTGGGATTCTTTTTTAAAAGGAAAAGAAAAGTTCCTAGGAGGTTGGGTTAAAACTTTTTTAGTTAAACATAAATTGAGATTAGGCTAAAACACTATTATTATAGGTTCTCTCATTGTCATGTAAACTTGATTTTGCAAGTTACTTTTGCCATTTGTTTGGTATTCACAGTAGTTCTAATGAAAATGGGTTGTCTTCTAATGAAAATTTTGTTTAATATCGAATCGTTTAAAGATTATTTGGAAATGGTGTAACTACTGGTCTAGTAAATTTCAAGATCTCTTCAACCTTGCTTGTGAGTTCAAATATCTATAGATATGAGATGAAATACATGACTTTAACACAAGTTGGCTTGCTTCATAAATGATTTTGTTTCAAGATTTCAGCCCCATTTTTTGTGTTGTATATTTGCTTCATTTGCTTTTTTATAACATTGATGTTGAACACTTGCAGAAAGCCATGGTTGTCCTAACGCTAATGGGCATTTCACATAGCAAGTTTTAGATATTTTGGACAAGATTCGGGGATCATAGAACAAGATGGAAATTACGCATGCTTATATGGTGTGCTCCAATGCCATACGAGCTTCTTGTAGAGTCAAAACAATGCGGAACGAGTTCCTCTATATCTTGGTTTCCAGATTTGGGCTTGGAAGCTTTGTACTTCGATCATTGTTAATTTTTGGTTAAAAAATTGTAATTTTCTTTTGTTTAAACATAAATTTTGCTTTATTGAATGTCACTATTGCCGACATTCTCGCACCAACACCCCTGTGCCTCGAATTTCGACTTCTTTGCCCGTACACTCTTGAAACTTTCACAACTAACTTATAATCACTCTAAAAAGATAAATAATAGATACTATGGAATGACCAACGGGTTAAAGGTGAATTTTTCTTATTGAAATTTACTTCTGGTCATTACAATCCTCCCCTCATTGGAATTGATTTCGTCCTCTAAATCTTCATGGCTCTAAATTTTAGTTGAAGTCCTGCGTTACTTTGCTTCCAAGCTCATGCATGCTTCTCAATTTCCATATTCTAACATCATTAAAGAAAGATTGATTTATCTTTTCCTTAATCATTCATTGTGGATTTTTTTCTTGCTATGCCTTTGTAATTTTTATCGCAGCAATCGAGGTCGAATCGAGTTAAAGCTTAACAAGTTGCAATCGAGTTTGAATCAACTACTCACGAGTTTTCGAGTCGATTTTGAGTTTGAGAAATGGCTATCGAGTTGAGTATACCAATACTTGAATTCAATTCACATCATTTATAACCCTATTCCAAACTCTCAAAATCGATCTACTCCAAACTGCCAATTTAAGAAATCGGAAATGATCAACCCCAAACTATCGATCAAAATTGGTTTTAGGCGACGATCTAAGGTTGCCAGAGTTCGATTTTAGATGCAGCCTACTTCAAACTCGAAATAGATAAACTCCAAACTCTCAAATCAATATGCTCCAATCTCTTGAAAATTATCAATTGAAAGGAATGTAAAAGCAAGTAAGAACATGCAATATATATACACAATTTTGTAGCTGCAACATTTTCATTTTTATTCTGTGTCCATTTCTTAACTTAATTTTATAATCACTCCACAACATTGCGCGGACATACAACTAGATTGCAGTCTTACCAAATACATTTGGTAATTACCATGAGTAATTAGCACATCAATAAAGCAATAGATTACGGTCTTTCCAAATACAATGTATAGAACCACCTGTCCTTCATGTTGTAGCCCAGTGGTAGCATCCTGTGACATCCATGATCATGGGCCTGCCACATAGTGGTACCCTTAATTGGGTTGGGTCGTGATCGACGGGGATTAGTCGGGTGGCACCCTTAAGTGGGAGCCCGGATATCCCGGGAACGTGTGTGTGTGTTAACTTGTCGTTAAAAAAAATGTATAGAACCACCCAACATTGCAATCACCCATCTCATTTGATTGAATCTGTTAGTCAAAATTAATCTGTTGGACGTGAACCGACAGACACCCCTATTCATTTTGATATAATTTTCATCCATCATGTTAATTCCTGAAGATCTTTTTCATGTATTGAATATAGAAGATGATGATCCAAGCAATCTTGAAGGATCTCTAGGGACAAAAGAACAAAATTTTAATGCCCAACTGTCATCGTGACAAATTATGACGTGTGTAAAATATATTTGTTTTCTTGATGAAAACAATGTAAATAACTATTACAAATGTCCATCTATTTGGTTTTATGAATTTAGCAGAAATATAGATAAATATCTATATTTCTATACTGGTAATTGCTATGAAGTCATCTTTAATTTTGCACCAAGTGGAGTTTCACTTAGAAAAAATGCTTTTAGATAACAAGCTTCCTTAAAAAGAATCTAAATCTCCATATTTCAGTCACATGTAAATGCATGCGTGTAACATGGTCCTTATTAGCGTTCATATTAGAATTTCTCCTATTAGTACTTGTCCCTTCGAGATGATATTTCTATGAAAATTTATAGTTATAATGGATTAAAATTTGTAAGTTCAATAGCAATTGATATTTTGAATGATTTTGATTTCAAATACGAATGGAATTGTAGAAAACTTTACATCCCGCCGTATTGGGTACATTACTAGTATATATATATATAAAGGAGGGCTTAGGAGAGAGAGTTAAGGAGAGACTTCCTTTATAATTCAAAACTTTTATTTAACTTTTGTAATTTTTTTTGGTTATGCTAACAATCAATATATTTTTTTAGTTATGTTAACAATGTTTATAACTCAAAACTTTATTTAATTTTTATAATTTTTATTTTTTAGTTAAACTAACAACGTTTATAAATCAAAACTTTTATTAAAATGATCTAATTTTTATTTAATTTTTTGTATTTTTTTGTAAGAAAACAATGCTTATAAATCAAAACATTTATTAAACTGGTTAATTTTTATTTAATTTTTTGTAATCTTTGTAAACTAACAATGTTTATATTTTAAAACTTGTATTAAATGTGTCGATCTATTTTTTTCCTTAGTAAGGTGAGAATATTTATAAATTAAAACTTTTATTAAACGAGTTTATTTCATTTTTATTTTAAATGAAGATTTTTTTTATATATATATCCTTTTAGTAAGCTAACAATACTTATAATTCAAAACTTTTATTAAATAAGTTTATTTATTTTTTTCTATTTTTTCTTAGTAGCACCACAATGTTTATAAATAAAAATTTTTATGTTATAATTAATATTGATGATAATCAATTATGTCAATTTAATTACATTTTTTGTTAAGTATCATAAATGACCTTTACTATTAATTAATACAGTATATACAATTATACATAATGCCCATTACTCATTATGTATTTTTGTTAACTAAATGACACAATTAAAATATCAATATGTACATAATAGTCATTTTTAATTTAAAAAATCATTATAGTAATCAGTTTACATAAATAAAATATTTAAGATAATTGATAATAACTAAATTACCGTTATCATTAATTAATGATTAATGAGTAATCCTATAACACTAAATTTATAGTTATGTTATATAATTAAATTATTGTTATAGCTAACATTATTATTACATAACGCTCCTTATAGGTGTTATTTAAATAAAACTTTATTTTACTAAATGAGCCTAATTAATCACATTTTCTATTATTATTTCTTTTACATATGTATCATGATATCATCCCTTACGTTAATTAGAAATATTCTAAATTTTTTATTTTCTAAAATGATTATTTTATTAAAGACTATTGGTTCTGTATTAAATATGTATGGTTTATATTGTAACACCCGGAAATTCTCAAGGTAAGTACTTATTTCCTTAAATATGTTAACTGTATTTATTTGAAATTACGAGACTTTATATACGCATGTGGTCATTGTTATTATGCTATGATGTTACCTTGTTAGTATTAAAGATGCATGTGTTTAGACCTCCCACTCGTTCTCGCATTTGGTTAAGTTTTCGGGCTGTTTTGGGCTTGGCGCGAGAGTGCCACGCGATAGTGACATTGTCACCATCGTCGGGCACAATCACTGAGATTGTACCGAGAGTTGGGGGGGAGTTCGCGATAATGACACGCGAAAGTGACAAATGTCACTTTCGCCGGGCATATTCGCGCGGTCTGTATCGCGGGTGTCGAGAGCCTCGCGATTGTAACTCGCGATAGTGCCCTTGGCACTATCGCCGGGCACTCTCGCCGTCGGGGTGCAGGGGCTTTAAATGCATTTTATCTTATTTCAACCTCATTTATCTCAAACCCTCTCTTCTCTTTGGCGATTTTGGAGACTTCCAAACCGAACTCTTCCTCTCAAAACCCTAACCCTCATAAATACAACTCTTCTTGGTGGTTGTATCTTCACTCTTGCAATAACTCTTCTCAAGGACAACCTCTAGGGTTCATAAAGCTCAACTTCTCCACTTCGAGTCTCATCTTCTCAAATCTAGGGTTCTCATCTTTTCTAGGTTTTGGTACAAAACCTAGATTATGAGTTTACTAACCTTTGTTAAAACTAGATACACATCATATTCTTCTAGTTGTTGTTATTTATCTCTATATGTTCAAGTATGTGGGATTTGATTATGAAAAAAAGTTGGGAATGTGATTTTGTGTGAAATGCCATGATTTACTTTTGTAACACCCTAAAAATAGGGATAACAAAAATCCGGAAAACGGACATAAGGTATGCTAAAATTGCCATAGCAAGAGCCTCCCAAAAATAGGGAATATAAAATTAATAACCTGTTTAATCACGATTGTAATTTAACGGACCGTAAACAACAACCAACTAATCTAATTTCTACATCCAGAAAAGAGATTACAAAAAGGGTTGTCATCTATAGACCCAAACGGTCTATATCCAAAAGTATAACGCGTCCATGTGCAATTCCCCAAGCTCTCACCCCTAAGCAACTAAACCTGCTTAAAACCGCCGCCGCTAGAACCTGAGATACACATCGACACCAACAAGTGTTAGGCCAAAAAGCCTAGTGAGTTGAACAATAATAAGCATGCATGAAAAATACAATTCTTATCAGCAGTTAACCAGTGTTCAACATATGTGGAGTCATTAGGGGAGACCCAAAGCACCAATCAAGTCCCACCCAAGAGTCGATATACCTTGATGCCCTTAACAAGGAACACCCCAAAGGCCCGGCCCACCCGAAGACTATCGCTAAGAAAATTTCCCGAGTGGCGGAGGTCTAGGCACATACCATCACAGTGGCGCCCAAGACTACATCCTCCTAGTGTACTGACTTGGTTCGTCCACATAACATTTATAAGGGGTCCTTTAGATATATTTCAATCCACAAATCAATACCAACTACGGGTATAATATTACCACCTTATCCTCATGATGTCTAACAAAAGACCCAATGTAAATCCTGCTCATCATGCATATAAACATATCACCAAAATGGTGTTCCAACTAGGATCATCATAATTCCCATATATGCATATATTTAACATATCAAGGTACCCACATTATGTATTTATGAGACAATCCCAAACAATAATACACATAACCATAATCAATGCAAATCACCCATAAACATACATCTTTCAACTATTTTCATGAAGAAACCCCCAAACATTTGCACATATAGAGATAAAGTATCAAATAGAAGATTATGATGTGTATATAGTTTTAACAAAGGTTTAGTAAACTCACTATCTAGGTTTTTGACCAAAACCTAGAAAAGATGGAAACCCTAGATGATGATAGGTGAAGTTTGGTTGAGAAGAGAAGATTTTGGGTAGAATGCTTCAATGAATGACCTTAGATGGTGGTTTAATGCACCATAAATGACCTCAACTACCAAACCCTAAAGTGTTGAAGAGGAGGGAACTTGGCTGCTCAAAAATCGCCCAAAGGAGTGCTCTCCCGTTTTTGAAAATGAAGAAGTGAGAAATGAGATATCAAGTTTGGATTAAAAACAGAAGACTGGACACCGCGGGCGACATTGCCCGACGACAATGCCCAGGGCATTGTCGCGTGTCATAGTCGCCGACTCCCCGAGGGTCACGGTACACACCTCACGACTATGCCCTGCGACTTTGCCCAGGGGCATTGTCGCGGTGGCATTGTCGCCGACTTGACCACACTTACGGTACCAACCATGCGACAATGACCAGCGACAATGACACTGGCCACAGTCGCTTGGCATTGTCGCGGCACACCCAACCCAGACCGAAAATCTAACCAAGTTCGATTACGAGCGTGAGGTTCAGACGGAAATCATGAATACACAGTTCATAAATTATTAAGGCATTATTAAAGTGAGCATGTGCGCGTAATAGTCCTCATAATCTCAATTAATACAATTACAGGTTTAAGGGAGCGACAACTTACCTTTTAAATTTTCCGGGTGTTACAATCCTCCCCACCTAATTGGGATTTCGTCCCCGAAATCTTAGACTAGATTAAATAAGTGAGGGTAACGCTTCTTCATGTCATTCTCGGATTCCCAAGTAATGTTAGCACCCCGATGGTGCTTCCATTGAACCTTTACCATTACCACATCTTTATGTCACAACTTCTTCACTTTTGATTCCAGAATTGACTCCGGCTCCTCCACACACCGATTTCCATTGTCTACCCGAATTTCCGACAGAGGAATCACGCTTTCCTCTTCGGCTAGGCACTTCCGAAGATAGAACACGTGGAACGTAGGGTGTATCCCATCCATTTCCGGCGGTAAGTCTAACCAGTAGGCTTGCAAACCAATCTTCTCCAAAATAACGAACGGTCCAAGGAAACGAGGGCTAAGCTTCCCACGTTTCCCGAAACGTATGATCCCCTTCCACGGAGACACCTTCAACATGACCCGGTCACCCACTTGAAACTCAATCGACCTTCTCTTCTTGTCCGCATAACTCTTTTGTCGGTCTTGCGCCGCCTTTAGCCTTTCCCGGATCTCTTTCACCTTATCGGTCGTCTCTTGAACGATTTCTGGTCCGGCGAATTGCTTTTCGCCTGCTTCTAACCAAGAAACTGGGTCCTACACTTCCGTCCATACAAAGCCTCGAACGGTGCCATTCCGATACTAGAATGGTAACTATTGTTGTACGTGAACTCCACCAAAGGTAGGTGCGAATCCCAACTTCCCCTGAAGTCTATGACACACGACCGTAACATATCTTCTAATGTCTGGATTGTCCTCTCGCTTTGGCCATCCGTTTGAGGATGGTATGCCGTGCTCAGATTCAGTCTAGTACCCAACTCCTTTTGCAAGCTAGCCTAAAAGTTCGAAGTGAAGCGACTATCCCGATCCGATACTATAGATTGCGGAACTCCGTGCCTTGACACCACCTCGTCGACATATAATTTAGCCAATTTCTCCATCGGCAAAGTCTCCCGCATCGCAAGAAAATGAGCGCTCTTGGTTAACCGATCCACGGTCACCCAAATGGTATCGTGACCGCGCAAGGTCTTCGGTAGTTTGGTTACAAAATCCATAGTGATGTTGTCCCATTTCCACTCGGGAATGGACAACGGTTGTAAACTCCCATACGACTTTTGATGTTCCGCCTTGACTTGGAGACAAGTGACACATTTCTCCACATAGTTGGCCACATCTAACTTCATCACCGGCCACCAATACATTAACTTTAAATCTCTATACATTTTGGTGCTACCGGGATGTATAGAGTATTTCGACTTATGCGCTTCTTCAAGAAGCAGCTTCCGGTTTCCTCCCAATTTCGGCACCCAAATCCGTTCTTGAAAGAGTTTGAGACCACGACCGTCTTCCGTTAACAGCTCCTTTTGTTTCACCATTACTTTGGCCTTGAGGTTTTCTTCCTTAAGTGCTTCCACTTGACTTGCCTTAACGCTTTCCAACAAACTTGTGACCACATCGATCCTTGTAAGGGACATTTTGACACCATCACCATGGTTCCTTCGGCTCAATGCATCTGCCACCACATTAGCCTTACCGGGATGATAGAGTAGGTCACAATCGTAATCCTTCAAAAGTTCTAGCCATATCCTTTGTCGCATGTTGAGTTCCTTTTGGTCGAAGATGTACTTGAGACTCTTGTGATCCGTGAAAAGAGTACACTTGGTCCCGTACAAGTAATGTCACCATAACTTCAACGTGAAAACTACCGCCGCCAATTCCAAATCATGAGTCGGATAGTTCTTCTCATGATCCTTTAATTGTCACGACGCGTAGGCTATTACCTTCCCCCTTTGCATTAGTACGCACCCAAGTCCCATCTTGGAAGCGTCACTATACACCACAAAGTCTTATGATCCATCGGGTAAGGACAAGATCGGGGCTTCGCACAACTTCCTCTTGAGCGTTTGAAACGGTTTCTCTTGTGCATTGGTCCAAAGAAACTTGACGTCCTTCCTTGTAAGAGAAGTGAGCGGTGTAGCTATCTTGGAAAAGTCTTGGATGAAACGCTGGTAGTAACCCGCCAAACCTAAGAAGCTTCGGATCTCCGTCAGACTTGTTGGGGGCTCCCAACTCATCATTGCATCGATATTTGCCGGATCCACTTTTACCCCGTCCTTTGATACCACATGCCCCAAGAATTGCACTTCTTGAAGCCAAAATTCGCACTTCGAGAACTTCGCGAACAGTTTCTACCTTCTTAGAACTTCTAATACTTCCCGTAAGTGTCTTCCATGTTCGGACTCATCCTTTGAATATATTAAAATATCGTCGACGAAGACGATCACGGATTTATCCAAAAATGGCGACACACACGGTTCATCAAATCCATGAATACGGCCGGAGCGTTGGTTAAGCCAAACGGCATCACCAAGAACTCATAATGACCGTATCTCGTTCGGAAGGTCGTCTTTGGAATATCTTCGTTCTTCACTCTCACTTGATGATAACCGGACCGAAGGTCAATCTTCGAGAAACATCCCGCCCCTTGGAGTTGATCAAAAAGATCATCGATGCGAGGTAGAGGGTACTTGTTCTTCACTGTGACTTTGTTTAACTCCCGATAATCTATGCACATCTGCATGGATCCATCTTTCTTCTTCACGAACAAAACCGGTGCTCCCTAAGGTGACGAACTTGGTCGAATGAAGCCCTTCTCCAACAACTTTTGAAGTTGCGTCATCATGTCCTTCATTTCTATCGGTGCCAAACGATATGGAGCACGAGCTACCGAAGCCGCTCCTGGTGTGAGGTCAATCTGAAACTCCACTTGTCGCTCTGGTGGTAATCCGGGTAAGTCTTCCGGAAAGACGTCCGGATAATCCTGCACCACCTCCACATCTTCTACCGACTTCTTTTCTTTCTTAGCGTCCACAACGTAGGCCAAGTACAAAGGGTAACCCTTCGCTAAGAACTTTCGAGCCTTTAGAGATGATATAATAGGAGTACTTCTCTTTCCTTTTTCCCCATAAATGGTTACCACACCATTTTCCATCAATGGTACTTGGATTATATTTTTGGAGCAAAAGATGTCCGCTTTATGCCTCGCTAACCAATCCATGCCTATGACTACATCAAATCCTCCTATAGCCATAGGTAGTAAATCTACTCCGAAAGAATTTCCATCGATCTCTAGAGTGCAATCATAGAAACGGTCACGAATGATTACTTGATCCCCATTAGCTATTTCTAATACTAACGCATTGGGAAGAACACTAATAGGAGTGGTGAATCGTTTACAGAAAGCATCTGACACAAAAGAACACGTAGCACCCGAATCAAACAAGACACGAGCAGGCATGGAGTTTACTAGAAACGTACCCGAAACGACATCCGCGGTCTCCTTCGTTTCCTCGGTAGTCATCTAGAAAGCTCGGCTCGGTGCCCTATCCGGTTGCTCGACCCTAGCCGTCGAACCCACATAATTTCCACCACCTCCTTTAGCTAGCCTCGGATACTCTCGCCTCATATGTCCCGGCTCTCCGCATTCATAACATACTGACCCACGGAGGGAACACTCTCGAGTCGTGTGGTTTTTCTTACCACACTTGGTACACCCGGCTGGACCGGAGTGAGTCCTTGTGGCGCACGGCCCCGAGTGCTTTGACCTGCACTTGTGGCACCACCGATCTTCACGGCGTTGATCACCCGACCTCCCGCTTACAAAGGGTCTAGATTGACGAACGGGCCCAGATGGCCCCTCCCACTTCCGTTTCTCACCAACGTACCTCTTCTCATCCCTTTCCGAATTGATGTCGTCCTCAATGAGTAAAGACTCCTCGATAACCTCTTGTAGAGTCGAACACTTAGCATTTCTTATATCCGTTCGCATTCCAGCCGGTAAACCCTGTTGATATGCTTTCATCTTCGACTTTTCGTCGGGGACTAGATGTCCCACCAAGTTTAGCTTCTCCAAGAAAAGCTTAGAGTAACCAACAATCGACATATTCCCTTTCTTCAGATCTCGGAACTCCCGTTCCAACTTGTCCAACGACCGCTCACTGCAGTATTTGTCCATAATCTTCTCCTTGAACACCGTCCAAGTTAGCTTAGCCAGGACTTCCGGGGTGAGGGCGGATCGGGTGAGGTTCCACCAAATCAGAGCCTCTCCCCGAGGTAGCTGAGAAGCAAACTTGACCCGCTGAGAAGGATCGCATTCACTGGACTCGAAGGCCATCTCTAATTCCTTAAGCCAGTACATGCAAGTAACCGGGTTGTCGGAACCCGCAAACTCCTTAGGGTGGCACCCCAAAAACGTCTTGTAGGTACACCCTTTAATCTTTGATCTGATTCCCTCAGCGGATGGTTCTTCGACCGTTACCACATTCGGTCCACCCGACCCCACAATAACGTTTTCAGCCATAGTCTCGGGTTGACGGTTACTAACGTCTCGATCCTCTAGAAGTTTCATGAAAAACTCTTGATGTTGGGTCATGGCCAAAGTCATGGCCAACTGTTGTTGAGCCAAAGCCGCATTCATGGCCACCATCATGCTATCCCAAAGTCGGGTCTCCATGGTAACTTCCTCCAAGATGGCGTTACCGGTGTTGAGGTTCCGGCGTGGGATGTGCTCAGGCCCTCCTGCCAAGATTCTGGGTATAGGAATATCTTCGTTCTTCACTCTCACTTGATGATAACCGGACCGAAGGTCAATCTTCGAGAAACATCCCGCCCCTTGGAGTTGATCAAAAAGATCATCGATGCGAGGTAGAGGGTACTTGTTCTTCACTGTGACTTTGTTTAACTCCCGATAATCTATGCACATCCGCATGGATCCATCTTTCTTCTTCACGAACAAAACCGGTGCTCCCTAAGGTGACGAACTTGGTCGAATGAAGCCCTTCTCCAACAACTTTTGAAGTTGCGTCATCATGTCCTTCATTTCTGTCGGTGCCAAACGATATGGAGCACGAGCTACCGAAGCCGCTCCTGGTGTGAGGTCAATCTGAAACTCCACTTGTCGCTCTGGTGGTAATCCGGGTAAGTCTTCCGGAAAGACGTCCGGATAATCCTGCACCACCTCCACATCTTCTACCGACTTCTTTTCTTTCTTAGCGTCCACAACGTAGGCCAAGTACAAAGGGTAACCCTTCGCTAAGAACTTTCGAGCCTTTAGAGATGATATAATAGGAGTACTTCTCTTTCCTTTTTCCCCATAAATGGTTACCACACCATTTTCCATCAATGGTACTTGGATTATATTTTTGGAGCAAAAGATGTCCGCTTTATGCCTCGCTAACCAATCCATGCCTATGACTACATCAAATCCTCCTATAGCCATAGGTAGTAAATCTACTCCGAAAGAATTTCCATCGATCTCTAGAGTGCAATCACAGAAACGGTCACGAATGATTACTTGATCCCCATTAGCTATTTCTAATACTAACGCATTGGGAAGAACACTAATAGGAGTGGTGAATCGTTTACAGAAAGCATCTGACACAAAAGAACACGTAGCACCCGAATCAAACAAGACACGAGCAGGCATGGAGTTTACTAGAAACGTACCCGAAACGACATCCGCGGTCTCCTTCGTTTCCTCGGTAGTCATCTAGAAAGCTCGGCTCGGTGCCCTATCCGGTTGCTCGACCCTAGCCGTCGAACCCACATAATTTCCACCACCTCCTTTAGCTAGCCTCGGATACTCTCGCCTCATATGTCCCGGCTCTCCGCATTCATAACATACTGACCCACGGAGGGAACACTCTCGAGTCGTGTGGTTTTTCTTACCACACTTGGTACACCCGGCTGGACCGGAGTGAGTCCTTGTGGCGCACGGCCCCGAGTGCTTTGACCTGCACTTGTGGCACCACCGATCTTCACGGCGTTGATCACCCGACCTCCCGCTTACAAAGGGTCTAGATTGACGAACGGGCCCAGATGGCCCCTCCCACTTCCGTTTCTCACCAACGTACCTCTTCTCATCCCTTTCCGAATTGATGTCGTCCTCAATGAGTAAAGACTCCTCGATAACCTCTTGTAGAGTCGAACACTTAGCATTTCTTATATCCGTTCGCATTCCAGCCGGTAAACCCTGTTGATATGCTTTCATCTTCGACTTTTCGTCGGGGACTAGATGTCCCACCAAGTTTAGCTTCTCCAAGAAAAGCTTAGAGTAACCAACAATCGACATATTCCCTTTCTTCAGATCTCGGAACTCCCGTTCCAACTTGTCCAACGACCGCTCACTGCAGTATTTGTCCATAATCTTCTCCTTGAACACCGTCCAAGTTAGCTTAGCCAGGACTTCCGGGGTGAGGGCGGATCGGGTGAGGTTCCACCAAATCAGAGCCTCTCCCCGAGGTAGCTGAGAAGCAAACTTGACCCGCTGAGAAGGATCGCATTCACTGGACTCGAAGGCCATCTCTAATTCCTTAAGCCAGTACATGCAAGTAACCGGGTTGTCGGAACCCGCAAACTCCTTAGGGTGGCACCCCAAAAACGTCTTGTAGGTACACCCTTTAATCTTTGATCTGATTCCCTCAGCGGATGGTTCTTCGACCGTTACCACATTCGGTCCACCCGACCCCACAATAACGTTTTCAGCCATAGTCTCGGGTTGACGGTTACTAACGTCTCGATCCTCTAGAAGTTTCATGAAAAACTCTTGATGTTGGGTCATGGCCAAAGTCATGGCCAACTGTTGTTGAGCCAAAGCCGCATTCATGGCCACCATCATGCTATCCCAAAGTCGGGTCTCCATGGTAACTTCCTCCAAGATGGCGTTACCGGTGTTGAGGTTCCGGCGTGGGATGTGCTCAGGCCCTCCTGCCAAGATTCTGGGTATAGGAATGTCATCGGAGGTTGCCCCCACCGGGGGTTGTACCACTGCAGATTCCACTTCAGGTTGCCCTTCTGGCATGTCCGATAATCTACTTCGAGTGTTTACCATTTAAAATCTGCCATGCACGTACGATAAATAGATTGAGAAAAGACTAAGCGAGTTGAACTCATTGTACGTACTACTACTTTCATCAATTATCATAATAATAGTAAACCAAGCATGCTCACGTAACAATGCATTCATAATAGCAGTAGCTAAGTGAAATTATGAACGAACCATACACAAGTATTCTTGTCACCATCATCACAACTTTCAATTACAGTAATTCCGTAATCCTAACGCTCTCCCCACCTAGGATTCGTACCCCAAGTGGACAGTGAAGTCATAAAGTCTAAAGCTTAAGTCTAGATATGCTAAACAATACCTAGTTCACTTAAACTAAAGCTCTGATACCAACTTGTAACACCCTAAAAATATGGATAACAAAAATCCGGAAAACGGACATAAGGTATGCTAAAATTGCCATAGCAAAGAGCCTCCCAAAAATAGGGAATATAAAATTAATAACCTGTTTAATCACGATTGTAATTTAACGGACCGTAAACAACAACCAACTAATCTAATTCCTATATCCAGAAAAGAGATTACAAAAAGAGTTGTCATCTATAGACCCAAACGGTCTATATCCAAAAGTATAACACGTCCATGTGCAATTCCCCAAGCTCTCACCCCTAAGCAACTAAACCTGCTTAAGACCGCCGCCGCTAGAACCTGAGATACACATCGACACCAACAAGTGTTAGGCCAAAAAGCCTAGTGAGTTGAGCAATAATAAGCATGCGTGAACATATACAATTCTTATCAGCAGTTAACCAGTGTTCAACATATGTGGATTCATTAGAGGAGACCCAAAGCACCAATCAAGTCCCACCCAAGAGTCGATATACCTTGATGCCCTTAACAAGGAACACCCCAAAGGCCTGGCCCACCCGAAGACTATCGCTAAGAAAATTCCCCGAGTGGCGAAGGTCTAGGCACATACCATCACAGTGGCGCCCAAGACTACATCCTCCTAGTGTACTGACTTGGTTCGTCCACATAACATTTATAAGGGGTCCTTTAGATATATTTCAATCCACAAATCAATACCAACTACGGGTATAATATTACCACATTATCCTCATGATGTCTAACAAAAGAGCCAATATAAATCCTGCTCATCATGCATATAAACATATCACCAAAATGGTGTTCCAACTAGGATCATCATAATACCCATATATGCATATATTTAACATATCAAGGTACCCACATTATGTATTTATGAGACAATCCCAAACAATAATACACATAACCATAATCAATGCAAATCACCCATAAACATACATCTTTCAACTATTTTCATGAAGAAACCCCCAAACATTTGCACATATAGAGATAAAGTATCAAATAGAAGATTATGATGTGTATTCAGTTTTAACAAAGGTTTAGTAAACTCACTATCTAGGTTTTTGACCAAAACCTAGAAAAGATGGAAACCCTAGATGATGATAGGTGAAGTTTGGTTGAGAAGAGAAGATCTTGGGTAGAATGCTTCAATGAATGACCTTGGATGGTGGTTTAATGCACCATAAATGACCTCAACTACCAAACCCTAAAGTGTTGAAGAGGAGGGAACTTGGCTGCTCAAAAATCGTCCAAAGGAGTGCTCTCCCGTTTTTGAAAATGAAGAAGTGAGAAATGAGATATCAAGTTTGGATTAAAAACAGAAGACTTGACACCGCGGGCGACATTGCCCGGCGACAATGCCCTGGGTATTGTCGCGTGTCATAGTCCCCGACTCCCCGAGGGTCACGGTACACATCTCGCGACTATGCCCTGCGACTTTGCCCAGGGGCATTATCGCGGTGGCATTGTCGCCGACTTCACCACACTTACGGTACCAACCATGCGACAATGACCAGCGACAATGACACTGGCCACAGTCGCGTGACATTGTCGCGGCACACCCAACCCAGACCGAAAATCTAACCAAGTTCAATTACGAGCGCGAGGTTCAGACGGAAATCATGAATACACAGTTCATAAATTGTTAAGGCATTATCAAAGTGAGCATGTGCGCGTAATAGTCCTCATAATCTCAATTAATACAATTACAGGTTTAAGGGACCGGCAACTTACCTTTTAAATTTTCCGAGTGTTACAACTTTATTGATCGGGTATTTGGTATTGACTCCATGAATGTACATATTGGATATCTTGGCATGATTTGGGATGTATGTATTATAGTAGATGATAAATTCTACTTGGAATGCCTTTTTGGTGATTTAATGTCTAAACATTGATTATGTTGGTATTTGGGTCTCATAATGGATTTATGTGTTAGGATGGTAACATTGTACCCTTGGTTGGTATCGAAATGTGTTGGTTGAAATATACCTCAAGACCTCCTATAAATTATGTTGGACGAACCAAGTCAGTAGACACTAGGAGGATGTAGTCTTGGGCGCCACTGTGATGGTATGTGCCTAGACCTCCGCCATTCGAGAAATTTTCTTTGGTATAGTCCTCGGGTGTGCCGGGCCTTTCGGGTGTCTCTTAGTAGATGGCATCAAGGTATATCGACTCTTTGGGTGGAACTTGATTGGTGCTATGGGTCTCCCCTATTGACTCCACATATATTGAACTCTGGTTAACTGCTGATAAGAATTGTAACTGATCATGCATGCTTATTATTGTTCAACTCACTAGGCCTTTTGGCCTAACACTTGTTTGGTGTCGATGTGTATCTCAGGTTCTAGCGGCGCCGGTCCTAAGCAGGTTTAGATGCTTTGGGTGAGAGCTTGGGGATTTTGCACTTGGACGCTTACTTCTTTTGGGAATGAACCGTTGGGTTTATAGATGACAACCCTTTTGTAATCTCTTTTCTAGATGTAGAAATCAGATTAGTTGGTTGTTATTTTATTGTCCGTTTAAATTACAATTGCGAGAAAGGCTAAAGGCGGCGCAAGACTGTCAGAAAAGTTATGCGGACAAGAAAAGGAGACCGGTCGAGTTTCAAGTAGGCGACCGTGTCATGTTGAAAGTATCACCATGGAAAGGAATTATTCGGTTTGGGAAGCGTAGGAAGCTTAGTCCTCGTTTCCTTGGACCTTTCGTCATTTTGGAGAAGATTGGTTTGCAAGCCTATCGGTTGGATTTTCCACCGGAAATGGATGGGATACATCCTACATTCCACGTGTGTTATCTTCGGAAGTGTCTAGCCGAAGAGGAAAGCGTGATTCCTATATCGGAAATTCGAGTAGACAATGGAAATCGATGTGTGGAAGAGTCGGAGTCGATTTTAGAATCGAAAGTAAAGAAGTTACGACATAAAGACGTAGTCATGGTTAAAGTCCAATGGAAGCACCATCGGGGTGCTAACATTACTTGGGAGTCTGAAGATGATATGAAGAAGCGTTACCCTCACTTGTTTGTTTAAGGTAAGATTTCGGGGACGAAATCCCATTTAGGTGGGGAGGATTGTAACACCCAGAAATTCTCAAGGTAAGTATTTATTTCCTTAAATATGTTAACTGTATTTATTTGAAATTACGAGACTTTATATACGCATGTGGTCATTGTTATTATGCTATGATGTTACTTGGTTAGTATTAAAGATGCATGTGTTTAGACCTCGCACTCGTTCTCGCATTTGGTTAAGTTTTCGGGCTGTTTTGGGCTTGGCACGAGAGTTGGGGGGGGGGGGGAGTTCGCGATAGTGACACGCGAAAGTGACAAATGTCACTTTCGTCGGGCATATTCGCGCGGTCTGTACCGCGGGTGTCGAGAGCCTCACGATTGTGACTCGCGATAGTGCCCTTGGCACTATCGCCGTCGGGGTGCAGGGGCTTTAAATGCATTTTATCTGATTTCAACCTCATTTATCTCAAACCCTCTCTTCTCTTTGGCGATTTTGGAGACTTCCAAACCGAACTCTTCCTCTCAAAACCCTAACCCTCATAAATACAACTTTTTCTTGGTGGTTGGATCTTCACTCTTGCAATAACTCTTCTCAAGGACAACCTCTAGGGTTCATAAAGCTCAACTTCTCCACTTCAAGTCTTATCTTCTCAAATCTAGAGTTTTCATCTTTTCTAGGTTTTGGTACAAAACCTAGATTGTGAGTTTACTAACCTTTGTTAAAACTAGATACACATCATATTCTTCTAGTTGTTGTTATTTATCTCTATATGTTCAAGTATGTGGGATTTGATTATGAAGAAAAGTTGGGAATGTGATTTTGTGTAAAATGCCATGATTTACTTTATTGATCGGGTATTTGGTATTGACTCCATGAATGTACATATTGGATATCTTGGCATGATTTGGGATGTATGTATTATAGTAGATGATAAATTCTACTTGGAATGCCTTTTTGGTGATTTAATGTCTAAACATTGATTATGTTGGCATTTGGGTCTCATAATGGATTTATGTGTTAGGATGGTAACATTGTACCCTTGGTTGGTATCGAAATGTGTTGGTTGAAATATACCTCAAGACCTCCTATAAATTATGTTGGACGAACCAAGTCAGTAGACACTAGGAGGATGTAGTCTTGGGCGCCACTGTGATGGTATGTGCCTAGACCTCCGCCATTCGAGGAATTTTCTTTGGTATAGTCCTCGGGTGTGCCGGGCCTTTCGGGTGTCTCTTGGTAGATGGCATCAAGGTATATCGACTCTTTGGGTGGAACTTGATTGGTGCTATGGGTCTCCCCTATTGACTCCACATATATTGAACTCTGGTTAGCTGCTGATAAGAATTGTAATTGATCATGCATGCTTATTATTGTTCAACTCACTAGGCTTTTTGGCCTAACATTTGTTTGGTGTCGATGTGTATCTCAGGTTCTAGTGGCGCCAGTCCTAAGCAGGTTTAGATACTTTGGGTGAGAGCTTGGGGATTTTGCACTTGGACGCTTACTTCTTTTGGGAATGAACCGTTGGGTTTATAGATGACAACCCTTTTGTAATCTCTTTTCTAGATGTAGAAATCAGATTAGTTGGTTGTTATTTTATTGTCCGTTTAAATTACAATTGTGATTAAACAGGTTATTTATATATCCCCCATTTTGGGAGGCTCTTGCTATGGCAATTCTAGTATACCTCATGTCCGTTTTTCGGATTTTTGTTATCCCTATTTTTAGGGTGTTACATATATCTATGGGGATATTTTGCTAATTTTACCTACATCATGTGACTCTCCAACCTATACATCTTCATTCTACCTACTCATCTTCATCTTCATCTTCATCTTCCACACTTTATATATGTTCGTATTGTGATTTTGATTGAATGATAATTTTATTTATATATGTATCATGTATGTTGCTATTGTGATTTTGATTGTATGATAATTTTATGTATATATTCGCTTCGTTACTTTTATCGCATTATAGTTTTACGTGTGTTCATATCGTTTATGTGGACCACATTATAATTTTATGTATGTTTGTATCAGGTGTGGGTCTCACTATAATTTTTTTGTATTAGGTCATGAAGATTTGAATTTTGAAGTATTCAAGTTCCGTATGTGATTTTCTGGTTATGATCTAAGGTAAGAATTTTATATATGTTCATTTCGTGATTTTGATCGAATTATAATTTATGCATATTCGTATCGTGATTTTTGTTTGCATTACAACTTTTATGTATTACATCATGAAAATTGGAAGTCTTCAAATTCGATATGTGATTTTTACTTATGTTTGGCGTTTTTTGGTTTGCATACTATTAGGTTATTTAAATTTCATGTAACACACATTATTCATTATATACCATGTGTTATATAATTCCTCATTATTAGTTGATATTACATTTCGTTCAACTATTAGTGTTTATCACATGTCGTTCAACTATTAATAAAATATTATTATTTTCTTTCGTATTGTTTGATTGTATTGTAAATTTAATTATATCACGTTTTTTATTTTAATTGCACATCTAATTATTCAGATGACTATATGTGCATGAATTTATAAAATAAAAATTTTATGGAAATATAAGCGTTACAAGCTAAGTTGAAAAGATAAAGTTTGCGTACACCCACCATAATATGTAATATTAAGATACACCTGTGACCAATCATTTTTGTACAAATTTTGAATCGTTATTTTGCAACAAAGAAATTAAAAATGTATGAAACAATATCAGTGAAAATAATTTGCATAAAAAATAATCGAATACATTCATTTGCACGTAAATAAACCGATAATCATAACACATTTCAAATAAGATATAAAAATGTTATAATGCTACATCAACCAAAACTTGAGAATACTAAATTCTCGCGGTACATTTATTAATACCCTTCTAATATATCAAGATATCTCTTCTCCTTTCATATATTTATCAATGTGGGCTAAACAAAACTCAACTATAATTAATTATTTGAGAAAATACAAATTTCTCATTATATCATGTCAATATTTTCTAGCCAACATTTCTTTCATATTTATATTTAGAGTGAATTGTGGATTTGGTCCCTGTGGTTTTGTGATTTCTTTGACCATGGTCCTCATTCTATGTTTATTGTAGATTTGGTTCTTGTGGTATTCAATTTGTCTTGGCCATGGTCATTCTGACTAACATCTCCGTTAACTTCGTTAAATTAAGGACCATTTTCGCCATTTGCCATTTTTTTGTCCTTTTACGATAAGAAAAAAACAATACTTTTATACATACACATATAACGATATCAAAATAAATAAAATATAATATTATTGTATGATTTGATTGTTTAACTTTCTTAAAAGATTAACTATATTAATACGATTTAATTTTATTAATACGATTTAATAGCATAAATAATGGAAATCGATAACAAAAACTTAAAAATACCTCGAAATCAAGCAAAAAACTTTAAAAATCTCTCGAAATCATGGAATTAGGTTAAAAACACATAAGCCAATCTTGAAAAACGCATATAGTGGAATTTAAATTCCTTGCATTGTAGTAAGGAATTTCAATTCTTTTTCATGCCTTCTTTTGAGAAATACTATTCTTCGAAATTTAGTTCGGAAGTCCAAGTTCAAAGTTAGTTTATTTTCAATTCAATTTTCCTATTTGACAAGGACAAAAGCTGTTAGGACTGAAAGTCCTGTGCATTGAAAGTTGATTAAAGTATTTATAAGGGTTCGAAATGTAATTCTTTAATAGTTAATTAGTTAGATGTGCCCAAGCCCATGAGCCCATTATATGGTTGTAAGCCTAAGTATATAAAGGCTTTTCTAGTTCATTATTTAGGTTAGAAGAGTTACACAAGTCTCATAATTCACATTACTAGTCAATAGGTTACTCTCTCTGATCAGAAATCCTTTCTGTAAACCTGTAACCCTTTGAGTTCATATTAATCATATGACTAGTAGTTGTGGCTTAAATCTTATTCATCTTTGATATTATTTGCTGTTGATTGCACTGTACTGGGATCTACAATTGGTATCAGAGCGGAATCGAATTAATTTTATTCGATACGATCAAAAAGGTGTGATCCAGAAAAGGTTTGTCTAAAACCCTTTAATCAATTATTTGTGTTAATCGAATTTATCTACTGTTTTAATTGATTATCTGGTTCTGAGTAATTGGTTTTCTGCAAAATCGATTGTTTTGTTTATCTGTGTTCATCGGTCGTTTAATTTTCTGGAAAACGAAGTTTTTTTTATATTTTCGGTCGATTGATTTACTGTTTACTGTGTTGGTTATCGGTCTTTGGAAATCGATTATTTGGTTATCGGTTGTTCTTGGCTGTTTATCGATCTGCTTAATTGACATCGTGATTAAATCTGCAAATCGACCTGTTTATTAGTTGAATAATCGGGTAAAAATTCTGGGTTGATTGGTTGTTCTGGGTCGATCGTTCTTAATTTTCATCGAGTTTATCGGCCTTAATCTTATCTGTTATCTGTTTGCGTGTATCTGTTCGATATCGACCGGACCCATTTGACCGGCACATTATTGACCGGTACTTTGTTCAACCGGTATCCTGACCGGATCATTTTGACCGGTGCATATCCACTTGACCGGTACTCTTCAATTGAATTTTTTTTTTGGTTGGACCGATAATCTACAATAGACCGGTATACTACATTTGGATTCATTAATTTGAATTGGATTCAAATTAATTGAATTGATTGGTTGATTTGAGAACCTCTGCATCGTTGACTTCATATCATACATATTCATATATATATCATACATATCTATTTATATATATATCCATCGCTGCCATCTTCATATACATACATATCAATATTTCATCCTCCGACCGGTATCAATATTTCACCCTTCGACCGGTATTTTTTTCCTTTCCTTCGACCGGTATCAAGATTGCAAAAGGACCGGTGTCTTCTTCACTTCAATCGACCGATACCTTCATTCTCGACCGGTACCGTCCTCGCCCGGTGTCTTGCATCGACCGGACATTCTCCTCGACCGGTACCTCGTCGCCCGGTCCCTTGCGGCTCCCGGTGTCCAGCGAACCAACATCGATCAAGCTTTAAAGTTTTTCGATTGTTTTTCGAAATCATTTCGGTTGCTTCGGTAGCGATCGTAAACAAAGTTTTTCAAGTTTTAAACTGGTAAGGGTTGTTTACAAAGCTTAAAAGAACGTTTTTGATCGAAAAAATTTCACCCATATCAAGTTTGTAAATTCTCGTTCGGTTTCCGAAAAATCTTCGGTTGCTTCGTTCGAGAGTTTGAGCGACTGTTTCGAGATTTAATCAGTTGAGGCAGCTTAAGGGAACATAAACGATCATTTTTGGTCGAAAAGTTTTATCCCATACTGATTTTTTAAGTTTTCGATCGTGTTCCGAAAAGTTTTCGGTTGGTTCGTTTGTGATCGTGGGTTCACCTGTTGAGTTTTAATCTGTTAAGGACTGATCAGGTAGCTTTAACGATCACTTTGCATTGAAAATTTATAACCGTTTTTGAGTTTTGCAGGATGGATCAACAGAGAAGATGATGAATAGTATTTCCGTTAAGTGACGGTTAATTTTCTTACTTTTTGGTCCTTTTCCGTTAAGTCTCCGTTAGTCCGGTTAGTTTGTTAGTTTGGTTAGCTTTATTTCATTTTTGGTCCATTTTCGTTAGTTTTCAGTTAAGTCCGTTAGAAGTTTTTAATTTTTACATTTTTAGTCCCTCTAGTTTTAAGTTTTAGTTTGTGTCATTTTTAGTCCTTCTAGTTTTAAGTTTCTGTTTGTGTCGCTTTTAGCCCCCATAGTTCAAAGTCTCTAAGTTTGTCATTTGTGACCCTAAACTTTCAAGTTTCACACTCTGTCACTTTTGGTCCTTGCACTTTAGAGTACCATCTCTTGTCAAGTTCAGTCCCTGTATATCAAAAGGAATGCCTTCAAGCGAAGCTCTTTCAATAAGTATGGATGAGATGCCACCTATTCTTTACAAAGGAGAATATGACCAATGGAAGATTCAGTTCTTAGACTTCATTGATAAACTTGACTTGGGTGATTATATCATATTATCTCTGAGGGAAGGAAGAATGGAAACTCCGACAAAGTCTTGTTATTTTATGGGAGAAAATGGAAGAACGGAACACGAAATGTACCCACTACCATTTCAGGAATACACAGATGAGCAAAGAAAGATATTTGAAGCTGATAAATTGACTAAAGATTTTATCTTGCAAGGAATTTCCGAGGAGATTTCAAAAGAGATTTCTGTAAGTTTAGACAGTAAAAAAGCTACAGGAAAACAGCTGTGGGAACATCTTGAGAAGATAATGACAGGACCAAAGATGTCTTCAAGAGTAAAGTTTTTGGAAACTGAGAACTCTGAACTAAAAAGACGGATTTCTGATCTGGAAGTTCAAATTATCCAAATCCAACAAGCAGCATCTGTTGAAAGTTCTGAGGAGCAGATTGAGCATCTGAAAGATACAAATGCTGAGCTTCAAAAGCAAATATCGGATTTGAATCAAAAGATGGTCAAAGATAAAGCTGATTTTGAGAGTGAAAAGAAAGGATTTTCAAAGAAGTTCTCAGATTTTTCAAGAAAGTGTTTTGAAGAAAAGAAGACTGTTGAGCTTAAGTATATAAAACTTTCTCAGCAAGTTGCTGATTTTGAGAAAGTAATCATTCTGGAAAGGGAAAAGTTTGCCACAGAGAAGAAGGCTATCGAACAAAAGAATGTGGGATTCTTCAAAGAAATATCCGGCCAGAGAAACAATGCTGAAAAGGGATTTGAAGAAGAAAGAAGCTTGTTTGAGGCTGAGATCAAAAAGCTGACTGAGAAGCTATCTGAACTATCTGCAAATGCACTAAAAGAGCAGAAAACGAAGTCTAAGTTCACGAAGAAGTTTGACCTGCTTGTTAAAGAAAGAGACAACTTTGCTTCGACGATTAAAGTGCTTGAAAAGTCTGTATCAAGTTCAAATCAAAAATCTGTCTCTTCACAAAGGTCAGTTAAATCGTTTGATCAGATTCGTAAAACTAACCTTTTCTATGATAGCAATATAGATGGTTCAGGTACACATCAAAGAAGAAGGAGATACAAAGAAGAGGAACTGGTCTTGAAGAAGAAACCAGTTGAAGATGAGCTGAAAGAAAGAGGATCATGTGTACATGCGTTTAATGCCAAAAAGGAACAATGTGCGTAAAGGAAACCTGATCATATCTATACGAGAGATCAATTAATCAGGTTATCTGGTAAGAAAAATTAGTGTTCTTATTGTCGTACACATGATCATATTCACAAAACCAGTGATCATTTCTGGTATGGTTCTTATTCTATATCCCCTACAAGAACTGCAACTAACATTCATGGACCCAAATACCAGTGGGTACCAAAGCCGAAAACTGATTCTGTGTTGCAGGCACCTACTGTCAAGGGGGAGTAGAAGAACAAAGGCTTCTAAGTAAATCAGCTTAAAACCCGTACTTCAACGAAATCATTCTAATCTACTGTCAAGGGGGAGCTTAAAATACATAAATCATTCTATCATGATTTGAGGGGGAGCTTAAATGTAAGCATCTTCTAATCTAGATCTCTGATTGTTTGAAAGAAAAACAACTTTCGAACATGAAAAAACGTTTTCTGAAATGTTCAAACCACTTCTGGTTCTCAAAAGATTTTATGAATATAAAAGTGTGATTTTAAATGTTTTTCAGTTTTGAGCTTTAATGTTTAACTGAATGTGTGTTTCTAAAGATCAATACTTGCGTATTATCTTGTCTTTATACTGTAACGTATTCACACACACAGGTTCAGTATTTCGTTTGAATTTGTTATTACCATGTCTCGTAATGAACCAATTTTTCGATGGTAATACCCCCATTTGAAATTCAATGTTGTTGAGCATCAATCATAATTTCTAATGTTGTGCTTTCATTGCTAAATTGTTTAAATTTGTTCATATAAACAAAATATCCAGTTCTTTGATACCCTAGACAATTTTTTATTTGATCTGATTGATACATTGTCAGATTCTCAAAACAATTCTCTTGACTTCATTTCATTCCTTCAATATCTTTGTTTTGAGAAATCTTCAAAGTACAATTGCTCAAATCTTATGAGCATACATTTTGACAGTGTTATCATACATTTTGTGCTTAACTGTTCAAGTTAAACTGTTGAGCAACTATTTTTTTTAGGACTTACATGGGATTTGTGTGAGAACTTAAACAGAACTTCCATGGATTCACGTAAACCAGTGTTTCCTACCCCGGAAGTTATCCTTGAGTGATTGAGGGGTGAGGGGTCTTAAATCAAAGAGTGGGAGAGATAACTCATCCAGTTGAGTTTTTCTCATTGTGCTGAGCGGTAAAATGTAAATGAGAGTTTGGTTAGAAGTGAGCTTTAATGAAAAAAAGAAAGAGGGTGTGAGAACAAAGTTAAAAGAATATGAAAACTCTGCACCAAACACTTTTTGAGTCGGGCAGCCACATATTCTGATTGGTTCACATTCTTTGGTGACCATCATTGAAAAGGCACCTAGCCCATGCCAACTCTTGCATTAACCCCACCAACCACTCGTTTCTTTCTCAACAAAGAAATGTTTCATTTTCTTTGGGGACGCAACATATATGTTATCTAGTCTTCACTTGGAAGATGTAGATATTGAAAAAGAAGGAAAGTTGCCCCACCTTCGTACCTCTTTCATGCACATTGAGTCCGTGTAATATTTGTTGTTGTCTCAACAGTTTACACAATTTGAGCCTGATCAAGCTAAGTAGCTTCAATCATTCTACACTTGCACGAGCACACAAGGAATAAGTTTTCTTGTCATAACATTCATAGAAAATTCCTTTCTGGTTTTTCGATGATTGAATGGAATCCCTGGGGGAGTGATCATCACCAAAGCTCCTTTCCAAAGTACATCTGTTGTACAAAGTGGCTTTGTGCTACTTACAGGCATACTAACTGTATCATTTGTTGATTCAGGTTTCCAATTCCTATTATCTCTGAATTTGAAAAGATTCGGATATATACATTTCATGAATTGACGGATACTCAGATCACAGGGCGGAGAATGTCATATTATCAAGGGGAGATCAAAGATTGTGTTGAAATTGAAGAGTTTTGATGATCTTGATGCTCACAATCATCAAAAAGGGGAGAAATTTTTTCAAAGTTCAATTTCAAAGTTATAATATGAAGATTTTATGAATGAAGATGATTTTTTTGAAGATGATTATAAGATAAAGTGAAAGTTTACTTTTCTGAAGACAGTCGAGAGATCAAAGAGATAAAGATATGAGTTCAAAGATGAAGGTTTCAAAGTTTGAATTGTATTTCTTTCCCGTATCATGTGGTGTCTGCTACAAGTTTGTTTCTAATTCCTCCTACGAGCTGATTGAAACAAGTTCTTAAGCTAAAAGTCTATTCAACTCGCGGTTCAAAGACAGATTCTTTGTTTTAAACTGAAGATGCACCGTGGAAAGTCACGTTACTCTCACATTATCTTTCTTGTGTGCTGATCCGATGTGATTGAGTTTCTACAGTTAAAAGCGGCGTGATAGTGCATCTAGTCGAGGCTACTGTACATTGAATCTGGTTACAAAGTTGAAACTATGAAGACCAAGAGCTTTATTCAAGGGGGAGCGTGGAAAGACATGAAGACATGCAACACCAAAGTTCTTCAAAGATTCAAGAGGGAAAGAAGATCAAGGTCTGAAGTTTTTCAAGTTGATAAATGCTTTATTCAACTTTAGGGGGAGATTGTTAGGACTGAAAGTTATGTGCATTGAAAGTTGATTAAAGTATTTATAAGGGTTTGAAATGTAATTCTTTAATAGTTAATTAGTTAGATGGGCCCAAGCCCATGAGCCCATTATATGGTTGTAAGCCTACGTATATAAAGGCTTTTCTAGTTCATTATTTAGGTTAGAAGAGTTACACAAGTCTCATAATTCAGATTACTAGTCAATAGGTTTACTCTCTCTGATCAGAAATCATTTCTGTAAACCTGTAACCCTTTGAGTTCATATTAATCATATGACTAGTAGTTGTGGCTTAAATCTTATTCATCTTTGATATTATTTGCTGTTGATTGCACTGTACTGGGATCTACAAAAGCTACAGATGATATTTTCTTTTTCTTTATTAGACTAAATTTTATTTTTTAAAATATAAAATTAAATCAAATGATATATTCATCATTGTACATTTTTTGTAAATATAAAATAAACCATAGTTGTCACAAATGCTAGATAATTATATTCATTCCATCGATCGATTGAATGTTTATAATTATTGAACCCATGACGACAACTTACACATTTTCTCACCACCGTACATGCTATAGTCATTTCTCTTCAATCTTTTTATAAGGGTAATGCTATCACAAATGTTATATGCACCTTCTTCCTCCTTTTTTTTTAAATGTTTGAATCAAATCAAATTATATTGAAAATGTAAAAAATAAAATTTGATGTAAATGTATAAGAGGAGAAAAATAATAGGTAGGCGTGTAATTGACCTCACCCACCCCTTTTTTGAAATATAATCTTTGACAAATTTTATATTAGTCTAATATATAAAAGTCAACAAATATCCAGTAATTTTATAAATTAAAGTATTTCCATTATTTATGCTATAATTTAATAATAAAATTAAATCGTATTAATATAGTTAATCTTTTAAAAAAGTTAAACAATCAAATCATACAATAATATTCTATTTTATTTATTTTGATATCGTTATATGTGTGTGTATAAAATTATTGTTTTTTTCTTATCGTAAAAGGACAAAAAAATGGCGAAAATGGTCCTTGATTTAACGAAGTTAACGGAGATGTTAGTCAGAAGGACCATGGTCAAGACAAATTGAATACCACAAGGACCAAATCCACAATAAACATAGAATGAGGATCATGGTCAAAGAAATCACAAAATCACAGGACCAAATCCACAATTCACTCTTATATTTATTGTATTTATATTTATATTAAGAGTAAACTCCAATTTTAGTCCCTGACGTTTAGTGATTTTTTTGAAAGAGGTCCCTATGGTTTCATAATTCAAGTTTACGTCCCTAGGGTATGGATTTTTCTTTGAAAGAGGTCCCTGGACACTAACACCGTCTATTTGGTTCGTTAGTGCCAGGGGTAAAATGGTCCAACCATATTTTTGTCCCCCTTTTGCACTTTTTCTTTGTTTTTCTTGTTTCAGTAAAAATCATAAAAATTAAGGGACCTATGTTAACAACTTTGAAACTCATCTTCATCTTCTTCAAACTTCCCCATTTCAAATTATTGAGGAACCCTAGAATCTGAAGAAGATGTTGAAGAGAATAGAAGTTTGAAGATGATGAATATGAGTGTTTTAATTAATGATAATTATATGAAGATGCCACCCTAAGAGATAACAGTTCTAACCTCTAAGAGAATATTTAGGGAAGTTAGAAGTTCGACGAAGATGAGTTTCAGAAGATGAGTTTCAAGACCCTTGATAACAATAAAAACCACACTCCACCTACTTCGATAGCGATTAAATCCAATACCCAAATCACCCAACACCAACACACAACACAACACACATTTCATGGTCTGAAAAGATTCGATTTTTATCGACACAAAAAAAGCTTTCTTTTCATCCAGGTACTTCTTCTCTCTTTGATCACTTTGATTTTCCATCGTCGTTTCGTAGATTTAGGTTTCTGTGTTGATTTTTTTCATGGAAATTGTGCAAAAATTAGAAACCCCAAAAACCATATGTTTTATGTTATGATTTTGTTGATTTTTTCAAGTGGGTGTGTCAGTGGGTTTTTGAGTTTTGTTTTTGACTAATAGCAAAGCTTTCAGGTGTCAATGGCGGTTTTGAAAACCCTAATTTAAGTGGGTTGTTTTTGATTGATGGGTTTTTTAAGGAATCCTTTTTTGTTATTTTATTTGTGATTTTGGGTTTGAATCGGTTTCTATTTGGAGTTTTTAGGGTGAATCTGATGTGGGTTTTTGTTTGAAAATTTTGTTTTCCAGAAATGGAAATTATAGATGGGGATAACAAGTGAAACCCTAAGAGAGGTATTTTCGTCTTTTCACCCAGATGATGATGAACATAAAATCTTGAAACCCAGTTCGGAGGAGGGAGGTGGTGGAGATTAATGGCCGGAAAATGAGGTTTTGTGTGGTGAGGTGGTCGCCGGTGGCGGTGATGCGGTGGGGAAGTTTGAAGAAGACGAAGATGAGTTTTAAAGTTGTTAACATATTTGGTCCCTTAATTTTTATAATTTTTACTGAAACAAAAAAAAACAAAGAAAAAGTGCAAAAAGGGGACAAAAATATGGATGGACCATTTTACCCCTGGCACTAACCGACCAAATAGACGGTGTTAGTGTCCAGGGACCTCTTTCAAAGCAAAATCCATACCCTGGGGACGTAAACTTGAATTATGAAACCATAAGGACCTCTTTCAAAGAAATCACCAAACGTTAGGGACTAAAATTGGAGTTTACTCTTATATTAATGATTTATTCGATTCTAATGAACATTTATTGTTCCAATTTATTTAATAAAAATATTTTGAATGTTTTCATTAATTATTATATATAAAATACTCACGACAACCATTATACATAATATTAATTACAGGATACTGATTACACGTATTATTATTTACATAACACTAGTATTGCATATTATTTATAAAAAAAACGTTAATATTAAATAGTTAAAATTCTTAATGGAATAAACTTATTATAACATATCAATATATAAATGAAATATTTATGATAATTGAATACAATTAAATAACAATTATGGCTTACTATCAATTTGTTATTTATTTACCTTATAATTGAATTTTAATTTTTCTCTATATAAAGGTTGCATAAAGTTTACTATTGCCATTGCTTGAACCATTATTTTATTATTTGATTTTAACGTCATGGAATATTCTTTGCTAAATGACTTGAAAAATTATCACGATGACAACTCTATAAAAATTCGGATTTGTATAATGTGGGAAATGTCTAAACACGAAGAAAGGGGGAGAATCGATTAGTTTAGACATTATTCTAAATCGATGAGAAGGTATGATGAAATCATCGAGTGCATGACATATCTATTCTCATTTTGTCTAATTTGTTATCCACATTTTTTTACAGGAAAACTTAATGCATTCATCTGTGCATAAGAACTTGGTCCTAAGGTTTCGTCATCTATTGAACGAATGTGTTCTATATTGTCTAAAAATTTGAGATTATTGAGAGCAAATGCAATTACCGACCACTTTCAACTAAGTACGAGATCTGTTTATGAAGAGCTTCAACAACAAACTTTCAAATGTCAATGCTTAATTTACAATATTTTTCTGAATTTCACAAAATATATTTTGTTAGTTTAATTACTTTTAAATTCAACCAACATTTATTTCTACTTCTACATAATAGATAAGTTCAAATATAACAAATTCATAAATTAAAAAATTTGTCATATTTACATACCTAACATTTGTATACACTGTTGTCAATAAACTCAAAAAAACAAACTAAGTTGTGATAAACCATGAGATTACTTTTGTACAAACTACCCTTCATTTAATAATGCAATGTAATTAAAGGATACAAATTATATATATAATTTCAAAAGATCTGTAGGGTAAAATTCTTCTTTTTTTTTGGGGGGGGGGGGTTATTTTACGGGAGGGTGGTGCTATATTCAACGAAGATATAACTCTACATGTATAACTTCTGTAGATCCCAGTCAGTGCGATTTATCAGCAATAATAATCAATGATGAACAATGATTAAACCACAACTGCTAGTCATATGATTAGATTCAACAATAAAGGGTTTAGATTTACAGAGAGAATTTCTGATCAGCTAATGTAAACCTTACGACTAACTTTTCTAATAATGATTCTCTTCTTTTTCTAAAACTAGGTTTAGAAAACCTATATATATGAAACGTATCAGGCTAATGGGCTTTGAGGCCCATTTACAAAACAACTTTCAAATAATTATAATTCAAACCCTATAAATGCGTTATACAACTTTCAACGCACTAGGACTTTCAGTCCTAACAATCTCCCCCTAAAGTTGAATAAGACATTTATCATCTTGAAATCTTCAGGCCTGATCTTCTTTTCCTCTTGAATCTTTGAAGAACTTTGGTGTTGCTTGTCTTCATATCTTTCTAACCTCCCCCTTGAATAAAGCTCTTGGTCTTCATAGTTTCAACTTTGTAACCATATTCAATGTACAATAGCCTCGACTGAATGCACTACTGAGCAACTTTCAACTGTAGAAACTCAACACATCGGATCAGGACACAAGAAAGATAATGTGCGAGTTACGTGACATTCCACGGTGCAACCTCAGTGTAAAAACAAAGAATCTGTCTCTAAATCACGAGTTGAATTGACTTTCAGCTTAATAACTTGTTTCAATCAGCTCGTAGGAGGAACAAACTTGTAGCAGACACCACATGATACGGGATAGAAGAAATGCAATAAAATATTTTTTGCTTAGCTGCAATCTTTGAATCTAAAGGCTTTTCAACCTCGGATAATAAAATTTTGTTACTCCCCCTCAGATTTTGCTAACTCCCCCTCAACACGATAATCTGTGTCTTTGAATTGTGTGACATTCTCTCCCTCATGATGATTAGGAGAATCATGAGCATCATGTATCTTCAACGACTAACCGGATGAGTAGTAAAAGATTAGATAAAATGATTCAGTAACCAAGGGTAACAGCTAACATAGAAACACAATAGTAATTGTTATCACAACAATTAAAAATAATTGTGTGGCCTATTTTCAGAGTTAGCATCGATGTATCTCTGATAGGACTTCCAGTTATCACCGAAGTAAAATATTAAAAATTACTTCTCAAACTGTTCCGGCAATATCACAAATATATGCAAGGGGAATCACAAAGATTCGTGCGTATGTGAAAGAAGTATAAATCATATCGATTAGGCTCAAAGATTGATTCAACCTGGGACGCAGGTTATAAATCAATTGACACAGTGAGATGAATATGAAGTTCGGAGACTAGAGCTGATGTCTTCCTTTTTAAATATCTAAGACCTCTGAATGAGGAATATATAGATTATGTGCTCAATCTCCGTGCATATATAAAACAAGTATCTTTTGAGAGATACTTGAGTGGCTGGGTGGGGTGACACGAGTTATCGACACTGGGTCCATGTCTGTTTCAATATTCATCTCCAAAGAACGAGAATGAATAGATTATGTGGTAACCCGGATAACCGACTCAGTTTGGTAAAGACCAATAATTCTTTTAAGTCCTGTCACATCCTCACCATATTCTTTTCGCTCCGAACTCATCTATCAATATAGACCCCTCACTGATATCTATGAATGAGATGTGTTTCTTGGGTAGGTCTTTTCGGTTCTGGATTGACCATAGAAACATTAAAAGCCCCAACACTCCTTTAACTCACCAAGATAAAACATTGAAGTAAACTTTCTGATTTGAGATTATCAGAAGTCAAAAACATTTAAGAACGAGTCCTGAACTGAAGTGTTCAGAAGTTGATATGAATAATAAACAACATGGTACTCCCCCTCAAAAGATGGCCTAACCCTTGATTGTAGTCATGTGATATGAATAATCTAAAGTAAATCACACATGACATTCCTACAAAACAGATTAGGAAGATTTTGGTTTTGGTATCCATGTTGTGATGGATCCTTGATGGTTAGTTGCCTTAGTTTTTAAGCTATTAAACCGAGGATTGGGGATGCTATAAGTAACATACCAATTATTAATGTACCTTGGATGCACAAAGTCACTCTTTTCATAGTAAGTGCAACAGATCGTTTGCCGGCGCAGACGGGTCAAATTTCCTATAGAATAGACATAAGTAGGTGAATCTGTAACACCCGTAATTTTCGGTAAGTAAAGGTCACTCGAATGTTATTATGACTGTTAAATGATGGGATTTTTTTGGAAAACCTTTATGAAATGTCCCTAAGAGTGTAGAGGGACTTGGTATTGGAAAAGTCGGGTTTTGGGGCTCGGAACAGGCCCAACGACTATGCCAAACGACTATGATAGTATCATTGTCGCCTGGCAATGTCGCAGGAAGGGGGCACACATGGTACAGTCTATGAGACTATGCCATGAGACTTTGACATGGTCATTGTTGCATGGAAATGTCTCCTGTGGGGACTGAGAGGCTGTTTAAGTTCGAATTTTCATCAATTCTCCTCATTTCTCACTTCTAACCCCTTTCCACTCTCTCCCAAATCATTTCCTCCCTCCCCCTTTTGAACCCTAGCCGATTTTGAGGCTTTTCCATGAAGATCAAAGCGTTTCCCTTCCACATAATGATAATGACTTCACCTCTTGATGCAAGATTATGTTCCCACCTCCAATACTAGAGATTTTTGGGGTTTATTAGGTTTTGCTCAAAACCTAAGTGGTAAGTTTATCCTCTCCATTTCTAAACCTTGTTAGGTGACATATATGCTTCATTGATGATATCCTAGTGTTTTATTACTTCAATTTCGGTTTGGAAGATTTTGAAGAAATTTAGGTCAAAATTAGGGTTTTGACCAAAATGGAGATTTTGATGTAAAGTGTTTGGGGATCGATTCTAAATGGTTAAATGTGTTTGTTTATGGGTGGAAATTGTGTATCTACGTCTATGGAAGTTTTGGACCTTGAAGATCCAAGTTTCTTCAAAGGAGCTCAAAGTGGGGTAAAATCTAGATTTAGCCTAAATCTAGCAAGGTGAGTTCAAGTTGATTTGTGAAAACGGTGTACATGACAAAATGTTCATTTTAAAGTGTTTTGTGTTTTACATGAAATTGTTAACTACTGATCATCTGATAAGTTTTGGTTATTTGGAAATGTTTAGTTTTAAAAACATGGTGAAACACCCATTTTGGGATCTTTGGGAATTTTGGTAAATAAATCATGTTGAAAAGTTTCTTTGATGATTTTTACACATATATTTTGAGTTCAATTGACATAAGTGTCATTTTGTGTATTTGATCTCATAAACCTTTTCGGAAAATACATATTATTGTGTTATGAGTCATTTTGGAAATATAAGGGTATGAGTTCATTTGGAAATGGTTTGCCTCAACCAATGATGAGATTCGAGTAAATCATATTTTCGGTCGTGTGTTTGCATAATAGTTGGTCAAATGTGTTTCAATGTGTAACACCCCAAATTCTAGTAGTTTTCATCCTGATCCGATGTGGAGCGAAGTGACCAAGAGAATGACAAGAGAGCGCCGACAGTGTTCCGTGCGACTCTCCGTGCGAGTGGAACCGCGCTGTCATCCGCGCAGATCTCTGTTCCGTCCCAACTCCAGAACCTTGCGCGGTTCTCCGCGCGGGTCAAACCGCGCCGTCACCCGCGCGGAGTCCCTGTGCGTCTAAAAAGGGGAAAATCGGCTTTCACCCCATTTATCTCACCTCATCTTCTTCTAAAACTCTCCCAACAAGAAAACTAGGGTTAGATCCGATTTTGGAGCTCCATTGAAGTGTTCAACCATTTCCTTCCTCAAGTCTTCATCATCAACCCAAGATCATCACTTTCATCTTCTTCATCAATCTCCTCACCATTGTTGACCATATCTTGGAGTTTTCCAAGAGATCCATTTGTAAGTTACTCTAACCGTTTATGGACCTTTGTTACTATAAAACCTCTTATCTTAACCTCTTAGAACATCTCCCGTGATGTATATCTCGTATTATGAGGTTCAATCTAGTTTGGATATTTTAGATATGTGGGTTTTAGTAAAGATTAGTGTGGATCTGATGTTGGGAATTACTCTAGTTGTGTTTTGATTTGTTTATGACCTAGATAAAGTTCTTGTGGTGGATATTCGTGGATCTGAAGCCTTCATCAAGAAATCTCAGGTTTGGGGTAAAAACCTAGATTTAGTCTAAATCTAGCAAGGTGAGTTCTAGTTTCTTTGAAAAACTATATACATGTCAAAATGCACATATTTTGGGTTTTAAAAGTATATCCATGAGTTTACCTCATTTTGATAAGTTTTGTGAACATTTGTACACTACATATATTTGAGTTATAAATCCTTGAAAATGGGTCATAATATTTTATGAAGTGTTTGAGTCACCAAAAAGGGGATTTTGACCTACCATTCATGTTTTCTTGAATATTTGAAGAAGTTGGGTTTTATGTTCTTTGGGTCCCTAATATGGGAAGATTTGGAGTTCAAACGATTTCAAATGGAATTTTAGTGTGAGTTGGGGATTTTAAGAACAATCATGGAAATATAGTCATTTTGGGGCTTTACTTAATCTACGGGTTTTATATTTGAAAACTTGAGTCCTTTGATTTTAAAAGCGTGAGTTTGTTGGTATGGACACCCTTTTAATTTGGGAAGGTTTGATAAAGTTGTACATCGGCTTACATAGCCATATTGGCTCTATTTGAGTATCAAATGTTTCATGACGCCTTACGGCTTGATTGGTACACTAACGAGTTTTGGGACGTTGTCCGGTTTAAATGGTTCCTTACGGAGTGTTTTATGAAAATAAAATTATTATACAAATGTTGGTTATTACTTGCTTTGGATGCGTTAGTTCATTCATATGGAGTCATGTAATGTTTAGACTGTAATGCATTGGATCCATAGGCATATGAGTCGGTATGTTCATCATGGAGTTTTGATGTCTATGTTTGAGTCTAGTGAGTGGTCCCCAAGTCATGTTGTTATATAAGCTTGCGGTGGTGCTCTTGGAGAGCCGTATACGGAACTAAGTCTTGCGGTGATTCCCATGGTGAGCCGGATACGGGGACTTGTGACTTTGTGGTGAGACTCATCTAGAGGTCGAGTAGACGCTCGGTCATTTGAGTATCTTGCGGTGGTAGCTCAGAGGAGCCAGATACGGGGATCCATGGTCTATGCGAAACTCAAGAACATTGATAAGTGGCTTAACTTTGTGTGCCCGGCACATTCGATGGAATCGGGTCTCCCCCATCACTGAAAGGTGTATTTTGGGTATTCCCTTACCCATGCCTTCGGTGTTGAAACGTACCATTTATTTATACAAAGAGTCTTTTGGTAAAATACTGTGTGGGTGCATTTTGGGGAAGTTTGGACGTCAAATCATTATCTAAAATGGGTGTTGGGAAATTAGAAGTAACCTGATTTGCAAATAAAGCCTTTTTATAATCAGTGTTTCTGGAATGACCTCATTTAGAGTAAAATGTTTGTTTTAAATGTTTTATGAATTGTATGATGAAAGCTGCTTTAACTCACTAGGCGTTAAGCCTAACACTTTTTATTTTCGACATGTATATCAGGTCTTAGATGGATCTGAGGGGCGAGTGGAGCTTGGTAGAAGTTCCGGTAGGATGGCTCTAGTGACGTCATCCAGTTTGGTGAAGATAGCAGCTTTGGTGGTTTTAGTAACACCCGACTAATGTTGTCCCCGTTTGTGGGACTAGAAAGTTCTGTTAGAACTCTGATACGTTGTTGTAGGGACTCTTCCTTGTAACTTTAGATTTTTGATATTTCAAAGTTATGTATTTAAGAGTTTTTTTGGAAGTTTTTATTTGTCTTCTATTTTCGAATTTTAGGGGTGTTACAAGTTGGTATCAGAGCTCTAGTTTAAGTGAACTAGGTATGGATCTTAGATTCCTAGACTTAAGCTGAGACTTGTTCGTTATGGGTAGAACTTTTAAGATGAGAGTGAGTTGCGGTAATCAACAGAAATGCACTAGTTAAGGGTCGTGACTATGGTGACGAGGATCCTTATGTATATTGACAGGCCCTTTTGTTTACCTCAGGGTGAGACTGATAATACCAAAAAGCAAGTATACAAATTGGTACTATGTCGCCTTTCAAGTAATAAAAGTGGTAAAATACCAGATATCGTCCCACAGAGATCGGATTAAAAAGTGTGTTAAAAGTATAATGAAAGATGAGATTTCAGATGACGAATTTGAAGCAATATTTTGATTGGTTGGTTAACACAGATTTAACTAAACAAGATTAAAATAGAAGCAAGGGTGTAAGACTTTTGATGGTATATGAATCCAAAATCCAGTAGGTCAATGCTACAGCACTGTCATAGCATGATGCTATTTGAGTGCTGCAGCATGCTTCTGACTATAACTAGTTTTATTATTGATTTCAAGACACGTTCCTCTCGGACTCTCACCATCCCATTTTTCCAGTGGCTATGAACCATCTCATCTCTGAGCAAGGTTCCAGATAAGGGAATGATGGGAATGGAGTTCTCAAAATATACGGCGAAACAAATTCTCTTCGTTAAAAGTTACTCTTTCGAAATAACCCCCGTACCTCCCAAGTTGATGTATTCCAAGTAGCTTATCTCTAAGTCTACTCCATTTTAACCCTTTGAAAAAGTGACTACTTATCAAGAATGGATCATTTTTGAATAACACAAGTAACAACTCTCGTTGCAAGTAACTCTTTCGATATTACCTCCCATGTCATTCAATTTGACGTGCTATTCAATGGCCTATCTCTAGGTCCATGACACTATTACACTATCAAAATAATCATTTTGACAAAAAGTTTTGTTATCTTGGTAAAACTTGAGTTGGAATAATAAAATTTCGTCAAAGTCACAAAAACCCACTTTCTTTTAGATCCACATAACCACCCTTTGCCTCACACCCAAGCTAGATGATTAGCTACTCATTACAATAAAGAAATAAAAACTACTACTAAGAATTACAACGCTAAACATAATGGAAATTGCTCTTGAAATGTAAATGACTTGAAAGTATATAAATATATATATATTTGTAACTAAAAATGTAAAGACGAGAATGTAAATTACAAGGAAATGGAAATGACAAGAAGGTAAACTTGAATATAACTATAATAAACTTTAACTACTAAAATCTAGAACAAAAGAGAAAAGGAAAGGCTAGAGATGCAAGATGGAAAAATAAAATACAACTAAAAGAAATGTGCAGGTGGGTGCTGTTTGGATGCTGCAGCATGCATATTCAAATATGGAGATTATATAAAGATGATGAAGAACACTATGAAGATCACAAGAACATAAGGATGAATTCTGGAAATTAACGAGGACACTGGACTGGAAGATGACCAGTTCGTGAGCTAGACAGAAAATAAAAGATTACACTAAGCATAACAACATTGAACTCTTAAAGAGATGAAGAACAAGATGAAGAACATAAATACTAACACTTCAAATTAAAGAACTAGAGAAGATGATTAACGATCAGCTCCTATACTTGCTGCAGATTCAAAATAATAACCCAAAAGATGTTAAAATGATAGAAGAAGATGTCTCCTTAAGAGCAACTAAACCCTCCTTTTATAGACAAGAGGAGTGGCAAAGTTGTAAATTAAGGAGAATCTAATTGTACTTACCTAGTCTAAGCCTACTAGAACTACCAAAGCTTGTCCCCATTTAACCAACATATTACAAACCAGATTAACTAATGTTTAGAGGTTACAATTAGATTAGTTACATGCCAAAATTCAGCTTAGCCTTCTTTCTTCTCAATTTTTCCTCAAAAACAACCAGCTCCATGCTGTGGTGATGCTGCAGCATGCCCTGTTTCCAAATAGATTTTTTAAAAGATAACCAAGTTAGCCTACAATATTCATAGAACAAGCAAATCACACAATTTAAGCTCCAAGACACAATAAATGGAAAATGAGATAGAAAATGACTCAAAGTGGGATTTGAAAATGAAAAATCCTATCTAAAAGGTTAAAAGAAATGTGCTTAAGTACTCAAAATTGAGTACTTATCACCACCCCAAACTAAAAACTTTGCTTGTCCCCAAGCAATACAAAGAACAAAAGAAAAGACATTAAATGTGAAAGTTTTGCATTGGAATACATTAGGTGTATATCATGAGTTTGAATATGCCAAGTCTACATCATATAGCCTTTCATAAATCCAAAGTAACCAACAATCTCATCCTATGTGCTTTGACATGAACCATATGCTAGCCTTATATTCTTTTTGTTATGGACACACATCCTACATCACACCTTCTTCATGGCTCTGAGTGTATGGGTTTCTCTCTTTTGGCTCTTTCTTTCCTTTCCATGCCTTTTCTCACACATGTACCAACACTTGAAATTTTTCAAATTTTTGTGCATTTTCTGTTGGTACATACACCAGCCCCTATGGGACTTTTGTGGTGTTGAATGCCACTTTTCATGGCTTTTCTTGTGCCATATTAGACACCCCCCTACCCCAAACTAAGAATTCTGCAATGTCCTCATTGTAGGAAGGAAAAGTGTTTTGTTTTTGATATTTGGGTGGCTATGGTGCAAGAAAAGAATATATGCTATTGAGTGTGATATGTGTAGAATGTGATCCAAAATGTGTCCCAAGCAACTATTAGGCTAGTTCTAGCATGCATTTCTTCTAAAAGTGAGATGTTTACTCATGAAATTATTATGGATATACAACTTAACTAATCATAGCAACACATGATCCAATGCAAACAAAACAAACCTATAAAAATTAAAAGACTCATCCCAGACTAAAAAATAAATAGACATGGAGCAAAAACAAGGTGTGATTTAAACCTGTCCTACTCAGGTTGAGTAGGCTGTTTGTGGCCAACAGGGGCTGCAAGTGAGACTGCTAAGAGGTTGGAGGCTGCAGTACCAATGTGAGCACTTTCTTCTGCTGCCAATTTGACCTTCAAATCTGCTATCTCTCTCTTCTGTCTTTTCACCATCCTTTTCAGCTTCTTTACTTCAGCACTCTCCTCCTCTTGATCCTTTCTCATTCTGCTATCAACCATCGACTGCACCTCCACCTTGAGATCTTCTAGCCTTTCTATGAACTCATTCCTTTGTTGAAGGACTGTGTCCATAAGATTGCTATTTTGAGCCAAGACTTCTTGCATCATTCCCACCATCTCATTGGCCCCAACACCCTTTTCTTTCCTGTCCCTCAGCCTCTGGACTGCCTTCATATCCATTTGGAACCTTTCTCTTTGTTCCTTGACCACCAAATCATCAATATACCGAGGCACCCCCATCTCAGTTAGCAGTTTGGTTAACATCCCAGGGAAGTAGAACTTTCCCCTGGATTTTGATCTGGTAGAGCACTCTCTTATGCTTCTCATGATGATCTTTCCGAAGTTGATGGTTTTTCCTGTCACAAGACAATAGAGTAAAAGCATCCTTTCCACAGTAATAAAGGTATCATGAGAGGTTGGTGAGATGGTGTGCCTCACAAAATTGATCCACACATTGGAGTCAGCTGTGAGGTTTGAGGCTCTGAAGGTCCTTAACATCATATTTGTATGGCTTTCCCAATTAGTTTTAGGCTTTCCCAAAACTGCAACCACTTCAGCAAGGTCACTGGCAGTGGCCTTATGCACAAGTGCATAATACTCTGTTTTCTTTGGTGGGTTGAGTTCTAGGAATTGGTTGATTCTTTTGGCAGTGAGGTGGACAGTGGTTCCTCTAACATGGATCTTTGAGGCTGAGGTTACAGACATTTCACAATAGAATTCTCGAATGAGGGTGAGGTTGTAGGAATCATACACATGGCACAACTTACTAAGACCTTGGGTGTCAACTACTTGCCTTATGAAATGGAATTCCCTCATACTGTGTTCATCTATTCCTTTCTCGGGGAATCCAATTTTTGTTTGAAATTTAGGCCACATCTTGGCTGCAGCCTTGGAGCTGAACCCATTGTGAGGTGAGGTAGACCTTGGCAACAGAGTTACAACAGGTTCCTCTCTTCTCTTTTTTCCTCTCACAGACTGCTCATGCTGCAATGATGCTGCAGCATAGCAGTTGGTATCAGTGGGTTTTGTTCCAGATGGTTCCCCTTCAACTATCACTCTCTTGGTCCTTTCACTCTTTCTAGTCCCTTCCCTGATGGTTTTCCTGGCAAAGACCTTTCCCAATCTCTTTCTTTTCTTAGTTGGCTTGACTACCACTGGCTCTTCTTCCTCAGTCCACACAACTTCATTCAAAGGGAAATCCATAAATGGGTCCTCATGGTTTTCACCTATATCTCTATCCATATTCATATTTTCAATGATGGTTTCCTCACTTCTTCCTATCCCAATGCCATCAATAGGGTTCTCAATATTCTTTTCAACAGTAAATCCCTCAAATGGGTCAAGACTCTCAACAGTCATTCCTATTTCTTCAACAGTTGGTCTAGGCATTGGGTTAATGGTGACCATTTTGTCAGTAGAGTTCAATGGCCCAAATGAGCTATCGAACTCAAACTTTCTGAAATGATCAACATTCACCTTTGTTGAAGAGATAGGCATTCCAGACTCATCCTCCGAACATGAGGTGATCAGGCCATCGACCATAGATTTTTGAGCAGGGGAAGATACCTGAGATTCTGCAATGGTAATGAAGTTGGGATGGAGAATAACCGCAAATGGATTACTTTCTGGAATCGTCGCTCTGTCCGAAATTTCTTCTCTTTCGGCCATTAGAGAACCCTCGATGTCAGAAGCATTAGGGAATAGGGTCTGCGGAGTGATAATGTGGAGGAATGGTCGAGTTTGTGCAGGGCTGGAGTTGTCTTCCGAAACCGTTGAAGGTCGAGGGTTGCTCGCGTTCGGGCTTTGCTCGACAGCCCTGGTTCGTGGGCTTCGTCTTCTTCCTTCGCTATTAGGGTTTCGAGCCGTGGTTTTCTTTATCTTTGACATGTTACAGGTTGAATCACTGAGAAAAGGGGAAGAATATGGTGGTTCTTGAGAGGATTTCGGTTTGAGAGGGAAGTGACAGGGAGTAAGGAGTGAGAGATAGGAAACGGTTATGTTTCAAAAAGAGGGTTTTCTGGAAGTTGAAAAGACAAAAGGTGACTTGATGGTGTCCTTATCTGATTTAATTTAGGGGATGCAAGCTGTAACTTAGGTGTAACTTGGGTAAAGACCATTGGATTTTTAAGGAAAAGTACAAAAAGGTATCTTTTGGAGGTTTCCTCATCATTGGAGCTATAAATTAGACATAAAGTCTAAAATTAGCTAAAAATATGATTTCACCCATTGTACTTTCCTTAAACAAACCCAAACTTCTTATCTGATATAATCCCCAAATTTTCAGCTAGACATTCCCTTTTTCTTTGAAGACTCAGATCTCTGGTGCTGTAGCATTAGGATAGCATCCTCTTGTTTCCTCCTTTTTCCTAAATTAAGGCTGCACACTAACAAACAGATTACACAAGACTAATAAAGAAAATTGCTAAACTAATTAAACAAAGATTATTTACACAGATTTTGGAACTTTGAGATAGTTCCCATCTTGAGTGAAGCTTTTTTAGCATAGAGTGACCATCTCCACAGAGCTATGCTGTGGAGATGCTACAGCATCATGGTATAGCTTTACTCTCTGGCCATTGACTTTGAACACACTATTGTTCTCCGGATTGACTAAGTCTACAGCCCCATATGGATATACTTTGTGGATGAGAAATGGGCCTGACCATCTAGACTTAAGTTTACCTGGAAACAATTTCAGCCTAGAGTTGAACAAAAGACATTTTTGGCCTGCTTTCAACTCTCTGTGTCTAATCCTATTGTCATACCATTTTTTTGTTTTCTCTTTGTATAACTTGGCATTCTCATAGGACAAGTTCCTATGTTCTTCTAGCTCACAGAGTTGTAACTTTCTCTTGTTGCCAGCCTTATCTAAGTTCATGTTCAATTCCTTTATAGCCCAATATGCTTTATGTTCAAGTTCTAAAGGGAGATGACAGGCCTTTCCAAAGACTAGCTTGTATGGAGACATACCCAAAGGTGTTTTAAAAGCAGTTCTGTATGCCCATAAAGCATCATCTAGTTTGAAAGCCCAGTCTTTTCTGTTTGGTTTAACAACTTTTTCAAGAATCCCTTTTATTTCCCTGTTTGAGAGCTCAGCCAAACCATTGGTTTGTGGGTGATATGCAGTGGCAACCCTGTGTTTCACATGATATTTTTCAAGAACTTTACTCAACAAATTGTTTATAAAGTGGGTACCCTCATCACTAATTAGTGCCCGGGGGGTACCAAACCTTGTAAAAATTTGTTTTTGTAAAAACTTTACAACAGTTTTAGCATCATTAGAAACACATGCCATTGCTTCTACCCATTTTGAAACATAATCAACAGCTACTAAGATATATTGACAATTGTTTGAAGGGGGAAAAGGTCCCATAAAATCTATTCCCCAAACATCAAACAACTCAACTTCCAAGATCCCATTCAAAGGCATTTCATTTTTCTGAGAAATGGAACCACTTCTCTGGCATTCATTACATCTTTGAACAAAATTATGGGAATCTTTAAAGAGAGTTGGCCAATAAAATCCTGATTGAAGCACTTTAGCTGCTGTTCTTTGGCCTCCAAAATGTCCTCCATAAGCTGATTGATGGCAATGCTGTAGAATTGCTGCAACTTCAGTTTCTGGGATACACCTTCTCAATAATTGATCTGTACCAAGTTTAAACAGAAAAGGATCATCCCATAAGTAAAATTTACAATCATGGAGAAATTTCTTAAGCATGTGATGAGTGTAATCAGAAGGTATGATGCCACAGGCCAAATAATTTGCTATATCAGCAAACCATGGAAGTTGTGCCTGCACCATAAGAATCTTTTCATCAGGGAAAGTCTCAGTAATGCTTCCACCTTCCCTACTTTCAACAAGTTTCTCTAACCTGGACAAGTGATCAGCTACCTGGTTCTCAGTCCCCTTCCTATCAACAATCTCTAGGTCAAACTCTTGCAACAACAAAACCCATCTTATCAGCCTAGGTTTAGCATCTTTCTTTGATATCAAATATTTAATGGCAGCATGGTCGGTATGTACAATGACTTTTGCTCCCATCAAATATGATCTAAATTTTTCAAACGCAAAAACCACAGCTAATAATTCTTTCTCAGTTGTTGTATAATTAATTTGAGCTTCATTTAGGGTTTTGCTTGCATAGTGGATGGAATGAAAAATTTTCTCTTTTCTTTGACCTAACACAGCACCAACAGCCCAATCACTGGCATCACACATGATTTCAAAAGGTTTGTCCCATTCAGGAGCCACAACCACTGGTGCAGTTACCAGAGCTTTCTTTAAAGTGAGGAATGCATTTCTACATTCATCATTAAAATCAAACTTTTGGTCATGCTGTAATAATAGACATAAAGGTTTTGAAATTTTTGAAAAGTCTTTTATAAACCGTCTATAAAATCCAGCATGGCCAAGAAAGCTCCTGATACCTTTCACAGTTGTTGGTTCAGGTAGTTTTTCAATCACTTCAAGTTTAGCTCTGTCTACCTCAACTCCTCTTTTAGAAATTAAATGACCAAGGACAATCCCTTCTGTTACCATGAAATGACATTTTTCCCAATTAAGGACCAGGTCAGTCTCCTCACACCTTTTAAGACTCTGCTTTAAATTATCCAAACATTGATCAAAAGATGAACCATAAACAGAAAAATCATCCATAAATATCTCAATGGATTTTTCAAGCATATCAGAAAATATGGACATCATGCATCTCTGAAAAGTGGCAGGAGCATTGCAAAGTCCAAAAGGCATCCTTCTGAAGGCAAAGGTGCCATAAGGACAAGTGAAGGTAGTCTTCTCCTGGTCTTCTGGTGCTATGGCTATCTGGTTGTATCCTGAGTATCCATCCAAAAAGCAGTAGTATTCTTTTCCAGCCAACCTGTCCAACATTTGATCAACAAATGGTAAGGGAAAATGGTCCTTTTGAGTAGCCTTGTTCAGCCTACGGTAGTCCATGCAAATTCTCCATCCGGAGACTATTCTGGTAGGGATGAGTTCATTCTTGTCATTGGAAATGACAGTGATCCCTCCCTTCTTGGGTACACACTGGACTGGACTAACCCAAGAACTACTGGCTATTGGGAAAATAATTCCTGCATCTAACCATTTCAAAATTTCCTTTTTCACTACCTCTTTCATGACAGGGTTTAGTCTTCTTTGTGGCTCTATGGAAGTGAAGTTCTTGTCTTCTAAGATGATCTTATGTTGACAAATAGAGGGACTAATCCCCTTAAGGTCAGCAATAGTCCATCCTATGGCTTTTGTGTGCAACTTCAACATATCTACTAACTTCTTTTCTTGATGTAATTCTAGGGTGGCAGAAATAATGACTGGCAGTTTGTCTTCTCCTCCTAAAAAGGCATACTTCAAGTGAGATGGGAGTTGTTTCAACTCCAGGTCAGGTGGTGAGATTATTGATGGAGTAAATGACTTTTGTTCATTACTTTCCAGCAGCTCAAATGCTGCAGCATCCAAAGGGACAGACTTTTTCTCCAAGGTCTTATCATCATCATCATCATATTCCTTGTCTAAGTCTCCCAAGGTCAGGTCTTCCTCATCCTCCTTTTCTATCCTACAAGCTTGTTTGACTCCCTCTTCATGACACAAGTCCTCAATGACACCTAGGCTTGAGCAGTCTTCTAGATCACTAGGGTATTTCAAAGAATTGAAGACATTGAATGTGACTTTTTGGTCTTGTAGTCTCATGGTCAATTCACCCTTCTGGACATCTATCAAAGTTCTACCCGTAGCTAAGAAAGGTCTTCCCAAAAGTATGGGAATATCCTTGTCAGCCTCAAAGTCTAAAATGATAAAATCAGCCGGAAAAATGAACTTATCAACCTGCACTAACACATCTTCAATCTTACCCTTGGGATATGCAATGGTCTTATCAGCTAGAATGAGTGTGACTGTGGTAGGTCTGGCCTCTCCTATGCCTAAGCTTTTGAAAATGGACAATGGCATAAGGTTGACACTAGCACCTAAATCACACAGTGCCTTCCCAACCTCTTTCCCACCTATGGAGCAAGGAATAGTGAAACTCCCTGGGTCTTTTTGCTTAGGGGGAATTTTGTTGGTCAAGAGAGCACTGCAACCTTCTGTGAGGGCAACAGTCTCATATTCATTCAATTTCTTTTTCTTGCTCAATATGTCTTTTAAAAACTTGGCATAACTAGGCATCTGCTCAATTGCTTCAACAAGAGGTATGTTGATATGCAATGCTTTGAAAACATCCAAAAATTTCTTGAATTGCAATTCCTCCTTCTCATTCCTTAACCTTTGGGGGTAAGGAATGTAAGGGGGAACTGGTTTGATAACAGCTTGGTTTGATTGTTTTGAGCAAGATGGATCCAGTATGCTTTTGGTCTTTGTTTCATTAGGTGAAATCACAACTGAGGTCTTTGGATTAGTCAAAGGTGGACTTGAACTTGTGATCTTAGGATCTTGATTTTCTGCTTGAATTTTTGGTACTGGAATTTCAGGAATCTCTGGATCAGGAATGGACTTGGGTGTTTTTTCAAAATCTGTTTTGGTTGTTGGTCCAGATTCCTTTTCTACAGATTCAGGTAATTCTTTACCACTCCTAAGTGTGACAGCTTTCACATGTTCTTTTCCAGGAGCCTTGGGTAATTCTGTATTACTGGGCAAAGTGCCTGAGGCTCTATTGTTCTGATTAAGTGCAATTTGACTGACTTGTGTTTCCAAACTCCGGAGAGCTGCTTGAGTCTGACTCATGAATCCTCTCATCATTGCTTCAAGAGAGAGATTTGAGTCATCATGTGGAGGTGTATGATGTTGATTTTGAAAAGGTGGTTGAGTGTGCTGATTGTTTTGAAAACCTTGACTACGATTATTCTGATGATGATTATTTTGAACATTTCCTTTGTACTGGTTTTGAGAACTACTTGCTTGATTTTGAAAATTGGAGTTCCCATGGTGCTTTGGTGCTGGTGGATTTAAACATGGACTGTTCCAAGAGAAGTTTGGGTGCTGTTTCCAGCTTGCATTGTAGTGGTTGGAGTGGGGAGCAGGTCTGTTTTGCACAAAGTTCACAGATTCAGAATTTTGTGGACAGTTTTCATAAGAATGCTCTCCACCACAACACACACATTGCACAGAAAGAACTGCTGAAGCAGGTGTAGGGACAGTCGGCTGTGCTCCTTGACCAGAAGTTAGATTTTTAAGCATGTTGGTCATGGAAGCAAGCTGAGCTGTCAATGCAGTGTATGCATCCACATCATGCATTCCAGCAGTTTTTCTTTGAGTTTGGGCCCTTGGATCAGCCCAGTGTCCATTGTTTGTTGAAATCTTTTCAAGAATCTCATACCCGGCATTGTAGGTATTAGAAGTAAATGCCCCTCCTGAAGTTGCATCGAGCATTTGTTTTGCATTAGGAACAAGCCCATTGTAAAACGTCTCGAGTTGAATACAGTAGGGAATGCCATGATGAGGGCATTTTCTCAACAATTCCTTAAATCTTTCCCACGCATCCGGAATAGCTTCATCATCCATTTGTTTAAACATGCAAATCTCATTTCTGGATTTAGCATTTCGGGTAGGTGGAAAATATTTTCGCAAAAATTTTTCGGCCATATCACTCCATGATGGTACTGAACCTGGTGCTAATGAGTTGAACCAAACTTTTGCCCGATCCCTTAGAGAAAATGGGAATAGAGTGAGCCTTAAGGCATCAGCAGATACTCCAGGGATTAGAAAAACATCGGTGATTTCCATAAAGGATTTTAAATGCGAATGTGGATCTTCCGATGGCATTCCGGCAAATTGACCATTGGCTTGCAACATGTGAAACATGATGGGTTTTGGTTCAAAGTGCAAAGTGTCTAATTGTGGCCTAATAATCCCAGAATTCAATTGCTCGAAATTAGGAATTGCATAGTCCATAATTCTTCCATCTTTTGAGTTTGCAAGATCAATGATGTTTTGTGGTTCAACATTACCAACAGATCCGGCCTCATCTTCCTCATCATTATGATTTTGGTGATTTTGAAACTGATGAGGTGGAGGATTTCCAAAAATTGGTGCATTATTTGCAAAAATTGGTGGTGGCCTGATTTGATTCATTAAAGGTGGTCTCATTTGATTTTCCAAAGGCGGTGGTTGATTTTCCAAAAGTGGTGGTCTAAGATGCATGTTTTCAAAACCCGGGGGAGGTCCTTCCATATTGAGAGGATTTGTGTTTTGAAAAGTTCTTTGAATTCTCCTTCTTTGACGGAAGGTTCTCTCAATATCTGGATCTAACTCAAAAAGTTCCCCGCGTTGTATTCTTGGCATGCACCACTTTTTTAAAAATCTTTTGAAGCTCCCAAAGGTGGTAGAAAAACCAAATCTTTTAAAACACTTTTAAACACTTTTGACGTGCCAATCCCCGGCAGCGGCGCCAAAAACTTGACAGGCCCTTTTGTTTACCTCAGGGTGAGACTGATAATACCAAAAAGCAAGTATACAAATTGGTACTATGTCGCCTTTCAAGTAATAAAAGTGGTAAAATACCAGATATCGTCCCACAGAGATCGGATTAAAAAGTGTGTTAAAAGTATAATGAAAGATGAGATTTCAGATGACGAATTTGAAGCAATATTTTGATTGGTTGGTTAACACAGATTTAACTAAACAAGATTAAAATAGAAGCAAGGGTGTAAGACTTTTGATGGTATATGAATCCAAAATCCAGTAGGTCAATGCTACAGCACTGTCATAGCATGATGCTATTTGAGTGCTGCAGCATGCTTCTGACTATAACTAGTTTTATTATTGATTTCAAGACACGTTCCTCTCGGACTCTCACCATCCCATTTTTCCAGTGGCTATGAACCATCTCATCTCTGAGCAAGGTTCCAGATAAGGGAATGATGGGAATGGAGTTCTCAAAATATACGGCGAAACAAATTCTCTTCGTTAAAAGTTACTCTTTCGAAATAACCCCCGTACCTCCCAAGTTGATGTATTCCAAGTAGCTTATCTCTAAGTCTACTCCATTTTAACCCTTTGAAAAAGTGACTACTTATCAAGAATGGATCATTTTTGAATAACACAAGTAACAACTCTCGTTGCAAGTAACTCTTTCGATATTACCTCCCATGTCATTCAATTTGACGTGCTATTCAATGGCCTATCTCTAGGTCCATGACACTATTACACTATCAAAATAATCATTTTGACAAAAAGTTTTGTTATCTTGGTAAAACTTGAGTTGGAATAATAAAATTTCGTCAAAGTCACAAAAACCCACTTTCTTTTAGATCCACATAACCACCCTTTGCCTCACACCCAAGCTAGATGATTAGCTACTCATTACAATAAAGAAATAAAAACTACTACTAAGAATTACAACGCTAAACATAATGGAAATTGCTCTTGAAATGTAAATGACTTGAAAGTATATAAATATATATATATTTGTAACTAAAAATGTAAAGACGAGAATGTAAATTACAAGGAAATGGAAATGACAAGAAGGTAAACTTGAATATAACTATAATAAACTTTAACTACTAAAATCTAGAACAAAAGAGAAAAGGAAAGGCTAGAGATGCAAGATGGAAAAATAAAATACAACTAAAAGAAATGTGCAGGTGGGTGCTGTTTGGATGCTGCAGCATGCATATTCAAATATGGAGATTATATAAAGATGATGAAGAACACTATGAAGATCACAAGAACATAAGGATGAATTCTGGAAATTAACGAGGACACTGGACTGGAAGATGACCAGTTCGTGAGCTAGACAGAAAATAAAAGATTACACTAAGCATAACAACATTGAACTCTTAAAGAGATGAAGAACAAGATGAAGAACATAAATACTAACACTTCAAATTAAAGAACTAGAGAAGATGATTAACGATCAGCTCCTATACTTGCTGCAGATTCAAAATAATAACCCAAAAGATGTTAAAATGATAGAAGAAGATGTCTCCTTAAGAGCAACTAAACCCTCCTTTTATAGACAAGAGGAGTGGCAAAGTTGTAAATTAAGGAGAATCTAATTGTACTTACCTAGTCTAAGCCTACTAGAACTACCAAAGCTTGTCCCCATTTAACCAACATATTACAAACCAGATTAACTAATGTTTAGAGGTTACAATTAGATTAGTTACATGCCAAAATTCAGCTTAGCCTTCTTTCTTCTCAATTTTTCCTCAAAAACAACCAGCTCCATGCTGTGGTGATGCTACAGCATGCCCTGTTTCCAAATAGATTTTTTAAAAGATAACCAAGTTAGCCTACAATATTCATAGAACAAGCAAATCACACAATTTAAGCTCCAAGACACAATAAATGGAAAATGAGATAGAAAATGACTCAAAGTGGGATTTGAAAATGAAAAATCCTATCTAAAAGGTTAAAAGAAATGTGCTTAAGTACTCAAAATTGAGTACTTATCATATATTATGTTCATAATTTCACTTAGCTACTGCTATTATGAATATATTGTTATTATGTAAGTGTGCTTGACTCTACCATTATTATGATACTTGATATGTGTAATTGTACGTCATAGTTGCTAGTATAGTATTGATCTAAGTTTCTTAAACTCGTCCTCGTGTGTGTCAGAAAAGAATGGCGGATGCAGGGAGAGAACAGAGAAGCACAAACTCAAGAGGCAAATCCTCAAGGTGAGTTGTTGGATAACGTGGCACAATTGATGAAGTCGGCTATGGAGCAACAAGAGGAAAGGAAAATGAAGACGTTAGAGATCAGAGATGCCAATGACCGGAGACGTGAAGTAATTATCGAGCCTGATGTACAAAGTCTCGGTGACACGGGGAATGTGATCTGGATGGAGGATCTTGTTGTTGCTAACATGAAATATAACGAGAGGGCTCGCGCATACAAGAACTTTCTGTGTAGCAAGCCGCCAGAGTTTTCGGGGACTGATAGTCCAGTGGCATGCTTGAATTGGATCCAAGAGATGGAACAAGCATTTGACACTAGCGAGTGTGAGGAGGGGCAGAAGGTGAAATTTGCCTCCCGCATGATGAGGGTTCGGGCTCTTACTTGGTGGAACGTCACCAAAACCGCTATGAGGACTGCTTCTGCTTTGTCACTAACGTGGGATGCATTCAAGAAGGAAGTGTTGAACGAATATTGTAACGAAAGAGCGATAGACAGAATAGAAGATGAGTTCCGAGCCCTGAAGAAAGGAGATATGTCGGTGAGGGAATACGAAAATCTCTTCATGGAAAAATTGGAGCTAGTGGGACATATCATTCCGAATGAGAAGGACAGAGTCAAGGCTTATATGAACGGACTGCCAGCCGACATTAAGGCGATGGTACGAATTTCTAAAGTCTCACCCTCCGAGGAGCAATTGAAGAATCGCAGTTCATGGAGGATGTTTATGCTCGGAGTAATGAAGAAGAGGCAGAGGTTAAAAAAAAGAGAAAATGGGAGGACTGGTGGAGTCCGCCCCAAGAACACAACGATCACGGAGATGGAAAGGAAATTAGCCATCGTAGGTAGTCAAAGTGGTGTCGGGAGTGCCGAGTCAAACATACGGGTAGGTGCAACCCTAACCCTTTGACATGTCTCAAGTGTGGGATGTCGGGTCACTCCCACCGTGATTGTTCCATCAGGGGCACAATCTGCTTTATGTGCAAGGAACCAGGCCACGTTAAAAAGGATTGCCCACGTGCAGGAGCTGGGGAAGAGTCGGATAGCAGGTATGACATGCCAAGGCTAGAGTGGTGTGCCGGTAACGACAACTACGTTCCCCGTTGGTTACGTTCAAATTGTTAGTGTTGTTGATTTTGTGCGATTTGCGGACAGTGTCTTTTGCCACCACCTTCTGGAATCAATGCTAGGGTCCGACGTTATTTGCATTCTGAGGAATCTTAGAATTCCGGTAAGAACCGTGGGAGACAAGTCGTGAGATCGGAGTTAGAATTAATCTTAGGTAACATTGGGATTTCTTCGTAAAAGATAGATTTCGGAGGTTGGCAATGTTCAAGGTTGTCCATTTTAGCTTGAAAGTTCATTAGAATAATTGTTAATTGATGAATTTTAGTAATCGATGCTAGAGGGTCTGGTTTAATCTTAAATAAGGATTCTTGATCGAGTCGGCTATGTTTAAGGGAAACAAGAGAACGTTTCCACCCTTAGCCGTAGAGAGAATTGTGAGAGGTTTAGTATCGGGTGTTGTTGACACCCGATGTTTGTGTTAGACCGTCAAGGAAGTTTGTTATGCCTCTCAAAATGGGACTTAGATGTCACCTTGGAGACTTCGATGATAGAAATTCCTTGTAGCATCTATATCAGGAACTCGAGATTATGGTGAAGTTGCAGACCCAACCAAATCCTAGGCTTAAGATTTCAATGTTATGGGAAAAGATACATCCTCGAGCGTGACGAGTTTAAACCACTTCTTAAGCGGGACCAGTGCCCGTTCGGGTAGGACCAAGTGATGGGTTGACGTTTGGACAATTAAGGACCTAGAATGACCTTCTAGGTAAGAGCTTGGGAATAAGGTTGTAGATGTCATGGGACAGTGGTCTTTGATAAGGATCAGATGACCCCATCATTTTGTCAAGGTTTTGTGTTGGGAATTATGTCTTAGGTTTGAAACTAAGGTTGCACATTAGTGTGGTCCTCCATATAGTTTGTCAGAAAGAAATCTAAGCAGAAGCCAATAGTCTTTCTTCGTGTGAATATAGAGAGTTGGGGGATATCTCTGTGATTTGGTGCTGTTTGGAAGTCTTGTGACGGAAAGCTTTGCTTGAGCCAAATTGACCTCTTGTATGTTGATCTTTGATCGAAGAGTGAAGGGCCGCTGACCTCGAGGGATTCTCTCAAGGTCGTCAAGACAGACAGAATAACCTAAGTACGACTCTGACCTTGGCAGGGCTGAGATTCTCCATGTGTCATTGGGGGACAAGGAATAGTCACGAGTTGGTGGACAAGTTAATCGTCCCAACTCTTCAGGAATTGGACATTACGTTTTGGATAGGACGTATGACAGAGGAAGGTTCATTCTCGTAGGGCGTGGGTTGTAAAGGGATACCCTACAAAGGAAAGGGGATGTGAGGATTGTTCGTTTGGTAAGGAACATCGGTGTTGAATGGGGGACTCGTGTTAGTTGGCCAAGATAACCAGCTTGTGTGTTGGTAAGCCGCTTATGAATCCGAACTTCGTCGGAAATGCTCTATGCGGCGGGCAGTTTAGTGGATCACCGAGAGCGGTGTTCCCGATTCAAGATTTCGAGGACGAAATAATTTTCAAGGAGGGGAGGATTGTAACACCCCAAATTCTAGTAGTTTTCATCCTGATCCGATGTGGAGCGAAGTGTCCAAGAGAATGGCAAGAGAGCGTCGGCAGTGTTCCGCGCGACTCTTCGTGCGAGTGGAACCGCGCGGTCATCCGCGCAGATCTATGTTCCGTCCCAACTCCAGAACCCTGTGCAGTTCTCCGCGTGGGTCAAACCGCGCCGTCACCCAAGCGGAGCCTCTGTGCGTCTAAAAAGCGGGAAAACCGGCTTTCACCCCATTTATCTCACCTCATCTTCTTCTAAAACTCTCCCAACAAGAAAACTAGGGTTAGATCCGATTTTGGAGCTCCATTGAAGTGTTCAACCATTTCCTTCCTCAAGTCTTCATCATCAACCCAAGATCATCACTTTCATCTTCTTCATCAATCTCCTCACCATTGTTGACCATATATTAGAGTTTTCCAAGATATCCATTTGTAAGTTACTCTAACCGTTTATGGACCTTTGTTACTATAAAACCTCTTATCATAACCTCTTACAACATCTCCCGTGATGTATCTCTCGTATTATGAGGTTCGATCTAGTTTGGGTATTTTAGATATGTGGGTTTTAGTAAAGATTAATGTGGATCTGATGTTGGGAATTACTCTCGTTGTGTTTTGATTTGTTTATGACCTAGATAAAGTTCTTGTGGTGGATAATCGTGGACCTGAAGCCTTCATCAAGAAATCTTAGGTTTGGGGTAAAAACCTAGATTTAGTCTAAATCTAGCAAGGTGAGTTCTAGTTGCTTTGAAAAACTATATACATGTCAAAATGCACATATCTTGGGTTTTAAAAGTATATCCATGAGTTTACCTCATTTTGATAAGTTTTGTGAACATTTGTACACTACATATATTTGAGTTATAAATCCTTGAAAATGGGTCATAATATTTTATGAAGTGTTTTGAGTCACCAAAAAGGGGATTTTGACCTACCATTCATGTTTTCTTGAATATTTGAAGAAGTTGGGTTTTATGTTATTTGGGTCCCTAATATGGGAAGATTTGTAGTTCAAATGATTTCAAATGGAATTTTAGTGTGAGTTGGGGATTTTAAGAACGATCATGGAAATATAGTCATTTTGGGGGCTTTACTTAAGCTACATGTTTTATATTTGAAAACTTGAGTCCTTTGATTTTAAAAGCGTGAGTTTGTTGGAACGGACACCCTTTTAATTTGGGAAGGTTTGATAAAGTTGTACATCGGCTTACATAGCCATATTGGCTCTATTTGGGTATCAAATGTTTCATGACGCCTTACGGCTTGATTGGTACACTAACAAGTTTTGGGACGTTGTCCGGTTAAATGGCTCGTTATGGAGTGTTTTATGGAAATACAATTATTATACAAATGTTGGTTATTACATGCTTTGGATGCGTTAGTTCATTCATATGGAGTCATGTAATGTTTAGACTGTAATGCATTGGATCCATAGGAATATGAGTCAGTATGTTAATCATGGAGTTTTGATGTCCATGTTTGAGTCTAGTGAGTGGTCCCCAAGTCATGTTGTTATATAAGCTTGTGGTGGTGCTCTTGGAGAGTCGTATACGGAGCTAAGTCTTGCGGTGGTGCCCATGGTGAGCCGGATACGGGGACTTGTGACTTTGTGATGAGACTCATCTAGAGGTCGAGTAGACGCTAGGTCATTTGGGTATCTTGCGGTGGTAGCTCAGAGGAGCCAGATACGGGGATCCATGGTCTATGCAAAACTCGATAACGTTGATAAGTGGCTTAACTTTGTGTGCCCGCCACATTCGATGGAATCGGGTCTCCCCCGTCACTGAAAGGTATATTTTTGGGTATTCCCTTACCCATGCCTTCGGTGTTGAAACGTACCATTTTAATTATACAAAGAGTCTTCTGGTAAAATATTGTGTGGGCGCGTTTTGGGGAAGTTTGGACATCAAATCATTATCTAAAACGGGTGTTGGGAAATTAAAAGTAACTTGATTTTGTTAGCCCCAAATTTGAACCAATGAAAGTATTGAAAATAAATCAGTCTTCATCTAAAGACTTTCAAGGGACATCAGCGGAGAAAGCAAGTCTGTCTCTAAAGTCAGTTCAGAGACGGTCTCGGAGAAAGCAAGTCTGTCTCTGAAGTCAGTTCAGAGACAGTCTCACGGAAAGACATCTGAGAGCTCCTCATCAGAGATCCTATTTCAGAGCTCTGAAGATGTTCACTCTGAATTTCTTGACAAAGAAGAACAGATGACACATCACCTAGTGATAAGATTTACTTTCTAGAGTAGGTCACTGTTCAAGCATGTCTTGATCTTATCTTTTAGGTAAGACACTGTTCAAGCATGCTTCTATTTGTCAGATAAGTACACTGTTTACTTTATGGTCCTATAAATAGGACCATCACCTTATTGTTCAAAGTGTGCTTAAGAAGTCTTATAACTGATAATATAAGTTGAATATTTTATTCAAAGAATATCTTGTTTATCTATTATCTGCTTTATGAACTGTGATATTTGAATCTCCTTTGATATTAAACTGTATTGCTTCCGCTGTTATTACTCTTATTGTTTATATCATTGTTGTGAGATTAAATCTGGGATCCAACAATTGGTATCAGAGCCTCCTTTGTTTTCTAAACAAAGAAAGATCGCATATGCATTCTCGGATAGATTTACATCTCATTGATTCTAACTTTCATTATCTGTGCATGTTCATATAAACCTGGTTTATTAAAGAACACCATATGCTCAAGATTTGATAGTAAATCACTGTTCAATACATAAAGCATCAGTTCTTCAAATCTTCATCTTTTTCTTCAAAAATGGCAAACTCAAGCATAAGTGCCATTTATACAGCTGGGTCATTAACAAAACCTCCTACACTTTTAAGGGATGAATATCCCCAATGGAAGATAAGGATGGTAAATTTCTTAGAAGGTATGGACAAGGATCTTTTTAGATCAGTGAACGTTGGACCTCACATTCCAATGGTGTTGGTACCAAGAGTTCCTGCAACAGCAGAGACTGCTGAAATATCTACATATTATGAAAAGAAAACCACAAACTTCACTGATGAAGAAACTAATATGATGGATAATGACTCAAAAACTGTTAGATTACTTATAATGGCCATTCACAATGATATCTTTCAAGAACTTGATTCTTGTAAAACTGCAAAAGAGATATGGGATCAGTTGTTAAATCAACTTGAAGGAGGCCTACAAACCCAGAAAAATAGAAGAAATTTGTGCATCAATGAATATCATGATTTTCATGCTCTACCAGAAGAAATATTACACCAAACTTACTCAAGATTCAAAATTCTTATCAACAAATGCAAAAAGTTTGGAGTGATAAGAACAAAAGAGGAAAACAACGTTCTTTTCTTGAAAAGCTTAAATGAAGAATGGTCACAACTCTCCATGTCTATACAAGTCAATCAAGATCTTGAGTCATGGTCATTAACTGACATTTATGGCACTCTTGTTGCACATGAAAAGGAAGTTATGAAGAAAAAATCAAAAACCTCTTTAGGTGGACCCCTTGCACTTGTTTCAAAACAAATTTCGAAAGAAAACAACTGTGAAGAGTCACAAAAAGGTTTGGAAACAAAAAGAAGATCCAAAAAGGTCCTAATGGCAGAAGAAAATCATTCAGATTCAAACTCAGAAGATGATATCAATGCCTTCGCCAAATCTCTTGCATTAATCACTCATCAATTTAACAAGAAATTTGGCAAGAAAGTATTTGAAGGAAGGAGAGAGAATCAAGAAAGAAGAAATCCTGAAAGAAGATTTCAACAAGATAGTGTCAGATTTCAACAAGAACCCAGATTCACTCCATATAGTGATCAAAAGGGTACAAACTTCAACAATAATGATGCAACACAACAATCAAGACCTCAACAACCATTTCAACCAAGGTATCCACAGCCACAGAGATACTTCAAACCTCAAGAACAGAATCCAGAGACAAGTACTGCCACTCTTCCAACAAATCAAAATGATGGAAGATGTTTCAGATGTGGAAAACTAGGCCATTTCTCTGCAAACTGCAGAGGAAAACTTGTCAAAGATCAAGATTACTACAAGAACAAATACAAGTACAACATAAAAGAAAGAGTTCTTGTTGCAGAAATGGAAGACTGGCTATCAGACTCAACAAGCGACGGCGAGGAAGAGCCTACCAATCTCTGTGGTATGGCTTTTTCTGATGGAAATCAAACTGATGGAGCATCAGAAGACAACTCTGAAAAGGTAAACTCTCTTTACACCTCTGACAGTGATCCTGAAATAGATGCTTTTAAACTAATTAATGAACTTCAGGATCTAGAGCAAAAGTTTCTTGAAGAGAAAAAGAAAAGAGAGCAAGTGACAAAAGAACTCATTTTTTTCAAAAGAGAAAAGAATCTTCTGGAATCAGAAAAGAAAGAAATTTTTCTTGAAAAAACCAAACTTGAAGAAACTCACAAGCAAAAAGAAAAATCATTTTCAGAAGAAATAAGAAAAATTGAGAAAGTTTTAAAAGGAAAATAAGAAGAAGTAAAGAAATCTGAGTATGAAAGGCTCAATTCTATTGCCTTAACCAAATTTTTTCAAAAGGAAAGAGAAATCCTACATCAATCTCTAGATAGAAAAAATCTTCGAATCAAAAGCTATGTTAATGCACAAGGTGTTTTCGACAAAATAAAAACTCAAATGGACTCTCAAGGGTTGGGATTCAATGAGTTGAATTCATTCACTGGATTGGAGAAAACTTCACTTTCTTCCACTTTCCGTATGGGAAAGGTCCAAAGCTTTGAAGGTACATCTCTGAATAATTTCAAAAGAATGAAAACATCAGAGGGATAAAAAAAAAGAGCTTTGAATTTCAAAAATACTACATACTCTGAAGTAAAAAACTTTCAAAAGTCTGTGTTACAGATAAAAGGAGAAACTTCAGAGGTACTCTTCACAAAACCTCAAAGCAATAATCCCAAAGAAATTTTTAGATTTGATGCTTTCATCTCAAATGAATCAGAGACATCTGAACCAAGTACCTCTGATACAAGTACTTCTGAAAATGAATCTCAGAGTTCACTTAATCTGAATGCCCCGCTGTATTCACCAAAGTCAGATGAAAACATCAGAACTACATTTGAAGATGATGTTAAAAAGATATGGAAAGAAAATGTCATGGAGGACTTAAAAAGAAAAGAAAGCATGAAACGGATCATTAAAGTCTCTAGAACAAAAGAAATTAAAAAACCAATAGAGGTAGATATCTCTATTAAAACTAAGAGAGACTTTCTTGACTCTGATTCAGAATCTGATCAAGAGATTGATGAACAGATTTTTTGTAAACCAGGGAATGTAATTCACAAAAAGATAGAAACTGTTGGCTCTGGTATTTTGAATGTTCCAATTTCAGTTTTGAAAACCAAAACCAGAATACCAATCAGTCCTGATTTTGCAAATATGTGTTTACAAGCAAAAACGTCTCTGGAACTTGAAAAAGAGTTACAAGAAAAGGCAAAGAATAAAACAAATACTTCTGAATATTACACCTATAAAACAATAAAATTCTCTCCTGAACAAAAAGGCAAATGGAAAAAAATTAACCATATTGATCCTGTTTGTGCAGTAAGCAACAAAGAAAAGAAGATGTTTTTGATAAAGAAAAAGCAACTTGAAAAGAAGACTGTCTTTCAAGCAAAAAGGAAAGAAGTAGTTAGGGATACATGTAATATTCCTAGTGCTAGTTTCAAAAGAAGTCAAAATGTAACAAATGCTTTTAATAAAAAGAAAAACTTTGCTCCAACTTCTTCTTGTTCTATTAATTGCAACTGCATTCATCTCTTGATAAAACTGAAAAATCATTTCAGAGGATCACATTATCTTCTGAATCAATCTCTGAAAAATATATCAGAGACAAAATTTCAAAAGAACACAAGTAACGGCAAGACATCAAAAGATGAGATGCCAAAAAGTCATACAAATCAACCAAAGTCTAACATAAAAGGACCCATAATGAGATGGGTACCTAAGAAACAATAATATGTCTTGCAGAATCAGTCAATGCCAATCTGGTACTTAGATTCTGGATGTTCAAGGCATATGACTGGAGATAAGGAACTGCTATCCTCATTCAAAGCAAAATATGGAGGAGCAGTTACTTTTGGAGACAATGTGCAAGGACAGATTAAAGGATATGGTGAGTTATCAAGAGGAAATGTTTTAGTATCAAAGGTTGCTTATGTGGATGGATTAAAACACAATCTGATCAGCATAAGTCAACTTTGTGATCATGGTTTTGATGTGAAATTTCAAAGAAAATATTGTTCACTTCTTCACTCAGAATCAGGTCAAGAATTACTCAGAGCAGACAGAAAAGGTAATCTCTACAGGATGAATTTTACCAAAATCAAAGACACTGATTCAGAGAAACTTTGTCTTGTATCTCTGAATAGTGAGGAAGTCTGGCTCTGGCATAAAAAATTTTCACATCTAAACTTTTCCTCACTTGATTATTTAGTTAAACTTAATTTGGTTAAGGGATTACCATCTCTGAAGTTTAACAAAGATCATCTTTGTTCTACTTGTGAAATGGGAAAAATGAAAAGATCTTCCCATAAAACCAAAAGTGAAAACAACTGTCCTAGACCTCTGCACATGCTTCATGTGGACCTCTGTGGTCCTATCTCTGTACAGAGTCTAGCAGGTAAGAAATACATTCTGGTTCTGATTGATGAATTTTCCAGATTCACATGGATAGAATTCATCAGAGTCAAATATGATGTACCTGAAATATTGATAAGATTGTTGAAAAGATTACAGGTTCTATTTAGCAGCAAAGTTCAGAAACTAAGAAGTGATAATGGAACAGAGTTCAAAAATGCCAAAATCAATTCATATCTATCAGAAGAAGGAATTACTCCTAACTTTTCTGCAGCAAGAACCCCTCAGCAAAATGGAGTAGTTGAAAGGAAGAACAGAACACTTGTTGAAGCTGCAAGAACAATGCTTGCTGGATCTGATCTTTCAACAAATTTTTGGGCAGAAGCAGTGGCAACAACCTGCTTTACTCAGAATAGAGCTACAATTGTCAAAAGATTTCAGAAAACATCCTATGAACTCATTAACAATAGGAAACCTAATGTTAAATATTTTCATGTTTTTGGATGCAGATGTTACATTCTGAACGATAGAGAATCTCTTGGAAAGTTTGACAAGAAAGCTGATGAGGGCAAATTCATTGGATATTCATTAGCCTCAAAAGCTTTCAGAGTGTTCAATCTTAGAACAAGGACCATCCAAGAGAGCATCAATATCACTTTTGATGACAATAAAAGCTCTGAACAACAAGAAAGTCTCTCAACACCTATCTCTGAATCATCAAGAGAATCTGAATTAAACAGAATATTTGAAGATTTCTTTGATGAAGATAACCCAGAAGTTATCTTCAGAGATAGACCAAGAGAGAATTCAGAAGGACCCCAAGAAACAGGTACAACCCTTTCTGGACCCTCTGAATTAACACCTTCTGCTTCACCAAATGCAGATCAGCAAAGTGAATCAGAAGAAGCTGAAGATCAAAAAGAGGATGATCAAGGAGTTTCTGAAGTAACTCCAGAAACAAATAGTAAAGAAATTCAAGAATCTGCTTCACCATCTCGGGAACCAACTTCAGAGCCTCTGAACAGCACAACAGAGATGTCACCAACTGTCATCTCTGAAGCTCAAACACCACCCCAAATTTTTGCTCCAATCTCAAGATGGACAAAAGATCATCCAATTGATCAAATAATTGGATCCTCATTAGAAGGAGTTAAAACAAGATCTGACACAATCAATGAATGCTTCTACGTAAACTTTTTGAGCATTATTGAACCAAAGAAGGTAAAAGAAGCTCTTGAAGATCCTCATTGGATTTTTGCAATGCAGGATGAACTTCAAGAGTTTGTAAGAAACAAATTCTGGACCCTAGTTCCCCTTCCCAAAGGAAAATTTTCAATTGGAACAAAATGGGTTTTCAGAAACAAAAAGGATGAGGATGGAATAATAATCAGGAACAAAGCCAGGTTGGTTGCTAAAGGATATTGCCAAGAAGAAGGTATTGATTATGATGAAACCTTTGCACCTGTAGCTAGGCTAGAAGCAATCAGAATCTTCTTAGCCTATGCTGCACACAAAGGATTCAAAGTTTATCAAATGGATGTTAAATCTGCCTTTATACATGGTAAATTAAATGAAGAAGTTTATGTCCAGCAACCACCTGGATTTGAAAGTACAGAGTTTCCTAATCATGTTTATTATTTGGATAAGGCTCTGTATGGACTTAAACAAGCTCCAAGAGCTTGGTATGCAACTCTGTCCACTTTTCTGATTAAAAATGGATTTGACAAAGGCACAATTGATACAACATTATTCATCAAAAGGTACAAAAATGAGATGCTATTAGTACAAATTTATGTTGATGACATTATATTTGGCTCTACAAATCAAAAGTATTGTGACAAGTTTTCAGAGTTGATGAAGAGTGAATTTGAGATGAGCCTCATGGGAGAATTAACTTTCTTTCTGGGCTTACAAGTAAAACAAACTTCAGAAGGTACTTTCATAAGTCAAACTAAATATGTCTCTGAAATTTTGAAAAAATACAAACTCAATGATTCAACTTCTATGAAAACGCCTCTAGCCACCGGAGTCAAACTTGACTCTGATCCTTCAGGACAATCTGTGGATATAAAAACCTACAGAGGCATGATAGGTTCACTATTATACTTAACTGCAAGTAGGCCTGACATAATGTTTGCAACATGTCTTTGTGCTAGATATCAAGCAAATCCAAAAGAATCTCATTTATCTGCTGTCAAAAGAATTTTCAGATACCTGAGAGGGTCACCCTCATTAGGCCTCTGGTATCCAAAACTTTCTAGTTTTGATCTAACAGCTTACACTAATGCAGATCATGCAGGATGTAAGCTTGACAGAAAAAGTACCTCTGGGTGCTATCAGTTATTGGGCAATAAGCTGGTAAGTTGGTCATCCAAGAAACAAAATTGTGTTTCAACTTCAACTGCAGAGGCAGAATATGTTGCTGCTGCTAGTTGTTGCTCTCAAGTAATATGGATGAAAACTTTAGCTCAGAGATTATGGCCAACAATATGAAAGAATACCCATTCTCTGTGATTCAAAAAGTGCCATAGCCATCTCTGCCAATCCAGTACAGCATTCAAAGACAAAGCACATTGATGTAAGGTATCATTTCTTAAAAGATCATGTTGAAAGGGGAACAATAGAAATGTATTTTGTACCAACTGATCTCCAACTTGCTGATATTTTCACAAAAGATTTAGATGAACGAAGGTTCAATTTTTTAATTAGCAATTTAGGAATGTTGAATATGTCTACCTAACAGGGAAAAAACTCAGAGTCTCTGATCAAATTATCAGAGCCTCTGAACCAAGTAGCGTATGTCAATATCAGTCTCTGATTGTTCTCCAAACACATGACAAGGGAAGAAAAATAAAAAGTTGTTCTTTTGTCAAGGGGGAGAAAAAGAACTTTTCAAATGTCATCTCAGAGTCTCTGAATTTTCTCAGAATCAATGAAATTCATCTCAGAGTCTCTGAATTTTATCTCAGAATCAATGAAATTCATCTCAGAGTCTCTGAATTTAATCTCAGAGTCTCTGAAATTAAGGATTTGTTTTTCACTAAATCATCTGTCAAGGGGGAGTCAACAACTTTCAGACCAGTCATTCCTCAAACAAGAACTTAATTAATTAGCAATTTTTGATATCATTTGAAATTAAAATTTCAGGTTATTAGAACCTTTTTTATTACAAGTGATATCTTAAATTACTTCTCAAGGCGAAAGGTTTGTCTAGTCAGCAAAAAGAAGTTATTTAATTTAATATTGAAAAATGGCGCCCCATTCCTATTTTCTTGGAACCTACATCCGTAGATACAACAATTTTCAAGGCCACGTGTCACAAGAGGGATGAGTGAAAGGCCAAACGGCTTTATCAAAAGGGTCAAATCACTGTCGTTTCACCTTATGCACTCAAGTGTATCTTTTTCTAAATTTGGATACAAAACCAATTTTACATCCGGATATTCAATTTTACAAATTACTCTCAAGCACTCTCTCTCTCTCTCTCTCTCTCTCTAAATAGAAATTGAACTTCATCTTCTTCACTTCAACTCAAAAATGGCTTCTTCAAATGAATGGTGCAAGCTTTTTCCCAAATCTGGTGAATCTTCAAGACTGTATCGTTTTCCAATCAAAGACAACAATCACATGATTCAGCTTGATTCTCCCAAGTTTGAGGAACAATACGGAGTAATCTGCAAGTTCTTCTCCAACTGTGAACTGACTCATGCCCTAACTGCTTTTACCAATGAATGTCCACTCTCGTTTGTTCAAGAATGGTATTCTTCCAGTCACTACAACGATGCACATAACGGAATAATCGGCGAGTTCGACATATCTCAAGTCGTAAAATGTCGGATACTCATCACTCCTACTGTTCTACGAGAAGTTCTCCCACTCCTAACAATTGAGGAACTTCAAATCACGCGTTTTGAAAAACGTCCAACTTCTGAAACCCTCCTCCAGTTCATTCGAATGCTAGGTTACAACACTGAAATCACCATATTGAGCAACTTCCGACGACAACATCTACCACCAATCTGGAACTTCATGTTCTCTGTACTAAACCGCACTCTCACCTGCAAACTGGGAAGCATGGATCAAGCAACACCCGAAATTCTGTCAATCATGTATGCCCTATTCTTCAATCGCAACTTGGACATGGCCGGCATAATTTTTGATATGATTCTGACATCCATAGAAAAGAAGAACAAATGCTTGTCAAAGGACCCTGAACAAAAGACCCAATCATCCAAAGTTCCTTCAATAACATTCCCTAGATTTCTATCTCTAATCATCCAAGCGGCGATCGAGAAGCTTCATATTTTGATCGCCACTGAACAACCCAAAACTCCTTTCTACATAATGAACAGCTTCAAACTGACGATTCTATCTGAAGGTTATCCAGAAGCAAGGAGGATCCCTCACCACATGCTGAATCAGGTAAATCCTCAATCTTTAGCCTTAGCTTCTTATCTCAGTGTTGCCCAAGGACTAGAACCAGTTCTGGGAACCCCAACACACTTAGGTCCTGAACCTGGAATGGAGAGTAAGAGCAACTCGGCTTCAGAGGGATCTGAGGACCCTGAAGTTCAGAGCTCTCACAAGAGTGAACCAGAGGGTATTCTTGCTAGAGAAACCGAAATTGAGAGAGATGACAGAGCACTTGAAGGGGCTGTCAATGAGGGAGTTATGGAAGAAACCTCTTCTGCTCGTGAAGAGGATAGCTCTACTAGCTCTGAGGAAAGTGAGGATGAATCTTCAGAGACTAGCTCTGAAGATTCTCAGAGAGAAGAGAGCAAGTCTTTTACGGACTTAGAGAAACCTGAGAGTTCTTCCCCTTCCACACAAAAAGATGCCCCAAGGCACATATATTTTAGGACACCAACCCCATCTCCCAGTGCAACCACACAATCTAACCTACCTGATCCAGAGGTAATGGTTATTGAATCAGAGGTGCACACCTCGAACCCAAACCAGCCAGCCACTTCAGAGGTACCTTTTTCCACCTCTGAAGTTCACATAACTGAGGAAACTCAATTTCTGGTTAAGTCCTCTTCACATGACTTAGCCAATACATTCAGTACTCAGTTGCCTCAGAGTACATTAGCAATTCCTACACATGATGATGCCTCTGTGACTCATCTCTCACCCTTCAGGATATCCAGAAGTAGTTGTCCAACACAGGGACAATGGCTTGACCTAAAAGAACAAGGATTGACTTGCCTGGATCGCAAGCTCAACTCCCACATTCACTTCCAGTCCTCTGAATTTGAGGAGGAGGACTTGGTTGAGAACAAAACACTCAGAGATGATTCTCCAAAACATCAAGGATTGAGTGGAAGTCCTTCCAGAGATAACATCAAAACAGCTCTGAACGAAGGCTCCTCTGAACTCGAGGAAAAATTGGCTACATGTGTTGTAACCAATGTACCCCTCTCTGAACTTCTCACAAAATCTGAGTTCCAGAGATTCTGTGAGGAAGTCAGAGGATCCATGAAAGAGCATAACTTTCAGCGAATTGACGGTTCAGAGACCTCTGCTCTTCGCTCTGAAAACACCAACCTCAGAGTAGAGGTTTCCACTCTGAAGACCCAACTTTTGGACTCCTCAAACAGAATCCAAAAATTGGAACAAGAATTGTTCAAACAGAAGGCTGAATCATCCCTGGAAGTAGCCGCTCTTAAAGCTCAGAATGTTGCTCTTAAAAATCAAGCAACTACAACCATTGATGTTCAGAAGGCACTGCAAGAACTAAAGGACGAGGTAGTAGCCACCAGATCATCTTCACTCTCAACAGAACAAATGGCCTCTATCTCTGACCTCATCAAAACAACAATTCAAGCCTCTGTACCAGAAGTCAGCGCACCATCAGCAACACCACAACCACCACCCCGGACTACTGAAGACCTAATCACCAAAAGTGATCTGGCCTCATTCAAATCCGCAATCATGAGCAGAATGCTAACATGTTCTTCCAAGATCTCTACTATTGCTCAGAAGCAGGTGAAAGCTACTCTGGAACTTCATCACTATAAATCAGAGGACTAGGTTGCTGAAATCAGAATCGCGGCTTCAGAAGAAATTGAATCTATTCAGAAGGCTCTTCTTGACCCTAAAGGAAAAGAAATCGCTGAACCAGACTCTCCCAAATACAAACACAAGTTTTCTGGTGGGACTTGTAGCGAAGCAGCGAAGAAAGCCAGATTTAATGATTCTGAGGACTCAGATGATGATGAGGCCTCTGAATCACACGATAGGGAGATCAGAGATACAACCAAACACACCTCTAAAGCTGCTCCCTCTGCACCAGTTCAAGAGAAGGAACCAGAGAGGAACACCACCTCTTCTGATGACAACCAAACTTTGCAAACATTCACAACACTGGTACTACTTTTCGCATCATCAACACCAGGTGTTCCAATCACTCCAGTTACCGATGCAACTCCAGAGAAAATTGGAGCTCTGGAAGAGGAAGAAAACGAACAACTTGTAGACTTCTCTACGTCCTCTGAAGATGCATTCTCATCACCCGAAAGACAACCAATGGTGATGAGAGATGCCTTTGACTCAGAGTCTGAGAAAGAACAGAACTCAGATTCTGACAGAGCGGAAGAAGCTGTTGGAGATGAGATCGAAGTAATTGATGTCAAAGAGTATGTTTTCAAACACACTCAACCTCATCATACCTCAACAGCTTCAGAATTAAGAAAATCACCAGAGATAGATGGATATATCTCTGAACAGCCTTCAGAGATAACTCAGTCACAGCCCAAGGACAAAGAAACCATGGTTGTTGATGAACAGGCTCCTCAAGAGAATCTTGTTCAGAAGACAAACATTGGTTTACCAGCCAAGGTATTCACTCATCCTCCCACATTCTTAGAATCCACTCCTGAAGCATCGATAGAAGATCACTTTCGGTATATCTACTGCGAGTTCAATATGGGAGACACTCAAGTAATCCCTCTGAATCCAAGAATCAGAGAGAATATGCCAGACTACGAAGGAAGATTCATACAGGCAAAGACATCACCAAGAAAGGCCGTTCTCAACGATGCTCCCATAAGAAAAGTTAGAAAATCACTGAAAAAACATTCGCCTTCAACAAAATCATATATAGGCATTATGTGGTGACTCGATCTGATCAGAAGATTTACGAGTTCAATGATAATGATCTCGTAAATCTAAATCCATATGATCTCACTCATCTATATGCCTATTTTTCTGCGAGATACGACTCAGGAAGAAGGGAGATAAGAATGAGCATGGTTGAAGTAAGACGGGCAATGGAAGCTTATATCAAACACAAAGCCAAACGTGACTTTCAGATTGCTCTGAACTTGGGTGAAGAAAAGCTCGGAGTGACTGAACTAGTGGAAACCATCGAAAACCTGGACAAACAGAAGACTGGATCAATCATTGAAGAACCTCTGGGTTTCATCTACAGAGTGAACCAAGAGAAGAAAATCTTTCTAGCTTCGCAAGTAGAAAAGTATTCTGATGAAACCTTGAAAGGCATACAAAAGTTGATTCAAGTAAATAAAGAACAGCACAGAGCAGACCTACTGGCAAAACTAGACTTGGAAATTGGCTCAATGATTAACTTCAGAGAGCTCATCATGAAGTTTCATAGGATATGTTCTAGTGATAGGTTCTGATTATTTTTTGAATATTATTCTCTTTTGTAATTTCAAATTATTATGAGAAGTAATATTTACAGAGGATAACTTTATCCTCTTCGCTTTCTAGTTTAAACATTCTATGTCCTTTATTTATGTTCAGTACTTAGGGGGAGATTGTTAGCCCCAAATCTGAACCAATGAAAGTATTGAAAATAACTCAGTCTTCATCTAAAGACTTTCAAGGGACATAAACGGAGAAAACAACTCTGTCTCTGAAGTCAGTTCAGAGACGGTCTCGGAGAAAGCAAGTCTGTCTCTGAAGTCAGTTCAGAGACAGTCTCACGGAAAGACATCAAAGAGCTCCTCATCAGAGATCCTATTTCAGAGCTCTGAAGATGTTCACTCTGAATTTCTTGACAAAGAAGAACAGATGACACGTCACCTAGTGATAAGATTTACTTTCTAGAGTAGGTCACTGTTCAAGCATGTCTTGATCTTACCTTTTAGGTAAGACACTTTTCAAGCATGCTTCTATTTGTCAGATAAGTACACTGTTTACTTTATGGTCCTATAAATAGGACCATCACCTTATTGTTCAAAGTGTGCTTAAGAAGTCTTATAACTGATAATATAAGTTGAATATTTTATTCAAAGAATATCTTGTTTATCTATTATCTGCTTTATGAACTGTGATATTTGAATCTCCTTTGATATTAAACTGTATTGCTTCCGCTGTTATTACTCTTATTGTTTATATCATTGTTGTGAGATTAAATCTGGGATCCAACAAATTTGCAAATAAAGTCGTTTTATAATCAGTGTTTCTGGAATGGCCTCATTTAGAGTAAAATGTTTGTTTTAAATGTTTTATGAATTTTATGATGAAAGTTGTTTTAACTCACTAGGCTTTAAGCCTAACACTTTTTCTTTTCGACATGTATATCAGATCTTAGATGGATCTGAGAGGCGAGTGGAGCTTGGTTGAAGTTCCGGTAGGATGGCTCTAGTGACATCATCCGGTTTGGTGAAGATAGCAGCTTTGGTGGTTTTAGTAACACCCAACTAATGTTGTCCCCGTTTGTGGGACTAGAAAGTTCCGTTAGAACTCTGATACGTTGTTGTAGGGACTCTTCCTTGTAACTTTAGATTTTTGATATTTCAAAGTTATGTATTTAAGAGTTTTTTTGGAAGTTTTTATTTGTCTGCTATTTTCGAATTTTAGGGGTGTTACACAATGTTTATATTAGCTTTCATTTGAGGGTTTACGTAAATTGTTAGGCCTTTGGCTCGGTTTTGACTAAATGGAGTCTTGAGGACGTTTGTCCGGTTTAAAAACAGTTGTGGAGTTTTAAGTATGATGGCTTATATTTCATGTCATTTGAGAGTTACATGTTTTGAGAGCTTTGGTCTTTCATTTGGGGTCATGTAATGTTAGACAATGTTGTAATTGATCCATAGGCACGTAAGTCTATCTGTTTTGTAAGGCCTGAGATTTTGGTTACATTTAGTGACCGCTTGGGTTTGCTAGCGAGTAGGCAATAGGTGGCTCTTGCCGCTGAGTTGAAACTCGTCTAGATTGGATAGGCATCCATGTCCGTAAGACCTTGGGGTGGAACTCGACGGAGTATGGCAAGAGGCAACAAACGGTCTGAGGATTGTGATGTCTGGTATGGCATGGGAACTAGGACCGGGATATGTGGTGAAATCCAATAACATCACGGGTTGCCCCATTTACGTGTTCTCGCCACCCAAAATGGAAACGTTTAGATGATATGCGAGGAAGTTGTATGGGCAGCCTACTTGCGTGTTCCTCTATTCTCAATGTATACGGGTCTCTCCGTCGTAGATCCGTGGTATTTTTTTAAATGTTAGTGTCGTATTTTACCAACTTTGGTTTGTGTGGTCGACGATAAATGATGGCCTTAATATTGGGTTTTCCCCACGTATATTAAGGTTTGAATGGAATGCGTCATTTCCACGTTTCGGTATTTGATTTCGTCCATTTTATGGTCGTGTGAGTTTTGGGTCTAATGTCCATGTTCACGGCAATATTTATTTATATAGATTTTCATCTATGGTTTATGAGTTGTGTATCATGTTCCACCTGTGTTGGGTATTTCGAGATATAACATTTTTACCCGCGTTTTATAAAATTGGGAGTCATCTCTCTATTCTCATTTTGAGCAAGTTTTGAGTTAAATCTAAGTTGACGAATTAACATTTTATATTGGGATCTTAATCTTTAAAACAGTTTGGCTTGGTTAACGATTAACTCGGTGTCTCTTTTGTTTAAAATGCATAATTGTTGGTAAACAAGTCGTTTTCATAAGTGAATCGTATCATTTTGAAAGATTAAGGTTTTATTTGCATTCTTCCTTTTTAAACGATTAATTTATATATGTTGAAAACTCTTGAGCTCACTAGGCGTTAAGCCTAACCTTTTTATTTGTCGGCATGTGCATCAGGTTCCTGTTGGGGTTTGGTTCTAACAGCTATGAAGGTTCCTGCAAGTGTAAGTAGTTGGTGATGTCTTCCGCAGTTTGGAGATAGCGACTATTATTGGGTTTTAGTAGCACCCGTCCTTGTTATAGACTGTATGTAGAGAATAAATTATATGTGTTGAGGTTAAAACCTTATTTTGTGGTTGTAGATGAATCAATTATCGACGTATTTAGAAAATTTTAAATTAGTTGTTATTTCCAGAATTGAGGGTGTTACAGAATCAATCTTGGAAATAAATGACTTTGTATCAACTACAGGAGAATCATGAGACTTGTTTCCATCACTACTTTATGTAGTTGGTTTCTTTCTCCAAACCATCTTGACTTTTCGAAACACTTGATTATTTGAATCATCAACAAAAGAATTATAGAAAATATTTGAAGGACGAATCCGATCTTTTGAAAATTCATTTGATTTGACAAACTTCTTCGAAGAATTAGATGTAGAAGGTGAACTTGAAGAATAAGGAGATTGAACTACAGTATCGAGACTGGCTTGTTCAGATAAATCAACTTTAGGATTTATTTCTTCAAGTTTCTTGACTTTTGCAGATAAAACATTTCTTTCTTCTAGAATTAAGTCAAATTGTTTTTGTAAATCGGATTTTACCTTCTGTTCTTTCAAAATCTCTGTCGCTTATCCAGATAATTTCTTTGAAAGCTTATGAATCTCAGTTTCGAAAATCCTTCTTTCACTTTCAAAATCCTTTTCTATACTGTTGCGTTTATCAGATATCTCTTTAAAAACCGCAACATTCTTCTTTTCAAGCATTTTCTTTTCACTCTCAAAAACTTTTCGCTCTTTCTCAAAAGAATCTCTCTCAATTATCAAAACATTTTTAAAATCAGAAATCTGTTTTGAAAGTTTCGCATTTTGAAGCTCAAAAACCTTTCTTTCGTCAAAAACTTTCTTTGAAAGATAAAGAATCTTTCTTTCAAAATTCTTTCTTTCATTTGAAGAATCAACTTTTTCTTTTTCAAAAATAACAAGTCTTTTCGTCAGATCGAGATTTTCATTCCCCAACATGTTTCCTCTTTCTTCAAGCATCAGGTACTTCTCTTCTTTGGCTTCAAAATCTGCAACTTTTCGTTCAAGTTTAGATATTTTCTTTGAGTTTTCATGTAGATCCTTTTTATTTATATCAGCTTCTCTTTCAAGATCTGATATTCTCCTTTTCAGCTCAAAGTTTTTATTTTTCAAAAGATTTCTCTCTACTACAATCCTCATTGAATCAACCTCCGTCTTCAGTTTTGAATCCTCAAGATCGCTATTAGTTTCCTTCAAAGTGCAAATTTTCGCTTTCAAATCTAGATTGATTTTCATCATATCTCATTTTGAAGTATCAAGATCAATGAAATGAATCATTGTTACCTGTAAAACTTGAAATCTAGAGGTTAACCTTGACAAGAGATGAAACTTTAAAGTGCAAGGACCAAAAGTGACAAAGAGTGAAACTTGAAAGTTTAGGGGTCACAAATGACAAACGACCGAAACTTTGAAGTACGGGGGCTAAAAGTGACACAAACTGAAACTTAAAACTACAAGGACTAAAAGGGACAGAAAATTAAACTTAAAAGTAGAAGGACCAAAAATGACATAAAATAAAACTACTAACTAGAGGGACTAAAAGTGAAAATTTTGAAACTTCTAACAGACTTAACTGGACACTAACTGAAAAAGGACTAAAAATGAAATAAAACTAACCAAACTAACAAACTAACTGGACTAACGGAGACTTAACGGAAAAGGACCAAAATGTTAAGCATTTAACGGCAAACTAACATAATCCGTTAGTTACTATTCATCATCTTCTCCAACGTGACACACCTGCAAAGCTTCGAAACGGTTAGAAATATTCAATGCAAAACGATCGTTAAAGCTCCCTGATCAGTCCTTAACAGATTAAAACTCAACCGGTCAACCCACGATCACAAACGAATCAACCAAAAGCTTTTTGTAAAACGATCGACAACTTAAAAACTCAGTATGGGTTAAAACTTTTCGACCAAAAATGATCGTTTATGTCCCCTTAAGCTCCCTCAACTGATTAGAACTCGAAAAAATCTCTCAAACTCTTGAACGGAGCAACCGAAAATTTTTCGGAAACCGAATGAGAACTTAAGAACTTGGTATGGGTGAAAATTTTACGATCAAAATCGATCGTTTAAGCTTTGTAAACAACCCTTAATGTATTAAAAATGAAAAAGTTCATCCACAATCACTACCGAATCAACCGAAATATTTTCGAAAACGATCGAAAATTCAAAACCGTTGTGATTACCGAATCGAATGCCAATGTCCCGGGAGTGATAAGGTCCGGGAGGATTACCAAGGACCCGGGAGAGGTGACTGTGTGAAACCGGGAGAGTTCACAAAGACCGGGATCGTGACAAAACCCGGGGACCGGTATATGCACACCACGGGAGTTTAACACATCCCGGGGACCGGATGTCACAGAACCGGGAGATTCACCCCAGGGACCGGGAGTGGATTGGCACCGGTCGTCCACAGCCCGGGAGGATTTGAAAGAGATGGTCTGGGAGATGTTAACCCGGTATGGACTGGGGAAAATCTTAAACTAGGTACAAGTGATTAAAATTTAGTCAACAACCGCCAACCAACAGTCGTGATTCCACCATCGACCTATGTTGTGATACAACCAAATTGCAAATTAAACTCTTAAAAAAAACAACCAAAGCCACAACCGCTGATTATGTAAACACACTTTGATATTAAATGTAAACCACAACCGCCGGCAAACAAAGTTCCAATCTCAAGTATAACTCCACCGACCCATTACCTTTGATTCAACCAATCATAGTGAGATTAAATCTATGGATGCTAAGGCTAAGTATCAGATTACCTATGTGCCGCAAGACCCGGGAAACTAAGTGGTACCGGGAGATGTAAGGTACCGGGAGAACTTGGTACCGGGATTTCGTAGGGTTTATGGGTGGAGTTGATCTGCTTCGATGAAAGCGGTGATAAACCCAGAAATCGACACCAAAAACTTTCCAGAATCAAAATTAATCAACCTTTTATAGCTTCAATCAACATAAACCCAACATGAATTTAAAAGATTAATACCCAAATCTCAAACCAAGAACTTTAATTTGAAGAACAAAGTGTCGTCACCAACACAACAGTCAATCAAAAATTTCAAATACTTCAAATTAATCAATTTGACAAAAAAATTGATGATTGAAATATGTTTCTAACCACAAACCAATCAATCTTTTTCAAATAAGCGGATCAAAACACAAGAAATTTCACGAAAAATTTCAAGAAATTGATGAACACAGTAAGCGTCGTATCAAACTAGAATTCGATAAAAGATAGGAGTTTAGACAAACCTTTTGTCGTATCGAATGAAGATTAATTCGATCATGCTCTGATACCAATTGTAGATCCCAGACAGTGCAATTTATCAGCAATAATAATCAATGATGAACAATGATTAAACCATAACTGCTAGTGATATGATTAGATTCAACAATAAAGGGTTTAGGTTTACAGAGAGAATTTCTGATCAACTAATGTAAACCTTACGACTAACTTTTCTAATAATGATTCTCTTCTTTTTCTAAAACTAGGTTTAGCAAACCTATATATATGAAACGTATCAGGCTAATAGGCTTTGAGGCCCATTTATAATAAAACTTTCAAATAATTAAAATTCAAACCCTATAAATGTGTTATACAACTTTCAACGCACTAGGACTTTCAGTCCAAACAACTTCAAACATGAACACGTTTAGGGTTTTGATCTAAAACAAAATTGCCCTTATATTCAAAATTCTGAGGGTTTCTGGGTTTTAATCTCCAAGTTTGGTATGGTTTTCTGTAACACCCTCAAATTTGGTAATAACAACTAATTAAAATTTCACTATAATATCAAATACAAACCAAAAGTTCATCATGCCTCGAGGTAAAATTCTACAATTAACCTTAAACAAAATAAACCCCAAGGTTAAACAAGGGCTAAGCCGAAGTCGGGTGCTACTTAACACCAACGCAAGCTACTCTTCACAAGCCAAAGCGAAAGACTTCGCCAATACTACGCACGTCTCGAGCACACTACTAGCACTCCTCTCATCGTAGCAATACTAGGACTATTCCCCAACCAGAACCTGATGCACATGCCGACAAATAAAAAGGGTTAGGCTAATACCTAGTGAGTTCAAGAGTTTTCAACATGAATAAATATATCGTTAAAAGGAAAGAATGCAGTTTACATCATTATCTTTCAAAATGATTTCCCTTAACTATGAAAACGACTCGTTTTCCAATAACATGCGTTTTTAAGGACGAACGTCCCAATACAAAACATTCTTTATAAAATGATGTCGCCCAAAACTCACTCAAACGTGAATAGAAAACGGACTCCCAATTATAAAAACGCAGGTAAAACTTTATATCCCGAAACACCCAAAACACGGGTGGGGCATAATACACAACTCATAAATAATGGAAAACAATCCATATAAATATAATATGCCATCGAAAACATGGAAATGAAATTCAATACTCACACGACCATAAAATGAAATGAAATCCAAATATTAAAGCATGGACAATTAAATATCCAAAATACTGTTGGCCGACAACGGGGGAGACCCGTATCCATTGAAAGTGGAGGAACACAAAAGTATATCACTCATACAACATTAGTCGTATGACACTTCATGACATGAAAGCCCAAGTGTCCCAACGACTCCCTTCAAGCTACACCCAAAGAGATAGCTGACCTTAGCGAATATTACCATGAATACCGCCAAAGGCTCGGCACAGTTGGGGGTTACAACCATGGCATTGCCCCGACATGGCGGAGGCCCCAAATATAAAATCGCCCTTCTAGCTCATGATAACTCAACCGGCCTCAGCCCTCCTAGTGTACAATTGAAAGGTTAAGGTCATAAAACATGGGTCCCGGAGTCCAACCCCGTAATACCCAATTGACCATCAAATAAAGATTGACTTACGTGCCTATGGATCCAATGCAACACAGTCTAACATTACATGACTATACATGAATGACCAACGCACTCGAGCATGTAATTATCATCAATATGCAACAAGGTGCATTAATATGCAAATAATAAATTGGGCTCTACATTGAGCCATTAAAATTGGACAAATGTCCTCAAGACTCCTTTTAAGTCAAAACCGAGTTCAAATGCTCAAAATCCATTTGACCAACAAATATCGATCCCCAAATAGAAAAACGCATTTAAACGACGTTTATGCAGACACATACCTCAAGGATGTGATTAACTCAAAACTCATCACGTATTGGGACAAAAGATTTTCCAAATAGGTTCATACCCCTATGTTTTCCAAAATGTCTCATGACATGGAGACATGCATTTTCTAAATGATTTATGAAATCAAACACATCAAAATGTATAAATCATAGACTAGACTTCATGTGTACAAAATCACCAAAAATGCATAAGTCATAAAATATACTTCATTTATACAAAATCACCAAAAATGCATATATCATACTATTTGCTTATCAAAATATCCAAGTCCCAAATATGGCATTTCATGAGATTCAAACAACCCAAGTTTATCAAATATGAAAAACTTATCAAAATACTCAACACATTGACAATTATTAAGTGAAACATATTTTTACTTCAAAAATACTCACTTTAGCATGTACATAGTTTTCACAAAGCAACTTGAACTCACCTTGCTAGATTTAGGCTAAATCTAGATTTTACCCACTTAGAGCTTCCTTGAAGAAACTTGAATCCTCAAAGCCAAGACCTCTAAAACCTAGATCCATACATTTCCAACTATAAATACTCATATTCAACCATATAGGGTCATTCCCCAAACATTATACATGAAGATCTTAATTTATACCAAAACCCTAATTTCCATAGTTGAAGAGAAGAGAAGATAACCTTTACCAAAGCTCGAACCCAACAACAATACTCTTCTAGGTCTCCAAAATAAACCTCAAACTTCTAATCTTTAAGATGGTGAAAAGAGTTGGATGAAACCCTAGAAACATTGCTGAAGAAGATGAAGATGAAAGGTTTATAGCTCTAGCTTCCAAAAACTTGCTAGGTGAAGAAGAATCATTGATTTTAGAAGGAATACTCCCAAAAATGAGTTAGGGTTCGATTTTGGGGTTTGGGGGTCGGTTTGGAAGAGAAAGGGGAAGAGATTTGGGTTTGGGGTGAGAAAATGGGGTTCTAGGCCGATTTTCCCCCTTTTTGTGCGTGCAGTGGCTCCGCGCGGGTGGCGGCGCGGGTCCATCCGCGCGGGTGGCGGCGCGGGTCCATACGCGCGGAACACTGCTGCCCAATTTTCTTCATTTTCTGCCCACTCGCTGATTTGGTCATAACTTCTTCGTTTTAACTCCGATTTTACTCCGGAAAGAACTGTTGGTCTCGTAATTGAATCCCTCATCCACCAAGATTATATAATCTAGGATCCAAGTCCAAAATCCTATATCTTATGTTTCCCTTAAAATACCGATTTTTGTATTAACTTGAATTGATACCTTTGGAAAATCGGAGTGTTACATTTTCTTTGTTATTTAATTTGCACCAGTTTATTGTTGGTGTCTGTAAGGAACACAATTATTGAAGTTATTGAAAATTAACATACTATGAAGATAAGAGAGAACCTAAATCCAAATTGAAAACATAAATCAGGAACTAAAAATAAAAATCAAAAAGATAAATATAAATCAAACACTTATTTTTCACGATTTTCCTTTGGTGGTCGGAGTTGATGGTGTGGCCGAATGCAAAGAAGAAGAGGAGTAGAACTGAACTTGGAAAGTAAAACGTATGAGAAAAATACAAAAAGGCTCGAATAAAATAATTAAATATATATAACATGAATATAAAATAAATAGTTAAATATAATATAATTTACTTTTCAACTGTTAATAAAAGATATAAGAAAAATGCAAAAAGACTCAAATGCACCTAAGTTGATGGAGTCACCATTAACAAAGTTAGTGATAAGGATTGTAGTCATAACAAAATGACAATCATAGGGACCGAATCCATAATTTTTCGAGTTTAGGAATGCAATTTTTTATTTTAATTAATTCATAATTTTTTTTTCAAGTTTTACATAATTTTTTTATCAAGTTTTACATAATTGTTTTCTAGATACACTTTTGATAAAAGAAATATCACAATTTTCATCAAATATCACATGTGATATCCACAATCAATTCATTATTTATTTATTTTTTTACCTTTTTTTCTCTAATTTTTTGATCCACGTTTTGAATCACATGTGATTAGATTCGTTTAACGTATGATCTATTGCGTATCACATATGATCCACTATGTAAATTATTGGACATATCACATATGATAGTATAGGTCTGAATATAAGTGGCATATTATCACATGTGATAATATTTACATCACAAAAAGATCTATAAATGTAAATATACATAATCACATATGATTAACACTACTGGAAAATTGCTTATTTCCGACCACATTTACCGACGGATTTAATCCGTCGGTACGGATCACCGACGGTAAAGAAAATTTTGCAAAATGTACAAATTACCGATGGATTACCGACGGATATTAAATTTTTTTATTTTATCTTTTTTTAATTTTTAAATCCGTCGGTAATTTATATAATTTAATAAATATTTATTTTTTTTGACGTCCGTCGGTAATTACAGACGGCCTTTAAGAATCCGTCGGTAATCCGTCGGTAAGTTTAATAATTTAATAAATATTTATTTTTTCTGTGATCATGTATGTATTAATATATATATATATATATGTATGTATGTTTGTATGTATGTGATCATGTATGTATATACACAAGTACGTATGTGATCATGAATGTATGTACACCATGTATATATAAAGTATGTATGTACATCATGTATATGTATAGTATGTATGTACATCATGTATATGTATAGTACGTATGTGATCATGTATGTATATACAAGTACGTATGTGATCATGTATGTATATACAAGTACGTATGTGATCATGTATGTATATACAAGTACGTATGTGATCATGTATATACAAGTACGTATGTGATCATGTATATACAAATACGTATGTGATCATGTATATACAAGTACGTATGTGATCATGTATAGTATGTATGTTAAAGCCCAACTGTGTATGTTAAAGCCCAATTGGATACGTTAAAGCCCAGCTAGGAACGTTAAAGCCCCACTGAATCCATTAAAGTCCAACTGGATCTGTTAAAGCCCAACTGGTAACATTAAAGCCCAACTAAATCCATTAAAGCCCAACTGGATCTGTTAAAGCCCAACTGGTAACGTTAAAGCCCAACTGGGTACGTTAAAGCCTAACTGGATCCATTAAAAGCAACTGGATATATTAAAGCCCAACCGGGTCCATTAAAGCCCAATCGGGTCCATTAAAGCCCAACTTGATTCATTAAAGCCCAACTGTGTACGTTAAAGCCCAATTGGATACGTTAAAGCCCAGTTGGGAACGTTAAAGCCCCACTGAATCCATTAAAGCCCAACTGGATCTGTTAAATCCCAACTAAATCCATTAAAGCCCAAATGGATCTGTTAAAACCCAATTGGTAACGTTAAAGCCCAACTAAATCCATTAAAGCCCAACTAGGTACGTTAAAGCCTAACTGGATCCATTAAAAGCAACTGGATATATTAAAGCCCAACCGGGTCCATTAAAGCCCAACTGGATTCATTAAAGCCCAACTGTGTACGTTAAAGCCCAATTGGATACGTTAAAGCCCAACTAGGAACGTTAAAGCCCCACTGAATCCATTAAAGCCCAACTGGATCTGTTAAAGCCCAACTGGTAACGTTAAAGCCCAACTAAATCCATTAAAACCCAACTGGGTACATTAAAGCCCAACCAGATTCGTTTAAAGCCCAACTGGGTACGTTAAAGCCTAACTGATCACATATTGTCCCTGATCTAACCGGATTCATTTAAAGCCCAGTTACTTTAGGGGTATTTTAGTCAATTTAAATACAATTTGATAAATTAATTAATAATTTTAAATATAATTTGATAAATTAATTAATTAATAATTTATTTATTAATTTTAATATTAAATAATATATTAATTAATAATTTATTTAATAATTATAATTTTAAATATAATTTTAATTTAAAAGATTTTATTTAATAAAAAACAATTATCCGTCGGTGAATTTCCGAAATAATACACAGGCTTAAAGCCCTAACTCAGTCTCTCCCTCTCAATCTCTCGATTCACCTCTCTCCCTCTAAATCCCTGCGATCTCTCGACTCTCTCCCTCACAATCTCTCGATTCACCGGCGACGACCTCACCACCACCGGCGACGACCTCACCTCCACAGCCGCCGGCGATTTCCCTCTCGTCTCTCTCGACCTCCATCTCTCTCTCGACTCTCTCCCTCACAATCTCTCGATTCACCGGCGACGGCCTCACCACCACCGGCAACGACCTTACCTCCACAGCCGCCGGCGATTTCCCTCTCGTCTCTCTCGACCTCCATCTCTCTCTTGGTGACCTCTCACTCTCCACAGTGCCCTCTCTCTCGGCGACCTCTCTCTCGGCGACCTCTCTCTCTCGGTGACCTCTCACTCTCCACAGTGCCCTCTCTCTCTCGGCGACCTCTCTCCCTCTCTCGACCTCCATCTCACTCTTGCTCTCGATCTCCCCACAGCGGCGATTTACAGGTATCCCTGGTTTTGTATGTGTGCAATGAAATAAAAGTATATGTGTATGTGTATGTGTATGTGAATAAATAAATGAATCTTTCCATATTTGATCCATATTTGATGTATGTGTGCAAATGGTTTATTGATAAGTTTATGGATAAGTTTATAAATATGTATGTGTGCAAATGGTTTATTGCTATGACTACACGTCAAAATGAACAAAGTGTATGTATGTATGTATGTATGTATGTATGTATGTATGTATGTATGTATGTATGTATGTATGTATGTATGTATGTATGTATGTATGTATGTATGTATGTATTGTAGATTGAAATTGATATGAGCATATTGTATATTCAAATTGATATGAGTTGTTTTAGCTTATGAAAACGCCATTTTTGGTTTGATAAACTTGTGATATTAATTAGTTGGGTTGTCGTTTTTTGGACAAACATTAGGTTGATAAATGGAGACATTTGGTATGATTTAGGATTTGATTATACTTGATTTTATTTATTTATTTTAGTTGGGTTGCCAATTGTTGGGCAAACATTAGGTTGATATATGGAAATATTCATTTTATAGCCGTTATGCCGCCGAAATTTTAAAAAACATATGTTTGACTTTCCAATAATCAAACAATTACATTTAGAGTTTTAGAGTCATCCAAAACTCCTCTAAACCTATGGTTTGACTTTGAAGGAGACAAACCATTACATGTAGTGTTCAATAGACTTTTAATTTCGTTGACACCTACGGTTTGACTTTTAAATAGTCAAACCATTACACGTAGGGTTTTTAAACTTTTCAAAAAACCTTTCTGTGATTGTAACCTACGGTTTGACTTTCCAATAGTCAAACCATTACACTTAGAGTTTTAGAGTCATCCAAAACTCCTCTAAACCTATGGTTTGACTTTCAAGAAGGCAAACCATTACATGTAGTGTTCATTAGACTTCTAACTTCATTGACACCTACGGTTTGACTTTTAAATAGTCAAACCATTACACGTAGGGTTTTTAAACTTTCCAAAACACCTTTCTGTTATTGTAACCTACGGTTTGACTTTCCAATAGTCAAACCATTACACGTAGGGTTTTTAAACTTTCCAAAACACCTTTCTGTGATTGTAACATACGGTTTGACTTTCCAATAGTCAAACCATTACACTTAGAGTTTTAGAGTCATCCAAAACTCCTCTAAACCTATGGTTTGACTTTCAAGAAGGCAAACCATTACATGTAGTGTTCATTAGACTTCTAACTTCATTGACACCTACAGTTTGACTTTTAAATAGTCAAACCATTACACGTAGGGTTTTTAAACTTTCGAAAACACCTTTATGTTATTGTAACCTACGGTTTGACTTTCCAATAGTCAAACCATTACACGTAGGGTTTTAAAGTCATCCACAACTCATCTAAACCTACGGTGTGACTTTTCAATAGTCAAACCATTACACCACCTCTATCTTGATTATGTCGATTAACTACTTATTTCTTCGTTGTAGTGGTTGAATATGTCGACAGATAGAGGATGGATGTATAGAAAGAACGACAGTCCGGGGTTTCTTAGCGTCGACTATATTGTTGCAATGGGCAGTGTTTCGACTATATTGTTGCAGAAAGGGCTATCGATGTGTTGGATGATGATAACGTGGATGGAGAACCGTTCTTTCAAACCAACGAACGGGTAACTCATCATACAAACAACATGGTAAATGAGGACCTCGATTCCGTCCCTCTTGTCACTGGGGAGCTCAACGTAGTCACCACAAATGACGAAGCTAGCGAGGAAGCTGCATCAGATCACGAAGCTAGCGACAAGGAAGAAGAATTTGAAGATATGGATGATGATGAAGATAATGAAGACGAACTTATGTTATCTAATCACTCGTCTGATAACTAGTGTGTCTTTCATATGTAGACATTTCTGTGTTAAACATTCTCTATTTTTCCGTTCTTATGTAGACATTTTTGGGTCTTATGATTTATGTACACTTATATCATTTTGTGTTAACCATTCTCTATTTTTAGATGTCTGGACACCCTTTTAGGGGTAGTAGGGGTAGTAGGAGTGGTAGGGGTAGGGGCAGTAGTATCTCCGCTGGGTGTGGTGACCCCTAGGCCGATGAGTTCACCGGCGATGGCCTAGATCAGATCCAGTCTGATGACAGAGCAGCGGGCTCGAGGGTTAGAGGCCCGAATGTGGCATCACAGACGACGCCCCAGCCTAGTCAGCGACCGCCACTTTTGTTGTCTGATGCGGGCGGGTAAGTAGATGTGATCTATTATTTACTCTAGTACATAATAAACCGATCCTAATGTTTTTTATGTTGTATATTTTACAATTGTGAAGGTTTAAGGACAAGTCGGCAGTCCGGAGGGCCATTGTCGTCTTTAAGTCCATGTTTGATGGTCCTTGGGCACATTTTAGGGATGTCCCTAATGAGCACTATCCACGGTTGATTGATCGATTTCGGGTAGATATTTTACTCTATTTAACTTATTGAGTGGGTTTATTTTTACTTAATCCAAACAATGTATTTGCAGTTGTATTATAATTGGCCTTCTGAGATGGACGTCGATGTATTAGCTGCATATCGGCGTCACCTAAATAATAGGTACGCCGACATGATGAGAGATGCACGTGTCTTCGCCGAGGAAAGGTCTTTAGCCATTGATGGTGTCCAGTTCGACGGACGTGACTACAGGATTCTTGTGCCACACCCTCCAGAGTGGATCCGGAGTGAGTTTTGGGTCCAGATGATTGAGCACGTTTGTTTTGTTTTGAATACTTGTATCTGGTTGTACTAGGATTTATATTGATTTATGTCTTCTTTTTAACAGGTATGGAACACCGACATGTTCCGGAGTGTAGTTTCGACCAATACAGCCAATCGGGCCACCGAGTATGAGGGGATGACATCCAGACACTGTACTGGATCTATTAGTTTCCCTATGCATCGGGACCGCTTGGTAATTTATCATACACTAGACTAAATGTATATAATTGATGAATATATGTACTATATACATGATTTTATTACCTACTAACAATTTAAGTTGTGTATTGTAGAGAGATGCATGGGGTCGTGAGCCTACCAGCGACGAGGTTTGGGAGGCTACACACTGCACCAACAGGAAGCTTGTTCCGGGTGCGACTGGTCCGACCACGGATCCTCCGATCTACGTTTATCCAAAGGCGGCTCATATGATGGTAAGTTCAATTATGCATGACTAGATATTTGTTTGTTTTATAAGATAGATAGAAATTATAGCAAACTTAGTTTGGGCTGCCAATTGTTAGGCAGACGATAAGATTGTTTTGATAAAAGCACGTCATGGATATATGTTCAAATCACAGTTGAAATGTTGCCGAATTTTCTATAGGTTAGTTGACTTGACAATGTCTAATTTGGTAAACTGTAGGATGCCTACCATCGGAATAGGGAGGAGGAGTACCCGGACTTACCTCCCGGCACTGTACCTCCCAATGACGCCGAGTTGTGGGAGCGTAGTGTCGGAGGACGGCGTAAGGGCCGTCTTTTTGGATGGGGGACCAGTCAGGATCCCTATTATGTTATGACCGGTGATTCAGGTGCCAGTTCGAGCGGGAGCACGCGCGGCCGTCGCGATGAGGAGGTATGCTTGTCAAATGTTGTTTAACATTGTTAATCATATGTTTGTTAAATGTTGTCTGACATTGTTCTATATATGTTTGTCAAATGTTGAATTTCAGTTGGAGGAGCTGAGGCAGAGGTTAGAAAGAGAGGAAACAGAGAGGATCCAGTTGCAGGAGCGACTACAGAGAGAAGAAGCAGAGAGGATCGGGATTCAGGAGCGAATGGATAGAGATGAAGTAGAGAAGAGACAGATGCGGGAACGAATGGCTCAGTTTGACGCGTTCATGATCAAGTTTAACAGTCAGCACCCCTTTCCCCCCTTTCCCCCTCCGTAGGATTATGTTTATGTATTTATATATATTTTGTACACTTTAAGAATTAGTAATATTTAAAAATTGGCAGGTTTTGTATGGGATAAAAAACTGGAAAAATTTAATTTTTAATTATTTTTAAAAAAAATTAAATTACCGACGAATTATCCGTCGGAAAGTATTTTTTAATTTAATTTTTATTTAATAAATATCCGTCGTAAATCCGTCGCTAAATTCGTCGGAAATAATCCGTCGGTAATCCGTCGCTAAAGGAAGACCGTCGGAAATAACCTCGTCGTCGGTAACCGTCGGAGATCCATCGGAAAACATAACCGTCGATGATCCGTCGGTGATCCGTCGGTGATTTGAACGCCGACCACCTCTTTACCGACGGCTATTTACCGACGGATCACCGACGGATTTCCATTTTACCGACGGATGAATCCGTCGGTGATAAGCCTCTATTTTGTAGTGTAATAAAAATATCTACAATTATCACTTATAAATTGATGGTGGATAGCACATGTGATATTTAATGAAAATTGTGAAAAAAAAATAATCAAAAGTGTGTCTAGAAAAAAAAATTATATACAACTTGATAAACAATTATGAATTAAGCAAATTAAAAAAATAATTAAATTTAAAAGATGTAAATATATTTTTAAAGATTTATCCAATTCAAAATAATAATTATCCTATTTTTTTTTACACACAAAGGAAAGATGGGTTGCTGGTATGAAACGAGGAGGGATGGGTTGCAGGTTTCCTATGTATATATGTATCATGATATAACTAGAATTGTACTCGCGCGATGCAGCGAAATACATCACGATTTTAATGTTTTCTTTTATTTTTTGTTTTTAATCGATTTACAGTACGATTTTGGATGGTTTTAAGAAAATGATAATGATTTTTTTATAAACTTGTTTAATTTAGGCTTAATAATATAATTAATTTTATATTAAAAAAATTAAGTATTTTGTTAGAATTCAATTATTATCTTATATATTTTAAATTCTTTATATTTAAATTGAGATGTTTATCCTATTTTATTTTGTTTATCAGTTAGTTATGAATTCAAACATATAGCTTTAGAAATTTGTACTCATGCATCATGACTTGTAATCTTGAATTTTAAGTAATGTGTATTGATAAACAGTACTTAATGCATAAAAGCTTGTTTTTAAGAGTTTCTTCGATAGTTTAATAATAATGTAATTTATGGTTTAATAAAGAAATTTATATGGTTACTTAAATCATTTATATATGATAGTTTATGAGAAAAAAAATCCAATGTCAGGAAATACAACATCATACCCGGTATTGATATGTTACACCCCAAAAACCAACCGGGTCGTAACGAAACGTCAACACTTAAAACATACATTCTCCGAAATAAGTCGCAACGGAAAATTAAACATTACATCAAATAGTCCTTTAAGAAAGACACATAATACTAAATAACAACTAAAGAACGTAAACTTAAATGCAACATAAGTTGTCTGCTAACATAAACAATCCTCAAGCCAGTCCTTTACCCTTATCGACCCCGATCCTTCCTATCCCTGAGATACACGCTAAAGTTAGCTTTACGCTAAGTGAGTTCATGGTTTTCTCATCGTTATCCATAAATCATAGAAACGACATAAAATATAAACAAACTATTAATATCATAATTTATTCATAGAATGTCGTGTGTTAAAAAGAAAAACCACATATTGCAAATATTAAATAACACATCTTTCCATCACATTTGATATTTCCGTCCACTTGGCATGGTGGGGCTCCGTCATCCCGTCCATCTATAGTCAAGTTCAGAGGTGCTCTCAAGCACATATCTTGACTACCGTCCGATAGTGCAGTCCCAAAGGTGCCCCTTTCGACACGTGTACTGACTATATTCATCATTTGTGGTTTCCCACCGTCCAATACCGGCGTCCCGGTAATGAGCCCCACACTTACAGCCACATCCCATCAGTTCAGTTTAATCAATCACAATACACATCGTACGTAGCATGCATTTCGTCCAATATTTAGGATAATAGCATACTCAGATATGTTTCACATTGTCATACATTCAACATCACCATACATGCACGTGTGCATATAAATACATATAAATAAACTTTGCATGCATACCGGTCACAACAAGATGTAACACGTTCATGTAGTCGTCATTCCATGCATCATCCAAGAAACTAGTATGCTTTTCATATTTAAAAAGAATATAGCATGCTCAACAAAATCATCATCAATATATAAAGAACATACTTTTATACATGCGTGTATCCCAGTTAAAAGTCACATGAAACTCACCTCGATTTGGTGTAGGATTACTCGTCACTTGGTAGCTCCCAACCCTACACAAAGTGGTAACAATTTTCTAAGTACCCTCTTCTTAGAAGAAATTAATTTGGTCAACACGTGTTCTCGAATAATCTTACGGAACTTATTTTTAAGTTTCTAAATTGATTAAGCGTCCCAATATCTAAATCTTTCGTTAATCAATACATGACAACTTAAAAATATCATATATCAACATATATATATATATATAATCATGCATTTGGTTCTAATATACCTACAAAAGCTACTGGACCAAAACCCAACTTTGCATAGTCACTTTTGCATCATTTCATATATATATATACACACGTCCCAACCATTAATCCATGCATTCTCACAATTCCGTTCCATCACAACAAAATTGAATAGCGATATATATATATATATATATATATATATATATATATGAACTCTTGACCAAACGTGGCCTTCATTTTCCTTCATCTCATGAATAAACCACCCAAACTAAGTGTGGGTTTACATCACCCATTGTGCCGTGTGTGAGGGTGGCCTTACATGACCGGTCACCCTTTCCCTCGTTGCCAAACACGACCGTTTCTACTCATACTATACCATAGGGTTGTTTAAAGTTGTGGATTTTACCACCGGGCTTGTATCTGCCTTTGCAAACAACCCCTCGGATCCTTCGATTTTGACCGGTCGTACTCCATTAATCTTTCAAGTTTAGCATGAAAACAACTCTAGGGCATATGCCTTACTTCTAGCCACATTTGAACAACACCATCCCTTCGATTTCGTCTAAAATCGATCTAATATTACTGATTTTACAATAATATTTAACTTCCGTTTTGAAACATTCTCTCAAGTTATATATGAACATGAATCGAGCGTCTATTAGATTTATGAACATTTAATGCACATCATAATCGTTTGGGTACATCACCATCAACGGTAAACCATTTTTACCTCAACTCGTGGAGTCTCGGTCATAGATTAATGATGTTTATTCTATCTTTTCCTGCTTCTTTTTTTTCTCGACATGCATCTTCCTCCTCTCGGATCTCTCTTGCAGACTCAGGAGTGAAAGAAACGGTGGATGTCTTAGTCATTGCTCTCTTCAAACGATGCCACCTATTTATTTTGACTTTGTAACTGTTGCCGCTTGAATATTTATTCAACCACTAGTCCACGTCCATTTAAACATGTTCTTTACACCCATCCATTTTGCACCTTTTAATTTTACTTTTTCTTCATCATAAGTCCTTGAACTTGAGTTTCAGGATTTTACATAACTAATCCCTATATTTATGGGATTATTTGTTATTAAATTTCAAGATTTTGGGGTGTTACAACTCTCCCTCCCTTATAAGAATTTCGTCCTCGGAATTCACATTGTCAAAACAATTGAGGGTACTTTGCCCTTATCACACACTATGCATAGCATGCTGTCCTTCACCTTCATCGTATTAGTCCCAAATGAACACTTGCAACCACCTCTTGACCTTTGTGAATCAGTGCCATTAGGTTTTCAACAAATTTTAACTCACCACTTATGTGAACTTATAAAACCACTATATATGGTTGTCTCATCAGCTAACATTGTCATACTCTTGGAACTAATATTTACCATGAATCTCTTTCACTTCGACGGTAATCTTCGGCGATATGCCATTTCTTCAGTTCTTACTATACCCTAAAATCAACGTATCTCTAGCTTAACTCATCTCACTTGGCAGACCTAACTATTCCGCATTCATAAGAATATTTTAGTTCTTTTTGGTTGGATAAGCATTTTAGGCTCTTATGATCTATGATAATCATACATAAAACAGGGTTTAAGAGCTCTTAAACCATCTTTAAGAGCTCTTAAACCATCTTTAAGAGGCTCCTGTAATAACATCGTTATACCCCAACCGTAACACAAAGCCATTCAGCTATAAGCACGAGGGCCTGCACTCACTCTGCTTCATTTTCGTAAAGGTAGTGTCACTATATCTCTTCAACTGAAACACCATAATAGTCATATTCATGTCGTGTGTTAAATACCTCTTTTCGTGTTCCTTTAACGGTCAAGATGTGTAGGATATCACTTACCTTATTGAACCAAGATCTATCACAATCCCTCCTTCGAGGCATTACTAGACACGAAGAAATATTCCATCCATTACGATACTGACAACACTGATGCACTAAAAAAAATTCCAGTTCTTGAAACACCTCACCTTGTTAATGGCTTAATTCAAACTTTGTAGCTTTTTCGGCAATATCATTAACGTGGTAGCTAACTTCGAGAAGTCTTGCTCAAACCATCTTTACTTTTTTATAAATCCTATAAAACTTTGAATCTCTGATGCCGACCTCGAAGGCTCTCATTCCAGTACTACATGTATCTTTGTTGGATCTACTTTTATACCAACTGCATTCATAGCGTGAAGTGGACTTCTCGGATCTAGAGCTTGCATTTTAAAAGACTTTACATACAACATTTCCTTCCTTAGCAACTTTAAGATTTCTCTCAGGTATCGTTCATGATCTTATTGACTCTTTGGGTAAATAAGAATATCTTCTATGAATACCAGTCACAAACTGATCCATTTATGGTATGCATACTACCATCCTTTTATTAAGTCATTAACATAACGACTTTAGTTTCTTCAATAATTCTTTCTAATATGCCTAGATGTTTTTTTTTGTCATTCTCTTGACATAATCACCACATCAAATTCCATATCACTTGATTTTCTAACATAATCCGCACATATATTATGTTGATCATCCTAAAACATTCCTTTCCTATTTTCATGTACTCAGAACCAACATTATTAGGTTTCACAAACTTCTTATCTTTTACCTTTTTTTTTAACTCTTACGAGCATTCACCTCAAAATTTATATTTCTCCTCATTTCAACTTAACATGTCTCATTTAATCAAACATAAGCTTGTGCACCAGATCTTTACTATGAGATCTTTCCTCCCAGATCATTATCTAAATCATGGACTTTCAACTAATTTCTTATGTCATCGGGGACAAACTTTATGTCCTTCTTGGTAGATCTGACATCATGTAATTCTTCGGGTGTTTGGCATGCACAACACTACCATCCACTCATCCTTACACACATAAAAATATATGCTTAACACATCAGTGAGACCATTTTATATCTTTACATGCTTCTCATGTATGCTTCATTAGTATATCTATCTTCCAAATTACCCTTACGAAATCTACTTTAGGATTCCCTCTGCATTCATATGCTAGTGGTAGCATCTCATACGATTGCATTACATATAGAGTAAAACATTAAGCTTTCATTGTTTGACCATTGGCTACCATCTTCTTCTCCACAATTTTCTTAAAGGGAGTATAAAGAGGGTTTTGACTTCTTTGTCTTTCTGTCTCATACTTTTATTCCACGGTCCTAATATTGCATCTTACCATGTCGTAACTACTCATCCTTCAACTCTTATAACATCTAATGCAATATCATAGTTTCATTGAGCATCTCAGCTTTATAACCTTAACTCTTTTATCAAGTCATGTATTACGACAAGCATTGTCTTTCCCTTTTTCATTCACTTTAACATGATCCTAAGGTAATACATCACTATTTCTATTCCTTTTTCCCTCATCGATCTATTTATTGCCATACATCATACTTCATTACATCAACATCATTATTGAAGTTGTTTCCAACTTCCTCTTTCTATCTTTCTCCACAATATAGAAGATACTCATCCTGTATAAGAGTCTGTACCTTCGGTACGTTATTTACATTCGCTCATTATTTGGGGTCATCATTGCGTATAAAGTAATATTCTTCATTCACCCTTTCTCATTAGCTTACTACATATATCATTTTATTCTCATTAATCCTCTTTATATTTCATCATAGGCTTTCGTCGTCTTATTTTCATACTGAGCCCATTCACTGTTCCTCGTATTATCATCTATAGCTTTCCATCCCATGTACCTTCTTAGGTATACATTGCACATCAACCTTGACCTTATCATTTGTCTCAACCAACAATTTATCTAAAACACATAGATCAGTGGTTGATCTTGATGATTCGGTTCGTACAATTATTTCTCATAAATCATCGAGGTTATTGAGATTTACTATATTCATTATCTCTTGCATCTAGGGTACCACATGTAGTTCCCTATTGGTGGTAGTTTTTGTTAAGACTGATTTTGTAGTAATCATTGTATTTATTTATTGGTTAAGACCTGGGGTATTTAAGTCCCTTAGGTGCTTTGTTGTTTGTAACTTTGGACGCATACTTTGAATACACAGATCATTTGGCGCTCTCTACTTTCTCTCTCTACTTTATCTCACTACAATTTAGAGATTCTTGGACTCACAATTGGTATCAGAGCAATCTGAATCTTGAGAGGATTGAGAGAATTTTTTTTTGTTTCTGAATTTGTGGATTAAAGCAGAAGATTTGATCGATTTTCTTGATTTTTTCAAGAAAATCTTGTTTTTTGCTTTTTCATCAAATTTAGACTGTTTTTAGGACGAATTTGTTTGAAAATTGTTTCTTTGGACTCGATTTTGATAGAAGATCATAATTGATTTACATCTTTTTGCAGGAAAAACAGTATTTGATCGTTTATTTTGAGAAATCTTGATTTTCTGGAAACTCGTTTTCACGAATTGTTTCATTTTGAAAATCTCGATTTTGTGATTTTTAATCGATTCTGTTGATTGAAGTGTGTTAGAAACCTGTTTTCGTTCAATCTTGTGTGAATTTGTTGCATTAATTTCATGGATATAATCGAATTTTGCAAGTTTTTCTTGATTTTCAGAAGTTTGTGCCAGATCTGAACTTTGCGCTAGTTCATCACAGGTTTGCGCGAGTTCATCTGGTTTGCGCTAGATTCATCGAGTGCCATCTACGTCATCACGAGAAGTTCAGACTTTTCTCTTAGTGTTCATCACGTAAAGTTTAGTTTGCGCCTCCTTCTGTTCACGAGAAGTGAACTTTGCGTCTCCAGTGCTTCAAGCAAAGCTCAGTTTGCGTTTCATTCAGCTCACGCAAAGTTTCTTTGCGTTATCAGTAGCTCACGAGAAGTACAGTTTGCGTCTCAAGTTTCTCGCGCAAAGATCAATTTACGTCTCTCTTTGTTCGCGAAAAGTTTAGTTTACGCCTCAAGCTTATCACGCAAAGCTCAGTTTGCGCGATCAACACCTCACGCAAAGCTTAGTTTGCGTCTTCAACGTCTAACGCAAAGTTCGATTTGCGTCTCCCTTGGATCGTGCAAAGCTCGTTTTGCGCCACTAACTGCTCACGCAAACCTCAAGTTTGCGCCAGTTTTCAACTTTCAGACTTTGAATTTTTTTCAGACTGTTGATCAGAATGTCTTTGCAAGCTCAAGTATACAAGAATGACCTGATGATGTCATTGGGGTCTGACACTCGGCCTCCCGTACTGATTAACGAAAATGAATTTGAACAGTGGCAGGACCGATTCATTAACTTCATAGAGAGACAACCAAATGGGGATAACATGATGAAATCTCTGACTGAGGGTCCTATGGAGAGGCTTATGAAAGTAATACCAGCTACTGCTACTACTCCGGCTACAACAGTTGAGAAAGCTTTAAGAGAGTATGATGCTGAAGATCTGTTAAGATATCAAGCTGATAACCAGGAAAAATCTAATTTGATTCTTGCACTACCCAATTCAATCTACAACAGAATTGACTGTTTCAAACAGAATCCTATGCTTATGTTGACTCAATTGGAAAAGATAATGATTGGTACAGCTGTATCAACTTAACTTCGTCAGACTAGGTACATGAATAATTTTGAGGAATTCAAGGCGAAAGACGAAGAAAGTCTGAAGAATGTATTTGATAGATTTTGGGCAGTCATCAATGATCTGTATAAGATCAAAGTCACAAAGACTGAATTGGAGGCAAACCTGAAATTTCTGAATGCACTCCAACTTGAATGGAGCAAATCCTGTCATCGGGTGAGGAATGATGTCGGATATCCACAATGCCCATTCAGGAATTATATGAAATACTGATGACCGATGAAACCATGGTTTTGGAAAAGAAGGCTAAGCTTGATAAGAAAAACAAGCCTAAGACTGTTGATCCAATTGCCATCTTAGCAAGTCAGCTAGTCGAACAAGCTTTGACAGAAGATGCTTATGATGGTTCAACAGAAGATGATGGTGAAGCTTTGGAAAAAGCAATGATACTTCTCTCACAACACTATCAGAAAAAGTTCTAGCGTAGATCAGGATCAAACAATCTTCGTTTTACTTCCGGCACAAAGAAAGTGGAACCCGGTGCTCCATCAAAACCATATGTACCAAAATATGAGCCTGCAAAAGTGGTTGAACTGAAAAAGGATGATAAGAAGGTTATGAACTGCTACAACTGTGGGAAACCAGGTCATATAGCCAAAGATTGTCGGGTGAAGGTGGTCAAAGATTCTTCTTTCTATAGAAAGAAGTTGGAACTGGCAGAGAAGAGAGAGAATGGCACCATCCTGCTTGCTGAAGAAGAATATTGGCTGGATCATTCAGATAATGAAGTTGAACAAGAAGAGACTGCAGCCATGTGTTTCATAGGTGATGACAAGAGCGATGATGAAGATGAGGACACCTCAACAGATGAATCTGAGGTAATTTCTGAGTTTGATTATAATTTCATTTCATCTCAATTGAACGTCATTGTCAATGCTTTACATGATTTTCGTTCTAAGTTCACATCTGAAATACTTGATAATCAAGAAAAGTCTGTTTTATTGAAAAACTGCGAATTTCTCTGAAAGATGAAAAGAGTATTTTAACTGATACAAAAGAGAAATTTCAAAAGCAGTTGGATGATTTAGAAAATTCAAATCAGACTTATCGTGATTCTTTGACTGAACTGACCAATTTAAATAAAAATCTTTCTGATAAAATAATTGATTTAGAAGGAAAATTATATAAGAGAGAACAAACTGAGCAAACCATTTATATGAATAAACCAAGGAGTGATGATTCTATAAAGGAAAAGTGGGGACTCGGTTTTGAAAATCTGCATTTTTTAAATCTTGCTAAAACAGAAGTTCCTACTTTATATGAATATGATCATCTAAGCCTTGCAAGATATGCACCTCAGTTTAAATTCTTTTGGACTAGTGAAAAGCAAATTTCAGAAGATGAAAATGAGAAAAAGAATGAAAAACAAGAGGATGGAAATGCCATTTGTCTATACTTCTGAAAATGCCAAGTATTTTTCTGATCAATCAAAGAAATCCAGAAAATCCAAAAATGTTTTAAATATCAATTCTTCCAATAAATCTTCATTACCAACTGAATTTGTTGATATTTATGCAAATAACACTGATAAGGAAAATGTATCTCCGGTGTCTTATGATTCTAAGAGATACATTCCCCCATTAGTGTTAGAAGGTAAGATAGTTGATCTTGAAGATAAATTGGAAGAACAAAGTCTTCAAACTGATTTAGAAAACAATTTATTTCTTTTTATAATGAAAACAAGTATTGAAGAAAAAATTACTTCTGGATTTTCTCACGATTCCAAGGAAAATACTCAAAATCTTCAAAACAATGTGTATTTGCGCCACCAGTTGGTAGCGCAAACTGACAACTTGCGTCAGACGTTGGTCACACAAAGTTCAGTTTGCGCCACCAAAGGGTCGCGCAAACCTCCTCCTGACTTGTGCATTTTTTAAAATTCTCACTCCAAGGCTAGTTCTACAATGTCGAATGCTCAGTCTGATTTCATAGATAAAGTTTCTTCTTCTAATTCAATTGTTGATGACTCTTTTATGCTAAATGATCAGTATTATAAACCAAAGCATAAAAGAAGAAGGTCAAAGAAGTCAAGGAAACAGGATAATGTCTTGTATGAAAATTCTAACTCTTCTGATTCTTCTGTTTTAGATCGGACTGTGAAGAAGTCACCAAGGCTGATATTGAGGGTTAAGCAGCAATCAACAGAGTCTGAATTGTTAGAAGTCAAGTGTGTAGAGAATCTTTGTGAAACTGATACATTTGCCATTTGTAATAAAAACACAAAATATTCTATTCAGCAAATGGTTCATATTGCAAAGAATGTCTCATATTCTTCTTCTAATTCTGATTCTGATGATTATGTTTCTTCCTCTATTAATGATTGCATTCTTGAGTGTTTGAAAAATAAATTTTCGAAAAATAAAAGACACAAATCTAACAAGAAGGGACCCATAAGCATATGGGTACCTAAATCTGTGTAGTTTCTGTATGTGCAGCTTAGTCATTTATGGTATCTGGATTCGTGGTATTCCAAACACATGACGGGCAACAAATCATTACTGTCAAATTTTAAAGAAAAATGTTGCGGTCGTATTAAGTTTGGAAATTGTGAGACTTCTCCCATTCTAGGTTATGGTGATCTTGTTCAAGGTAATATTACTGTCAAGAGAATCAGCTACGTCGAAGGCCTTAGTCACAACTTATTCAGCATCGGGCAGTTCTGTGATAAAGATCTTGAAGTCAGCTTCAAATCTAAACGTGTTGCTGTGAAGAATGACAGTGGCAGAGATTTACTAGTAGGAAAGAGAAGATCCAATTTGTATACCATTGATCTTTCAAAGGTCAAAATCCCATCAGATATCTGCTTGCTTTCTAAAGCCTCTGTTCATGAAAGTTGGATATGGCACCGTCGACTAGCTCATCTCAATTTTAAATACATGGATCGCCTTGTCAAGACTGATTCAGTGAGAGGTCTCCCAGTACTTCGTTTTCAGAAAGACCATCTCTGTCAAGATTGTGAGAAAGGAAAGATGAAGAAAGCTCCTCATAAGCCAAAGCCTGAACCCTGCACTTCGGATATTCTTAATCTACTTCATGTTGATTTATGCGGACCGATGAAGACAAAGAGTATTGGAAAGAAAAGATACGTCTTGGTGGTTGTTGATGATTACTCAAGGTATACATGGGTTAAGTTTCTCAAGTCTAAAGATGAAACTTCCAACATTCTCATCAACCTCATCAAAACTATTCAGACCAACAAGCAAAAAGCAGTCAAGGTTGTCAGATTCGACAATGGAACAGAATTCAAGAACTGCACTCTTCAGGCATTCAACGAGGATCAAGGCATTCAACAACAATTTTCTGCTGCTCGAACACCGCAACAGAATGGGGTTGTCGAAAGAAGAAACAGAACGCTTGTCGAGGCTGCCAGATCAATGCTTGCTTATTCGGGTCTTCCTTTGTCTCATTGGGCTGAAGCTGTCTCAACTGCTTGTCATACTCAGAACAGATCAATTATGCATCGCCGATTCAACAAAACTCCATATGAGCTCATGAACGGTATCAAACCGAATGTCAAATACTTCAAGTCATTTGGGTGTAAGTGTTATGTTCTGAATGACAGAGACAATCTCAACAAGTTTAGTCCAAAGGCAGATGAGGGTATTTTTCTTGGTTATTCATCTAACTCTGCAGCTTATCGAGTCTTTCTTACTTCTGCAAGAAAAGTGATAGAGAGTGTAAATGTCAAATTTGACGAAGCTGCCGACTTGGTTTCTGGTCAATCAGATCCAGAACCCGCACCTACAGGGAATTCAGCTTCTGAACAACTCAATTCAGAACCTTCGCTACATCTGACAAATCAGGATTCTTCTACTTCTTTGCTTAATCTTTCTGATCTTGATTTTCTGTTTGAGAATTTTTATGATGATGTGCCTAGATCTAACTCTGAAAATGTTTCAAATGTTTTGAATCAGGAAACTGTGAGCACATCTACTCCAAATTCCGCTGCATCTATCTCTGAAACTGATACAGATGTTGTTCCAGTTCCACCTGTCACTCAAAACATTATTTCTGAACCTGATCAGACACAATCAGAAACTGAGCCTATTCAAGAAGAATCTGTACAAGAACAACCTGTTCAAGAGGAATCAGTTCAGGAAGAAGAACAAATTGTTGTTATTCAACCAACTCTTCCAGAATTTGATCCAGATATTGTTGAGCTACCTCCTCCTCCGGTTGAAACTATCTCTATCTCTTCAACTGAGTAGAAGCTCCTGAACCTCCCTCTCAACAATTAGAAGTGGTTCAAGATATTATTGATCCTATCCCTCATACCACCAAATGGACAAGATCTCATCCCATTCATCAAATTATTGGTGATCCTCAAGCAAGTGTGTCTACACGTTCCAAGATGGCAACTTCCAATGAATGTCTCTTCACTTGCTTTCTAAGCAAGATTGAACCAACCAAAGTCTCTGAAGCGTTGGATGATCCGGATTGGATTATATCTATGCAAGAGGAGCTCAATCAATTTGACGCGCTGAAAGTTTGGAGACTTGTACCACGGCCAAAAGGAAAGAGCATAATTGGTACAAAGTGGATATTCAAGAATAAGAAAGACAAAGATGGTATCGTCATTCGTAACAAAGCAAGATTGGTAGCCAAGGGTTATCGACAAGAAGAAGGAATTGACTACGATGAAACGTTCGTGCCGGTCGTAAGATTAGAAGCTATCCGCATGTTTCTGGCTTTTGCTGCTTATCGGAACTTTACTGTATATCAGATGGATGTGAAGACAGCTTTTCTGAATGGGAAACTGAAAGAAGAAGTCTACGTTTCTCAACCAGAGGGGTTTGTTAACAAAGATCATCCAGATCATGTCTACTTTCTCGATAAAGCGCTGTATGGCCTAAAACAAGCACCGCGAGCGTGGTATGATGAGTTGTCAGCCTTCTTGATCAAATCCGGGTTTACCAAAGGATCAATAGATACCACTCTTTTCATTTATAGATATAACTTGGATATTTTCTTAGTTCAAATATATGTAGATGATATTATATTTGGTGAGACTAACAAATCTTTATGTACTTGGTTTTCTGATTTAATGACCTCTAGATTTCAGATGAGCATAATGGGAGAAATCAATTTCTTCCTCGGCTTACAAGTGAAGCAGCTTCCAGATGGAATCTTCATCAATCAGTCAAAGTATGTATTTGACATCTTGAAGAAATTCAAGATGGACAAATCTACTTCAATCGGCACGCCGATGACTCATGGTGCCAAAATTGGATTAGACCCAGATGGAAAAGCTGTGGATGCCAAGACTTATCGAGGAATGATCAGATCACTGATGTACCCCACAGCAAGTCGCCCGGATATAATGTTCTCTACTTGCCTATGTGCCAGATTTCAAGCCAAACCAAAGGAATCGCATCTGTTGGCAGTCAAGCGCATTTTTCGCTACACCAAAGGAACTCCATATTTAGGTTTGTGGTATCCTAAGAGTTCTGACTATAAACTGATTTCTTATTCTGATGCAGATTTTGGTGGAAATCAGTTAGACCGGAAAAGCACATCAGGTCACCTTCAATTTCTGGGTGATAGACTGATAAGTTGGGCGTCGAAGAAGCAGAACTGTGTTTCAATCTCAACTGCAGAGGCAGAATACGTCGCCGCAGCTAGTTGTTGCGCTCAAGTGCTTTGGATGAAGACACAACTTCGGGATTACGGGATGTTGTACAAAACAGTGCCTATATATTGTGACAGCAAATCCGCAATCGCGATATCAGTCAATCCGGTCCAGCACACTAAGACCAAACACATAGATATGCGGTACCATTTCATAAAGCATCATGTGGAAGAAGGTACTATTGAATTATATTTTGTCCCAACTGAATATCAACTTGCTGATATCTTTACAAAAGCTTTAGATGAAAAACGTTTTAATTTTCTGCTTTCAAAACTTGGCATGTTGAATTTAAAAGTTTAAATCTTTACAAATTTTATTCTATAAAGTAAAAGCTTTACAGATTTTCTTTCAGTTGAATAAAATATGTGTCGAGGATAAATTTTCAAGTTGCTTTGTTTATATTAAAGTTTTATATGTTCAACTTTCAAGTCTTACAAAAGTCGAAAATTCAGCAACATGTTTGAAGCTTTTGATTCTGCTTTAAAGATATGTGAGTCGGAATATTTATAGTTTACTTTGCTTTGACTACCTAAATGATCATAATTAAAGATCGGAGTGAAAATATGGGCTAAGTACTTAGATGTAGAACTGAGTGATTGAGATGAAAATATTATATATTAAATACAGAAATCTCTGAGTTTAAAAGTTTGTACCTGTGGCCTTTATGGTTTGGGAAAGTAAGTTCCGTGGGATGTTTGTCATCTGATCCCCTAAGGTCATTTGGTCTGGGAGTGATCGAACCCAAATCCTTCTATAAAACCATATCGAAAGTCATGTTCTACTGGTATGAATGGGTTTAAGATGTGTCGATGTAGCCTTTCTGATCTGGGAAAGTAAGTCCCAAGGGGTGCTTGACACCTAGTCCCCTAAGGCCATCTGGTCTGGGAGCGGCTGACCCAAATCCTACAATAGGGTCAGATAGAAAGTTACGTTTACGGCATGTTCTTTACTTACCGAACTTTTTGATTAAAAGATTCCAAAGTGCACACGCTTAAAAGATGCCAAAGAGCACACTCATGTGAAGATGCCAATATGCAGACTGCTAAAAGATGTCAATGAGCACATATCTCATGATACTTGGTGATATGTTTGAGTTGCGATAAACCTGTAAATTTATGAAAGTCTTATTTTTTGATGGATTAGTGTTAGTACATGCAAAGTTCTCTATAATATTTTTAGAATTGCATTTTTCTTGAAGCTAATAGAAGTTCGCATGCGAGCACACTGAATAGATTGCTGGAAGTTTTTGAAGCTGAACATGTCTTAACTTGATATGCAATGAAACATGTTCTTGTATCCAACAACATATGCTTGATTTCAACTAATTGATAAATCTGTGATATTTTACTAAGTAGACTTTAATTTGTTTAGTGTTTAAAATTATATATGTTCAGTTGTTTCAAAATTTATATTCAGTATAATTTTTTTTCACTCTGATGTCTTAATGTTTGTGTATCCATATTTTTGTCAAATTGGTATGTGCATTTTTCAAGGGGGAGAGAATATCTGAATGTGAATTTGAACACACTCTGTTTTTTAGGAGGGAGTGAATAAATTTGTCAGATAAAAAGCTGATAAAATACTTCACGTGCTGATCAGAAATTCATCAGGTAAGTATTTCTGATACTTTTTATGCAAATTCTGATCTGATTTGTTAAATTCCGTGCAATTATGTAGGGGGAGTAATAAGAGCTTGGCAGGTAAGTTTCTGATTTTTTTTTATATAGTGTTATTTTTTTTAGAAGTGTTATTTTTTTAGTGCTATATTTTTGTTTAGTATACATGTCAGGATCGATTTCTCAACAAGAATAAAGTCTCATAAACAATATCAAAGAAGTTGCGGAATAACACTTTGATATTCAATGTAACAGTAAACAAACAGTATATGATTAACAACTTGCAAACTTGTATTAAAATCACAAGATTACACACACAACCTCAATCTTGAAGAACAAGCTCTTTCAAGACGAATTCTACTTCTCTAGAATTAGGATCTATGCCTTGAGGTTGATTCTCTCTCAAACAAAACCTTAGAATTATATGTAAACTGTTTTGTCAAATCTATACAAATACTAAACAAAAAAATAATAACAAAAAATTAGAATATCTTCAGTATATCTTGCATAGTTATCTTCAATCCTTCCATGAATATCTTTATTCTTTACAGCTGTCATCCTCATCATCCGAATCTCTAATTCATAAGCAGCACTAATCACAAGCAGCATTAACCACTAGCAGTACTAACCTCTAGCAGTACTAACTAGCTAAGCAGTACTAACTTTGTTCAAGCAGCACTAACTTTGACTAGCAGTATTAACTAACTAGAAGTAGTAATACTCAGCAGTATTAACATTAAAGTCCTCTAGCAGTAGTAATTCTGAACTAGCAGCATTAACCATACTTAAGCTTTTCTTCAGTTCCCAACAATCTCCCCCTAACTTGACTTTTAGGAAGAGAAGTCAAGTTCTTCAGATCTGATCTTCAAGATGCTCCCAAAACTCCATCATGGCCTAAATTCCAGTATTTGCATCCAACCCTAAACTCTGATTTATTGTTCTTTGGATCAAATATTTAGCCATTTCTGAATCTGGAATACATCCTAGCTTCTTCTTCAGCATGGCATGAAGCTTTAATCTGCTATGGTTGTACACTCTATCCACTAGAAAGTATTCAGTGTGATTCAAATCCAAAGTCACTGCATATACTCCACTAGTTTCATATAGAGTCCAATTGCTGACAGATTTGAACACATTCCTGATCACATGCTCTACTTCATCAGGCTTGAACATCATACACAGATACTCCATCACCAGTTTTGTAATTGAAATTTCTGGAGCCTTCAGTATATCTGCATACAACTTCATTCCTATCTCAAACATTTCTTCAAGGTCTGACCTAGAGCATGTTCTTACAATCTTTGCCCAAGTATTGAACACCTCATACTTTTCATCCTTCCTTTTGAGCCTTATGTATTCCTTTCCATCCACTATCAATGTATCCCAAAGAATAACCTCAGGAGGCTTAACTCCTACAGGTTCTGCTGAAATTGGTTCAGGCACTTTGTCCATCACTACCATATACATATTTACATCATCTGTACTTGATAGCTTTTTCTGTTTAGATGACTCAGGTGCCCCTTCTTCTTCAGCAACCTTCTCAGCCTCTCCTTCAGCTATTCTAGGCTTCTTGGTTGACTTTCTCCTTGCCATCATCTTGGTTCTCTTTAAAGTCCTTAGACTTTCACCCAGAGTGGCTTCTTTCTTTGGTGGTGTTTCTTGCTCATCTGGAAAAGGTTTTTCTATCATGAAATCATTACTTTCTTTCATTCTCTTCTCCATCTCCACCCTGGCAGTTTCATTCCCTTGAAGCTTGGTCATTTCAGAATTGTACAGCTCCTTGATCTGCTCAAATGTCATCTTGGAGAACATCTCCTTTCTGACTCCTATAGCACCCTTGAGAAAAATTATCATTTTGTTTCTCTCTTGAGTACCAAGGAAAGTCTTTGAGGGTTGTCTCTTCTTTGCAGCTGTTTTTATCACCACAGATTTCTTCAAAGATGCTGCTTTCTTTTGTGCAAGTTCAGTTGCCAGGCTTTGTTGATAGACTTAATTCAGTTCAGCAGCTAGAGCCTTTGCCATCTCCCTGTCCTTTTCAACCTGAACTCTTTCTTCCTTTTCAATATCAGCCTGCATCTTCCTGGCCAAAGCTTCATCTGATTCAACCAACCTTTGCTTTTTGACTGATTGATCAGATTCTACCATTTTTGCTTTGCCATTGTCTTTGTTCACTTTCTTTTCTACATCTGTTTTCTTGATCGATGTCCCTTGTTCTTTGATGACTACTCCTTTGGTCTTTGAGGTGACCTTGGGAGTATCATGCTTGGCTTTAAGTAAGGTTTCTGCAATCTCCAGCTCTGTTAAAACTTCTTTCACAGTTTCTGCTGCTTTGCTTATTTCAGCAGTACTAACCATTTCTGCTGCTTTAATTGAACTAGCAACATTAATGGTTTCTGTTGCTTGCTCTGTTACTGCTGCTTGTTCTTTTATCTCTGCTTGCACTTATTCTCTTTCTGCTTCTGCTTCTTGCTCCCCCTCAACATCAAATCTCTCCCCCTCACCACCATATTTCATCCCATCAAGCTCCCCCTTTTCTGTAGCTTCTTCCATGTTGATCTCCCCCTTTTTGGGAGCATCATTCCCAGATTTCCTTCTCCTTAGCACAAATTGTCTCTTCTTCTTTTTCTGTACTAGCTTCATCACCAATTTCTTGAGTTTGGTAATCTGCACTTGTTGGGACAAGATTACCAATTATTTCCTCTATCTCTTTGCCTTGTTTAATAACATCCAGGTTGATGTTACCCAATGTCTCCATCAATTCATAGTAGGTATATATGTCCTCACCTTCTCCAGAAGTGTTACCCTCTTTTGATGGATCATAGGATCTTTTTGTAGTGGAAGTCTTCTGCCTAGCAGAAGCACTATCCACCCCCTTGGTTTCTTGGCACCTGGGACCTTTGAATGATTGCTCATTCAAAGTTGCCATGGGGAAGGTCTTATGTATGTTACCACTGACCTCCTCTGAGCTAGCAGGAGTAGTGGCAGCCTTCTCACCCATATGCTCTTCCTCCTCCTCAGAGAGCACCTCCTTTGGGTTGGGAGACACCCTTGTGGTTTCCCTGTAGATATTCTCTAAGGGAGAATCCTCCCTTAGAGGGCTTAAAGGCTTAGGGGTTGATGGGACAAGAAGGGAAGGAGCCTTCTTGACCTGTTTCCTTTTGTATGTTTGGGTGATTGGTGAAGTTGGTTTATCAAGAAGAGACTGGGGAATTGATTTAGGGTGGGAAGTTTGGGATTGGTTAGCAGTGGGTTGGTCTAATAGGGGCCTTGACCCTGCTGCCATACCTTCATCAGTTTGGGACACCACCATCATTGTAGAGAACAATGGGGTGTCAACTCCTTCCGAGTCCAGAGGGGATCTTTTCATGTTTGAAAAGACCTTACCTTTGGGAATTTTTGGTACATATACCCCAGCAAAATGAGGTATATCCATCAATTCATGGTTAATAACTTCTTGGACAAACCTGGGGTACATATAAAAGCTCTTTTTACTTCCCAGGTTTGAGACAAGATCATTAAAAAGCATTTGGGAAAAATTATACTTTCTGGCAGTGGCTAATCATACCAAAGCATAAGCAATGGTGCTACTGAACTCACTCCATCCAGTAGTCTTTTTAGAGACACAATGCATAAGGGTATGGACAAAGAAACGCCATTGGGGTGAAAATTTTTCTTTTGAGAACTTGAACACACCCAATGGGCCTCCATACCCCATTCTTGTAAGAGTAGCGAACAGTTCGTCATTAGAGATAGAAGTTATACCAGAAGCATCGTCTAGACGTAGACTGATGCGAAGTACCTCTTCAGTAACTGTCAAGGGTTTGTCACACACCCTTGTTTTGATCATTTGCACACCATTCTCAGTAACAATGGTGGCATTTGCCCAGAATTGCCTCTGATGCTCTATGAAGATGGTAGGAGATAGAGTGAGAGCATGGGCAATATGGCATGACTTCAGAAAGTCGACTATCTGGTGAAAACCTTCAGCTTGTTTTGGCTTTTGGAGCATCGCGATTTCATTGTGCTCGTCTATGAACGCCATGGATGCCATTGACCTTGAAGGTTCTTGCCTGAAAACTTTGAACTTGAGAGAGAAAGGGTTTAGAGCGCAAGTGAACAGTATGCAAAGAGTCGTTATGAACTTTTAGGCGGGCAAAGGGTATTTATAGTATTCGGGACATAAGCAGTAGTAACCAAGAGCAGTATTAACGACAAGCAGTATTAACTACTAGCAGTATTAACCACTAGCAGTATTAACTGATAGCAGTATTAACCACTAGCAGTATTAACGACAAGCAGTATTAACCACTAGCAGTATTAACTGAAAGCAGTATTAACCACTAGCAGTATTAACCACTAGCAGTATTAACTAACTAGCAGTATTAACCACTAGCAGTATTAACTAACTAGCAGTATTAACCACTAGCAGTATTAAAAATACGCTGGCAGTATTAATAATGCACTGGCAGTATTAACAATGCACTGGCAGTATTAAAAATGCACTGGCAGTATTAACAATGCACTGGCAGTATTAACAATGCACTGGCAGTATTAACAATGCACTGGCAGTATTAACAATGCACTGGCAGTATTAACAATGCACTGGCAGTATTAAAACTGCACTGGCAGCATTTACTACACTTACACTTTTTGACACCATCCTTTTACTCATACTTTTTACTACTTTGTTCATCCCCTGATCCTTTTCTTCTTGATCCTGCATGATCATTACTCCCTCTGGAGTATTACTAACTTCAACCTGAAACACTGTTGTGTGTCAAGAGCAACCACTATCTGCATTTCAAATGCTCTTCCTCTTGAGCTTTTGGTTGCCCTGCACACTTGATAAATCAGTTAGTCTTGGATGGAACCCAAGCCAAAGTGGTCTTGGGTTGTCCTTTCTCATTTATATAATCTGTCAGTTTGGTTTGGATGAGTTGTTTAGGAATCTCATGGCTGGAATACTTTGTCAAGATTATAGGCTTTGCAACATTAATACTAGTAGAAGCACTATCCTTGTTAGCAGTAGTATTGGTTGCAGCAGCACTATTTCTGTTAGCAGTACTATCTGGGATAGCAGTACTAACAGGTTTCTTTACAATTGGAACCCAAACTTGAACAAAGTTGTTTGCTTTCTTTGTCTTTAAATTACTCCTTGGCTTATTTGGAGCATTTTTCTTTGTATTAGCAAACTTGTTCTGAGCATGATACTTTTTAGGTGCTCTTTTCTCAGCCATTTGATTCCTTCTTTGATTCCTATAACCAAAGGAGTTTTGAGTTTGTCTTTGAAAACTAACTCTTTGGTTGATAGGATTGAAATAACAGTATTTGGCAACATGATTAAGCTTTCCACAGATAAAACAAGGTTTTGGTCTATTGATTTTACTCAGATCAACCCCTTGTTTTTGTGCCCACTGATTATTCCAATTTCTCTTATTTCCCCTTGGTTTATCATATTTTTGGGGCTCAGACTTATTGCAAGCACACTGTTGACAAGGAGCAGGTTTCACAACTGTGGTCTGTTTGTAGTGGACTTTGTTAGACTTTCCCTCAGTCTTCTCAATGTTCTTAGATTTGACCCAAGTCTTTCCACATCCCTCATTGGTGATAATGTGATTTTCTAGAGGAATCTCACCACTCACAGTGTTCTCCTTATTTTTTTCACTAGAGTTCTCTTCTTCAGAGTCTGTTTCAACCACCACCTTTTCTAATGGATCTACCTTAGTGGCTCTATCAGATAATTCCTTCCTATCCTTGGTCTCTAGCAAGTCTGATATAGGAGGGATGTAGTTGTTGTTGTATGGTGGTGGGGTGGTGTTATAGCCTATTCCTCTTCTAAGTTTGTCATGGATTTGAGTTTGGAGCAAAGAGTCCATTGCTTTTGAAGCATTGGAAAATTTCTCAATATCCAGCTTGGCTTTCTCAAACTCCCTCTTTATCTTCTCATTCTCCTCTTCTTTCTGTTTAAGCTTAAATTCATACTGATCTTTCTCCCACTTCCAGTAGTTTGTGTCATAAGAGTGTTGAAGCTCATTGGCTTGGAAACTTTTAATCTGTTCCTCAAAACTCTCAACAATTCTTACATAGTCTTTTATATCTCTCTCTAATCTTTTAAGGTCATCACTCATTGTCTGGTTGTGATCCCTGTACCTTGTAACAGTTTCAATACAGGATTTAGAACAAAGATTAGATGTTACCTCTGTAGGAATTTCTGAGCTTGAAGACTCTGAACCTTTAGCCATGATGATGTGATTTTGAATGTAGGTTTCTGAGAATACTGGCTCTGATACCACTTGTCAGGATCGATTTCTCAACAAGAATAAAGTCTCAGAAACAATATCAAAGAAGTTGCGGAATAACACTTTGATATTCAATGTAACAGTAAACAAACAGTATATGATTAACAACTTGCAAACTTGTATTAAAATCACAAGATTACACACACAACCTCAATCTTGAAGAACAAGCTCTTTCAAGACGAATTCTACTTCTCTAGAATTAGGATCTATGCCTTGAGGTTGATTCTCTCTCAAACAAAACCTTAGAATTATATGTAAACTGTTTTGTCAAATCTATACAAATACTGAACAAAAAGATAATAACAAAAAATTAGAATATCTTCAGTATATCTTGCATAGTTATCTTCAATCCTTCCATGAATATCTTTATTCTTTACAGCTGTCATCCTCATCATCCGAATCTCCAATTCATAAGCAGCACTAATCACAAGCAGCATTAACCACTAGCAGTACTAACCTCTAGCAGTACTAACTAGCTAAGCAGTACTAACTTTGTTCAAGCAGCACTAACTTTGACTAGCAGTATTAACTAACTAGAAGTAGTAATACTCAGCAGTATTAACATTAAAGTCCTCTAGCAGTAGTAATTCTGAACTAGCAGCATTAACCATACTTAAGCTTTTCTTCAGTTCCCAACAATACATAGTGCTTAGTATGTTCCTTTTCCATTTTTCTCGCTCTCTTTTTCATTTGAAGACTCGAACTGTTCATCTTCTTTCTTCTCTCGACCGATTCTCATTGTTCTTGTTTTCAGATTTCTTTCATCTATCAGGGTTTTTTTTTTCTATTTCCTTTTATTGTTGTTTTGTAGTTATTTTAGTATAGAGTTGTTCTTATTGTTCTTATGTTTTCGATTCCTTACTGTGCGTATTTTTGATTTTGTTACTGTTCATCGTTTTCACCATCAGATCGAGCTTATTTGCTCAAATTGGGTGTTGGGTTTGTTTTAGTTGCTTATTTCGATTCTCAGGTATGTCATTTCATCCTTTGTTTTAGTTTGTTGTTACTTTGTTTTTGTGTTTTGAATTTTTCGCATCTATTCATCTCTGGCTTTCGAATTTTTTCAAAGTTTTGGGTTGAATACTGATTTTAATCAGTATTTCTATGTTCAATATATACTTTTAAATGAATGTATATGATTTTCGAATCATATTTTTTAAGTTTCCTTTGAATTTTCGCAAATCAGAGATGAACTCGCGAAAAGTGTATGTTTTCTAGGGTTTACGTATCAAGGTTGGTCACGCAAACTTAGGTTTGCGTTACCTGTTGGTTACGCAAAGTTAAGTTTGCGCTACCAACAGGTCACGCAAAGTTCAGTTTGCGTAACCCATGGGTCACGCAAAGTTTACTTTGCGTTACCCATTGGTCACGCAAAGTGTACTTTGCGTAACCTTCTTGACTCGCAAACCTCGTTTGTTTTGTGCTATTTTTTTTGTTTCAAGTGTAGTTTGCGTAACACATTGGTCACGCAAAGTCTACTTTGCGTCACCTATGTGTCACACAAACCTTTGTGGTTTTTTTTGTGTTGAACATTTTCAGGTCATGTTTTCGTAACAAGTTAATCACGCAAACCTCAGTTTGCGTTATGAACTGAATACGCAAACTTCAGTTTGAGTATCATGCTTGTCACGCAAACTGTTCTTTGCGTCTCACGTTCATCGCGCAAACCTCACTTTGCGTTTCTAACTTGTCACGCAAACCTCACTTAGAAAATTTTTTCATTTTTTTTTGTTTTTCTTATCTTGTCTAATTTTTCTTTGTTTCTGTTTTCCAGGTTATTCCATGGCTTCTCAAACTCAAACTGATCTTGTAATTCAAGATGAGAATGTTATTCTCGATGACCCATCTGATCGCGCTTCACATGAGACGCCTATGTCGTCTATTCCTTCTGTTGGAGCAAATCTATCTGCATCTCGCCGTTCACCGAACGATGTATTTCCCATGTTGATGTATATCTTGTCGTATAAGCCGAACAACTACTACGTGGATTTTGATCGAATCAAGATTCATCCGGTGATACGTGCTATTCTCAAAGGTCATCCGCTCGCACCAGCTCTTACTTATTGTGCCGATGTTCCTGAAGTTTATCTTCAACAGGCTTGGCATACAATTACCAAAAATGAGCTAGATCGGCCTCATCGATTTGACTTACAGATTGACCAGTTTGAATCATTCCTATCATACAAACGTCTTCGGCTGATCTTAGAACTTCCAGAACCGAATTCAAGACCAGGACGCACTTCTTACGATCAGTTTCCATGTGAATTGGATGTTCTTGAAGGTATTAGGAATCTGGGTTATCTGGGCACTCTAAATAGGGTCAGTGACTTTGATAAGTCCAACCTCCCTCCAGTCTGGTATGCATTATTCTCCGTTCTAAATAGGTGCCTAACTTCGAAGCATTCTGGCACGGATAATGCAAGTCTGCACTATCTGCGGTTATTCCATGCCGTTGTCTATAACCTGCATGTAGACTATACCTACATTTTCTGGACTGAATTGTCAGAGAGGGTGCAAGACAAGAGGACGAATAAGAAGAGGAAGTTTATTCCGTTTGTCAGATACATGAAGCTAATCGTTCATAGCATGCTCAGGAGTAATTCAGCTATTCCTCGAAGATTAACTTGGCCTCAGATCCCGAATACTAAAATGACATATATTCAGAAACCGAAGCAGTCCTTCAATTATTCTATGACTATTTCGTATGCTCTCATCGTACAATATACTGAGATGACAGATGATAGTGTCATTCAGTACTGCATGGAAAATGAGTTCTTGGAAGCTGATCAAGATGAGTCGATTAATGATGAACGAGCAGAACCTGCTAATGCAGAACAAGAGGTCGAAGAACAAGATATTGAAGCAGATGTGGCAGATAAACAAATCAATGATGTTCTTGCTGATATTGTCATTGAACCGGTTGTTCATGATGTTTCTGATACTGCTGCTGTTAATGCTGATGAAGATGAAGATAGAGATGATGATGATGATATTCATGATGATATTCCTGGCAGTGAAGATGATGACAATGATGATCATGATGGAAATAACGGTGATCAACCAAGTCTTCGGGTATATACAAGGCAATCCAAGGAACCAGAAGTAGATGTTTCAAGAGAGGTTGTATCAGAAGATGAATCTGTTTCTATTAATCCTTCAGTTGCTCGTATTCAAGTGGATGAATTGGATTTAGCGTTTGCTCAAGCCTCAGCTAAAATACAGAGTCAAGCTCAGCAACTTCTCTTGTTGCTATTCATTCTACAACCGTTTCAGCTGTAGAGCTTTCTTCTGTTCAAGCTCGGGTTTCTTCTGATAAATTCACCACTCTGAATGAGGTGATTAGTCAACTGTCAGATAAGTTGGATGCTGAAAAAGAGGCACAGATTCAGAAGCTGAAGACTTTCTTTAAAGGAAAAATGCCAGAAATTGATGCTTCCGTGATTCCTCAAGAGATTCCTTTTCGAAGACCAACTGGTGTTATTTTTCGTGAACCGTCTTCTGCACATGTCTCAACTACTGCTCCACCGATTGTATCTCTTCCGATTTCTTCTTTGTTTACTCAGTCTGCGGGTATTTCTATAACAGTTCCTACTGGTACATCTTCACGATCTTCTCTTCATGATCTTCCAATATCTGAGTTGACTGATCTGCTTTACGCTCGTCTATTGTCTATGTCACCGCCACAACATCAAGATCAAGATCTGATTTCTCTTCTAAGGAATTTCTAGCCTACGCCGCCTCCAGTTCCTACGTCTGATTCTGAGAGAATTACTACTTTATCTGAAGAGCTCCAGTCTTTCCGATATGAAGTTCAATCTAGTTTTGCTGATCTTAAGTCTTTCATGACTCAAGCCTTTTCTGAACTTTCTAACATATTTGATTTTCATACACAGAGTTGCAGAACTGAGGCAGGTCCGTCTCTTAAACGCCGACATGACCAAGATGATCCAGATCATCAAGGCCATGAGGGGGAGATGGTAAAGAGACCGAGAGTGGAAGGATCTTCTTCAGCTAGAGAAGATCAATCTCAAGAAGAGGTGGCTGGTGATACAGAAAAGAATGCTGACAACGTTCAAGACTGTAGCATTCAAGATCTAGTGAATGTCATGATTGAAAAGGTTGATTTGTTTTCTATGTCAAATGTACTGAACATTTATGAACAAGATATAGAGAATAATATGCAGATTGTTGTTTATATTGATCCTGACACTGCATCAAGACCAATTTATTTAGAGGATTCTGAAGCTGCAAATGACATGAGGTCATTCTTTGCAAATTTCATTGAGATTAACTCAGATGATGATGATGACACAAGATTTGAGAAGATTTGCAAAGTAAAAGAAGAAGAATGTGAAGACATAGTTGTGATATCTGACACTGAAGATGACATTGTCTTTATGGATGCTAAAGACGAAGAAATTTCAAACATGCTTTATGGAGATCTTCCATCTCAAGAAGAGATTCCTGAAAATGCTCTAGCTACTTCTACTCCTGCTGATGATACTGCTCCGACTACCACTGTTTTTCAAGCTCATTTGAAGTTGGTCAGTCGTCCAGAGCACAAGCTGATGTTCCTTCTTCTGAACCTGTGATTCCACCATCTATTCTTGAAGAAGGACCATCTTTGACCAGGCAGGAGAGACAAAGAAGTCTTCAACAAAGGTATATGGCTTCAAGGCAAAGATCTGCTTTTCTAGAAGATTCACAGAGTAATATTTTCGTTTCTAGAAGAAGGTAGATCAACATTTATGCTATCCTTGGTGTTGAAAATGAGTCAGAAGCATATCAGTATGAATACTTGATGCTCATCAAGTGTCAGTGCCGTAGAAATAATCTTGTATCTTCTCCGCATCTGATTGTCCGAGTTATCAGCGTCACTATAAACAAGTTAGTTAATATCTGGTATCCAGAATTCGAAGTGGAAAGAAGATATTGCAATCGATATACTTTCTCTGAGGCAGATTTTTCAGATCTTTCTATTGATGATATTGATTTTTTATATGATCATTTCAGGAATCTTTATCATAGAACTCAGGATGTTTCTCAAGCAATGTTTGTTATCAAAAGATTCATTCGACGGCAAATCAGATTCTTCAGAGTGTTTGATTTTCAGATGGCCGTTGAAAGCTTTCAGCCAGTTGTAAATCTTCAAAGGCCTAATCGAAGCTTGCCAGACTTAGATTCTTATCCTTTATTCACCATAGTTCAAGATCCATATGGAGTTGTCTTCAAGAATGGATCAAGTCAAAAATGCTTCCTCAGATTTGAAGAAATTGGTCATTACTCTGATGGAACCTTGAAGGTGATCAAGCTTCAGTTGGAACAACGTCTGAAAGAAGCTGAAAGAAGATTTTTGGAAACTAGAAGAAATACATTCCTGGTTGATAATGACGAGATTCGTCTTCTCAAGAGGACATTGAATACAATTCATGAGAGATTGAACCTCCGCTCAACTCTAAGACGACTGGAAGTTTTAGTTGGATTGAATAGACTTCGTCAAAGAGAAGAGCGTCAATGATTACTAAGGGGAAGATTGTTAAGACTGATTTTGTAGTAATCATTGTATTTATTTTCTGTAGTCTTAACTGTGCTTATCTTGCTTATTTGTATTGGTTAAGACCTGGGGTATTTAAGTCCCTTAGGTGCTTTGTTGTTTGTAACTTTGGACGCATACTTTGAATACACAGATCATTTGGTGCTCTCTACTTTCTCTCTCTACTTTCTCTCACTACGATTTAGAGATTCTTGGACTCACAGTTTTAACTACACTTTATTATCTCTTTCTTTCCTGTCTGATTCATCTCAAATCTTACGTTTCCTACTTCCTCATATCAGATAAAACTTATTGTCTTTGCAATATATATAGCAATTGTCCAAGTACAATCTTTCCATGGCTTTATTAGCCTCTTCCTTTACATCACATACAATACTTAAGTCATTGTACTTAGCTTCTTCATTCTTGAAACTTAACATTTTCTTTTTAATCTTCCGGTCTAACATACTATGAAGAATTTCATAATTAAAGCTCAAACTCATAAACCTTATTTAGTTAACATCTTAACATACTCTCTTCATCGATTGTATTTGGCATCCTCACCCATGTTAAAATCTCTATTAGTCAGACTTGAAGTCATCTAAGTGACTTCCTTACTTGATTCTAGGTTTAAGACTAGGTTCATTAAACCTAATTCACTTAAACCACAACTCTGATACCAACTTGTTACACCCCAAAAACCAACCGGGTCGTAACGAAACGTCAACACTTAAAACATACGTTCTCTGAAATAAGTCGCAACGGAAAATTAAACATTACATCAAATAGTCCTTTAAGAAAGACACATAATAATAAACAACAACTAAAGAACGTAAACTTAAATGCAACATAAGTAGTCTGCTAACATAAACAATCCTCAAGCCAGTCCTTTACCCTTATCGACCCCGATCCTTCCTGATCCCTGAGATACACGCTAAAGTTAGCTTTACGCTAAGTGAGTTCATGGTTTTCTCATCGTTATCCATAAATCATAGAAACGACATAAAATATAAACAAACTATTAATATCATAATTTATTCATAGAATGTCGTGTGTTAAAAGAAAAAACACATCTTGCAAATATTAAATAACACATCTTTCCATCACATTTGATATTTCCGTCCACTTGGCATGGTGGGGCTCCGTCATCCCGTCCATCTATAGTCAAGCTCAGATGTGCTCTCAAGCACATATCTTGACTACCGTCCGATAGTGCAGTCCCAGAGGTGCCCCTTTCGACACGTGTACTGACTATATTCATCATTTGTGGTTTCCCGCCGTCCAATACCGGCGTTCCGGTAATGAGCCCCACACTTACAGCCACATCCCATCAGTTCAGTTTAATCAATCACAATACACATCGTACGTAGCATGCATTTCGTCCAATATTTAGGATAATAGCATACTCAGATATGTTTCACATTGTCATACATTCAACATCACCATACATGCACTTGTGCATATAAATACATATAAATAAACTTTGCATGCATACCGGTCACAACAAGATGTAACACGTTGATGTAGTCGTCATTCCATGCATCATCCAACAAACTAGCATGCTTTTCATATTTAAAAAGAATATAGCATGCTCAACAAAATCATCATCAATATATAAAGAACATACTTTTATACATGCGTGTATCCCAGTTAAAATTCACATGAAACTCACCTCGATTTGGTGTAGGATTACTCGTCACTTGGTAGCTCCCAACCCTACACAAAGTGGTAACAATTTTCTAAGTACCCTCTTCTTAGAAGAAATTAATTTGTTCAACACGTGTTCTCGAATAATCTTACGGAACTTATTTTTAAGTTTCTAAATTCATTAAGCGTCCCAATATCTAAATCTTTCGTTAATCAATACACGACAACTTAAAAATATCATATATCAACATATATATATATATGCATATATATATATATATATATATATATATATATATATATATATATATAATCATGCATTTGGTTCTAATATACCTACAAAAGCTACTGGACCAAAACCCAACTTTGCATAGTCACTTTTGTATCATTTCATATATATATACACACGTCCCAACCATTAATCCATGCATTCTCACAATTCCGTTCCATCACAACAAAATTGAATAGCGATATATATATATATATATATATATATATATATGAACTCTTGACCAAACGTGGCCTTCATTTTCCTTCATCTCATGAATAAACCACCCAAACTAAGTGTGGGTTTACATCACCCATTGTGCCGTGTATGAGGGTGGCCTTACATGACCGGTCACCCTTTCCCTCGTTGCCAAACACGGCCGTTTCTACTCATACTATACCATAGGGTTGTTTAAAGTTGTGGATTTTACCACCGGGCTTGTATCTGCCTTTGCAAACAACCCCTCGGATCCTTCGATTTTGACCGGTCGTACTCCATTAATCTTTCAAGTTTAGCATGAAAACAACTCTAGGGCATATGCCTTACTTCTAGCCACATTTGAACAACACCATCCCTTCGATTTCGTCTAAAAATCGATCTAATATTACTGATTTTACAATAATATTTAACTTCCGTTTTGAAACATTCTCTCAAGTTATATATGAACATGAATCGAGCGTCTATTAGATTTATGAACATTTAATGCACATCATAATCGTTTGGGTACATCACCATCAACGGTAAACCATTTTTACCTCAACTCGTGGAGTCTCGGTCATAGATTAATGATGTTTATTCTCTCTTTTCCTGCTTCTTTTTTTTCTCGACATGCATCTTCCTCCTCTCGGATCTCTCTTGCAGACTCAGGAGTGAAAGAAACGGTGGATGTCTTAGTCATTGCTCTCTTCAAACGATGCCACCTATTTATTTTGACTTTGTAACCGTTGTCGCTTGAATATTTATTCAACCACTAGTCCACGTCCATTTAAACATGTTCTTTACACCCATCCATTTTGCACCTTTTAATTTTACTTTTTCTTCATCATAAGTCCTTGAACTTGAGTTTCAGGATTTTACATAACTAATCCCTATATTTATCGGATTATTTGTTATTAAATTTCGAGATTTTGGGGTGTTACATGATAATTGTGGTTAGTAGAGTAAAGCTTTAAGCCAAAGCTATATGGATAAGTAGTAATTTGACTGTCAAATATCAGTAGGAGATATTTGATGTGCAGACAACCAAGAGTATCTATAAATGACGGAATTTAACTACATAGTAGGAGATATAATTGTATCCAAAAGTATATGATAGTTTGGAATCATGATCAAGAAATGATTTTGAATAGAGTATATGAGGATGTTCAGATAGTAAATAACGTCAAGTAAAGAAATGTTTGATGAATTATTTCCCTATTATAAGTTATGACAAAGGATATAGTGCCAGGAAATACAATCCAAGGAATTCATACTTAGTATTGGAAATTGTGGGTTAGTAGCATAAAAATTTAAGTCATTGATGTAAGGATAAGTAGTGATATGAGGCGGTAACTTGACCCTTAAATATTGGTAGGAGATATCCAATTTGCAGAGGAGAAGAGGAGTAAGATACCAGTAAATGAAAATGTTTGAATATATGTAAATGATAGGGAAATTAAGTGTATCCAAAAGAGATCGACATTTAGTAATTGTGATCTAGTGCTACAATAAAGTATAAGAGTAGAGTATATGAGAATTTTTAGATAGAAGATAACATGAAGTAAATAAGTAAGAGAAAAAGGAATGAAAGTTTGAAGTATTATATTTAAGACTCTGATATTTCTAAGTTATAAATTGAGAAACTCCGAAACAAAGAAATAATCTGGATGTTAGTCAATTGTAAGTATCATCATGGACCAGAGGCTACTACATGGGAAATAGAATAAGAAATAAGAAATTAAAGTCGATAGCTAGTACGAATCAATTTCGAGGACGAAATTTTTATAAGTAGGGTAGAATTGTAACACCCCGTTTTCACTATACATTAATGACAAAATTATGTCTATTTAGGTATCTTAAATCTTTAAGATAAAAGTAAAACATGATGATACGTGATCGATAATTTAAGAAATGTTATCCGATAAGGAAATATATACATCAGATACAAAAGTTAAGTTTTTAAATATCAAAATATTGATATCATTGAAAAAATGATAAATCCAAGATTCAAAAAATATCTTTGTTGGAAAGCATAATTTAATATAATTTGGGTTATTTATTAAATAATCAAATTTAATATTTCAAAGAAGTTTATACATATATATATATATATATATATATTTAACGTACATATATATATATATGTGTAATAATAATAATAATAATATTTTATTATTAATTCTATTTAAAAGGTTTTGTCGTTTTACTTAAAATAGCTAGTCGTATGTATTTTTATGAAATGCAACTAATATGTTTTTATGACTTGCGATTTATGACGATCACGATGAAACTTTTAGATTTGAAAAAGGACAAAGTTTTATTTATAGGACTGATTTAATATTAAATATATCGTTTTTATTAATTTTAGAGTTCAAATGGATTTATAAGTTATATAATGCATATATTTTTGGACTCGGTGATTCACATAGATCGTAATGACGTTTTCAGATTCGAATAAGAATAAAGTTTTTTTATTTTAGGGTCACTTGAGCAAAACTATAGAAATGTGTCATTTATGGATAATAGAAATATCGGATTAATACCAAAATTCATATTTAAATACATTGAAAAATCTAGATACCGTAAATGTCAAAAAGATCAAAATATGACTATGAGAATTTGTACAACTCAGAAAAAGGTATAGCAATAGCATGTCTATGGGTAGGGGGTTACGTATACAAAGTTATACTAGATAAATATAATAGTATAATAAAATAAGTTTATTATTATTAGAGTAAACTACACTTTTGGTCCCTGTGGTTTCCCGAAAGTAACACCTTTCGTCCCTACAGTTTCAAAAATACAGTTTCACCATCGTGGTATGCAAAAACGAACGGATTTGGTCCCTCCCGTTAACGGCAGTTAAATAATCTCGTTAAGTCAAGGGTATTTTAGTCTTCTTACATCTTTATATCATTTTCCCATTAAAAACCAAAAATTCTTTTACATGGCCCACTAAAATTGTGACATGTGTCTGACTCATCAACTACATACCAACTTCACATGCCCGTAAAACCTTCCCTGCCCGCCGGTGAAGCTCCGGTCATCGTCTCCGGCCTAACATCTGGTTATAATCAACCCAAAATTTTCAGAACCAAAATTAAAGCTAAACCTCAAATACAAAATCAAAACAAAACAAAAAACAAAAATACAAATACAAACAACAAAATTAGATCAAAATCCAACATCAAAATCAAAATCCAACACCAAAATCAAAATCCAAAAAACAAAATTAGATCAAAATCAAACCAAAATGAAAATCAAAATCCAAACACCAAGCAAACCTAATCGTTGAACCCAAATCAAAGCCCTAAACAACAAAGATTTAGACATTGGAACTAGATCTGAAAAGGAACGGGGAGAACCGGTGCAGAAGAGTCGGTTGCAGGTTGGAGTCTAGTTTCACTGAATGGTTGCAGTATGGTTTCACCGGTTGCAGGTGTGCAGAAGCTGGAGAATATGGTTGCAGGTGAAGTGGTGAATGGTTGCAGAAGAAGAAGAATTTCAAGCGGGGGACTCATCGGCTGTAGTCATACACCGAAGGGATTTTGACGGTGAAGGAAGTCGTTGGAGGGATTTTGACGGTGAAGGAAGCCGTCGGAGAAATATGCATCAAAGGGGTTCAGATGGGAAGAGGAAGCGAGATAGCGATTGGGAAAGGGTTGCCTCCGGAGAGGGGATTCATTTGAGATGCCGCTGGGAAAGGGTGCCGCCGGGTTGGGGGGTTGTTAGGGGAGTGGGAGGTTAGGTTACGTATATATATATATATATATATATATATATATATATATATATATATATATGGATCCTGGTTTGTTAGTTGCAGTTCTATTAGGGGAAACATTGTAAGAACCATACCAGTAATTGACATAATTTTTACTAACGAAATCATTTGCACCACAATAAGAACAATTAATTTTCTTTTGTGCTCATGTGTCTATGGATCCAATGCAACACGGTCTACAATTACACGACTACTCATGAATGACTAAAGCACTCGAGCCTGTAATTAATGTAAATATGCAATAAAATGCATTAAGAGGTATATCGAACCTGGGCTCCTCAAGGAACCATTAAAACTGGGACAAATGTCCACGATGCTTATTTAGGTCAAAACTGAGTTTAAATGCTCAAAATCCCATTTGACCAACAAATATATATAGATATAGATATAGATATATATAAAGTTATAAATTTGGTCCCTCTAATTAATATATTTATTTATTTTGTAAAAAATGTGATTAAAAGTAGAAAAAGACGAAAATACCCCTCATCTAACGAGATTATTTAACAGTCGTTAACGGGAGGGACCAAAACCGGTCGTTTTTGCATACCACGATGGCGAAGCTGTATTTTTGAAACTGTAGGGACGAAAGATGTTACTTTCGGGAAACCACAGGAACCAAAAGTGTAGTTTACTCTTATTATTATTATTATTTTTATTATTATTATTATATTAAACTTAGACGTGAAGAGAAAGATTAAGGGGCGGTGAGGTTATGCCGCCACTACACCACCTCATCTCGTCCAATTCAAATGTTTCGATATTCACTATAAATAAGCATACGTCATTCATTCATAAAACACAGTCAAAAACATCAAAGTTAAATTAGAGAGTTACATCCACTTTAGGGTGATACATCAACCATTATGGTTAAGCAATCAAGGTGAGTACGTTATGAGATTTACTGGGATATATATATGCTATAATAAATGTTTTTATGCATGATAAATATTTGAAATGATGTTTTGGCATATTTTCCTTATATGAGATAATGTTATGCTTATAATGCATTTTATGAGAAAGACATGTATTTTACATGTAGTATATTAAACGTTTTGTGCATGTGAAAGTATGACCATGTTAAATATCCGACGGGGTATAAGAATAGAGGACGTCTTGCAAACGTACCTCAGGGGGAAGATCCTGCGCGGAACCCCAGGGATCTAGGATCCTATTGAGAATGTTTGGCTTACTTACACATATGAGATCTCGCACTAAAAGAAGATGATGTTTTTACAGAATTGGTTTATGCATCAATGTTATTATATGCATAATTATGAGAAGTGTATGGAATTAACATCCATTCACTAAAATGATATGTTTTCTGAAAGATGGTGTCTCATGAAACCATAATTGCTCACTAAGCATAAAGCTTACGTATTCCATATATGTATCTCAGGTAAGATCAGGATAAGACATGAAGGGATCGCATGAAGGGTTGTAGTTCTTAAAATAGCCATTATAAATGTTAGGCTATTGAGCTGATTTCAGAACGCTTATGCAGACGTAAAGGTTACGATGTTATGTTATGGAAGAAAAAAAAACAGGGCGTCACAACCGACCCCCTTTTCATTTATTGCTAATTTTGAGAATTGAAGGCACAACTCCTTGGATTCTAGAGTGTTCTTTCACAATTAAGCTAGGAATTTGGAAGCTCCACCTCAAGACACTTATTCTTACCATCTCTACCATCAAGTTCTAGGGCTTTGGGGATATTTCTAGGTTTTAGCCAAAACCTAATATTGTGGGTACATTCTAACCCTTTAAACTTTATACATGTCAAAACCACATTTTAAACTCCTAATCATCTCCTTGTTTATATTTTCTTACTTGCAAGATTTGACCTAATATGAGTTTTTGGAGATTTTTTGGGTTTTAACCATTTTAGAGTATGATGTTGAGATTCTTGATTTGAGATGAAAATTGTGATTTATTTGCATATTTGTAACTAAATACTTGGATGGAATCATGTTGGTTTAATTTAGGGCTTTCATTAAATACGGTGGTTTTATTTACAAAGGATTTTGTTGGTTGCTTTGACAATGGATGTTCTAAAGGTTTTGTAAGGCTTGGAAAACCTCTTTTGGTGATGGTTTATGTTGAAAATAGAGATGACCATTTATTGACCTTTGTATGGTTTCAAATGCAAGGAAGTTGTTTTATGTATGGAACTCATTTTATGGAAATTCTATTGTGGAATCTATATGTGTCATTACATTGTAGTCACAGATGAAATTGTGACTAGCCATAGACTATTACTAATGGATCTATAGGAATAGGAGTTGGCTTATTTTTTGGGATGTTGTTTCCCTTTGTAACTAGTTTAGACAATGGGTCCTCGGAGCCAATTTGGTAAGGTTATGTGGGACCGGATACTAGCCATGGATCATAAATGTAATCCTAGTGAATGAGTATGACTAAGATCCTCGGGTGCCCTCCCCACATCTATGTATTGAGCTCACAACTCGAAAAGTGGCTTACTTTTGCGTTCCGCCACGATCCTTGGAAATCGGGTCTCCCCCGTCATCGTAAGATGCTTTGTGGACCGTGATGTCCTCATGTGGTTATCTGGCAAGTTTTACCCTCTAAGCGTATGGAAAAGCTATTTATTAATAATTCTTTCATTTCCATGTTATGTTTATAAAAGGTTTATTCTCACTAGACGTAAAGCCTAACACTTTTTCTTAAATGACATGTATATCAGGTTCCATTAGCGACGGGGTTCCCAAGAATTGAGGGACGAGTGTTGGGCCGATAGCGGCAACTTTTGGAGATAGTCTCTTGGAGAATTGGCGTACAGAAAAGTGATGGATACTTTTGGCAGATTGAGTTGGCAACTATTATAATCTAGATATAAATTGTTTAGATTAGTATGTTGTCGACTTTAGTGTCCATTCTTAGAATTTGTAAACGCTATTATTGTTTCCCCTTTTTGGGTGATTTTCCTTTATTTAAGATGTCATATTTCGCAATCATTCAGGTTTAAATTTGGCCTTATTTTGAGGGTGTTACATGTGTGTGTGTGTGTGTGTGTGTGTGTGTGTGTGTATATATATATATATATAGGGGGGGTCAAATTAGAACATCACTGTTTTGCGAAAACACGAGAATAGTTTTGGACCCCCAACTTACTTAAACCATAATTAAAATAAAAAAAAAAGTAAATAACTAAGGATAATTATATGATTTTGTATTTATCTATAAAATAAAATAAAGTAAGTAGTTTCCTTATCCTAAAATTACGTACAAATAATATAATCATCAATTACAATGTACCAAATCATTATCGCATTATTATCACAATAAAATCACATGATGAACAAGCAGATCGATGATTGTGGATGTGATGATTACTGGTTTTCGATTATCACATCGTTATAACAACAAAATCACATAATTACCATATCATTATCACAACAAAATCACATCATAAGAAGTATTTGATTCATCAAACATTATCACATTATTATCACAGCATTGTCACATCTTATAACAACATTATCACATATTTATCGATAACATAGACATCGGCATAACAAGTATCCAATGATGGAAATAATATTCAATGGATAAGAACAAATCCATAATAACAGAAGTTTAATGATAAATACTAATTTATTTTATTTTTTCTAAATTTTATTATGTGTTAATTAATTTGGAGGTATAGAAGTGTTCTCGCATTTTCGTAAAATATGGGTTAGTTTGAGCCCTTCCCTATATATATATCTTAAAAATAGGGTCAGGTTCACGTGAGACCAAGTTGTTTCCGTGAGACCGCGTGAGACCAAGCCTTAAAACATGAAACTTCACACCGAAACACTGTGAAGGTAAAAAACATTCGAACCTTCATAATGTAATCACACTATGAAGATAAAAAAAACATAAACCAAGTTAAAAAAAAATCAAACCTTCACAGCTAAAAGACTGTGAAGGTATATCCGAACCTTCACAGTGAAGACGCTGTGAAGGTAAAAAAAAAACGAACATTCACAGCGAAAAACACCGTGAACGTAACATTTACGGTGTTTTCCCTATGAAATGTTCGATTTTTTTTACATTCACAGTTTTTTGGTGTGAAGTTTCATACTTTAAAGCTTGGTCTCACCGGTCTCACGGAAACTGTTTGGTCTCACGCGAACTTAAGTCTATATATATATATATATATATATATATATATATATATATATATATATATATATATATATAATCTTTGGGGAGCAATCAAATGGAAACCACTCTAATTTCGAAAATCGTGGAAACCCTCGATTTCATTGGTTAAGTTAATGAAATTGTTTAATTTAAATTGTTTCATATAATTCTTTTATTGATGAAATTGTTGTATATATTTGTGTTTTTATGTAAAAATGAAAAAGTTTCATCAGACTACGAAAATACATGAAACAATTTCATCAGAATGAGAAAAATAGATGAAACTACATAAAAAACACAAATATATAAAATAGTTTTATTAATAAAAAAATTATATGAAACAACTTGATCATATTAAACAACTTTATAAACCAATTTCATTAATTTAACCAATGAATTGACGGTTTCCAAAGTTTTCAATCTAATATGGTGGTTTCCAATTGAAACCACCTCTATAATCTTTTAATTTCAATTTTAAAATGAGAAAAAACTAAAAAGACTAGTTTACCCCTTAGTTAACGGAATGAATTTAAAGGTGTTTGTCACAAGGACATATAGTGTACTTATTTTTTAAAGAGGGACCCAACTTGAAACGAAATGCAAATCATAGGGACCCCAATGTACTTATTTCAAAATAAGGACCATATCCAGATTATGAGCTAACCACAGGACCAACTATATAATTTACTCTATTCTTTGTAGGTTTTACTTTAATATATATATATATATATATATATATATATATATATATATATATATATATATATATATATTGGAAGGATATTTTGCAACCCTGAAAAAGGTTGCAACCGTTGCAACCCACATCTTAACCGTTGGATTCATAATCGACGGTTATTTTATTTTTATATTTTTGTTTTTTTTAATTAAAAATATTGGGCCTCATATCTATTGTAACCGTCGATCATGAATCCGACGGTTAAGATATGGGTTGCAAATAAAACAACCCTTAAATATATATATATATATATATATATATATATAGACTTAAGTTCGCGTGAGACCAAACAGTTTCCGTGAGACCGGTGAGACCAAGCTTTAAAGTATGAAACTTCACACCAAAAAACTGTGAATGTAAAAAAAATCGAACTTTTCATAGGGAAAACACCGTAAATGTTACGTTCACGGTGTTTTTCGCTGTGAATGTTCATTTTTTTTTACCTTCACAGCGTCTTCACTGTGAAGGTTCGGATATACCTTCACAGTCTTTTATCTGTGAAGGTTTGATTTTTTTTAACTTGGTTTAGGTTTTTTTACCTTTATAGTGTGATTACATTATGAAGGTTCGAATGTTTTTTACCTTCACAATGTTTCGGTGTGAAGTTTCATGTTTTAAGGCTTGCTCTCACGCGGTCTCACGGAAACAACTTGGTCTCACGTGAACCTGACCCTATATATATATATAGGGGTGGGTTCAAATGAAAACTCATTTTTCATTGTGCACATGAGGACAAATCTTAACCATTGATCAAAACTTAGAAAATTAATCAATGGTTAATACATAATAAGGTTAATTGGGAAGTGATTAGAGACAAAATTGTAATTTTGAATCAACGTCTACCTTTTTTGACTTTTTATTTTTATTTTTAATTAAAATAAATTTACCCCCTTAAACTTTAAAATAATTTATCTTAAAAATTACTAATATTTTAATAAAACAAATTACATCAAAAAAACGAGAATTTCGTGCTCTTCGATATGACATCCATTTTGATATAGTTTTTTTTTCGTTTTAACCGTTTTTTACGTGAAATTCTATATACGTGTTATATTCATTATGAATATGCATGCATGTCTTCGGGTGTCCACATTCATTATGAATAACAAAGGTGAACGTTCATTCACTATTCAAGATGAATAATACCTATGCAGGATGAATAATGCAATATTCATAATTTTTTCGTTTTAACCGTTTTTTACGTGAAATTCTATATATGTGTTATATTCATTATGAATATGCATGCACGTCCTCGGGTGTCCACATTCAGTATGAATAACAAATGTGAACGTTCATTCACTATTCATGATGAATAATACAAAATTCAGGATGAATAATACACGAATCCATGATTCATGTATTATTTATCATGAATCGTGTATTATTCATCCTAAATGATACATTATTAATGATAAATAATATATGAATGACACGTGAAGGTGTAGACACATGACGCACTCTTTTGTTTCCCAATTCACAACCGAAATTTGGTTTAATTCATTATGAATATGTATGCGCATCCCCGGATGTCCCACATTTAGTATGAATAACAAATGTGAACATTCATTCATTATTCATGATGAATAATATAGTATTCAGGATGAATTACACAACATTCATGACGAATAATAGACGAATTCATAAATCATGAATTATTCACCCTGAATGTTGTATTATTCATCCTGAATGATACATTATTCATGATGAATAACACATGAATGACCTGTGAAGACGTGGAGATGTGACGCACTCTCTTTTGTTCCCCGATTCACAACAGAATTACTCGATAGGTTCTCAATTCGTCTTGATGGGTGTTGGGTTATGGTGCTGAAGAAACGTGATGTCTTACGACGTTGAAGAAAGTGTTGAAGAATGTGATGTCGAGCTACATATTTACGGTGTCGATGCGTTGTACAAACTTGAACTTACATAAATATTCATAATGAATATAACACATATATAGCATTTCACGTAAAAAAACGGTTAAAACGACAAAAAAAAAACTATATCGAGATGGATGTCATATCGAAGAGCACGAAATTCTCGTTTTTTTGATGTAATATGTTTGATTAAAATATTAGTAATTTTTAAGATAATTTATTTTAAACTTTAATTGGGTAAAAAGTTTTTTTTTTGGAAAGGGTATCCTGGCCTATGGCCCAGACTAATCCCTGGCAATTAGGGCCTTTGGCCCAGCTGCTAAAGCGTGCAGCCCTGAGTTTATCCTCAGTGGCCACAAGTGCTGTTAGTGGGGCTCGAACCCGGGTTGAGTGCTATGAACTCCCCAAGCCTTTATCACCACACCACAGCCCTTGTGGTTTGGGTAAAAAGTTTTTAATTAAAAAAGAAAATAAAAATTCAAATACAGTAGGCGTTTGTTTAATTTTTTTTTCCAATTTTACCCCTAAGCATTTTAAAATTAAAAACTCTATTTAATATGAGTTGTTGGATCAAAAGAGATCGAGTGGCTGAGATTTATTCTCACGTGTACAATAAAAAAATGAGTTTTCATTTGAACTTTCCTCTCTCTCTCTCTCTCTCTCTCTCTCTCTATATATATATATATATATATATATATATATATATAGAGAGAGAGAGAGAGAGAGAGAGAGACTTGAGATCATATGAGACCAAGCTATTTTCGTGAGACCCGTGAGACCACAAAAATAACACTAAACCTTCACAGCAAAAGACTGTGAAGGTATTATAAAGGTAAACCTTCATAGTGTTTTTGTTGTGAAGGTTTGTTGTTTTTCGTTCCTTCACAATGAATCGTTGTGAAGCTTTAGTGTAATTTTCTGGTCTCACCGGTCTCACGAAAACAGGTTGGTCTCACGTGAACCTGACCCTATATATATATGTTTCCGTGAGACCGCGTGAGACCAAGCCTTAAAACATGAAACTTCACACCGAAACACTGTGAAGGTAAAAAACATTCGAACCTTCATAATGTAATCACACTATGAAGGTAAAGAAAACTAAACCAAGTTAAAAAAATCAAACATTCACAGATAAAAGACTGTGAAGGTATATCCGAACCTTCACAGTGAAGACGTTGTGAAGGTAAAAAAAAACGAACATTCACAGCAAAAAACACCGTGAACGTAACATTTACGGTGTTTTCCCTATGAAAAGTTCGATTTTTTTTACATTCACAGTTTTTTGGTGTGAAGTTTCATACTTTAAAGTTTGGTCTCACCGGTCTCACAGAAACTGTTTGGTCTCACGCGAACTTAAGTCTATATATATATATATATATATATATAGGTTATGGAAATTTGTTAGAGATACTTATTTAATTTTCACTTGCACCACTAATACAAATACTATTTTTCTTCTTATCTATATTGATGACATGATCAAACGATCCCTCACCTATTCAATACTTCCTCAATCTTGATATCAAATCTTCAAGAATATATCAATGTCAAAGGAAATATGTGTCATATCATCGTTCTTAAAAATATATTACCGTCAACAAGATCATTTCTACTCCATAACTATTTGTAATCCTCCTACTAATCAGTAATTAGTACGAGAAAACGCTTATCAAGTGTCACTTACCTTATCTGGTGAAAAACCCCGAAAATCTTACCCGATAAAAGATAAAGCAAAGACCAAAAATCTTACCAGTAAATGATAGAGAAGACTCTTACTTAGTTAGCATTTATCGGGTAAGAGATGGTTACCAAGAATCCGTTTTGATGGCCAAAATAAGTGTCACGATGAAAAATGCACAGTTTTAAAAATGTGCAAATATTACACTTTTCAATTAACAAAAATAAAATTTACCCTTAATTATAATTAGGGATAGAATGAGAAAATAGGCATTTACTTGTCGAAATACATAGCTTTCATTGTTCAACAACCAATTCATGATAGCACCATGATCATTATAGTTTTCCTTTTCAAAAATTGCATCCCCATTAATACAAAAAAACACCTTTCCTTCTTGGAATTTGGGAGCAACCTAGGCAAAGATTTCAATTCTAACATTTGTTACTATTGGAGTAACCCTACGCATCAAAATGAATGCACCAGTGAGCAAGCAGTCATACGTTGGTTCATAAAAATAATAGGTTTGCCATTTGGCAACACAACAGAATTCATAGCCAGCTTCAAAACCAACAATTAATACCATATTCTTAACCATCCAATCTATAGAGAAATTTACATCCCAAAGCTAATAATACGTTTTCCCATAACAACTGCCTAAAACACGACAACGTAATTAAGAAAAGGGGTTTGGTATGCAAAGAATACATACACCCTTACAACAAAAATCAAATCAAACATTCCCTCGAAAGGAATCTAAGCACGCTCCCCACGAATACGCCTGGCCAACTGGATATCTTTGGGCATTATGGTCACCCTCTTGGCATGGATGGCACACAAGTTGGTGTCTTCAAAGAGACCAACAAGGTAAGCTTCTGCTGCCTCCTGAAGAGCCAACACAGCGTGGCTCTGGAACCTCAGGTCAGTCTGCAATGCCAAGAAAAATAGTTACATACAACATTTTATTAGAGGTAGATAGATTGTTACATCATTTAAGGATATTACCTTGAAATCCTGGGCGATTTCACGAACAAGCCTCTGGAATGGCAACTTACGGATGAGAAGCTCGGTACTCTTCTGGTACTTACGGATCTCACTGTATTCAAAAGTAAATAACAAGAACAATCAATTTAGCCAACCGTTTACCACATGAAATAGTGTTAATTAGGGTTTTTTCGATGGGCAAATATCTACTACTAAATTGAATGAGTAATCGTGTGAGAAAACTCGAAAAATCGAGAAATTGAAAAGGAATGAAACCTAAAAAGTTACTGATTTGACCAAGCTATTGTGACAAAAGAAATTGAAAGGTTTTTAGGGTTTCAATAATCAAGTGAGAGGCTAACCGAAGAGCGACGGTTCCAGGACGGTAACGATGAGGCTTCTTGACTCCTCCGGTTGTGGGAGCAGATTTCCTGGCGGCCTGTGAAGATTTCAACACGAATGGCAAACAATTGGCAACAATGTTTTGGAAAAACTACTCGATTTACGTTAAAACGAAAAACTACGCCTCCAGATTTGGATCTATGATTCAAAATCACATACCTTGGTAGCGAGTTGTTTCCTGGGAGCTTTTCCACCAGTCGACTTACGAGCAGTTTGTTTTGTACGGGCCATTGCGGTTCAGATTCAAACAAAAACTGAAAGACAACAACGATACATGTTTTAGAACTGAAATCAACATATCTAACAAAGTAAAGTACCAATATAGAAGGAACAAGGAAAAAGACCGAAGGGAATTTGCAGATCGTCGAGAATTAGAGAATTAGGGTTTCAAATTGGGGAAAAGGCTCCCGAGATAACAAATGCGTGGGTATATACGTAGACCCCAAGTTTACAACGGGCTTCATTCAGAGTTTGAAGTGGTCATGGATCCTTGAGCCTTTTGCCGATTGGTTGCTTCTGTGCACGTGGACAACTTTGATTGGGTGAAACAATTTCACACGGATTGTTCAATTTTGTGTTTCTTTTTGGCTTCGTTTGAACGTAACTCGGTATTTTGTGTTTCTTTGGAATCGGTGGCTTTCTGAGTTGAAAAGCGGCATGACTCGGCTGAGTCTATTCGTACAAATTTCGTTCCACAAACCATCAGATCAGATGGGGTCCGTCTGTTTGCGTTTGGTACACAGACATGATTGGACGGGACTGGACAGGACAGAACTTGACAGTACTGGACAGGACAGGACAGAACAAGAGGCTAGGACATGACTGGACAGGACAAGACAAATGTTTGTCTTGTGTTTGGTATGGCTAGGACTGGATAGGACATGACTGGATAAATTTCCCTAAAAGTTTTTTGATGATTTTATATATCATATAATAGTTATAAATAGCAATTTTGTTTATGATACATGCACCCCTCCCTACTTGTTAAATGCATTATACTCTACTAATTTTCTTCTCGCACCTATCAACATCAAACCCATCTTTTTACAATTTCAATGCTCTTTTTACATTTTTAATACATGTTTTGACCTCATTTTGACCTAAAGAGGGTGCATATAAAAGATGGAGAGTGGTGACCATCATGAGACACCATCATGTACAAGATCGGTTTTGGTTGGAATTGATGAGGTGTAAATGTAGTTTTCTATGGACACCATTAAGGTTGTAAATGAACCGAACGTTCGACAAACCGTTTAGCGAAAAGTTCGTTTATGTTCGTTTATTTAATAAATGAACAAATATGAACAAAGGTCTCGTTATTTAATTTATGTTCGTGAACGTTCGTTAATGCTCGTTTACGTTCGTTTGCTCATGCTCGTTTATATTGTACATTTATGTTTTAAAAGAGGCATTTTGAAATTTGAAAAAAACTGTAATAGCCTTTTCATAATATAGTATAAATAGATATAGATAGTATATACATAATTTTATATATTTATGCTATTTTAAAATGTTATAAAACCCATAAAAATATTCAATAATTAGTTTATATTAAAATTATTGACGAAAAAATTATAATGATATAATTTATAATAAGAATGAAACGTATTTTTAATATATTTTACGATTATGTATTTTTAATGTGCTAACGGTGAAAAAAAGTAAAACGTATGAATATAAACCAAATTAATTCTTAGATATTCATGATATTTAATAGTACGGTTAAATTAAAAAATATTCAATATTGGGCTCGTTTTAAAGGTATTAACGAGACGATTATCTATATCTATACTTCTATATCTATATCTATCTATATTTATACTATATTATAAAGTACGAATAAAAAACTCTTAAATACAAATTATTAGGCACAAGGTATCATCATTTTATGCAAGATTTTAAAAATCTCTTAATTTACAAGTATCAAATCACAATATACATATTACTACTGCAAGTTTCTAACACCCACCAATTTGGTATGTGTAGGGTCTTCCTTTTATGCAGACATTTCCATGTATCACTATTAATTAATATATTATATTACTATAATTTTGTTTTAATTATATTATTAAATATGTAATTTGTTATTTTTTCTAGATGTCATTAAAATATATAAGATAATCATTGAATCCTAACAAAATACTTAATTTTTTTATATAAAAAAATTAAGTCTAAATTAAACAAATTTAGAAAAAAAAACATTATCAATTTCTTAAAAACATCCAAAATTGTACTGTAAATCGACAAAAAAATAAAATGAAACATTAAAATCGTGATGTATCTCATTACATTGCGCGAGTACACTTTATAAAGATCCCTAGCAAGACTCAGGGGTTGTTCGGTAATGGCTTAATGGACTGTATGACATGTATGGCTTATTCGGTAAGCCATACATAGGTGTTCGGAAGTGACTTAATGGGTCAGAAATGAGCTTATTCGCTCAGCCCAAGAAATAAAGTCATATACACTCAGCCACATTTTTTACACTTCTGCCCTTTGTAAAAACACACCCTAATTAAAAAGAAAAAACTTAAATCACTTTTGTCTCCAACCTTTTCATCTCGCCGCCTGACTTCTCTTCTTCTCTCCCAATATCCCTCACCCTCAAACCATCTCCTTGCACCGATGTAATCGTTCTCCGGTGAACTCCTTACTCTCCGACGAACTCCTTATGGTCTTTTTAAGGCGATCTCCTGGTTGTCCGTCGAGAACACCGGCAGTCTCCTTACCTTGTTCTTCATCGGTCTCCTTAGTGGTCTCCTGTTCAAGAACACCGACCATCCCTGTTCATATTTCCGTTCTCTCCTACCTTGCTTCTTCATCTCTTGGGTTTTGATTTTGGGTAGGTTGCAACTATTTTGGGTTTTGGTTTTGGGATGGTTGCAACTATTTGGGGTTATGGTTTGGTTGCAAATCTCGATTTGTATCATGTTTTTATGTTTTGGTTACTGATTTTGTATTTTGGGGTTTTGTTTTGTTAGATATCTTTGTTTTTTTCTCTTGTTACAGATCCATATTACCTTGCTTCTTGTTCTTGAGGTAATTAATAAGATTTATTTATAATATTGTTTAATATAAATCAAAGGGTAAAATAGTCATTTTCATTATTAAGATGGTTTATTCAGCACAATAACCGAACACCAATTTAAATAAATCGATACAGACGACTTTATCCATATGGACAACTTAATCCATACAGTACTTAATAATAAATCAACCGAACAGCCCCTCAATAACACATCTCAATGGACCTTATTAAACATTTCAAACTTAAAGTAACTATAAAACATAATTACCGATGATTGAGAGTGACAAACTTGAAATTGAGAGAAGTTATAGTTCTTTAATTTGGCATGTTGTTAACATGTACAAAGGCTTCTCTTGTACGTTTTTATGTATATCTTTTAGGGCCGTTTATTAAACTATTACTCGGTAAGTGTTTATCGGGTCATTTACCTTATCGGAATACATTGAAAGCGCCAAGAATCTTGCCCAATAAGAGTAATGGAAAGGATGAAGAAATCTTACCAGGTAAGCTCTTACCGGGTAAAGTGTTGCATATGATACCAATTTAATAAACTACAATCTTACCCGGTAAAGTAAGTTATATATAATGTTGTAAGCGTCTAGGTAAACGACCCCTTATTGTAGAATAAAATCGGAAATGATATTTTGTAGGAGGAAGTACCTAAAAACAGGTTCTTCATTTTTTAAGGATTGGTCTTTGATAAATTTTTATCAATGCTAAGGGGTCGTTTAATATATTTACCTGGGTAAGCGCTTACCGGTATCACTTAGAGTTCGTTACCAAACATTTACTCATGTAAGTACTTACTGGTAAAATTCAACATTGTCACATTATCACTTACTTACCGGGTAAGAGTTTTCGCCCTCACTTATTTATTGACAATGTTTTAAAAACCGGGTTTTTGGTTGACCCAGTGCGGTGACCGGGTCACGGTTCAACCGGGTTGACCCGGTTTCAAGAAATTCTATATATTTTTTATTTTCCTGCATACATACATATATATATATATATATATATAACCAACAATTTGATGTCCATAAGTTAAAACATTAAAAATACACATAACAACAAGTTTTACATCAATCCAAAAACATAAAAAACACACATATAAGCATAAGTTTTTCATCAATTTAAATCACTGTTCTAAAAAACTCGCCGTACAGCCGCCATGGTGCGCCATGGCACCAAGGCTTGTGTGTCACGCCACGTTATGCCCATGGCACGCCATGGCCTAATGCACAGTTATCGTAATGAGATATTTGATTTTTCTTTACGTTTTTAATATCTTATTTGCAAGTTTTTAATATATAACCTCATTTAACTTGCTTATTACTATTGACTCATTGAGTAACACTACAAAACATACGTTTTTATATATAATATTATATATGAATTAAAAATTTGACGCCATAAGTCACGCCTTGAAAACGCCTTGGCTTCGCCATGGCTCCTAAGGCTTGAGGCTTGGCCTCGCCGCCACGCCACGCCTCACGCCATTTAGAACCTTGATTTAAATACATCAAAACATAACGTTCAAACCAAATCATGGATCTTGAGACATTGGAGTGTTAAATGCATCAAGCTCACGATTGCTTAGTAATTGAAATGCACTCTCAACTTCATGGTTATCAACAACATGGTCACTTTCTACAATAAAAAAAATATTAATGTCACATAAAAAATTGATTTTTAACCGGGTCAACCTGGGTTTTTACCGGTTCAATAAGACCGGTTCAACCGGTTCTATCAAAAAACCGGCGGTTCGATCCGGGCCGTAATTTCCCAAAAAACCGGTCGTAATTGACCCGGTCTCTTTACCGGTTCCCGGGTCAACCGGTTGAACCGGCCGATTCAACCCGGGTTTTAAAACATTGTTTATCGGTCCTTGCCTTAACTCTTACCGGATAAGATTCTTGGTCCTTATCATATTCATCCGGTAAGGTAATATGACGTGGTAAGCTTTTATCCGGATAAACGTTTGGTAAACGGCCCCTAAAGGGTAAGGGGTTGTTTGTTTTTTAAAAAAAAAACTCTTAATGGTTCTCTTATATTTAGACTGTTTATTTTTTTTTCCAGTTTTCAGAACCTGTTAACTCTTAAATATGTATGAAATAAGAAGTGGTGATCTATGTTCTTAAAACCTTTTATCGCCACCTCAGTTCATATGCACTTCTTTCTCTCCAGACGTTACAGAAAATATAGTCTTGTTGATTCAGACTTCAACACCACCTCTTATTATTCAGAAGTAAAATAAGAATTCAGACCTCTTAAAAAACAAACGACACCTAAATCTCATATAAATTTACTGTTGTACGTTAGTTAATTGGCCGAAGATGCTAGGTGATTAGGTGGTTTTGATGGTAGTTAATTGGTCGTCTTAGAACGTAGCAGGTTTCATTCGTGGATAACCTCAGTTATGTCATGTGTGTGTCCCCATTTTTCTTCCTTTGCCAAAATTATTTGAAATCAAATGCCATCTCTTTTAAGTATAATATATTCAATTTAAATGGTTATATAATTGCAACAATCATATGCCATCTCCTCTTTGGCTACTTCATGAGAGATTTTGGAGTAGGACTATTGAATTTACATGTTATGGATGATACTCTCGATTGACTAGCTTTTAGGCATGATGTATTTGTGTATAAAGATGTTGTGTATCAAATGCTTACAAGGTAATATGACAAGAATTGAGAATCTTACTGTGTATGTATCGTTTCTCGATGGAGATATTCTCTCACTTACATTGTGCTTTAGTTTTTCATCCATAATTTGTAGTATTTATAATCACATACACGAGGTGCAAGTCATGTGCGACAAGAAGTTGCATGTATCAATTATCTACACGTTGAGTATGGAAAATATTAAGGAGTCATTTACCAATCCATTATAACAAAACTCACCACTTTTATTTACCTTATCGGGTAACATTTTTGGTTGTCAACATGTATTGTTGGTAAGTGTTTACTCCGTAAGAGTCACTACCCTCATTTACCGGGTTATACTCTCGATCATTGCCTTGCTTTTTTCCTGGTAAGGTAAGTGATCTGATAAGTGCTTACACGATAAGCATTTTGTAAACTACCCCTTAGTCAATGATTATTTTGAAAAAGTTTGTTTAATGGAAATGTACTCCCTCAATGTCATGAAGTTCAAGGCTCGTGAAAGATTAGGAGATGTGAGACTTGATGAATGACATTGTCTAATTTCTTCAAGATTTATTTTTCTATGCATTTGTTTTTTAAATCTTCTCACCCCTAATATTCCATATCTAATGGTATGGTTAACAATTCTCGAACTACTTGAATTTCTACCGGTATCCGTATTCATTACGAAACATTTTATTCTTATATTACATTAAAATTTTTACATCCCGCCGTATTATGCAGGTACACAACTAGTAATGGTATAATATGTAAAAAAATAAACATATTTTTTCATTGCATTTTTTTTCATATACGATTATTTGTGTTAATATGATAATGGTGTAAAATGAAAAATGAAAAGACAAGGGATATAAAGTAAATTAAATAAGTAATTGTAAGGGTGGTAAATGGAACATTGTAAATGAAACATTGTAAATGGAACGTGGGGAGGAAAAAATGGCTTTCAAAACATTGTAAATAACTGTTTTAGAATTTTTATATAGTAGTATAGATTTGATTTTGTAATGGCCAAATTGCATGGAAAAAAGGTAAATACTTTGCCTCGTGGACGGATCTGGTATGATAGCCATAGTGCCATTTGTCATCGTATTATTTTTCCGGTGAAAGATAAATAAATTTAGGTTCGTAAAAGATGCAATCGTATCATTTTGAAACTTCAAGTAGTTACAACCGTACCTCGTAATCAACCACAAAAACCTCTTAAAATTAGAGGTGATCATTTACGGGCTTGGGCGGGCCACGGGCCAGACCTAACATGTTTTTCTTGTCCAACGGGCTTAATATAGTAAACCCAAGCCCATTTTTACGGGCTTGAAAACTTGTCCATACCCGTCCTATAAACGGGCCGGGCTTGCCAACGGACCTGAAAATTTACATTTAAAAAACTTATATAAAATGGTAAGTTGTGTAAAATTATTCAAAATACATAAATTTTTTTCAACTAAACAAACGTAAATGTACTAATGTATACAACATAAGAAAAAAAGTATGAATTTTTTCTCTACAAAGATTATCACCTTCGAAGTTCGGATTCCTAAACAACAAAATATTTAACCACCTATATTTCAAGATCGAGATCCTAAATGTACTATATGACATATCACATATAGCATATATATTTAGGAGGTAGTTGTACTTAGTAGAGGGAGTCCAACCCAAAACCACTTTTAAATTTTTTTAATACAATATTAATTATATAGTTTTTTAATTGGTTATAATTATATAATGGGTCGGGCGGGCCTGTCCAAATTTTCTTTTTCATTGCTCGAGCCCGCCCGTTAACTTGAACGGTCCCGTCCAAGCCCGCCCATATTTTCTAAAATGGCTATCCAAGCCCGCTCTTCTAACGGGCTGGACGGGCCGGGTCTAGCGTGTCGTACCGCCCATGAACAACTCTACTTAAAATCAACAACAAAAAAAAAACGAAAAGATCTCTCGAAATCGAAAAAAAATAAAAATCCCTCAAAATCAAGCAAAAAACTTTAAAATCCATCAAAATGGTGGAATTAGGTTAAAAACATATCGGACAATATTGAATGATCGATAAAAAAATGAAGTCACGTCGATAAAACTCGTGTTTTTTGTAATTATTTTTTGTCTATATTATATAGTCTCATCATATGAAAAAAAAAATTTGGCTCCATCCCTGATTTGCCTTAATTTCTATTCTGAGTAAACGTACTTTTAAAGCATCCATTTTTGTACCTAAGATGAGAAGTTTCAAAGTTTTAAATACCTGATACTATGTGACGAGTGATGTGGCATCTCACTCAATATTATTTGCTCACGCGACTAGTGACATTGATTTTTAATCTAAATTTAGTTTTAAATTTATGCTCAGTCTTGATATTTCAATTTTATAAATATATAGAGTCTTGATATTTCAATTTTATAAAATATAGTCTTGATATTTCAACTTTATAAAATGTAGTCTTGATATTTCAATTTTATAAACATGTACTTTACAAATAATTATAACTAGGCATGATCTCGCACGTCCTTAGACGACCCTCTCCCCACGGGTCCTATAAAGTGCAATGTTATGATTGGATACTAAATGTATGAATACAGATAGTTGGATTTATTATCGTTAACAAAAGACATTGGGTATTTGGGTTGTAGGCTTTATCCATTTTTTTGCGATTACATACTTGCCTTTATAAAAGTATTATTGGTTGTGGCCTACGCATCCTACATGCACGTGTTTTTGGTTTCCATCTGAACCTATTTGCCAAAAGGAGTTCAAAATGCAAAAGCTTTTTTTATCATTCACGTGGTTACTTCTGCTTCTTAGCTGGTATTTTTATGTCGGCCTTGGTCTGCATGGTCTTTTGAAGGCCTGTTGTTTCTATTGCTTTTCATTTCTTGGAGTCTGGTTTCAGCTGCATATGCTAAAGTTTTTTCAACATAAATGACAGAAAGAAACAGAAAAATACCGTTGACCCTACTACTTTCAGGTGTCCGTTTGGTTTGGTTTAAAGAAACATAAAAATAAAGGTGGACGGTTACCAGGTTGTTTTCAGGCCCCCAATAGAAACCTTGTAAAGTTGCTAGAAAAATGTCGCAATCAGTTAAAGCATATACAAAAAGAGCATTCATTCCCATCCATTGGAAGAGTATGGTGGTTTTTCGGATATGTATGACATCAACTGTAACACCCGTGATTTTTGGTAAGCAATGGTCACCTAGATTTTTTTGTGACTTCTAAATAGTGGGATTCTATTGGGAAGATACTATCAAAAGTCCCTTAGAGTATCAAGAGCGTTGTGTATCGGAAAAAGTCAAAATTCGAGTTTCGGGGTGTCTGGGCGAAAGTGACGGCGAGAGTGCCATATGGCACAATCGCGTGTCACTCTTGCGGAAGCCAATATGCCCGCGGTACACTTTTAGCGAGAGTGCCCGGCGAAAGTGACATGTGTCACAATCGCTGGGCATACTCGTCGTCGAGGTCCAGACCTCATTAAACCCATTTTTTCTCAGTTTTCTCATTCATTCCTTAACCCACTATCTTCTAAAAACTCTCTCAATCGAACCCCCACCCTCTCATATGAACCCTAATCTATTTTTGGGGGGGTTTACCCTAAAACCAAGTGCTCTCTCATCATCCATTCTTGTGATTTCAACCTCATGAGCTCTTCAAGTGTTTGCCACCACTTCTTGAAGATTTTTAAGTTTGGAGATTTTGCTCAAAACCTAAGTGGTAAGTTCATCCTCCTAGGTTCTAATCTTGGTTATAAGTTACAAATGTTTTATTGATGAGTTTCTAGTGATTGATTTCTCAAATTTCGGATTTGATGATTTTGGAGAAAATTAGGTTAAAATTAGGGTTTTGGCTAAGTTGGAGATTTTGATGTAAAATGTTTGGGGAACGATTCTAAATGGATTGAATATGATTATTTATGGTTGGAAATTTGTGGATCTAGGTTTTGGAAAGATTTTGCCTGTGGATTCGGATTTCTTCAAGGAAGCTCAAGTTGGGGTAAAATCTGGATTTAACCTAAATCTAGGAAGGTGAGTTCATATTGATTTGTGAAAATTGTGTACATGCCAAAATTTCTATTTTAAAGTGTTTATATGTTTTTTACATGAAATTATTAACTGTGGAGTTATTTGACGAATCTTGATTAATTGAAGTGTTTGGTTTTATAAACTGTGTAAACCACCTACGTTTGGGATTTTGAGCATTTTGACAACTAAATTATACACATTGGTATTTTGATGATTTATTTCATGAAATAAAGTTAGAGTATAAATGCATTTTATTGTGTGTTTTAGATAAGTGTTTGATTTTGTGTTATGGGACGTTTTTGAAAGAGTAAATGATATAATTCACTTGGAAAATGAGCTGTCCCAATCTAAACTATGTTGGAGTTAATTATATATTTTAGAGTATGGGTTTACATAAAGTTGGGTTGTTTACGTTTGATTTCATATCATGATTTTCAACGATGGGTCTTTGGATTTTTTGAGCTTATGGCTCAGTCTGGATTTTGTTGGGTCTTGGGGGCACTTGTCCGATTTTAATTGCTCAATGTAGAGCGTTTGGTCATGATTTGCATTTACTGCATCTTATTTGAGAATTACATGTTTTGAATACGTTAGTTCATTCGTTTTGAGTCATGTAATGTTTTAGTTAGTGCAATGGATCCATAGGCACGTTGTTCTTAATGTCCCGTTTTGGACAAGTTCACCACATTGGCATGGAATAGGCATTCACCATGGTAAGTAAGGTGTGGACCTATACGGTCGGTAGGCATGGAAATGAGCCCCTACCCGTCGGGGAACCCAGTCCACCCGCCCCGATCGGGGATGGGGATTCCCCGCTAAACCGGGGATGGGGATGGGGACGGGGATCCCCGTTTGTCTCAAACCGAGGATGGGGACGGGGACGGGTATCGCACTCCCTGCCCTGCCCCGCCCCCGTTATATATTTTAATTAATATTTAATATATATTATTTATTTAAACTAAATCGGTAATTCATAATTTCATATTTCCTAACTAGGGTTATAATATAAAATTGTTATTTTTTGGATGTTAGTATGTATTTTGGATGTCAATCAAAATACAATTACTCGATATGGTTTTGAATATTACTCGATATCTTTTGGTACGTGTGAAGTTAAGTTTTTTTTTCCGAATTCGGTTGAATTTTTTTTGCTTTTAAGTTATTAATTATTATATGATGTTGTGATTTTTTTATACTAAATTAAATTTCTTTCGATTTTAGGTTTATTGGAAATATGTGATATTTAAACATTTGCGGTGTCTCATATATTTGATTTAAATAGCTTACATAAACGGAAAAGAAAATCCCCGTTTCCCCGTTGGGGATCCCCGTTCCCCGTTGGGGATGGGAATGGGGATGCGATCATATTCCCCGACGGGGACGGGGATGGGGACGGGGATGGAGATGAGGGATTGGGGACGGGGATGGGGATTGAGGTCCCCACCCCATCCTCGCCCCATTTTCATGCCTAACGGTCGGGCAGCGTCACATGGGTAGTAAGGTGTAATTCCATTGTGCATGAGTTCCCATTTTGGAACTGGGTTCCCCGTTTTGGAACTCTCAAGAATAGACTAAGAGGAGTTGACTTGATATTTTCGAGCAATAGACTTGGAGTAGTTGAGCTCGGTATGTTTTATGAGTATAATCTATACGTTTTGGTTTTCTACATAGCTATGTGACCCACTTTGGTGTTTCGTCGCGTATAATGTATGCGGGTCTCCCCCGTCACCAAAAGGTGTTGATTTCAGTATGGAGTTTTATAATCCATGTTTTCGGTGACGTTTTGAGTATGGATAGTCACCCATGTTCTAATGTTTTTATTATTGGACCTTATCCATATTTTTGGGATGTTTTGGAAGTTGGAGTTTATCTACGTTTTCAGTATTTTATTATTAAACTGTCAGTTATGTTTTACTTAAGTTTTGGGGTTTGGACTTATATTTGGAGAAGCGTTTTGTTTTGTGATCTTAATCACGAAGACGGTGAATGTTGAAAAGAGATTGTTTTCAGATTTAATGTATTTCGTCTTGGCTGCTTCAGATTGAACGTATTATCATCTTGGAAATCACGATTTAAATAGCATTCTTAACGTTATATATATATATATATATATATATATATATATATGATAAAAACTCTTGAACTCACTAGGCGTTAAGCCTAACCTTTTTATTTGTCGGCATGTGCATAAGGTTCCAGTTGGGGAAATGGTTCTAGCAGTACTTTGAAGAGATGAGCCCTAGTGTTTCACGAGGGTAAGTAGTTGGTGAAGTCTTCCGCAGTTTGGAGATAGTGATTGTTATTGTGTTTTAGTAGCACCCGTCCCTATAATAGATTGTGTACATAGAATGAAATGTGTTTATTAAAGTTAAACCTTAAATTGTTGTTGTAGATGAATCAGTTATCGATATATTTAGAAAATTTTAAATTAGTTGCTATTTCCAGATTCCAGGGTGTTACAAGTTGGTATTAGAGCTTAAGTTTGAGAGAATTAGGTATTGATTTTGGATGCCTAGACTCAAACTAGCGTTATTTTAAGTGATTGAAAGTGAAGTTGCACCATTAGGTACCTTAAGATACGATATTTTGAGGTTGATGGAGTCACTAGGAACGGGAATCACGTCGAGAGTAGCAAGGATGATCATGTACAGTACGTTCATAATCGCACTTGGCCAGTGTTATGGTGAACCTACGTGTTACATGTGTATGCTTGAACTACCTTGGTATGATGACCGTTGGGGTAGTGAAGAAGTTTCTAAATGAGTAACCATTAGAAGGAGTTGATGATTTTAGCACCCGTCACTTGGAGGGACAGTAAGCATGGTGATTGCATTAAGTGGACCGTTTCGGGTTGGAATGATTGGTTGGGTTAGAACCGTAGACTTTTGGAATCGACATTATTCGAGGAGAAATTGTAAGGCGAACAGATGAAATCTTCGATTATTGCCTTAAGATGTTTAATCATCCGGGTGACAATAATATGACGGGAAATTGAGGAACGTGATTTCGGGATATTGAGTGCTGACCAAATTCATGCACGAAATTTGTTTCTAAAATAAGTTTGCATCAATTGTTTCTCATTGTTCTCAAATCATAATGTGAGTAGAATTACGAAATTTTGGGAAAATGGTTTAGCACACACAAGATTTTAAACCATGAGTTTAAACATGCATAAAATTGTTTTATTGCATACGATTGCAGACTTTGTTGAGATTTTCTTTATCCTTGTTTTTGTCGAATGATATTTTCGGATATTGTAGTGTTTGTGATTCAACCTTGTTTAGAGTCTCGGGCAAGTAGTTGCGATTTATGACCTTGACATTGGATCTCCTCCACGTATGTTAAGGTCTTAGAGGAAAAGTTATTCACATTTTTTGGTGTTCGAGTTTTATAGAAAATTTTATTCCAAGTGAGTTTTGTTGAGTTTTATGAAGTATTATTTTATGACGTTTTGCTACGCATTAGTGTACTTTGAAATGCGTAGGCTTTAATTTTGATGCATGCGAATTTATGAGTTTTATTGAAGTGTTATGTCTCATGCGAGTTTTGTTGAAAAGTGCCGTTTATATCACAAACGCGATAAAAGATAAAAATTTGGAATTATGACATTTTAGTCATAACCTTGTTTCATACTATTGGATTTTGGGAACGAAGATTTTGGCACCATTCGATTTTGAGTGTCGTTAGGTTTCATTGAGTTTTATGGAAATGTTGATGGGTCTTATGGAATTTTATTTTACGACATTTTACGTCGTGCAGATGAACTTCGAGATGTGTATACTTGCATTATGTGTGCGTTAACTTATGAGTCTTTGTTTAGTGTTTGTCTCATGCAGGTTTGCACATGTCCTTTCGCAACCGTAAGAGACATTTTGAGAGTTTTGTTGATGAATGTTATCTCACATGTATTTTGGGGAAGTTTCAGTGTTGTGTGATTTCTCTTTTGGGTTTTACACAAGATTATTTTGTTGTATGCTATTTAACATTTGAATTGATTTACACTTTTGTGCGAGTAAACATGTGAAAGATCTTTAAAGATTCGAGTTGAACTTCTGCCTTGTGCCTCCTTCAGTTGTTGATTCTTTTGTTATTGCCTTATGCAATGCATTATATTGATTTACTAGTATACATGATTTTATAACCACCAATTTTGGACAAGTGCATTTTATTCGTGTAGTCCAAGGTTTGAAAACCAATTAAAAAAAATATTTACGTTTGACCAAGTCGCATGCACCTATCGTTTTACTAAGTTTGGGAAATGAACTGATATATGTGGATCTTGTTGGAAATTTTACTCCTTGACGTTTTGTGGTTTAAAGGAAAGAATTTTGAAGTTGAAATTGTGAAGTTTCTTTTTGGAGTTGTACAAACATTTGTTGTATATGTTTCAGTGCAGAAAATTATTTTTACGTACAAAGTATAAATTGATGCATGCTAGGACCATAGTAGTCCATTTGAAAATTTTGTTGCATATCTTTTGTTATTGTCATTATTAACGTGAGTGTTGATCAAATGAATTTTGAAATGGTTTTATATGCGTGGCATTGGTGATCACTTTGCATACCTACCGAGTAAACGATAGTAGATTTTTATACGTGCGATTAATCGTTATAAAGCTCTTGCATTTGGGAATTTTATAAAATTTCAAATCGGCATATTAGTTGAAAACCTTGAACTCATTAGGGCTATAGATTTAAAACCCTATCGTGAAAATAGTTGTAATTAGGGACTAGAGGAGTCCTTGGGAATTGAAGCGTCAGACGATCCGACTTGTGGTCAATTTTGAAGTTGGGTTTCAGTTTATGAATCGAGGCTCGCTTGAATAATTGAGGTATTAGAATTATACTTTCCCCAGTTATGTAGGTGATAATCTTTCTCTTCTAGTAAAATTTCGGGTTAAAACTTTGTGCGATTATTTACGTGTGGTTGGATTTGAATTAGTGGGTAAGTATGCGACATCATGTTATGTGTCGGTGGTGTTCCATCTTAATGGGTATTTTTGATTAATGGTAATGTGATGATTTGTTCGTAAAGTTGTATGAATAGGGGTTTTAATTCCATATTAGGCGTCAAAATCTTTTGGGGATCTTCTCAGTTCAAGCCGACTTGTTCTTTTGAGTCAAATGATCTTTGGAACGTTTGGAAGTACCTCGTGGGATCATGTGAAATGTTAACATCACGGTGGTGGAGTTTAAAGGAAATTAGATGTTGGTAATTAAGTATTGGTGTGTTTGATTTTCTTGTTGTGGTAAGGACCTTATTGACGGAATGTTGAGTTTTGAGAATAGGTCGGAGTTGTGTGATAGCCTAGTCTGGATTGACCAATCCACCAAAAAGTGTATTAGTACGTCCTTGGAAGGAGGGCCTTACCAAAAACAGGGGTGATTTGTTAGGAAAATTTGGGAATTTCTTGGGTTGGTGTTGAGCATTGGAATGTGGATTAAGAATCGGGTTGAGCTGGATTGATCTAGTCAGTGTGAAGTTGAAGCCACAAACTACCCTCGAGGTAGTACGTGTCGCCTAAGGTTGGGAGGCGACCGAGATCGCATGGTTAGGAATCGCACCAATAATGTTTGATGTTCACTCTAGTATGAGTGTGCCGTATCAAGTGGATACGTGGTGTGAGTGTCTTCACAGAAATCAATGTGGCAGTCTCGTCATGAAGTTAATGGGTTTTAGCTCAAGGATGAAATGGATTAGAGACAACCCCTTGGGAAGCGAAGCGTCGTTTTGGGAGAATGACATCATTGTGGTCTTTGTTATGTTGTGTCCTTGGGGACAGAGGAATCCCGATAAGTGCTAAGGGTGGTGATGGAATGTCTTGGGTGAGGAGTAGATTTCAAGGACAAAATCATTCTAAGGTTGGGAGGATTGTAACACCCATGATTTTTGGTAAGCAATAGTCACCCAGATGTTTTTGTGACTTCTAAATGGCGGGATTCTATTGGGAAGATACTATCAAAAGTCCCTTAGAGTATCGAGAGCGTTGCGTATCGGAAAAATTCAAAATTCGAGTTTCGGGGTGTCTGGGCGAAAGTGACAGCGAGAGTGCCATATGGCACAATCATGTGTCACTCTTGTGGAAGCCTATATGCCTGCGTTACACTCTCAGCGAGAGTGCCCGGCGAAAGTGACATGTGTCACAATCGCTGGGCATACTCGTCGTCGGGGTCCAGACCTCATTAAACCCATTTTTCTCACTTTTCTCATTCATTCCTTAACCCACTCTCTTCTAAAAACTCTCTCAACCGAACCCCCACCCTCTCGTATGAACCCTAATCCATTTTTGGGGGGGTTTCCCCTAAAAGCAAGTGCTCTCTCATCATCCATTCTTGTGATTTCAACCTCATGAGCTAGATTCAAGTGTTCGCCACCACTTCTTGAAGATTTCTAGGTTTGGAGATTTTGCTCAAAACCTAAGTGGTAAGTTCATCCTTCTCGGTTTTAATCTTGGTTATAAGTTATAAATGTTTTATTGATGATTTTCTACTGAATGATTTCTCAAATTTCGGATTTGATGATTTTGGAGAAATTAGGTCAAAATTAGGGTTTTGGCTAAATTGAAAATTTTGATGTAAAATGTTTGGGGAACGATTCTAAATGGATTGAATATGATTATTTATGGTTGGAAATTTGTGGATCTAGGTTTTGGAAGGATTTTTCCTGTGGATTCGGATTTCTTCAAGGAAACTCAAGTTGGGGTAAAATCTGGATTTAACCTAAATCTAGGAAGGTGAGTTCATGTTGATTTGTGAAAATGGTGTACATGCCAAAATGTCTATTTTAAAGTGTTTATATGTTTTTTACATGAAATTATTAACTGTGGAGTTATTTGACGAATCTTGATTAATTGAAGTTTTGGTTTTATAAACTGTGTAAACCACCCACGTTTGGGATTTTGAGCATTTTGACAACTAAACTATACACATTAGTATTTTGATGATTTATTTCCTGAAGTAAAGTTAGAGTATAAATGCATTTTATTATTTGTTTTAGATAAGTGTTTGATTTTGTGTTATGGGACGTTTTTGAAAAAGTAAATGATATAATTCAATTGGAATTGGAATTGGGTTCCCCGTTTTGGAACTCTCAAGAATAGACTCAGAGGAGTTGACTTGATGTTTTTGAGCAATAGACTTGGAGTAGTTGAGCTCGGTATGTTTTATGAGTCTAATCTATACGTTTTGGTTTTCTACATAGCTATGTGACCCATTTTGGTGTTTCGTCACGTATAATGTAAGCGGGTCTCCCCCGTCACCAAAAGGTGTTGATTTCAGTATAGAGTTTTATAATCCATGTTTTCGGTGACGTTTTGAGTATGGATAGTCACCCATGTTCTAAGGTTTTGATTATTGGACCTTATCCATGTTTTTGGGATGTTTTGGAAGTTGGAGTTTATCTACGTTTTCAGTATTTTATTATTAAAGTGTCAGTTATATTTTACTTAAGTTTTGGGTTTTAGACTGATATTCGGAGAAGCGTTTTGTTTTGTGATCTTAATCACAAAGACGGTGAATGTTGAAAAGAGATTGTTTTCAGATTTAATGTATTTCGTCTTGGTTGCTTCAGATTGAACGTATTATCATCTTGGAAATCACGATTTAAATAACATTCTTAACGTTATTGTTTTATATATATATATATATATATATATATGATAAAAACTCTTGAACTCACTAGGCGTTAAGCCTAACCTTTTTATTTGTCGGCATGCGCATCAGATTCCAGTTGGGGAAATTGTTCTAGCAGTACTTTGAAGAGATGAGCACTAGTGTTTCACGAGGGTAAGTAGTTGGTGAAGTCTTCCGCAGTTTGGAGATATTGATTGTTATTGTGTTTTAGTAGCACCCGTCCCTATAATAGACTGTGTACATAGAATGAAATGTGTTTATTAAAGTTAAACCTTAGATTGTTGTTTTAGATGAATCAATTGTCAATGTATTTAGAAAGTTTTACATTAGTTGCTATTTCCAGATTCCAGGGTGTTGCATCAACCTGCATCGTAGGTGGAAGTAAGCATAGAAATCTTCAAAATGATTCAATAATGAATAGTTAATCCACTAAAAGGAAAAATTAAGCTTGTTTATCATCGTATGATTGAACCTTCTATATTAGCAAACTTACTATGTAAAAATTAGCAATCAAGAGAGTTCCTGATGCTCCTGTTGTGATGCACATGTAGCTCATCGTGTACAATGGTTTAAATAAAAGAACATTTGGGAGATATCACACAGGATGAATTTGTAATTTCCAAAAAGTCCAAAGGTATGTTACATCAAAGGATGTTAAGGTAAGAGATTATACCTATGACCATTAAAACATATCCCAAGATAAGAAGAGAGGAAGAACACATTAACCATATAATAATCCTTTCCATATAGCCCTATAATAAAGAAGAACACTTCAAAGTATCGTTAATTAAAAATTTATTCCAAAGCAATTCAGCTTCTGGATAGTGTACTGGGAGTGATAGGAAGTATCATAACTTATAATGCAATATAACATGTCCATACTACAACCTTAAGAAACATGTAATAACAACCATTAATGAACTGAAATTAAATGCATACAAGTACTCTTGTAACAAATATATATATATATATATATATATATATATATATAGTCACGATTTTCATATAGGAAGTTGACGTGAAATTAAATTAACATATGAAGCAGAAAATAACATTGGAATCAATTTCTAAAAGTAAAAGATCTATTATTATATTTAGGAATTAAGGGTGCGTTTGGTTTGTAGACTGGGTGGGACGAGACAAAAACTCATTGTTCGTCTGTCCCACGTTTGGCGTGACATGGGACAGGACAAAAATTCACTATCCCACGTTTGGCACGACATGGGACAGGGACAAAAACTGGACAAGGTGGGACAAAATGGGACAAAAAAGGGTATTTTATTGTTCCACCAAAATAGGTGGAACAACATGGGACAAAAGTGAGACAGAAACTAAAAATCACTGATCTACCGCCATTTAATATATAATCTTAATATGGTATTAGTCTTAAGGGTCACCACTACCCATCGTCGCTACTACCACCATCGGTGGCCACCAGTAGCCACCGTCGGCCACCTCTACCTATTTCTCCACCATAACAACCTCCTCCACCACCTCCACAACCATCGACACCACCACCACCATCGTCGACCACCTCTACTAACACCGATCACCACCACCTATGGACGTCACCACCATCGACGACCACCGGTAGCCACCACTAACCACCGTCGACCACTTCTACCTCTTCCTCCACTACCCAACAACTTCCTTCGCCACCTCCACAACCACCGCCCATCGCCACCTACACCGATCACCACAACCCATTGTCGCTACCACCTCCATCGATCACAAGAACCCATTGCTGCCGCCACCACCGACGCTCACCGCTAACCACCGTCGGTGACCTCCACCTCTTACTCTACTACAATAACCTCTATTACCACTGTCCACCGCCATCACCACTACCATCGTCGACCACCTATACCTCCACCACAACAACCTCCTCCTGTACCACCACTATCCACTATCTTTCACGTTCTTTACAACTATCGTCCTTCACCGGCCACCCATCGCCTTTATCTTTACCTGTCGCTGCAACTATGCATCCACCAATTCATTAAGATCTTCCAAATTGAATCAAATATTATATTTTCTTTATATAATCGGATTTTTTTGAACTACCATCAATTATTTCAGATTCTTCATTCAAATTTCCTACAATTGTTTTTGTATGTATTTATATGTATGAAAATTGTGTAAAAAAACAAAAAACATTTTTTAATTAAATTATTTAAAGATATACTTTATTTGTGTTATTTATAACTATTATATGACATATAAAATCATCAAACAACTTTTAGGGAAACTTGTCCAGTCCTGTCTTATCAAGTCCTAGTCGTACCAAACACAAGACAGACATTTGTCTTCTCCAGTCATGTACAATCCTGTCCTAGCCTTTTGTCCTGTCTTGTCCAGTCCTGTCCAGTCCCATCCAATCATGTTTGCGTACGAAATGCTACATAAGTAAACCAACCTTAATAGGCCATCTGGACCAAATGGAGCAAGGCACCAATCAGAGGCATTTTGTGGTAGGGGTCCATAATCTGGAGAATTGACACTGCATTCTTATAAACACTGGATAAATCAGTTGCACTAAGAACAGTAACAAATAAGAGTCTACAACATGGATGATATTAGAGAAAGAAGGACCCCTGTTCTCTTGTATACAAGACTTTTATATAGATGACTTTCACCAAGGAGGAGCCGATCAATCAAGCCAACTGCATTGCAAGGAGGTTCTAGACTACCCCTAACTCCATAGTATACCTATTGAATAAGTATATTACTAATATAGCTTTACAAGGTCCTGAAACCGATATGGAAATTAAGAAGATGATAGATAGTGTTGGAACTTGAAAAGACAGACTAAGACAAAAAAGTATATGATTCCTTTGACGGAAATAATATTATATACAAAACGCTTTGTCATACTATAATAAGTCTTTCACAAGGACTATGAAAAGTGAAGCCTCTTGGTAACAAACAGATTGCATGGGATCCTTTGTGGTATCTTACCTTCTCAATTATGTGTATATGGGTAGGCGGATACCATGTGGTAACAGTCAACCTAAGTTTCATAAGAATTAGCTTGCAAACCTTTTGATCATTGATCTGTGAAACTATAGACTTTTCAACAGTATCAACTTCAACACAGACCAAAATGAGTCAACATTTGCAGTCTTAATGTTATCACCCATGTAAACTTGTAGCTACTAAACGGTCCCCCATCCCCCCGAGGTGCGGGAACACTCATTAGGTGCTGATATGATGTGAGTAAAGGACTACATGTAGCAACTTCAAGCCACTTGCTGATAAATTGTCTAAATCAGCCCTCAATGTTGCCATTGGACACTTTATGGACTTGTGATAGTGATTTTATACACCTTAGGACATGTGATAAATTAGGCCAAAAAGCAAGTATACAAAATGGCTTAATATCGTCTCTTAAGTAATAAAGTGGTAAAATACCAGATATCGTCCACAGGGATTGTAGTAAAAGTACAATAAAAGTATAATGAAAGAAATAATTTCAAATGGCGATTTTAAAGACTTTATTTTGGTTTGGGTTAGAACTTGATGAAATTATGAGAGAATAAATCAAGCAAGGGTGTAAGACACTTTTGGTGGGACTTAAACACAAATTCCAGCAGACCAATGTTGTGGCAATGCTACAACATTGTTCTGCAACACTTTGTTCCACCATTTGTTTTGAGGGTATTCCTTTCGGATTTTAACCATTGTACCAACATCTGTCTTTAAAACATGTATATTTCTATACAATACCAAGACCAAAGAAGTAGTAACAAATGATGTCCTAAAAACATATGAACCAACAAATCTCTTTGTTAAAAATCACCCTTTCGGGACGATTCCCATATCATCCAAGTTGGTGTGTTCCAAATGGCTCATTTCTGAGTCCATTACACTTTAACACCTTGACTAGTGACCAACCCGTCGAGAATAAATCAATTTGGAAAATATAGATAACAAATTTCTTTATTAGTAACTCTTTCAAGTCTACTTTCCATATCATTCAAAGTGACGTGCTTATCAATGGCTTATTTCTAAGTCCATGGCACTTTAACACTTTTCAAGTGATCAATTCGTCAAGAAGTGTCATTGATTTTATAAAACTTGTAATGAAATAGTGGAACATTGTTATTGCAAAACAACGTTCAATTTCCTTTGGTTTAAAATCCTACCTTTTAGTCTCTTAGCCTAGACACAATCTTCATATCTATCTGCCATTTCTCCCCAGCCTCCTTCATGATCACATCCCCTATGTACTGTTGAACCTTTCTCCCAAAAAGTAGTTGAGTGAGTAGCCCTGGGAAACACAACGTTCCCTTTGCTCTACTGGAACAGAACTTGATTACCTTAAAGATTACTTCCCCAAAGTTGACACTCCTATCTGTTACCATATAAAAACGCAAAAGCATTATCTCCACTATGATGGAGGTGTCATGAGTTGTGGGTGATAGAGAATGCCTTACAAAATTTACCCAGACATTTGCATCAACAAACAGATACTGGGACCTGAAGCTTCTTTTCATTAGGTTGGAATGAGGCTCCCACCCTTGCCCTAGTTGTCCTAAAACAACTACATCCTCAGCCAAATCATCCTCAAATGCAGTTTGCATAAGGCCCTCATACTCTATGTTTTTGGGATTAGGCAATCCCAAGAGTCTGTTAATCTTTTTGGCTGAGAATGAGACCATTCTGTCTTTCACCCTCACTCTAGTCTCCTTAGAAACACATACCTTAATATAAAACTCCCTCAAAAGGGCCATGTTGTAAGAAGTAGGGATCTCACAGAGCTTGTGGATGTTGTGGGCCTCTACTAGTTGTCTGATGAAATGGAACTCAGAGATGCTACAGGTGTCAAATCCTTTGTCAACAAGGCCAACTTTGTGCTCAAATCTTGCTAGCATCTACTGGTCCTTGACACTACTGAAACCATCCAGAGGTAGTTCACATGGGTTGTTTTATTCTATTTTGAATGCTGCAACATTAGACCTGGTCCTCCTTGGGGGTGAGTGGACAAGGGGTATTTCATCCTGAGCTTTATGGCTCTCAACACTGGGCTTAGAAGGCTTCTTCATCTTTTTGGAGGTTTTAGAAGTCTCTTCCCTAGACAATTTGGTCACAGAAGCGAATCTCCTTTTTGTAAAAAACCTCTTTTTTCTTCTTTTGAAAATAGTGAAAGTTGGTTCATCACTCTGGGCTTGAAAGGCCTCATTGAGACTAGGGATGACCTCCTCATCCTGCCTATCCCCTGTTCCCGTTATCTCCTCTACCCCAAGATATTCTAAAATCTCATCCACCCTTTCAAGATCTGGGTTTTGGGGGTTTTGGGTTTTCCCACAGTAACTTGAATAGGGGCCTCCACAACCTACGGTAATCGATAGATTATATCAGGGTTCATGTGGAGGGTAACATCATCCTCTTATTCTGTGAGGGGGTTTACTAAACCTTCAGGTGGAGGAGAAACAGGGGAAGGGATCGATACCAGTGGTTCTTCAGTGGTGGGCTCGACTGTGGATTCAACAGTGGCATCCATCGGGTCATTCGTCGATTGTGTTGCTGCAGGTGCTTCTACAGGAGCATCACTGGTTGCTAGTTCAGTGTGAGCATCGACTTCCATTGGTTGTGGGTCAGTGGTCGGAGCTGCTTCAGTCGATGGTTCACTGCCTTCCTCGACGTTCGTCTTCTGCTCCGACGAGGGGTAAAATCGGCATCAGTTCTCATCGTTGTCCTCTTGACTCGTGCCATTGTTCTTCTTTGGATCAATTGGATTGTGAGTGAAGGAGATTTGGTTCTGTGATGGTGGTTATCGAGAGGGAACCGTAGGAGGGAAGTTAGAGGTGAAGTGGGTTTATGTAAAATGGAAGAGAATGGGAAAGTGGGTTTTGTGAAAACAATAATTTGGATTTGAAAAAAAAATGATTAAATTGAGTTTAATCTTATCATGAGATACATCAATTTTTTTTAAAACAAATTGGACAAGGACCAAAGGTTTCAATTTGAGATTTCTTAGAAAAGCAAACAAATCCCACAAGTACAATGATGGTTTTGCTTTTTCAAAAGTAGAAAAGACTTTCACTTTTTCACATATGTGGAATGACATCACTTTGTACTAAACTGAGTGTCCCAATTAATGTGCAATCAAGATGAACAACAAAATTTAATTCCAAATTCCATAATATTTTAATAAAATCTCACACATTACAAAATGCTCTCAAAGTGAAATATTTCTCTCTACAAATGTACTTCTCTCAAAGTTACTTGTCTAGGTGCTACAAGATTACAAGAAAACAAAAACTTTTATACCTACATGCTTACAAAGACAAAACTAACAAAACAAACACTTTGACTTTGATTTATTACAAAGACTTTGACTTTCCTTTATTATGCTTGACTTTCACTTTTGCTTTAAGATGCTTGGACTTGAGCTTTTACTTTAAAGCTTCATGATCTTGGATCCAACATAAATGTGCACTAACAATCTACCCCTTTGGATTCAAGATCATCTCCAAAAAGAATAAGCATTGAAGCTCCCCCTTTGATTCATAAACAATTGATCTCCACATTTGGATAAACAAAAACGAATTTCAGCAATCGCGAACAATCTTCTTCTTTGAATGATCTTGACATATTCAATTTCTCACTTTGTCATATTCATAAAGATAGGCATTTCATCTCCCCTTTCTTTAAACTGTCTTCAAACTTTCTGTAATCTCCCCAAAGTCTGTGATTATCTTCTTCAATAATCTTTAACAATCTTCCCCAAGATAATAAAAACCTCTTTTAGACTTCAGAAAAGAAATTATCTTCGGATTCAACTCACTTTTGTTCTAGACAAAAATCTTCAAAGAAAATTTCAACACATTTTCATCAAGCTTTCAGAATTCCTTGAACTTTCTTTATTATTCTGACCATTCTCCCCATAACTCGGACAATAAATCTTTCAAATTTTGTCATTTCTTGATCCTCTCATTTCTTGAGTATAATTCTCTCCCATATTCCAAACATGTAACTTCCTCAAATTCAAACATTTCTTGATCATCTTCCCCCTTTTTGATGATGCAACATAGAAATCATCAAAACTTCTTCAAGAAATGTCATGAATCTTTTTCTGACCACTGATCTTTCCAAAATGAGCTTCTGAACATTCGTCAATTCATAATATATTCATCCGAATCTTTGCACATTCAAACAAATAAGAATGTAACCCTAAATCAACAAATGAATCAGTTAAGATGCTTGTAAGCAACACGAAGCCACTTAGTACAACGGATGTACTGTACAAGGAGTTTTATTGATGATCACTCCCTAGGTCTTCCATTCAATCATCGAATAAGACAAGATTATTCTATAAACGTTCCGTCAGAAAAATGAATTTTCTGTGTGTTCGTGCTTGTGTATGAAAGAATTTAAGCATGATTGTTTAATAAGGCTCAAAATGTGTAAACCATTGAGATAACAATAGTAATACACGGACTCAAGTGTGCATGATCGAACTGCGAAGGTGGGGCAGACTTCCTTCTTTTTTAATATCCACATCTCCCAAATGAAGACGAGATAGATTATGTGTTGCGTCCCCAAGAAAATTAAAACATTTCTTTGTTGAGAAAGAAATGAGTAGCTGGTGGGGTTTAAGAAATAGTTGACATGGGCTCACTACCTATTTTAATGATGTTCATGAAAGAATTGTGAACAACAGTAATGTTGTTGCCCGACTCAGAAAAAGTTTGGTGCAGAGTTTGATATTCTTTTACTCTGATCTCTCACCCTCTTTCTTTTTATCATTTGAGCTCACTTCTAACCAATCTCTCTTTTCATTTTACCTCATCACACACCCACACTCAGATATTGACCCCTCGCTTCTCGATCACTCAATATAACTTCTTGGGTAGGAAACACTAGTTATCGTGAATCCATAGAAGTTCATTAAAATCTCACACAATTCCCATGTATATTGTCCTAAAAGCAAAATGTTGCGCAATTGGTTTAACCTTTTCAGTTAAATCACCGTATGAAATACATGTCAGATATTTGTATGCTCATGAAGATAATCATGAAGATTTGAGCATTTTAATCATGGAAGATTTTCTCATAACAAGATTTGAGCATTTTAATCATGTCTGACAATGTATCGAAAAGAACAAAATTGAATGATTTACTAATAAAAACTTAGGTCATGAAAAATTAGATGTTGTCTATATGAAGCAAATATAGACATTCTTGAAAGAAACGTTTTGAATGAATCAACGCTCAACAAACTCTGAATTTCAAATGAGGTGTCTTACCATCGAAAAATATTTTCAATTTGAGACATGGTAAGAACATAATCAATAAAGTACTTAAACCGGTGTGTATGAATACTTGACAGTATATGGAAAAGATAATACACAAGTATTTATCTTTGAAAACACACGGATAGTTAGTCAAGAAAGCTCATAAGAATGGAAACATTTAAAAATCACACTTCTAAATCTATGAAATCATTTTAAGAATTGAGAAGTGGTTTGAACATTTAGAAACATGTTTTCATGTCTGAAAGTTGTCCATCTTTCAAACATAATGAGATTAAGATTAGAATATGCCTTACGCTCATCATTAATCTCATAAAGTCAGCTTCAAAGTCATGATTGAAATGATCATGTAAGATCCCCCTCAAAATCTGCAAATTGTCAAAAATCATCAAAGCAACGAAGTCTTATTGAAAACAAAACATTTATTGAAAATAAAAAAAACATGAAAGCAATAAAACTTGTTAAGAACGATATCTGATCTGAAATAATCATAAATCAAAGTCCTTACTCCCCCTAAAAATAGGCATCACAAAATTTTTTTGTCAATACAAACTATACGCAATAAGTTCTATAACTCCCCCTCGAATATATATCATCTAAACTTTGTGTCACACTCCCCTTGAAACCATGAGCAAAACCTTTCAGTGCATATATCGTTCAGATTAAAAATAAAGAAATGAAGAAAAATAACAAAAATAAATTGTACTAGGTAACTACAGATTATGTCTTGAGGTTTAACATGCCAAGTTTCGAAATGAGAAAATTAAATCTCTTTTCGTCCAATGGCTTGGTAAACAAATCAACAAGTTGATAATATGTGTTTACAAAGTAAAGTTCAATTGTACATTTTTCAACATTATCTTTGATAAAATGATATCGCACATCTATATGTTTGGTCTTTGTGTGCTGAACAGGATTAGCTGATATGGCTATGGCGCTCTTCGAATCACAATATATAGGAATCTTGTTGAACTGGAAACCATAGTCTCGAAGCTGTGTCCTCATCCATAAAACTTGAGAGCAGCAACTGGCAATAACTACATAATCTGCTTCAGTAGTTGAAGTGGAAACACATAGTTGTTTATTTGACGCCCAACTTATGAGCTTGTCTCCAAGAAATTGAATGTGACCCGATGTGCTTTTCCTATCTAACATACAACCTGCATGATCTGCGTCTGAATACACTGTTAGCTCAAAACCTGTATCTTTAGGATACCACAAACCAAGATCTGCAGTCCCCTTCAGATATCTAAATATCTGCTTTACAGCCGACATATGGGATTCTTTAGGCGAAGCTTGATATCTAGCGCAGAAGCATGTAGAGAACATAATATCCGGTCTACTCACCGTTAAGTACATTAAAGAACCTATCATTCCTCTGTAAGTCCTAAGATCAATAGCTTTTCCCAAAAGATCAACTCCGATTTTAGTACCTGGTGCCATCGGGGTTGAAATTGGAGTACAATTTGACATATTAATTTTCTTTAAAATGTCAGCAATATACTTCGATTGATTTATAAAAATCCCCGTTGAAAATCGTCTAACTTGTAAATCGAGAAAGAAGTTCATCTCTCCCATCATACTTATTTGAAAACGTGACACCATAAGTGCATAAAAATTCTTACAGTACTTCGGGTTAGTTGAACCAAATATTATATCGTCCACATATATTTGAATTAAAATGATATCAACTTTCTCCCTTTTTATGAATAAGGTGGTGTCGATTTTACCTTTAGAAAATCTGGACTTGACAAGAAATTTAGATAACACGTCATACCAGGCTCGAGGGGCTTGTTTGAGTCCGTAAAGTGCTTTGTCTAGAATATAGACATGATCAGGTTTTTCCGCACTTACGAATCCTTCAGGTTGAGAAACGTACACCTCTTCTTTTAACAATCTATTCCAAAAAGGCTGTCTTGACATCCATCTGATAGACCGTAAAATTCTTATGTGCAGCATAGGCTAGGAACATCCTAATTGGCTCAATATGTGCAACTGGTGCATACGTCTTATCATAATCAATGCCTTCCTCTTGTCTGTATCCCTTGGCTACAAGTCTTGCTTTATTTCGAATCACAACACCATCCTCATCCTTTTTATTTTTGAATACCCACTTGGTGCCAATGATTATCTTTCCTTCAGGTCGGGGCACCAATCGCCAGACTTTAAGCGCTTCAAATTGGTTGAACTCTTCTTGCATGGCTATAATCCAATCTGGATAACAAAGAGCTTCTGAAACTTTTGTCGGTTCTATTTTGCTTAGGAACGAATCATACAAACATTCATTTGCTGTAGACCTAGTTTGCACCAGTTTTGAAGGATCTCTAATAATTTGATGTACCGGGTGCTCTTTGGTCCACTAATATACATGAGGGAGTGGTATAAAAGTAGATTGATCATGTTGACCATCTAGATATCCAGTATGTTCTTCTTGTTGGGGTTCAGTTGAAGTAACTGGTGCAGAAGATTCAATTGATTGGACATTTGATGTCTTTTGGATAGGCATGACAATACATCCAACTGAATGTGCAACTTCTAGCTCAGCTGTTTCATTTGCAACTTCAACTGATTGAGAAGGTGTTTGAACTATAGTTTCTTCTTGAATAAGAGAATTTGATTCAGTTGATACATTTGAAGTGAGTGGATGATGATTGCTTGAATCTTCTGATCTGTCAATCACAACAGGTTTAGTCATTTTTGAACCAAAAAACTCATCATAAAAATGTTCAAACAATAAATCTAATTTTGTTAAATGAGACATAGATGTTGACGCTTTATCAGAATTAGAAACATTAACAACAGGTTATGGACTGATGTGTCCAAAAGCTAATACTCCTGTTATCACGGGTTCTGAACTGATTTGATCAGAAGCCATTTCTTCATCAAATGTGACATTGACGCTCTCAACCACAAATCTTTGATTTCTTCAGATAAACTCTGATGCCGCAGATGTTTGAGAATATCCAATGAAAATGCCTTCATCAGCCTTGGGACTGAACTTGTTCAAGTTCTCTTTATCATTCAGCACAAAACACCTGCATCTAAAGATGTGAAAATGTTTAATGCTAGGAATTCTATTATTTATCAAAGCATATGGAGTTTTACCAAACCGACGATGAATGATTGATCAGTTTTGAGTATAACATGCAGTTGAGACAGCTTCGACCCACAAAAATAAAGGTAGATCAAACTGGCTCAACATTGTTTGTGTAGCCTTAACAAGAGTCCGATTTCATCGTTCAACCACCCCATTTTGTTCAGGCGTTCTGGCAGCAGAAAACTGATGAGTTATCCCGACCGATTCGAGATAATCGCCAACTGTTTTGTTCTTGAATTCTATGCCATTATCAATTCTAAGAAGCTTAACTGTCTTCTGCAAGTTCACTTGAACGGTCTTTAGGAATGAGATGATGACATCGGGCGTCTCATCTTTCGATCTTAGAAATTTGACCCAAGTGTATCTTGAAAAATCATCCACAATCACTAAGACGTATTTCTTGCCGTTTATGCTTTGCGTTCGCATTGGACCACAAAGATCCATATGCATCAACTCTAAATGATTACTTGTGCTGGGTTCAGGCTTAGGATTGTGAGGGGCTCTTTTCATCTTACCTTTCTCACATGCGTCACACAGATGTTCCTTTTCGTATTTCATCTCTGGAAGTCCTCTTAACAAATTTCCAGTCACCAACTTGTTAATGTATCTGAAGTTGAGATGAGATAGCCTTCTATGCCATAACCAACTATGTTGCATAGAGGCTTTAGAAAGTAGACACACCGCATTATCAGTCTTGAGATTTGACAGATTGATCATGTAGAGGTTTGACTTTCGAGTCCCGACCAAGAGTTCTTTGCCATTTTCAGTTCTAAAACAACATCTCTTGGCCTTGAAATTTACCTCTAAATCCCTGTCACAACTCTGACCAATACTGAACAGATTGTGTTCTAATCCTTCAACATAACTCACCTTCTTTATCGTTAAGTTCTCTTGCACAACATCTCCGTATCCCAAGATTGGTGAAAACTGGTCATTTCCAAATCTTACGTTGCCGCAGCATTTCTCTGTATAATTAGATAAAATATCTTTTTGCCCTATCATATGCTTGGAACAACCTGAATCCAAGTACCACATATGACGGGTTTGCACAAGAGAAATTAGACAACAACAGGTTTAGGTACCCATGTATAAATGGGTCCTTTCGTGTTAACACAAGATTTTGGCACCCATTTGAATTTGGGTCCTCTCTGTTTTTCAAAAACATTAGAATGATGTATATAATAAGTACCAAACCAACAATCAGAATATTGTTGAGTCACAAAATCATTTCGACCATATGTGGAAAACTGAGTAGTAGACGGAGATAATTGGATCAATTGCTTTATTGAGTAAGTCTTGTAAGGAGTTACAAGTTTTATTTTATGAAAAGCAACTTGACCAATTACATCAGGAAAACTACCAGAAGTCCTATTACACTTTGAATCAGAAAATGATTTTGTAGTCTTTTCAATCTTCCTTTTTTTGTCTCCATTCCAATCTCGCTTTAGACTTTTTCCATTTCAATTTTGAAACACAAGATTTAACTTTGTTAGAAACATGAGATTTAAGAATTTGTGTTTTCATGTGCTTACCTGTGTTGCTCCGTTTCTGTGAGCGCCTTTTCTTTTGTTTCTTACCTTTAGAATAATAGGTACTCAGAGGAACTGAATCATCAACCTTAGTTGATGTTTCTCCTTTTTCAAAAACACTAGGTAAAGTGACATTATTAATCACAAAAGAAGTATGATTTGGAAGAGTAGCATTGAAATCAAATTTATCAACACTTTCATCTAAACAACCATCATAATTTAATCATTTTCAACTGCAAACAAGTCATCAACATCATCATCAAACTGTTGTGCCTTGGAAGAATTTTAAAAGTTAAAATCATTTGTCTTTTTAGAACACTTATTTTGAGAAGACATTTTAGCACAATCTAAAGATATAGGATTAGTAAAAAAATTTCCCATGAAAATTTTACAAGATGGTGCATCTGAATCAGTGGAGTTGTTTTCACAAACTCTTTCTGATTCAGATTTATCAGTTGTAACTTCAGATTTGAAACTAGTGTTCATCATGACAGTAGAAAACACAATCTTTTCAAGATCAACCAAAATTATTTCTTCCGCTAAGATGTTTTCAAGCTTAGAAATTTTGCTTTCCAAGACGAGTGGAGGAACATAAATCTTTGCTTTAACAGGTTTTGCCTCCATCTCCTCAGTAGAATAGCTTTGTAAATAATCATTTGACAAAAACTTTGGTTGCTTAGAAAGATAACTATCATTCAGCTTTTTATAGCAAAATGGTAGTTGCATTTTTGTTGTGTTCTTTCTGTTCTCATCTTCTTTAGCCTCAACCTCATCAGATGATTTTGTAACAAGTTTGGGTTTCAAATGAGGATTTTTGTCAGCCACTTGTAAGAAATTAAAATTAAATAAAGTTGGCTACTTTCGAATAGCTTTATTCAAATAATGTGGGTTATCGTAACCAATACCCCAATTATCTTTGAAATCAGTAACGTCTTTTGGTTTGTTTAGATAAATGGTTTGATCCTTTTGACCTCGAGCATAAAGCTTGTCTTCCAAACCATTAATCTTTTTCTGCAAATTTTTATTATCAATCTGCAAATTGTGAACTGTTAAAATAAACTCTTGTTTCTCACGATCAGATTATTAAGCTTAGAAACTGTTTCAGAAATTTGAGTTTCAAAACAAGCTTTTTGTTTTTCAAAAACAGTAGCAGATTTGTTCAAAGAGTCAATCAAGTTTTTGTTCCCAGCAATTTCCTTGTTGAGATCAAAAATTGTTTCACGCTTTTTCACAACTCTGCTTTTCTCCTTTTTGAGCTTAACTTGTAAGTCTTGAAAGCTCAATCATCATGGTTTCCATTTGTTTTAAAAAATCAGATTCAGTAAAATTATTTACCCCTTCGGAAGTCTCTTCATTCTGACGAAGTGTTTCATAAACATCATGTAGCGGGATTTCACTGAGATCTTTCATCTGTTTCATTCTTCTTGTATGTTTTTTCCACTCAGGTTGCAATACGCTCAGAAACTTCACATTGTTTTCAATATGCTTCTTTTTCACTTTGTTATTTGCTAGTTCATTCAACAGAGAAACAAACCTCTCATATGTCTCTTCCAAGCTTTCACTAGATTTGGCTTTGAACTCTTCATATTTATTGATACAGTTGGCTACTTTCATCTGATTACCAACTTTTGAGCCCATCATCATCCTTTTCAACTGATCCCACATTTTCTTCGCAGTAGCCTTGTAACTATCAATCTTGATGTAGATTTCATTTGGTATACTCTGTAAAAGTAGAGATCTAGCCTGTTTGTCTGCCTTGTACCATTCTTTCTCTTCTTCAGAATATTGAGAGATATCCTCTGGAACCATCTATGTCCTTTGTTCTCTTGGTTGATTTCCATCTCCACTGTCAGATGATTCATCATCAGGAATTTCCATAGTGAGAGGAATCATTGGACCTTCCTCAATAAAAATCTTAATGTTGTCACCATTTGCATGTCTGTCAATGAAATCTAGAAACCTGTCTTTCCATTGCTCATATTCTCCTTTGAATAGTACAGGTGGTTTGACATCAGTTTCTATAGCAAGAGCATCCTTTAAAGTCATCTTGAAACTTACCCTGATCTTTAAACACAGAAACATAAATTTTTCAAAAATTATGAAAATAGCGAAAAATTGACTAAGTACAGAAGTCGCAGACCACAGAGAACTACTTGTCGCAAAACCCTATGAACCCACTTGTCGCAAACCGTTACACCAAAGAAGTGAAGAACTCGCAGAATGAAGCTTTCGAGTTCTTACTTGTCGCACGCTGAAGCTTGGGAGTTCTTACTTGTCGCACGTTGAAGCTTGCGAGTTCTACACTTAGAAAAAATTCAGATATTCAACTTGTCGCAATGCGTACGAGTTCTATACTTAGAAAAATATCGATCAAACAACTTGTCGCAAACACTTGTCGTAAGATTTGTCTTGAGAGTTCTTGAACTTGACGCAGACCGAAGACTATGAACAGTAACTTGTCGCAGATAGTGGTTTGCGAGTTCTTGGTTGTCGCAAACTGAAGGATGCAAATTCTATAACTTATCGCAGGTCGAGCTCTGCGAGTTCTTGCCTTAGAAAAATTTCAACCAACAAAAGATCAAGAAGCTTGCGAGTTCTTCAGAATTCATACACAAGAGTCTGCGAGTTCTTTAGATGAACCTTGCGACTTCTCTGAATCTTGCAAGTTCTTCAAGTATTTCGAATTTGAACCAACTTTTTAGCCTTAAATCCTTCAAACCTTTGCATTTCACCATGAAACTTTGTCAATTTGATCTCTAACACATTTCGAAAAGGTTACAATTGAACAATTACAAGCAAATCAACAAAATATTACAATTTGATCTAGACACAACACGTGTACAGTGTTCGAACCAAAAATTCAAACAAATCCAAAATTCACATAAACTTGTTGTGAATTAGATGAAATGCTTCAAAGAAAATGTGTTCTATGACACAAAACGAATACAATACGAGTGATTACAACTTAAAAACAACAAAAATGCATAAAATTGAAACTGGAACAGTAATCTGCGAGTTCTTGAAAAAATCGATCAAAAACACCAAAACTCTTGATTGATTCTCTGATTCTATGCTTGCTCTGATACCAATTGAGTGTCCCAATCAATGTGCAATCAAGATGAACAACAAGATTTAATTCCAAATTCCATAATATTGAAAGCAAATCTCACACATTACAAAGTGAAATATTTATCTCTCTACAAATGTACATCTCTCAAAGTTACTTGTCTAGGTGCTACAAGATTACAAGAAAACAAAAGATTTTATACCTACATGCTTATAATGTGACACCCCAAAATGGGGCAAATAAATTAATATAAAAAAATGTGAAACGGGTCCAATCATGTCAATTGGTGGAAGTGGGGAGTGAATAAAGGAGTTTATGTTTTTAATCGGACTAAAAACGAAAGAAAATGTCAGATTAGGGGTGAAAAATGTGAAGTTAGCGAAACTATTGAAGTCAGGGGGCCGAATGCCATTAACTTATAGTTCAGGGTTAGTTCAGACAACAACTCCCTCATTCCAGAGGATCCTGTTTTGTAAAAGGTACAAATCTGAAAAGTGAAAACGATGGGATGATGTAGAGCTTTTGAGGCTGTTTATTGGCTTCTATGGTCAAAGGAAAATGCCAAAATTTTTTGATTTAAGTAGAGAATACAACCAACTACATTTTTCGTTCAAATGGTTTCAAGAAAAACGGAGAAACGAGAGAGAAATCGAAACTCAAAGTTCTTACCCGAAATTTCGGTTTATCGTCGATTGTGGGTAAGATACTCAACCAAACCTCATGATTTTTATGTCTATAGCTTCGTTTTTAAGTCCTTTATCGAACCTTAGTAGTCTTATGTCTCAGATTTTAGTTTACAAGGTCCGATTTCGAGTTTTTCTACAGATTTTCGAGTTATATAAAAACCGAAACTTAAAATGTGAAAATGGGAATCGATACTTGATGGTGTTCGTTGATTCTTGTTCCTATGGTTGAGGAAAATCATTTTCTAGAGTTTTAGCAAAAAGAATCATCGAAAACCGACGAAAAACGACCGATTTAGCCACAAAAGTGTGCCGATGGTGCTGTTGGACATGGACGGCGACGGGACTGCTGTAGTCAATGTTGGGCTGCAGGTCTTGGGCCTAATTCTAGCTTTGGGTTGATTATGTTAAACTCCTATTTGGGTTAGATTTAAAAAAAAGGAAAGGGTCCAAATGCTTTTATTTATTAATCAGTTGGATCAATAAATCATAATAGGCCTAAGTGGATTAATCAATTCCACATTACATTAAGTTATAATTAGTTGGATTATGTTAATTACTTGATTTAGTTTCTAAATTAATTAATATATTAATTTAAATTATTATTTAATTAATATATTAATTTATTTTAGAATATTAATATTAACTAATTAATTAAATACTTATTTTCTAAAGAAGGTCGTTTATAATAAATCATTTAATTATTTAGATGATTTTTAGATTAAAGTGTCGTATTTGATTAAATATTATCGAGACGCTTTAATGCGGAGCAAATGATTTCTTAAAAAGATAAATCGATGTTAAGAATCGTTAGTAAGCATGAGACTTAAAGGTTTATTAAATTATTTTTGATGGTTTAATAATGTGATTAAAGCGTCGTTTTGGAGTTAATTATTTATTGAGACACTTTAATTTGGAGATATGGTTTTATATAATTATAAAATAATTATTTTGACGTTTTGGGACGTCGTTGCGTTTTAGACTTGGGTTTCACTAAAGTTAGTCGAGGTTGACCGAGTTGACCAAGGGTTTACTTTTATCTAGTTCAACCCAGAAGTATTTTAATGTTGAGATCAAAAGGAGATATTTGAGTCATTAAGAGACCCGATTTTTGGAGTTTGACTTTAGGCCGAGTCGGTTTGACCATAGTTGACCATATTTGACTTTTGGAGAAATTAAGTCATTAATCAGATATTACGATATAAAATGTGTAGGTTTTCAGTTGAGAGCTATCAGTAGCCGATCTACATGGAATCAGGTGAGTCCTCATGAGACTTACACTGGGATGCATACCTATGTACAAATTTATTTTCAGCATTATATGATTTATATGGTGATGCGTACTTATGCACGATGTTTCAGTTTACATACATAATGCAATATATTTTACATGTATGTTATTTATGATCAGTTGCATGCCATGTGTTTATTTTGTTTTCAAATAACTCTAGCATGTTATTTCATACTCAAGCTTTACGGACGATTTAAACGGGTGGGCATTTGACTAGTAAGTCACGGACAAGTGGCATGACCCAGTCAAGTGGGTGATCGAACACAACAAAAAGTTCAACCTAGGGCGTGCCAGAGACAAGTGGCACGACCCAGTCAAGTGGGTGATCGAACAGAACAGAAAGTTCAACCTAGGGCGTGTCAGAGACAAGTGGCACGACCCAGTCAAGTGAGTGATTTAATAGAATAGAAAGTTCAACCCAGGGCATGTCAGTGACAAAATGACCCTTATCCAACGAGACAGTTTATGAGATCTCTTTTCTTTCAGCGCTGCATGTTTTCAGAAAGTGCATACTATTTGATACAATGTTTTGAAGTTGATATGTATTATGTGAAATGATTTTATTCACGCAAACCATGAACTCACTAAGCTTTATAAGCTGACTATAGTATGCATCTCAGGGACAAAAAGTTTCAGGTTGGATAAAGGAAAAGAGCAGACATAGAGATTTGCCTGTTAGAATTCGCAAGTGGTCTTTCTGCGAAAGTTGAAAGATTCGTAGACCACTGTGCTCATGTTGTGTGCGAATCCCTAAGGATTCGCAGGCCACTTGATACTACATGTCAAGGTTTCGCAGGTTAAGTTTGCGAATTGTGGCTTCCAAATATTTAAAAATTGTTCTAAGTGTTGAATTCGCAGGTGTGAGAACTGCGAGAAGTGAAGGATTCGCAGATGTATGTCTTGCGAATTCTGAAGGATTCGCAGACATACATCTTGCGAAAGGCGAGGATTCGCATACAAGAGGCTTGCGAAAGTTAGAGAATTCGCAATGCAAGCCTCTGCGAATTGTGTTTTCAGCTTATGCTATCTTGCGAATTGTGCTTACATGTCTACAGGGATCTGCGAATTTTGGTTGTTTGCGAAAGTTGGTGAATATTTTGAGAATTATGACTGTTCTAAACCCATTTTCATACAAGTTTGCCCTGTTCCTGAGCTTTATACGCGAAATACATATGTGACAGCTGGTTGGTCACATATTCTTAGCAACTGATCTATATTTCACGAGTGCTCATGATCTGCAAAGTTTTTCAGATTCTGGATTTGATGATTTGATCTCTGCTTGGATTGAGTTAGCTGCCTGAGCATCTGCAATCATCAGTCTAGAAAGCTTCTTCAGTTGTTAGACCGTTGAGAGCACTTTATCATTCTTCTGACTTGATCACTCAGTAGTGTGAGCGACTGCAATCACTGTTCTGCACTTTGGTTGTGCTTCAGAATCCTGAGAGTTGATAATCATCCAGTTGATTTGTGAAGAAAGGAGTTCCGGATTTGATGACTCAGTATTCTGGAAACCAGTCAGAAAATGAGTACCTTTCATCAGTTGTTGAACATTGCTTGCTTTCTACCCTTGCATTATAGTGTTGCTACCGGATGCTACCGCCTGTATGCTTATCAGATGAAGCTCTTAAGCTGAATTCCTATTTCAACTCATGGTTCATAGACAAATTAGATGCTATAAACTGAAAGATGCACTTGGGTGTCACTCCATAATCCACACATATCATTCTTGTGGGCGTTAAGGAATGTGTTGGATTTACCAGAGGAAAAAGCTGTCTTTATGTACACTCAGTCGAGGTTATTGTCTACATCAGATCTGATATTTCAGTTGATACTTCGAGGATAAGAGGTACATTCTAGGGGGAGCAAGAGGAGCTTTGAAGTTTATGCAACACTCAGTTTTATAAAGAAATCAAAGGGGAGAGGAGCTGAAGCTAGAGCTGAAAAGATTATGATTACTTTACAAAACTTAGGGGGAGATTGTTAGAACATATTTTATGTTCTATTTTAGAAGTTTTATAAAGTAATTAATATTATTGTAATGGGCTTTGTATTGGGTTGGGCTTATAGTGTTTACAAGGGTTTATGGGGTATAAATAGAAATCATGTAATAGGTTTAGGTTAACCTTTTCAATTAATCAATTTCAGTCTTCTTCAATGTAGCCGCATACTGTTCTATTGCTCTCTTAGTTTAGATTTTATTGCTTTCAATAATTTACTGATTTCTATCTCCTTGATTCCTTGTTCATCTCTTAATCAAACCAATCATTGATCTCAATTGGACCTCACATTGCCTCATCTAAGTTTAATTTTATGTTCAGGCATCTATTAAGAATAAATATTGTAACGCAACTCGGTATGGGACGAGTTAGCATTTAAGTTACATATTTATTATTTTAAAGTCTTCCGCTGTAAACGGTTTTAATTTAGCCGTTATTTTGGAGTAATTTGGAGAATTGTTTTAGATTAAGTAACACTTGTGAAAAAAAATGGGTGTTACATATAAAGACAAAACTAACAAAACAAACACTTTGATTTATTACAAAGACTTTGACTTTCATTTATTATGCTTGACTTTGACTTTTGCTTTAAGAGGCTTTGACTTGAGCTTTGACTTTGAAACTTCATTATCTTGGATCCAACATAAATGTGCACTAACATAAACCTTAGTCTTAAAAAACTTTCCTTGTCCAGATCTGTTGTTTTTTCAATTTAAGCCCCCCAATTTTTATTTTTATTCAAAAATACCACATTTTCCACTCAAACTCAAATCTAGCCGTTTGTCAGAAACAAGGAACTGAATGCTACAACATTGGGATAGCATTCCAGGCTTTATCTTCTTTCCTGCTCTTGGCTGCAAAACTCAACTTTAAACAAAAAAACTACTCTATAAAAGCATTAACTAAAAAAAATCAAGAATATTTACAAACAAGTGTGGTCTTTGGGATGTCCACCATCCTTTGATGTTTTCAACAGGGTGTAGCAAGATCCACAGAGGAATGCTCTGGGATTGCTACAACATGATGATACAACTTAACCCTCTGGCCATTGACTTTGAACATAGTGTTGCTCTCAGGATTAATTAGGTCAAGTGCTCCATGTGGGTAAACTTTGTGGATGAGGAATCCTGACTATCTAGTCTTGAGCTTTCCTGGGAATAACCTTAACCTAGGATTAAACAAGAGAACCTTTTGGCCTGCATGAAATTCTCTATGATGGATCCTATTGTCACGCAATTTCTTTGTTTTCTCGATATAGAGCTTACCATTTTCATAGGACATTTGCCTATGTTCTTCCATCTCACATAATTGTAATTTCCTTTTGTTATCAGCAACATCCAAACACATGTTCAGTTCTTTGATAGCCGATTAGGCCTTGTGTTCTAGTTCTAAAAGAGGTGACAAGCCTTTCCAAAGACTAGATTGTACGGGGATATACCAATTGGTGTTTTAAAGGCAATCCGGTATGCCCATAAAGCATCATCTAACTTGAAAGCCCAATCCTTCCGGTTTAGCTTGACAACCTTTTCCAATATTCCCTTTATTTCTCTATTAGAGAGTTCAACTGATCCATTTGTCTGTAGGTGGTAGGTTGTTGCAATTATATGGTGAACATTATATTTTGCAAGAACTCCACGTAACAAGTTGTCCACAAAGTGGGTACCCTCATCACTAATTAGTGCCCTAGGGGTACCAAACCATGTGAAATTTTGTTTTTGGAGGACCTTGACAACAATTTTTACATCATTGGAAGCACAAACCAAGGCTTCCACCCATTTTGACACATAGTCTACAACAACAAGTATGTATTGACAATTTTTAGATGGTGGAAAAGGGTCCCATAAAATCAATTCCCCACACATCAAACAACTCTACTTCCAAGATCCCATTTAAAGGCAATTCATTCTTTTAAGAAATGGAACCACTTCTTTGACATTCATTGCACCTTTTTGAAAAGTTTTGGGCATCTTGGAAAAGATTGGACCAATAAAAACAAGATTGTAAAACTTTTGTTTCTGTTCTTTGACCTCCAAAATGTCCTCCATATGCAGATCGGTGGCAATGCTGTAGTATTGCTGCCACTTCAGTTTCTGGGATGCACCTTCTCATGATTTGATTTGTTCCAATTTTGAACAGAAAAAGGTCATCCAAAAGATAAAATTTGGCATCATGGAGAAGCTTTTTAAGCATATGGCCAGTAAGATCAGAAGGTTTGATGCCACAAGCCAAATAATTGGCTATGTCAGCATACCAAGGTATGGCTGAATGTTGTAGTATCAGGATTCTTTCATCAGGGAAGGTCTAAGTGATGTCCCCTTCCTCAAATTTCTTCTCATAGTGTTCTAGTTTGGACAAATGATCTACTACTTGGACGTCTACTCCCTTTCTGTCTACAATCTCTAGGTCAAACTCTTGTAACAACAAAACCTATCTTATCGTTTAACATCCTTTTTTGAGATCAAGTATTTGATTGCGGCATGATCAGTATGTATAATAACTTTTGTCCCCATGAAATATGATCTAAATCTCTCAAAGGCAAAAACTGTAACACCCTAAATTTTTTATCCTAATTGAAGAAGAGTGTTGAATTGGGTGAATCGGTAAAGGAAGAAACACATATGGTCGTCTCGGCTATAGTGCCATGTGGTTGTGACATTTGTCACAATAGCACCAATGGTACTAAGAGTATGGTCGTCTCGGTTATAGTGCCATGTGGTTGTGACATTTGTCACAATAGCACCAATGGTACTAAGAGTATGGTTGTCTCGGCTATAGTGCCATGTGGTTGTGACACCTGTCACAATAGCATCAATGGTACTGAAAGTGTGGTAGTCCCAGCTATAGTGCCATGCAGTTGTGAGTTGTGACATATGTCACAATAGCAACGGAGATTACCAAGTGGTTGGTCGTCTTAACAAATGTGCCATGTAATTATGTCAATGGTGTAACACCTATAATTTTTGGGTAAGTACTATTTCAAGTTAGTATAGGAATCGATCTTTTGATAGAAATAAAGGAAATGGGATTTTGGGATTAAATTCTAGATTTTATAGTCTTGATATATGAGGAATTCAATTACAAGAACAACGGTTCTTTCCGGAGCAAAAACGGATCTAAAACGAAGAAGTTATGGCCAAACAGCGGCCAGTACAAGTACGGCTAAAGTGCCTAGCGAAAGTGACAAGTGTCAATTTAGCTTGGCACTATTGCTGAGAGTATAAAACTCTCGGTACGTCTGGCACGAGAGTGCCTAGCGAAAGTGACATATGTCACTTTAGCCAGGCACTATCGCGCAGCGGGTCAGGAGGTTAAAAATCCGATTTTTTGGGGGTTTTCTTCATTTCCTCATATCTCCTTCACCATAACTCCATTTGAGACAATTTTTTTTGCTATGGATTCGTATTTGAGATCTTTTCAAGGTTAGACTGTTAGTTTTGGGAATATTCAAGAGTATTAGGTGGTAGATTGGAAGCAAATGTCAAGAGCTCATCATCATCATCACCTCCACCTTCAAGAAATTTGGGGTTTTCTAGGTTTTCACCAAAACCTAAGTGGTAAGTTTATCCTCTCTATTTCTAAACCTTATTAGGTGATATAAATACTTCATTGATGATTTCCTAGTTTTTGGTTTCTCTAATTTCGGTTTGGAAGATTTTGGAGGATTTAGGTCAAAATTTAGGATTTTGGCCAAAATGGAGATTTTGATGTAAAATGATTGGGGAACTATTCTAAAGGGTTGAATAAGTATATTTATGGTTGAAATTTGTAGATCTAGGTTTTGGAAGGATTTCGCTCATGGATTCAGATTTCTTCAAGAAAGCTCAAGTTGGGGTAAAATCTAGATTTAGCCTAAATCTAGCAAGGTGAATTGTTAGATCACAGATTTATTAGATTCAAGATCATCCAATCTGAAGATCTCAATCTGAAGCTAACGTTGAAAAGTCGCTCTCGATATTAAGTCTAATGTCCTTTGTAATAAATGTTAAAGTTTATTGTATTTTACTATTAGTCCTAAATATCTAATTAATAGATATTTAGTTTAGATATTATATTAGTTTAATTAATATCTAGATATTTAGTTTAAGTTTTAGATATTATGTTTGAGATATATAAGGTTATGAGATATTAATTATCTCACAACTTCTAATATCTCAAATCATCAGATATCGACTCAAGAACACATCAGAGAGAAAGTAAGCTTCAAAGTGTAAACAAATCAACCTCTATAATCCGCATTTGTAATCTAAACAGGTTGGTTTATCGTTTATGTTTGTTGTTTGATTTATCTTGTAACGATAAAAAACTCACAATTGGTATCAGAGCCTACACCAGATCAAAATCAAATTTTATAACTCACTGTGTTCTTCGTTTATTCAAGATCACTGTGACATCGATCAAAAACTCCAATTTGTGGTTGTTTTCGAAATCAAAGTGTTGTAAGTTGTTGTAGTTGGTAAGTCGATCAATCTGTCAAAGTTTGGGGCTATAATTCAAATTCTAGGTAGTTCAATTTGGGAGTTGCAGGGCCGATTTATCGAACAAGAAATGACACCGGGCGAAGTTTCTTACCGGGCGAAGTTTTGTACCGGTCCTTAATCCCGGTCAATACATCTTACCGGTTCAAGAAGTGTACCGGTCAAGAAAAATCAACTCCATACCGGTCCATAAACTACACCGGTCGAAAAGCTTTACCGGTCCATAAACTCATTACCGGTCGGTCACTACCGGTACAAGCCTACTACCGGTCCAAATTTACTTCCGGTCGACCCACTTTCCTCATATAGGTCCAAACAGTCTATCGGTTCCTTAGTACCGGTCGAGAATCTAATCTTTGTACCGGTCGATAATCTAACCTTTGTCCGGTCAAGGCATTGTTCCGGTCGAGGAAAACCATAGCCCGATCGAAGTAAAAGCATTAATACCGGTCCATATTACTTTACAGCTTACCGGTTCACATCATTCCCGGTCGAAGAAATTAAATAGCATACCGGTCCACTATTCATAAGTCACCAACTATTCTTAACCGGTCACTCTATACAACAAGGAACCGGTCATACTGTTCATCTGTTCAGCATCTTATCACGCAAAGTTGATTTTTGCGCCACCTTCATCTAGTGCAAACCTCCGTTTCGCGCCACTCACGTCTCGTGCAAACCTCCAGTTCGTGCGACCCGTTTCTCTCGCAAAACACCTTTTTGCGCCAGCCTCCTTGGTTAAATTTGGAAAATTTATTTCTGAATTTTTATCTGATTTTTATTTGCATTAACGATCATATCTGTCAAGTTCTCTAATCTTAACAGGATGTCATCCAGAGAAATTCTAGCTATCGGAACTGACACAAAGCCACCAATACTCTTCAGGGGAGAGTATGTGCAGTGGAAGGATCGGTTCATGGACTTTATTAAAAGACATGAGTTAGGTGAATTTATCAAGAAATCATTGGAGAGAGGAATTATGACAGTTCCAAGGAGAGTTTGTACTGTTGTGATGCAGAATGGAAAGAGAGAAGAAAAAGAGCTTCCATTACCACTTGATATGTTCAAAGACGAGCAAAGAAAAAGATATCAAGCTGACATCTTAGCCAAATCTTTTATTCTGCAAGGAATATCAGAGGAGATTTCAAATGAGATCTTCTTTACACTAGAACGCGAAGAGGCTACAGGATAGCTGTTATGGGAACATATTGCAAAGATTATGATAGATTCATATATGTCATCAAGAGTTAAGGTTTTGGAAGCTGAGAACACTGAGTTTCAAAAGAAAATATCAGAGTTTGAGAAGAAGTTCTCAGATCTTTCCAAGAAGAGTATTGAAGAGAAGAAGATGCTTCAACTTAAATGTATAACGCTTTCTCAACAAGTTAGTAACTTTGAGAAAGTAATCATTTTAGAAAAAGATCAGTTTGCCAAAGAGAAGAAGGCATTTGATCAGAAGAATGCTGGATACTTAAAACAAATATCAGATGGAAGAAAGGGTGCAAAGAAGGAATTTGAAGAAGAAAGAAGCACCTTTGAAGCTGCAATTAGGAAGCTTAATGCAAAGCTATCTGAACTTTCTAAAAATGCACAGAAAGAGAAGAAGAAGAAGTGTGAGCTTGAGACGAAGATTGACCTTCTCGTCAAAGAAAGAAACAGTTATTCTTCAAAGGTCAACGAGCTTGAAAAGATTATTTCAATGGTGGTGGTGACTGAGCGCAAGACTCCAGAGTCAATTGTCCACTCACCTATATATGATTCAGCTGATTCGGAATGCTCATTCAAGTCAGCTGCAAGTTCAACATTCAAACCTATTTCTTTAAAAAGGTCAGTTCAATCTTCTAATCAGATTCGTAGTTCTAACCTTTTCTATGATAGAAATATAGATGGTTCAGGTACACATCGAAGGAGAAGATGCTACAAAGAAGCTGAACTGGTCTGGAACAGGAAACCAGTTGAAGAAAAGAAGGAATATGAGCTTAAATGTAAGAACTCATGTGTACATACGCCTAATGCCAAGAAGAACAATGCGCATAAAGGTAAACCTGATTTTGTTTACTCAAGAGATAAATTAATCAGTTTGTCAGGTAAGAAATTCTATTGTTCTTATTGTCGTACATATGATCCTGTTCACAAGAGGAGTGACCATTACTGGTATGGTTCTTGCTCAGTTACCCCCACAAGAACTGCAACTAACATTCATGGACCTAAATACCAGTGGGTACCAAAGAAGGATAATGATTCTGTGTTGCAGGCACCTACTGTCAAGGGGGAGTAGGAGAGAAAGAGGTTCTTGAATACAATAGTTCAGGACTCGTACTTCAATGATCAAAAGACCTTACTCCTGTGCTGATATGAGATTGTACTTCAATACTCGAATGAGGAAATCAACCTTCAAGGGGGAGTACATACTTTTCTGAAATTGTATGCATATCTTTTACAACTGATAATGTACTGATGCATAATTTCAGGGGGAGTAAAAAGGTGATGACTTCTGATTATTTCTGATCAGAACTCGTACTTTCATAGTTTTACTGCTTTTTGTCTTTTCAATTTAAGTAAATAAATTTTTCTTTGACTAAGACATAAGACTTTTGCAGTTTTTGAGAGATGCTTACAAGATCATATTTTTATGAATTTTAAGCTTAGTTTCATGAGATGTACGATTGCACTCAAAAGGTATCATTCGTTATCTTCATCTCAAATATGGTTGAACAGTGGACAACTTTCAATCATAGAAAACATTGTTTTTAAATGTTCAAACCACTTCCCGAATCTTAAACCGATTTCATGAATTGGAAGTGTGACTTTAAATGTTTTCAAGATCTACATTGTGCTTTAACTGAAATAGTTAAACCATATTGAGCATCATGTACATCATAGGAAAACATGACTTGATTGTGCTAGGAATTAACACAACTTCAATGGAATCACCTTAACCAGTGATTTCAACCCACGAAGTTAATCCATAGTGATTGAGTGTGAGAAGTCAAAAGAAATGAGTGTGTCAAACAGAGAAAGAAAGTTTGGTTAGAGTGAGCTTAACGTTTAAAAGAAAGAGGGTGTGAGAACAGAGTTAAAAGAATATCAGAACTCTGCACCAACTTTTTCTGAGCCGGGCAGCCATAATTCTAGTGTTTCACATTTCTTTGGTGAACATTATTGAAACAGGCAACTAGCCCATGCCAACTCTTGATCAAACTTCACCATCTACTCATTTTCTTCTTAAAAGGAAAGTGTTTCACATTTTTAAAGGGGATGCAACACATTTGCTATCTGATTTTCATTTGGAAAATATGGATATTAAAAAGAAGGAAGTCTGCCCCACCTTCGCACTTCAATCATGCACATTGAGTCTGTGTTTAACTTACTGTTGTCTCAGTGGTTTACACAATTTTGAGCCTATAAGCAATCATCCGTGCTAAATTCTTTCTATCACAAGCACGAACACACAAGAAATTTTTTTCTTTGTCATAACGTTTATAGAAATTGCCTTTGTGGTGTTTCGATGATTGAATGGAAGCCCTGGAGGAGTGAACATCAAAAAGCTCCTTTACGATGTGTATTCGTTACATAGAGTGACTTAGTGTTACTGACAGGCATTTTAACTGATTCATTTGTTGATTCAGGCGTTACACGATTATTTTGTCTGGATTTGCAAAGATCTGGATGAATATCTTTTGAATTGACGGATAAGAGGCTCCTGATGAAATACATTTCTTGTTATATGTTTTGATGAAGTCGTTGCACTTTTCATCAAAAAGGGGGAGAAGAGCCTACCAAGAAATGTGAAAGATCAAAGGTTTAGAGAACTCTTCCAACTATTCTGAAGATAGAGAAGAGAAGAGCTAACCAAGAAAAGATTCTTCAAAGTATTCTAAAGACATGCTGATATGAGAGAAAAATTCTTTGAAGATACTTTGCTAAAGCATTCTGAGCTAAACCTGGAGAATATTACAAATTGAAGAGAGAAAGAGATTGCATCTTCTGAGCTGAAAGAGAAGACCAGATTGCTAAATCATTTTAGTAATGATCTTGATCCAAAGGGGGAGATTGTTAGATCACATATTTATTGGATTCAAGATCATCCAATCTGAAGATCGCAATCTGAAGCTAACGTTGAAAAGTCGCTCTCGATATTAAGTCTAATGTCCTTTGTAATAAATGTTAAAGTTTATTGTATTTTACTATTAGTCCTAAATATCTAATTAATAGATATTTAGTTTAGATATTATATTAGTTTAATTAATATCTAGATATTTAGTTTAAGTTTTAGATATTATGTTTGAGATATATAAGGTTATGAGATATTAATTATCTCACAACTTCTAATATCTCAAATCATCAGATATCGACTCAAGAACACATCAGAGAGAAAGTAAGCTTCAAAGTGTAAACAAATCAACCTCTATAATCCGCATTTGTAATCTAAACAGGTTGGTTTATCGTTTATGTTTGTTGTTTGATTTATCTTGTAACGATAAAAAACTCACATGAGTTCAAGTTGATTTGTGAAAACGTTGTACATGCCAAAATGTCCATTTTAAAGTGTTTATGTGTGTTTACATGAAACTATGAACTATGAGTTATTTGGTAACTTTTGATTATTTGAAGTGTTTAGCTTCAGAAACTTTGTAAAACACCCACATTTGGGATTTTTGGGCATTCTGATAAATAAGTCATAAATGAAGGTGTTTTAATAATTTATTCATAAATGAAGATTATTTGGGTCAAAATACACTTTTAGTGTTTGTTGGAAATGTGCATCATTTATGTAATGGGACGTTTTGAAGGAACAAATGTGTGAGTCCTTTGATTTTGGTTATTCCCGACTTTGGGAGCATTTTAGAATTAGTAAACCTTTTAATTTTGGGCTGAAGGCCAATTGTGAGTTGAGAGACAAAGATTTTTGGGAAAAGGCGTATTTTGGTTTTGTAACCCTATTGGCTCACGTATTTTAGTCAATCGTTCATTATGCCTTTTGGGGCTTGGTTTACACTCAGATGGGTCTTTGGAACAGTTGTTCAGTTTTGGTAGCTTGTTAAGGAGCCTTGGACGTATGGTGTATTTAGTTGCATCTTATTTGAGCGTTACATGTTTTGAATGCGTTAGTTCATTCGTTTGAGTCATGTAATATTTTAGATTGTAATGCATTGAATCCATAGGCATAAGAGTCAGTTTTAGTGGGATCAATATCCCTGTATTGTAACTTGAATTAGGCATGGGGTCTTCTGATCACTAATTGCCATTTTCTTGTGAACGAGCTTAACTGGGATGTTTTGGGAATTCCAAGGTATAGACCCAGAGGGGTTGAACTTGATGAGTGCACTAAAATTCCAAGGTACAGACCTAGAGGGGTTAAACTTGTTGATTATCCAAGCAATAGACATGGAGTTGTTGAGTTTGTTGGTTTGTTAGCTATAGACCCGGAAAGGTTGATGTTAACGAGTGTTTTATCCCTAAGTGATGCTCATATAACATGGATATGTGGCTCAACTTTGTGTGCCCGCCACATTCGATGGAATTCTGGTCTCCCCCGTCACCGAAAGGTGTTATTTTGGATATTGAGTTTTATTATCTATGTCTTCGGTGACGTTTTGTTTATATGGGTTTTATCCATGGTTTATGGGTTGAACGTTATGTCCCACCCGTGTTTTGGGTGTTTCAGGATATAGAGTTTATCCGCATTTCATAAATTAGGAGTCCACTTTCTATTCTCCTTTTGAGTGAGTTTTGGTTTGAAATTAATTTATGAAGGAACATTTTATTTTGGGGTCTTGGTCCAAAAAAAAAAAACAGTTTGGTTTGGAAAACGTTTATTTTGGTGTCTCCTTCGTTTAAAATGTATATCATTGGAAAACGAGTCGTTTTCATATTTGAAGCATATCATTTTGAAAGACTATGATTTCAATTGCATTCTTCCTTTTAACAATATACTTATTAATGTTGAAAACTCTTGAACTCACTAGGCGTTAGCCTAACCTTTTTATTTGTCGGCATGTGCAACAGGGTTCGTTGGGAATAATTCTAGTGACACTGTGAAGAGAGAAGTCCTAGTGTCGAGAGGTGAGTAGCATGGTGAAGTCTTCCACATTGTTTTGGGAAGAGTAACTTGTGTTTGGGGCTAAGTAGCACCCGACTTTGGTTTAGTCTTTGTGTAATACTAGAGTTAAATTTGTTGAGGTTATTTATCGAATTTTATATTTGAGGCATATTGAGTTTTGATTTGTAGGAATAGATGTTGGCTTTTATTTGATGTTATATTGCAATTTTTTTTGTTAGTTGCTCTTACCAAATCTAAGGGTGTTACAAGTTGGTATCAGAGCTTAAGTTTGAGAGAATTAGGTATTGATTTTGGATGTCTAGACTCAAACTAGCGTTATTTTAAGTGATTGAAAGTGAAGTTGCACCATTAGGTACCTTAAGATACGATATTTTGTGGTTGATGGAGTCACTAGGAACGGGAATCACGTCGAGAGTAACAAGGATGACCATGTACAGTACGTTCATAATCGCACCTGGCCAGTGTTATGGTGAACCTACATGTTACATGTGTATGCTTGAACCGCCTTGGTATGATGACCGTTGCGGTAGTGAAGAAGTTTCTAAATGAGTAACCGTTAAAAGGAGTTGATGATTTTAGCAGTTGTCACTTGGTGTGACAGTAAGCATGGTGGTTGCATTAAGTGGACCATTTCGGGTCGGAATGATTGGCTGGATTAGAACCATAAATTTATGGAATCGACTTTATTCGAGGAGAAATTGTAAGATAGACGGATGAAACATTTGATTATTGTTTTAAGATGTTTAAGCATCCGGATGACAATAGTATGAAATTGAGGAGCGTGATTTCGAGATGTTGAGTGTCGACCAAATTCATTCACAAAATTTATTTTTGAAATAAATTGCATCAGTTATTTCTCATGTTTCCAAATCACCATGTGGATTATATTACGAAATATTGGAAAAATGTTTAGCACACGCAAGTATTTAAACTATGATTTTAAACATGCATAAAATTATTTTATTGCATGTGGATACAAACTTTGTCAAGATTTTCTTTATCCTCGTTGTTGTTCAACACTATTTTCGGATATTGTGAGGTCCTTGTTTTGAAGTTGTTTAGAGTCTTGGACAAGTAACTGCGATTCATGACCTTGACATTGGACTTCCTCCACATATGTTAAGGTTTTAGAGGAAAAAGTTATTACCATGTTTTGGTGTTCGAGTTTTATTGGAAATTTTTATTCCGTGTGAGTCTTGTTGAGTTTTATGAAGTATTATTTACATGTTTTACTACGCACGAGTTAATTATGAAATGCGTAGGCTTTAATTATATTGCATGTAAATTTATGAGTTTTATTGAACGTCATGTCTTACGCGGGTCTTGCACATGTCTTTTCGCAACCGCAAGAGACGCCTTAAGAATCTTAACATCGCATGTTTGCACTTTGAGTTTTATACAAGTATATTTCGTCATACACTACTTAGCATTTGAATTGATTTATACTTTTGGCGTGAGTAAACATATGAAGGACCTATGATGGTCCGAACTGAACTTTTGCTTTGTACCTTCTTCAGTTGTTGATTTTACTGTTATAGTTTCACGCGATGCATTATATTGGTTTATCGGTGTGCATGTCATGGTAGCCACTATTTTGGGACTATGAGCATTTTATTATGCGGTTTAAAAGTTTGAAATCGATTTAAATTATCTTACGTCTAGCCAAATCACATGCACCTATCGTATAACTAGATTTGGGAAATAAATTGATGTATACGGGTCTTGTTGGGAAATTTTACCTCATGTCATTTTAGGGTTAAAAGAGAATTTTGGAGCTTGAACTGGGGAAGTCCCTTTTTTGAAATTTGTACAACTATTTGTTACCCATTGTTTTAGTACAAATTTTTTTTATTTTCACGTACACGACATAACTTGATGCATGTTAGGACCATAGTGGTCCATTTGAAAAGTTGTTGAACATCTTTTGTTATTGTCAGTATTAGCGAGGGTAATGATCGAATGCTTTTCGAAATGGTTTTATATGTGTGGCGTTTATGACTAATTTGCACGACTACCAAGTGAAGGTAGTGGAATTTTTACACGAACGGTTAATTGTTATAAAGATTTTGCATTTGAAGGTCTTATAAAATCTCAATTGGCATATTTGTTGAGTCCTATAATTGCAAAACCTTGAACTCATTAGAGCTACAAATTTAAACCCCTGTTGTGAAAGGAATTGTAAGTGGGGACTAAATGAGTCCTTGAGAATTGGAAATGGCGGACGACCCAAATTGTGGACATATTTGAATGTTGGGAATTTGACCTCATGAAGTCTGTTTGTGTATGTATAATTAAGGTAGTAGTTTTATGTTATAATCTCAGTTGTGTAAGTGGTGATATTTCCCCTTTCGGTAAAACTTAAGGTTAAGGCCTTGTGCGGTCGTTTACATATAGATGGATTTGAATTAGTGGGTTAATTGTGCGGCAACATGTTATGTGTCGGTGGTGTACCATCTTAATGGGTATTCGTGAATAATGACGACGTTATGGTTTGTTCGTAAAGATGTATGATCTGGAGTTTTTAATTCCATATTAGGTGTCAACTTTAAATCTTTTTGGGGATCGGCTCAGTGCAAGCCGACTTGTTTTTTTGAGGTCAATGATCTTTGGAATGTTTGGAAGTATCCCCGTGGTATCATGAGAAATGTTAATATAACCGTGTTGGAATTTAAAGAAAGATTAGATGTTGGTAATTAAGTATTGACGTGCATAGGTTTTTCCTGTTGTGGTAAAGATCTTATTGAGGGAATGTTTTGAGGTTTGCGAGTAGATCGAAGATGAGTGATAGCCGGATCCGCATTAACCAGCTACCCGGAGAACGTTTTGGCACGTCCCTGAAAGGATGACTCTACCAATAACAAGGGAGAATGTTTAAGGGATTTTGGGAATTCTTTGGGTCGGGTGTTGATCATCGGGATACGGATCCAAAATCGTGTTGAAATGGTACATATTTGTCAGAGAGAGGTTGAGGTCACAAGCTACCTTGAGGTAGTATGTGTCACCCAAGGTTGGGAGACAACCGTAGTTTTGTGGTTAGAAGCTACTATAGTAAGTTAAGCGTTCCCTCGGGTGTAAGTGTAATATGCCTAAGGGAACAGTTGTCGGAAGTATCAACATAAGGTTTATCGTGGTTGTTCTGGAAAGTGGATTAGAGATAATCACTCATAAACAGAGACAAACAATCATGAGGGCAAGGTTAATCGGGAAGCTAGATTTCGAGGACGAAATCTCTTTTAAGGTTGGGAGGATTGTAACACCCTGAATTTTTATCCTAATTGAAGAAGAGTGTTGAATTGGGTGAATCGGTAAAGGAAGAAACACATATGGTTGTCTCGGCTATAGTGCCATGTGGTTGTGACATTTGTTACAATAGCACCAATGGTACTAAGAGTATGGTCGTCTCGGTTATAGTGCCATGTGGTTGTGACATTTGTCACAATAGCACCAATGGTACTAAGAGTATGGTTGTCTCGACTATAGTGCCATGTGGTTGTGACACGTGTCACAATAGCACCAATGGTACTGAAAGTGTGATAATCCCGGCTATAGTGCCATGAAGTTGTGAGTTGTGACATATGTCACAATAGTAACGGAGATTACCAAGTAGTTGGTCATCCCAACGAATGTGCCATGTAATTATGTCAATGGTGTAACACCCATAATTTTTGGGTAAGTACTATTTCAAGTTAGTATAGGAATCGATCTTTTGAGAGAAATAAAGGAAATGGGATTTTGGGATTAAATTCTAGATTTTATAGTCTTGCTATATGAGGAATTCAATTACGAGAACAACGGTTCTTTCCGGAGCAAAAACGGATCTAAAACGAAGAAGTTATGGCCAAAACAGCGGTCGGTACAAGTACGGCTAAAGTGCCTAGCGAAAGTGACATGTGTCACTTTAGCATGGACTTATTGCTGAGAGTATAAAACTCTCGGTACGTCTGGCGTGAGAGTGCCTAGCGAAAGTGACATATGTCACTTTAGCCAGGCACTATCGCGGACCGGGTCAGGAGGTTAAAAATCCGATTTTTTGGGGGTTTTCTTCATTTCCTCATATCTCCTTCACCATAACTCCGTTTGAGACGATTCTTTTTTCTATGAATTCGTATTTGAGAGCTTTTCAAGGTTAGACTGTTAGTTTTGGGAAGATTCAAGAGTATTAGGTGGTAGATTGGAAGCAAATGTCAAGAGCTCATCATCATCATATCACCTCCACCTTCAAGAAATTTGGGGTTTTCTAGGTTTTCACCAAAACCTAAGTGGTAAGTTTATCCTCTCTATTTCCAAACCTTATTAGGTGATATAAATACTTCATTGATGATTTCCTAGTGTTTGGTTTCTCTAATTTCGGTTTGGAAGATTTTGGAGGATTTAGGTCAAAATTTAGGGTTTTGGCCAAAATGGTGATTTTGATGTAAAATGATTGGGGAACTATTCTAAAGGGTTGAATAAGTATATTTATGGTTGAAATTTTTGGATATAGGTTTTGGAAGGATTTCGCTCATAGATTCAGATTTCTTCAAGAAAGCTCAAGTTGGAGTAAAATCTAGATTTAGCCTAAATCTAGCAAGGCGAGTTCAAGTTGATTTGTGAAAACGTTGTACATGCCAAAATGTCCATTTTAAAGTGTTTATGTGTTTTACATGAAACTATCAACTGTGAGTTATTTGGTAACTTTTGATTACTTGAAGTGTTTAGCTTCATAAACTTTGTAAAACACCCACATTTGGGATTTTTGGGCATTCCGATAAATAAGGCATGAATGAAGGTGTTTTAATAATTTATTCATAAATGAAGAATATTTGGGTCAAAATACACTTTTAGTGTTTGTTGGAAATGTGCATCATTTATGTAATGGGACGTTTTGAAGGAACAAATGTGTGAGTCCTTTGATTTTGGTTATTCCCGACTTTGGGAGCATTTTAGAATTAGTAAACCTTTTAATTTTGGGCTGAAGGCCAATTGTGAGTTGAGAGACAAAGATTTTTGGGAAAAGGCGTATTTTGGTTTTGTAACCCTATTGGCTCACGTATTTTAGTCAATCGTTCATTATGCCTTTTGGGGCTTGGTTTACACTCAGATGGGTATTTGGAACAGTTGTTCAGTTTTGGTAGCTTGTTAAGGAGCCTTGAACGTATGGTGTATTTAGTTGCATCTTATTTGAGCATTACATGTTTTGAATGCGTTAGTTCATTCGTTTGAGTCATGTAATATTTTAGATTGTAATGCATTGAATCCATAGGCATAAGAGTCAGTTTTAGTGGGATCAATATCCCCGTATTGTAACTTAAATTAGGCATGGGGTCTTCTGATCACTAATTGCCATTTTCTTGTGAACGAGCTTAACTGGGATGTTTTGGGAATTCCAAGGTATAGACCCAGAGGGGTTGAACTTGATGAGTGCACTAAAATTCCAAGGTACAGACCTAGAGGGGTTAAACTTGTTGATTATCCAAGCAATAGACATGGAGTTGTTGAGTTTGTTGGTTTGTTAGCTATAGACCCGGAAAGGTTGATGTTAACGAGTGTTTTATCCCTAAGTGATGCTCATATAACATGGATATGTGGCTCAACTTTGTGTGCCCGCCACATTCGATGGAATTCTGGTCTCCCCGTCACCGAAAGGTGTTATTTTGGATATTGAGTTTTATTATCTATGTCTTCGGTGACGTTTTGTTTATATGGGTTTTATCCATGGTTTATGGGTTGAACGTTATGTCCCACCCGTGTTTTGGGTGTTTCAGGATATAGAGTTTATCCGCGTTTCATAAATTAGGAGTCCACTTTCTATTCTCCTTTTGAGTGAGTTTTGGTTTGAAATTAATTTATGAAGGAACATTTTATTTTGGGGTCTTGGTCCAAAAAAAAAAAAAACAGTTTGGTTTGGAAAACGTTTATTTTGGTGTCTCCTTCGTTTAAAATGTATATCATTGGAAAACGAGTCGTTTTCATATTTGAATCATATCATTTTGAAAGACTATGATTTCAATTGCATTCTTCCTTTTAACAATATACTTATTAATGTTGAAAACTCTTGAACTCACTAGGCGTTAGCCTAACCTTTTTATTTGTCGGCATGTGCAACAGGGTTCGTTGGGAATAATTCTAGTGACACTGTGAAGAGAGAAGTCCTAGTACCGAGAGGTGAGTAGCTTGGTGAAGTCTTCCGCATTGTTTTGGGAAGAGTAACTTGTGTTTGGGGCTAAGTAGCACCCGACTTTGGTTTAGTCTTTGTGTAATACTAGAGTTAAATTTATTGAGGTTATTTATCGAATTTTATATTTGAGGCATATTGAGTTTTGATTTGTAGGAAGAGATGTTGGCTTATATTTGATGTTATGTTGCAATTTTTTTTGTTAGTTGCTCTTACCAAATCTGAGGGTGTTACAAAAACCATAACTAAGAGTTCTTTTCCAGTTGTTGTGTAGTTGATTTGTGCCTCATTCAAAGTTTTACTTGCATAATAAATTGAATGAAAAATCTTTTCTTTTCTTTGACCTAGTACTACACCTACAACCCAATTACTTGCGTCACACATGACTTCAAAAGGTTTGTCCAGTCTGGAGCAACAACCAGTAGTGTAGTTACCAAAGCTTTCTTTAAAAGTGAGGAAAACATTTCTACAGTCCTCATTAAAATCAAATATTTGATCCTGCTGTAAAAATAAGCACAAAGGTTTTGATATATTTGAAAAGTCTTTGCTAAACCTTCTGTAAAATCTAGCATGACCAAGAAAGCTTCTGATTCCCTTAATAGTGGTTGGTTCAAGTAGTTTTTCAATAACTTCAAGTTTAGCTCTGTCTACCTCAACTTCTATTTTTGAAATTAAGTGTCCAAGAACAATCCCTTCTGTAATCATGAAATGACATTTTTCCCAATTTAGGACTAATTCAGTTTCTTCACATCTTTTAAGACCCTTTTTCAAAATTTCCAAACAATTATCAAAAGATGATCCATACACAGAAAAATTATCCATAAAAATCTCAATAGATTTTTCAAGCATATCATAAAATATGGATATCATGCATCTTTGAAAAGTGGTTGGAGCAATGCAAAGTCCAAATGGCATTCTTTTAAAGGCAAAAATGCCATAGGGGCAAGTGAATGTGGTATTTTCTTGGTCCTTGGGTGATATGACTATCTGATTGTATCCGGAGTATCCATCCAAGAAACAGAGTCTGTCCAACATTTGATCTACAAAAGGTAATGGAAAATGGTCTTTTTGTGTAGCCTTGTTTAGCCTACGATAGTCCATGCAAATTCTCCATCCGAAGACTACTCTAGTGGGGATGAGTTAATTTTTTTCATTGGTGATGACTATGATCCTTCCTTTCTTTGGAACACACTGAACTAGGTTTACCCAAGAGCAACGGGCTATTGGGAAAATAATTCTTTCATCTAACCATTTCAAAATTTCTTTTTTCACTACCTCTTTTATGACAGGGTTCAATCTTCTTTGTGGTTCTATGGACGTGAAGTTCTGATCTTCTAGGATGATTTTATGTTGACAAATAGAAGGACTAATCCCCTTTAGACCAACAATGGTCTATCCTATGGCTTTTGTGTGTAATTTCAACATATCCACAAGTTTCTTTTCTTGATGTAAATATAGGGTATATGAAATGATGACAGGCAATTTGCCCTCTTCTCCTAGAAAAACATACTTTAGGTGAGATGGCAGTTGTTTCAACTCCAGGTCAGGTGGTGAGACAATGGATGGAGTGAAAGGTTGTTTCTCATTGTTTTCCAAGGGTTCAAATGTTACAACATTCACAGGGACAATTTCCTCTTCTCTTAAGGCAAACTCCTCAACATTAATTTCCTCTCCTAAGGTTAAGTCCTCACCATCCTCTTCCTCCAACTTACAGGCTTTTCTAACCCCCTCCTCATGATACATTGATTCAATCACACTTAAGTTTGAACAATCTTCTACTTCATCAGGGTATTTCAAGGAATTGAAAACATTAAATGTGACTTTTTGGTCTTGGAGTCTCATGGTTAACTCTCCTTTTTGAACATCTATCAAAGTTATTCCGGTGGCTAGAAAAGGTCTTCCTAAAAGAATAGGAATATCCTTATCAACCTCAAAATCCAAGATAATAAAATATGATGGAAAGATGAACTTATCAACCTGAACCAAGACATCCTCATTTTTTTCTTTTGGGTAGGCAATGGTCTTGTCAGCCAATTGGAGTGTGACTGTGGTGGGTCTGGCCTCACCTATTCCTAAGTTATTGAAGACAGATAAAGGTATGAGATTGATACTAACTCCCAAGTCACATAAGGATTTTCCAACCTCTTTCCCACCTATTGAACAAGGAATGATAAAACTCTCTGGATCTTTCAGCTTAGGTGGTATTCTATTAGTCAAGAGAGCACTACATTCTTCATTAAGAGAAACAGTTTCATATTCATTCAACTTCTTCTTCTTACTTAAAATGTCTTTGAGGAATTTGGCATAACTGGCATCTGCTCAATTGCTTCAACAAGGGTATATTTATATGCAATTCTTTAAACACATTAATTTTTTTTTTTAAAATTGCAATTCTTCCTTTTGATTCCTTAGTCTTTGGGGATAAGGTACATAAGGAGGAACTGGTTTTATGATACTTTGTTTGAGTGTGTTGAGTAAGATGGGTCCTTTATGCCTTTGGTTTCACTCTCACTGCCACTCTCCACTGAATTCTTTTTAAGAGCATCTTCTAGGAATAACAAAGGGTAATTAGACCTTGGAGGGATAACGTTTGTTACCTCAGACTCTTGGTTTCCTAGTGGCGTGGATGGTAATTCAAAAACAGGGTTCAATGTTGTAGTATTGGGTTCTGACCTTATGGTTTTTTCAAATTCTGATTTGGTCATATGTCCAAACTCTTTCTATTAATTCATTACCACTCCTAAGGGTCACAACTTTTACATGTTCTTTTCATGGTGCCCTTGGGACTTCTGTGTCACTAGGCAACATGCCTACACCTCTATTGTTCTGATTAAGTGCAACTTGGCTGACCTGTGTTTCCAAATTCCTTACGGTAGTTTGGGTTTGGGTCATAAAACCTCTCATCATAGCTTCCAAGGAAGATGAGGACTCAGCTTGTGGATGAGGTTTGTTTTGAAAAGGTGGTTGGGTATTTTGAAAACTTTGATTTTGATGATGTTGAGAAATTTGGTTTTGATGATGTTGAGAACTGATTGCATGAAGTTGTGGTTGAAAATTGGAAGTTCCTTGTTGTTTAGGTGCTGGTGGATTCAAACATGGACTGTTCCAAGAAAAATTTGGGTGTTGTCTCCAACTAGCATTGTAATTGTTATTGTAGGGAGCAGATCTGTTGTGAACATAGTTTATAGATTCAGAATTTTGAGGACAGTGTTCATAAGAATGTTCCCCACCATAACAAACACATTGCACTGAGAGTATTGTTGGAATAAGTGTAGTGGCAGCTGGCTGCACTCCTTGGTCAGAAGATAGATTTTTAAGCATATTGGCCATTGAAGTGAGTTGACCTGTTAAAGCAGTATATGCATCTACATCATGAATTCCAGCAATCTTCTTTTGTGATTGAGCACATGGATAAGCCCAATGTCCATTTTTTGTTGAAATTTTTTCAAGAATTTCATACCCGTCATTATAGGTATTGGCTGTAAAGGCCCCTCCAGATGTGGTGTCGAGCATTTGTTTAGCCATGGGGTTTAACTCATTGTAAAACGTATCGAGTTGAATATAGTAGGGAATACCATGGTGAGGGCATTTCCTTAACAACTATTTAAACCTTTCCCAAGCATCAGGAATTGTTTCATCGTCCATTTGTTTAAACATGCAAATTTCGTTTCTGGACTTAGCATTTCGGGTAGGTGGAAAATATTTTCGCAAAAACTTTTCGGCCATATTTCTCCATGATGGTACAAAACCAGAAGCCAAAGTATTAAACCATGACTTTGCCCGATCCCTTAGAGAAAATGGAAATTAAGTGAGTCTCAGAGCATCGTTAGATACCCCAAGGATTAGGAATGCATCGGTAATCTCCATAAAAGATTTTAAATGTGAATGAGGATCCTCCGATGGCATTCCGACAATTTGTCCATTTGTTTGCAACATATGGAACATGATGGGTTTTAGCTCAAAATGAAGGGTTGTCATATGGGGTCTAATCCCTGAGTTTAATTGCTCAAAATCGGGGATAGCGTAGCCCATAATTTTTCCCTCTTTGGAATTTGCAAGATTAATGATATTTGGAGTTTTATCCCTATGTTCATTGTTACCATTAGATTATGTATCATCATCATTATGATTATTGTTATTGTTGATCCCTTGATTTGGTGCATGTTGTTGAAAAGCGTGCTCAGGTGGATTTCCAAAAAATGGTGGTACATCGTGAAAGATTGGTGGTGGTCTTAATGGATTTTCTAGAAGCGCTTGTTGTCTAGGTTCCCTATTTTCAAAACCTGGTGGGGGTGGTTCCATGATTGGATGATCTATAGTCAATGATATTTGGTGTGCCCTCCTTCTATTACGAAACGTTCTTTCAATGTCTGGGTCAAATTCGATAACTCCCCACCTGGTATTTCTTGGCATAAACCACTTTCAAAATGAGATCCAAATGGTGTTAGAAAAATCAACTCTTTTAATTTTTTTTTATAGAGTTTTAGCATGCCAATCCCCGGGAACGACGCCAAAAACTTGAGAGTGATTTTATACACCTTAGGAGATGTGATAAATTAGGCCAAAAAGCAAGTATACAAAATGGCTTAATATCGTCTCTCAAGTAATAAAGTGATAAAATACCAGATATCGTCCACAAGGATTGTAGTAAAAGTACAATAAAAGTATAATGAAAGAAATGATTTCAGATGACGATTTTGAAGACTTTATTTTGGTTTGGGTTAGCATATGACGAAATTATTAGAGAATAAAGCAAGCAAGGGTGTAAGACACATTTGGTGGGACTTAAACACAAATTCTAGCAGACCAATGTGTGGCAATGCTACAACATTGTTCTACAACACTTTGTTCCACCATTTGTTTTGAGGGTATTCCTTTCGGACTTTAACCATTGTACCAACATCTTTCTTTAAAACCTGTATATTTCTATACAGTACCAGGACCAAAGAGGTAGTAACAAATGATGCACTCAAAACATATGGACCAACAAATTTCTTTGTTAAAAAGCACCCTTTTGGGACGATTCACATATCATCCAAGTTGATGTGTTCAAAATGGCTCATTTCTGAGTCCATTACGCTTTAACACCTTGATTAGTGACCAACCCATCGAGAATAAATCAATTTGGAAAATATAGATAACAAATTTCTTTATTAGTAACTCTTTCAAGTCTACTTCCCATATCATTCAAATTGACATACTTATCAATGACTCATTTCTAAGTCCATGACACTTTAACACTTTTCAAGTGATCAATTTGTCAAGAAGTGTCATTGGTTTTATAAAACTTGTAATGAAATAGTGGAACATTGTTATTGCAAAACAACGTCCAATTTCCTTTGGTTTAAAATCCACCCTTTAGTCTCACACCTAAGCTTATAAAAAGTAGCTACTCATTACGAAAATAAAAATCATAAAAAATAAATGACGTAAATGAAATACGTAAAATAAATAACAAAATATAAATGACAAAAAGTAAATGAGAAGAAATTAAATGGAAGAAATTTAAATGATAAGAAATTAGAGCATCCGCAATGGCTGTTTTCAATCCGTTCATGGACCGGCCCATAAATTTTTCAATGGGTGGGAGGAAGCGGTTCAGTCCACGTGGAAGGGATGAGATCCATCTGCATGGACTGCTTCATACCCCTTAAAATGACTCCACTTTCATTAAAATATTAATATTTAATATAAACTAGTTTTTACTCTTCACATATCTTTAAATATTATAGTTTAGCATATAAACTAAATAACTCTTATTATATATTTTTTAATTAATAAAAATATTATATTTAATATTTATCATTTTTTATTTTAGAGTAAATTATATGTTTCTTCTCCATAATTTATATGTTATAATATGTTATGTTCCTTTTTAAAAGTATTTATTATAATTTTATTAATATGGTCTTTAATTTTGTACTTCTTAATTACTATGACTTTTATTATTATAAATTTTAATTATAATAGTAATGTTTATTTATCATAACTTTTATTATTGTAGTTTTTTTTGTATAATACTATGAACCAGTCCATGATTGAGAATGAAAGTCCATGCAGATGGATCTCATCCCTTCCACGTGGACTGAACCGCTTCCTCCCACCCATTGAAAAATTTATGGGCCGGTCCATGAACGGATTGAAAACAGCCATTGCGGATGCTCTAATTTCTTATCATTTAAATTTCTTTCATTTAATTTCTTCTCATTTACTTTTTGTCATTTATATTTTGTTATTTATTTTATGTATTTCATTTACGTCATTTATTTTTTATGATTTTTATTTTCGTAATTCATTCTCATTCATGGACTGGTTCATAGTATTATACAAAAAAAACTACAATAATAAAAGTTATGATAAATAAACATTACTATTATAATTAAAATTTATAATAATAAAAGTCATAGTAATTAATATTAATATTTAATATAAACTAGTTTTTACTCTTCACATGTCTTTAAATATTATAGTTTAGCATATAAACTAAATAACTCTTATTATATATTTTTTAATTAATAAAAATATTATATTTAATATTTATCATTTTTTATTTTAGAGTAAATTATATGTTTCTTCTCCATAATTTATATGTTATAATATGTTATGTTCCTTTTTAAAAGTATTTATTATAATTTTATTAATATGGTCTTTAATTTTGTACTTCTTAATTACTATGACTTTTATTATTATAAATTTTAATTATAATAGTAATGTTTATTTATCATAACTTTTATTATTGTAGTTTTTTTTGTATAATACTATGAACCAGTCCATGATTGAGAATGAAAGGTTTATAAAATGTGCATGAAAGAGAAATCTGATGTGACTGTCTGGCAGATAGAGAAAACTGATGTGACAAAGTAATGAACCTCTGAAGAGGTTCATGACTGCAGATGCTTTTAAATGCAAGAAATTAAAGAGTTAATGAAGAACAAAATCTACTTTAAATTGAAAGTACTTATTTTTTGGAAAGGATAAATTGAAAGTACTTGGAAGAGAGAAAAGAACAAATCAAAGCAACTTTGATTTTGATTTGTCTTAAGGAGAGTAGAAAGTATATGGAGGATTTTAAAACCTAGTAAACCCCTCCTTATATACTAATTAAGGAGAGCAAAAGACAAACCTAATGTCCAAAGGATAAAAAAATACATTAAGTTAAAGACCATTAAATAAAAGCTTAAGTTAATAACCAAAAGATAAAGTATTTCCAGCTAATTAAGCACAAGGGATTAACAAAATATTGGAAAAGTCAACAACATTTGCCTTCTAGCAAAATCCCTTGCCTCTTCACATGAGCTCCATTCTTTTCAGCTAGTGCGAAGTTGCTACAGCATTCTAAACAATCTCCAAAGAGTACAAGTTATCCTACATATGTTGTAACACATGTTAATCATAACTTTAGCTTTCAAAAATAATAAATGGAAAATAAGATGAAAAAGACTCAATGTTGGGATGTAAAATGTAAAAATAAATTAACTATAAAGATAAAATGAGTGCATAGGCACTAAATAATCAATACGTATCAACTTGTAAAATTATTATTAGGGTCCGCAACGAATTGAGTCACAAATAACACACCAGGTTCACTCACAGGTTGAATGGCTTGTCATTGTTGACCAATTTATAATTTTGTGGGACAAGTTTGTGACATAACAATGCTTCCAAAGCATCTACATTTTCTTTTTACCCCTATATTCTTCCTTCTCACGCTCTGATTATCAAGTCTTAGCCTCTGGTCCTCTCTCCCATCCTCATTCTTTTTTTCCTTTTGACTTTTTCTATTCAATGAACTCTCTATTTTTTCTAAGTATTTTAATATTTATATACGACAAAATTCACTCACTCCTAACCTTTGGTATGGCTTAAACGCTTGACCTCTATTGAGGTTGGGATCTACCGTAACCTGGATACCATTGGGCCATTGACCCTTTGGTTAATCAACTCTTTATTGATGGGGAAAATCTTCTCTACCTTTTTTAAATAACATCATTGCTCTTAAGGTCTTTTCGGTAAAAGAAAAATATCTAGGGTTATCATGAACGGATTTGTAGGAAACTTTAAAACAAAATTTTCAAAGATAGCAACGGAAGCAAAAAAACCTACAACGATTTTTCACAAAAAACTCCCAACAAAGATCTTATGCATTAATAACTTAGAAAAACAAAAAACACAACCATAGAATGTTTAGAACTACAACCTTTGAAGCTTGAACTTTGATGTCGGGTAAAGAAGAAAATCGCATCCTCCTCCAAAGTTGATCCACACCAAGTAACCTCCTTCTTATGAATGTTAGTTCCTTGCAACCCAAAACTTGTGTGATTTTATTTCCGCCTTTGAAATAAAACACAAGTATATTTATTCTAACCTTTTAACTCTCAAAAACTCTTGGTAAAAGTTTCTAACACTTGATAACCCTTTTTCTTTAGAGAGAAATTTAGAGAGTGAGAGAGAAGTGTAAGAGAAATGTGTCTTTCAAAATAATAAACTATGAACACAACACACCTATAAGGGTGGTTTGGCCAAGGTCAAATAGAGTGGGAGGTCATGCCTCCCAACATAATTCTTACATGTCATACTTTGTACTCTTATATTTTATTATTTAATGGTCTTTTAATATGTACTTACAAGCAACCTTATATACTTGGAAATACACTAACTAGTAACTAAAAAACCATCCATGGTTTCATTAGCTAGTTATTAGTTATTTTATATAAATTTTATATCAAAATATAAAACTTATATATTTAATGTCACACACAACAAATTTAGTGTACATTTAAATCAAAAGAAATAATAATAATATGTATCATATACATATTATTACTTAAAACACAAATCAAAAAATATATTTTATCATTGTCAGAAATTATTATTTCGATTAAATAATAATTTGCATGACAATTGATTGGGTTGAAAATAATCGAATCACATTCGATTATATGATTGAGGTAATTTTGCTTGTATGTGTGTGACCCTTTAGGATCGTGTATCATTAGCCATATCGTCAAGTGTAGTGTCATGGGCATATAAATCTAACATATCAAAATTATGAAACATGATTGTAACTGAACCAATACGAGAATCATTGTTTGTCATTTTAAGTTGTTGTAAATTAATTGAATTTTTTTTGAATGTGTGTATGACGAAGTAGAGGAATAATAGAAGTAGGTTGAGAGCTTAGTAGAGTAGATTAGGGTGGCCGGTGGACAAACAATACAGCCAACCGACTTGCCACCTTAAATACTACTAAAGTCAGGAAACATATTGAATCTAAAGAAGTAGATATATGTCTGTGCATGGTCACTTGTGATCTCATAGTCATAGGTGTGCCATCATATGCCTAAAATGTGGATGACACGAAGATATGTACTCCAGGAAATTAATACTCACAATTTGAGTCTCCTTCCCATATTCTGGTACTGAGAAAGAAAGGTTCACGCTCACCACTTCAAATCCCCAGTCTGGAATGTAAAGACCATTCAACAAAGACATGTACAATATGTCAATATACCTAGTACAAAGGCAACCACCCTGGAAAAATAAGAAAATAATTAGCATATTAGAATGGTAAATGTTTACCAAATTGAGAACATACCCATATCACATCATGGATAAAACTTAAGTTTAGATGACCTCAGATTGTTGGGTGGAATAATTTTGCTTCATTAATGAAACAATAATGACGTTAGATGGAAAAAGAAACGCCAACATGCATTAAGGCATTGTTTGGCAAAAAAAAAACTAATTTATAAGCTAGTTTTTTTTTGGTACATGTTTGGATGACCATAAGCTAGCTTATTGAAAAACTACTTATAGTAGCGTTTTGAAAAGCTAGCTTATCAGCTAGTTTGCCAAACATAGCCTAAGTTACACAGGAACAAAAGGAACAAATAATGTATATATTCATATCACACACACATAAAATCATTTAGACATGATCGGTAATTCGGTATTACATACCACAGCTAAAGGTACAATGGTAGAGTATACAAAAAACATTAGATCCGGAATTTCAACTTACCACTGCATTTAGTGTTTCTTTCCACATTCTATTGTTGAATTGACATCATTATTGCTAACTTGTAAGGCATATTGATTCTTAAACCCCACAACCCTATCAAAGAAAAACACATATAAAACACCTAAAACACACAATATTCCACTATTATTTACTAGATGAATATCCTCAAAATTGACCAAAATCTTAGATAAACCCTAATTTCAATGAAACCCAATGAAGGTTATAATCAACTTAAACCAAACCCAGAAATAAACATTGAAATACAAACCAAGAAATGAACTTCTGTCACTAACACCATTTTCTGTAGTGAATGAACTCATTAACCCTAGATTCCCAACAATTTACAGAAACGTTGTAACACCCCGAATTTTGGGACTATGATTTAATTTGTAATCATAAATTCTCATGGTTCGTTTTTATAAAATTTAGCCTTAGAATCAGTCGAGTGATCGGGATCAAAAGAAACCAAATTTTTTCTGAAGTTTGAGCACTCGGCGAGAGTGACTGGCGAGAGTGCCATGGTCACTCTCGTGGTGGCATTATCGCCGAGACCTAAAAGGGGACTCTCGGTATGTTTCTGGCGAGAGTGACTAGCGAGAGTGCCAGTGTCACTCTCGCGGAGTCACAATCGCGAAAGTCCAATTGTGGTCATGCGGGCCGAAGTTTCGGTACACTCTCGGCGAGAGTGACCAGCGAGAGTGCCCTGTCACTCTCGCGATGTCACAATTGCCGACGGGCTAAAGGCATTAAATGCCTGATTTTCTCTAGAGACTTCATTTATTTCACTTTGGGGTTTTCTTGGCAGCCGATTTTGCTCTCATCTAGGTAAGATTTCTTCATCCCAATCTTCACCTCTTCCACATTTACTCTTCTCTAAGAACGTAGGGTTCCTCTCGTTTGGTAAACTAGCTCTATTTTCTTGAAGGTCAAAGTTCTCATCACCTACTTCTCAACTCAAATCTTCTAGGGTTTGTTCATTGAATCTCTAGGTAAGTTTTCTCACTTATGTACATCCATACTTGCACCATTATTTGTTTATATGATTTTTATGAAATACTTGCTATTAACCTAAAAGCTAGGGTTTTGGTTATCTTCAATAAATGAGATTTTGAGGTTGATGGAAGTGTTTAAACATATTGTAGAGTGCTTATTTGCAAGTCTTATAGAAAAGGACAAATCTTGGTAAAGGTCTACATCCCTACATATTGAAATGCCAAATACATAAATTTTTATCAGCAGTTGGAGTCATTTTTACTATTGGGGATTTATATGTGGCTAAATGAGTTGTAATTTCTCTTGATGAAAGTGTAACAAGTATGATCATGTTAATTGCATCAATATTTTGCTTACATGAAGGTTACCATCTATAATTGATTATATTTCTCGTTGGAAGTCTTATATCTATTTCCTTGTGCATGAGTATTTAGATGGTATGTGTTAGATAGTATAGGGGTTGTTTTTGTACTTTTGTATATTTTATGTTTCCTTTAGGGTTTCTTGTCTCCTTATATATAGTTTTTGTAACCCTTTGTAATTATTCATTCAATTCTAGTGAAAACCCTAGCCGTTTCTTGGCAATTCCTTTCGTCTCTTAAAAGTTATCATGGTATCAGAGCAGGATTAAACCCTTTTTTTCTCTCAAGTACTGTTCATCTCAAGCACTCTTAAAACCCTAACCGTTTCTGCAGCATTTTTGTCTTTGACGACATCTTTTCGTTTTGGGTTTCTGTTCGACGACGCCTTTCCTGATCGGCGGCGCTAGGGTTTCCTTTGTTCGGCGGTTTTCTGTTCGATGGTTTGTGGTGAGTTTTTTCTTCGTTCGACGCTTCTCTCTGGCATACGGTATCTCTATACTCTCTGTTCTCTTTTCCGTTCTCTATTTCTCGTTTGCAATGGCTGGGAAAGATGATTCTCTCCAAGCATTAGTGTTCGTTTGGATGGAAAAAATTACTCCTATTGGAGTTATGTCTTGAAAAATTTTCTGAAGGGTAAAAAGATGTGGGGTTATGTTTCTGGCACTATTGTGAAACCGAAAGAAGCAAAAGACTTGGACTCTTGGGAAGTGGATAATTCGAAAATTATCACTTGGATAATTCGAAAATTATCACTTGGATAAACAACTCTGTTGAACATTCGATTGGTGTTCAATTGGCAAAATATGAAACAGGCAAGGAAGTATGGGATCATATTGAGAGACTGTATACACAGTCTAATTTTGCAAAACAGTATCAGTTAGAAGCTGATATCTGAGCACTCGAACAAAGGGATATGTCTATTCAGGAGTTCTACTCAACAATGACTGATTTGTGGGACCAGTTAGCTCTTACTGAACCTGCTGAGTTGCGTGCTTTTGGACCCTACATTGCTCGTAGGGAAGAACAGAGATTGGTTCAATTTCTTATGGCCCTGAGAAGTGATTTTGAAGGGATTCGTAGTAACATCTTGCATCGAACCCCACTCCCTTCAGTTGATTCAGTAGTAAGTGAATTGTTAGCTGATGAAACGCGTTTAAAGACACAAGCAGGAAAGGGTATTCTTCCAACTCCAAGTCCTTCTTTTTTGGCTGTTCCTCACAAGCCTTTTACTTCAAATCAGAACAAGAGTCGTCCAAGAGTTGGGTTTGATGAATGCAACTTTTGTAAGAAAAAAGGCCATTGAAAGTCTCAATGTCCAGAACTTATGGGTCAAAATCAATCACAACAGTCTGGTATTCCGAGACAATCTCATCGTTTTCCTCCTCAATTTAGCACTATTGCCGCTGTTTCTCCATCTGGGTCAACTACTAATCCTACTCTTGCATCTATCACTGAACAACTCCAGAAGCTCCTTGGTGTTCAGTCTCATGCCATGTCTGTCTCTTCGCCCATAGGTCAGTCGATTAGTAACGAATCAGGTATGCATTCAACTACTTGGATTCTAGATTATGGTGCTTCTTTTCATATGTCTCCAAATTCTAAATTATTTGCTTCTTTAAATCCTATGCCATCTGTGCCTGTCATGACTGCTGATGGTACTCCTATGCCATTAGCAGGTATTGGTTCTATTGTGAGTTCGATTTTTTCCCTTCCTAATGTATATCATATTCCTAAACTCTCATTGAATCTTGTTTCTGTTGGTCAATTATTTGATTCCGGTTATAAGGTATCATTTTCTCCTGATTCTTGTTGTGTGCAGGATCCACGTACTCAGAAGCTGATTGGGACCGACCGTAGGCGTGGGGAGTTATATGTGTTGGATGAGTTGCGGTTACCAGTAGCAGTTGCTCATAGTGCAGATCTATCTTCTTTTCGTTTGTTGTCTAAGTCATCTAGTTTTTATTTATGGCATTCACGCCTTGGACATGTTTCAGCTTCTCTTCTAAAATACTTAGTTTCTTCTGGTAATTTGGGAAATTTGCAAGTTCATGATATTTCTAATTGCAGTGGTTGTAAACTTGCAAAATTTTCAGCTTTACCTTTTAAATTAAGCAAATCTCTTTCTGTTGCACCTTTTGATTTGATTCATTATGATGTATGGGGACCATCTCCTGCTCCTACAAAAGGAGGGTCTCGATATTATGTCTCTTTTATTGATGATTATACTCGATTTTGTTGGATTTTTCTCATGAAACATCGCTCCGAATTCTTTGATATTTATTGTCGTTTTCGAGCATATGTTAAAACCCAACATAATTCTGTGATTAAATGTTTCCGATGTGATTTGGGAGGTGAATATACTTCCAATAAATTCTGTGAATTACTTGCTTTAGATGGAACTATTTACCAGACCTCTTGTACAGACACTCTTGAGCAAAATGGTGTTGCTGAAAGAAAACATAGACATATCCTTGAAACCGCTCGCTCTCTCTTGTTGTCTTCTTCAGTTCCTAATCAATTCTGGGGAGAAGCTGTTCTTACTGCTGTCAATCTGATCAACAAAATTCCATCCTCAATCACTTCAGGTTTATCTCCCTTTGAAAAACTTTATGGTTGTTGTCCTGATTATTCTTCTTTACCTGTCTTTGGTTGCACTTGCTTTGTTCTTCATCCACATGTAGAGCGTGATAAGTTATCTTCTAGATCTGTTGTCTGTGTTTTTCTTGGTTATGGTGACGGACAAAAAAGTTACCGTTGTTTTGACCCTACCTCTTAAAAATTATATGTATCTCGTCATGTTGTGTTTCTTGAGCATATTCCTTTCTATTCCATTCCCATAAATGCACACAACTTGACAAAGTTAGATGTATTTAATATTGATCCATTCTCTGAGCAAGTAGACTCTACTTAAACTCCAGATAGTTCTCCAACCGAAGAAAATGCTACTGGTACTCCAATACCTGACACAGTTGCCCCTCCTTCTACTACTGTCACTCAAGATGCACCTGAGACTGTGGATCCTCCTCGACAATCCCAACGCACTCGTAAGTCCACTCGTCTACCAAAATTTGTTTATTCTACTTATTCTCCCTCTTTTACTTCGTTCTTAGCTTCTATACACTCTCTTTCTGAACCTTCCTCTTATAAAGAAGCAGCTACTGACCCTCTTTGGAAGCATGCTATGAGTGAGGAACTCTCTGCTTTGCAAAAGACCCATACTTGGGATTTGGTTCCGCTTCCCAACGGTAAGCGTGCTATTGGTTCCCGGTGGGTCTATAAAATAAAGACCAAATCTGATGGATCCGTTGAACGTTACAAAGCCCGTCTTGTAGCTAAGGGCTTTACTCAGGAATATGGCTTGGATTTTGAGGAAACTTTTGCTCCTGTAGCCAAAATGACTACAATTCGCACCCTTATAGCTGTTGCTGCTGTTCGCAAGTGGAATATTTCACAAATGGATGTTAAGAATGCCTTCTTGAATGGTGACTTAAATGAGGAGGTATATATGGTTCCTCCTCCCGGTGTTCCTCATAAAACTGGTGAAGTTTGCAAGCTTAAAAAAGCATTATATGGGCTTAAACAAGCCCCACGAGCTTGGTTTGAAAAATTTTCTGATGTTATTCTGTCTCTTGGATTTTCTGCAAGTGAACACGATTCTTCTCTCTTTGTCAAGCATACTTCTGCAGGTTGTATATTGCTTTCTTTGTATGTTGATGATATGATCATCACTGGTGATGACCTTCAAGGAATTAATGCCTTAAAGTCAGAATTAGCTGCACAATTTGAGATGAAGGATCTGGGTCCTCTTCGATATTTCTTGGGTATTGAAGTTGCTTCATCTCCTAGAGGTTACTTGCTTTCTCAATCTAAATATACAGCTGAAATTATTGAACGAGCTCGTCTTACTGATACTCGTGTTGTGGACTCTCCTTCTGAACTGAATGTCGAGTATTCTCCTACTGATGGTTCTCCTCTCACAGACCCTACCTTGTACCGTACTATAGTTGGCAGCCTGGTTTATCTCACTATTACTCGACCAGACATTGAATATGCTGTTCACATTGTCAGCCAGTTTGTTGTAGCTCAGACCTCTACTCATTGGACTGCTGTTGTGCGCATTTTACGTTATCTTCGAGTTACCATGTTTCGAAGTCTCCTCTTATCATCCACATCTTCTCTCGAACTACGAGCATACTCTGATACTGCTTATGCACGTAATCCTACGGACCGTCGATCTGTCACAGGTTTCTGTGTTTTCTTGGGAGACTCTCTTATTTCGTGGAAAAGTAAGAAACAATCTGTGGTTTCTCTTTCTTCCACTGAAGCTGAATACCGCGCTATGGCATCTACTTCCAAGGAGATTATTTCGTTGCATTGGCTACTCGCTGATATGGGTGTCTTCCTTCCTCATCCCACTCCTATGTATTGTGACAATCGCAGCGCCATTCAGATTGCTCACAACTCGGTTTTTCATGAACGCACGAAGCATATCGAGGTTGATTGCCACTTTACACATCATCATCTAAAACGTGGCACTCTTTCCTTACCGTTTGTCAGTTCTACTTTACAACTTGCAGGCTTCTTTACGAAGTCTCACCCGATCTCTCGCTTCCGCTTCCTGGTTAGCAAACTCTCGATGCTTCTTGCACCAGCATCATGAGTTTGTGGGGGGATGTTAGATAGTATAGGGGTTGTTTTTGTACTTTTGTATATTTTATGTTTCCTTTAGGGTTTCTTGTCTCCTTATATATAGTTGTTGTAACCCTTTGTAATTATTCATTCAATTCTAGTGAAAACCCTAGCCGTTTCTCGGCAATTCCTTTCGTCTCTTAAAAGTTATCAGTATGCATAGTATATTGCATGTTTATTGCCTTGGGCATTGCGAGTAGACAATATTGGACACAAGTCCCTTAGTTGGAACTCAGCTAGATTGGATAGTCACCCTTTCCTGTAAGACCTTGAGGTGTAACCCGACGGGGTAAGCGCTAGAGGCAGAGACGATTTGAGGATTGTGATGTCCGGCGTGGCATGGGAACTAGAACCAGGGCTGGACGGTGAAATCCAATCTACATCGCGGGCTTTCCCATTTTATTTGGAAAATATCTATGTTATAAATGTACAGGAAATTTCAATGTCCCGATTGGGAGGTTTTGGCATTGATCACAATGCATGGACGCCGGTAACATTTTATTATTGTCCTTATTTGCATCATAACTAGTACCGGCGTAATAACCGTTAGACTTCGTTCTAACACTTGTGTTCGTGTTTAAATGGTTCATAGGTTCCGCTAGTGGTGCAAATAGGGCATCTTGATTCGCCGGGATCGCACCTAGGATTCCTCCATGGACAGGGCATTTTTGGGAAATCGAGAAAGAGCGTTTTGAAGTCATAGTGACACCCACCTTAATCTATTTGTTAATTGTTCTAAATTAAATAGGTTGTCATGTAAATTTCTTAATTATTCCGCTACTTCATTTTAGAACTACCCCAACTCTTTTGGGTTATAGACTTCATGTTTATAGGTTTTGGTTTCGCCTTATTATTAGGCGTTATATTGCAGAAATTTTAAGTTTTATTTTACCCAATTTTTAGGGTGTTACAAGTTGGTATCAGAGCTCTAGTTTAAGTGAACTAGGTATGTAAACTCAATATCTAGACTTAAGCTGAGACTAATAAGTTACGAGTTGCGAGCTTTGGGTAGAAGTTCTAGGACGGGACGACCGTAGAGTCAACAGAAATTACATCGTTGGGAGATGTAAAAGTGGTAACAAAGGATTTTATGTAATGTATGTTCATAATTTCAATTAGCTACTGTTATTATGAAAATATGATTACGTGAATGTACTTGAATTACTATGATTATGATAATCAATGAGTCGTATGAGTATGTTCTTGTGTACTTCTTATGTCGCTTATCTCTTTCTCTCCGAATTGTGTGACATATCCGAAATGGTAAATACTCGGAGTCGACCACTAACCGAAAGAGAAATGCTTGAGGATATTTCTTCTAACCCGAATCCTGTAGCCCGGGTGGCGACTGTAGTTCCTCCCGGCATGCCGCCGATATTCACCGGAGAGGTGGAGCATATACCTAGAGTGAAGTTAGCCTCCCCGGACCCGGTCATGCAGGAAGCGAATCCTCAAGGGGACATGGTGGATAGTGTGATGCAAATGGTAACCTCGGCCATGGAAAAACAACAAGAAGTGTTTATGAAAATGTTAGAAGAAAGGGATGCCAGCCTTCGGAGACCCGAGGTAGTTGCGGAGAATGCGGTAGCCGGTTCGGGTGGGACCGGAGATGGGATTTGCACAGAGGGGGTGTAAGATATCGAGACAGGACCAACAACAAAGGGTTGTTCGTATAAGTCATTCATGGGTTACAAGCCGCCAGAGTTTTCCGGGGCCGACGATCCTGTGGCTTGCATGAGGTGGTTACGAGAAATTGAGCAAGCCTTCCGGGCTTGTGGCTGCGGTGAGAGCCAAAAGGTGAATTTCGGTTCTCAAATGCTTCGGGGTGCGACCCTAATCTGGTGGGATGTCCACACCGCAACCATAGGGGAAACCATATTGGCGAAGATGTCATGGTCTACTTTCAAGGAGAAGGTTATGGAGGAATACTGCAACGAACAGGAGATGGATTTGATTGAAGACGAGTTTCGGGCCTTAACGAAAGGAGAATCGACGGTGAAAGAGTATCCCCGACTCTTCATGGAGAAGCTAAACCTTGTGGGGCACGTGGCCCTAACCGAAAAGGAGAAGATGAAGGCCTACTTGAAGGGTCTACCCGCGGACATGGTAAATAGAGTCCGCAACTCTAAAGCTACAAATCTCCGAGAGATTATCGAAGAGGCAAAGATAATGGAAAGAGTCTACGCAAAAGACAAGGAAGAAAAGTCTAAGACCGCGGAAAAGAGGAAATGAGAGAGCTCACTGATTCCGTTCAAGAAACCGAAATACCAACCCCACCCAAGGAGCTTTGATAATCGTCGGGAGGCGAATTGGTGTTCTAAGTGAAAAAGCAAGCACTTTGGTCCTTATAAATCCAACTCCAACCAAGTCTCGTGTTACAAGTGTGGCAAGCCGGGTCACACAAGCCTAAACTGTCCTATGCCCGAGACCCTCTGTTATGAATGCAAGGAACCGGGTCACATGAAGAGGGATTGCCCCAAGCTAAGGGGTGGAGCGAGAGGAGGAAACCCACCAACTCAACCAAAGAAGGAAATCGCCCCTAAGGCTCAAGGGAGGGCCTTTCAGATGTCGAGAGAAGAAGAAAGGAGACCGCCGACGTGGTGTCGGGTACGTTCTTACTCAACTCCCATGCTGCTAAGGTGCTATTTGATTCCGGTGCAAATTTCTCTTTTGTGTCGCTTGACTTTTGCAAAGACCTTAATGTGCCCACTAGTACTCTTAGCGATACCTTAATAGTAGAAATAGCGAATGGGGAATGAGTGATCTTGCGCGAAGTGTTGGAAAAGTGTCTCCTAGATATTAGTGGGGAGCTCTTTGAAGTGTACCTACTTCCCATGGCGATTGGGAGCTTTGACGTGGTGATCGGAATGGACTGGTTGTCACGACACAAAGCGGAGATCTTATGTTCAAAGAAGTTGATCAAATTACCGACGTCAAGCGGGCGTTTTGTTTTTGTCTATGGGGAGAAGCGTAAGGGTGAAGTGGCTCTTATTTCATCCATCAAAGCACGTAAATGTCTCATGAAGAATTGTCCGTCATTTCTTGCCTATGTGTTAGATGCCAGATCGGAGAAGAAGAAGATTGAAGATGTGCGGATAGTTAGCGAGTATCCAGACGTTTTTCCTGACGATCTTCCAGGCTTGCCGCCCGACCGCCAGGTGGAATTCCGAATCGATTTAGTCCCGGGAGCAGCGCCGATTGCCCGTGCACCGTACCGTCTTGCTCCGACCGAAATGCAAGAAATGATGTCGCAACTTCAAGAATTGCTGGAGAAGGGATTTGTGAGACCGAGTTCCTCGCCTTGGGGAGCTCTGGTACTTTTCGTCAAGAAGAAGGACGGGTCGATGCGGATGTGCATCGACTACCGAGAATTGAACAAGGCAACCGTAAAGAACAAGTACCCACTACCTCCAATCGACGATCTCTTCGACCAACTGCAAGGAGCCGGATGTTTCTCCAAGATCGATCTTCGATCGGGTTATCATCAAGTGAAGGTTAGAGAAGAAGATGTGGCCAAGACCGCTTTTAGAACCCGTTATGGACACTACGAGTTCCTGGTTATGCCTTTTGGGCTAACTAACGCGCCAGCGGTGTTCATGGATTTGATGAACCGTGTATGCCGACCTTTCTTAGAAAAGTCGGTCATAGTGTTCATTGATGATATCTTGGTTTACTCGAAGAGTGACGAAGAGCACGAGCAACACCTCCGAGAAGTGTTGGAAGTATTGAGGGACGAGAAACTCTATGCCAAATTCTCCAAGTGTGAATTTTGGCTAAGGGAGGTTCAATTTTTGGGTCATGTGGTGTCAAGTGAAGGAGTGAAGGTGGATCCGTCAAAGATTGAGGCTATGATGAATTGGGAACCGCCAAAAAGTCCCACGGAAATTCGGAGTTTCTTGGGTTTAGCCAGTTATTATAGAAGGTTCATCCAAGATTTCTCCAAGGTCGCCTCACCTTTGACGTCTCTAACAAGGAAGAATGTGAAGTTCCTTTGGACCGAGAAGCAAGAGAAAGCCTTTCGGACTTTGCAAAGGAAGTTGTGCGAGGCACCAATATTATCCCTCCCAGAAGGGACAGAGGATTTCGTGGTCTACAGTGATGCGTCTAAAATGGGTTTGGGATGTGTTTTGACGCAAAGGGGCAAGGTTATAGCTTATGCATCAAGACAATTGAAGGATCATGAAAACAATTACCCAACCCACGACCTCGAGATAGCGGTGGTAGTGTTCGCTTTGAAGTTATGGCGACACTACCTATATGGTACGAAGTGCACCCTCTTTACCAACCATAAAAGCCTGAAGTATGTCTTCGATCAGAAGGAATTGAATATGCGGCAAAGGAGATGGATCGAACTACTCAAGGATTACGACTGTGAGCTTCAATACCACCGCGGAAAAGCAAATGTGGTCGCGGACGCCTTGAGCCTAAAGGAGTATAGTTGTGGGGTCCAAGCCACCTTTGCAAGGGTGGATGTGGTCTCGAGCTTGATCGACAGAATCAAAGTGTCATAATCGGAAGCGCTCCTTGAAGCCAACCTCAAAAGTGAAATTATGGTGAAGCAACATCTTCAATTGACCGAAGATAGAAGGGGTTTGAAGTTATACCAAGGTCGAATTTGGGTGCCAAAGATCGGAGGATGTCGGGACTTGTTATTGGAAGACGCACACAAATCCAAGTATTCAATTCATCCGGGAAGTACTAAGATGTATCGAGATTTAAAGCTCAACTATTGGTGGCCGGTGATGAAAATAGATGTGGCTACTTATGTGGAGCAATGCATAACTTGCCTACAAGTGAAGGCGGAGCACCAACGACCCTACGGTAGCCTTCAATCCTTGGAAATACCGGAATGGAAATGGGAACACATCACAATGGACTTTGTGACCAAGCTACCGAAGACTTTGAGAAACCACGATACCATTTGGGTAATAGTGGATCGCTTGACCAAAAGCGCGCACTTCTTAGCCATGCGAGAGACTCTACCGATGGACAAGTTGGCCAAGCTATACATAGATGAAGTGGTCTCGAGGCATGGAGTGCCACTTTCTATTGTATCCGACCGGGATAGCCATTTCACATCTCACTTTTGGGATAGCTTGCAAAAGGAGTTGGGCACAAGGGTTAAGTTGAGTACCGCCTATCACCCACAGACAGATGGTCAGAGTGAGAGGACCATCTAGACCCTCGAAGACATGTTGAGGTCGTACGTCACTGACTTTGGGGGAAGTTGGGATGCACACCTTCCACTAGTGGAATTCGCTTACAACAACAGTTACCACTCAAGCATTGGTATGGCGCCGTTCGAGGCATTGTATGGAAGAAAGTGTAGAAGACCCGTGTGTTGGTTGGAAGCGGGTGAGAAACAATTTGCCAGACCAGAGATCGTTCAAGAGACGGTCGACAAAGTAAAAATCATCAGAGAGCGTTAAAAAGCGGCCCTAGATCGGCAAAAGAACTACGCGGACAAGAAGAGAAGACCGACCGAGTTCCAAGTAGGGGAGCGAGTAATGTTGAAAGTATCACCATGGAAAGGATTGATAAGGTTCGGAAAACGTGGGAAGCTCAGTCCCCGTTTCCTTGGACCTTTCACTATCTTGGAGCGTATTGGGCTTCAAGCCTACAAACTGGACCTTCCGCCCGAAATGGACAGAATTCACCCCACCTTTAATGTGTGCTACTTACGGAAATGCCTAGCCGAAGAAGAGAGTGTCATCCCGCTGTCGGAAATCAGAGTGGACAATAATCGATGCGTTGAGGAACCCGAATCTATCCTCGAAAGGAAGGCGAATAGGCTACGACACAAAGAAGTGGTCATGGTGAAGGTTCAATGGAAGCACCATCGCGGTACCAACGTGACGTGGGAATCCGAAGAAGACATGAGGAGGCGGTATCCTCATTTGTTTGGTTAGCTTGGAATTTCGAGGACGAAATCCATTCTAAGGGGTGGAGGATTGTAACACCCCGAATTTTGGGACTATGATTTAATTTGTAATCATAAATTCTCATGGTTCGTTTTTATAAAATTTAGCCTTAGAATCAGTCGAGTGATCAGTATCAAAAGAAACCAAAATTTTTCCGAAGTTTGAGCACTCGGCGAGAGTGATTGGCGAGAGTGCCATGGTCACTCTCGCGGTGGCATTATCACCGAGACCCAAAAGGGGACTCTCGGTACGTTTCTGGCGAGAGTGACTGGCGAGAGTGCCAGTGTCACTCTCGCGGAGTCACAATCGCGGTCATGCGGGCCGAAGTTTCGGTACACTTTCGGCTAGAGTGACCGGCGAGAGTGCCCCGTCACTCTCGCGATGTCACAATCGCCGACGGGCTAAAAGGCATTAAATGCCTGGTTTTCTCTAGAGACTTCATTTATTTCACTTTGGGGTTTTCTTGGCAGCCGATTTTGCTCTCATCTAGGTAAGATTTCTTCATCCCAATCTTTACCTCTTCCACATTTACTCCTCTCTAAGATCTTGGTTAGGTATATTTAATGCTAACTAGGGTTCCTCTCGTTTGGTAAACTAGCTCTATTTTCTTGAAGGTCAAAGTTCTCATCACCTACTTCTCAACTAAAATCTTCTAGGGTTTGTTCATTGAATCTCTAGGTAAGTTTTCTCACTTATGTACATCCATACTTGCACCATTATTTGTTTATATGATTTTTATGAAATACTTGCTATTAACCTAAAAGCTAGGGTTTTGGTTATCTTCAATAAATGAGATTTTGGGGTTGATGGAAGTGTTTAAACATATTGTAGAGTGCTTATTTGCAAGTCTTATAGAAAAGGACAAATCTTGGTAAAGGTCTACATCCCTACATATTGAAATGCCAAATACATAAATTTTTATCAGCAGTTGGAGTCATTTTTACTATTGGGGATTTATACGTGGCTAAATGAGTTGTAATTTCTCTTGATGAAAGTGTAACAAGTATGATCATGTTAATTGCATCAATATTTTGCTTACATGAAGGTTACCATCTATAATTGATTATATTTCTCGTTGGAAGTCCTATATCTATTTCCTTGTGCATGAGTATTTAGATGGTATGCATAGTATATTGCATGTTTATGGCCTTGGGCATTGCGAGTAGACAATATTGGACGCAAGTCCCTTAGTTCGAACTCGGCTAGATTGGATAGATACCCTTGCCTGTAAGACCTTGAGGTGTAACCCGACGGGGTAAGCGCTAGAGGCAGAGACGGTTTGAGGATTGTGATGTCCGGCGTGGCATGGGAACTAGAACCGGGGCTGGACGGTGAAATCCAATCTACATCGCGGGCTTTCACATTTTATTTGGAAAATATCTATGTTATAAATGTACAGAAAATTTCAATGTCCCGATTGGGAGGTTTTGGCATTGATCACAATGCATGGACACCGGTAACATTTTATTATTGTCCTTATTTGCATCATAACTAGTACCGGCGCAATAACCGTTAGACTTCGTTCTAACACTTGTGTTCGTGTTTAAATGGTTCACAGGTTCCGCTAGTGGTGCAAATAGGGCATCTTGATTCGCCGGGATCGCACCTAGGATTCCTCCATAGACCGGCCATTTTTGGGAAATCGAGAAAGAGCGTTTTGAAGTCATAGTGACACCCACCTTAATCTAGTTGTTAATTGTTCTAGATTAAATAGGTTGTAATGTAAATGTCTTAATTATTCCGCTACTTAGTTTTAGAACTACCCCAACTCTTTTGGGTTATAGACTTCATGTTTACAGGTTTTGGTTTCGCCTTATTATTAGGCGTTATATTGCAGAAATTTTAAGTTTTATTTTACCCAATTTTTAGGGTGTTACAAATGTAACGCCTGTGCATTTAACAAAGTCGTGTGTCAATTTATATAAATAGATTCTATTGGAAGATCAACTAATATCAGCCAGAAAATTTCAAAATCTAGAGCAATTTGTGTTTGAAAAATGATTAATTAGTGGAAATCACTCGATCAAACAAAGAAGGAACGGATATATCACCTGGCACTGGGGACTCGACAGGGGATTTCAAATTGTAACTCAACCAGAAGACCTAAAATCCATGGAATCGATCGAACGTAACATGAGTCAAATGTTGAACATTCGTCGGCCATCTGATTCCCATTTGATGAAGAGACGATGATTTTGATTCTTCTCATTGATCAATTACTCGGCAAGCCGCCATTGATTTCCTCAGGGCTGCTATGAGGAGGTCGAGTATGGAGATGTTCGATTGACTTTCATTCAATATCCCATTCCCAGACGTGTAAGAATTTGGGGAAAAAGAAGGGTTTGAGTGAGGAAGAGATGACCAGACGCGTCGTGCGTGATATCTTACGCGCAAGATAAACCACCTCCACTTTCATATAGTATATAGATATATAAATTTTAACAAAATAAATAAATTTAAAACTAATTTTAGATTAAAATCCATGTCAATAGCCACGTCAGCAAATAATATTGAGTTGGACCCCACATCAGCATGGTAATTGGTTAATGCTTAAACCGGTTATTTAGGTACTTAAATGCTTAAAACTTCACATCTTAGGTACCAAAACAGATGTTTTGAAAATACTTTAACCAAAATAGGAATTAAGGCTAAGTACGTTACCTTTTCATTCAATTTATAGATACTCCGTATTATTTACAAGTCGAAATGTATCAAAATTTAATGATATTTGTCTTACTTAATATTTATTGTAATGATTAGTTTTTCTTTTTTCAATTAGTGTAACAAATATTAAATTTTTTATTTCGTACAAATTTCTTGTTAAATGATTTTTCAGCATATGTGTCATTGGTTGATTTTAATATGATATTTTTTCACGTAATAAAAAACTACAATATTATTTAATAAAGTTACATCTGCATCATCAATAGTTACAAAATCTAACACTTATTGGTCAAAATGTTTCAAAATAGGAAAAATGGAATGTTTGTAACACTGGTTGAGAAAAAAATTATTGTTACTTTAGGTAGCATTTGGTACGCAGACATGATTGGACGGGACTGGATAGGACATAACTGGACAGGACTAGACAGGACAGGGCAAGAGGCTAAAACATGACTGTACAAAACAAATGTATGTCTTGTGTTTGGCACAACTAGGACTAGATATGACAAGACTAGACAAGTTTCCCTAAAAGTTGTTTGATGATTTTATATGTCATATAATAGTTGTAAATGACACAAATAAAGTATATCTTTAAATAATTTAATTAAAAAACATTTTTATTTTTTTACACAATTTTCATACATATAAAAACAATGGTATGAAATTTAAATGAAGAATCTGAAATAATTGATGATAGTTCGGAAAAATCTGATTCATACAAAGAAAATATAATATTTGATTCAATTTGGAATCTTTATAAATTGGCAGAGGCATAGTTGCAACGACAGGTAAAGATAAAGGCGATGGATGGTTGGTGAAGGACGTGAAAGATGGTGGATAGTGATGGTGTAGGATTTGGTTGATGTGGCGGAGGTATAGGTGGTCGACGATGGTAGTGGTGGTGGCGGTGGAGAGTGGTAAAAGAGGTTGTTGTAGTGGAGGAAGAGGCAGAGGTGGCCGACGGTGGTTGGCGGTGAGAATTGGTGGTGGTGGTGGCAATAGGTGGTGGTGATCGGTGGAGGTAGTGATGGACGGTTGTTGTGGAGGTGGTGGAGGAATTTGTAGTGGAGGAAGAGGTGGAAATGGTCGACGATGGTTGGCAGTAACTACCGATGGTCGTCGATGGTGATGGCAGCCATGGGTGGTTGTGATCGGTGTTAGTAGAGGTGGTCGACGATGGTAGTAGTGGTGGTGATGGCCGATGGTTGTGGAGGTGGTGGAGGAGGTTGTTATAGTGGAGGAATAGGTAGAGGTGGCCGACGGTTGTTAGCGGTGGCTACTAGTGGTCGACGGTGGCTACTAGTGGCCGCTGATGGTGGTGGTGGCGGTGATGGGTAGTGGTGACCCTTAAGACTAATACCATATTAGGATTATATATCAAATAGCGGTAGATCAGTAATTTATAGGACGAGTTTCGTTATTATCACCAAAAGAATATCATCTCCAAGTATCGCTTGCTAACAAAAGCTATTAACCTCAAAAATTTGCCCAAGATGGCAAATGAACGCTCCCGGCCCCTCAAGCCTTGGAACCCCTCAGATTAAAGAACCTGAATATACATGTCATTTGAAGAAAAGTGTTAGGATTACGCCTAGTGAATTCAAACAATTATAAAACCCTATTAAAAAATATTTAATACCAAAACATGATATAGACGAGAGTTTAATATTAGTTCAAGCCTCATTTACCCTTGGGAGGAAATAAGGTTTCGTAAAGTAACGGGGGAGACCCGATTTACCATTGACAGTGACGGAACACAAAAGTAAGTCATATTACAATGTTAAAGAGCTTCTATTAACGCACCATTGGTTATCGAGTTCAACCACCCATGGTCTATAGTTTGAGTTTCTAAGGAACTAAGAAGGACTCATGGGTCACACGGTCATCGAGTTCAACCACCCACGGTCTATAGTTTGAGTTCCCAATGAACTAAGAAAGACTCATGGGTCACACGGTCATCGAGTTCAACCATCCACGGTCTATAGTTTGAGTCCCTCGGTGATATAATCCCCATGTCTAAGCCAAAGTGTGGGAACAATCATCCCATTCCATAAAAGTTGTCTAAGTGCCTATGGATCCATTACACTATAGTCTCCCATTGACGCTTCTAATATACTTACCAAAATGTGCTCAACATAACATGTACATTTGTACAAGTAAAACATTTAAGGAGTGATCAAAATATTTTAACATAAGGTTTAGTTCATACCATAACTTTCATCAAAATTCCTCCAAATAGAAATATAACATCATTTATATATATAAAACCAAGTTCCATGATCAAAAATATCATTTTACCCACAATCAACAAAACCCTAGTTTTGACCTAGATTTCCAAAGTTAACCAAATAAGGAGAAAAGTGTGATAAAACCTTGAGATAAGTGAAAATAGCATTTTTACATGTATATAAAGTTGGAGGTTTGTAGATTGAACTCACATTACTAGATTTGTATGAAGACCTATAATTTTCCCTAAAACCTAGAACTTGGTAAGATGGTGGATAAAGAACCTTGATCTTAGCCTCCAAAAGCTTTAGTTTGATGATGGAAATCCTCAAAGTAGTGTGGAAATGTATAAGTAAATGCCCTTGGACGATTTTAATGAAGAGAGAGAGAGGGGGGGGGGGGGTGAGAGGGTGAACCTTGAAAATGATTTGTGATAATGAATGAGATAGAGCTGAAAAATTAGAATTTAATGCTCCCTGCCCCCCGATCGCGACACTGCCATGCGATAGTGCCAGGCACTATCGCGGGTCACTATCACGACATATGTACCACGACTCCACTCCACTCTGCGATTGTGCCATGGAGAGAGTGACCATGTCATAATCTCCGGGCACTCTCGCCCCGGGCATACCTTGAGTCCCTCAAGCCATGCGATGGTGCCCTTGGCGACAATGACCTTGTCACAGTCGCCGGGAATAGTCGCTCCACTCATGCTAGAGCCCAAAAATCCAAATTTTCTCGCACGACGGACACTCGACAACAAGGAAAGCATACTTTAGCCTTCTCACCCTAATTCACAAGTTATAATTCGAAATTTCAAGATGGAAGAAGTCTTATAACTTACTTGAAATTACAGGTGTTACAGTTATGTAAACACAACGACCAAAAGTATGATTAACTCGAAAACCAACCATGGTTTGGAACAACTCATTTTCCAAATGAAATTATGTCATTTATATTTCCAAAATGTCTAATAACACAATATGCATTTTCCAAACAGTTTATAAAATCAAACACACTAGAAGCGCATTTATGTCAAATGACCTCCATTTATAAATTAAATCATCAAAGAAGCATGCTAATATGATTTATTTATCAAAATGTCCAAAAATCCCAAATATGGGCATTTAGTGAGATTTATAAAAACCAATGCACTAAATGTACAAAACTCAACAAATAACCCAACATTTGATAAGTATTGAGTAAAATACATAAATTTTTTAAAATGAAGTTTTTTGGCATGTACATAGTTTTCACAAATCAACTTGAACTCACCTGGATAGGTTAAGTTAGACCTAGATTCCAAATCCACCTCTACTTCCATTGTGGTAGAGACTTTAGTTTCACAAGCAAAACTTCTAGATCTATGATGTATAGCTTCTCAAGAACACTTCCTTTACTCCCTAAAACATACATAAACATCCTAATAGGAGAAATTAGGGTTGAGGTATAAATGACCAAACCCTAGGTTAAGATATGGTTGGATATAGGCTTACTTTTTGACTTATAGGAACCCCAAATCTTCGAGAAAACTTCAATCCTATTTGTTTCTATATTAAAAAGCTTTGAAATACGGATCCATAGCAACAAAAATCGCCCAAAACGAATGAGAAATGAGCAAGAAATGAGCAAGATATGACCAAATGAAGAAAATCCCGATTTTAAGCATTGCAAGTCTGGTGCGACCTTGACATGCGACAGTGCCCTCTGTCACTGTCGTTGCGCACTATCGCACGGGATGTACCGAAGCCCCATTCCCTCTTGCGACTAGGGGTGCTCATCGGTTGGGTTGGTTGGGTTGAAGGTGATTGAACAACCCAACCCAATGTTTGTGGTTTGAAAAATCTCAACCCAACCCAATGTTTGCGGTTTAAAAAATCTCAACCCAACCCAATCAAAAGTGCAACCCAACCCAAACCGTGCGGGTTGGGTTGGTCGGGTTGAAACTTTAATACACCATTTTACAATCTAACTAAGTGATTCCATTTAAAAAAATTAAAATCAAAATGGAAATATAAAAATAAGGCTAATAAGATAAGAGAAGAGTAGAAGAAGAGCATCTCAACTACAACTCGTTACCAAACTACAACCATGTTAGGAAGACGGTGTGGTCTCGTAGACAGATCTAAACTACAACTAAGATAGGAAGACTTGAGTATTGATAGAAAGAAGAGCCACTAAAAGTCTAAAGTTATTATATAAAAAAAATGTACAAGTTTTGGTCGGGTTGACGGGTTGGTCGGGTTACTTTGGATCCAACACGTTTCCAACCCAATAGATGCGGTTGGGCGAAATTTGTATGTATTATGTATCGGGTTACCTCGGTTTGAGTTTTTTTTACGTTTTTTCGGGTTGGGTTGGCCGGGTTGGTTGGGTTGGTCGGAAATTTGAGCACCCCTACTTGCGACCCTGCCATGCTATAGTGCCCTATGGCACTGTCGCCGAGCACTGTAGCCAGACTCGTACCAAAGAGTTTTTCGATCGTTCATCGACCATTTCCCCGACCGTTCCCCGACCGTCTTCCGGTCCATTTGATGATTGCTAAATATCATGCCATTGTCATAATTTCATGGCACATTCTTTGGAATGACCAAATACTCGATAACGTCGGTGCTATTGTGACATGTCATAACTGCATGGCATTATAGCCGGGACTACCACATTTTCAGTACCATTGTGACAAGAGTCACAACCACATGACACTATAGCCATACTCCATATTGGTTCTTCCTTTACCGATTCTTCGAGTTCAACACTTTTCCTCAATTGGGATAAAAATCAGGATGTTACACATTGGATGTTAGATTTTGTCATTCAATCCAATCCAATTAACATTGGACAACCGGTCCAATCCAACCCAAGGATCAGATTGATTCCATCAATTGGATATTACTATTGTTTATCACTCAATCGAATTGGATTCATCCAATATTATGATATATTTTCAACCAATTATTTATATATATATCTAATTTTTTAAAAAGCAGTGCATACAAATAACAACTAAAAACAATTTCGTGAAATATTATTAATTATACATATTTATTCATTGGATGGTACTTGGATGATAATTAGATAGGATTGGATCGGTTTTGTTTTATTGGATTCTGGATAGAGATGGCAACAGGGTTGGGGATATCGGGGATCGCAATCCCCACCCCGCACCCTATCCCCATCCCCGTCGGGGAACAAGTTTCCTTCTCCATTCCCATCCCCATTGGGGGTCGGGGATCCCCACCGGGGAATCGGGGATTCCCACCGGGGAATCGGGGATTTTTCCTCGTTTACAAAATTTAATTTTCTCTATAATATCTTTATAAATGTCAATTACACGTTTAAGCGGCATAATATTTTAACACTTCAATTAACCAAATCTTAATGGTTGCCTTTGCATAAGACTAGTTCAAAGATAAATATATCAATTACAATATCTAATAATTCATATACATCCACGTTGTTATATCACCATCTCCCAACAATCAAACCAATATTATAATATCTTTTGAAAATTTTCTAATCACAAAATTGGTTATATATGTGTGTTATATATATATAATCATTGAGTTTGTCTTTATTATAATATTACTAGTTACGTACCCGAGTGCGATGCGGCGCGAAGCATAGTGAAATCGAAAAAACAATTGACAAAAGTATGTATCCGCTCATAAAACATCTCGAAATCAAAATGCAACCATGTTTCATGTTAAGTTTGTATTCTTCGTCCTTAGTTTACGACGACATGGTGTTTGAGTCGCTTGGTTCACATATATGTGAATCATGCATCGACTCTAAAGTACTTTGATATGCATTTTCATCTATTATGTGTACATCATCCGGAAGATACTCTATAGATGTCATTAGTAGTTCTAGTGTTTAATAAATGTGAATTGTGTGACCCAAGAATTGTAGACCTTCCATTAAAATTAAATCAATCATATTTCATTTTTGTTTTCTTTTTATCCATACCTTTACAATGTAGATGGTTATAAATTTGGAATAAATCTAATTAAAAAAATACCTAATATTGATATATATATATATATATATATATTTGCATACATGATTTTTTCTACAATAACCGTTAAAAATGTTTATCGATATGCTATAGATATATATAGTAAAATCGGTACGTATTTATTCTATTTTATAATACTGCTAAAATCAAGAAATATTCAAAAATAAGCTTATTTTGAAAATATTGACGAAAAAATAATAATGGTGTAATTTATAATAAAATGAAACGTGTTTTTAATATAATTTAGTTAGTCTAAGATTATGTATTTTTAATATGGTAAAAGTGAAAAAAAATAAAGCGTAAGGATATAAAACAAATTAATTCGTAGATATTCATGATATTTTATAGTACGGTTAAATTAAAAAATATTCAATATTGTGTCTGTTTTGAAAGTATTGATGAGACAATTATAATGGTATAATTTGTAAAAAAAAATGTATGTTTTATGAATTTTAGTTCATATACAGATTATTTATGTTAATATGATAATGGTCTAAAATGGAAAATGAAAAACTAAGGTATTAAAAGTAAACTAAATAACTGATTACAAGGATATTAAATGTAAAATATATATTTAAAAAAGTTTGAGTCAAGAAGAGATTTACGAAGGAGCGTGCATGAGTGTGCTTTAGAGGTTGTACGGCATGCTATTATCTTAAAAAGTTCAAAAACACCGTTTTAGAATTTTAATAAGATGGTATAGATACATACACACATATTTATATAATATACATATACACTTACTAATAAATACTCAGGGTCGGGATCGGGTTTGAAGGGTATCCCCATCTCCGATTAACAAATTTGGGGATTCTCCATCCCTGGTCAACTCGGGGATTCCCCGCTCAAACCGGGTTGAGGTATAGGTTCCAGCGGGTATAGGGCTTTTTGCCATCCCTAATTTTGTGCTACCATCCAAGAACTGTCTAATCCAATTTAGATGTTGAAATATTGGATCTGCCCAATCCAATTATAGTCGATCGACTTTAATTGGATCAAATGATTTTCTGCACACCCTTATCGAGAGTATAATGGGGATGAAATGCCTCTTACTGTGGTAAGTCACCCGCCTCTTACTCGATAAGTGGTTAAAGTGAGCAGCAAATGTCGGAAAGAGACACTTAATTTTGTTGAAAAAAATTGATATTTGAATGGAAATTGATTTTAATATTTAAATATATTTGATGGAAAATTGAAAGGTTGTGAATTAATATTTGAATTTATTTCAGATTTAATTGTCATGAATTCTTAATTTAATATTTAAATTTATTTCAAATTTAATGTAACGTCCCAATTTTTTTTAAATAAATAAAACATCCATACATATATAAATAAATCCATATAATGTCTAAATAGTTCAACTCAACGGAATATTTCAATATAATAAAACTTAAGCAAAATTGTCTAAATCTTGATCAATGCTCTTTGTCGTGCCTTTATTCCAAAGATAACCCAACTCTAAGCTTTCTCTTTTCCTTTGCTACTACTCCCGAGTGTGTGACATCCTGGCTGCATAATTATTTTGAAAAGGAGTTGGGTGAGCCTAGGGCCAGTGAATTCACGGTTTTTATGCATGAATAATATCAATAATGAATTTCACAAAGCATAATAATTTATCATGCATGTGGTAAAACAATTTAAATCACAATGCTAATGACATTTTGGGAGGTATTTAATTCACACAGCTTTACCTGGCGAACTCACACAGCATGTTTGCACTTACGGCTTACACGATCTCACACAGCATGCTCGTCTTACGGACTTACACCGTAATACCCCCATTGCCACACAAATCACAAACACATATCATGGAAATATTTCACGTTTAATGCATAAATAGCATTTAAAAAAATATTAATAAACTTGTAATTAATTTTTAATAAAACATGCAACCATTTATAAAAATACACGTATAACTCACCTTACTAGAGGTAGCCCAAACCAATCTCGAAGTTCCTCACGTCTTCCCTACAATTTTATGATCACATTTAATTCTAAAGTACAACATCCAAACTTTGAGTTAATCGATTTCTTTTCTAGGCTACTATTTACCTAACGCTTCTAAAAAATCCTCACATAAATTTCCGGTTTGTAAATAAATAAATGTATATTTATATATACATATATATATATATATACACATTACATATATTTGTACATATATGTATGTGTATGTACACATTTTCATGAAAACCTATATGGGTTAACTAGAAGCCGACGTGATATCAAAAACCATTTTCATTCCATGCTCTCTCTCTCTCTCTCTCTCCATATATATATATATACATATACATATGTGTGTGTATATATATATATGTTATATGTGTTTGCATGAATCCATAAAGGTGATGAGACTACATCTTCAACCACCTTACTGGATCTCACCCCAAGCTAATATATACACACACCTATATCCACACATATATGCGTACATAATTTATCTCCATAGAAACTAACAACTCATTCATCAAAACCTTTCTTTTTATTAATTTTCTTTTCCAAATTCGATTCTCTTCTCTTCTCTCTTTATCTATTTATTTATTTTTACTACCATAACATACTTCAGCTTACCCCCCTCGACTCAACGAGAAAATATGTTTTTTTAGAGCATTCTTGACGAACCAGAATGTTCGTTGAGTGTCTCGAGGCTCGGACGAGAGTTTTGTACCGAAAACACATAACGACAATGTCGATAGTACCAGTTAAAGTACCGATAGCGACTGATGATCGTGGCCGCCTTATCGTGACCTCGATCATCCTCTCGAGGGTCCGAGACATCTATAAGCATTGAACGTAACTGATCGAGCAAGTAAAAACACTTACCGATGAGTATCGAAACTGTTGTGATTCTCCGAACCGTCATCGTCTTCCACTTCTCTATTTGAACTTCTTCCTCTCGATTTTTTTTTTGCATCTATGCTTGCTAATCTAATCCCTTTATATACACGATTGTTTGGTCGGTTTTGGCTAGGTGAAGAGCTAAGGTTGTGAGTAATGTCACCGACCGTTTAAGGCCTTTCACTTGCAAGCCATAATTATTTTAATTCCTCATTTTTTTTAAAACAAAGTTATTACGAACTTCCCCCTTAACAAAATTTCGTCCTCGAAATTTTTCCTATGCAAATAATTGAGGGTACTTCAATCTCATTTCCTTCTCGGGTTCCCAAGTTGCTTCCGGCCCTCTATGATGTCTCCATTGAACTTTCACGAGAGCAATCTCTTTGTTTCTTAGTTTCTTTATTTTTCTATCAACGACAACTTCCGGTTCTTCAATATAACTCAAAGTTTTGTCCATCTTTACATCCTTAAGAGTTACCTCGGTGCTTTCATCAGCCAAACACTTCCTTAGATTAGATACATGGAACGTGTTATGGATGCCTTGAAGTTCTTCAAGAAGCTCCAACTTATAGGAAACCTCACCTACCCTTTCAATTATCTTGTAAGGACCAATGTAACGAGGACTTAGCTTCCCTCGTTTTTCAAAACGAACTACACCTTTCCATGGTGAGATCTTAAGCATAACTTTGTCCCCAACTTGAAATTCTATCAGTTTCCGTCTTTTATCAGCGTAACTTTTCTGTCTGTCTTAAGCTATCTTCAATCTTTCCCTTATCTGGCTTATCTTATCAGTAGTCTGCTGAACAATTTCAGGGCCAACCAATCGTTTTTCACCTACCTCATTCCAACACAATGGCGTTCGACACTTCCTTCCATACAATGCCTCATATAGTGCGACTTGGATACTAGCGTGATAGCTATTGTTATAGGCGAATTCTATTAGTGGAAGATGACCCTCCCATGACCCTGCAAAATCGATAGCACATGCCCACAACATATCTTCTAGAGTTTGAATGGTCCTCTCGCTCTGACCATCCGTGCGGGTGGTAGGATGTACTTAGCTTTACCCGAGACCCCAATTCCCTTTGAAAGCTGTGCCAAAATGTAGAGGTAAACCGACTGTCTCTATCAGATACTATCGATAATGGAACGCCATGCCGAGTCACGATCTCGTCTATATAAAGCTTAGCTAGTCTCTCCATCGAGTATGTTTCCTTAATTGGCAGAAAATGTGCTGACTTGGTGAGTCTATCAACGATTACCCATATAGCATCATAACCCTTTGGTGTTCTTGGAAATTTTGTCACAAAATCCATTGTGATGTGGTCCCACTTCCACATCGAAATTTCTAAGGGTTGCAACTTACCATACGGTCGTTGATGTTCAACCTTAACTTGTAGACACGTCAAGCACCTTTCGACATAATGGGCTATGTCTTTCTTTAACCCTGGCCACCAGTAAGATTGGCGAAGATCTCGATACATTTTATTGTTTCCCGGGTGGATAGAGTACCGAGATTTATGAGCTTCCTCTAACACTTGGTTACGAAAGTTGCCTAAGCGAGGGATCCAAATTCTACCCTTGTAGCACTTTAACCCTTGATTGTTGTCTTCAAGGAGCGAAACAACCCCTACCATTCTCTCAAACTTCAAGTTCTGTTCTGTTAATGCTTCTTTCTGAACTTTCTTGAGTTCATCAGTCCAACTAGGAGTCACCTCTATCCGCATTGCTTTAATCCTCACCCAATCACTCCTTTCTTTGCGACTTAACGCGTCAGCCACCACATTTGCCTTCCCGGGATGATACAAAATTTCACAGTCATAGTCTTTCAGCAATTCCATCCACCTTTGTTGTCTCATGTTTAGTTCCTTCTGATCGAATAAGTACTTTAGGCTCTTGTGATCGGTATAAATTTGACACTTCACCCCATATAAGTAGGTAGTGTCTCCAAATTTTCAACGCAAACACCACAGCTGCCAGTTCCAAGTCATGAGTTGGATATCGCTTCTCGTGATCCTTCAACTGACGAGAGGCATATGCAATAACTTTCCCTTGCTGCATCAATACACAACCAAGTCTTAGCTTGGAAGCATTACTATAAACCAAAAATACTTCGGTTCCTTCAAGTAAAGTCAATATCGGTGCAGTGCTCAACTTTTCCTTCAAGACTTCAAACGCCTCCTTTTGAGATGGGTTCCATTCAAACTTTACACCCTTCTTTGTTAGCGATGTCAATGGCGTCCCAATCCGTGAAAAGTCTTGAATAAACCTTCTGTAATAACCAGCTAATCCCAAGAAACTCCGTACCTCGGACGGGGTCCTTGGTGGTTCCCACCTCTTTATAGCATCCACCTTGGTCGAATCCACCTTTATCCCTTCTTGGGTCACCACATGCCTTAGAAATTGAACTTCACGGAGCCAGAACTCACACTTAGAAAACTTTGCACACAGTTTCTCCCGCTTCAGCAAACTCAAGACCGCCCGAAGGTGTTGCTCATGCTCCTTTTCGGTTCGAGAATAGATCAAAATATCGTCAATAAAAACAATGACAAATTTATCTAAGTAGGGTTTGCATACCCTATTCATCAGATCCATAAATGCTGCAGGTGCCTCTGTCATTCCAAATGGCATTACCAGGAATTCGTAATGCTCATACCTAGTCCTAAAAGCGGTCTTAGGTACATCCTCCTCTCGAACCTTCAGTTGGTGGTAACCCGATCGTAAATCGATCTTCGAGAAATAACAGGCACCCTGGAGTAGGCATGGAAATGGGGCGGGGACCTGAATCCCCATCCCCGTCCCTAATCCCTCATCTTCATCCCCGTCCCCGTCCCCGTCCCCATCCCCGTCGGGGAATATGATCACATCCCCATCCCCATCCCCAACGGGGAACGGGGATCCCCATCGGGGAAACGGGGATTTTCTTTTCCATTTATGTAAACTATTTAAATCAAATATATGAGACACCACACATGTTTAAATATCACATATTTCCAATAAACCTAAAATCGAAAAAAATTTAATTTAGTATAAAAAAATCACAACATCATATAATAATTAATAACTTAAAACCAAAAGAAATTCAACCGAATTCGAAAAAAAAAAACTTAACTTCACACGTACCAAAAGATATCGAGTAATATTCAAAACCATATCGAGTAATTGTATTTTGATTGACATCCAAAATACATACTAACATCCAAAAAATAACAATTTTATATTATAAACCTAGTTAGGAAATAGAAAATTATGAATTACCGATTTAGTTTAAATAAATAATATATATTAAATATTAATTAAAATATATAACGGGGACGGGGCGGGGCGGGGAGTGCGATACCCATCCCCATCCCCGTTTTGAGACAAACGGGGATCCCCGTCCCCATCCCCATCCCCGATCGGGGCGGGTGGACCGGGTTCTCCGACGGGTCGGGGCCCATTTCCATGCCTACCCTGGAGTTGATCGAAGAGATCATCAATCCTTGGTAGAGGGTACCTATTCTTTATCGTTACTTTGTTAAGTCCGCGATAGTCAATGCACATTCGCATCGTACCATCCTTTTTCTTAACAAATAACACAGGCGCTCCCCAAGGAGAGGTGCTAGGGCGTATAAAACCCTTGTCTAACAACTCTTGTAGTTGAGACATCAACTCCATTTCTGATGGTGCAAGACGATAGGGTATCCGAGCGATGGGTGCTGCTCTAGGTACGAGATCAATCTGAAATTCTACCTGTCTCTCAGGTGGTAGACTTGTCAGATCAACCGGAAAGACTTAAGAAAACTCTCTTACAATGGAAATGTCTTCCATACTCTTTTTCTCTTTCTTAGCATCTATCACATATGCTAAATAACTCTGACACACCTTTCTCACACATCGTCTTGCTTTTGCCATAGAGATCATGCTGGATTTCCTATTTCTTCTGTCTCCGTAAATGACTATGGTTCCACTATCAGGTAATTCAATTTGAATTATCTTTTTGTTGCACATAATTCTGGCCTGGTTTTCAGCTAACCAATCCATGCCAATTATTATATCAAATTCCCCAAGAGTCATAGGGAATAGTCTCAATAGAATTGAACGACCATCTATCTGAATATCCCAGTTATCATACTCCTCTCTAATAGTCACCCGATTATCATCGGCAGTTTCTACTTCTAAGGCTGAGATTAAAGGCTTGGGCACTCTATGCAAGTAATCACAGAATGCAGTAGATACAAAAGAGCGATTTGCTCCAGAATCAAACAGTACTCTAGCATGCACAGAGTTGACCAGAAAGGTACCTGTCACCATGTCTGGTGTCTCCTCGGCCTCTGTTGCCGTCATCTGGAAGACTCTCCCCTTTGGCTTTGATGTTTCAGATCGTTTTTCCTCCCATTTACCATTTCGAATTGCGCCCTGACCAAAGGCATACTCATTTTTTTTATTGAGGACAATTTGCTTGTATATGGTTCGGTGACTTACAGATGAAACATAGTCGTTCTCTCCTCTCAACCTTGCAATCCTGAGACTAGTGGACTGGCCTCCCACATCGGTAACACACCCTTGGTTTGATCAGACATTCTCCCTTGTGCACACAGTTGCATCTAGAACATGGTTTGATAGTTTGTCCTTGCCATGTCTTTCTTTCCAGACCCGAGAACTTTGACTTTTTGGTTTCATTGCTTGGACCTTCCCATTTCCTTTTTATATTGCCTCGTTCAGCCTTTTGGCGATTCTTTTCTTTTTCTCTTGCCTCTGCCGCGTTTACTGCACCCTGAAATGTGGTTGGCTCCATAGCAAGAACAAATTCTCGGATGGATACTTTTAGTCCTCTGATATACCGCTTTGCTCGTCTTTCCTCTGTCGAAACATAATACTCAGCAAACCTGGCCTTTTCGGTAAAACTTGTTGAGTACTCTCTTACTGTCATTGTTCCCTGCTCCAGCCTTAAAAACTCATCCTCCAGTTGTTTTACTGCAATATGCGGACAAAATTTCTCATTAAACAGTACCTTAAATTCTTCCCATGTCATTCTTTCCATTTCCTCGTCGCCTTTTAAGTTGCAGACTACTTCCCACCAAGAAAGTGCTTCCGATTTAAGCATCGTTGTCCCATATGTCACCTTATCTTCTTCCGCACATTTTCTGATTCTGAATACGACTTCTGTCTCTCTTATCCATCTCATTGACATCACTGGGTCGCAATCACCTTGAAAAGGTTGGGGCTTACAAGCCATAAAGTTCTTAAAGCTACAACCTTTTTGTCCTGCACTCATGCTGATAGGACTCGGTGGTCTTGACCGCACATGCATGTCTTCCCTTCTACTTGAATCGTTATTATCCACCCTTCAGTTGCTTATCACCCTATCTTCTTGATTTTTCAGTTCTGCCTCCCGTACCTATGCTATAACCATGGGCAAGGCAGCTTGCAAATCTTTTGTTACCTCCTGAGCAATGATGTCTACAGGAGTTGTCGTGGTTGCTTGGGCATGCCCTCATCCCCTACCTCGACCTCGACCTCTTTCAGATGCAGAACTTGCTTGCACAGAGGGCCCAGGTTTATTGGGTGTTGCTTGACTTCTACCTCGTCCTCTCCCCCTTCCACGACAAATGTTGGTCGGGTTTCGTGTACATTTTGGGTAGCCCCTATTGGTGGTGGGTCTACCGCATCAGGTGTAACTGATGTCGTCCTTCCTGACCGACGCGACATATTTGTTGTGTGCGATAAAAACTTACATTTATAAGCATAACTTAATCCATACATAACCTAATTATCTGATAAGTTCAACATTTGCATAATAAGATTAATCACCAAAATATTATTATTTCAAAAGATGATTCAGAACATAAGTCTTTTGCATAAAGCGCCAAACCGGCTAATACATACTAAAAATAAAACTCAAGACAGACCAAGTTCAAAACCACTAAACATTCAAAACATTTTATCAAGATAAAAGTACTTAAGATAAACTATCTCTCTCCTCACTCCCTCTTTTATGGCATGTCCGTAGGGTAGTAGGTAATCTTCACGAATTCCACATAGGTGTTATCTGGGCGGTATTTCCAAATAAATCATAAGCTTGGACCCTGATGGAATTGATGTGCTCAGTCGGAGAAATACCCTTTGATCAAACCTACATACTCCGAGGTCGCTCCCCGATAGTAGCGAGCTCGATCTCCCAATCGCATCTTCTAAGTATGGGCAACGATCCTTCTCTCCCACTCTAATGCCACACACTTCCATGCCATGTCGTGATTGTTTTCCCATAGCTCCTCATTTTCTTTCAATACCTGGTTCAACTCGCTTCCTAACTTAACATGCTCTCCTTGCAAGTTTCTCAGCCACCCTCCTACTTAGTCCTTTTCAGCTTGAACTTTAGACAATTCATTTCTTAGTTCAGTATTCTCTTCACGTAAGTTTGCTACATCCTCTTCCAAGTCTTCACGGGTAGGCGTACGTGGGGTGTATTCCTCGTAAGGTTCCTCCGTCGGATCATAGGAAGAATCATCGATCGGGTTGGGTTAAGGTGACTCGACCCTCGGAACACTCACACTACCCCTGGAACTGCTCCTTGCACCTATAGGGCGTCTGCTAGAGCGGCTAGAACTCGTACGGTCGTGTTGACCGACTCCACCTCTTAGAACTAGTCCGGCAGCTACCGCACGACTTCCGCCCCTGCCCCTTCCTCGACCAATGTGCCTAGTCGTCTTTGTGTAAACCATTTTTCCTACAAAACCACAATGATAAACCTATCACTTTAGGCACATTGTCAAAACTTAAACATTGACTAACACATTTCCCTTATTTCTAATATTTATACTTCCTCTCAGTTTAAGCTTAGGCTAAAATTAATAACCTATTTCTCTTAAACTAAGGCTCTGATACCACTTGTAACGTCCCAATTTTTTTTTAAATAAATAAAACATCCATACATATATAAATAAATCCATATAATGTCTAAATAGTTCAACTCAACGGAATATTTCAATATAATAAAACTTAAGCAAAATTGTCTAAATCTTGATCAACGCTCTTTGTCGTGCCTTTATTCCAAAGATAGCCCAACACTAAGCTTTCTCATTTCCTTTGTTACTACTCCCGAGGGTGTGACGTCCTGGTTGCATAATTATTTTGAAAAGGAGTTGGGTGAGCCTAGGGCCTAGTGAATTCACGGTTTTTATGCATGAATAATATCAATAATGAATTTCACAAAGCATCATAATTTATCATGCATGTGGTAAAACAATTTAAATCACAATGCTAACGGCATTTTGGGAGGTATTTAATTCACACAGCTTTACCTGGCGAACTCACACAGCATGTTCGCACTTACGGCTTACACGAGCTCACACAGCATGCTCGTCTTACGGACTTACACCGTAATACCCCCATTGCCACACAAATCACAAACACATATCATGGAAATATTTCACGTTTAATGCATAAACAACATTTAAAAAATATCAATAAACTTGTAATTAATTTTTAATAAAACATGCAACCATTTATAAAAATACACGTATAACTCACCTTACTAGCGGTAGCCCAAACCAATCTCGAAGTTCCTCACGTCTTCCCTACAATTTTACAATCACATTTAATTATAAAGTACAACACCCAAACTTCGAGTTAATCGATTTCTTTTCTAGGATACTATTTACCTAACGCTTCTAAAAAATCCTCACATAAATTTCCGGTTTGTAACTAAATAAATGTATATTTATATATACATATATATATACACATTACATATATTTGTACATATATGTATGTGTATGTACACATTGTCATGAAAACCTATATGGGTTAACTAGAAACCGACGTGATATCAAAAACTATCTTCATTCCATGCTCTCTCTCTCTCTCTCTCTCTCTCTCTATATATATATATATATATATATATATATGTGTGTGTGTGTGTGTGTGTGTGTGTTATATGTGTTTGCATGAATCCATAAAGGTCATGAGACTACATCTTCAACCACCTTACTGGATCTCACCCCAAGCTAATATATACACACACCTATATCCACACATATATACGTACATAATTTATCTCCTTAGAAACTAACAACTCATTCATCAAAACCTTTCTTTTTATTAATTTTCTTTTCCAGATTCGATTCGATTCGATTCTCTTCTCTTCTCTCTTTATCTATTCATTTATTTTTACTACCATAACAGACTTCAGCTTACCCCCCTCGACTCAACGAGAAAATATGTTTTTTTAGAGAACCAGAATGTTCGTTGAGTGTCTCGAGGCTTGGACGAGAGCTTTGTACCGAAAACACATAATGACAATGTCGATAGTACCAATTAAAGTACCGATAGCGACTGATGATCGTGGCCGCCTTATCGTGACCTCGATCATCCTCTCGAGGGTCCGAAACATCTATAAGCATTGAACGTAACTGATTGAGCAAGTAAAAACACTTACCGGTGAGTATCGAAACTGTTGTGATTATCCGAACCGTCACCGTCTTCCACTTCTCTATTTGAGCTTCTTCCTCTCGATTGTTTTTTTTTTGCATCTATGCTTGCTAGTCTAATCCCTTTATATACACGATTGTTTCGTCGGTTTTGGCTAGGTGAAGAGCCAAGGTTGTGAGTAATGTCACTGGCCGTTTAAGGCCTTTCACTTGCAAGCTATAATTATTTTAATTCGTCATTTTTTTAAACCAGAGTTATTACATTTAACTACCATGAATTCTTAATTTAATTGTCATAAGTTCAAACCTTTCATTTAACTTTCAACACCTATAACTGAGGGGAGTTTGGTTCTCAGAATGTTTTTGGATGGAATGGAATCTGTCAAAGGAATTTGATTTTGAAGGAATTGGAATGAAATGTTGTCAGGTTTGACCACCTGTTTGGTTGACAAAACTGGAATGGAATATGTTAAAGGAATTGGAATCTGTATGTTTGGTTCACAGATTGTAGTTTCGGAATTGGAATGGAATTTTGGTAAATGACCAAAATACCCTTTTTCATTATTTTAATTTTTTAAACAAAAATTGCTTTAATAAACACCTAAATTGAACTAAACACAACAATTGAAATAACACAGTGGATTAATGGATATGAACTAAACATAGAAATTCAAGAATCAAGAAAACATGTAAGCACTCAAATCATCAGATGTTATGAATATGATGGTGTCATGATACATATATACATATATATATATATATATATATATATATATATATATATATAATGTGTATTTAAAATGAGGTTCTGTGTTAGCAAACACAGAAATTGAAACAACTCAGTATATGGCATTTTCCCACCAGTGAACCAGATCTCTCAATGAAGTGATTTCCAAAGCATTCAAAACCATAAAAATTAAATCTTCCAATATTATCTTGAGCTCAATCTCAATCTCCTGGGCAAAATGGTCATTTCAAATACCATCAAAACTTACAAATCAAAGGATCATTGTTTCCAATTATTAAGGTTTGAAGCATATATGTTGTGAAAGATTTGAATTTAGATCCCAAAACCCTTGAAATCAAGGGTTAAACCCAAAAGGGTAAGTGTATTTCAGGAAAAAGAATTGTGGGTAGTTGGTGGAAAATTAAAAAAAGAAGAAGAATGGATACAAATTAATCAAACAACAGAAAAGCACAAAAAGAGAATTGTAGAAAAATAGTTGCAGATAGAGAGGGTTGTTATTGGAAATCACTTCGATGATGTCAATCTGATGGAGAATACGATTGTTCTTCGACAGGAAAATGGAGATTGATGGAAAAGACGATTGTTCTTCAATGATGTCGATCTGATGGAGAAGTCGAGAGAGAGCAGATGGATATGAGGATGTCGACGTCGGCTATGATAAAAAGAATAGGTTTCCTTTGGGGTAAAGGGTAAGTTTGGAATTATAAAAAGAATATATTTCATTCCATTAAAATATTTGGGTTTTATGATGGAATGTTAAAATCCTTTATGTGTGGAATTTTTTGGAATTGGAAGATTCCATTCCATTGAAAAGCTTTAACCAAACAAGGGAATGGAATCTGGTCAAAGGAATTCAACATTCCAATTCCACCAGATTCCATCACGTTCTGCGAACCAAACTCCCCCTAAGATTCATGATTGAAATATGGATTGAGAAATCGTATTGGAGAAGTTCTCTAGAGTCCATGATCATTGATTCAAACTTTATTCACTCTCCTTGGTTCTAAATCATTGTCATAGAGAGAAGGCACATCTTGGTTCGCCTAGTTAGTCTGGTTGTGCTGCCAGAGTTAACTGTTGTTGTTGTATCTTGGGGAGATAAACATCCAAGTGTCTCTAGCACGGAAGAGAGAACGAATCTGTCTTAAATAAGTTGTGCTTGCCACAGGCCTCAACATTTCCTTAGATATTTTTTTACCGGCATGCAAACCAACCGGTTCGTATTTTTTGAAATTCATATTTTGTTTATCGTATTAATTATTTCATCTTTTATAGCAATTATTTCTAACAATCTTAAGAAATATTTTTATGCTATAAAAGATGGTCGTTTTGAAAGAAATTTTTTTCTTAATCGTATAATTTTTTGATACACATAACATTGTTTGGGGACGATTGGGTTAGTGAACCATGACTTTGTTCGGAAAACTAAAAGTCTAATGAAGTTTGATTGATATTCAAATAGTGTTCCCACGAAACCAATAAACTTCATTTTCTCGCGTAAACTGAAAAATTCATTAATTTATAACAACATGCTGAGTTGTATAAATCAAAATCATATGACAAATTTATAGAATTGTGTTCTATAAAAATAAGAGATAGAGCACTCATTTTATTAAAATGATAAAGTGATCATGGCGGTAAAGACGTTGATTCACAAATTAACATTGTTGGTAGAGTAATATAAAATGTTGTGATTTAGAAGTGAGAAATACGCCATGTGATCGGCTTGTAACTTCTAAAAGTGTGCACACAGGAAAGAAAATCAAGACATATGGAAAGGTTAAATACCTTGAAATGTGGGCGTGTCCCAAAGAAATGAGGATCAATATGAAGATGGTTGACTAAGTTGCAATTGTCTATTCAACCGTTGTAATGCTATCGATTCATGCTCAAAAAATGTTTCATTCAAATCCTATAAATTTGGATCAAATTCATCAAACGACCTATAGATATTGTTGATGAAAATAAAGCAAAATATTGCAAACTTGTATTATCAAGTGTATGACTCAAATCAATATTTAATGCAAGGAAATCAAAAGTTTGACCAAATCATGATGGAGTTTGGGTTTAAAATTCTATCCTCACTTAATGATTATGATATACTAGTCGTCGAAGATGGCTAAGTGTATGAAAAGTGAAAAGAACAATTAGGATCATTGAAATTGGATAACTAAGTTTGTCACTTTGTCAGGATCGAATTCTCAACAAGAATTAATTCTCAGAAACAATATCAAAGAAGTTTGCGGAATAACACTTTGATATTTAATCAAAACAGTAAATCAACACAGTAGATATGAAGAACAAACTGTAAACTTGTATTTGAATGCTTTGAAGTTACAAGATTACACACTCAACCTCAATATTGATGAACAGGCTCACCAATACGAATTCTACTTCTCTAGAATTAGGATCTATGCCTTGAGGTTGATTTTCTCTCTAATAGAATGAAGAAAACAAAAGTTAACTCATTATTCTAAACTCTACAATATATATACTGAATACAAAGATAATTACAATAAATAAAATATCTTCAGTATATCTTTCATGTATATCTCTAAGCTTCCATGTATATCCTTTCATGCGAATCTTCATCATATAAGCAATATTAATCTTCAGCAGCATTAAATTCCTTCTAGCAGCATTAACTACTAAGCGGCACTAACCACTAGCAGTACTAACTAGCTAAGCAGTACTAACTTTGTTCAAGCAGCACTAACTTTGACTAGCAGTATTAATAGTACTAGCAGTAGTAACACTCAGCAGTATTAACCTTTAAGTCTTCTAGCAGTAGTAACTTTGAACCAGCAGCATTAACCATACTTGATGAATTCTTCAGTTCCCAACAATCTCCCCCTAACTTGACTTTTAGGAAGAGAAGTCAAGTTCTTCAAATTTTCTTCAAGATGCTCCCAAAACTCTATCATGGCCTAAATTCCAGTGTTTGCATCCAATCCCAAACTCTGATTGATGGTTCTTTGAATCAAGTATTTAGCCATTTCTGAATCTGGAACACACCTTAACTTTTTCTTCAGCATGGCATGTAGCTTCAATCTGCTATGATTATACACTCTATCCACTAGGAAGTATTCAGTGTGATTTAAATCCAAAGTCACTGTATATACTCCACTAATTTCATATAGAGTCCAACTGTTTACTGATTTGAAGACATCCTTGATCAAATGCTCTACTTCTTCAGGTTTGAACATCATACACAGATACTCCATTACCAGTTTTGTAATTGAAATCCCTGGAGCCTTTAGAATATCTGCATACAACTTCATTCCTATCTCAAACATCTCTTCAATATCTGATCTAGAGCATGTTCTGACAAGTTTTGCCCATGTGTTGAACACTTCATACTTTTCATCCTTTCTTTTCAGCCTTATGAATTCCTTTCCATCCACTGTCAATGTATCCCAGTGAATGACCTCAGGGGGCTTAACTCCTACAGGTTCTGCTGAAATTGGTTCAGGCACTTTGTCCATCACTACCATATACAAATTTACATCATCAGTGTTTGATGGCTCTTTCTGTTTAGATGACTCAGGTGCCCCTTCTTCTTCAGCAACCTTCTCAGCCTCTTCTTCAGATACTCTAGGCTTCTTTACACTTTTCTTTCTTTTAGCCATCATTTTGGTTCTTTTCAGAGTCTTTTGAACCTGCACTAAAGTAGCTTCCTTCTTCTTTTCTTCCTTGTTCTCTGCCTTTTCTTTGATAGGAGTTCCCTCTTCACTTTCAGGGAATGGTTGATGCATATTCACATCATGTCTCTCCTTTGCCTTCTTTTCAAACTCCACTCTATCCTTTTCATTGCTCTTCAGCTTCTCCATTTCTTTCTCATATAGATCCTTGATTTGATCAAAATTCATCTTCACAAACATTTCTTTCTTTACCCCAATTGCACTTCTCAAGAAAGTTATCATTTTGTTTCTTTCCTGAGTGGCAAGGTAAGTTTGTGAAGGTCTTCTCTTCTTTGCACTTGATCTGGCCATCATAGCCTTTCTCAAGGTTATTGCTCTTTGCTTGGCTTTCTCTGTTTCCAACCCTTTCTGAAATGCTTCATTTAGTTCATTGGCTAGAGCTTTTGCCATCTCCCTGTCCTTTTCCATCTGAACTCTTTCTTCCTTTTCAATGTCATCTTGCATCTTTCTAGCTAGGGCTTCATCTGATTCAACCAACCTTTGCTTTTTGATTGGTTGATCAGATTCCACCATCTTTGCTTTTCCTTTGTCTTTGCTCATTGCCTTCTTACTGTTATCTTTCTTGATCACTTCACCTTGTTCTTTGATGATTACTCCTTTGGTCTTTGAAGTGACCTTGGGAGTATCATTCTTGGCTTTAAGTAAGGTTTCTGCAATCTCAAGATCTGTTAAAACTTCTTTCACAGTTTCTGCTGCTTTATTAATGTCTGCAGTAGTAACTGTTTCTGCTTGCTGCTCCCCCTCAACATCCAGTTTCTCTCCATCAAGCTCCCCCTTTCTTGTGGCTTCTTCCATGTTGATCTCCCCCTTTTTGGGAGCATCATTTTCAGTGGTCCTTCTCCTTAGTTGGAATTGCTTTCTCTTCTTCCTCTGTACCAGACTTAGCACCATCTTCTTCAGCTTAGCAATCTGTACTTGTTGGGACAGAATGACCAGCTTCATCTCCTCTATTTCTTTTCCTTGTTTCATAACATCTAGGTTGATGTTTCCCATGGTTTCCATCAATTCCTGGTAACTATATCTGTCCTCACCTTCTCTAGAAGTGTTACCCTCCTTTGAAGGATCATTGGATCTTTTAGAAGTGGAAGTCTTCTGCCTAGCAGAAGCACTATCCACCCCTGTGGTTTCTTGGCACCAGGGACCTTCAAATGATTGCTCATTCAAAGTTGCCATGGGGGAGGTCTTATTGATGTTACCACTTTCCTCCTCTGTGCTAGCAGGAGTAGTGGCAGCCTCATCACCCATATGCTCTACCTCCTCCTCAGAGAGCACCTCCTTTGGGTTGGGAGACACCCTTGTGGATTCCCTTTGAATATTCTCTACTGGAGAATGCTCCAATAGAGGGCTTAAAGGCTTGGGGGAGGATGGTACAAGAAGGGAAGGAGCCTTCTTTACCTGTTTCCTCTTGTAAGTTTGGGTGATAGGAGAGGTTGGTTTTTCAAGAAGGGACTGGGGAATAGATTTTGAGAGGGAAGGTTGGGATTGGCTAGCAGTGGGTTGGTCTAATGGGGGCCTTGACCCTGCTGCCATACCTTCATTGGTTTGGGACACCACCATCATTGTAGAGAACAATGGGGTGTCAACTCCTTCAGAGTCCCCAGCAGATCTTCTCATATTTGAGAAAACCTTGCCTTTGGGGGGTTTAGGTACATATACCCCAACAGGTTGAGGGATATCCGTCAATTTATGAGTAATAACTTCTTGAACAAACCTGGGATACATAAAGAAGCTCTTTTTGTTTCCCATGTTTGAGACAAGATCACTGAAAATCATTTTAGAAAAATTATACTTTCTGGCAGTGGCCAAGCACACCAAAGCATAAGCAATAGTGCTGCTGAACTCACTCCATCCAGTAGTCTTTTTGGAGATACAATGCATAAGAGTATGGACAAAGAAACGCCATTGGGGTGAAAATTTGGCTTTAGAGAATTTGAAAACACCCAATGGACCTCCATACCCCATTCTTGTAAGATTGGAAAACAGTTTATCGTTTGGGATAGAAGTTATACCAGAGGCATCGTCTAGACGTAGACTGATGCGAATAACCTCTTCAGTAACTGTTAGTGATGGATCACCGATTCTTGTCTTGATCATTTGCACACCATTCTCAACAATAATGGTGGCATTAGCCTAGAACTGCCTTTGATGCTCGATATAGATTGTAGGGGATACAATAAGAGCATGAGCAATATGGCTTGACTTGAGGAAATCCACAATCTGATGAAATCCTGCAGCTTGCTTTGGCTTTTGTAGCATCGCAATCTCATTGTGCTCGTCGATGAATGTCATGGATGCCATTGATCTTAGTGAAAAGCTTGCCTGAAAACTTCGAACTTGAGAGAGAAAAGGTTTAGAGCGCAAGAGAACAGGATGCAAAGAGTCGTTATGAACTTTTAGGCGGGCAAAGAGTATTTATAGTATTCGGAACATAAGTAGTATTAACCTAGAGCAGTATTAACTACTAGCAGTATTAACTAACTAGCAGTATTAACTACTAGCAGTATTAACTGAAAGCAGTATTAACTACTAGCAGTATTAACTAACTAGCAGTATTAACTACTAGCAGTATTAACTGAAAGTAGTATTAACCACTAGCAGTATTAACTGAAAGCAGTATTAACCACTAGCAGTATTAACTGAAAGCAGTATTAACCACTAGCAGTATTAACTGAAAGCAGTATTAACCACTAGCAGTATTAACTGAAAGCAGTATTAACCACTAGCAGTATTAACTGAAAGCAGTATTAACCACTAGCAGTATTAACTGAAAGCAGTATTAACCACTAGCAGTATTAATTGAAAGCAGTATTAACTGAAAGCAGTATTAACCACTAGCAGTATTAACTGAAAGCAGTATTAACTGAAAGCAGTATTAACCACTAGCAGTATTAACTGAAAGCAGTATTAACCACTAGCAGTATTAACTGACTTACTCCTTTAAACTTGCTAAACACTGAGTACTGCTATGCATATCCTGAAAAAGAAGATTAGTAACTCCAAGAATAAACAATATACAGGTATAAAACCACTTTTTGAGAAGGGGATTATTCAGAGTTGATCATTCCCACACTTGTTACCAAGAAAGTGAATCTACCCACATCAAAAGCTTTAGTGAATAGATCAGCAAACTGATTATCAGTGTGAACTTTGACAACTTGAATAAGTTTCTTTTCATTACAATCTCTTATAAAGTGATACCTGATCTCAATGTGCTTTGTCTTTGAGTGCTTCACTGGATTATTCACAATGCTAATAGCACTGCTGTTGTCAATAAAAATTGGAGTGTGTAGAAAGGTTACCCCATAATCCAACATTTGATTCTGAATCCATAAGACTTGAGAACAGCAACTTGCAGCTGCTATGTACTCTGCCTCTGTTGTAGATGTGGATACTGTGGTTTGTTTCTTGCACTGCCATGAGACTAGTCTAGCACCCAAAAACTGACATCCTCCAGAAGTAGATTTTCTGTCCAAGTTTGCCCCACCTAGATCACTGTCTGAGTATGCTATTAGATCAAAGGGTGAGTCATGAGGATACCAAAGTCCCAATCTGGGTTGCCCTTTGAGATATCTGAATATCCTCTTAACAGCTTGAAAGTGAGATTGCTTTGGCCTAACTTGGAATCTTGCACATACACAGACTGGAAACATTATATCTGGCCTTGATGCTGTGAGATACATGAGAGATCCAATCATGGATCTGTAATGATGCACATCTATATCCTCCCCTCAAGATCTGCTGTTATTTGCTTGTGTGTTTCCATAGGTGTGCCGGCAGGTTTTGACTCTGAGAAACCAAACTTGGTTAGAATGTCCTGCACATACTTGGATTGACAGTTGAAGATTCCATCTGACTTCTGTTGAACTTGGAGTCCAAGGAAGAAAGTAAGTTCCCCCATGGAACTCATTTTGAACCTTTGATGCATTAAATCCTCAAACTCCTTGCACATGTTGTTTCTTGTAGATCCAAAGATAATGTCATCAACATAGATTTGGACCAGCAAGATATCCTTCTTCTTTTTCTTGATAAATAGAGTCTTATCAATGACTCCTCTTTCAAAGTCATTTTCCAAGAGATAGGATGACAGAGTGTCATACCATGCTCTTGGAGCTTGATGTAGTCCATAAAGTGCTTTCTTTAATTTGTATACCCTGTCTGGATAGCTTGGGTTTTCAAACCCTGGTGGTTGACAGACATATACTTCTTCTTCAATTGAGCCATAGAGAAAAGCACTTTTTACATCCATTTGATAGACTTTGAAGTTCATGTAAGAGGCATATGCTAGGAATAATCTGATTGCTTCTATCCTAGCCACAGGTGCAAAAACTTCTTCATAATCTATACCCTCTTCTTGAGTATATCCTTGAGCCACCAGCCTCGCTTTGTTTCTTATGACAATACCTCTTTCATCTCTCTTGTTTCTGAAAATCCATTTTGTGCCAATTGCTCTGTGACCTTTAGGAAGGTCTACTAGATCCCATACATCTTGTAGCTTGAACTATAACAGTTCTTCTTGCATTGCTTCTATCCAGCTAGATTCTTTCATAGCATCATGTGCCTTTTTAGGCTCAAGCTGAGATAGAAAACAAGAAAGCACTGTATGCTGTTGATCTTGCATTTCCTGAAGTCTGCTTTGATGTCTAGTCATCATAGGAGAAGAGATATCTCCTATTACCAGCTGTGGAGGATGATTCTTTTGAACTCTGGTGTTATGACTAGGTTCTTCATTCAGTCCAGCCTCTAGATTAGAGTCATGCAACTCAACTGAAGTGTTTTCAGAGGCCACTTCATTATTTTCTTGAGTCTCCTCATCTCTAGTTTCTTCTTCACTCTGACTTGGTCCAGTAAATGATTCCTTTTCACAGTCTTCAACAGAATTTACTGTGGGTATGGGAAAAATCACAGATTTAGATATACTTTCTTGAACTTGTGTGATCCCTGATCCTCCACTTCCTGAACCTGCATTCTCATTACTGAAACCAAAAGAGTTAGTTAGTGAATCAATGTCAAATAGCCACTGAGGTCCAGACCCAACAGGATTTGGTGTGTTCTCATTGCATTTGACATTGTCACTTTCTTCAATTATTCTAGAAGATGAGTTAAAAACTCTGTAGGCCTTACTCTGAGATGAATATCCAACAAGAAATCCATCATCTGCTTTGCTATCAAACTTACCTAAGTGAGATTTGGTATTTAGAATTGTACAAGAACACCCAAAAGGTTTGAAGAAACCATTGAAAGGTTTTCTTTTATTTAAAAGCTCATATGGGGTCTTGTTCTTTTGCTTGACCACTAGAACTCTGTTTTGGACATAACAAGCAGTATTAACTGCTTCAGCCCAGAAGGTAATTGGCAATTTTGAATCAGCCAACAGAGATCTAGCAGCCTCTATTAGTGTTCTATTTCTCCTTTCAGCAACACCATTCTGTTGAGGAGTCCTAGGAGCACTATATTGCCTCTCAATACCTTTTTCTTCACAAAAGGTGTTTAGATCATGATTTTTAAACTCAGATCCATTATCTGATCTAATGACTTTTACTCTTTGATTAGTTTGGTTTTCAATTCTTAGAATAAAGGATTTGATAAGTCCACTTGTCTCATCCTTAGTCCTTAGAAAATATACCCAAGTAAATCTGGAGTAATCATCAACAATAACCAAGCAGTAAGATTTCTTGCCTATACTCATAACATTTGTAGGACCAAACAGATCCATATGCAATAACTGGAGACAAGAAGAAACAGAATTTAACTCTTTGGTCTTATGAGAAGTTTTGTGTTGTTTGCCTTTAACACAAGCAACACAATGATCATCACATGAAAAGACTTTTGAAGGTAAACCTCTTACAAGGTTGTTTTTAACAAGATTGTTCATAGTCTTGAAATTCATGTGACACATCCTTCTGTGCCATAGAGAGGATTCATCTACAGAAGCTTTTGAAACAAGACAATTTAGAGATGAATCACTATCAACATTGTCCATATCCAGACAGTAAACATTGTCCTTCCTTGGAGTTCTAAGTAGTATCATGCTTTCATCAACTACCTTGAACCCTGGAGCAAGGATCATACACTCATTATTAGTAAATAATATACTATGTTGTTTGTCACAAACCTGTGATACACTTAACAGGTTGTACTTTAATTGATCAACATGGTAGACATCCTCAAATGTCATCTTACCTTTGGTGACATTACCTTTTCCACTTATCTTACTACCAGTAAGATTATCTCCAAATGAAACATGTCCTCCATTGATATGCTTGAAATCCTGAAGGCATGACATGTTGCCTGTCATGTGCCTAGAGCAACCACTATCAACATGCCAAATGCTCTTTCTCTTGAGCTGTTGGTTGCCCTGCACATTAGATAAATCAATTAGTATGAATTAGGAACCCAAGCCAAAGTGGTCTTGGGTACCCCTTTCTCATTAAAATACTTGCATTCTTTCTTGACAAGATTTTTGAACTTTAACTCCTCATTCTTGGAGTACTTTGTTACAATAATAGGCTTGGAAATATTTTTGCTAGAATCAGTACTGGTTTTAGAAGTACTAACTGCCTTGGCAGCACTTGCATGCTTAGCAGTACTAACCTTGTTAGCAGTAGTAACTGTGTTAGCAGCAGTAACTGTATTGGCAGTATTAACCTTTGAAGAGGTATTAACAGTATTAGCAGCATTAATATTTTCAGCAGTACTAACACTGTTAGCAGCAGTAACTGTGTTAGCAGTACTAATATTGTTAGCAGTACTAACACTGTTAGTACTTCTAGGTACCCACATTTTGACACTTTCTTTTAAAATCTTTTTCTTTAAAGTGCCTTTACTTTCCACAGATTTCTTTATCACATGTTTCTTTCCAGCCTTCCTATAACCAGGTTTTTGCACAAATCTTTGAAAGTTCATCTGTTGATTAATAGGGTTAAAGTAACAATACTTAGCCAAATGATTCAACTTGCCACATATAAAACAAGGTTTTGGTCTATTGATTTTATTCAGATCAACTCCTTGTTTCTGAGCCCATTGATTATTCCAGTTTCTTTGATTTCCTCTTTTTAAACCAGAATTTAGGCTCTTGGCTTTATTGCAATCACACTGTTTACAAGATCCAGGATTCACAACTGTGGTTTGTTTGTAATGGACCTTGTTATCCTTTCCTTTAGTCTTCTCTATCTCCTTGGACTTGACCCAGATTTTCCCACATCCCTCATTGGTGATAATATTGTTTTCTAATGGTATCTTTTTACTCACAGTATTATCCCTGTTCTCACTGGCTTCTTTCTCAGTCAAATCCTTAACTACTACCTCATCCAAAGGATCTATCTTAAAAGCTTCTTCAGACAAGTCCTTTTTCTCCTTAGTTTCTAACAAGTCTGATGTAGGAGAAATATAGTTGTTATTGTAAGGAGGGGGTGTATTGTTGTATCCAATACCAGGCTTCATCTTATCATGTATCTGAGCCTTTAGAAGAGAATCCATTGCTTTTGAAGCATAAGAAAACTTTTCTATGTCAAGCTTAACTTTTGACAGCTCCTCTTTCAGCCTATCATTCTCTTCTAATGACTTAGACAGTTTGGTTTCTAACTCATTCTTTTCCCACTTCCAATAGTTTGTGTCATAAGAGTGTTGAAGTTCATTAGCTTGAAAGCCTTTGATTTGCTCTTCAAATCTCTCTACTATCAACACATAATCTCTTCTGTCCTTTTCTAATCTTTTGAGGTCATCACACATACTTTGATTGTGATCCCTGTATCTTGTAACAGTGTTAATGCAAGATTTAGTGCAAAGATTAGAACTTACCTCAGTGGGGAGATCAGACACTTTTGCCATAAGAGCTTGGTTCTGAATGGCTTCCTCAGCTTGATCACTCCAGTCAAATCCCATTCCTTGTTGAGAAACAAGGGCTTGAGCAGGATTCTTGTTCAGATTGTATCCTCCATTCTGAGCTTGTTGATGGTTGTTGTTTGGAACAGCACTCCTGCATTCTCTAGCAAAGTGTCCTTTCTTGTGACACTTATAACATTCCACCTTGGTTTTGTCAAAACCAGCTCCATCTTCTCTTCTTTGAGAGAAGTTATTTCTTCCAGTTCTTTTAATGAACTTCTTCACCCTCATGGATAACATGGCCATCTGCCATTTAATATCCATCTCCTCCAGATCATCAGGGTGAATTTGATCCAGATCATCATTAATCAAAGAATTGCTGCTATGACTGGACAAAAAGGCTTCAAAGATAGTTTCAGTGCCTTTTTCTGAACTTACTCCACTGGCAGTACTAACTGATTCAGGGTTGGTAGTAGTATCAGTGGATGCTGAAAGAAGTGCAGCATTGTGAATATAACCAGAGGGCTTCTTCTTGGTTTCTACCTCAGTTTCAAAAACTCTTAAATCATTGTATAGATCATCAAGTTCTTTCTCTTCCAGATTGTCACTCTGTCTATATGAGACAGTGTACATAGTCCATTCATCCCCAAGAGATCTGAGGAACTTTCTGTTGATATCATCTTGTTCCATCTTCACCCCTACAGTAGCCAGTTCACCTACGAGTTTGTTGAACCTATCAAAAGTTTGAGTCATAGACTCATTCTTTGTGGAAGTGAAGTTCTCATACTGCTGCTTTAGAACATCTCTTTGATTTCTTTTGATGCTCTTAGTTCCAGCAAATCTTTTCTCTAGAGCATTCCAGAGAATCTGAGCATCAGTGCAGTTGCAAAATTGATGCTGGTATTCATTGGGAATGGCCAAGAGCAGAGTGCTCAAGGCCTTCATCTCTGTTTGTCTGATCTTCCTCTCACCATCTGTCTTTGGTGGAGGTCTTTTCCCATCTGGTCCTATCCTTCCAGCTTCAGAAGGACCATTCTCAATGATATCCCACATTGAGTAGTCAGTGAGAAGAATATATTGTCTGGTTCTTATCTTCCACATGTCAAACTCACTTGGTTTGAGCATTGGAACCTTAGAAACCAAAGTACTGCTTGATTCTGTAAGATTTTCCATGATGAATAACTGTTTCTGAGAGAGTTTGGCTCTGATACCACTTGTCAGGATCGAATTCTCAACAAGAATTAATTCTCAGAAACAATATCAAAGAAGTTTGCAGAATAACACTTTGATATTTAATCAAAACAGTAAATCAACACAGTAGATATGAAGAACAAACTGTAAACTTGTATTTGAATGCTTTGAAGTTACAAGATTACACACTCAACCTCAATATTGATGAACAGGCTCACCAATACGAATTCTACTTCTCTAGAATTAGGATCTATGCCTTGAGGTTGATTTTCTCTCTAATAGAATGAAGAAAACAAAAGTTAACTCATTATTCTAAACTCTACAATATATATACTGAATACAAAGATAATTACAATAAATAAAATATCTTCAGTATATCTTCCATGTATATCTCTAAGCTTCCATGTATATCCTTTCATGCGAATCTTCATCATATAAGCAGTATTAATCTTCAGCAGCATTAAATTCCTTCTAGCAGCATTAACTACTAAGCGGCACTAACCACTAGCAGTACTAACTAGCTAAGCAGTACTAACTTTGTTCAAGCAGCACTAACTTTGACTAGCAGTATTAATAGTACTAGCAGTAGTAACACTCAGCAGTATTAACCTTTAAGTCTTCTAGCAGTAGTAACTTTGAACCAACAGCATTAACCATACTTGATGAATTCTTCAGTTCCCAACACACTTATTGAAAGTTGATGTAAGCACATGCGTTGATTGGTGATGACAAGGACCCTAATGTATGGTGCATTGATAATTACATCCGGTCAATGTCATGTGAACCCACCGATACATGTATGTGTACTTGATCACATTGACTAGTTCAAGATAAATGTTAAACGCATTGTGTGGTGACTATGGTATAACATTCATCTCTATCAATGATGGATAAGAAGACGTTACTAATAGGGATGTTTAAGAGAATAGAAAAGCTTGATCATACTCAACTTATGCTAAATAGGTTGAGTAGATAATTGAATCATTAGATTCACAATATATGTAAGGCAAACTCGTGAGTATAAATTGTCTTAATCAATATATCTTGTGAATGATGATATGTTAGCGATTCATATCGGATTTCAGATTATAAAGACTCCAACAATAGGTTGGTTTGTGATCACACTTGGAGTGACAATATAATCTGGAAATCCTTAAAACACATGATTAGCTATATGGAGTATAATCTTATAGCCATGAAAAAGTATGGAGAACCAGAATAACTAGATTATAAGATGACATAACCCGTAATAAGAAAGTGATGTAATATGATGTCTAGACATATTCGTCAAAGATGTAACAACGTTCGACTAATACTCTCAACTAAGGTTATTTCTGTTGACTAAGTTAAGTCAAAGGATAACATTGCGGATCCGCTAACAAAATTGTGAAATGGAGAGTTGGTGAGTAAGTCGTTTACATGGGTGATTATAGCCCATGGAAAAGTTTGTGCGAAGGAAACCCAACCTAGCTGACTAAAAATCCCAAGATCTAGGTTCAATGGGACAACCTAATTGTATAAACTAAGTCAGATCATTGTGAACGTAACCCCCGTCCATTCCTCTGACAAAGCAGTGATGTTAATATTAGGATAAGTCAATAACTTTTAATGATTGTAGTGAGATCACCTATGTAAGAGAGAAGTGGGGTCACTTCGAAAGAAATTATGTTGGACTTAATTCCTAAGAGCTCTTACATAACCAAACAAGTGTTTATGACCATAACGAACACACCAATGAGAACCAAAGTTGTGCCACGGGTATATTTGTGTGAGGTATATCATCATTTTCATAAATGGCAGAACAGTTCAAGGACATCATGTCTATTGGTCAGCCATTAAAGTAAATATGCTTTCACAAGGGAAGGTTCAAGGGTTTATACCTACCTATGCAAATATCGACTGCATACCTCTATTACATTTTATGTCATTTATTCAAGTTCATTCATGTGGTGGATTGTTGGAAAAATGTTATTTGAATGCAAATTTATTTTAATATTTAAATATATTTGATGGAGAATTGAAACGTTGTGAATTAATATATTAATTTATTTCAGATTTAATTCTCATGAATTTTTAATTTAATATTTAAATTATTTCAAATTTAATGGTCATGAATTCTTAATTTACTTGTCATAAGTTTAAACCTTTCATGAAACTTTCATCATCGATAAATAAGGTTCATGGATTGAAATGTGGATTGAGAAATCGTATTGGAGAAGTTCTTTAGAGTCCATGATTATTGATTCAAACTTTATCCACTCTCCTTGGTTCTAAAACATTGTAATAGAGAAAAGGCACATCTTGATTCGCCTAGTTAGTCTAGTTGTGATGCCAGAGTTAACTTGTAACACCCTGAATTTCGGTAACAACATTGAGTATTCCCCTAATGTTCATATGTAGAATTTATCGCGTAGAAAAGTGTAAATCTGAACCTCAAGTTTCGGGGCCCGAGAGGAGTGGGGCGACTGTGATGGGCGACTGTGACATGGTCACTATCACCGAGATGAAGAACCTCTCGGTATCTGTCGCGCGACCTTGAGAAGCGAAAGTGACATGGGCATTGTTGCCCTGTCACAAACTCACAATCGCACCAACCAGTCAGCATACGGTACGCATGGCGCGACCTTGCCCTGCGACTATGGCATTGTCACTCTCGCATGGGCATAGTCGCCGACCCTCAGCGGGTATTTATTGCCCAACGCCGAATTTTAGATCATTTACTCTCTTATCTGGTTGGCAGCTACGTTTTTCTCTCCTATTTGAAGGTAAACTCCTCCCAATCATCCTCCTCACCTCATTTACTCTTCCATTTAATGACCTAGTTCATTGATGGTGAATCTAGGGTTGTGAAGTCTAGAGTTCAAGGGGAATCACCATCTCATCATCTCCATCTCTATTTTCTCCCAAGTGGAGGTCCTAGGGGTTAACCAAAAGCCCACATAGTGAGTTCATACTTCCTTTTCTTACACTTTATACATGTCAAAAATGTTTCATTTTGAACTCTTAAACTTCTCCTTGTTTATATTCATGCTTGAATGATTTTGACCTAACTTTGCATTTTTGGAGATATTAGGGTTTTTACCATTTTCAACTAAAATAAAGGGTTTCATAACATGAGATGTAAACTATGGTTCTATATGCATATTTGTGGTGGGTTATTTGAAGGAACATATTTTGGCACATTTGTGATTCTCATTTTATGGTTGGGTTATATTTGATAGAATGAATCTTTGAGAGGAAAATAAATGGATTGGTGTTGTTATGGTCTATGACTACTTCAAAATGGTATGACTCTTGAAAAGTGTACTTTGTAAAGGATTCATACTTGGAAATGGAAAATGGCCACGTTATGGCTCTTGAATGGGTTTGGCTTTAGTTGGTGTTATTTATAGAAAGAAATGTATTTTGGGAAATAATTGGTACCGAGAACTATATGGTTGATTATGGTTGGTCACAAATGTAATTGTGACAAGTCTAGACTAATTCCTAATGGATCTATAAGTATAGAGTAGGATTTATTTTTGGGTTAAACCCCGTTTGTAGCTAATTGAGACATGAGACCCTAGGGTGGCAACTTGGTACGGTTATGTGGGACCGGATACTAGTCGTGGGTCGTAAATGTAAATCCTAGCGAATGAGCATGACTCGGATCATTGGGTGCCATCCCCCACATCTGAGTACGAGCCGACGAGCTCGTGGCCTTGATCCTAGTATGGTGAGCTCATAAACTCGGAAAGTGGTTTACTTTTGTGTTCCGCCATGATCCTTGGAAACCGGGTTTCCCCCGTCATCGCAAGATGAATTTTGGACCGTAAGGTCACTATGTGGTTACAATTGCGATTATAAACTCAACATCTTCGAAAGGTTACTTATTGTTGCATTTAAATGATTTCTAAATCATTCATATAAACTGTATGTTCTCACTAGGTGTTAAGCCTAACATGTTTTATCAAATGACGTGTATAATAGGTTCCTTTAGCGGTGGGTCGCCGAAGGTTTAAGCGATGAGCGTGGGTGCTTGAGGAATTTTTGAGATGATAGATATTTGGAGTCTTGGCGTCAAATGACTTTAATATTTTGGGAATTGGGTTGACATCCAATGTAATCTAGATAGAATTTATTTAGATTAGTTTGTTGTCGATTTCATATCCTTTCACAGGTTTTTGTAAACGCTATATTACATTTACCCATTTGGGTGGTTTACTCCATTATAAATGTCATATTGCCAAATTTTCAAAATTTTAAATTACTCTAAATTTTAGGGTGTTACAAGTTGGTATCGGAGTTCTAGTTTAAGTGAACTAGGCATGAATGTAAGATGTCTAGACTTAGACTGGGTATATTAAGTGATGATTTGTGAGTCTGGATAGATTTTCTAACCTCGTGCACAAGAATTAGACATCCAACATAAGACTCATGGTCCTGAAGTACAACCCATAAAGGTTCCTCTTCGCCAAACAACCAGGACGACACCAATGCCAACACGACATTATTTCCCAAAGTGAGAATCCCAAGAGTCCCCACCATTAAACACGACTGACTTACATGCCTATGGATCCAATGCATTACAGTCTAATATACATGACTCCAATTGAATGACACACGCACTCAAAACATGTATTTTCCAAAATAAAGTGCAATAAATGCAACTCACACCCAAAGCTCCACTTTAAGTTATTAAAACCGGACAAAAGTCCCCGTTACCCGACAAAGCCGAAAACTGAGCCTTAAGCTCAACCAATCAAACGACCATATGCTAAAATCCGTAAAATGCAATAAAATGCAATGACCACATTTATGCAAACAGATGCTTCAACTACATGAATGAACTCCAACATAAAACATTTTCCAACAAGTTTATAATCTCATTTACTCTTTCCAAAACGTCCCATGACACACATTTAAATGACAATTACTCAAGAGGTTTATACCCATACGATAAATCATTTAAATACCAATATCACCAGTTTACTCAATAAAATACTCGAGTTACATCTTTTCCCAAAACCCAAGGTTCATAAGTTCAGAAACGTTTGCAAGGTTGGGAATGACCAAGCGCCCATGACTCACACGGTGGTATTTTTAAAACATTTCCCGATACAAAATGCACGTAATACCAACAATAATAAAAATGCATTCTTACCCAATACTTTCCATTTAGGAAAATGAGTCGTCAAATCATTTTCATTTCGATGCATTTAACAACATACTCAAAAATCCCCAAGATGGGTGTTTTATACGTTTACCAAGTTAAATACTTCCAAATAACCAAACTTATCAGCAGTTAACATTTTAATGTAAAACACAAACCCTTTAAAATAATCATTTTGGCATGCACACTGTTTTCACAAATCAACTTGAAATCATCTTGCTAGATTTAGGTTAAATCTAGATTTTACCCCACTTTGAGCTTCCTTGAGGAGACTTGAATCCTCAAGCCAAAACTTCCCAAAAACCTAGGTTCACAAGTTTCCACCCATTAATAAACATATTCAACCATATAGAATCGATCCCCAAACACTTTACATCAAAACCTCCATTTGGCCAAAACCCTAATTTTTGACCCAAATTTCTCCAAAATCTTCCAAACCGAAATTGGAGTAACAAAACACTAGGATATCACCAATGAAACATTTATATCTTAAAAATAAGGTTTAGAAATGGAGGGGATAAACTTACCACTTAGGTTTTGGTGAAAACCTAGAAAACCCTAGAATGGAGCTTAAGGTTGAAGATGAAGATGAAGGTGAAGATGAAGATCCTTGTTATCTAGCTTCCATCCTTACACTTGGTAGGTTAATGCTACAACAAAACTTGGGGATTTGAGGATTTAGAACCCCAAAACACCATGGATGAAGAAGATGGGTCTTGGGACGGTTTTGGGAGAGTTGGGCAGGAAGTAAGAAGTGAGAAGTGAAGAAATGAGCCAAAATCCCTTATTTGACAGCCTCTCCCTGCCCTGGTGCGACATTGCCATGCGACAATGCCCAGGGCATTGTCGCTGGTCATTGTCGCTGGTCCTCCCCCCACTCTGTTTATTGCTGCTACTTTTCCAGGTGCGACTATGACACTGTCATAGTCGCCGGGCATTGTAGCCGTGCCCGAACCAAGCTCCGAAACTCGACTTTTTCAACGCCAATTCCCCCGATACTCTAAGGGACTTTAAATAATGATTTCCCAACAAAAGTCCCGCCGTTTAAAAGATCCAAAAATGTCCGGGTGACCTTTACTTACCAAAAATTATGGGTGTTACAATCCTCCCAACCTTAAAAGAGATTTCGTCCTCGAAATCTAGATTCCCATTTAACGTTGCTCGTCTCAGGTTGTCTCCAATCCATTTGACAAAACACCCGTTATAACCTTATGATGATACTCACGATAAATGTCCCCTTGGGCACATCACGCTTATATTCGAATGGATACTTAACGTAGCCTTTAGTCGTGAGACTGCGGTTGTCTCCCAACCTTGGGTGACACGTACTACCTCAAGGGTAGTTTGTGATCTTAACTTCTCACCGGCCAATTCATCTCAGTTCAACCTGATCCCGAACCCAAAAACTAAAGATCGACTTCAAACACTGAGGATTCTCAAAATTCCTAAAGATCCATTCTTGATATTGGTAAGGTTGTCTTTCCGAGACCACCAACACACTCTCCAGGTAGTTGGATAATGTAGGTCCGGCTATCACTCGACTCCGATCTACTTCCAACTTCAAACATTCCATCATAAGATATTTACCATGTCGGGAAACTTATATGCATCGATACTTAATTACCAACATCTAATCTTCCTTTAGATTTCACCACCTAGTGGTCAACTTTTCTCATGATCTGATCGGGATGCTTCCAAACACTTCAAGATTCATTGAATTCATGAAACGATTCGACGCCTAATACTAAGATAGCAACATCGAAAACGTGGGCATCCCGCCTAATACTTCATTCCAGAAGTATTGTCGCATTAAGGTTGACACTTAACAGAGGACTAGTGTTCCCAAATCTAACGTTCCAAACAAACGGACCACAATAACTCCTTTGTTCCCGGAACTCACAAAGATGGCACACCGCCAAAGTAACATGACATCAAACGAGTAAGTAAGCCATCAAGTAGAACCCAACCAGGTATAGATAATCACACGAGGTCTTATCCTGCAGGTTTACCATAGCATAAAGGTCATCCCTTAGTTAACTGGGAAGGCATGAATCTATTACCTCAACTATTTATGCGTGAATCGATTCATAAACTAAAATCTAAAATTTCCAAAGTTGATCGCGAGTCGGATCATCCGACGCTTTTGTTCCCAAGGACTCCTTAGTTCCTTAATTACAACTCTTTTCACGACCGGGGTTTAAATCTATAGGCCTAATGAGTTTAGGGTTTTCAACTAATATGCCAATTTAAACTTTTATAAAACTTTCAAATACACAAGCTTTATAACAAGTAATCGTGCGGTAAAAATACATTATCGTTCACTCGATAGGTGTGCAAAATGGTCACCAATGTCATGCATATAAAACCATTTCAAAATTCGTTTGATCAATACTTGCGTTAATAAAGACAATAACATAAGATGTGCAACAAAATTTTCAAATGTACTGCCATGGTCCTAGCAAGCATCAATTTATACTATGTATATGAATATAGTTTTCCGCACTATAACCTGTGCAACAAAATTTTTGTACCATTCCAAAAGAGAAATTCATAATTTCAACTTTAAAATCTTTTCCTTTAAACCACAAAACGTCGGAGGATAAAATCCCCAACAAGGCCCATATACGTCAGTTTATTCCCAAAATTTAGCAAAACGATAGGAACGTAAATGAGTTTTAAATGGAGTTCAAACTTTGGGCCGCACAGATAAAACGCACTTGTCCAAAACAGTAATTACAACGACATGTAAACCGATAACTCAATTAATGCATCGCCGAAGATTGTGACTGTAAGGTCAACACTAAAACATGTTCGAAGCAGAAGTTCAATACAAGACAACATAAATCTTTCATGTGTTTATTCACATTAACAGCTTGGATCAATTCGAATTCTAATTAGCATACAGCGAATAACACCTGCATGAAATTCCCACGATGTTGAAACTCCCCAAAATAGCATATGAGATATCATCCATTTATAAAACTATCAAGACTTCTTTTATGGTTGCGAAAATAACGGTGCAAAACTCGTATGAGACATAATTTTAGGCGAGATTTCATAAGTTAACGCATCCAATGATGCCGGTATTCACGTTCTAAAATTTTATCAACGCGACTCAAAAGGTCTGTTGGTCCCTAAGGTGCTTAACAAGTTTGTAGAAGGGGGGGGGGGTTGAATACAAACACAAAATTTAAAATTTAATAAATTGTTTATTGATAAATCAAACACAATTTACAAGTCTGTTGCGGAATAAGATTAAGTAAGACTCAATCTAAAAAAACTTAAGAAAACACTAAGATGGTTGCAAAAGAATTTCAGAGAATGGGGGATTTAGAATATAGAAAACAAAGGTTTCTATTTGGGGTTCAAGGATTGAGCACACTTCAGATGAAGAGGTGATCTTCCTATTTATACGCTATGCATTAAATGCATGGCAGGGCACTTTACACGTGGCATTCACTGATTGGCTTTGGGAGTCTGACTTTTGGAGACATGCTTTCGGCCGGATCATGAACAGTGTAGTAGACAGAGTTGTGTACGATTTGTGGTAGAGACATGTCCGTTCTGACACATAGTACAAGGTTATGCAAGGTTAGACAAAAGGAAACTTGAGGTATAAGCTAAGTGATCATTCGATCGCTGAATATCTCTTTCTTCAGAGACATCAAGAATTTAGCGATCGCTGAAGCCTTCCTCATGTTCCTTCACGTATAAGTAGAGATGTCTTTGCTTCACTGATATCCGTATCAGGTCACTAGTAGACTTCTCTTTGTTCAGCAGCTTCGTCTTCGATTCAGCTATGAACATCTGTTGACACGAGACTTGTCTTCAAGGATTACGTTACTGTTTACATCAGAACTATCAGCGATAACTGAGCAGACTCAGTTTTATTGCTGATAGTGAAACACTAATACATAAAAAAATTTACAAGAAGGACTATCAGCGATAACTGAACAGACTCAGTCTGATTCCCTGATAGTGAAACACTAATACATATTAAACGTAATTTTCACTAAGTATAGAAAAGGGTCGTTATCAAATCACTGAGAGAGTTTGGATCAACAATCTCCCCCTATTTGATAATGACAAAGTAACTGAAGAAAATTACTTTATAATTCAAAATGATGGAATAATCAGGACTCATAACATACATGTCCCAATTACTATTTTGAGGGATCTTTTACAGTACTGATATAGTTAAGTACTTCACTGAAATTCTCATTAATCCAAGAAAGGAATTACAAGGTATGAAAATTACAAGTACAAGTGATGTACTAACTACTGTAAGTTAAACTAATAGATTACAAGAAAGAAAACTAATCTATCAGTTATCTAAAGAGGGTTTAGGAGGATTTATCAAATACTCAGGTATTTCTTCTCCTTTTTGCCTTCGCTCTACAGATTCTTTGCAGATGATCGCTATGATTGGCTCAGCAGCAGGAGAGAGAGTACACCATAGGCACATAAGATCCTTGAGAAGAGCGAGGGGACAGATAGGGATTTCAGAGATTCTTTGAAATCTGAGCTGTTCCTCGTCATCTTTGAAGAAGATTCCAAAAGGTTCTTCAAGAACTTGTCCCGCAACGTATGGTCCGCCAGGAGGAAGAGATAGATCCAGAACTGAAAGATCAGGAGGAGGACCATACAGAGCTTCTCTTGAGAATTTGATGGATGTTTCATTTCTGATCACTGCGACATTATCAGATGAGGAGGAGACAGGATTTCTCTTGATTTGCTTGGACTTTGGAGGAAGAGTAGATGGCACCTTTAGTATAGCAGCGACTCTGTTGATGAGGGCATCATTTACCCTTTCAACATAGCCTCTGTATGTTGACTTTGATTTCTTCAGCGCATCTTTGAACTCAAGTCATTCCATGTAGCCGAAGTCTTCCAGCTTTGAAATGAACATAGCCTTGCAGCTTCCATCCTCTCTGGTAATCTCCATGGTGACAGAAAGTTTATCCTTCTTCTTTCTCCCGGAGATAGCAACAACTACGATCTTCATTGGGTCAGAGAGATAGTCAATTTTGTGCTTGCACCAATCGACTGTATTATCACTGACCGCTTTTTCTTTGGAGCGTTCCTCTTCAATCTCTTTCAAAAGAGCTGCCTGGACTTCCACTGGTTTTCTTTTCAGCTTCTTGTCTTTGACTTGAGAAGACTGAATTTTGAGAGCCAGAGAGGCATCTCTTTGACAGTCAGCAATCAGCTTCTCAGCCCTGACGGATTCTTCGATTTCAGTTTCAGTCAGGAACTCCAGATCTGATGATTGAGAGGGGATATTTCGTCGTTGACTCTCCAGATGAGAGATAATCTCCGTTCTTTTCTTTCTCTCTTCCTCTAACCAATGAGATGGTCTAGAGAGCCTTCCATGATGTTGTAGGGACTCTTCTTCTTCTTCATCCTCTTCATCAATCTCTCTTACAGAGATTGGGATTATTTGATCATCAGCTTCAGCAGCTGGGATTATTTGGAGTTCTTTACCCTTAAGCAGGGGAGAGAACTATCTGGTCAGAAAAAGAAAAAGGTTAGATTTATTTTTAGGGAAGGAGAGAGATAAAGGCTAGAAAGAAACAGGGTTTGGATTTTTATAGAATGATAAGGGAACAAGAGTAAGGCATACCTGAGAAGGATTCTCCTCAGGTAGTGAAATCATCTTCAGGGTTCCCTCAGCAGTTGTACCTTTGCTTTGGGAAGGGGTTCCTGAAGAAGTTCTATGGCTCCCCCCTTCTATGATAATTTCTTTCGAAGCTATCGCTGATGAAGTGACGGCTGAAGAACGCCATAGCGATGGATCTTCTTCATCGTCATCATCATCATCTTGATGTGGTTCTTCCTCTTGATCTTCAAGATCAAGGGCTTCATCTTCATCTTCATCGTCCTCTTCTTCTTCATCGTCGATTAAATCTTCGAGAGAAGGAGGGGCTTTTCCAGCATCTATCTCCCCCTCAACCTGAGAGGGAGTTTCCTTTTGTTGGACCTCAGCAGCGACTTCAAACTGCGTATTTTCTTCAACAACTTTCTCCCCCTCTTTGTCATTATCACGGAGGGAGTGATCTTTGGAAGGAGAGGAAGTTTTTGCAGCGGCCAACACCTGAACTTCAGCCTCCAATCCTTTGAGTCGATCTTCAATTTCAGGGATTTCTGACGTAGCTTGATGAATAAACTCCACAGCTACGCCTAGAGCTGTGCGATCGTCTTCTGTAAATGAAGGAGCAGGAACTGGAGCTAGTGCCTTCAGGTGAGTCAGGATCTGCTGAAGAAGAACTTCACAGGAATCAACCTTTGTAGCCAGGGCTGCAAACTGTTGCTGTGAGTCTTCCTTGACTTTGACAATCGCTTCTTGGAGAGTAGCGATTTGAGAAATGTCAGCTTTAGAGGCGCAGGTGGCTGTCAGCGTCTTCAGTGCTTCACCAGCTGATTGAACAGCGTTGGTGGTGTTGTTGAGAGAGGCAGTCAGAGATTCCACCTTTGCACTCAGATTGTTGACATTGGTGTCAACAGTCGCCAAACTAGGACCTGAAATATAAGTTAGTTTTTGAGAAACAGGCTTATATGGTGAGTTGGGAGAAGTGTTTAAGGTTATAGGGATACCTGAATTATCAAACATTTTGTAGAATTGTAACGATTCCTCAAAAGATTGATGTTCAGGTCCTATGGGTCCAAACTGTGGTTGAGTAGAAATAGATGGAGGGTTAGACATCAAAGAAATAGAAGGACTAGGGATGGGGATAGAAGATGTAGGGATAGGGGTAGTTACCTCAGGTTGTTGTTGAACTGAGATTGTAGGTTGCGTCACTGTTGTTGTGACAGCGACCGAGATCGCTGGCACGGTTGAAGTGGTTATCGCTGAGGATGTAGAGGAGAGACCCACAAAAGCATCTAAGGAGGTTTGTTGAGAAACATCCTTAGGTCTTGAGCTAGAGGTAGCTTTCTCCTTGGTCACCTTGGCCTTCTTCGAAGGACCAAGGGAGCCAGTTGATGGTCGTTTGGAAGGGGTAGCGGTAGGGATAGCAGAAGAAGGAACCTTCTGCATGGCCGCTGAAGAAGAAGAAGTGAGGAGAGAGAGTCGGGAGCGAAGTTCAGAGATACTTACCTCGTTGGGGAGCGTCTTGACCTCCAGGGAGCGCTGACCCACTTTTGGAAAAGATGCATCCGAGTTAGTGGGGTAAGTAGCAGGGTAGAGGAACTTTAGGTACGCGCAGATGAAGCGTACGTAGGGGACCTTGGGATCCCTCTCGGTCTTCTCTATCTTTGACTTGAGATCGTCAAAGATAGTTGTTGCGTAGTCGAAGTTTCTTCCAGCGATCACTGAGTAAGCCATCTGGACCTGAATCTTGCTGGCTTGGTCCAGTGACCCACTCTTCCCACTCATACACTGAATGAAGAGTGAGAAGATGTAGTTAAGCTGAGAAGGCATCAGTGCCTTCTTCACAAGAGTTAGCTTCTTGTTTGGAATCGTCGTCCTTGGCTTGGGTTCCCAAGAGTATTCCATTGCATCCAGGAATTGGATGAGTTCAGCATCAGTTGGCAAGGCGGCGAATCCGTTCCTGGGTTTGTCAGGAAAACGCAATGCTTTCCTCAGTCCTAAGGCAGTCATCATCCCTGAGCCTAGTTCAGTGCTGAAAGAGATAGCAGGAACCTGTTCACCCTTTTTGTTGGTGATAGAGGCTTCTTCAGCGGTAAACCAGAATTGCTGGAGAAGAGCTTTGGAGGGTGTGGGATCCAAAGTGATAGCGTAAGCAATGCAGGATTGCTTTAGAAACATTGCGGCTTCCTTCAGATGTGGGTACTTAACACCGTCAAAATCGAGGCGAGCGTGATGATTGTTCTTCGGAAGCTCCGAGTCAGTGATGGCGAACTTGACGTTCTGAGAGGCGACAAGTGCAGATTGAGACATTCTGAGAGTAAACAGATAGACGAATAGAAGAAAGGTTTTAGTCTAAAAAATAAAGAAGATTTGTCCAGTTTCTATTTTGGGAAAGAAACATAGAGAAATCAACAATTTTGAAGATTAAAAAGGTGTTCTTAATATAAGATATAAGAACAGGAAGAAAAACCAAAGATTTTGAATGAAGAACAATCAAAATAAAATGGTTTTTAAAGAATAAAATCACAAATGAAAATGATTTTATGTGATAAGAATCTTATAAACTCATAATGGTAGTCCATAAATGAAGTTTTATGAAAAAAGGTTTAAGATAAGAATAAGAAAAAGATCAAGAATAACCTGTTGATCTTTGAAGAGGATGATGCAAATGCTTGAGAATGCTAGAATGCTTGAGAGAGAATTCTTGCTTTGAAAGTATTTCCAGAAAGCGTAAAGTGATAAGAATGGAAAAACATTCCTTTTATATGTGTGAGAAAGGAGAGAGAATGTGAGAGGCGGGAAAACAAATGCTCATCATGACATGGACACGTCCCACGAAGTTGATTGGATGGAAGTGCAACGGACGAACATGTCAGAAAAAGGCATGTCGTGGATTGTCGGTTTAGATGACGTCATAGAAGAGACACTGTTCATTTGTCCGTTTTGAAATTATCGTTGAAGAAAAGTCAGCGATAGATTTTTCTTTTTGAAAGTATCCCTGATGGTAAAGATAGGGATAAATTTTCTTTTAAAGGATCACTGACTAGAAATATCAGTGATAAATTTATTTTTCAAAAAAAAAGCTTTTAATCATTTGAAGAAAGTTCAGTGATTAAGGTTTATATTTTGAAAAACATCTTAACTGAATGAAGATTCAGTTGTAGGGATGGTGAGAACATACCTGAGAGTCAGAATGTTTATCAGAGTGATGAAAGGGGAACTTCTGATTACTGACACAATGCATGAACGCTGAAGAATTATTCTTCGAGATTCAACATTCCAAGCTCACTGATGAGAAAGTTGAACCTTGTCTCATCAAGAGGTTTGGTGAATAAATAAGCAAGCTGATAGTCAGTAGGGATGAAATGAAGTTCAATATCACCGTTCATCACATGATCTCTGATAAAGTGATATCTGATCTCTATGTGTTTCGTCTTTGAATGTAGCACTGGATTATTTGCTATAGCGATAGCACTAGTGTTGTCGCAATAGATTGGAATCTTTGATAGCTGAAGGTCATAGTCTAACAGTTGATTTCTCATCCATAAGATCTGAGAACAACAGCTTCCAGCGGCTACATATTCAGCTTCAGCTGTGGAAGTGGACACTGAATTTTGCTTTTTGCTTGTCCAACTTACCAGTTTTCCTCCTAGGAGTTGACATCCACCAGTTGTACTCTTTCTGTCAAGTTTACAACCTGCAAAATCACTATCAGAATAACCAGTTAGATCGAACCCTGAGTCTTTGGGATACCAAAGACCGAGGTTAGGAGTTCCTTTCAGATATCTGAATATGCGTTTAACAGCGATCAGATGGGATTCCTTGGGTTCAGATTGATAGCGTGCACATAAACAAGTGGAGTACATGATGTCAGGTCGGCTCGCTGTAAGATACATCAGGGAGCCTATCATTCCTCTATAGGCAGTGACATTAACAGGTTTTCCAGAAGGATCTTTGTTAAGTGTCAGGGGTGGTACCATAGGAGTTTTCATCGCTGAAGTTTGTGTAAGATCAAACTTCTTCAGTATATCTTTAACATACTTACCTTGGCTGATGAAAGTACTTTTGTCAGATTGTTTAATCTGAAGACCAAGAAAATATGTCAGCTCACCCATCATACTCATTTTATATTCTTTCTTCATTCTTTCAGCGAAGCGAGTACATAGAGATGGGTTAGTAGAACTAAATATTATGTCATCGACATATATTTGTACAAGAATTATATGACCTTTTATCTTTCTGAAAAATAACGTATTATCAATCTTGCCACGTTCAAAATTTTCAGAGATAAGAAATGATGAGAGAGTGTCATACCAAGCACGAGGGGCTTGTTTTAGACCATAGAGAGCCTTATCCAATTTATAAACATAATTTGGATACTTAGGGTCATAGAACCCTGGAGGTTGTTCTACATAGATTTCTTCATTCAGCTTTCCATTGAGGAATGCTGATTTTACATCCATTTGATACACAATGAAGTCTTTGTAAACTGCATAAGCTAAGAATAGTCGAATTGCTTCGAGCCTAGCCACAGGGGCAAAGGTTTCATCATAGTCTATGTCTTCCTCTTGTCTGTATCCCTGAGCAACAAGTTGAGCCTTGTTGCAGGTTACAGTTCCATGTTCATCTAACTTGTTTCTAAACACCCATTTGGTGCCTATAACAGTCTTATCAGATGGTCTAGGAACGAGATTCCAAAATTTGTTACGAGTAAACTCAGTCTGCTCTTCTTGCATAGCGCTGACCCAGTTTGGATCTCTGAGGGCATCATCAGTCTTCTTTGGTTCTATGAAAGAGAGAAAGTTGACAAAGAGACAGATATTACCTGAGCTTCGTCGTGTCTGGATACCTGCATCTGGATCACCAAGAATTTGATCTATTGGGTGATCTCTGGTCCATCGCTGAGCAGGAGCATGATCGCTTAACTCAGATGTTGGATCAACAAATGGGATGTTTACTGATGAGGACGTTTGAGGTTCATCAGCAATTAACTGTTGAGTAGTGGACAGACTATTGTTATCAGAGAGGTTTTCAGACGAAGGTAGATCTGATGGTAGCAGTGTGTTTAGAGGTTCAGCTGAAACCCATGAGTTGGATTCAGCGTTAGGATGTATGATATTTGGATCATCATCAGCAGTAGGTGGATTTGTGTGCTGATGGTTTGAAAAGAAAGGTTCTGTTTCTCTGTAATGAGAAAACATCCAAGCATTTAACTCTTCATTGTCAGCGATTGGTTTGGAGTTCGCTGAGCGAGTTTCATCAAAAGTGACATGAATTGTTTCTTCCACAGATTGTCTTCTCTTGTTGAAAACTCTGTAGGCTTTGGAGATGGAGGAATGTCCTAAAAATATTCCATCATCAGCTTTTGGATCGAACTTTCCAAGCTGATCTTTGTTGTTTAAGATAAAGCACTGACAACCAAAGATATGAAGAAAGCTGATAGAGGGCTTCCTTCTATGAAAAAGTTCATAAGCTGTCTTTTTAAATCGCTTTATTATCAGCGATCTGTTTTGAGTAAAACATGCAGTGTTTACAGCTTCTGCCCAAAATTGAGTAGGGAGATGAAAATCGCTGAGCATTGATCTAGCAGCTTCAATGATCGTTCTGTTTCTTCTTTCAGCGACTCCGTTTTGCTGAGGTGTTCTTACTGAGGAAAAGTTATGAGAAATTCCTTTATTCTCAAAGAAATTATTCAGGGAACTGTTTTTGAATTCAGTTCCATGATCACTTCTTATTGTACGAACAGTAAGATTATTCAGCACTTCCATCTTTTTAACAAAGGATATTAGTTCTTCTGGAGTATCACTCTTACAGCGAAGAAAGATAACCCAGGTATAGCGAGAGAATTCATCTACAATGACAAGCGTATATTTCTTTCTAGCTATTGATTGGATATTGACAGGGCCAAACAGATCCATATGTAAGAGCTGAAGAGGACTTGTCACTGAAGAGACTTGTTTAGACTTGAAACTAGCTTTTGTTTGTTTTCCTTTTTCACATGTTGAGCAGAGAGATTCTTTATCATATGAGTGCTGAGGAAGACCAGAAACCAGTTCCTTAGATGAGAGAGAATTCAGGGTTTTGAAGTTTTAGATGAGAGAGCCTTTTGTGCCATAGCCAGTTGACATCAGCAGAGGCCTTAGAGAGAAAACATAAGTTTTCAGTGGTAGTAGAGTCCATATCTATTACATAGACATTTTCTCTGCGATAACCACTGAGAGCAAGTTTTCCTTTCTCATCCACTACTGAACATGCTTTCTTAGAAAAGCGAACTTCGTAGTCTTTGTCACATAGCTGACTGATGCTCAGAAGGTTGTGCTTCAGTCCATCTACATAAGCGACTCTTCGAAAGGTTGTTGTCCCATTGCTGAGGACACCAAACCCTCGGGTATATCCTTTTCCATTTCCATCGAAGGTCACAGAGGGACCTTTCTCTTCCTTGTATTCAGTGAGCAGGTCTTTTTGTCCAGTCATATGACGAGAACATCCACTATCGAGATACCAGATGCCCTTTGATCCCTGAGATGATATGTAGCTCATAGAAGGTTCAGATGGTTCTTCCACTTCTTCTTTAATCTCAGCCATGAGCCAGAGATTAGCGACTTCTTCTTCATCAGAACTTGATTCTTCTAATTCAGCCTAGTCATGTTCTTCAGCGATGAGACCTTTACCTTATTGTTATCCCAGTTTAATCTAGTTCCAACACTTTTCGCTTTTTTGATAAATTATTGTTCTTTTCGCTTTTTTAGTGAGAGTTTAATCTAGTTCCGGATATAATATTATGTCGCTTTTTGTATCCAACACTTTTTGCTTGTAGCTTTTCAACTTTTGATATTTATCCTTCAGCTTTAGGTATTTGTCATCACTGGATCTTCTAGAGGTAGAAGGCTTGAAGACCTTTTTAGACCTGCACTCACTAGCAAAGTGTCCAATCTTTTCACAGTTATAGCAAGTGGCAGTAGCCTTATCAACAAGAGTTGATTTTGGCTTTTCAGTAAAAGAGAGAGGCTTATTTCTTCGGAAATTGCTCTTTCTTGCAAATCTCTTAAAATAGTTTGTCAAGAGTGCTAAGGACTCATCGAGCTCTGAAAGATCAGGGTCTGATAGATCCTCAGATTCAGAATCTAACTCAGTGATGGTGAGAGTAGATCGCTGAGATGGAATTATCTCTGAAGAGATTAAAGCAATAGGAGTGCTTTTGGAGTCTTTAGAATCTTTTACAAGATTCTTTTTCAGGAGATTCGATTGCTCATAGTTGAGCAATATTCCATACATAGTGCTTAGAGAGAGAGAATTTAAGTCTTTTGTCAGCTTAAGACATATTGAATAACTGTCCCAGCTTTCAGGAAGACATTCTAAGAATTTTGTTAAGACCTCAGAATTAGAATAGGTCCTACCAACAGTTCTTAGATCAATGATTAAGCAGTTAAACCGCTGATGAACGTCAGAAAGAGATTCATTCTTACCAGCGATGAAACTTTCATACTGTCTTACCAAGTTAATCTTTCGAGTCTCTTGGATTTCAGTGGTTCCCTCATATTGAACACATATGGTTTCCCACATTTCTTTAGAAGTTTTCAGATGCATGATGGAATGGAAAACTTCATCAGGCAGAGCCATTGAGATAATGGTCTTTGCTCTTGCATCTATACCTACTTCCTTTTTGTCTTCATCACTCAACTGTCTTATTTCCTTAACGACATAGCATTCAGGGACAGCTTCAGTGGTGGCAGTAGCGGGAACTGCAACTATAATTCTAACAGGTTCATAGGGTCCATTTTCTATATATTCAGGTATAGTAGGATCAGCGCCTTCAAGAAATAGCATCATTCGATTTTTCCATAGAGAAAAGTTATCTCTGCTAAATCGAGGAGGTTTAGAAAGAGAACCATTATCATAGTAGTTTGTGTTTGTGTTAAGTGCCACTTAGAATAGCAAAGAAGAGAGTAAAGCAAGATCTTGTTTATTAGATTAAACAAACTGCTCTGATACCACTTGTTGGTCCCTAAGGTGCTTAACAAGTTTGTAGAAGGGGGGGGGGGGTTGAATACAAACACAGAATTTAAAATTTAATAAATTGTTTATTGATAAATCAAACACAATTTACAAGTCTGTTGCGGAATAAGATTAAGTAAGACTCAATCTAAACAAACTTAAGAAAACACTAAGATGTTTGCACAAGAATTTCAGAGAATGGGGGATTTAGAATATAGAAAACAAAGGTTTCTATTTGGGGTTCAAGGATTGAGCACACTTCAGATGAAGAGGTGATCTTCCTATTTATACCCTATGCATTAAATGCATGGCAGGGCACTTTACACGTGGCATTCACTGATTGGCTTTGGGAGTCTAACTTTTGGAGACATGCTTTCGGCCGGATCATAAACAGTGTAGTAGACAGAGTTGTGTACAATTTGTGGTAGAGACATGTCCGTTCTGACACATAGTACAAGGTTGTGCAAGGTTAGACAAAAGGAAACTTGAGGTATAAGCTAAGTGATCATTCGATCGCTGAATATCTCTTTCTTCAGAGACATCAAGAATTTAGCGATCGCTGAAGCCTTCCTCATGTTCCTTCACGTATAAGTAGAGATGTCTTTGCTTCACTGATATCCGCATCAGGTCACTAGTAGACTTCTCTTTGTTCAGCAGCTTCGTCTTCGATTCAGCTATGAACATCTGTTGACGCGAGACTTGTCTTCAAGGATTACGTTACTGTTTACATCAGAATTATCAGCGATAACTGAGGAGACTCAGTTTTATTGCTGATAGTGAAACACTAATACATAAAAATGTTTACAAGAATGACTATCAGCGATAACTGAACAGACTCAGTCTGATCGCTGATAGTGAAACACTAATACATATTAAACGTAATTTTCACTAAGTATAGAAAATGGTCGTTATCAAATCACTGAGAGAGTTTGGATCAACAAGGTCACAAAATAAGACGTCATAAAACCCAACTGAATTTACATAAACTTACTAACGTTAAAATCAAATGGTGTCCAAATTTTCGTTTTCCAACATAAAAACATAAGACGACAATATGCCTACAAATGTTAAAATTTTAGGAGTTTCCCCCTTTTTACCGCCATACAAAATAAAGTGTAAATTTTCAACAAATTTGCATGTGACTCGACGCTAAATGAACTCATAAATTTACATGCAACATAATTAAAGCCTATGCATTTCGTAGTTCCCTGTTGCATAGCAAAGCGTTATAAAATTAATACTTCATAAAACTCCACAAACTCACACGGAATAACATGCCACAACCGGACTTGCATGCGCCAGATATCTCACAAAACTAGCATTGTGACATGTGTATGCTCTTTGGTTAAAAGGTAAAATAATTTACATCGTTCTCAAGTCCAACGCCAAATTAACAATATGCTCTCGTCGTTCTAGGACATCGGCTAAAACACAATGGCGAAAACACCGACTAAGACAGACATGCATACTATATGAAATCAACTGCTCATACAAGAACCCAAGTGAAAACAACACAACTGGACGCCATTAAAATCACTACCTTGAATCCACAAAATCACTCGTAATAAAATTCTATATGAAACTCAAACACCAAAATGGTGGGAGATAACTCTTCATCCAAACTTTAACATATGTGGAGGAGATCCAATGTTAAAGTCATAAACTGTAGTCACTTGCCCAAGACTTAATCAACAACAAAATATGCACACCGTAATGTTCGAAATAGCGTTAGACACAAAACGGGGGTGGAGAGATTTTCAATACAAGTTTGCAACCACGTGCAATAAACGATTTCATGCATGTTCAAACTCACGATTAAAATCTGGTGTGTGCTAGACATTTTTCCAAAATCTCATAATATATTTCACTTTATGATTCGGAAAACATGAAAAGTAATTGGTGCAAACTCTTTTCAGAAATAATTTCGTGCATGACTTTTTGTCGGCATCACAATGTCTTAGAACCACGCTCCTCAATCTCATAGTCATACTATCGTCATCCGGATGCTCAAACATCTTAAAGCAATGATCATACTAATTCGGTTAATTTACAATTTTCTTTCGGAAATAGAGTCAACTCGATAAACCTATGGTTCTATTTCAACCAACAATTCCAACCCAAAAATGGTCAACTCAAAGTATTCGTCGTGCTTAACCATCACTCTAATATGGCAATGCTATGAACATCAATTCTTCTATCGGTTACTCGCTTAGAAACCTCCTCACTACCCCAACGGTCATCGTACCAAGGCAGTTCAAGTATACCCATGTAACATGTAGGTTCACCATAACACTGGCCAGATGCCATTATTAACGTACCGTACATGATTATCCTTGTCATCCTCGACAAGTTTCCCGTTTCTAGCAACTCGATCAACCTCAAAATATCATATCTTAAGGTACCTAATGGTGAAATTTCACTTTCAATCACTTAGAAAAACGCTAGTTTGAGTCTAGGCATCCGAAAAATCAATACCTAATTCTCTCAAACTTAATCTCTGATACCAACTTGTAACACCCTCAATTCAGAAAGAGCAACTAATTTAAAAACTTTAAATTAAACATCTAATAAGGATAAAATCTATTCTACAATTCATCACTTGAGTCACTTCCAGTAAAATGCTAGATTTAACTTCAACAAATAATAGGTCAAGTCTCGTATAAAGACTAATCAAGGTCGGGTGTTACTAAAACCCAAAATAAACAGTTTCTCTTCTCAACGACTAAGCGGAAGACTTCATCAAGCCACTCATCCATGCACATACTCCTAGCACTCAACACTTCACCAAGATGCTAGAACCTCTTCCCCCATCCGGAACCTGATGCACATGCCGACAAATAAAAAGGTTAGGCTAACGCCTAGTGAGTTCAAGAGTTTACAACATGAAATAGATACATTTGCTAAAGGGAGAGAAAGTAGTTTAAATCACAGACCTTCAGAAAGGTTTACTTTAAATAACAAACGACACTATATTCCGAAAGTACACCTTTAAAACAAGGAACCCAACATGAACCTTCTTTTGTAAAACCACTTTAATCCCAAACTCACCCAAAATGTAAATAGTAAGCAAAACTCCCAATTTATAGTAATACGAAATAAGATTTTACTTCTCGAAGCACCCCAAACGTGGGCGGGTATAAACACAACCCATAGATCTTGAGTAAACAAACCCGTATGTGTAACACGTCACCGAAAATATGGATAATAAAATAATACCCTTTAATACCTAAATAACACCTTCCGGTGACGGAGGATACCCAATTCCATTGTACATTGTGGAACACAAAGTTAAGCCACATAACCATGTTGTCGAACTACACCTCAGATCGTGACTATATTGCATGCTCTATCGAGCTACACCTCCAGTCATGACTGTATTCCCTGCTCCATCGGGCTACACCTCCAGTCGGACTTTATTTTAAGTCCCAAACACCGTATCCCCTATTGCCGGCTCTGCTGAGCTACACCTCAAGGATACACGATCTTATTGCATGTTCGGTCTCTAGCGGAGTTTCATCCTCAGGGTAATCATTCGACCCCTAGTGCCTACTCCCTAGCATTCAAGATAGGAGCCTCAACTTTTTACTTGATAAATCCCGATGTCTAACCTTGTGCACAAGAATTAGACATCCAACACAAGACAAATGGTCCCGAAGTACAACCTATAAAGGTTCCTCTTCGCCAAACAACCGGGATGACACCAATGCCAACACGACATTATTTCCGAAAGTGAGAATCCCAAGAGTCCCCACCATTAAACACGACTGACTTACATGCCTATGGATCCAATGCATTACAGTCTAATATACATGACTCCAATTGAATGACACACGCACTCAAAACATGTATTTTCCAAAATAAAGTGCAATAAATGCAACTCACACCCAAAGCTCCACTTTAAGTTATTAAAACCGGACAAAAGTCCCCGTTACCAGACAAAGCCGAAAAATGTGCCTTCAGCTCAACCAATCAAACGACCATATGCTAAAATCCGCAAAATGCAATAAAATGCAACGACCATATTTATGCAAACACATGCTTCAACTACATGAATGAACTCCAACATAAAACATTTTCCAACAAGTTTATAATCTCATTTACTCTTTCCAAAACGTCCCATGACACACATTTAAATGACAATTACTCAAGAGGTTTATACCCATACGATAAATCATTTAAATACCAATATCACCAGTTTACTCAATAAAATACTCGAGTTACATCTTTTCCCAAAACCCAAGGTTCATAAGTTCAGAAACGTTTGCAAGGTTGGGAATGACCAAGCGCCCATGACTCACACGGTGGTATTTTTAAAACATTTCCCGATACAAAATGCACGTAATACCAACAATAATAAAAATGCATTCTTACCCAATACTTTCCATTTAGGTAAATGAGTCATCAAATCATTTTCATTTCGATGCATTTAACAACATACTCAAAAATCCCCAAGATGGGTGTTTTATAAGTTTACCAAGTTAAATACTTCCAAATAACCAAACTTATCAGCAGTTAACATTTTAATGTAAAACATAAACCCTTTAAAATAATCATTTTGGCATGCACACCATTTTCACAAATCAACTTGAACTCATCTTGCTAGATTTAGGTTAAATCTAGATTTTACCCCACTTTGAGCTTCCTTGAGGAGACTTGAATCCTCAAGCCAAAACTTCCCAAAAACCTAGGTTCACAAGTTTCCACCCATTAATAAACATATTCAACCATATAGAATCGATCCCCAAACACTTTACATCAAAACCTCCATTTGGCTAAAACCCTAATTTTGGACCCAAATTTCTCCAAAATCTTCCAAACCGAAATTAGAGTAATAAAACACTAGGATATCACCAATGAAACATTTATATCTTAAAATAAGGTTTAGAAATGGAGGATATAAACTTACCACTTAGGTTTTGGTGAAAACCTAGAAAACCCTAGAATGGAGCTTGAGGTTGAAGATGAAGGTGAAGATGAAGATCCTTGTTATCTAGCTTCCATCCTTACACTTGGTAGGTTAATGCTACAACAAAACTTGGGGATTTGAGGATTTAGAACCCCAAAACACCATGGACGAATAAGATAGGTCTTGGAAGTATTTTGAGAGAGTTGGGGAGGAAGTAAGAAGTGAGAAGTGAAGAAATGAGCCAAAATCCCATATTTGATAGCCTCTCCCTGCCCTGGTGCGACATTGTCATGCGACAATACCCAGGGCATTGTCGCTGGTCATTGTCGCTGGTCCTCCTCCCACTCTGTTTCTTGCTGCTACTTTGCCAGGTGCGACTATGACACTGTCATAGTCGTCGGGCATTGTAGCCATGCCCGAACCAAGCTCCGAAACTCGACTTTTTCAACGCCAATTCCCCCGATACTCTAAGGGACTTTAATAATGATTTCCCACCAAAAGTCCCGCCACTTAAAAGATCCAAAAATGTCCGGGTGACCTTTACTTACCAAAAATTACGGGTGTTACAGCGATGTGGCAGTTATTATTATGGCTAAGACACGTAGGTTCTTGGTGAAGGGGTGTTCGTCTTTCTTAGACTATGTGATAGACACCAAGCTCGAAAAGAAGAATCTTGAAGACGTGAGGGTGGTGCACAAGTTTCCAGATGTCTTCCTGGAAGACTTGCCCGGTTTACCGCCTGATCGTCAAGTAGAGTTTCGAATCGACTTGGTACCGGGAGAGGCTCTGATTGCTCGAGCCCTTATCGGTTAGCGCCATCAGAGATGCAAGAAACGATGGCTCAACTCCAAGAGCTTCTGGAGAATGGTTTTATAAGACTGAGCTCGTCACCTTGGGGAGCTCTAGTCTTGTTTGTCAAGAAGAAGGATGGCACAATGAGAATGTGCATCGATTACTGTGAATCGAACAAGGCAACATTGAAGAACAAGTATCCGCTTCCAAGAATCGACGACTTGTTCGATCAACTCGAAGGTGCGGGGTGTTTCTCAAATATCGATTTAACGTTCAGGATACCATCAAGTGAAGGTGAGAGTTGAGGACATCCCGAAGATGACCTTTAGAACGCGTTACGATCATTACGAATTTCTCGTGATGCCGTTTGGTCTAACTAACGAACCAGCGGTGTTCATGGATTTGATGAATAGAGTGTGCCGACCATTCCTCGACAAGTCGGTCATTGTATTTATTGATGACATACTCGTGTATTCCAAGAGCGAGTCGGAACGTGAGCAACACCTTCGTGAAGTTCTAGAGGTGTTGAGAAAGGAGAAGTTGTACGCCAAATTCTCCAAATGTGACTTTTGGCTCGAAGAGGTTCAATTCTTGGGTCACGTTGTCACTCGTGACGGAGTGAAGGTGGACCCCTCCAAAATCAAAGCAATGATGAATCAGGAACCTCCCAAGAGTCCGTCCGAGATCCGAAGTTTCTTGGGTTTGGCAGGATATTACCGGAGATTTATTCAAGACTTCTCCAAAATCGCTTTTTCCTTGACTACCTTGACTCGGAATAATGTGAAGTTCGTTTGGACCGAAGCGAAAGAGAAGGCGTTCCAGACTTTACAAAAGAAGTTGTGTGAGGCTCCAATTATGTCGCTACCCGAAGGGTCGGAAGACTTCGTGGTCTATAGTGACGCTTCGAAGATGGGGTTGGGTTGCGTGTTGATGCAAAGAGGCAAAGTGATCGCCTATGAATCAAGGCAACTCAAAGTTCACGAGAAGAATTACCCTACCCATGACTTGGAGTTAGCGGCGGTGGTGTTCGCCTTGAAGCTATGGCGACACTATCTCTATGGCACAAAATGTACGCTCTATACAAATCATAAGAGTTTGAAATATGTCTTTGATCAAAAGGAGTTGAACATGAGGTAAAGACGGTGGCTTGAATTACTTAAAGATTATGATTATGAGTTGCTTTACCATCCCAGTAAGGAAAATGTGGTGGTCGATGCGTTGAGTCAAAAGGACTATTGCGGAAGCATTCGGGCTACCCTTTCAAGAATCGAGCTAGTATCGAGCCTTATTGAGAGAATCAAGGCGTCTCAAGTAGAGGCCTTGTTGGAAGAGAATCACAAAGAGGAGGTTATGACGAAGCAATGTTTACTCTTAATGGATGATAGTCGTGGGGTGAAATTGTTCAACGGTCGTATATGGATACTCAAAGTTGGAGGTAATTGGGAACTTCTTCTCGAGGATGCTCATAAGTCCAAGTACTCCATCCATCTGGGGAGTACAAAGATGTATCGGGACTTGAAGCTACACTATTGGTGGCCGGTAATGAAACTTGATGTTGCACGTTATGTGGAACGTTGTGTGACATGCTTATAAGTGAAAGCTGAGCATCAACGACCGTAAGGGAGTCTTTAATCCTTGGAGATCTCCGAATGGAAATGGGAGTGTATTACCATGGACTTCGTGACTAAGTTGCCCAAAACTCTTCGAGGTCACGATACCATTTGGGTAATAGTTGATCGGTTGACCAAGAGCGCTCATTTCTTGGCTATGCGTGAGACACTACCGATGGACAAGTTGGCAAAACTTTACATCGATGAGGTGGTTTCGAGGCATAGAGTGCTCTTGTCTATTGTGTCGGAATGCGATATTCGGTTCACTTCGAACTTTTGGGATGGTTTGCAGAAGGAACTTGGAACACGAGTAAAGTTGAGTACGGCTTACCATCCTCAAACCGACGATCAAAGCGAGAGAACAATCCAAACGCTTGAAGACATGTTAAGGTCATGCGTTATCGATTATGGGGGTAGTTGGGACTCTCACCTATCTTTGGTGGAGTTCGCTTACATTAATAGATACCACTCGATTATTGGAATGGCACCGTTCAAGTCCTTGTACGGGCATAAGTGCAGAACTCCCGTGTGTTGGCTTGAAGCAGGAGAGAATCAATTCGCCAGACCCGAAATTGTGCAAGAAACGACCGATAAAGTGAAAGGCATTCGGGAACGGTTGAAAGCGGCTCAAGATTGTCAAAAGAGCTATGCCGATAAGAAGAGGCGGCCGATGGAGTTTCAAGTGGGTGATCGTGTAATGCTCAAGGTGTCACCTTGGAAGGGCATTATCCGGGTCGAAAAGTGCGGGAAGTTGAGTCCCCGTTTCCTTGGACCATTCACTGTGCTTATGCATGTAGGGTTGCAAGCATATCAATTGAAACTTCCACCGGAAATGAGCGGGATCCACAACACGTTTCATATTTCTTACCTTCAGAAGTGTTTGGCAGAAGAGGAAAGTGTCATTCCTCTTTCCAAGATAAGAATGGACGAGGGTAGCCGATGCGTGGAGGAACCCGACGCTATCCTGGAAAGGAAAACCAAGAAATTGCATCACAAAGAGGTCACGATGGTCAAAGTGCAATGGAAACATCATCATGGGGACAATGTGACGTGGGAAGCCAAGGAGGACATGAAGCGGAGATATCCTAACTTGTTCATGTAACCTAAATTTCGAGGACGAAATCATTTCCAAGAAGGGGATGATTGTAACACCCTGAATTTCAGTAAGAGCCTTGAGTATTCCCCTAATGTTCATATCTAGAATTTATCGCGTAGAAAAGTCTAAATCTTTACCTCAAGGCGAACAGGGTGCTTTCCATGCGAAAAACGTCAAGTTTCGGGGCCAGAGAGGAGTGGGGCGACTGTGACGGGAGACTATGGCATGGTCACTATCGCCGTGTCACAATCGCCGGGACCAAGAACCTCTCGGTACCTGTCGCACGACCTTGACAAGCGAAAGTGACATGGGCATTGTCGCCCTGTCACAATCGCACCAACCAGTCAGCATACGGTACGCATGGCGCGACCTTTCTTTGCGACTGTGAGATTGTCACTGTTGCATGGGCATAGTCTCCGACCCTCAGCGGGTATTTATTGCCCAGCGTCGAATTTTAGGTCATTTACTCTGTTATCTGGTTGGTAGCTACGTTTTTTTGTCCTCTTTGAAGGTAAACTCCTCCCAATCATCCTCCTCACCTCATTTACTCTTCCATTTAATGACCTAGTTCATTTATGGTGAATCTAGGGTTGTGAAGTCTAGAGTTCAAGGGGAATCAGCATCTCATCATCTCCATCTCTATTTTATCCCAAGTTGAGGTTCTAGGGTTTAACCAAAAACCCACATAGTGAGTTCATACTTCCTTTTATTACATTTTATACATGTCAAAAATGTTTCATTTTGAACTCCTAAACTTCTCCTTGTTTATATTCATGCTTGAATGATTTTGACCTAACTTTGCATTTTTTGAGATTTTAGGGTTTTTACCATTTTCAACTAAAATAAAGTGTTTCATCATATGAGATGTAAACTATGGTTCTATATGCATATTTGTGGTGGGTTATTTGAAGGAACATATTTTGGCACATTTGTGATTCTCATTTTATGGTTGGGTTATATTTGATAGAAGGAATCTTTGAGAGGAAAACAAATGGATTGTTGTTGTTATGGTCTATGACTACTTCAAAATGGTATGACTCTTGAAAAGTGTACTTGGTAAAGGATTCGTACTTGGAAATGGAAAATGGCCACATTATGGCTCTTGAATGGGTTTGTCATTAGTTGGTGTTATTTATACAAAGAAATGTATTTTGGGAAATGATTGGTACCGAGAACTATATGGTTGATTATGGTTGGTCACAAATGTAATTGTGATAAGTCTAGACTAATTACTAATGGATCCATAGGTATAGAATCGGATTTATTTTTGGGTTAAACTCCGTTTGTAGCTAGTTGACACATGGGACCCTAGGGTGGCAACTTGGTACAGTTATGTGGGACTGGATACTAGTCGTGGGTCGTAATGGTAAATCCTAGCGAATGAGCATGACTCAGATCATTGGGTGCCCTCCCCCACACCTGAGTACGAGCCGACGAGCTCGTGACCTTGATCCTAGTATGGTGAGCTCATCAACTCGAAAGTGGCTTACTTTTGTGTTCCACCACGATCCTTGGAAACCGTAAGGCCACTATGTGGTTACAATTGCAATTATAAACTCAACATCTTCGAAAGGTTACTTATTGTTGCATTTAAATTATTTCTAAATCATTCATATAAACTGTATGTTCTCACTAGGCGTTAAATCTAACACTTTTTCTCAAATGACGTGTATAATAGGTTCCTTTAGCGGTGGGTCGCCGAAGGTTTGAGCGATGAGCGTGGGTGTTTGAGGCATTTTTGAGATGATAGATATTTGGAGTCTTGGCGTTCAAATGACTTTAATATTTTAGGAATTGGGTTGACAACCAATGTAATCTATATAGAATTTATTGATATTAGTTTGTTGTCGATTTCATATCTTTTCACAGGTTTTTGTAAACGCTATATTACATTTACCCGTCTGGGTGGTTTACTCCATTTATAAACGTCATATTACCAAAATTTCAAAATTTTAAATTACTCTAAATTTTAGGGTGTTACGTAACTGTTGTTGTTGTACCCTGAGAGATAGACGTCTAAGTGTCTCTAGCACGGAAGAGAGGACGAATTTGTCTTAAGAAAACTGTGCTTGCCACAGGCCTTAACGTTTTCTTAGATATTCGTTTACCGGAATGCAAACAAACTGGTTCATATTTTTGAAATTCATATTTTGTTTATCGTATTATTTTATCTTTTATAACAACTATTTCTAACAAATTTTAATCGAATAAATATATCATTTTGTTAACAAAGTAAGAGCCTATTATCCGATAAAAACCTATAAGAAACAAGAAAAGGAATTACAATGCAATGGGATGTTTTAGGTTCACATAATATTTTTTGAAGGAATTGAATATGTTAAAGGAATTGAAATAGAATGTTTCCAAGTTTATCCAAGTGTTTGGTTGGCATGAAATAAAATGTAATATGTTAAATTGTGACACCCTAAAAATTTTAGAGGAATTTAAAATTCAAAATTTTGGCAATATGACGGTTATAAACGGAGTAAAACCTGGGTAAACAATAACCTGCCAAACGATCCCAAAGTAACATCCCGAAATGGGGAATATAGTATAATGTTTACAAACTCAATGAATGAAAAATAAATATACGACAACCTAATAATCTAAACTATTCTATTAGATTACGGTCGGGTGTTGTTATCCTTCCAAAATGGGTAATTATCAAATCGTATACCGGTCTCTAGATCTCCCAAAAGGACCGTTATCAACCACACGATCGACCTCTCATTCCCGAATGTTCCCGCCACTAGGATGTCCTATCATACATGACAACCAAAGAATCAAGTGTTAGGCTAGAGCCTAGTGAGGACATATAATTGTATGATAATTAATGTAACGAAATAACAACTTATGTATGTCCTTGTATTTATAGTTCATCAATCAAGGTACTTCGCCTGTCAATAAACATGAAATTACAATATAATTTCATCAATCTATTTATAAATCTACCCAAGACATTTAGCTTGATAGCATCAACCCAAACTGGATCTTTAGCCATTCGGGCAATCAACCCAAACCGGTTTTGCCTATTCGTGACATCAACTCAAACCGAGTCTTTAGTCTATGTGACATTCAACTCAAACCAAGTCTTTAGTCTATTTAAGACATCAACCCAAACCGGGTCTCTTGCCTATTCGTGACATCAACTCAAACCGAGTCTTTAGCCTATGTGACAATAAACTCAAACTGAGTCTTTAGCCTATGTGACAATCAACTTAAACCGAGTCTTTAGCCTATATGACAATCAACTCAAACCGAGTCTTTAGTCTATTTGAGACATCAACCCAAACCAGGTCTTTAGCCTATTTATGACATTCACTCATCCGAGACTATAACCCATCTTCAAGCTACCAATAAGGCCAACATATGACTCAGTAGTTTCATATAACTCATATTACATGTTAAGATCAAGTATTTCCTCTAATACTCTTCATTTGAGACTTTACCCACAAATGGGATTTTAGGTTAACATCTCATAATCAAATCAAGAGATAAGAAAGGGTGGATATATTTGTTAGCATATTATTAGGCATGTATATAAGTAGAAGAGTCAAGAAATACACTCACCTTAGTGATTTCTTACAAGAAATCAAACCCTAGAAATGGTAGGTAGAGAAGTGAGGTCTTGAGAGTTGCTGCTAGCTAAGATCTTTCCAAAACCACACCTAGAGATGCATTTAAATCACCATTAATGCTCATAGAATTTTCCCGGTCGTTCTTTCCAAAATAGCTTCGGGTTCCTTAACACAACGATTGTCGTCCACTCGAATTTCTGATAAAGGTATAACGCTCTCCTCTTCCTCCAGACACTTCCGCAAGTAACACACATGGAATGTAGGGTGGATTCCGTCCATCTCTGGCGGTAAGTCTAGCTTATAAGCTTGAAGTCCAATACGCTCGAGGATAATAAATGGTCCAAGGAAAAAGGGACTCAATTTTCCTCGCTTCCCAAACCGAATCAAGCCTTTCCAAGGAGACACTTTCAACATTACACGGTCCCCCACTTGGAACTCTACGGGTCGCCTCTTTTTGTCAGCATACCTTTTTTGTCGATCTTAAGCCGCTTTCAAACGTTCTCGAATTGCTTTAACTTTGTTGGTCATCTATTGCACAATTTCTGGGCCGGCAAATTGTTTTTCACCCACTACCAACCAACACACGGGGGTCCTACACTTCCGCTCGTACAAAGCTTCAAATGGTGCCATTCCAAGGCTAGAGTGATAACTGTTGTTGTAAGCAAACTCTACCAAAGGTAAATGGGTATCCCAATTACCGCCAAAGTCGGTCACGCATGACCTAATCATGTCCTCCAAAGTTTGAATCGTCCTTTCACTTTGTCCATCTGTCTGTGGGTGGTATGTTGTGCTCAAATTCACTCGCGTACCCAACTCTTGATGCAAGACTCCCCAAAATCTTGATGTAAACCGGCTATCACGATCGGAGACTATAGACAAGGGTACACCATGTCTAGAGACCACTTCATCTATATATAGCTTCGCTAACTTATCCATTGGCAAAGTTTCCCGCATTGCTAGAAAATGATCACTCTTCGTCAAACGGTCAACAATCACCCAAATGGTGTCATTCCCCTTCAAAGTCTTCGGTGGTTTGGTCACAATGTCCATGGTAATCTTGTCCCATTTCCACTCGGGTATTTCCAACGATTGAAGGCTCCCATAAGGTCGTTGGTGTTCGGCCTTCACTTGCGAACAAGTCACGCACCGCTCCACATAATGTGCCACATCCAACTTCATGACCGGCCACCAATAATGCAGTTTCAAGTCTCTATACATCTTTGTGCTTCCCGGGTGGATAGAATATTTGGATTTATGCGCGTCCTCCAAGAGTAAATCTCGGTTACCTCCAATCTTTGGCACCCAAACGTGTGCATGGAAACATTTTATCCCTCGGCTATCTTCGGTCAAGAGTAGGCGTTGTTTGCTCATCACTTCATCTTTGAGGTTCTCCTCCAACAAGGCTTCGGTTTACGACGCTTTAATCCTTTCCATGAGACTTAACACTAACTCAATCCTTGTAATCTTGGATTGAAGTCTCCCACTATACTCTTTCCGACTCAAGGCATCGGCCACCACATTTGCTTTACCCAGGTGGTAGAGTAACTCGCAATCGTAGTCTTTGAGCAGCTCTAATCATCTTCTTTGCCTCATATTCAGTTCCTTTTGGTCAAAGACATACTTCAAGCTTTTATGATCCATGTACAAGGTCCACTTTGTACCGTACAAATAATGGCACCACAATTTCAATGCAAACACCACCACCGCTAGCTCTAAATCATGAGTGGGGTAATTCTTCTCGTGCACTTTTAGTTGTCTTGATGCGTAGGCAATCACTTTTCCCCTTTGCATGAGCACGCACCCAAGACCCAGCTTCGAGGAGTCGCTATATACCACAAAATCTTCCGACCCTTCCGGCAAGGATAAGATCAGAGCTTCACAAAGCTTATTTTGCAACGTCCGGAATGCCTTCTCTTGAGACTCGGTCCACACAAACTTCACATTCTTCTTGGTTAAAGCCGTTAATGCCGACGCAATCTTAGAGAAGTATTGAATAAACCTTCGGTAATAACCCGCTAACCCCAAAAAGCTTCTGATCTCGGATGGACTCTTAGGAGTCTCCCAATTCATCATGGCTTCTATCTTCGCGGGGTCCACCTTCACAACGTCTTTCGAGACTACGTGCCCCAAAAACTGCAGTTCTTTCAACCAAAATTCATACTTGGAGAATTTTGCATAAAGCTTCTCCCTCCTCAAGACCTCTAACACGTCGCGAAGATGTTGCACATGATCGGGTTCATTCTTGGAGTAAATCAATATATCGTCGATAAATACTATAACCGACTTTTCAAAAAATGACTGGCACACGCGGTTCATCAAGTCCATAAACACCGCCGGTGCGTTCGTCAAACCAAAGGACATCACCAGAAACTCATAATGCCCATAGTGTGTCCTAAACGCGGTCTTCGGAATGTCGTCCTCCTTGACCTTCACTTGATGGTAGCCCGACCGAAGGTCGATCTTCGAAAAACATACCGCACCTTGGAGTTGGTCGAATAAATCGTCGATTCTAGGGAGTGGATACTTATTCTTCACGGTTACCTTATTCGACTCTCTATAATCTATGCACATCCGCATTGTGCCATCCTTCTTCTTTACGAACAAGACCGGTGCTCCCCACGGTGACGAGATCGGTCTCATGAATCCTTTCTCAAGAAGGTCTTGAAGTTGTCCCATCATCTCTTTCATCTATGATGGATCCAAACGGTACGGTGCTCTAGCTATCGGGGCCGCTCCCGGTGTTAGATCAATCTTGAACTCTACTTGGCGATCGGGTGGTAGTCCATGCAAGTCGTCCGGGAATACGTTGGGGAATTCTTTTACCACTTCCACATCTTCAAGCTTTTTCTTCTCGAGCATGGCATCTATAACATACTCCAGAAAGGATGAACATCCTTTCGACAAGCACTTCCGTGCCTTCACCATGCTAATGATTGCCACCTCACCCTTCCGTCTTTCGCCGTACACGGTTACCGACTCGCCATTAGAGATTGGAATTCGAATCAGTTTCTTTTCACAAAGGATTTCGGCATGGTTATCCGCTAACCAATTCATCCCAATAACGACATCAAATCCCCTGATGAACATTGGCATTAGGTCAACCGGAAATTCCTTTCCTTCGATCTCCAATTTACAACCCTTAAGAACAACCCGAATTACTACTTGGTCAGCATCCACTAGCTCTACCACTAAAACATCCTCTAAGCTACTAGTGGGTACGGTTAAATTTTGACAGAAAGAATTTGACACGAACGAAAAACTTGCGCCAGAATCAAACAATATACGCGTAGGTATGGAGTTTAGAAGAAACATACCCGACACTACATCGGTCGAAGCTTTTGCTTCCTCGGTGGTCATTTGAAACGCTCTTCCCGTTGCTCTAGTAGGGGGATCCGTCTTCTTTACTCCGTTTCCTCCCGTCTTTAACCTTGGACACTCGCTCCGGATATGACCCGATTCCTTGCATTCAAAGCACGTGATCCCCCTTACCGGGCAATCACGATGATCATGATCCGACTTTTCACCCTTGAAACAATTCGACCTGACCGAGGTGCACGGGCCAAAATGCTTACTCCGGCATTTAGAGCACCATCTAGCTTCTCGTCCAACTTCGTTCCTGTGGAAATTGTTGTTGAATGGTTTTGTCCTCCTTGAGGGTGCGAAATTCCCCTCCCATCTTCTCTTCTCAATCGGTCCACTCCTCTCTATCTTGCTCGGGCCATAGGAGTCTTCCACTAACTAAGCCTCCTCGATCGCTCCACGAAGGGTAGAGGCTTTAGACACTCGTACTATATTTTTCATCTCGGTTGGCAATCCTTTGGTGTAGGCCTTGATCTTTTCCTTCTCAATCGGAACCAGATGTCCCACCAATCCCAACTTATCCATGAATTGACGGTTATATTCTTTCAATGACAAGTTCCCCTTTCTCAGATTCCAGAACTCTTCCTCCATTCGGTCCAAGGCCCGTTCGTTGCAAAACTCTTCCATCAATTTCTTCTTAAAGGTTGACCAACTCAGTTTGCCAACATCGTGGCCTCTACCAAAGAGGAGTACACATTCCACCACGTTAAGGTCGCCCCTTTCAACATTTGAGAGCCAAATATTGCCTTTTGGTTTTCTCCACACTCACTTGATCTGAAAGCTTGCTCCATCTCCTGAATCTAATTCATGCACACAATCGGATCGTCTGTGCCCTTGAACTCTGGTGGTCGGCACCCAAGAAATGCCTTGAAAGTGCAAGTCTTAGACACTTGCCTCGCTTCCGGAGTTGGGGTCTCATTAGTGGGAATCACGGGTCCCGTACCCCCTGATCCTGCTACTAGAATGTTTTCCGCGACCGTCTCATGCCTGCGGTTAGTAGCATCTCGGTCCTCCAGTAACTTCAGAAACATTTCTTGTTGTTGAGCCATCGTTGCATTCATGGCTTGCATCATTCGATCCATCATTCTTGTCTCCGGAGTCACCTCTTCCATTATCGGGTGAGTCGAGGCTATACTACGACGGGGTATATGCGTAGGTCCCCTGCCCAACACGTCTATAAATGGTGGGGGTAGGTCTGCATTGGTCACTCTAGCTTGGTCGACCGTGGATGCCGCTGTATCTTGACCCTCCGGCCGATTTCGAGTATTTACCATTTTCTGCCACACACATGCGAGAACGTAGATGAGATATAGATCATGAGAAGAAAAAAACCAAGGAAACGTACTACTACATTCATTAATCATCGCAACAACGGAAAATAAGCATACTCACGTAAAACATCTTCATAATAACATTAGCTAAGTGAAATTATGAACATATAATACGTAAGAACTTTCATCACCATCGTCATAATTCTCAATAAGTGTAATTTCCGCTGACTCTACTACAAACCTATCTTAAGAGTTCTACCCATTCTTACACAGTCATAGCTTAAAGTCACAGCTTAAGTCTAGGTATTCTACATCCATACCTAGTTCACTTAAACTATGGCTCTGATACCAACTTGTGACACCCTAAATTTTTTAGAGGAATTTAAAATTCAAAATTTTGTCAATATGACGGTTATAAACGAAGTAAAACCTGGGTAAACAATAACCTGCCAAACGATCCCAAAGTAACATCCCGAAATGGGGAATATAGTATAATGTTTACAAACTCAATGAATGAAGAAGAAATATACGACAACCTAATAATCTAAATTGTTCTATTAGATTACGGTCGGGTGTCGCTATCTTTCCAAAACGGGTAATTATCAAATTGTATACTGGTCTCTAGATCTCCCAAAAGGACCGCTATCAACCACGCGATCGACCTCTCATTCCCGAATGTTCCCGCCACTAGGATGTTCTGTCATACATGACAACCAAAGAATCAAGTGTTAGGCTAGAGCCTAGTGAGGACATATAATTGTATGATAATTAATGTAACGAAATAACAACTTATGTATACGTCCGTGTATTTATAGTTCATCAACCAAGGTACTTCGCCTGTCAATAAACATGAAATTACAATATAATTTCATCAATCTATTTATAAATCTACCCAAGACATTTAGCTTGATAGCATCAACCCAAACTGGATCTTTAGCCATTTGGGCAATCAACTCAAACCGGGTCTTTTGCCAATTCGTGACATCAACTCAAACCGAGTCTTTAGTCCATGCGACATTCAACTCAAACCAAGTCTTTAGTCTATTTAAGACATCAACCCAAACCGGGTCTCTTGCCTATTCGTGACATCAACTCAAACCGAGTCTTTAGCCTATGTGACAATAAACTCAAACCGAGTCTTTAGCCTATGTGACAATCAACTCAAACCGAGTCTTTAGCCTATGTGACAATCAACTCAAACCGAGTCTTTAGCCTATGTGACAGTCAAATCAAACCGAGTCTTTAGTCTATTTGAGACATCAACCCAAACCGGGTCTTTAGCCTATTTATGACATTCACTCAACCGAGACTATAACCCATCTTCAAGCTACCAATAAGGCCAACATATGACTCACTAGTTTCATATAACTCATATTACATGTTAAGATCAAGTATTTCCTCTAATACTCTTCATTTGAGACTTTACCCACAAATGGGATTTTAGGTTAACATCTCATAATCAAATCAAGAGATAAGAAAGGGTGGATATATTTGTTAGCACATTATTAGGCATGTATATAAGTAGAAGAGTCAAGAAATACACTCACCTTAGTGATTTCTTACAAGAAATCAAACCCTAGAAATGGTAGGTAGAGAAGTGAGGTCTTGAGCAATGTTTTAAAAACCGGTTTTTTGGTTGACCTGGTGTGGTGATCGGGTTACGGTTCAACTGGTCCAACCGGGTGGTTGACCCGGTTTCAAAAATTTTACGTATTTTTCATTTTCTTGCATATATATATATATATATATATATATATATATATATATATTGGAAGGATATTTTGCAACCCTTAAAAAGGTTGCAACCCTTGCAACCCACATCTTAACCGTTGGATTCATGATCGACGGTTATTTTATTTTTATTTTTCTCTTTTTTTAATTAAAAATATTGGGCCCCATATCTTTTATAACCGCCGATCATGAATCCGACGGTTAAGATGTGGGTTGCAAGGTTTGCAACCTTTTTAAGGGTTGCAAATTAAACAAACCCTATATATATATATATATATATATATATATATGTAGGGGTAGGTTCAAACGAGAAGTTAAACATTTTGCAAGAAGGCGAGAAATGTTTAATCATATATGATACACAAGCTTAATCATATATGATTAAACACATGTTATATTGGCAATACATAAACGTTTAATCATACATGATTAAACACACTTACAAGTCGTGTAATCATATATGATTAAACACTTCTTGCCTTCTCGCAAAATGTTTAACTTCTCGCATGATCCTCCCTCTATATATGTATATATATAAAACCAAGAATTTTATGTCCACAAGTTAAAACATTAAATATACACATAACAAAAAGTTTACATCAATCCAAAAACATTAAAAAAAACACATAACAACAAGTTTTATATCAATCTAAAAACATAAAAAACACAAATATAAAAAAATTATTTTTTTAACCGGGTCAACCCGGGTTTTTGCCGGTTCAATCATACCGGTTCAACCGGTTTTCTCAAAAACCCGGCGGTTCGATCCGGTTCATAAATCCCCAAAAACCCGGTGATAGTTGACCCGGTCTCTCGACCGGTTCCCGGTTCAACCGGTTGAACCGGCCGGGTCGACCCGGGTTTTAAAACATTGGTCTTGAGAGTTGCGATTAGCTAAGATCTTTCCAAAACTACACCTAGAGATGCATTTAAATCACCATTAATGCTCATGGAAGATCATTAAATGATGTGGGTGGAATTAGGGCAAGAATCCTTACCAAAAAACACAGGATAAAACCCTCAATCAGCTTCCAAAATCAGCACCAAATGATAAAATCTCGTAAATGGGGTTTTTATTCCCAGGTGCCCGCCGACGACTATGACCTGGCGATAATGCCCTGGTCATAGTCGTTGGGCAATGTCGCCGCCCAGCACCCCCCTTATGTTTGTTTTCCAGAGAACCACTCCCTCACCTGCGACTATGACACCTGCGACTATGCCTTGTGGCATAGTCACCCAAGGCCCTTTTGGCACGCTTTTGATCCTTAACGACCCGATTCTTCGACGAGGAACGTACGATCAAATCCGAATAACAAACCAAGTAACATAACATTATGGTAAGGTCAATAACCACTCCAATGAATTATCAAAATAAAGGAAGTTTACCCAAAATTACGGGTGTTACATAAATGAATTAGAATATATCTGTTTGATTTAATGAACACATAATAAGAATTGGAATGAAATAATAAAAATGAACATACCCTTTTCATGCTATTTTGATGATTGTTATATAAATTATAAATATAATTAAGATTGTAAAATTATACAAATTACTACTCCATCCGTCCCAAAAATTAGTATCAACAATAGAAATGATGCACAATTTTAGAGCACTTTTTAATTAACCAAATGACAACTTTACCCCTTAATTAAAATATCTCTTTTCACAACTCTTAATTATTTTTTCATCAATTAAAGGTAGATTTGAGAATGTAGTTATCTATTTTTTAAAGTAGACACTTATTTTGGGACAAACATAAATAGAAATATAAACACTTATTTTGGAACATTTTGGGACGGAGAGAGTATTTATTAAATCATATATAAACTATATATATCAATGTTCCACTCTACACCATGAGCCCTTTAGAATCAACAACGATGCCTGAAAGTGAGAAACCTGTCGGACAGTGGAAACAACGAATGCAACATCTCTATTTCTCAGACGCCTCCTTTTATCATCCCTCAATTTTTAACGGTGCCTCTTGACACGTTTTGTAAACCTTATTAAGAAAACATAATGGCCGTCTCTTGAATAAGGAGCGAGGTTTTATTTTTAGTTTATCACTACTAGATTTGCTGATCTAGGTCACAAAATTATAGCATGTGAGCTTTGAATTTGAGCTACGATGTCTTCTTGACATGATGGTCGACAAACGACAATGGAGGTAGAGGATCTTTACCTTATGACGAATACAAAGATCGAGATTCTCATTTTTAGAAGGTTCTCAATCGTACCAACAAAATCAACCGAGAGTCCATAAAGCAAAGTCAATCGAGAGTACAAAACAATTTTATGATTGAGCATGTGAGAGAAAACATGATTGATCAAAGTTGATCGAGTGATTCAATCAAGTAGGTTGTCTTTTCGAGAAAATGATTATGAATAAAATTCAATTTATTCTCAGTTATGAAAGAATGAAATCAATAGAAGATAGAATTTATGAAATTCCATTCCATATTTAAAACCAAATAACATAATGAAATTTGATCGACGAAATTGACCGTTTCAAATTTTCTTCAAATTTCATCATAATCAAATGAATTAAATGTCCTTTAATAGTCATATTAGTATACCATTTGCGTAAGACCAAGACTCTTAGATCATGTACATCATATTCTCTAAAGTGGAGATTTTGAGAATTTTTACTCCAACAGATTTTCCAAAATAGAGAAAGTAGGAGAGAATATGAAATTATCCAAATTTGAAGAATTATCCAAACATTATTGTTTATGAAAGAGAAATGATTTTTCATTTTTGCTACCGATAAGAATACTTGAAATTAAATGTTTAAAGATATTTTTTTTGTGAATTGTATTAAATATTTTAATAATTAATATTTAGTCTTTACAGTTGAAAAAACTTTTATTGAAGATGAACCTAAATTTCTTTTAGAAAATTTTGACTTTATACTCGCGCAATGCAACACGATACATCTCGATTTTTAGGGAAAATTCTAAAAAAACCCCAATGAACTAATGGATTTTGAATGGTTAAGTATTTAAACTATTTTTTGAATTATAAAACCCTTAAACTTTCTAAAACCAGTTAAATACATTATTGTAACGTGTAAAAACAGGTTAATGTGATACAAATTTAGTAAAAGTCTGAAAAAACCCAACAAACTATCTATTTTTGAATGATTAAGTCCCTAATCTTTTTTAACAGATAAGACTCTTTACACTTTTTCCTAAAAAAATTAACAAATAAAATTTTAAACTTTTTCCTAAGTTTTTTTTACCAAATAAATTGTTGAACTTTTTTTTCAACAAATAAATCGTAGGATTTTTTTGAAGAAACAAAATAATGAACTTAATTTCGAAAAAATAAACCTTGAAGCTTTTTTTGAACAAAAATTATACAATTCCTCTCACCGACAACAAAGTAAAATGAACCAATTAAACAGAGAAAATTTATACCATTTCTTTTACTAATTCCGAAACATTCAAAAGTTATGCCTAAAACATAAATAAAATTACATACAAAAATTATACTCATCATTTCACAAAAGATACAAAAAATCTCCAACCTTTCACAAAATATACAAAAAAAAAACCACGTCAATCTTTTTATAGATATACTAAAAAATGCCTAAAAGATATGTTCACTCCACTAACATAAATATACTAAGGGGGTCTGGTTCATTTTAAGGAATGAGAATACAGGAGAATGGGAATAGAAATGAGCATTGCATTGATACTGTTTGGTTAATACTCATAGATTATTATTATTATTATCATAGATGCTGCTTGGATGTTAAACCAATATAAGCAATGAAAGAATGTTTATATAACATTTTTAATGCAAATATGTTTTTTTCAACTTGAAAATACAAAACATGTTCCATTTAACATGAAAATACAAAATATGTTTCATTGAACTTCAAAAAATAATACAATGCAATGCTAATATACTTACATAGTCACCCAACTTCAAAAGACAATACAATCTAATGCAATATATATCCCATTCAACTTCAAAAGACAACACAATTTCTTGCATCTTCACATTGCTCAAAGAACCAATTTTATTAGCATGATTTACAACATTGGTAGCAACTACAAATTGTGATGCCATTCGGTCCCAAATGGACATAAACTTGGAAGTAAAATCATCTAATCTTAGGATGGGTGTTTGAATGCCTAGCACTCCTTTTAGTATAGTGATGGATGCCAAAAGGAAGTAAACATGGGAGATGATAATTGTTGGTCCTAGTTAACATAAAGTAAACACAACAAGTATTGTAGAAGGAGGGGGGGTTGAATACAATACTCAAATTTTTTCACTTAATTTAATTCTTATTGATATAAAATCGAGAATTACACATAGAAAACTTTGATTGTTGCGGAAGAGAACAGATGAAATCTGTTCAAACAATCTTACATAAAGAGAATGAAGAATAATTGAAAAATACTTAGAAAACAATTGAACTTCGCAGAGAGAAAGTTTCCAGGCACTTAAGAGAACTTGAAGGCTATAGAACTGGTGATCTTTGCATGGTGAAGCATCCTCTATATATAGTGCCTCATGAATTTAATGCATGAGACACCTGTTGAGCAAGGGTAGGACACAGGTCTTTTGCATGGTACATGATGTACCTTTTGTCTTGGAGTGTTTTGGCTTGAAGTGTTGACCTGTAGATGATGGTGTAGACATTTCCTTAAAAGAGTGTAAAATACAAAACATACTTTTTTCTGATCTTCAGATGAGGTCTACATCAATGTAAGATATCACAAATATACTTTCTCAGAAAAGTACAATGTGTTTGTGCCTGATAACTCTCAAATCTTGAGAACTATTTCCTCACTTTTCTTATTTATTTTTCCACTTTATTGCCCATTTTTGCCCTCTCCCTCCTTCATTTGGTCTAATATGTTCAAACATTGTGATGAAGTTTCAAGAATGCAAAATTCGGTTTTTCTAACTTTTTGTGCAACAAAGTGGCCACTTTGTCACCATAGTGGCGACGTGGGATGGAAGTTTGTAGATAAGCCTAGGACATTTATGGAAAGGTACTTTTTGAAATTGAAGAAAGAGGAACCTGAGTTTTCACAGGAATAATCAAGGAAAATGACAGAATTTGGAAGTCAAAGGAAACTTCAACACTCCTCCAAAAAGTGGTTTTTTGGGTTTTGTCAAATCATACCTTTTTTTTCAAGAGCACTATAAAAAGAGGGTTTTGGGCACCATTTGGAGATCATCACTTCCAGGAGCAATCTCTCTAACGTGGAACTTTACATTTACTTCTTATTCTCTCATTTAAGTTTTTAGTGTAGTTGCATTTAATTTTCTTGTAATTTAAATTTCTTGTAACAGCTCTTACCACAAAGTGGTGACAACCTTCTACTTTTATTTATGCAAGTTATGTTTATGTATTCTTCTTATTCACTCATTTCTTTTACTTTTATTATGAACTAAACACCCATTTGGGTGTGGGTATGAGCCAAGGCTAAGACTAGTAGGCAACACTTGGGTGTTGCCATCATTGCTAACTCTTAGACTTGGTCACTTAAGTAGAGACTTCAACTAAATGCGGACAAGCCGATCACTTGTTAGTGTTAATATTAGATCTTAGACCCAGAGATGGGTAGATCTGGAAATATGGCTTGAGTGACGCAAAGAAGATTTGAGAAAGTCTTTTATAACCATGTAGAGATATATACAGGTTTTTGCATGATTTTAACTAAGGTTCAAAATGTCGGTCGATATAGGTGTCACAAAAAGATTTGAGCTTCTATATCCATACTAGTGGAACTAAAACCCTTAGAGGTTTACGTAGTTAAATCGACAAGTATTGAGTCGGTGATAGTGGCAACTTTGTGGGTGCAAGTGACCACTTTATGTGGAAACTCACTTTTGAGAGAGAGGGGTTTTTGTAGATATTTTGTGTCACTTGTTTCTGACCATATTGTTACTACATCTGTCTTAGTTAATGCTTGTACCCACATCCTCTCTTTTAAATATTTGATTACCTTAATCGTTGTTTAGCCTACTTAAAACTCACAAATCTTGATATTGTTCTCAAAACTCAAACGAGCACTAGAAGTTCATGAATGTATCTGATTCTTAGTTGACTAGTCCCTGTCGAAACGATCTTGGTACTCTACAACTTTATTACTTAATAGCGATCATAGTGTCCAGTGTGCATTTGCACCGCCACTGTGGCAACACAGGCGGTCACTTTGTGGACCTATACAATTTTCCGCTATCAGTGTCGATGATATTTTTCCACCAAAACTTATCAAAGACAAGTTTGGTGAATAGAGAGATAAGCTGACATATATGACAGATCACCACATACATCTTTAGGATTCCTGAAGATGTGAGATCATCTTTAGGGTTCCTGAAGATGTGAGATTAGCACCATCCTGGCCGATGGTGTTGATCCACATAGGTAGGCAACTTAGCTTTAGGCTGAGGAGTCCATCTTCAATCTGCTTTGACAAATACACTTCTTCTTTGACTTTTCGGCTGATCTTCGACTTCACCGAACATTTGTATTATAACTAAGCTGCTAGAAAAAAACATTAAAATATTCTAAGTATGATGATATAAAATGGAAGATCGGATAATGCAATAAATAAATGATCATTTGCCTTCAAGATAAACACATAAACATATATAATCAAAAACATAAGTCTGATATCATTCAATAAACTCAAACAAACCAGAAAAGCTTTCAAGGTGGATTGATTCATGGCATTCAGCCTCTTCTGTTATAAAAGGGAGGACAAAATCCAAATAGATTGATAAGCATGAACAAATTGCAAAAATCTTTTTCATTCTTATAAATATCCCAAATCCCATATGTGTAACTCAACTTTAGAAGCACCATTTGCACATATAAAATAAAATTTTTAAATCACAACGTGAATCACATTTAAGGACATCAAAGGAAAAATAAAGGATCGTCTTCTTGGTTTCAATCGACTTTGGAACAATCGTCTACATTCGATTTGTCTGGAACAACATTCAATTTCCAGTAACCAGTTTCCAGTATGAGAGATTTTGGCAAAGGGTTCACGATTTGGAGAAGAAGAACATTTGATTCGATTGAAGAAGAAAAACCCAATTTCTAGTAATCGAGAAGCAAAAAACAACTTGGAGAAGAAAATTAGAACTCACCCACGACTTCGATACGAAGAAAAACGGCAAAACTCGCCTTCCATTTCAATTTGAAAGAATCGATTTTCTTCCCTTTCCTTTGTCAAGATCGCAATATTACACAGAGAGATGGAGTGACAGTATGGAAAAGTGGCTTAAGTGGGAATGAAATTTTCATTCCCCCCCCCCCCCCCCAATTAGGCCAGGAATGAAAAATGTTTGGTATAATGGGCTCATTGTATTATATCAAACCAAACCATATTTTTCATTGTCGTTTTCATTCCTCACCCCTCAATACCCTCAACCAAACACACCCTAAAAGTTATGTCATTTGCAATAACAAAGTGATGCTTAATCTAAAGTAAGAGTCTCATCAACCTTATGACTTTCATATACACCATCAACCAAATGAATGGAACACATACATACAAAGGACATAACTTTTGGTATATCCTTGTTAGTGGGATAAACATATCTTTTGGACATTTTTTTGGTATATTTATGAAGGGATATGCGATTTTTGATATATTTTGTGAAAAAGATGGACGTTTTTTTGGTATATTTTGTGAAGGGATGACCGGATGGGTATAGATTTTGTATGTATCTATTAATGTTTTAGGCATAATTTTTGAATTTTTCGGAATTAGTAATGAAATTAGTATATTTTTTCTCTGTTCGATTAGTTCATTTTATTTTTGTTGTCAGCGAGGGGATTAGTATATTTTTTGTTCATGATCTTGTTCAAAAAAAGTTTCGGATTTATTTGTTCAAAATTAAGTTCATTATTTTGTTTTTCAAATTAAGTTCGTGATTTATTTGTTAAAATAAGTTCAAGAATATATTTGGTATAAAAATTTAGAAAAAGGTATAGAAATTTATTTGTTAAAAAAATGGGGGACATAATCATTCAAAATCAGATAGTTTGTGGGAGTTTTTTTAGATTTTTCCAAAATTTGTATCACATTAACCTGTTTTTACGGGTTACAAATATGTATTTAACCGGTTTTAGAAAGTTTAAGGGTTTTATCATTAAAAAAATTAGTTTAAGGAATTAACCATTCAAAATTAGATAGTTTGTTGGGTTTAGTTAGATTTTCCCCGATTTTAATGTTTTCTTTTATTATTTGTTTTTGTCGATTTTATAATACAATTTTGTTTGGTTTTGAGAAAGCGATAAATATAAATTTGAAGGCCCCATAAAAAAGTTAAAAATAGTATATCAATATTATTATGAAATTAACAAGTTTAAAAGTTCTCGTTTTTTTGTATAATTTGTTTAGTTCAATACCCCCCCCCCTATCTCCCAAGGTGTTGCTATCCATACCCCCTAAATAAATTATAGTGTTGAGTTGGAGAGAAAAACACCTCTATTTTTGTGTTTTTTGTAATTTTAGTGTTGGGTTAGAGATAGTCTTAATCATAAGAATTTAAACATGAAGCCTTAAAAAGTTATACTCATGCACGATTTACTTATAATCTTAAATTTTAAATAATACAGATCAATAAAAAGTGATTTTTAAGACTTTATTTCAAATATTTTATAAATATAATATAAATGCATTAGAGATGTTTCAAATTTCAAAGGAAAGTTTTGTTACAAAAATCTAACAACATCTCCAACAGTTTTTTATAATTTCTCTAAAATAGAGAATTAAAAGTGGAATTTTTTAAAAAAGTATTACATTTAACTTCAACATATTTGTTATTTTAGAAAATTTAATATAACATAAGTTCTCTATATTTAAACAATTTTTCATAATTCAATGTCGTTGAATAAGTATAAAATAAAAATATGTTGTAGGATAAGTGTGACATCGTCTAAAGGACATGACGATAAAGGTAAAGATAGAGATAGAGATAAGTATATCAGAGTTAGATTAGAACTGAAATATCTCCTAACTATCTACTTATAACTCCTCCTTATTTAAAGGGCTTATGATTAATGAGAAATATAGACTTCTTCTCTCTGTCTTATTGTTATTATCTCCATATTGTTGTTCAATTTGTTTTTCCCTTTAACACGTTATCAGCACGTACGCTCAGTCAATTCACGAATAGTTCGGCTTCCAACTCGAATACTTCTACAATCTAAGTAAGAATTTTTCGACTTCTAACTTGAATATTGTTAGTATATTTGTCTTTAATTCACATAAATCTTGAAAATTAATACCATAAGAAATAAATATGGTCATTGCTTTCATTAGAATAGTTACGACATAATGCAAAACTCTTATGTTTTGATGATATAATATAGATAATCATGTATCTTGATGATGTTGCGTTGTCAATCTCATGATTCGTAACCGATGTATTGTTTTTGTATGCTTACGAAACTTGAATATAAATTTATTTGCTTCCATTTAAATTTATGGTTAATATTTGTATGATAACAATAAAATATGGTGATAAATATACATGACTATAAATATATGAAAATATTTTTTTTTTCTTTTATTCATCTGATTGAGCCTTAAATATAAAAAAAAAAGATGAAAATTTTAAGGGTTTTAAATGATAATAAGGAACTGTTCTTACTTATGAGGTTAACATTTGTTTTATTATTTTATTTAAATCAACTGTAATACATTTTTTTAATTGATTTTGTTTATCCATCCATTTATTGAATATATAATTGGTATATTAGGTTGTATATTTAATTTAGTTCTAATTTATCGTCCTTTAGTTTCAATCATGATAGCATAATTTTATTGTTTTAAACTTATCATTGCCGTTTATTTTGACATGATCAATTAATTTATTATAAGATATGTTTAGTCGGATAAGTTAATTATCTTGATGTTATTTATTTATCTGATAATTAAATTTGATTTATATCTTTAAATTAGAATAATTATATTACTGTGAAATATGATAGTTATTTACATGGCTAGTTAATTTATATGATTGACTTTTATTGTCTTATTAAGTAATATTTATTATTTATCCATATCTTATTTAAATGTTTATCTTAATTATAATTTATAATATATAATAAACTTTTAGAAGTTACACTTCTAACCCCCATAATTTTTATTATTTTGTCAAAAGGTTAAAAAATAGCATGAAAATGTTAAATTCAAACATTTATCTTGATTATGAGTTCCTACTCATAATTTTAAACTATATAATTAATTTTTGGAAGTTACACTTTTAACCCCATATATTTTGGTCTTTACCAAAATCTCCAAAAATACTATTAAGGTATTAAAATATTAAAATTGGCTTCATATGCCAAACTCATAGTCATTTTGGCCTCATGCCAAATGCTCTATAATTAATAGTTATATCTAAATGAAATAAATCACAAGATATCGACTGGATTTTGTCAAACGGGTGTAAACAGCCCTAAGGTTTCTAGGGACTTAAGAAATCCATGTGATTCCCCTACTACCTGGAAATCCAATAGATTGAGTGATTTCTTTTTCGCAAAAATTGAAATATTAATGAAGTATTATCAATAAAATTAAAGCATACAAAATCCAATATTGTTATGATAATGAAATTTTATAACCATAATCCATTTTCTTATCAAAAAGAAAATCATATATTATCATTTATATATGTAAATGGTTGAAACACCTTATCCCAAAATCAACGTCGTAAACTCAAAAGAATCTGAGTATCATAAATGAGTATATAAACCTCCTTTTGAAAAGGTACAAGAAAATACCTAAAGTCCAACTCCCTATTGACTATAAAACCAACCTCTTGAAAAGGTACAAGCAAATACCTTCATGTTTTGAAACGACATATAAATCCTAAATTTCATAGGAATACCTTTACTAGAAACCCCCAAAAAAATGTGGGATGTCCCGAAAGGGATAATCGGGAGTACTTATGAATATGTACTTCCCGAAATAATCGTACATTGGAATGAAACCCACTTACTCGATTACAAAAAGGTAACTGATGTCAACAAAGAAATATATCCAAAACGCGTCTTAATCTCTGTGGCAAGGAACTCACAGAAGATTACATGATTTTTAACATTATTTCCACCTTTCATATATAAGTAAATATAAATATAAGTTGGAATGCAACCTTTAGACAAACTCATCAACCTAATGCAAGTGGTTGAGAGACATAACAAGGTTCTTTCGAATAACACCACATATGTCGGGATAAAGAAAATTCCCGATATCGATAGTGAAAGTGTTAGAGGTGGAAACAACTCCAAAGGATTGTGAGTTAAAAACAATTTCACACATGTGACATTTCTACACCATGTGGACGAGACCCTATAAAGGGTCAGGGTATTGGTAAGAGTCAGGAAAGATTTTTCAACACGTGGAGTATGATACAACTACTATCCAGGTGATAATGGACAATCAAATAAGATATGCACTAAAAAGTGCTTCTATCAAAAAGGGAACACGTTGAAAATGAAATATAACATATTTGTTTTAATATTTAATATTGATTATGTATATGTTTCTTGCTAAAGTAAAATCGAATATGTAACCATTATAGATGTAAAGAAATACATCAAAACAAATAATTTTTTTTAATATTCTCCGTTCCGTTTAGAAATGTATCGAGGAGAATTGATTTTTTTACCTATCACACAATCGGAAAAAAAAGATAGACTAATACTTGTTTTATAATACATCCAACCAAATTACTTAGACGATGGACTGTCACTTTCTTGGTGGAACAAGTTTAATAGGAACCTTGTAAAGATATTCGTATCAAATGGAAATGAAAATGAGCATATATACATAAGTTCTAATGAATATGAAAGTAAACATATATCATGGAAACTATGTGTCAAACTAGTAGATTCTTGAGTAATCGAAACATTTTTGTCACCAATAAAGAACTTTTGGGAAATGACACATATATGTTTCGACATGACCATGTTGGACACCGTGGTTATGACATAGTGATTCGTGTATTGCAAAATATACATAAACACATTCTCTTTCGAGTGAAAGGCAAAACAAGGCAAATTGCAACTATTGACTTCTGCAACATAAGAAATAACATTGCTATCATAATATGCCCTCTAGAATACATAAAACTTTTGTATATACCCTAATCCTTAGCCAATACAGGAATAAGATCGTCCTAAAGCTAAGGACATAATACAAAAATATTCCATTGTTACAACGAATACAAGGTGATATTTATGGACATAAACATCCAGAATGCGGGCCATTAAAGTACTTTATGGTTCTGGTTTCGACTCGATGAACGCATGTCGTATTATTGTCCACATGAAATACTGCACTCCTAGCACTAGCTATACGTTTAAGGGCTCACCACCCTGATTATTTCATCAAGTCTACATGACTTGGAATGCTAGAGAATTTACAACATAAGGATTTGATGTTAATTGCATATGTATTAGGATCAATGTAGAGTTTCCTATATCCCATGTGTATATATAAAATGGTCTCATAGAAGTTGTTATCAAAAGAATATGATGACATCTAGGGTATTAGTAATGCACATCAATTTACCCACATCTACCTGGGGTTATGCAATTATTATATGCAGTTTTTTTTGTTCGTTTTTAGACCCACTGTTTGCTAACCAACCTCATGCGTACCAGTTGGTAACTAGATATAAGCCTGATAGTTTACATTTACGCATGTATGGTTCTGTAGTGTATGTGCCAATTGCGCCCCCACAACGCATCGAAATGGGTCCGTAAAGACGATTTGGTATATGTTGGATATGAACACCCAACAATTATCCACTAATTAGAATATTTGACTAGTGATCTCTTTACCGCTAGATTTGCGGGTTGTCACTTTCATGAGACAGTCTTCCCATCGTTAGGGGGAGATAGGAAAAAGGATTTTCCATGGGAACGATAGGAAGTGTCATTGAATATTCTCACTCTGTCTCATTTTGATCACCAAAACTTCACAACGTAATGTTGAAGTCAAACGAATCAGACTCGATACCTGATACGTTTAATATTCCAAAAGTGACAAGATCACATATACGAGCTGCAAATATACTCGCAAGGTTAAAAAAAAGTCCCCAACAGGGGCACAACGTCATTGGAAAGTGCGTTGCAATCACACATAGTGGAGGTGTGGTTGAGGTCGTAGCTACCAAATGGAAGTGGTGGAAGCTACTTTGTTCGATGGATACTATTCTAAAGGAAGAGAATAGTTAGGCACATCCATTTATCATCAATACATAAAACTCTCATGAGATTGTCTCTAATTATAATTATGTCCATGAATCATCACTGGATGACGCTCCGAAGTTAATATTGATTCTAGAGATGAATATTAATCTCAAATGAACTATGAGAGTACATATGAGTCGATGGACAGATCATATATAATCATTGATGATTTATTCGCATATACGATGGCTCATAAGATGATCGAGCACGACGACATCGAACCTGGCTCAGTTGAATAATATCGACAAAGAGCATATTGGCCTAAATGTAAACAAACAATCCAGAAAGAATTATATTCTTTGACAAAGGATCGGGTATTTGGTCAGGTAGTGCTAACCTTCCAAGTGTAAAGCCCGTAGGACATAACTGAGTCTTTGTCAGAAAGCGTAACGAGAATAATGAAGTCCTAATATGTAAGACTCTCCTTTGGCGCAAGGTTTCTCACAACGCCCTGGATTGACCACAAGGAGACTTACTCTCTCATGATGGATGTTATGACATCCGAATAATTTGTTAGCCTAGTAGTTTCCGAAGGATTGGAAATGCAGCTCATGAATGTGGTTACCACATATCTCTACGGGGATCTAGATTTAGAGAGATATATAAAAGTGCTTGATGATATTACATTACCAAAATCAAGTAACTCTAAACCACGAAATGCGTTAGCAATAAAATTGATACGCCCACTTTATAGATTAAAACAATCTAAGTGGATGTGGTATACCCGCCTAATGGAATACTTGATTGGGAAAGGATGTATAAGAACGATGAACTGTTCTCTTGCGTATTTATTATGGAAAACAAGTTCTAGATTTTCAAAGTAGCTCTATAAGTCAATGTTATGAACATAATAGGCACTCTTGATGAAATAAGAGAAACCACAGGTTACTTGAAATCTGATTTTGAGAGGAAAGATCTTGGGAAAACTTGGTTTTGTCTAGATATTTAAGCTAGGACACCGAGTTTGTGAAATATTAATTCACCGATCGCATATGTCCAGAAAATAATCAGGCAATTTAATATGGACAAAGCGCATCCGGTTAACACTCCCATGATCGGTCGAAGTGTCGGATATAAGGAAATATCCATTTCGTCTAAAGGATGATGACGAAAAATGCTGGGAGTTAGAATTCCCTATCTAAGTACAATATGTGCATTATCGTACTTAGCATAATACACTTGACCATATATTATATTTCTCAATGAACTTGTTAGCTAGATTTAGCTCAGCGCCAACGCAAAGTCATTGGAATGATATCAAATTAATCTTTGGGATCCATTGACATGGACTTATACTTTCCCTATAGAAAGAAAAATGGGATTGATAATGGAACTTCAATACCTAATTATAATGTAAGCAGCAAAAGTACTAGCTCTTATAGAAACACCAAACAATGTATTGGTATGTCTTTGCTGATATTATGTATCTGCCTGACCCATACAAAGGTTGTACCCAAACTGGATAAACAATTACCACAAGGAACATGTCGATTGCTTGGAAGTAAACTAAGCAAACCCTTGTAAATACCTCCTTGAACTAATCCAATAATATTACTCTCCATGAGATAATTAAAAAATGTATATGATTAAGGACTATCATTACATATATTAGAGGAGCTAGTAATTTTGGGTTCAACCAGTATCCTACTTGCATATATGAAAATAATGCATCATGTATCGAAGAAATGAACATAAGATACATCAGGGGTAATAACACAAAGCATATTCTGCTTAAGTTTATATACAATCAGCAATAAAAGACTCTTCTTTAGATTCAAGTGAATCAAGTAAGGTGTCAAAAGAATGTGACATATTTTACCAAGTCATTACCTAAAACCATATATTAGAAAACATGTAAATGCAAATGTTTTCAAACTCCCTTGTTTAATGCACGAATCAGGGGGAGTAGTAGACAAAAGGGGGAGTCTACTATATATTTGATATTGGTATGTTGTGCTCTTTCCTTCAACCAAGGTTTTATTTTTCCCATTGGGTTTTGTTCCTTGGTGTAAGGTTTTAGTGAGGCAACTGTTTATAAACCATCATGCTTTCCTAACTCTCATGATTAAAGTACGAATCTAAGAGAAAACTAGACTGAAGGATAAGTCTATGTATTGCAAAGAAGTTGGTGCGTTGTACTCTTTCCTTCGTCATATTTTTATTTTTTCCCACTGGGTTTTATTTTGGCGTAAGGTTTTAACGAGGCAACAACTGTGCACCACCACTCCTTTAACTCGGCACAAGGGGGAGTGTTGTAGGATAAGTGTGCCATCGTCTAAAGGACATGACGATAAAGGTAAAGATAGAGATAGAGATAAGTATATCCAGGTCCGGCCCTGGGCCTAGGCCAATGGGGCGGCGGCCCAGGGCATCATAAATCGTAGGGGCATCAGAATTTTAGCCCAATCCATTATATATAGGTATATTTGGGCCTTAAAATTTTTAATTTTTTACTGATACAAGCCCAAAAAACAAGCCTGCAAGTTGCAACGATCAATTAGTCAAACAAAAAAACCGATCGACGCTTTCTCTCTCTCAATCCACGTTCTAATCGCTTCAACTTCTCTTCTCAATCCACGCTCTCTCTCTCTCTCTGTCGACAGTACACTGACTCTCGGCCTCTCGCTCTCGATTTCTTGATTCTCGATTGCAACAGTCGCTCTCGATTTCTTGATTCACGATTGATTGCAACAGCCAAGCCAACAGGCAACACCCAACAGGCAACAGAGTTATAGGTCGTCAGGTCGATCACTCGATTGCAAGTTTGCAACAGTCGCTCACTCGCTCCTCGCTCGATTTATTGATTCTCGATAGTCGATTGCAACAGTGAACAGTACCAACGTGTGATAGGTATCGTATTTAGTATTTACTAAGTGTCTAAGTGTTGTTTTTACATTCTCAAATCTCAATTTCTCATTCTAATTCAGTAATTCTGTTTAGAGTTAATATCTCTAATCTTTAATTCTTTATTTAGGGTTAAATCATGTATTCATGTATAATGTATTCATGTTTAAATTTTAATATCTCTAATCTTTATTTAGGGAATTAGGGTTAAATCATGTTTTATGTTTAGTTGTTATTTTTTTTTTTGTGATGAATGATTATGATTCATGATTGAATGTCAACTCAACTTATTACTTGTTAATGGTTATTGCAGAAATTAGATATTTAGATTAATTCAAGTTTGGCATTTGGCAATTTCACGGCTAAATTAGGTGCTATCCTTCTAATCTCTTCAATATTGTTTCACTTGTTTTAGTTGTTTAACAATTTAATATATATCCTCGATCACACCCTCGGGTTCTCAAAATAGAAAACGAAAAAAAAGACAAGAGGAAATTGCTCAATCTATGCGGGGTTCTTTAAATAAATTTATTGTTAGACAACCAAATAACGAGAACATAGTTGATGAAAATGTTTGTGGTGCCAATGCTTGTGATGCGAATGCTTGTGATGCGAATGCTTTTGATGCGAATGCTTGTGATGCGAATGCTTTTGATGCGAATGCTTGTGATGCGAATGCTTGTGATGCGAATGCTTTTGATACGAATGCTTGTGATGAAAATGTTTGTGATGCAAAAGAAAATGCTTGTGATGATATTGGTTTGAATATATTTGATCCAAGAGTTTGGGATGTTAAATTCAAAAATGAAAGACTTGCTTGTTGAAAAAGGACCTATTAGGGAAACTAACATCAATTTCCCTAAAGATAATATAGGTAGACACTTCTCGAATGATTTTTATGTTCGTAAGTTATGCAATGGTGATTGTCATGATAGAAAGTGGCTAGTTTATTCTAAAGAGCTTGATAAAGTGTTTTGTTTTTGTTGCAAACTTTTCAAAGATGGTCGGTCACAAAGTCAATTAGCAAGTGTTGGATTAAATGATTGGAAGCATCTTGGCCAAAGATTAAACCTTCATGAAAATAGTCTTGAGCATATGACTAACTTAAGAGTTTGGTCCGAGTTACGTTTGAGATTGAGTAAGAATGAAACTATTGATAAAGAGTTGCAAGAAATGATAAAAAATGACACCGACCATTGGAAAGAAGTTTTGATTAGAATAATTGCTACTGTTAAATGTCTAGCAAAGTATAACATACCTTTTCGTGGGAGCAATGAAAAACTTTTTGAAGAGTCTAATGGTAATTTTTTGGGCATAATTCAAATGATTTCTGAGTTTGATCCTGTTATGAAACAACATTTTCAGCAAATCAAAGACAAAAAAACTCATTATCATTATCTTAGCCCCAAAATTCAAAATGAGTTGATTGAAATGTTGGCATCCGATGTAAAGAGTGCGATCATTAAAATGATTAAAGAGGCAAAATATTTTTCAGTTATTCTTGATTGTACTCCGGATGTAAGCCACAAAGAACAAATGACTTTGATTGTTAGATGTGTTGATATGTCAAGTTCTCCTATTAAAGTAGAAGAGTTCTTTCTTGAGTTTCTAGTTGTAGAAGATACATCCGGTTTAGGACTTTTTAATGCTTTACAAGATGTTTTGAAATTACTTGATTTGGATATTAACTATGTGCGGGGTCAAGGGTATGACAATGGGGCTAATATGAAAGGAAAACATCAAGGCGTGCAAAAAAGATTACTTGATATAAATCCTAGAGCCTTTTACATGCCATGCGGTTGTCATAGTCTTAGTTTGGTTTTATGTGATATGGCAAATTCTTGTTTCAAAGCCAAGACCTTTTTTGGTACTTGCCAAACAATATACAATGTGTTTGCTAATTCTACAAAAAGATGGACTGTGTTATTAGAACATATTGATGATTTGACTTTGAAATCCTTATCTACTACTCGGTGGGAAAGCCATATTGAAAGTGTTAAAGCTATCAAAACTCAAGTTGGCCAAATCAAAGATGCTTTAATACAATTGGCTCAGGTAAGTGAGGATGGAAAAGTGTGTAGGGATGCCGATTCTTTGGTTAATGGTGAGCTTTCAAGTTTTGATTTTATTGTAAGTTTGGTTATTTGGCATGAAATTTTGTATAGAATTAATTTAGTTAGCAAGAAATTACAGTCTAAAGATATGCTTCTTGATATTGCCATTGAAAATCTCAAAGGATTAGTTGTATATTTTGAAAAATATAGAGAAAATGGGTTTGCATGTGCTATTAATGAAGCTAAAGATATTGCAAATAATATTGGATTTGAGCCTGAATTTACTGTCAAACGTTATATCTCTCGGAAAAAACATTTTGATGAAATTCCAAATACCGAGAGAGAACAACAATCTGCTCAATAATGTTTTAGAACCGATTACTTTTTGGTTTTAGTTGATATGGCTCTTTCTCAGTTGCGAATTAGATTTGAACAAATACAAGAATTTGAATCTATTTTTGGTTTCTTGTTTGACGGACAGAAGTTAGTAACCTTACATGAGGATGAGTTGAAAAAGTGTTGTATGAATCTTGAACTTGCTTTAACAAATGGTGATGATTCTGATATTGATGGGGAATACTTGTTTATGGAGTTACATGTTTGCAGGCAATGTTACCGGAAGAGGCATCCAAGAGTGGAAATCCTTGGACATCCATACAAATTTTAGAGTTTGCAAAGAAGATGGACATGTTTCCACATGTCTTGGTTGCTTATAGGATTTTGCTGACCGTACCCGTCACCATTGCATCCGCGGAAAGAAGCTTTTCGAAGTTAAAGTTGTTGAAGTCCTATCTACGGTCTACCATGATCCAAGAAAGATTGAACGGGTTAGTCATTTTGAGTATTGAGAGTAAGTTTTTAGGAGATATTAATTATGATAAATTCATTGATATTTTTGCTTCAAAGAACGCACGAAGGCATCGTTTTAGGTAATATGTTTTAAGTTTTATTATGCGGGGTTTTGGTTTATGTCCCCCCCCCCCCCCCCCGTTGTATCATTTTTGTTTTAGTTAATAAAGACCCGGCGTGGGGATGAGCCGCCTAGCTTGACTGGGTTCCAAACCCCTTTAAATTGTTTTTTCGTTTGCGTAATAAAGGGGCATTTTTTTTGCCTTTCGCCATGGGCATCCAAAATCTCAGGACCGACCCTGAGTATATCAGAGTTAGATTAGAACTGAAATATCTTCTAACTATCTACTTGTAACTCCTCCCTATTTAAAAGACTTATGATTAATGAGAAATATAGACTTTTTCTCTCTGTCTTATTGTTATTCTCTCTATATTGTTGTTCAATTTGTTTTTCCGTTAACAAAATCCAATTTTTTTCTATTTTAACAATAATAATACTATTGCTCTAACGGAGATGCTCTTAAACCCTCCTTCAACCAACGCCTTCTAAACCCTGATTATGAAGTAAAAGGACAAAATGAAAAGGAGAGTGACATGGGAAAGCGTGTAAAATACTAGTTGAAAACCTCCCAATTCCCCTCACTTTCACGGTGCCAGTCACCATTTTATCGGTGTTTGCTGATCGGTGCAATACAATCCCCTTCTACAAGCAGGATTTTGGAACAAGAGAAACAATTTTGATTTTCGGTCCGTTAATTCTGTTCCAGCTATTTAATTAGGTCTAATTGTTCTGAGTTGGCCGGAGATGTCATCGTCGGTGTCCGTGGAGACAGAGAAGAAAGAAGAGGAAGTGAAAGGAGGGGAATTGTTGTTCAGTGGTACGACTCGTTGGGACGACATTGGCCGCAGCCGCAAGGTACCGCGGGAAACTAACTTAATTTCTCCCACACGACTTCGGTCCCTCGTCGGCATTGACATTCGCTACGTTGCATCCGGTTGTGGTAAGTCTTCTGTATTTGGTTTTGGACCGAGCTTCAACATTTGCATGGTTGATTTCTGGAATTTTTCTGCAGCATCTTGTCATTGTGTGGCATTGGGGGTGGATGGACGTTGCTACACATGGGGTCGAAATGAGGCAAGTTTAATTAACCTTAAAACAGAACATCTGATAAAGGTTTAGGTGCCGATATGATGTGGTTTTTTCAATTTGTGGCGTGCTGTTTATTAGGTGCTAGGATTAAAGATATGTGAGGAGAAATTAAGGCAAAATTGGAGGAATCAGAAAGGAATTGGGATTGGAGGAACATATCATAAAATCTGTTTAGACGAGAAAGATAACTACAACCAGATTCTTAAACTGTATGAATACTTAAAAGAGAGTTTATGAGCTTCTGAATTTATGTATATGCGAAAACAATTTTTGTGATCCAACAAGGCATGACAGGACCATTGTATGTCTTTTGGGTAACCGTGGGTGCCTTGCATTCACCTTGACTAATTCCATGGGTCCTGAAGATAACGGCTAGGAAAATCCCAGTGGCCTTGAGGAGACTCAAGCTGCTGACTATGGGGAGGAGCCCCAAGATCTAGCCTTTATTATGTTGCCAGTTGGCTGACCGTTTTATTGAAACTGCCAGTAATAAAAGATTCTGGATTGTTTTGGATATCTCATACCAGAAAGTCATTGTCATTGCAGAAGGGGCAGCTTGGACATGGGGATCAAATTCTGCGTGAGAGGCCAACAATTGTGTCGGGTCTGTCTCAGTAAGTTTCTCTTTTGCTTTAGCTTATCGATCATAAATTATCCAGCTTACTCATGTTGTTTGCTGAAGTTGTTTTATGTCAATCAGTGGCTTGCAAAATAAGTTCCATCACCAGAATACTACATGGGTTGGTACTTCAGCTGTAGGATTGTAACAACTTGTGCTATAGAGTATAGATGTATGTATTATATAGGAGGGTGGTGATGCTTAAATGTCGGATGTAGGAGGGTCGTTAGTGGTATATTAGTATGTGGTCTGGTCTAAGTTATACCATCTTTGAAAACTGTAGTTTCTATTTTATTTTATTTTGTATCTGTATTTGTTCTTAGACTGTGAAAAACTCAAAATGGTTATTACAACTGATGTGCTTTGATTCTGGGAGGAAGGAATCAGGGAGCAAAGTAAAGATTTGATGTCTTGATGTTTTATGTTTATGTTGATCTTAAAGGATGAAATTGTTTGATGCTCATCTTTCAACCTGCCATTGTTGATACCATGTTTAGTTGGACACTGTTATATCAGCACCCATTGTAAATTAATGCCCATTAATCACTAAGAGACTCTCCAACAGATTCTCTAAAATGGAGAAGTTGGTGATTTTGGCTAGTTTTTTGCTCCAACGATAAAATAGGTGAGAGATGGTGAAATTGTCCAAATTTGAAAATGATTACTACAAGAGAGAGAGATGATTTTTTATTCTTCTTACCAATGAGAATCATTGAAATTAAATGTTTAGGAGAGAGAAATAATATTTTATTAATTGTATTGGATATTTTAATAATATAATCAATTTTGTAATCTCCATAATAGAGAAGCCGTTGGAGTTCAATATAATTTATTTTTGGATATTTTGACTTTTGATTCTCCATTTTGGAGAATTTATTGGAGATGTTCTAATATCTACTTGATGCATCTTCCAATAATTATATTAGACAGCATATGATCTGTTATGATAGAGGTTGAAGTGGACAAATACAACTACTAGCAAAACGTTTTTGAGGGGTTCTGAAATATTGATACACACAGTTGATAGTGGACGAATACTAAACCAAACCAAACCAAACCAAACGAACCCCGTGAATCCCACAAGAAGTCAGGTCTGTGGAGGGTAGGATGTACATAGGATAGCAGACAAATACTTTGATTACTTATTTTTGTGTATCTTCTTCCCAGACGTAACACACCGACACTGATCAGTCTTTTTCCTGCCATTGATGTTTCATTCCTGCTCAATTCCAACACTCTCTTGTAGTAATGGACCTGTCTCTATTTCAGGTATAAAGTTGTTAAAGCAGGAGGTGGGGGAGGCCATACTGTTGTACTAACTGAAGATGGTCTCTCTTTGTCTTTTGGTTGGAACAAGCATGGACAGCTTGGTACAGGCTCAACGAAAAATGGTAAGTTTGTGTGTCTTCCTGATTGCCCCTCTGCTTTCCAGTCACCCCCTTCTACCCATGTTACCAAATCTGTTAACAAGTAACAAACCCCTCCAAACTGCACGTAGATTCGTGCCAACCTTACTTGGGTGTGTTAGAGTATTAGTTCACCGTTCACTACATGAATGAATTCCACATATTAATGGTATCTCTACAGTCTGAAGAAAAGAGAAGTTGGACGAAGCTACAAATCAAACTATTCTTTACTCACTTTATGTATCTTCTAATATTTGTAATACAAGTGTAGTTGATGTATGTTTACCAATAACAAACTCAAAGTTGTAGCGATTAGCGACTATGCCTACTTCTCCACGAATATATAATTGCCAACTCAGCTTATGCATATTCTTGCCTTTGTTGCTTGACGAACGGAACTGCGCATTGGTGGTAAAAGGGATCCTCTTGATTTGTGTACCAAGTGAGGCAAGGGTACTTGATGTAGGCCAAATAGTAAGAAAGATAACAAAATGGCTTTTACAAGAAAAGGAACTAGTGTTTAAAGGCATCTCAAGTAGAAGCCCTGCAATCCCTTTAGAATCACACTCATGATAGACCTAACTACTTGATTGAAGCCATTATTTTCAATGGGACACAATAATTTTAATTACTTTCTTAACAAGAAAAAACGTGGTTTTATATACATCGTTGGCACCAAATAATACGTGGAAAACGTCACATGTGGGGAACCTACTAACTTAAACTCTAAAAAGATTTTAAAAAGATCTACCACTATGACATATATAAACAAACTATTGATCAAATCTCTCTATAAGACGAAATACATAGCTAAAAGTAACTTCAGAATTGCTTTCTTGTTTTCTGGCCTCAGGAAGATTTCTCATGCTAATAAGTTCTTTACTTTTGCTTATGTAGAGTTCGAGTTATCTCCAGTACACTGTCTTGTATCTGATGTAAGAGATGTTGCATGTGGGATTGATTTTACAGTTTGGCTAACCTCTATTGAAGGCGCTACAATACTGTATGGTAGTTTTTTTGATTCATACATGATACATCCCATCATGTTGAAATAAGTTTCCGTCAGTAACAAGCTGTAGAACAATCACTGGCTGAATGCCTACTGTTTCTTGGTTTCTAGAACTGCTGGACATTCACAATATGGTCAACTTGGACATGGAACTGACAACATGGTATGTATAACATTTCTATTATGTTCCTTTTGTGTTTTCACTTTGATGCTTTCTGTTTCCAACTTCATGTGGTAAAATCACAAACCCAAGTTAATTGCAGATGAAGCATGCATTGTAGAAGGTAAGTAGATTCAGAGTAAGATGAATTTCATGTAATTGTCTCTTGTCAACTAAGGCCATATTCTTAAGAACCAAGAAACTAAATTTAAGTTGAAGATTGTATTTTCTTTCAAATCGAAGTCACAGCTTCTATCTTGGCCCTGCTAATATTAATAGAAAATTAGATATGAGTTGTTGGACCCCCATGGCTCGCGCCTTATGCTATAAAGAAAAATAATTTCATATATCGTTCAAAAATTTCTTCTTCTTGCTTGACAAACTAAAAAAATTGATTGTTGGGTTATGTAGTGTTTTGGGAAGCTTCAGATTAAAATTGATCCAACTCCACTATAGCAATACACGATACAAGATGATTGTGCTGGTGTGCTTTTCCTTTGCCCTTTCATGGTTACAAGAGGAGGTCAAAGTCTCACAGGGGAGGGAGCATCTTAGTGCATGCTCTGCAGCTGGGGTGGGAATAACATAGATTTCATGTACAAATGTATGCTTATGTATTTTTTTTACCAGGAAGGATTATATGACCATAGTTTATGTTACATCTTTTTTCTACTCCACTTCTCTCTTTTTTGTTCTCTTAGTCTCTGCTGTAATATTACCATTGGTAACTAACATTTAGTGATATCAAGAGAAGATTCATATAGGCATGAGAACAGGGGTTATGGCATTATAAAAGATAGTGCAAGAGCTCGAGCTCATGAAGGAGGCTTTAGAACCCTCACTCTTGGATATTGGTTAAAGTGGTTGGGAGCATGTGCGAAAGATCCAAGCTCTTCACACGGTGTATGCTTGTATCTTTAATTTCGGAAGTCCTGACTTCTGCTTATGAAATGTGTAGATACTTAGGCTGTTTTACATTTGCATAGTATGCCTTCTGCATCCATCCACATTTTCCAACTGGAAGTATGTGCTTGAATGTGACTCTAAAGTCAAGAGGTCCACACCAACCAACCAAGTTGTGGGGTTGTATCTATCTCAAGGAATAATCGTAGCGCTGTTGATGAACAAATCCTTTATGCTTGTATGGAGTTAGATGGAATAAAAGTTGTGTTGATCAAAAGTTGGATCTTTGCTGCACGTGTAACTATTGGGTCTGTCTGTGGGTGAGATTGTTTAGTTAGTTTTGATGTGGATTTATCTTCTCTACTGCTTTATACTCTGGTCTTTAATCTTAAATGGATGATGTTCATTTGCATGGTTGCTTACATACAGTACAATATGAATAATGGTTCTGTGAGGCTTGCTTATGAAGCTCAACCACGCCCTGAGGCAATAGATTCTCTTTCCGAGGAGACGATAGTAAAAGTTGCTTGTGGGTCAAATCATTCAGGTAGGACAAAAAACCGGGTGAACATTTATGTACATCTCTTTATCTGAAAACGTTCTCACTCAACTCATCTCTTTCACTGTGTATTATTTGTTTATACTTTGTGATGCTTCTGCCTCTAACGTGGTTGAGTTTTCAGTTGCTTTGGACTCGAATGGACATGTTTATACGTAAGTTATCCTGCATTCATTGTTGATAACTATTGATGTATATTATATGTTGTTTGTTGATTGTTGGGCCTCTTCTTTCTAACTCTTACCTATTTTGCATTTTAAATACATTATAGGTGGGGATATGGAGGATATGGAAGGTGAATAATTTTTACTTATCATTTACTAGTTTTTATGCATGCTTTCTTTTTCCTAGCCAAATTATTTTGGTTTCCTGGATGGTTCTTATAGGTTGATATTCTGTTTCGAGTGATTGACCATTTGAATCATTGGAACTGAAATTTTGTTTTGAGCTACCCATAATTTTTGTGCAAAAACCAAAAAGAAAAAAAGGAAAAAGAAACATCGTATTTGACTACTTCTGTCCAAAATCACTCGTTCATGCTTGAAAAATGTAGTGTTTTATTTTTCATTTCTTTTTTGCATTTTTTTCCCAAGAATAATGGGTTGTTTGCAAATAACGCCTTCTTTGTAATGCTATTGATCCTCTTTTTGATGGTTATGGTTGCATCATCCTAAACCATGATAATAGGCTTGGACATAGTGAGCAAAAGGACGAGTGGAAACCTCGCCGCATTGATTTGTTCACTAAGCGTAATATTCTACCTCCTGGTGCAGTAATTTCAGCTGGTTCTCTAAACTCTGCTTGCACTGCTCGTATGCCTTCTATTCTTTGGTGAATTCTTTATTTTAACACAAACCAATAATTATGCTTGCAAGTAATCTTTGTTCTTTTGCCTTATTTGTATTTTGAACGAGTGCTTTTTCTTTATCCAGGTGGAGGGCAGATGTACATGTGGGGTAAATTAAAGGTTACTGGAGATTGTTGGATGTACCCTAAACCTGTCTACGATCTCAGGTTTCTACTTCCTCTAAATGACATATTTTTTGCTTTGATGTCTACTATATTTGTGACTCAGATCTCTTATCTTTGTCAAAATCTGCTTTTAGTTTAATTTGTTTTGTATTAATCGGGTCTCTTTTAAATGTATAGATAATTTCATGTTAGTTCTTTTAGTAGATGAAGTGATCTCTCTCTTGCGAGACACTTTCGATTATTGTTTTTCTGTGATTGATATATAGACATAAAAACCAAACCAAACCAAACAAACCCAGTAAATGTCACACGGGTTTGTGGAGTAGGATGTACAAAGACGCTGCCTCCATTTTGAGGAGTAGCGAGACTGTTTCTGTGAAGAGACTGGCTTGTAAAAAGGGTTTGAGAAAATGATTATGTGAAAAAAAAGGTTGTTCTGAAAGTTTGATAGAAAGGAAAGAGAAACGAAATAAAAGGAGTTTAGAAGAGTTGAGAAAAAAGTAACAAGAGCAAATAATAAAGCATGCAAGGACATTAATGCATAGTAAAAAGGTATTGAACCACTAAACTAGTTAAAGAAAGTTGACCATCCTAGGGCCTTGCTACCTGACCCCTCTCCCCCCCCCCCCCCCCCCCCAAAAAAAAAAAAAAGAAAGAAAGAAAAGAAAATAAATAAATATACAAGCCTCTGTGGCTTGCATAATTTTTTGTACATTCAAATTGGCAAGCCATATGTATATTTGAAATAGATGCAGAACAGAAGTTTAACAGGCACTTCGTACATTTGGGGTCAAAGTTTTCTTATGAAGCGAACTTTGTCTAAACGTTTAATATATTGAGCAAGACCATTTCATGTCTTTCTACAGTGGTTGGAACATACGATGCATGGATTCGGGCAATATGCATTATTTTGTTGGTGCAGATAAGTCATGCATAAGTTGGGGCCAGGCCCAATGTGGTGAACTTGGATATGGGCCTAATCAGCAGAAGTATGCTTGTTCCCTTGTAGTTTGCTGTGCTTCTCTTCGGCTATCATTTCATGGTTGCTAACTTTCTTGTGTTTTATGCGATTGCAGATCTTCTTGTATACCCAAAAAGGTAGACGTTCTTGAGGGCATGCATGTCATCAGGTTTGTATCCGAGTTATACATGCATACACATATTATGTGTTGATATGTATGTTTCCAATGTTTTTACTAGTTGACAATTTTGCCTTCTGTAGCGTTGCATGTGGTCTAGCACATTCCTTGGTGGTTGTCGATAGATCAAATGTAGGCGATCGACTTGACCAGGTATTCTTTTAGCGGTGGTCTACAAAATAGAAATGTTGGTATTGTATATTAGGGTTTATGAACATGGGACCAAAAAGTTCTGGCTAAAATGGTGTGAGCTTTAATTTTTGTCATAGGCTCCCCCTCGCCCACACAAAAAATGGATGAATGATTAAGTTTTGCAATCATGAGCTTGGGATTCCTTTGCAATGAATCCATTCATGTGAAAATGCAAAACAAAAAACACTACACTTTGCAATAAATAACAATTTTGAACAAAGATTGTCAATATGATGGTATTTTTGCATTTCCACAATTTGTCCAAGTTTTCTGCATTTTCTTTACATAGTTAAGTTTCTGCACATAATTATTTTCATGTATGAGGCAATATCCATGCCCTACACATGAAATGAATGAAGGTATTGACACCAAGACATTAAGAACACCTTTTAAACTTCCAAGTTTCAGTGCAAACACCCGAGGGTACCAAAAAACAGAAATTTCCTCATGAAGCCTCACACATGTCTATCTCCAAGACACCTGCGAAGGAAACATGGTTCCCAAGCCAAAAACAATAATCTTTCCAGTGATGGATTTGGTTTCATGGAAGGATTTGGAATCCTTAGTGTGTTTGGTTTGTAGGATTTGGAATAGAATTGAATTCCATTCTTTTATAAATCTTGTTTGATTTGTAGGATTTGAAAATGGAAATAAGTTTTTTGTAAATATTTGTTTGTTTTATAAATAATTTGTTTGTTTGGAGGGGATGGAGAGAGATTATGGCAGATTTGATGAAAGATGTGGGGTAGAGATATTAGGAAACAATTGAAATCCATGGGATTTGGATTTGACATGGTAGTCATCTCCAAGGGATTTCTAAATCCATTGATTGTAGGATTTCAAATCCACACTTTCTTTCAAACCAAACACAGGATTGAAATGAAATTCATATCCAAATCCCACCAAATCCCGCAAACCAAGGGGACCCTAATAGCGCAAGGTTTACATATATGTTTTCTTCGGTGTCTGAAGATGAGAAAAATAGAAGTCCAGCTACAGTCTTCTGTTATTTGATTTGGTTATTAGTTTTGGGTGGAATGTAGTTGACTGTAGCTTGTTTTTTACAGCTTGATGTTTATGAAGGCAAAGATATTGGTGAAGGTATGCTTCTTTACATTTTACAAATGGGTCTTCTCTCTTTCAAATTTACAAATGGGACTCTAATCATACATTCCTTTGATTCAGTTGTTAAAGAACCCGATGATGAAGAAATCTATGATGGAAATGAGGGTGGCAAGAACTCCGGCAACGACCGCCCTTCAGCTGCATCAAAGGAAGAACCACCGGCCAAACGAGGAAGAGGAAGATCCAAGAAAACTTAAGACATGTTTCTGTCTTTCTTGCAACTTTGTTTCACTGATGTTGTATTTTGTTGCTCTGTAAATATGGAATGTTTCAGTTACTGTTGATTAAACTTTTGGTAATGATATGCTTCTATCATATATATCATGAATTATGCAGTTTAAGACGTGCTTCTATGAGATAGACGGACCCATCGTCATTAGAAGAAACAACCCTCGAATTCCCTTTTTTTCTACTATCTAAGTTACTTTCCCCAAGTCTCTTTTCGCCATTAATTTTTTAATTTCATACAACTTAATTATAGCTGGGACGAAGATCCCATGGCTTCAAGAACTTGTAAGCAGATGGAAATTAGAATTGGAAGAGCTTGAACGCTAACTTCTGAATGAAGATGGTGTAGAAATGATTATTTCCCAATAATTGAGATTCATCCGTTTTACTTACAAAATCAATATATATATATACAAGAATACAATACCTGTCATGGACCGAATACATGGGCTACAATGATGTACACTAATATATATGCCCCCGCACTGAAGATGTCAGTGTATTCAAGATTGGAAGGCAGATGAAGTACACGTATCGGACAACCTTTTCGCGAACAAAGTGAATGCCAATTTCGATGTGCTTCATGTGTTGATGTTGAACCGGATTAGTGGAGAGGTACACAACACTCACATTATATCACAGTACACGATCGTGGCTTTAGGCAATGATGAGTGAAGTTAGCAAAGAAGATTACGAAGCCAACAGGTTTCAGCAATAACATTTGCCACCCTGCGACATCTAGCTTCGGCACTTGACAGGTGGGTTGACACTTAGATGACCATGAAATGAGGTTATCGCCGAGAAAAACACAGTAACCACTCGTTTAGTGTCGAGACATCCGCCCCAATCAACATCATAATATGCAATGAGTCCGGTGGTCGTAGAGGCATGAAGTTGCAATCCAAAATCAAATGTGCCTTTAATGTACCGTAGTACTACTCGTTTAAGGGCATGAAGATGAGGCTCATGCATGAAAAGGCAAAGTTGTTGGACGACATACGCAAGATTCGACCAAGTGATCGTCCGTCCGTCTAGACTGCGGTACAAAGTGGGGAAGCGACTAGGAATTGAAAGATCAAGTTTCAACTGAGGGTGTGCGACAAGGGTTACAATTTAGCATATCGACCCATGCACTCAAGAATATCCGAAACATACTGTCACTCACAAAGAAAAAGACCAATCGTATCCCGAGAGATGTAGATATACCGAGAAAGTAGGAGAGAGATCCGAAATCAGTCATAGCAAATTCTTGAGTGAGCAATTTGATGATGCGACTCAAGAGGTCATAAGCCGTTAGCACAACATCATCAACATATAAAAGAATATGGTAAGCCACAGTTTGATCCTACTGATAAATAAATAACGACGAATCCGATTTGCTGTGAGTGAAGCGCTGCGTGTGATGAAACTGACAAACCGTTGAAACCAACAGGCAATTAAAACTATTATTAATTGAGTTTCTGTCTTATAGTTTTTGTTTTAAAACTATTATTAACTAGTGCATGCACTGCGCGTTACGCGGTAGCGATAATTTTTTTTTAAATTTATTGGACCAAGTTAAAATATGATTTTTTAAAAGTTAATGAGATATAATATAAAACAGTGAATATATTTTCTTAAGTAGTTAATTTGGATATATTGATAATTTTTTGTTGTTACGAAGAGTTTGAGATACCCCGGTAATAATTTGGTTGTTGTGTTATTTAAAACTCAAACGACACGTCTCACAATTATATAAATGCTTTTGTAGAAAGAGTTTGAAGAAATATTTTTTCCCCAAAAAATAGTTGCCTAAAATCAGTCAGTCATATAAAGTGTTACAAAAAAGGCATCCTCTTCGTTTTCTATTTATTATTCAATGTGATAATGATATTAGGAATTATATTCAAATGATAAGAAGAGAAAATATATTGGTGCTATATGAAGAGTGTGTGATTAAATATTTAAACCATAATTTGGAACTTGGAAGAGTGTTACAACTTTATTTTAAATGTTAGTCTATGACGTGTGTTTTGACAACAACAATGCCGATGATTGAGGCTTTTGTTGATGTGTTTTATTGTTGTTGGTTGCAAGGGCGGAGCCATCATTGGCCCAGAATTAGCCCTGACCCATCCTGAGATTCTTAAAAAATGAATTTTTTTATAGGTCAAATTTTGTTTTCTATGCAAATTGTAAAGTATGTCCACCCTCCTATAATCCCTATATCTATATTACAAGTGTAAGTAATCTCAACCAAAATTGTTTTTTTAGACAAAATAATTTCAACCAATAATGTTTGTTCTCTAAAGCAAGTAAACTTAGATTTTTTTTTGAAACTTGAGATTTTCTTTTCATTCTGTAAAATTCGGTAATTAAACATGGATTTTCTCTGAAACTTGAGATTTTTTTGCCCCCGAAAACATCGAGTGAACTTGGATGTTTGAAAATTTTAATTAAATATTGTTATCAATATGACATATATATGGGGTAAATCAAATAAGAACCGTAAAAATGTTATAAATCTGTGAAAATTGATCTAATTTTTTTTTTTACATAATTTTTTTCATCAAAAGGCTAGGATTTAAGGTTTTGTTTCACATATATTTGTTTCAAAATCTAATTGTTTCACATGTACTAATTTCACCATGTGAAACTTTTTTACGTGTAATTTTCGTTTCCATGTGGGGAAAAAAAGTTGTACATGTATTTTTTCCATAAGGTGAACACAACCATATGTGGAAAGATACCAGAGTCTTTGATTAAAAATCTTTTAGAAGAATATTTTAATATCATTTCTCAAAGGTTTGCAACTTTTTTATGGTTCTTGTTTGATTATACTCCTATTTATTAGTATATTTGTTTTATTTAAGAGGACCACCCTAAATCATTTTTCTGGCTCCGCCCCTGATTGGTTGTTGTCAACTCCATCCTGGTCTTAGAATCACCCATAAAAAGAATCTCCCCAACTCAATAAAATGCAAAAGAGAAAACAAACCAACAGACCTAATTTAGTATATCCCCAAAGATACATCAACAATTGCATAACTTTTTGGTGAACAAACTATTGGAGTGAAACTTTCACCCAATAGTTACAGGCCTACACGATTTAATCAATAGAAAAAATAATTTTTTTTGATGAACACTCATAATATATAATAATTTCCGCTTGAACTCCATTAAACCGGCCTCAGCCTCCCTTTAAAACAAAACTAAAATCCCATTTAAGACATTATGTTGGAAGATTTTGCACTCGGATTCATAAAATTAGTCATACATACATACAGGTCATTTTATAAATGTAGTTTTGGTTAATTTTTCATAGCAAGAATATTATTTATTTACTATCAAGATGTTGATTGAATGTTATCCACCCTTTGTCAAAAGAAAAAAAAATATTTGTTTTATAATTTGATATTTTTATAGGTCTATCAATATGTTTTCCTTCAGTTGATTTAACAGAGATTACATCAATCATCAAGGTTGGTACATTTTATATTCAAGTTGCAACATGACTTGTTTGTTGACTATATGCTTGAAATGTCATGAAAACAATTGTACTTCAAACTTTATAATTTCCCGTATATATGGTTATTCTGATATTCTCATTACGCATAGGTTTTGGCTGGATGGATTACCATATCTATCCCAATGCTATAAATCTATGTGATGCAGTGGTTCCAATAGCAACTTGTTGGAGTACGTCATGTGATGAAAATTTCATTTTTGATACATAAAGTTGTATCACGTAACTCTCACATAAATTGACAACATAAACAACAGTGGGGTTAGCAACATGATTATAACTTACATAACGATCAAACACGAATCGACTACAAATATGTCAAGATAAAAACAAATTTTATGCGATTGCTCCTTGTTATCATATGCTATAAAACATATCGACGCAGCAAGAAAAACCTATCCATACAATATATTGTCCAAATAAAAATTTGCTTCATAAGAGAAATGCAACAAAACCAAACTCGTGTGTTAATTTCAGTCTATTATCTTCAATATATTAAAACCAGGAAAAGAATTAAAGGCATTGAATGTCACGGTGACTTATTTTAAAAAACTAAAACCTTACAAAAATCCCAAACGGAGTATGAAAAAGAATAGTAGTGCAGATAATAGAAGATGGAGATGGAGATGAAGAGAAGAAATCGTACTCGGAAGAGAAAACCATAACCTGCAAAAAGAGATGAAGATGAAGAGAGGAAAGCGTACAAGGTAGAGAAAACCATAACCTGCAAAAAGAGATGAAGAAAGCAAAAGTAAAAACAAAAAAATTATAGCCGGAGATTTAGAGAGGAAGAGAGCAAGGTGCAAACGAATAACTGAAAAATAAACCTCATAGTAAAACACATTTAAATGAGGTAGATGAATAGTAAACCTCACATTTAAATGAGGTAGATGAATAGTTTGGAAGCTAAATCAACTACAAAGTAACAAATATAAGGAATTACCAAAATAACATTGGCTCAATTAAAACACATATTTGTATAAAAAGACATAAAAGCTTTTTTCTAACACATTAATAGATTTAAAAAGTGAAAAATTGATATAATTACTACAACTCTTTCCTAGCACATGAGGAGGCCACGTCGTCGGTTTGTGATTTTGCTTTATATAGATATATAGATTAAGCCAAGGTAAATATGCAAGGAATCAAACTTGGGCCTTTCCCTTGGAATTACAAACAAGTAACCAATTGATTCATCAAGACGATTTTGTTAAATATAATTTTCTTTTATCCGTGCCCGGGGGACGGCAGCATGGACGCATGCCCAGGGCCCAAAAATATTAGGGGCCCAAAATTTTTCATCAATATATATTAGTAGTCTAAAAAAATTAATATATTAAAGAGACCCAAAAAAATTGTAGCATATAATTAATAAGAGACAAAATTAATTTAGTAAATAATAAGGGCCAAAAAACATATTAATTAATTACATTGACGAACTAAATAAAAAATAATAATTGGCTATTCGTTATATCTTATTGCTTTTGTCTCTTTAAATTTTCAAAGCCCAATGTTATTGGCTAGTGTTATCTCTATCGCTTGATTGTTTTCGTGCTTCTACAATTCAACAGATAACAACTTTAAGCTCATGTGCTTGTTGTTGCTATATGTTTTTGTTGGATATTTTTATCTATTTTTGCTTATAATGATTATTGCTATTTTCTTATGTAGTTTGCGTGCTTTTGTTGGCTATTGCTATATATTTTTACCTCTCTAGATGATCTTGTACTATTGTTTGACGACCTATCTATTGTTCTTATGAGTTATGACGTGTTACATGGTTTTGTGATTAATAAATAAATTTTCCCTATTAAATGTATTCAGTAATTTCTCTTTTATATGTCATGTTCTATAAACTTTTAATCCTAACATCTTATTTAGTGGAGCAAGAAAAGAAGGAAAAGAAAATTCAAATATTTTCATCAATTGTTTGACTTCCATCTTTCATTGAGATTCCACTACACACAACAATATTATATTTAAGTGTTCAAGCAACAATTCATTGAACTTGCAAATTATAGGTTTCATTCATTATTTATTCCTATCGGATCTTAATGAGTCAACTCTTCTTAATGATCTTTATTTGTCTACATGTTTAGAAAACCTTACTAATTTTCTCTATCATTGATCTCTCATTGATTCTCTCGATCACTTCCTCTACATAAGTTCTCTTTTTGTATCAAAACTAGTAGAGTACCCGCGCAATGCGGCGGGATGTAATATTCAAATGAATGTAAGCAAAATTGCAAAGTATAAACAAGTTTTTGAAAAATAAAACACATAGAGTGTGAAAATGGATAGAAAAAATGGTGTCATGGTTATCAAAGTCATTTATCCTTATCTACCAATGCTAATTAGATATCATTTACACACTTATGATTGTCCAAAATAGTCATTTCCGATCCCCTTTCATCTTATAGCGCATTTCTAACAGACCAAAATAGCGAAGATTTAATTTTACAAGTAACATTTTTATTGCGAAATCAACTTTTAAATGTCTTCGCAACGTAACATGTTGGATAAGTAAAACTTAAGCAAATTGTGTAAATGACGCTATCCTGTTAGCATTTCAGAAAAAGCTCTTTAACAACTTGCTTTAAAATGCTACTGTATGAGTTTAATAGTGATTTTAGGTTATCAAATGTAATCTACTTTTTGCCACCATAATATTGATTGGTAACTCGCACTCTCATGTAATCTAACAACAATGTTTACAAGGTTATATTTGTTTGTAAAATTTTCCATGGATTATTGATCTACATATCAAAACTTATTTTTATTTGTACCAATATTTAATACATAACTTAATAAAAATGGTACACAAACATCCAACTTGCTTAATAGAAAAACTATTGGCATATCACAAAATCTCTACTTGCAAGGTCTACACACAAAACACATGAATGGGGAATAAATGAAATGCATAAAAAAAGATCATCGTTAAAGAAACCCAATGATCATATAGTCCCTTAACAACTTTTACAATTCCTATCCAAGTATAGCATTAATTAGCAGCGTGGCCATTAATACAGTTGTTCAACTATCAAGCAATGCCACCCAAATAGTGTGTCTGCTTGGATAATTTACGGATCAACGTTTTGTATCAGATATAAGTACATAAATAGGTGGTTAGAGTTCAAATAAATACAAAAAACTTGCCAAAAAGTGCTTTGCAAAGCACGTGACCACTTCACGTGCTTTGCAAACCACTTCACATGCTTTGCAAACCACTTCACGTGCTTCCTAGAAACAGTAAATAAATTCAAAGCATGAATTTTGATATTAATATGTGTTGGTGCAAAACAGGATTTTAAAAGGTTCGATTCAAGTACTTTGTCATATCATCTTCCTGACTATGAATTCCATTAACAAGAACCACGGTTGCCATCCCACTTCGAAATATCAATTTATAGTCAACAATCAAAACCTGAGGAAAACCAAATGAAACTCCATTAAGCAGACAAAGAATGAGTAGCATATCATCCAATAAATACGACCCATACCCACCTATATAATCATCACCAAAAACCCACAAGTAAATGTAAAATACTTGAGAAATTCTTAAGAAACAAACAACAAAACTTAAAACTTTTCAAAGCATCATTTCACCAACTCTGTTCTCAATCAGAGTAGAAAGGATTGCTTTAAGAGCCTCCTAAAGCATCAAAAACCCGAATATAATTACTAATGTTAACATTTTCTGCTAGAATTGCTAAAGACACATCAGAAGACACATTAAACTCAAGGGGGTAATTACTATTACCACATAACTCAATTGCCTTAAACACAATCTGCTATAACTTCACTTAATATGAGAATCTCTTTTTTTCAATTGGGTAGTTTTCAAATTCAATAAATAAATTAAGTGTGGCTTCAGAAGAATGTAAAGTAACTACTTAGGTTTGCCTATAGGAACATACCTTAAGCTGACATGCTTTTGACAATATCATTAGATCCAAGTTAAAAAATATAAATGACCCATAAGCAAAAATCAATTTCAAAAATCAATTCCAAAATCGAGTAGATTAGATATAATAATAATAAAATGACATAAAATTTTTATTTGAATGCAAACATTCGGTTTCTAATCATTGAAATACGAACATCCTTGGATTAACCATCTACACGAACATTTGATCAAGAAACCATTCAAATTTAAGAATCAGATGAACTTGTGAAATTTACTTACCATGATGGCTTTGGAATGATGTTGATTAATGTCAGGATTAGTAATCAAAGCCTTTGAACCTGAGAATTGAACAAACAAGGCAAAAAAACAAACATAACCTGTGAACATGGAAACCCCAACAACCATTGCTGAACAAAATTTCCAATTGAGAGACAGAGGCAATGATGATGATTAAAAAGTCCAAACAACTTCAGAACAACCAGAAACCCATTGACCCAAAACATCTAATACAAATAAAAAAAACTGATACAAATCACTATTTCTATAAATATCTCAGTTGTTTCAAATACTCTTGAGCTAAATGCTTAAGATAGTATTGATAAACATATAAAATAGTTAACAAACTGAAAAAGTAATAAATGAGATATGTGATCCGGTTGTTGGTATCTGCTAAAAGAAAATGCAAACAAATCACATCTGAAATATGAGACATGACTTTGTTAATAAAAAAAAACAGGGAAAACGATGCAGAGCTAAAAAAGTACATATATCCAAGAATGTTTTTAACACTAAATGCTTTGTAAAATATAAAACCATTCCATCAACCCTCTCACTAGTTTAAAAGATAAACACTATATCTCTGTTTTTTTTGTATTACACTAAAATGGGATAAAGAAACCAAAAAAACAATTTTTTCGTATTTCATGGAGCTGGTTAGTTCGTCCATTTGTTGATCCGATGGTTTCACAACAAAACCCTATGTTCATTCACTGCATTTCCTGATATTGGATCTGTGGTGTTCATTCCATATAACACAACCATACAGAATGCATTGTAGTGGAAAACAACTTGTTGACATACTTAGAAAAAACATATATTCTCAAAAAATGGCTTAAAGAAAAGTTGTCCAGGAAGTACCTTGTAGAAATATAGCCTTGTGATATAGAAAACCCAACAAATTTTGAAAAAATAAAAGCACAAGGATTTTAAAAGATTTTATAAGTACATATCAACATCCAATGATGATGAAACAACATCCATGTTGTATCACAATGTGGGCAGTAGAATAGCCATATGGAAACTGATTTAACATGATCACTTGAATTAGCAAAAATATAAGAATACCAAAAAAAATAAATAAAGGATTTCATTTAAAGGCTTAAAATAGAGCATAAAGCTTTGTGTTTTCCAATATACGCAACTACAATACAGGCGAAAGAATGGACAGGATGGACAGGTCTTCACAAACCTGTTCCACCAACATTCAACCCAAATCAACAATACATTAGAACAAATACACAAATTTGGATTATGTAAGAACTAAAATTAGGGAAGAATAGACCCAAACCAAAATCATAAACATAAATCCATTCACATATCCATTATCAATAAAGCAAAAATAACCTAAAATCATCACTAAGACGAATTAGGTTCCAACCATAGATTTAATTTGATGTTTTGTATTAAATCAAAGGAAAGACAGAGATGGAGAGAAAATCGTCGTTGAATAAGAATCGAATATGTGTTGAAACATTACCTTGAACCGAGAGCGAATGAGAGAATTGTTACCTTAAATCAGCGAGTGAGGGAAAGGTTGAAGAACAGACGTTGAATAAGAACCCTAATAATGGAACGGGTGTTGAATCGATACAACAAGGGTTGAAGATCAAAAGGAACTACGATTGGGAATGGAGAGTCTTCATCTGATTCGGGAGGGAAATCAAAAGGAAGAGAAGCTTCATGAATCGTCGTCTTGGGAAGATTCATCTGATAAAAGTCGCTTTGGGGAATGAAGCGTCGTATCGAGAACAGAACGCGGAGTATTTGTTAAGACACAGTCTCATTGGATTCAAGATCATCCAATCTGAAGATCGCAATCTGAAGCTAAAGCCGAAACGTCGACTCTCGATATTAAAGTCTATGTTGTTTGTAATAAATGTCAAAGTAATCAATGTAATTGTTTGTTATTGTATTAGTTAAGTTAATATCTAGTTTGTTAGATATTAGTTAACTTAGTTAGTTATTAGATTTAGTTATTATTAGTTAGTTTAGTTTTTTAGTTTATTAGAAATAATATCTAGATATTAAATCTAGATATTATGTTAGGTAGTGTGTTAGACACACAAAGTTTAGATATTGTGTTATCTCTCAACAACTCTCATAGATCAGATATTATCAAGAACACAAAAACATACACTTAAAGGTGTAAATCAGAGAGAAAACAGAGAACACATCTATAGCTTAAATCGATCAATCCTGTAACCGTTGTTATAATCAATACAGGTTGGTAATCAATATTGTGTATCGTTTTCTATAAAACTTGATATAAACATTGTGTGGACCGACAATTGGTATCAGAGCCTGATTAAGATCAAATCAAGTTTTTACAAAAACGACTCTGTGTTCTTATTGAAAAATCGTTTTTGAGATTTAGAGTGTTTTAGGTGTTAAATTCGATCAGGTTGTGATCGATTAGCATGCTAGATTGAGTTGTGTGTGATTAATTTCAGTATAGAGCTTTTATCGAGTTCCATTTTGGTGATTTAGTGGTCTAACAGTCGACTTTATAAAGTTACTGTGCCATCAAATTGTTTTTCAAAAAGTGTGTTTTATCGAGATCGAGTGATAGCATTCAGTTCTAGAAGTGTTTTTAGACTTATTGGTAAAGTTTGGTACTGCTAATCGACGAAGAAACAAGTTTTTAGTTGATTTTCGAAGTACAGGACGAACTTGCGCAAACCAGAAGACGAACATACGCAAAGCTTACTTTGCGCATCACAAGCAATATGCAAAGCTCACTTCTCGGATCGAACAGCATACGCAAACACCACTTCTCGCAACACTCTTGATCCGCAAAGCTCACTTCGCGCAACCCAAGGGTACGCAAAGCTCAGTTCTCTCAGTTCAAGTAATCTCTTCACAAAAAGATCAAGTCCAGTTTGCGCAACCCACTCGAAACGCAAAGTTCACTTTGCGCATCTAACGTGATACGCAAAATTCACTTTGCGCATCCCGCTTGATACGCAAACCTCAGTTTGCGCAACCCGCTTGATACGCAAACCTCAGTTTGCGCATCCTACTTGACACGCAAACCTTGATACGCAAACCTCTCTTTGCTGCAATCCAGACTTAGATTTTTCTTCAAAATGACATCCAGAGAAGCCCATGCAATCGGAACTGACACCAAGCCACCAGTTCTCTTTAAAGGAGAATACGAACAGTGGAAGGATCGGTTTCTGAACTTTGTTGACAGATATGAGCTGGGTGATTTCATCAGGAAATCTATAGAAGAAGGGGTTATGAAACCAGTTAAGATGACTCGTTTGGTTGGAACCGTGCCGACTCAGGTTGATCTTAAGTTTCATGAGCTAGAAGATGATAATCTCAGAAGAGCTAAAGGCGATAAATTAGCTAAGTCATACATTCTACAAGGAATTCCAAATGAAATCTATGTAAAGATTGACAACTACAAAGCCTCCGGCAAAGAAATGTGGGATCAACTCGAAAAGATGATGCTGGGTTCGAAGGTTGGGAATCAGCTGAAAATCTCCAACTGCCTAAATAATTATGAAGAATTTAGAGGCAGAGTGGGAGAATCTTTAGAAGAAACCTATGACAGGTTTGTGACTTTTCTGAACGAATTAAGCAAGAATAAGGTCCACAAATCTCAAATTGAGCTAAACGTCAAATTCCTGAGTATTCTTCAACCGAAATGGAAAAGATTTGCTAGGCAGATGAAGCAGATCAAAGATTTGAATGAGATTCCACTTCATGAGGTGTATGAAACCCTCAGACAAAATGAAGAAGAGGTGGATGAAATTCTAGATGAGAAAAGGCAGAAAGGAAAGACAGTTGAAGACACAGTTGCTCTTGTTGTCAGGAAGAAGAAGAACAAGACAATTGTGTATGAATCAAAAGAAGATGAAGGTTATGCAAACTCTGACATGGATGAAAATGAACAACTGAAGCAAGCAATGATTCTGCTGTCAAATGCTTTTCAGAAAAAGTTCTACACGAAGCCAAGTTCAAACAGTCAGAGATATTCTTCTGGTCCGAACAACTACATCCACAAGGAAAGGGTTGAAGGAAGTAGATATGAAGGAAAGAGATTTGAAGGGAAAAGAACAGAGGAGAGGAAACCTGAAGAGAGAAGATATCAGTATGAAGGAAAGAGAATAGAGGAGAGGAAACCGGAAGAGAGAAAGTTCAAAGCTGAAGGATCCAGTCAGCCAGAACCACCTACGTGCTACAACTGTGGCAAAACAGGTCACTTTGCCAAGGACTGCCGCAGATCAAAAGTCAGAAACTCCGATTACTACAAGAACAAGATGCTTCTTGCAAAGCAACAGGAGGCTGGCAAGGCACTGATGGCTGAGGATGAATACTGGCTTGATCACTCAGATGATGAAGAAGAGGATGAAGAGAAAGACGAAGCCGTCAACATGTGTTTGATGGGACAAATAGAATCAGATGCTGAAGCTGATTCATATAATGAAGAAGAGGAGATATGTAATTTATCAGATTCAGATTTCATGAATAAAATGCATGCCATGAGTTTAAAACAAAAAGAGTTAGAATCTAATCTTGAGCAAGAAAATGGTGTCATAACTGACAAAAACCAATTGATACAGAAACTTAGCAATGAAATTGCTGAGAAGAAAGTATTGGTTGAGGTTTTACATAAAGATAATGACACCAACGCAAAGGAAAAGACAATAATTCTTAAAGAGAATTCTGATCTCAAGTCTAAGCTGACAAAAAATGGGATTGATATATATGAGCTTACAAAATTGCATTCTTCATGTGTTGAAGAAAACAAAACTTTAATTGCAAAAATAGATGCTTTGGAAAAGAAGTTGTACTCATTAGGTCAGAGTGAACAAACTATTCATCTTAACAAACCGCTAGAGAATAAAGGCAATTGGGGAATCGGTTATAAGAATCCTCACTGTCTTCAAAAAGGAATGTCTGAAGTGCCTGCACTTTATGATCATCTTTCTATGAAACTAGCTCAAAAAATCCCTGAGTTTAAAACTTTCTGGACTAAACTATCTGAAAAGGATGAAGCCAACGAAACTGAAAAACGGTTTAAATCATCTAAAGTTCATCTTCCATTTTATTATGCGAAATTGAATAATAGTTATGATGAAAATCCAATATATCAAAAGAAGAAAACTCTTTCAAGTGATTTCTTTCAAAGTTATTATGAAAAAGAAATGGAGGCGAAGCCTATTCAAGGTAAACTATATGTCCCTCCTCTCGTTTTAGAAAGTAAAATTTCTGAACTCGAGAATTCTTTATCAGATGAAAGACTTTTGATGAATATTGAACAAAACGTTTTTTCAACTGTGTTTTCAAATTCTGTTCTTTCAAAGGCTTCAAACTCTAAGGATATGTTTGGTTTAGCAAATAAAGAGCTTGATTTTCTGAACTCTAACGGTGGTTTAGATGATTGTTCTGAACAATTTGACTTTAATGCAAAGCTTCCTAACCATTCATCTTGTGTTAAGAAATCTTTGAGAAAAACCAGTATGCCTGTTAACAGTGCAAAATCAACGAAAGTTGACAACTCAGTCTCTGTGAAAGCTAAAAATGTTAAAGGTAAGAATATATCTCAGCATTCACAGAAACCGAACACTACTGGTAGTTCTAAGAAGAAGCATTCGCTTGTTGCTCAAAGGTCTATCTCACCAGCTTCACATGTTTCAGATCTGAGCAAGCAAAGGCCAGAAGTAAATTCTCTGTGGCAACCGAAACGGAAGCTTGACAAGACCGTTCTATCGTTTAGTAGTGTTAATTGTAATAAGACTTCGCTTAGTAAAGATGTCCTAATTGATGATATTGTTGTTTTGAACTCAAAACTTGTTGTTTCTCGTAAACAATATACAATGAAGCAATTATTTCAGTTATCTTTATCTGCTAGAAAGTCTTCTATTTATGAGAAACATGTTTCTATCTCTTGTCAAGATTCTGGAGATTGGTTTGGAAATTATCATGTGCATTCATCTCATACTAATTCTTCAAATGCATTTCAAAAGAAAAGAGAACCCAATTTGAAATGGGTACCAAAATCTTGTGCTAACACAGAAGGACCCAAATTCCAGTGGGTACCTAAGGCTAAATCTGTGTTGCAGGCACACAAAGCTTAAAGAGAAATCGACTTCTGATTATGTACAGATCAGGACTCGTTCTTCAATGTCAAAATGGTTTTTGGATAATGCAGTTCAAAACCCGAACTTCAAAGAAAAGAGGCTTTTGAACACAACAATTCAAAACCCGGACCTAAATGTCAAAGAGACTTCTAAGTAAATCAGCTTAGAACCCGTACTTCAACGAAGTATGGCTCTTGAATACAACAATTCAAGACCCGCACTTCAAAGATCAAAAGACCTTACTCCGTGCTGAAAAAGATATTGTACTCCGATACTCGAATGAGGAAATCAACCATCAAGGGGGAGTACTATAAGACTCGGTTTAAAAAACGTATAATTATTTCTTACCCGAATTGAACCGTAATATAAATGTCAACCAAAGATAGTTAAGGGTTAAAATCGTCATTTACCTAAACTATTATTAAAACTATATATATAACATATAAGAGAAAAAAAAAACCAAATCCATTCATCCATCGTCTTCTTCATTCAACACCGCCTCTCTCTCATCTCTCTCTCTCTAAACTTTCAAAAACTTCTCTCTAGATTATCTTACGATCCGTTGAAGTAATCGACGAAATAATTATATATTCGGAATCTACTCGTCGAGCCCTTCTTAGAGGTATAAATTTCTTCTTAAGTTATTTAAGTTGGTAAGTTAGAGTAGTTGAAGTTGGTTGGTAGATTATGATTATATATTACAAAGTTATAATCATGTATATGTTTAGGAACGTTTGTTTTTGTCAAAATTACAAACGGGTAAAGTTTAGAATCAAAATGGTGATATTTATATCTAGATGTTTAACCGCACACCAAGTGATCGGTTTCATGTTTAAGAGAATATAATTTTATGATTAAGCTTAGAATAATAAGCATTGAATTTTATGATATGCGAGTAATAGTAATTTATGGTTTAAATAGGCAATCGAACGGGTTAAAATTCGTCCTCAATCTCAGTTGATCGCGTTTTTACATCTCAATCTGATCAAGGTATGGATTTCAATTCTTTTGAATCGTGGGCAACTATTTGTTGTAGTTGACCCTTCCGAAAGGTGGTTCACCACCTTGTGATTGATCAACCGAACGTGATCAACAAATGCGAAATTGTACACACACATACACATTGATTTTGGTTTATTAAATCAATTGTTTGAACATTTTGATGTTTTATTAAAATGTGTCTCGTATGAGATTGTTTATGAAAAAATGTGAAGTATATAGATTATAATTTCTGTGATCGCCATTTGGGTAAGTGGCACATGTTTAGTTTTCTTTGATTTTAGAAGAACCCAATAAATGGGCACATTATTTGGGATGCCTTCTATGGCGGCTTTGTTATCATAGCGTCCTGCAGATGATGGTCCACCAGAGTTAAGCCTATGTGGCTTACGTGAACCCACTCTGGGGGGACTTGGCTGACGTTGTTGGCTCCAGGGCGGATGAATCGATTCTAGAAATTTACCCACAGAATATGTGACCGTGGTTAAATTCACGGGGGATCCGTTGTGTGTGCCCGCATGCCGACCCAGTTCGTATGGTTTGGCCACCCACGAACACAACGACCGGAATTGACGGACTTTATTTATATTACGTTTTGAAATTAAAGTGTGAACTGTTCTTGAAATTATTGTCTTTGAAAATTACTGAACATCTCTTTTGTTATTAACTTGAGTTTCAAGAACTTTCATCGAATGAATTTTTAAGTCTTCCGCTTCGTTATTGATGTTTTCATTATTATTTACGAACTTATATTATAATCCATTCACTGAGCCATGTGCTCAGCCGTGTTTTTGTTTTCTGACACGGCAGGTACGAAGTGACGTTTACGGGGACGGGACTTGAGATCGAGCGTGAAATTTTGGAGTTCTTAGAATCGCATTATTATATAAACGTTCTAAGTTTATAAACACTTTTTGAAGTGTAAGATTTTGGATTGTAATATATGTTTGGAGTTTATTAGTAGCTCTGATTTAGTTGTGTAATTATGTTAAGTCCCGTATGTGACATCACCCGTTCCGGACCACGGGGACGGGGGATGTTACAAGTACATACATACTTTTCTGAAATTTTATGCATATTTTTTCAATGATAATTTTTCAAATGCATAACTTCAGGGGGAGTTAAAAAGGTTATGACTTCTGATTATATCTGCTCAGAACTCATACTTTAAAAGTTTTACTGCTTTTTGTCTTTTCAAATTAAGTGAATAAATTTTACTTTGACTTGACTTAAGACTTTTGCAGAAGTTTGAGAGAAGCTTAAAAGATCATATCTTTATGACTTTAATCTTAGCTTCATGAGATGGAAGATCGTCCGTAAAGGTATAATTCTATACCTTCATCTCATAAATGGTTGAAAGAAGGATAACTTTCAATCATTTGAAAACATTGTTCTTAAAAGTTCAAACTACTTCCCATTTCTTAAAACGAATTCATGAATTGGAAGTGTGACTTTAAATATTTTCAAAGATCAATATTGTGCTTTAACTGAAATAGTTAAACCAATCTGAGCTTCACGTGCATCATAGGAAAACAATAATTTCTTTGTGCTAGGAATTAACACAACTTCTATGGAATCACGTTAACCAGTGATTTCTACCCACGAAGTTAATCCTTAGTGATTGAGTGTGAGAAGTAGAAAAGAAATGAGTGTGATTAGAGAGTAAGCAAAAAGTTTAAAAGAAAGAGCGTGTGAGAACAGAATTAAAAGAATATCACAACTCTGCACCAACTTTTTCTGAGCCGGGTAGCCACCATTCTAGTGATCACAATTCTTTGGTGATCATTATTGAAACAGGCAACTAGCCCATGCCAACTCTTGATCAAACCTCACCAACTACTCATTTTCTTCTTAACAAGAAAGTGTTTCACTTTTTAAAAGGGGAAACAACACATTTGCTATCTGATTTTCATTTGGAAAATCTGGATATTGAAAAGAAGGAAGTTTGCCCCACCTTCGCACTTCAATCATGCACATTGAGTCTGTGTTTAACTTACTGTTGTCTCAGTGGTTTACACAATTTTGAGCCTATAAGCAATCATCAAGTGCTTAATTCTTTCTATCACAAGCACGAACACACAAGGAATTAGTTTCTTTGTCATAACGTTTATAGAAATTACCTTTGTGGTGTTTCGATGATTAAATGGAAGCCCTGGGGGAGTCAACATCAAACAACTCCTTTCCAATGTGTATTTGTTACATACAGTAACTTAGTGTTACTGACAGGCATGTTAACTGATTCATTAGTTGATTTAGGAGTTACACGATAATTTTGTCTAGATTTGCAAATATCTGGATGAATAACTATTGAATTGACAGATCAGAGGCTCCAAGTGGTTGACATTTCTTACAAAATGTTTTGATGAAGTCGTTGCACTTGTCATCAAAAAGGGGGAGAATGACTACACAAGAAATGGCAAAGATCACATGTTTCAAGAATCACGTCCAAGATTGAAGACATGCTGATTTCAGAGCTAGAGAAAGAGATTGCATCTTCTGAGCTGAAGAAGAAGACTGAATTGCTAAAATCTTTTTAGTAATGATCTTGATCCAAAGGGGGAGATTGTTAAGAAACAGTCTCATTGGATTCAAGATCATCCAATCTGAAGATCGCAATCTGAAGCTAAAGCCGAAACGTCGACTCTCGATATTAAAGTCTATGTTGTTTGTAATAAATGTCAAAGTAATCAATGTAATTGTTTGTTATTGTATTAGTTAAGTTAATATCTAGTTTGTTAGATATTAGTTAACTTAGTTAGTTATTAGATTTAGTTATTATTAGTTAGTTTAGTTATTTAGTTTATTAGAAATAATATCTAGATATTAAATCTAGATATTATGTTAGGTAGTGTGTTAGACATACAAAGTTTAGATATTATGTTATCTCTCAACAACTCTCATAGATCAGATATTATCAAGAACACACACTTAAAGGTGTAAATCAGAGAGAAAGCAGAGAACACATCTATAGCTTAAATCGATCAATCCTGTAATCGTTGTTATAATCAATACAGGTTGGTAATCAATATTGTGTATCGTTTTCTATAAAACTTGATATAAACATTGTGTGGACCGACAATATTCATCTGACTTTTCTAAAGCATTGACAAGTTGTATGGTGTGCTTTTTATATTGTAATTAAGATATTTTCAAAAAGTGTGCTTGAAGGTGTTGTACTATAGGCTTTAAAGGTTGTCTTTAAGACTTTTGGAAAATCTGGTTTATAAAGTAGTATAGATAACACTATTTCTTGTTATGAACTAAGAAAAATCTTACCTGTTAGAAAACTTACCAACCATTGTAGATGGTCAAACTCATATCTATATATTAGGATTTCAAAACTATTCTTGTTTTTAATATATTATACTATTGGTTGCTAATTATCTAATAAGGAGTACATAAATCTTAAGTACTCTCTTATCTATAGTAAATAAGAATAATATTTGGTTCCTCCATGAATTATTAGTATTTCTTGTATTCAGTTTTTTACTAATTAAAAATATCTATTGAAATTTTTTGGAGGATCTACGATTTTACATACGTCCGTAGCCCATAAAATATCAGGAAAGGGCTGATAGTCACCATCTTAATATTGAAGATTAACTTTATTGACTATAATATGCGGTGGTTACGGGAAGCAAAAATTCAGAGGTCACTTTTAGTTGCCATTCACCATCTATATTTCTCTAACAATTGATACATACAAAACTTGCAAGTAATTAAGCAATCATAAAGCTTTGACGTATTCTCTATGGAGTTATTTGCAAAAACAGGGTCGATCCTATCAATTTAGGGGCCCTGTGCAAATAACTTGAAAGTTTCATATATTTTTGAGTAAATTGCAAATTTGGTCCTTGTGGTTTATTGTTTTTCTCACATTTGGTCCTTACAAAATTTTTATTGCAAGAAACTCCCTATGATATGCAAAATTGCTCGGATTTGGTCCCTGTGACTAACGTCCATTAGTTTGTAGGTGTTAAATCCCCTCATGTGCCTTGCACATGACGGTATATGGGTCATTTTACTCCACAAGGACCAAAATTGCAATTTACTCTTTTATATTATACCATTTTCAAAAAATATAGTATTTATATTATATAATTAATAAATAATTATCACTTAATTAAAAAATAACTTATTTAATGAAACATCAAAATTTTATTTAGTTAATAATTTATATTTAAGTTTTATCGACCAAAATTATAATAAAATAATTTATATTTTCGCTTTTACTAAATTTCATTTTTACAGAGAAATTCAACGGAAATGTTCGTTTTGTCAATGATCAATTTTCACCAATTCTTGGATATGGTGACATCATTCAAGATAAGCTGACGATAACGAAGGTGAGTTATGTAGAAGGATTAGGGCACAACCTATTTAGTATTGGCCAGTTCTGTGACAAAGGATTAGAGGTGAATTTCAAAGCTAAGGGTTGCTCGGTGCGTACTGAAGACGACAAAGAACTCTTAGTCGACACTCGAAAGTCCAACCTCTACACCATCAATCTTTCAAAGGTCCAGACTGACAATCAGGTTTGCTTATTGACAAAAGCTTCGATGCAGCAAAGTTGGCTTTGGCACCGAAGGCTGTCACACCTGAATTTTCGTTATATAAACAAATTGGTCAAAGGCAGATTGGTGAAAGGTCTTCCTGAGCTGAGATACGAAAAGGAACATCTATGTGCAACATGTGAAAAAGGTAAAATGAAGAGGGTAACTCACAAGCCGAAACCCGAACCGAGTACAAGTTCTACGCTTGAACTTCTGCATATGGATCTTTGTGGTCCTATGCGTACTCAAAGCATAGGAGGGAAGAAATATGTGTTGGTAATTGTGGATGATTATTCGCATTACACATGGGTCAAGTTTCTAAGGACAAAAGATGAGTAGCCCGAAGTACTCATCAATTTTTTAAAGACTACCCAGGTGAACTTGCAGAAGACAGTAAAGTTTCTAAGGACTGATATTGGCACAAAATTTAAAAACAATAATGTAGAAGATTATCTCGAATCTGTCGGGATAACACATTAATTCTCTGCTGCCAGAACACCCGAACAAAATGGAGTAGTGGAAAGGCGCAATCGAACGCTAGTTGAGGCCACTCGCACTATGCTCAGTCAGTCTGATCTACCTCTATTTCTGTGGGCAGAAGCTGTCTCTACTGCATGTTATACGCATAATCGATCAATTATTCACAGACGGTTTGGAAAAACTCCTTATGCATTGATTAATAATCGTACACCTAATATCAAATATTTTCATTTTTTGGGTGTAGGTGTTTTGTGCTTAATGACAGAGAGAACTTAAATAAGTTCGTACCGAAGGCTAAAGAGGGAATCTTCATTGGATACTCCCAGACATCTGCTGCATATAGGATTTATATGAAGAGCTCAAAGACTGTTCTTGAAAGCGTCAATGTCACATTCGATGAGGAAGTGACTTCTGAACAAAGCAGTTCAGAACCCGTTCTAACTGGAGTTTTAGCTTCTGGACATATCCTGTGACTACTGAGAATAATTCGGATAATGCTTCGACGTCTACATCGCATTTATCTGAATTAGATTTTCTGAACAAAGTGAACTTTACGCGTCTAGCTAGAAACGCAAAGTGAACTTTGCGCGTCTAACTAGAAACGCAAAGTGAACTTTGCGCGTCTAACTAGAAACGCAAAGTCTACTTTGCGCTTCTAACTTGTTACGCAAACTTATTGTTTTTGTTTTCTTTGTTCTTTCAAGTGTAGTTTACGTATCAACTAGGACACGCAAAGTCTACTTTGCGTCTCCTCTTTGACACGCAAACTCTCTTTGTGTGTGTTTCTTGTTTTGGTTTTGGGTTTTTATATCAAGTATGATTGTTCCGCAAAGTGTACTTTGTGCATCTAACAGGACACACAAAGTCTAGTTTGCGTTTCATGTTGGACACGCAAAGTGAACTTTGCGCATCACACTTGATACGCAAACCTCCCTTTGTGTTTTTGTATTGTTTTGTTTTTCTATGTATAGTTTTCGGACCATGTTAGATACGCAAACCTACCTTTGCGACTCATGACTTTGCGTTTCACGTTCAACACGCAAACCTTGGTTTGCGCTTCTAACTTGGCACGCAAATCATACTTAGAATATTTTTTTTTCATTTTTGTCTAATTCTTTTTGATTTTGTTTTTCAGGTCTATTATGTCTTCTAAAACCAATACAGATCCAATGCTTCAAGACGAGAATGTTATTCTCGATGATCCATCTGATCGAGCTTACCATGAGACTCCCATGCCGTCTCATCCTTCTGTTGGGGCAGATCTTTCTGTTTCTCGTCGTACACCAAATGATGTGTTCCCAACCATCATGTATATGCTTTACAAGCCGAACAACTATTTTGTGGACTTTGATAGAATAAAGATCCATTCGGTTATTCGATCTATTCTTCGAGGACATCCAATTGCTCAGGCTCTGTCTTCTGTTGCTGACGTTTCGGAGGTCTACATTCAACAGGTTTGGCATTCTATAACGAAGAATGAACTAGCTCGTCCGCATCACTTTGATCTTCAAATCGATCAATTTGAATCTTTCCTTTCCTACAAGCGACTGAGATTGATACTGGAGCTTCCTGAGCCGAACTCCAGACCAGGCCGTATTACCTATGACAGTTTTCCATCAGAAGAGGAAGTATTTGAGGGAATCAAACAGCTTGGATATGTTGGTCAACTGAACAAAGTTACAGACTTTGACAAGTCTAATTTACCTCCAGTATGGTATGCACTGTTCTCAGTTATCATCAGGTGCCTGACATCGAAGCATTCTGGCACAGACAGTGCAAGTCTCATGTATCTTCGATTGTTCCATGCAGTCGTCTATGACTTGCATGTCGACTACACTTTTATCTTTTGGACCGAACTCTCGGAGGTGGTACATGACAAGTTCACCAACAAGAAACGGAAGTTCATTCCGTTCATTAGATTTCTGAAACTTATTGTTCGAAGCATGCTCCGCAGCAATCCAGCCATTCCTCGCAGGTTATCTTGGCCTCAGGTTCCAGACTCCGAAATGACTTATATACAGAAGCATAAGAGGTCTTTCAACTATTCTATGACCATTCCATATGTTCTTATTGCCAACTACGTTGATGTTACTGATGAGGATGTCATAGAATACTGCATGGAGAATGAGTTTATGGAAACTGCACAGGATGAGCCTTCTCATGATATTCAAGTTGCTGCTGAACAAGAAGTTGAAGTTGAAGCAGCTGCTGATCAAGAACTTGGAACAATTCCTGAAACTGAAGTTCATATAGCTATTGATCAGGAGGTTGAAGTTTCTGCCGCACAAGAAGTTGAGGAAGCTGTTGCAACTCAACAAATTGGCTCTGTTATTGCTGATATTGGTACTGAAGCTACTGATGCTATTGCTTTTGATTTTGAAGATGAAGATGATCCTGCTGCTGATGCTGCTCTTTTTGGTGATAAAGATGGTGAAGATGCATTTGATGATTCTGATGATGATGATGATGACAGTGATCAACCAAGTCTTAAGGTTTATGAAAGGAAGGTTAGGTCACCGGAAGTGGTTATTCAAGAAGAAGAATTGTCTGCAGAAGATTCTGTTCCTATTAATGCAACAGTTGCCAATTTACATGTGGATGAGCTTGATCTAGCATTTCACAATGTTTCAACTCATCATCAAGCTCCAGTTACAACTGTTTCTTCGTCGTCTATCACACTAACTTCTTCTATCTCGACATCTTCAGTCGATGTTCATGATTCTACTGCAAAGTTTTCTACTTTGAATGAAATGATTCGGAAAATGAGCGATGAGTTTGATGCACATAAGAATGCGGAAATACAGAAGTTACGTACTCTCTTCAAGGGTAAGATGCCAGAAATTGACATATCTTCAATCCCTGAGGTAATTCCTTTCAGACGCCCATCTGGGGTTGTTTTTAGAGAGCCGTCTTCCGCTGTTCAATCATATGCTCCAGCGATCATGTGTATTCCTCTACCTCCGTTGCTTCCACAGTCAACTGGTGTTTCGTCATCTACCCGTGTTCCTGTTTCATCTTCTAGCACTCCAGTATCAGATCTTCCTATTTCAGAGCTGACAGGTCTACTATATGCGCGTCTACTGTCTATGTCACCGCCACAACATCAGGATCAAGATCTTCTTTCTTTGCTTCGGAACTTCCAACCTACGCCGCCTCCAGTTCCTTCTTCTGAATCTGACCGTATTACTGCTTTATCTGATGAGTTTCATGCATTCAGATCAGAAGTTCAATCAAGTTTTGCTGATCTTAAATCTTTTATGTCTCAAGTCTTCTCTGATTTATCTACCAGGCTTGATCTTCATGAACAAAGCTGCAGATCTGAGGCTGGCCCGTCTCTTAAGCGCCGACATGACCAAGATGATCCTGATCATCAAGGCCATGAGGGGGAGATGGCAAAGAGACCGAGAGTTGAAGGATCTTATGAAGTTAGAGAAGATATTCAAGAAGAAGTGGCTGCTGATAAAGGAAAGAGTGGTAAATCTGTTCAAGACTGCAACATTCAGGATTTAGTGAATCTTATGATTGAAAATGCTGATTTGTCTTCCTTGCACAATGAACTGAATATTTCTGAGAGTAATATTAACAATAATATGCAAATTGTTGTTTATATGGATCCAGATGTTTCTGCAAATATTCATGAAGTTGAAGAATCTGAAGCTGCAAATGACATGAGGACATTCTTTGCTAATTTCATAGAGATTAATTCTGATGATGATGAAGATGTCAGGTTTGAAAAGATATGTCAAGTCAAAGAAGTAGACTGTGATGACATCGTTATCATATTAGATACAGAAGATGACTCAGTGTTCATGGATACGAAAGACGAAGAAGAAGCAGATTTGTTATACAGTGATCTTCCTGCTCATGATGAGATTCCTGAATCAGCTAAAGCCACATCTACTCCTGTTGCTAGTTCAGCTCCGACTACCACTATTCCTTCAAGTTCATTTGAAGTTGGTCAATCGTCAAGAGCAGAAGCTGATGTTCCACCTTCTGATCCTGTGATTCCACCGTCTATTCTTGAAGAAGGACCAACTTTAACTAGGCAACAAAGACAAAGGAATTTTCAACGTAGATACATGGCTTCAAGGTTAAGAACAACTTTTCTAGAAGACACTCAGAGAAACATCTTTGTCTCTAGAAGAAGGCCGATTAACATCTATGCAATCCTTGGAGTAGAGAAAGAGTCAAATGCCTATCAATACGAGTACTTGATGTTCATTAAGTGCCCGCGCAAAAGGAATAATACCGTCTCTTCTCCACACTTGATTGTTCGAGTCTTCAGTGTCACAATCAACAAGTTTGTGAATATCTGGTATCCTTATTTTGTAGTTGAAAGAAGAGATTGTAGGCGGTATACCTTCTCAGAGGCAGACTTTTCTGATCTTTCTATTGATGATATTGAATTCTTATATGACCACTTCAGGAATCTGTATCATAGATCACAGGATGTTTCAACAACTTTGTTCGTCATTAAAAGATTCATTCGACGACAAATCCGATTCTTCGGGGTTTTTGATTTCCAGATGGCCGTCGAAAGTTTTCAACCGGTTGTCAATCTTCTTAGGCCCAACCGAAGCTTGTCGAACTTAGAATCTTATCCTCTTCTCACCATTGTTGAAGATCCATATGGAGTTGTGTACAAGAATGGCTCTAATGAAAAATGCTTTCTCAGGTTTGAAGAAATTGCTCACTTCTCCGATGGAACCTTAAAGGTGATCAAGCTTCAGTTGGAGCAACGTCTAAAAGAGGCTAAAAGAAGATTTCTGGAAACAAGAGCAAATGCATTTCATATTGATAATGACGAGATTCGACTTCTCCAAAATACTTTAGATTCAATTCAAGAGAGATTGAATCTCCGCTCAACTCTAAGACGACTGGAAGTTTTAGTTGGTTTGAATAGACTTCGTCAAAGAGAAGAGCTTCAGTGATTCTCCAAAGTCGCCTGATTGGTCTATGCTGTTTTTGAAGATTGTTTTTGAAGACCACGGCGCCAATGATTACTAAGGGGGAGATTGTTAAGTCTAATTTTGTAGTAATCATTGTATTTATTTTCTAGCCTATACTGTGCTTAATGTTCATATCTGTATTGTAAAGGCTAGGGGTATTTAAGTCCCCTTAGAGCCTTTGTTTTGTAACTTTTGGACTCTCATTTGAATACATCAGTTTACTTTGCGCTTCCATCTTTCTCTCTCTACTTACTCTCTCTAAAGATTTAGAGATTATTTGACTCTCAACTATGATCAATCTACATTGAATTCGCTCCCTCATGAGCATAAATGGACCAAAGAGCACCCGATAAGCCAAATAATTGGAGATATATCAAAACCGGTGCAAACTAGGTCTGCAACAATAAATATGTATATGCATGATTCCTTTTTGAGTAAGATAGAGCCAACTCGAGTATCAGAGGCTCTCGCCGACTCAGATTGGGTTACTGCTATGCAAGAGGAGCTAAACTAGTTTGAAGCCTTGAAAGTTTGGCGACTTGTACCAAAACCTGAAGGTAAATCCATCATTGGTACAAAATGGGTATTCAAAAACAAGAAGGATGAAGATGGTATTGTCATTCGAAACAAAGAAAGACTTGTTGCCAAAGGTTACCGGCAAGAGGAAGGCATAGATTACGACGAGACTTACACTCCAGTGGCACGTATAGAAGCAATCCACATGTTTCTAGCGTACGCTGCTCACAAAAACTTTACTGTCTATCAGATGGACGTGAAGACTGCCTTTCTGAATGGCATACTTAAGGAGGAAGTCTATGTCTCGCAACCAGAAGGCTTTGTAAATCCAGAGAAACCAGATCATGTCTACATCTTGGATAAAGCACTTTATGGCTTAAAACAAGCGCCTCAAGCCTGGTATTAGGTATTATCAAAATTCTTGGTCAAGTATGGCTTTACAAAAGGTAAAATTGATACCACTTTATTCATTAAAAAGGAAAAAGTCGATATCATTCTTATTCAAATATATGTTGATGATATAATATTTGGCTCTACGAATCCTAAATACTGTAAGAACTTTTCTAATCTAATGGTGTCAAGAATTCAAATGAGTATGATGGGAGAGATGAATTTCTTTCTCGGATTACAAGTAAAACAGTTTTCAACGGGGATTTTTATAAACCAAGCAAAGTACATTTTTGATATTCTTCGGAAATTCAAAATGGAAAATTGCAAACCAATTGGAACCCCAATGGCACCAGGTACTAAGATTAGCATTGATCCTTCGGGAAAAGCTGTTGATGTTAGGACTTATAGAGGAATGATAGGTTCTTTAATGTATCTTACTTCAAGTAGGCCAGATATTATGTTCTCTACATGTTTATGTTCTAGATATCAGGTCGATCCTAAAGAATATCAGATGTCTGCCGTAAAGCGCATATTTAGATATCTGAAGGGGACTGCAGATCTTGGTCTGTGGTATCCTAAAGATACTGGTTTTGAACTAACAGCTTACTCAGATGCAGATCATGCTGGGTGTATGTTAGACAGGAAGAGCACGTCAGGTCATATTCAATTCCTTGGAGACAAGCTCGTTAGCTGGGCGTCAAAGAAACAACTTTGTGTTTCCACCTCGACTGCTGAAGCAGAGTATGTAGCTGCTGCCAGTTGCTGCTCTCAGGTCTTGTGGATGAGGACACAACTTCGAGACTATGGGTTCAAGTTTGACAAAATACCGATCTATTGTGACTCAAAGAGTGCTATCGCAATATCAGCTAATCCTGTGCAGCATACTAAAACAAAGCACATTGATGTCAGGTATCATTTTATCAAAGATAATGTAGAAAAAAGGTACAATAGAACTTTACTTTGTAAAAACTGATTATCAACTTACAGATTTGTTTACCAAACCTTTAGATGAAAAGAGATTCAATTTTCTTATATCTAAGCTTGGTATGCTAAATCTCAAGACCTAATCAGTAATTACCTATTAAAGTTTCTTTTATTGTAATTTTTCATCATTTCTTTATCATTAATTCTGAAAGGATATCTGCACTTTAACATTTTTGTTCATGATCTCAGGGGGAGTGAGACAAGACTTTAAGTAGATCAACATTATTTTGAGGGGGAGTTTATAGAATTTTTGCATTTCTTAACTGTCAAATTTTTGTGATGCATGAATTTAGGGGGAGTATATGAGTACAACAAAAGGAGTAAGGATATGATTTCTGATTATTTCAGATCAAAACTCGTTCACTCAATGTTTTACTGCTTTATGTTGTTTACTTTTCAATAAATTTGTGAATAAAGTTTCTTTGACATGACTTTGAGACTTTTGCAGATTGAGAGAAGCTATCAAGATAATATCATTATGATTTTCCGCTTGACTTCATGAGATTTAAGACTAAACGACAAAGGTTAACTTTTCCTATCTTAATCTCATATATGGTTGAAAGAAGGACGACTTTCAATCATATAAAACATGTTCTTAAAAATGTTCAAACCACTTCTCGATTCTTAAATAGATTTCATAAATTGGAAGTGAGATTTTAAATGTTTTCATTTTTACTTGTGCTTAAACGATTAACAAACCGTGTGTTTCCAAAGATACTTACTTGCGTATTGTCTTTTCTATATACTTTCAAGTATTCACACACACCGGTTTGACTTATTGTTCAAATTGTTCTTATCATGTCTCAAATTTGAAACATATTTTTCGATGGTAAGACACCCCGCTTGAACTTCAATGAGTATTTGAGCGTGATTTCATTTCTGAACGTCATTTCAAGAATGTCTATATATTGTTTTGTATAGACAATATCAAATTTTTCTTGACCCAAGCTTTAATTGCTATATCATATCATTTCTGATCAATTTAATACAATGTCAGATTTTCAAACAAATCTCTTGCATTCATATCTATTCATTCAATTTACTTGTTTGAAATATCTTCCATGTTTTAAAATGCTCATATCTTCATGATTATATTCTGAGCATACATACATCTGACATTTGTGTGTGTGCTTTAACTGTTCAAGTTAAACCATATTGAGCAACATTATGCTTTAATAGGAAAATATGGGTTCTTTGTGCTAGGACTTAAATAAACTTCTATAGATTCACGATAACCAGTGTTTCCTACCCAAGAAGTTAATCCATAGTGATTGAGTGTGAGGAGTCAAAAATAAATGAGTGTGGGTTGTGTGACGAGGTAAAATGTAAATATGAGTTTGGTTAGATGTGCGCTCAATGATAAAAAGAAAGAGGGTGTGAGATCAGAGTAAAAGAATATCAAACTCTGCACCAACTACTTTCTGAGCCGGGCAACCACATTACTAATGCTTCACATTTCTTCGTGAACATTATTGAAATAGGCAACTAGCCCATGCCAACTCTTGATTATAACCCCACCAGCCACTCATTTTCTTCTTAAAAAGAAAATGTTTCATATTTTTCTGGGGACACAACATATAATTTATCTGGTTTTCATTTGGAAAATCTGGATATTGAAAAAGAAGGAAGTCTGCCCCACCTTCGCACTTCAATCATGCACATTGAGTCTGTGTTTATCTACTGTTGTCTCAGTGGTTTACACAATTTTGAGCCTTTATAAGCAATCATCAAGTGCTTAATTCTTTCTATCCCTTGTACGAGCACACAAGGAATTTGTTTTCTTGTCATAACGTTCATAGAAATTTCCTTTGTGGTGTTTCGATGATTGAATGGAAGCCCTGGGGGAGTGAACATAACAAAAGCTCCTTTCCTTTGTGTATCCGTTACACACAGTAACTTCGTGTTACTGACATGCTTTTTAACTGATTCATTTGTTGATTCAGGTGTTACTTTCATAATTTTTCTGGATTTGGAAAGATCTGGATGATTACCTTATTTTGGATCGATGGTGAATCAGAGGCTCAGTTCAAACGATCAGTGGTCAGAATTGATATAAACATTTCTTGGAGGAAGTTTTGATGATATCGATGCTCTATTCATCAAAAAGGGGGAGATGAATTAAGGAAATGTTTGAGTCAGAACTTTCAAAGTTAAAGAATTGTTTGAGATCAAAGGTTAATTGTGAAAGAAGGATGCAAAGTTCAAAGTTTTCTGAAGTTGTGCTGAATTTTCAGAAATTTTCTTTGATGGTTAGTTGCTAAAGCAAACAGAGCTGAAAATGGAGATAATTTCTTTCTGAAGTCTGAAAGAGATTTGGGAAGAATACAGTCAAAGGAAGGGCAGATTGCAATGTTTGTGCTTAAAGAAGAAAATTTGTTGCAAATGGAAGATTGTAAATGTGATGCCTAAAGAGAAGACTGAATTGCAAAATCTTTCAAAAATGATCTTGAATGCAAAGGGGGAGATTGTTAGAGCATAAATATGTTGGATACAAGATCATGAAGACCAGAGATCAAAGTACAAGAAGTTAAAAGCTGGAAAGTCAACTCTCAGTAAAAGTCAAAGTCATTTTATAATAAAGTCAAAGTCAATGTTTTGTTTTGTATTTGTTGCTTTGTATAAATAGTTTGTTTTTGTGTTTAATAGATATATGACTAGAAAGAGATTGTACGCATTCAGAGAGAGTTTTAGAGAGAGAAAGAGATTTGTAGAGAGAGAAAGTTGCAAATTGAATTGTAATCATTTGATTCTTGAATTGAATTGAAACAGGTAGTTTAACCATCTTGTTTGTGTTGATTGTTTGCTATTAGAAACTTGAATCAGGGACACACACGGGCTACTCCAAACCACGGATTTCGACCAAGTTTGTAAACAAACCAAACTTAGTCGTCGGAAGAACTTTTTTCATCATATCAGCCGGATTAACGTGAGTGGAAACCTTCCTCACTTTGAAGTCACCCTTAGCAATGACCTCTCTAATGAAATGATAACACTCATCTATATGCTTCGTGTGCTCGTGGAACATTTGATCATTCGTCAAAAATATGGCACTCTGATTATCGCAGAATATCGAGTCCACAGTAAGCTCATCACCGCTAAGACTATTGAACAAGCCTTTAAGCCATATCTCCTCTTTAAAACTCTCGGTAACGGCCACATATTCAGCCTCAGTTGTAGAAAGAGCAACCGTCGGTTTAAGAACGACTTTCCAACTGATGGCACATGACCCCATAGTAAACACATACCCGGTAAGAGAGCGTCAACCATCCATATCTCCACCATAATCAGAATCAACATACCCTTGAACATCATATCTTGAAGTCCCAAAACACAAGCAATAGTTTCTAGAACCCGATAGGTACCGGAGAACCCACTGAACCGCCTTCCAGTGCTCTTTACACGGATTAGCCATATAACGACTCACCATACTCACGGCATAGGCTAAGTCCGGTCTCGTACAGATTATCACGTACATCAATGACCCAACCGCACTAGAGTAAGGAACCCGAGACATATATTTTTTTTCTTCATCAGAAGCGGGGAATTGACATGCAGATAATTTGAAATGAGCAGCAATAGGAGTATTTACCGTTTTGGCACCATCCATGTTGAATCTTTTCAACACTTTCTCGATATAGCTCATTTGACTAAGAGTCAAAGTTCTCACCTCTCGGTCTCTTGAAATCTCCATGCCAAGAATCTTTCGAGCTTTGCCCAAATCCTTCATTTCAAACTCCGTATTTAATTGATCCTTGACCTCTTGGATGTCTTCCTTGTTCTTTGAAGCTATGAGCATATCGTCCACATATAACAATAGGTATACAAATGAACCATCTTCACATCTCCTTATATAAACACAACCGTCATATAAACAACGTGAGAAACCATGTTAAGTCATAAAAGTATCGAACCTTTTGTACCATTGCCTTGGCGATTGCTTCAATCCATATAAAGACTTCTTTAGCCGACAAACCAAATCCTCTAGACTAACACTCACAAAACCTTGAGGTTGATCCATATAGATGTCTTTCTCTAGCTTACCATGTAGAAATGCAGTTTTAACATCTAACTGCTCAAGCTCAAGATCATTCAATGCAACTATGCTCAACAATGCACGTATAGAAGAATGTTTGACTATAGGTGAGAAAATATCCGTGAAATCAATACCTGAAATCTGACTGAATCCCTTTGCCGCCTTGTATCTGGGAGGCTCTACATCCGGTATCCCTTCCTTCTTCTTGTAGATCCATTTACACTTTATCGCCTTTTTACCTTTGGGAAGAGGAACAAGCTCCCAAGTACCATTTTTATGTAGGGACTCCATCTTATTATGCATTGCCACAATCTACTTTTCTGAATCTTCAGAATAAACCGCTTCCATATACGTAGACGGATCCTCAACTGGCTCCATCTCGAAGGCAACACTAAACGCACAAGCTACCACCTCAACTTCAGCAAACCGTGCAGAACGGACTATCTGTCTTCGACCTCGATCCCTGGCAATGCAAGGCTGTGGTTCAGGTGGTGGCAAATTAAGAGCACCATCACCCTCACGATCAGACAACGAAGGCATATACGACTGTGAGACAATAGAATGCGTCGTCTTAGCACCAACTGGTAGCTCCCCACTCAAGATCCCTCAGAAGAACAAGGAACATCTACCTTCGGTTGATTAGAAACGGAAGGCTTGCACAACATCGAGCTTTCATCAAAAGTGACATCCCTACTCATGATTGTCTTTCGGATTTCCGGACACCATAACCTGAAACCTTTTACACCGACTTTGAAACCCAGAAAAACACATTTAATGGCTCTCGGCTCAAGTTTATCATTGTCCACTTTGGAATAAGCGGGACATCCGAATACCTTCAAGTCAGAATAATTAGCAGGATTGTCCGACCACACCTCAATAGGTGTCTTTTTGTCAAGGGCATATGAGGGAGATCTATTAATGATATAACAAGCTGTTGAAGCGGCTTTGGCCCAAAACGCTTTTGCCCAACTAGAGTTTGACAACATACACCGAACCTTTTCCATGATCGTTCGATTCATGCGTTCCGCCACACCATTTTGTTGGGGAGTGTGAACCATCGAATAATGTCTAATAATGCCTTGACTAGTACAAAAGGCATTAAACTCTGCCGGACAAAACTCTAGACCATTATCGGTCCAGAGATATTTGACATGTTTGTTAGTTTGATTTTCTATCATAGTCTTCCAATCACGGAAGGTAGCAAACACATCATTTTTATGTTTCAAGAAATAAGCCCATACCTTACGCGAGTAGTCATCGATAATCATCAACATGTAAACAGCACTGCTGCACCACCATGCGACGGGACTCTCGTCGGTCCCCATAGGTCCGAATGCACGTACTCGAGAATCGCCTTGGTTGTATGAGTTGAGCTTTAGAATGACACCTTCTTTTGCTTCCCATAAACATAGTGCTCACAGAATGGGATCTTCTCGATTGCTTGGCTACCCAAAAGCTTCCTTTTGCTCAACTCCATCATACCGGCTTCACTCATATGCCCGAGTCTCATGTGCCACAACTTTGTTTTATCAACATTAGAAAGAGTCGATGAAGCTACCTAAGCATCTCCCATGATGGTAGTGCCCGTCAGAACATACAAATCCACACTTTGCCTAGTGTCCTTCAAATAGACAAGATTACCTCTAACCGCTTTGATAACTCCACCTTCACCGACGAATTTGTAGCCTTTGATGTCAAGACTACTAAGTGAAATCAGGTTCCTTTTTAGCTTGGGTACATGTTTAACATTACCCAAAGTCCGGATGACCCCATCGTACATCTTGATTCGAACATTACCTTGACCCACTATCTTGCACAAAGCACCATTCCCAACCCGAACCGAACCCGAGCAAGGCTCATAAGTGGAAAACTAGTCACGGTTTGGGCACATGTGGTAGGTACATCCCGAGTCAAGAATCCACTTGGGTGGTGAAGCATTCACATCATCCGTCACAACCATCAAATCACCCGTATCATCTTCGGCTACATCCACGTGAGATTGGCTAGAAGACCCTTTTTCTTTGTCTTTGTTTTTGTTCTGTAGCTTGTAGCACTCATCAATTACGTGACCCTTCTTCTTACAAAAGTTGCAAAATTTTCTCTTGACCTTAGATTTCGACCTTGATCTCTTCAAGCTCTTGAAATCTCTCCCCGACTATCTCCCTCTTATACTACGGCCTTCGGCCGCCTTAGTAACATTAGCAATCTGCTTCATCTTGTTCTTTGCATTCAAAGATGCATAGACCTCCTCCAACGACAACGAATCTCAGCTATAAATAATGGTATCCATGAAGTTAGCGAATGACGGTGGCAACAAACATAAGAGAATCAAACCCAAGTCTTCTTTATCGTACGACACATCCAAGTTCTTCAGGTCTTCAACAATCTCCTTTGAACGTTGAGATGTGTTCGGTAATGGAGCCACCCTCCTGTAATCGATGAGTATATAGTCTTTGTTTCATGTGGACTTTGTTGAGTAAACTCTTGGTCATCAACAAATTTTCTAACTCCGCCCACATTCCAGCCGTAGTAGTCTCGTCACACACATCTTGTAGAACATCGTTTGACAAGTGTAGGTGAATTTGAGATATTGCTCTCAAATCGTTATAATCCTTCAACTCCTCGTTCCACACTGCGGGCATCACATCACGGCCCTCGATACACCAATGTAAACCCATTTGTATCAACACGTCCCTCATCTTAATATTCCAAAGAGGAAATCGAGTAGTCTTATCAAGCAACGGAAAATCGATCTTCATGGTCGACATATCGAACAAAACCCAATTGAGAAATAAAAAAAAACCGAAGTCTATCGACAAAACCCGAGAGCTCTAATACCACTTGTTGCAAATTTCGATCACACCACACTTGATCGAACCCACAAAATGAGACCGAACCAAGTAGAAACTTAATCGAAATCAACCCAAGATCCAAAATAAACTAAAACGAGTTTGTAATGCGGAAACGATAAACTCGAATCTCTCAACAGAATAATAATCAACCACAAAATAATAATCGAAAATTTGACGGAAATAAAATAAAGGAGAGAACGACACCGGATTTACGTGAAAAACCCAAAACGGAAAAAACCACGGGCGGAGGAGACCACCGAGAAGTCCACTATAATGGACGATGTTACAATGCTTTAGAAACGGAGAAATGGATGAAGATAAATTACAGATTTATTGCTAATCTAGATGATGTTATTTTGTTGGGAGAGAAAGTCACGTATCTTCAATTTTGGAGATGTTCAAAATCATAGAAGAAAAATATGGAACTGCATACACTACACCAAATATCACTTAGGCAACAAATGAAAAATGTTGCTTAAGAGGGGTTTATATGTTGCCTAAGGCTTAGGCAACATGCCTATGTTGTCTAAGCAATGTTGCATAAGAACTTAGGCAACATAGGCAAACATCATATGTTGCCTAAGCAGACTCCTTAAGCAACACACAACAGGTTATGTTGCCTATGAAAAAAACATATGTTGCACCAAACAAACACTAAGACAACATTAGATTTATGCATGTGTTGCCTAAGGTATCAACTTAGACAACATACTATATTTGCATATGTTGCCTTACACATTTTTTTTTTAAAAAAATCAAATTTTCTTATTAATTAGAATTTTATCAAATAACAAATAATATTACAAATTACATACGTTCAAAAAAACTAATATACTACTTCAAATGACCAAATACAAGCTCTTCAATTGTCATACCATCATAACAAGCTCGTTGGTTTGAATCACAAAAACAACCAACTTTCTTTTTGAACTAGTCCCTTCATATCTCCACTCTTTCTGAAAACAAAAAACCTAATGTCAGACGCCGTTTTGATGCATCACAAAATCATATCAGAAATCACGAAATCTAAGAACAAGAGGGAATATGTTTGCTACAACAGCTTTAACATTAACAAAAAAATTCATTGTTAGGACAGGACAACATCGATATAATGCTCAAGACTATGCTCTCTACCTGCAAGTATTGCGTTTTCAATCAACAAATAGAAAAACTTCAAACACATAAAACAGAAAACGGCCAAACAAAAATAATATGTTTTGAATCAACAAATAGAAAAACTTGAACTTCAGGTAAATAATGTGCTTACCATTTGAACAAGGAGAATGTTTCTTCTTCCTTGCCTTTGCTTTGTCCGAGATCACCTTCTTTCTGTCTCATCCTAAATGATACAAATTATGGAATATGATAATGATTTAAAAACCCAGTTATATACCTTCTCCCTCTTAAGTTAAATATAACAATAAATTATATCTTATCAAACTAAATAATATTGGTTTACTAGACCAGAAAATAAGAAAGATATAAACATTTATATATATATATATATATATATATATAGCAATGGTGCAATTATATATACCTGAAGATGGCTAGCAATATTATGGCGAGTGAGACAACCAATACCCATAATCTCAAGAATTCTTGAAGGGACTGCCTTATCCACCCCCAGCTGTTCCACTGCTTGCACGAATCTCCGATGTAGCTCCGGCGTCCAGTCTACCTGCACCATCCATATATATACACATATATATTATTTGTATGTTGCTAGTTTAAGATACTGTTTGTTTCATCATATCTCTCGGATAAAGTTTTAGGCTTCTGGTAAATGAATTAATACGACAGTTAAACAAGTGGATCAAATCATACAAACAGAATCAAACAACACCGAATGCTGCAATCTTTCTTATTTTCTGGTCTAGTAAACTGAATATGATAATGATTTAAAAACCCAAGAGGGAGAAGGTATATATACCAAGGGTGAAATCGAATCGAACCTGCAGAACCAAATCGAATCGAACCGAACCTGCAGAAACGTCGCTGTTGGTGGTGGCTGGTATTCTTTTCTACTCGAAGAAAATTTTGCTTTCTATCAACACCAATGATTAACATAAGTTCAATTTATTGATTACAGGAAGAGCTAATAAGAGCAAAATCAGAAGCTAGTTACTCTATTGGCTCTAACACAAACTACAGAGGTGGTAGCGTACGCCAAAGCTTGAATCAACTTAGAGTAAGCCTTAATCGTTCACTGATCCTCCCACAAATAGACAACAATGATGTGAAATCGAACCTGCACAGCGGCGACGTGGTGGGCAGGGCGCTCGACGGCGACATGGTGGGCAGGGCGCTTGACAGCGGCTTGGTGGGGAGGGCTCTCGACAGCAGTGTGGTGGGGAACGAGGATGATTTCTTGTTGGTGGCTGGTGGTGGCGCCTGTGCAGATGGTGGTGGGTTGTGGCTGATCGATTTCTCTACTAGAAAAGGAAGCGATTCGTTTTTTAACCTAATTTTTGGGGATGGGGGGAAAGAAGGCAAAATAGAAAAAAAGGGGGGAGGGGAGGGGAGGGACGGTGGGCGGGACTTTTCATTTGGGAATTTTTTATTTTTTGTGTAAAACTTTGATTTGTTTTTTTTAATTTAAAACAAATAACTTTTTAGATAATAAATAATATTTTGTTCAAAAAAACAAATGTTGATAGGGCTGGGTTTCGGTGAGAAATTGAGTTAACGAGAAGCGCGAGAAATGGTTATCAACCGTAGACGCATATTAGGATGAGATGCACCAGAGAACCCTTTAAAGCCCAATAGAACCCTTTAAAGTTCGATAGATTCATTAAGACCCAATGAAACCTTTTAAATCCCGATAGATCCATTAAGGCCCAATGAAACCCTTTAAAACCCAATAGAACCCTTAAAAGTCCGATAGATCCATTAAGACCCAAGGAAACCCTTTAAAGCCCGAAAGATCAGTTAAGGCCCAATGAAAACCTTTAAAGGCCAATAGAACCGATTAAAGCCCAATAGATCCTTTAAAGTCCGATAGATCCATTAAAACTCAATGAAACCATTTAAAGCACAACAAAACACTTTAAAGCCTGATAAAACCAATTAAGATCCATTATAGTCCAATAAGACACTTTATGACTTATTAAGGTACAAACACACACACACACTAAGAACCATTAGAGCCTAGTAAGAACCAATATAGACCTAATGAAACCCTTTAAAATCTGATAGATCCGTTAAGGCCCAATGAAACCTTAAAGGCCAATAGAACCGCTTAAAGTTCATATAATTAATTAAACCTTAATAGATCAATTAAGACCCAATGAAACCCTTTAAATACTGATAGATCCATTAAGGCCCAATTAAACTCTTTAAAGCCCCAATATAACCCTTTAAAGTTCGATAGATCCATTAAGACCCAATAACACCCTTTTAAACCCAATAGAACCATTTAAAGTCTGATATATCTATTTAAGACCCAATGAAACCCTTTAAAGGTCAATAGAACCAATTAAAGTCTAGTAGAATTAATTAAAGCAACCACTTGGGTTGTGGCGCACTAGTAAAGCCGTTGGGGATGTAGTGGAAAATATCATCTAACCAGGGTTAAAATCCAGGCTGCTGCCAAAGCCCTTATGGCCATGGAGGTTCACATGCGATGACTCCAGGCCATTCGTGGTCTCTCGGGGATTAGTCGGTGCGCGTAAGCTAACCCGGGATTATTAAGGTACAATAACAACACACACACGCATACATGTATACATTAACATGTACACATGCATACAACACATATATACATCATATGCGATTACCAAACAACACACAATATCTATACATTAAGACCCAATGAAACCTTTTAAAATCCAATAGAAACCTTTAAATTTCGATTGGTCCATTAAGACCCAATGAAAACCTTTAAAGGCCAATATAACCGATTAAACCTTTCATGACGTATTATAGCGTAATAATATCAAAGCTTAGTAAGAACCAATATATACCAACAAAACATTTCATGACTTATTGAGGCCCAATAACACTGATAGTGACTTAATACGTGTTTGTCTGCAAATATGTACTACATATATGCATGTAATGTGTATTGGGAAATGGATCCTTTAAAGCCCAATCGATCCATGTGGATCCGTTAAAAGCCTAACCGATCCGTTAAAGCCCAAATGAATTCAGTAAAACCGAAATGGAACCATTAAAGCCCACGTGGATCCATTAAAGCCTAAATGGATCCATTAAAGCCCAACCGATACATTAAAGCCCAATTGATCCGTTAAAGCCCAAGTGGATGCATTGAAATCCAACCGATTCATTAAAGTCCAACTGGATCCATTAAATCCTAATTGGGTTCATTAAAGCCCAAGTGGATCCATTAAAGCCTAAATGGATCCATTAAATCCAACTGATACATTAAAGCCCAAGTTGATGTTGAATATTTTTGAAGACTTGAAGGTTAGATTTGTACGATTTTATTCGGCGTGGTCTCGTAGACAGATCTGAACTATGACTAAGATAGAAGAACTTGAGAATTGATAGAAAAGACGAGCCGCTAAAAGTTTAAAATCATAAAAAAAGAAGAAGTAAAAACGTACAAGTTTTAGTCAGGTTGGTCGGGTTACTTTGGGCCTAACTCGTTTCCAACCCAATAGATGCGGTTTGATTTAAAAAAAAACATTATACAAGTTATTGCATTTTCAATTACCTATATTTATTTATATTTTTGACCTTAGGCAACATAGAAACAAGAAAATAAACCCTAAACCCTAAATAACTTTCATTGATTTTAAAAAAAGATTATACAAGTTATTAAATTTTCGACTACCTATATTTATTTATATTTTTGACCTTAGGCAACATAGAAACAAGAAAAATATGTTGCCTAAGATAACTTTCATTGATTTTAAAAAAACTTTATACAAGTTATTAAATTTTCGACTACATATATTTAGTTATATTTTTGACCTTAGGCAACATGGAAACAAGAAAATATGTTGCATAAGATAACTTTCATTGATTTAAAAAAAAAACATTATACAAGTTATTACATTTTCAACTACCTATATTTATTTATATTTTTGACCTTAGACAACATAGAAACAAGAAAATATGTTGTCTAAGATAACTTTCATTGATTTAAAAAAACATTATACAAGTTATTAAATTTTCGATTACATATATTTATTTATATTTTTGACCTTACGCAACATAGAAACAAGAAAATATGTTGCCTAAGATAACTTTCATTTATTAAAAAAAAAACATTATAAAACTAAGGCAACATAAGGGAAAATGTTGCTTAAGATAGTTGAGGCAACATATAATTATTCATATGTTGCATAAGGTCTGACTTAGGCAACATATAATTACATGTTGCCTAAGAGAAAACTTAGGCAACATATATTAGCCTTTGTTGCCTAAGCTGCTCTTAAGCAACATAGCCAATTAGCATATGTTGTCTAAGACAACATTTGGTGTAGTGATATGTAACCGTCCACTTCTAATGGGTCGTGACTTTTCAAGTGGGTTTTGAAGCATCAAAGTCACCCGACCAAAAAAATCTTCATAAGAACCATAGTGCCCAACGTGAGAATGAAGTTAGTTTAGACACTACAAAGCCACAGTGAAGTCGCCTTGCACACTGTACAAAACCTCCATTGAAGCCTCATTTGTTGACTTTCAAATCTCATTTCTTGCCTTTCTCTTTTTCCTTCAAAGCTGACTATGAAATCCATTTTGATTTCATACATGAATTCCATTTGCATGCATAATATATATTTTGGAGTAAAATACATTTACAAAGGGAAATATGGTGGTCCACATATGAAGAGACTAGTTGATGAACAAGACTTATTATATAATTATTGTTGCTGATATGCCCTTAAACCGAGCTATTTAGATTATCCTAAGCAAAAGTATCAGCCATTTCAGTTATAACCTTTTACGAGTAAACGTGGGCTAAAAGACAAAGTTCATTCTTCTTGTGCATGGTTAACCCTGGGATAACCTCAAAGTCTATATCTTCCTTCTTCATACCATCTGGCAATCCCCAGTCAAACAAGAAAACAAGATTAGCAAGCAAAAGCTCCACCGAGATAATTCCCATTGAGATTCCGGGACAGATTCTTCGACCAGCCCCGAATGGGATCAACTTGAAATCACTCCCTCTAAAGTCAACATCACTACCCAAAAACCTCTCTGGAAAGAACTCTTCTGGGTTCTCCCAAGATTCAGGGTCTCTTCCGATGGCCAATGCGTTCACGTAAACTAGGGTTTTCTTTTTGATTTGGTAGCCATGTAAAATGGCATCTTTCTTTGTTTCTCGAGGTAGTAGAAGAGGAGCTGGAGGGTATAACCTCATGATCTCTTTTACCACTGCCTTCAGATAGGTGAGTTTTGGAAGATCATCTTCATCTATTTGATCTTTCTTTCCAACCACAATCCTCACTTCTTCTTGCGCTTTCTTCATCACTTTCGGGTTCTTCATTAGTGCTGTCATTGCCCAAACCACTGTAGCCGCACTAGCATCTGTTCCGCCTATCAATACATCCTAAAAGAAGAACAAAGGAAAAAATTAGATATGTAACTATATATCGGTTTCCTAAGTCCCTAGTCTAAGACAAAATATTGTAGTAAACAAATAAATAGATAACTTTTAAAGGCGTGGAACTTTTCAAAATGGGAATTTGTAATTTCATAGGGTATCGCCAAACTCAAAGTCTAATGAGGGAAGGAGTAGAAATCAGGTAAATATACACTCTTACTTTGCCAAAACAGAGAGCATATAATGATTACCGCTAGCATGGCTTTTATGTGATCGGAAGTGAGCTCAAAGGGACTCAAGGCTTGATCTTTCTTGAGTTGAATTAAAATGTCAATGAAATCCTGGTCTTCCTCACGAGGCTTGGAGTTTTGAGAGTTGAGGTGTTCATTAATTTGTTCTTGGTAAAACGAATCTAAATCTTGGAAGCACTTCTCCAACCGATCCATCTTCCCCATTAGCTTATCAATCAAACCCACAAAAGGCAAACCAGGCCAAAAGTCTGAAACAAAAATGGTTGTAATCATCGCCTGAAGTTCGCCAATGAGCCGAAGAATCCTCTTCCTCTCAAGTGCATCTTCGTACCTCTTGCCAAAACCAACTCTCATTGTGATAGTATTCATCACGCTCATGGTGATTTCACTCAAGTTTACATGCTTAGATGAAAGTTCTAGCCCATGTATCTTTTTCATGGAGCGTGAGACTTCATCTTCACGAATATACCTAGAAGATTGTACTCTTTTTGCGCTTAACAGATGAATTGTAATAATCTTTCTCATCTCTCTCCAATACTCGTTGTAGGGCGCAAAACCCACGTCGAGGCCATTGTAAGATAACTTTCGTTGGGCAAGAAATGATGGCCTACTACAAAAGATAATATCTTGCGTTCTCAAGACTTCTTTTGCTAGGCTCGTTGAAGAAATAACGATAGCTGGGATGAAACCGAAGTTGAGAAATACGACTGGACCATAAGATTTGGAGAGTTCCCATAGGGAAGTATGGAGGCTTAAGTGATGGATCTGGTGCAAGTTTCCAATGAAGGGTAGTCTGATAGGGCCTGGAGGGCTGAATCTTGATTTGTATTTGATGATTTTGGGAACAAGGTATAGGAGAGACAGGAGGGGAAGAGAAATAAGAATAAATTGAAGGAGGAGGTCCATTCTTGAGACATAAATCCGTATTAGTTTTGATTATATAGACTATATGGATTCATGACAAGAACATATATATATATATATATATATATATATATATACAATATTGATTCACGATAACCGCCCACACATTAAAAATAGAAGAACATGTCTTTCTTTACTCTTTTTGTTTGTCTCATTTGTAGTGTTCTTATTTTTATGCTAAATATAAAACTGATTGGAGATTGATGAATTAAAATATGATAAAAGTATAAATTGAATATTGAACAAAAGAAAATGACAAATGCAAGTTTTTTTAAATTTTATAAGTTTAATAACTTTGTCAAATTAATTATCATAAGGTATCGATTTGGAACAAAAAAAAAAGCATAAAATTGTCGTAGAAAACATTAGTATGTGAATCGTTATCGACAATATTATATATAAAAGCTGGTTCTTTTGTTAACCCAATAATTGATGTTAACTCTGTGAACAAATCTTAGCTCCTAATCCTTGAAATCTATGGATTAAATTAATCATAGCATATTTATAGTAAATGAAAAACTGAACAGAAATAAACATTAGTACATTCTTTGAGGGGTATTTGTGGCAAAAATCATGGCATATGAACACGTCAAGCTTTCATGTCTACAACTCAATTCATCCGATTACTACAGGGATGAACCCAACAATCTTATTGAACACCTATGAACACCATATGGTTATTAACAAAATCTTATGAACGCCTTTTGATTATGAACACATTCTTATTAACACCTTATGAACGCGTATGAGCACTTATGAAGACCACATGGTTATGAACACCTATGAACATCATTTATTAATGCAATTCAGATTATTACAGTTAACAAATTAATTGTGTTTTGGGAACATTTCACATATGAACCTGCAATATGTTCACTTTGATTAACAACTGTTCACGTTAAAATTAACATAATTATTTAAGAATCTTGAAATATGATATAATTATGATCCCTAAAAACATGAAAATAATAATTTGTAACATTTCATTAAATACCATAAAAGTAACTTACACACAAAAATTTGTAACATCTCATTAAATACCGTAAAAGTAACTTACACACAAAAAAATTACCTATTTACTCTTCATCGTCAATCATTTGAAGTAACCTCTACTAAAAAATGAATCTTATTGGTCTAATAAGTTCACAAAATTAACACAATATTCTTGGTTAGCAAAATATCCTACATCTCTCTCTCTCTCTTTCTCTCTCCCCCCCCCCCCTCTCTCTCTCTCTATATATATATATACATATATATTGGTGCGGGTTCAAACGAGAACATTAACTATCTAAGAAAATACGAGAACGACTGTTAATTTATTAAATCATACATGATTCACGTACAAAATCATATATGATTCACGACACTTTGCCGCATGACTTAAGTCACGTACGGCAAAAGTCGCACGCGTCTATTTTTTATTGTTAATGTAAAATCATATATGATTTTGCACATGATTTGTTGTTCTCGTGTTTTCTTAAATAGTTAACATTTTCGTTTGATTCTCTCTCTCTCTCTCTCTCTCTCTCTCTATATATATATATATATATATATATTTATAGAGAGGGAGAGAGATGAAGGATCATGCGAGAAGTTAAACATTTTACGAGAAGACGAGAAATGTGATATCATATATGATTATACGACATATGGGTGTGTTTAACGTCTATGCATTGCCATTGTAAAACGTGTTTAATCATATATGATCAAACTTGTGTATCGTATATGATATCATATTTCTCGTATTCTCGCAAAATGTTTAGTTTGAAACCTGTCCCTATATATATATATATATATATATATATAGGAAAGTTCTAGTGAAAACTACATTTTCAATGTAAACCAAGGGACAAATCTTGACCATCCATCTTTATTTGATCCAACAACCCGCATTAAATAGACTTTTATTTAAAATTATTAATTAAAGTGATTAAGAGTAAAAATGAAAGGTCGTTTCAATCATGCCTACCTTATTTGACTTTTAGTTTTTATTTCTAATTAAAAACTATTACACCTTAATTACTAAAACTAAATTATCTTAAAAATTACTTATATTTTAATCAAACAAGTTACATAAAAAAACGAGAGTTTCATTCTATTCGATATGACATCCTATCTTGATATAGTTTTTTTTTCTTTTCGTTTTAGCCGTTTGTTACGTGAACTGTTATATGTGTTATATTCATTATAAATATTTATATAAGTTCAAGTGTGTACACCAGCTCGACACTGTAAGTCCTTAATTCGACATCACCTTCTTCAACGTCGTAAGGCACCGTGTTCTTCATCACCGTAATCCAACACCCATCGACACTGATCGAGAACCTATCGTGACGATCGAGAACCCATCGAGACCGATCAACAACCAATCGAGAAAGGTCGATAATCTATCATTGACTTGGTGTGTTTTTATGTGTGTTAAACCATAACGTATCGCCGTCATTTTCCCTAGAGAACCTGTAGATTAATTTATTATTTGTTCGTGTGTGTAAAACCATAGCTTACCATTTTCAGCTTTTACCGAGACAGATCAGGACCGATCAAGACCAATCAATAACACATTGAGATTGATCGAGAATCCGTCGGGACCGATTGACACCAATCAAACTAATCGGGAACCCATCGAGACCAATCAAGACTAACCAAGAACCCATCCATTGACTTGGTGTGTGCTTGTGTATTAAAATCATAACCTAACACTTTCATTTTTATCGAGACTGGTTGAAAACCTATTGATTAATGTATTGTGTGTTTGTTTGTGTAAAACCATAACCTACCACTTCTAACTTTTATCAAGATGGATCGGGAAATCTATCGAGATGAATCGAGAACTAATCGAGATCAATCGAGAACCCAATAAAGAAAAAGAAAGAAAAACTAGAGTATGTAGAGTTAAAACTATAATATATTCACGATGAATAATAAATATATATATATATATATATATATATGATGAATATTATGGTGAAAATTAATATTTATGATAAATATCATACTAATATAAATACTAGAGTTATTGTATATATGTGATCATACATAAATATTCATGATGAATGTTATAGTGAAAATGTATATTCATGATGAATGTCATAGTGAAAATATATATTAATGACGAACATCATAATCATAATGATGTATGAATGTTAAAAAGGTGTATAAATGTGACCATATATAAATATTCCTGATGAATGTTATGGTAAATATATATATATTAATGATAAATATCATATTGATGTAAGAATATTGAAGAGTTATTGTATATATACATGTGAACATATATATATATATATATATATATATATATATATATTCATGATGAATGTTACAAAGACAATGTATATTCATGATGAATGCTACAATGAAAATGTATATTAATGATGAATGTCATATTGATGTATGAATACTGAAGATTTGTTGAATACATGTGAAAATACATAACTACTCATGATGAATGTTATACTAAGTTATATATTTATGATGAATCTCATACTAATATATTGCTATTAAAGAGTTGTTGTAAACATATGGACGTAGATAAATACTCATCATGAATATTACACCGATATATCATTTCACGTAAAAATATGTAAAAAACTATATCGAGATGGATGTCAAATCGAAGATGATGAAATGCTCGGTTTTTTGGTGTAGTTTGTTTGATTAAAATATTAGATATTTTTAAGATAATTTAGAAAATTAAAGGGGTAAAAGTTTTTTTTTAATAAAAAAGAAAATAAAATTTCAAATAAGGCGGACATTTATTCAAACTTCCATTTTTGTCCCTAATCACTTCTTAATTAATCATTTTATGTTTTAACCATTGATTAGTTTTCTAAATTTTGATCAATGACCAAGATTGGTCTTCACATTTACAATGAAAATGCAGTTTTCATTTGAACCTACTCCTATATATATATATATATATATATATATATATATATATATATATATGTGATGATAATCAAATGAGAACCACAAAAAAGTTACAAACCCGTTAGAACGGATATAAAAATATTTTTTACATGATTTTTTTTTCATCAAAAGCTATAATTTAAGATAATCAAATGAGAACCACAAAAAAGTTACAAACCCGTTAGAACGGATATAAAAATATTTTTTACATTATTTTTTTTCTTCAAAAGCTATAATTTATGATATTATTTCACATATGTTTGTGTTCACATGGTGAAAAAATTATATGTGAATTTAATTTTGGTTCACATAATGAATCGAAAAATAGAAGTAAAAAATATTCACATGGTAAACAAATACATGTGAACCAAATATACGTCAATGATATCTTAAATATAGCATTTGATGAAAAAAACCTTGTAAAAAATTATTTTTAAATCGGTTGTCACGGATTTGTAACCATTTTGTAGTTCTCATTTGCTTTAGCCCCTAATCCCTATATTTGTCAAGTAATTTAATTAAGTGAAGATGTTGTAATGTCACTAGGCATGGTAATTGTACCGGCCCGTCGGGAACCCGGTTCACCCGCCTCGATCGGGGCCGAGGATTCCCCATAAATCGGGTACCGAGGTCGGGGATCTAAGATTGTCTAAAACCGAGGCCGGGCGGAGCCGAATAATGTATTCTCAACCCGCCTTGTCCCCGTATATTTTTAATATATATATATATATATATATATATATATATATATATATATATTTCTAATATTTTTTGTTATAATTTCCATAATCCTACTTTTTTAAATATTACATTTTATACATTTTTTTCTTAATCTATCTACCGCAAGTATTATTTATAAAAAACTTGATTTCAATTGGAAAATATTTTAAAAAAAAACTTGATTTAATTTTTGAAAATTGCTGCATCGAGGATGGGCTGGGGATCGACCGTGGATAGGCTCATGAAAAAGTAGGGACGAGATTTGATTCCCCGTACACACCAAGGACCGGAGACAAGGACGAGGGGGATGGTGTTCCCCACCCTACCCGCGCCCCATTGGCATCCCTAAATGTCACACCCTTACTGATCACCCCACTACGGGACGAGACATGTTTAACGATTCTTATAACATTTAATACCATAAGTCGTTATAAATAATGAAAGTTTTTATGAAATGAAACTAATTTCAATAAAAGTTAATACCTTAGTTAGGCCTCTACATCAGTTAACATCCATTGGATGTAAGGTAAACCGCACCGAATCATTCAATGGATGTTGGATTTTGCCACCGATCCAATTCAACTAACATTGGACAACCGGTCCAATCCGATCCAATGGGTGATTGGATCGGTTCGATCCAATTGCATATTTTTATTAAATATTCGTTGGATCGGATTGTATCCATCCAACGTGTTAATTCAAAAAAAATTCCCAACAATGAAACAAATTGATTAATCACTTTTAACCTATGTTAAAACCAACACAACTGAGGCTAAAAGTTCAAAAACTAATAGAAAACAAATTCCGAATTTCACAATACAAAACAAATTGAAAACAAATTAATTGGATGATAATTGGATGGATATCTGGATGGTTAATTAGATGAGTAATTGGATGTTGGTCGGGTGGATTGGGTCGGTTTGGTGGGTTCTAGACTGTTATCCAAAAACCGACCGATCCAAATTGGATGTTAAAATTTTCAATCCGATCCGATGTAATTACAATTGAATATCCGATTATGGTCAATCGGTTTTAATTGGATCGGTCGTTTTTTTTTGCATACCCCTAGACTCTTAGTACCGAATATTAGTTCATCCTATACTGAAATAAGACAAGAAATGGAAACTATTGAAATCACAAAGCTTTGTCAAGTATGTAGCTAGACGAACTTATGACAATGGCCATGGCCACGCGAACTTACGATAATGGTCATGGTCAAACGAACTTATGATAATGGTCCTGACTAGACGAATTGAGGATGATTAGATATATTACTTTAGTGTGCATTCGGACATTATTAGTTTACTACATTAAATATTTTGTATATTTAACTTAAATAATATCCAAATATTGGTTATCACTAATATTTTTTTTAAATCGATGATTTACAATATAAAATTATTGGCAAATTATTAGCTAATTGGTTAAGTTTGGTCATTGGGGATTGTGTGAGTATGGAGCAATCTGCTTTTATTAAAGGGAGGCAAATTTTGGATGGTCCGCTAATTTTGGATGAGGTGATGGAATGGTACAAGAATAGAAAAAAAAAGCTTCTGGTTTTCAAAGTGGACTTTGAAAACGCTTATGACTCACTTTCATGGGATTTTCTTGACTTAATTCTTGAAAAGATGGGGTTTGGGAGTAAATATGGAGAGGTTGGATTACAAGGTGTCTCGAAAACTCTACGACCTCGGTGTTAGTCAATGGGTCTCTAACAAGGGACCTCGAGATTTTTCGTGGTCTTCGTCAGGGAGATACTATATCTCCATTTCTATTTATTTTGGCTATGGAAGGTTTGCATGCGGTCATTCGAGGAGCGGAAGAGAAACGAATTTTTTCTAGGGAAACAATTGGCAAAGGTAAATTATCATTATCTAATCTCTTTTATGCAAATGATGCATTTTTTGTAGGTGAATGGTCTCTATCTAATGCTAGAAATATAGCGCGTATTCTACGATGTTTCTATTTGATCTCCGGGCTTAAAATAAATATTCAAAAAAGTAAATTGTTCGGTGTTGGGGTTGATAATGTGGAACTCGAGAATATGGCTAGAGTGGTGGGATGTGGTGTTTCAAATGTGCCTTTCAATTACCCTTCCTGTTGGATGTAGTATGGCAAAACGTGATGGTTGGAAAGGGGTCGTCGACAAGTTTATTTCTAAACATTCTAATTGGAAAGTTCGAACTCTTTCGGTAGGGGGGGGGGCGAGTTACGCTCCTTAAATCATATTTAGGTAGCCTTCCTACTTATTATTTGTCCCTTTTTAAACTTCCAAGATCAGTTCAACAAGTTTTGGAGTCTTTGCGGAATCATTTTTTTGTTGGTGGGGAAATTGATGAAAAGAAAATGAGTTGGGTGAAATGGAAAAAGTGTTTGCCTTGTAAAAAAGACGGGGGCTTGGTATTGGAAGCTTGTTTGCTTTCAATAGAGCTCCCATTTTTAAATGGATTTGGAGGTTTCGGATGGGTGGGCTCATTGGAACGCGGTTACCCAATACGATGTCCAATTCTCCTTAGATTTGCATTGTGAAGGTGATTCAATAAATGGATAAAAATGGTATTCACCTCTTGTCTTTATGTAAGAAAAAAATAGGTGATGAGAAATCTACTATCTTTTGGGATTAGGTTTGGTTGGGAGATTCCTCTCTTAAAGTGCAATTTTTGAGGGTATATGTGCTTGATCGACACCAATCAGCATTGGTGCAAGATCGTTTGGTCCTGGGGGATTGGGGCCAGTGTTGTGTAGAAAGCCAAGAGGGGGCGTGGAGGAGTCGCAAATGTCAGCTTTATGGGAGTTTCTAGCTACGGTCAGTATTTCTAACCAGAGAGATAGATGGATTTGGTCTCTTGAAGGTTTGGGTGAGTTTTTGGTGGCTTCTGCTCGTAGTTTCATTGATTCTAAAATTTTGGTGGTAGATTCTTCTCCTACTAGATGGAATCAATTTGTTCCTATCAAAATTAATGTCTTTGCTTGGCGGTTGAGTTTGAACAAAATTCAAACTCGAGATAACCTTGATAAAAGAGGAATTGATGTGCATTCCCTCTTATGTCTGAGTTGCGATTTGGAGACTGAGTCTGTGTGTCATTTGTTTTCCTCTTGTCAAATGGCTTGGGATGTTTGGAAGCAAATTGGTCGACGGTGAAGTTTGGATATTTCAGAGTTTAGGTCTAATTCGGAGTGGATTGATAGGTTATTATCTTTGCATTTGAAGAAAATGGAGTCGGCTTGTTTTGAGGATGTTGTAACGGCTTTATGGACTATTTGGTCTTTTCGGAATGAGATTCTTTTAGGCTCCCTAAGCCTAAGAAAGCGACGTTATGGGATAACATTGTGTCTCATCCGTTCTTTTGGGTTACAAATAGGAGTAGAAAGTGTAACATTAATTAGGTGGGTTGGTTACAACCCTCTTCTTGTTATCTCTTACATGTAATTTGTTTTCTCTAGCTTCTTGTTAGTTTTTTATAATATCTCCGCCGTTCAAAAAAAAACAATAAAACACATGTATTTACTAATTAAATATAAATATCATATATAAAACTATTGCAACAATACGTTGTCACAATAGGTATATAAAAAAAAAAAAACTAAAACTTAATTAAACCAAGGGTCGATAATTCGTCGCAGAGACAAAAAAATAAATAAAAAAACAGAAATACTTTTATCTATAAGGATGACAAGTAGTCACAAAATCATATTTCACGCTGTTAGACTTAACAAAGATGATGCAGCTCACAGCTCCAACATTCAGGTGAAATTATTTCTTGTTAACTATAAAATAAATTTGACAGAGGTAAGGACTAAATGACGCATGAATTATGATTACTGGTTCGAGTTTTCAACTTCAGAATCGAAACGTCTCACACCGCGTTGCTTGAATACACTTCTAATTTATAATAATATATCTTTCATAAGTTATACAATATTTATATAAGACAAATGTAACAAATAAATTCACACCATCTGACTTCCTAGAAGGCAGGGGTGGACCTACCCTTCCCAAGGGGGTTCCTCTGCACACGTTCAAGTTCGTTTCGTAAGGGCGAAATTTTTTTCGGTACGTAAGGTGCACCCGCTCAACTATAGGAGGTGCGCCGTGATATATACGTTTTTGAAGGGTGAAAGGTGCACAAGTCCAAAAAAAAACCAAAATTTATTCTCGAAATCAACCAAAAAAACGAAAAAATCTCTTGAAATCAATAAAAAAAACCCCAAAAAATCACTTGAATCAACAAAAAAAAACCAAAAAAACCCATCGAATCAATACGGAATCTTAAAAAATGCATCGAAATCAACCAAAAACATAAAAAGTCCCCCAATATAGGAATTCGGCTAAAAACACATCGACAACAATTTTTTAAACTTTTCGTTTGTACACCCACTCACCTAAAATCCTGGGTCCACCACTGCTAGAAGGTCAAATGTCCACATACCGCTAGATCAAAAGCCACTTTTAATTGGTAATAATATATCTCTTGGGAGATACTTGTGGCGTAATTGTTTTAATACACCTATAAATGTGACATACTTGTTTACATTCACGCGGCAGGCAAAAAAATAAAAAATAAGAGCATCTCCAACCTTAACATCAAATAAAACACCAAAAATACCAAATTTGGTGGGTCCATCAACACAAAAAAAAATCAACTCCAACCATCCTCTAAAAAAACACTAAATTTATGGACCTCACATTAAAATAACATATTTTATTTACTATTATAATTTATTTTTAATAATCATAATTATAATTTATAAATACATATTATAATAATAAATAATCAGTAATTAATTTATTTTAAATGAAGACTTATTAAAATAAAAACAATAATTTTTTAATTAATATTACATTTAAATAAAATTACATTAATTTAAATAACACAAATTAAAAACATAATTAAATAATACTAATTCTCCGAGTTAAATTAATGTTAAATTTATTTGTATTATTTAAAATTTATTTTAAAATATAATATATATATATATTAATTTATAAAAAACAAATAATTAAATAATTTATTAATAATATATATATACATATAAATATTAATTATGAAAGGAATTTTAGATTAAAATAATGCAAAACAAAATTGAAATAAACTTTTGATGTGGGACCTATTGAAATGCTGGTCAACAAACTACCCGGCAAATATGCCGTTCGTTTAATTTGGCCGGCAAAAAAAATTCATAAATGGCGGCCGGTTGGAGAGGTTTCACCGGCAAATGAAGTCATTTGCCGGACGCTTGGAGATGCTCTAAAATACATGTTTATCTCTAGCTTTCGTCTTGTAATTTGCTTGTTTTGTTTTTAGTAAAGTTGTTGACTTTTAAAGTAACACGTTTGTCCTTGGTATATATAATTGAAGGCAAAGTCATCCATTATAGTCAGAGCCGGACCTGGCCACATGCAACCCGTGCAACCGTACAGGGCATCAAAGCCTAAGAGGGCATCAAGTTGTCATCTATTAGTAGTTTTGGGTTTAAATAATTTGGAAATTGGACAACTAGGCTTTAACTATAAAAACAGATTATGGCGGTAGTCATGGATACTAAATGTGCATCGTGAACCGGTGAAAGCCAACATTTCAACAACTCTAGCTGATTTTTATTTAGCATTTTAACGAACAAACAAATTTTCTTAATGAACGAATATGATCACAAAAAGTTTCGTTCGTTTACATTGGTTCGTTTAGCATCTGAACAAACAAATATTAGCGAACAAATTTTCTTTATGAATGAACAAGCATACAAAAAAATCCGTTTGTTTACCGTTCGTTTTCGTTCGTTTGTTTGGTTAAGTTAAACGAACGAACAAGAACACAAAAACTTTTGTTCATTTATCGTTCGTGTTCGTTTGTTTGTTAGGTTAAGTTAAATGAACAAAAATGAACAAGTCTCCATTCGTGTTCGTTCGGTTCGTTTTGCATATTGAAATTTGCAATGCACATGAACACATCATTGTATCAGCACAGTTTAAGCATGTTGCACAACTATAACACCATATTTTGATATTGCCTTATTGGTCATTTGTTCATTGTAATGCACAGTAGCATAGATTATGAATTTAACAATTTATCAATGTTTTTTTTTACTTTTGTTTACTTTGAGATTTGGCATTACCATATTAGATTTAGACTTTAGTGTTTAGATCTGTAACTTTCTGAGTTTTTTGTTATTTGCTTACTATGACATTAACTTCAACGTAATTTACTATATTAGTTAAAAGCTAATTAGAGTTTTCCTTATCTTTTAGTTTTAAGTTCCATATATTGAAGTAAATGTTCTATTGTGCTAATTTCAATTTGGAAAAGAAAAAACCGGAAAAGAAGGAAGCACGATCTTAGATCAAGTTTATCTTTCTATCATTCTATATATTTTATTCGGGGTTTTGGTTTTTATGTCTCCCTTTGTATTTATTTATAATTAACAAAAATCAACATGAGGTTGAGCACCTAACTTGGCTAGATTCCAAACCCTTTAAAGAATTGTATGTTCCGTTGTTTTATTTGCTTAAAAAAATATGTATAGGGGCCTTTTTTAGCATTTTCGCATAGGACATCAAAAACCTAGGACCGGCCCTGATTGTAGTATTTCTATTCCTATATTTTTTTCTGTGGGATTTGGATTTTGGGATAAGATGATAATTTGGAATTGAAAATATTTGGTATTAGAACAAAAAAACATAGAATTTTTGTTTGTTTGGCTTGTAAGATTTAAAATAGAATTGAATTACATTCTTTGTAAATAATATATAAAAGTAAATTATAAATAATTATAAAAATAATCAAATTATATTTTATTAATTGATTATTATAAATTAAAACGAACGTTTTTAACATATTTCAAAACATAAATATAAACAATTCCAAGAATTGGCGAGTCATTTCATGGATTAATGAGATAAAAACAAACGGTATAGAATGAAGCACTCCAACTCGAAAAAGCCATAACTTTCAATTTGCTGCTTGAGTTACCACGCATCAAGATCTATGCAAGGAAATAAGCCTAATTCAGGTGGTTTGATCCACGTTCGAGGCTCAAATTCCTTCATTTAACGCTTTGAATCCCGCTCTGAAGAAGTTTAATGTTATTTTCAGTTTTTATTCTATTATGTTTAATCAGTAAGCAGACCAAATAAAAATTAATAGTTTCTAATTTTCATGCCTCTATTTAGGATACATCAATTTCACTTAATTCTCAGTGTTAGAATTTTGAAATTTTGGCCGAATTGTCAAAATTAGTTCGCCTATAAAAGGTATCTTTGTAACCCTTTTAGAATCATCGAATAATGTTGAAGTTTTCTCTCATATATATATGAGTTCTTTTTCATATTTGTTCTGTGTCAAAATATAGAAGAAATATAGGCCACTGTTGAGATATAAATCTATATTAGTTGTGGTTGTAAATAGACAAAATGGAACATACAGTAATTCACGATAGCCACCCAATTAGAATAGAAAACATATTTCTTAACTATTTTTTTTTTTGTTAAATGATGTTATTAATTAATTGATTAGGACTTGTAATGATCTTAACTTTTTTAATGAATAAGCATATTTAAATGTGAAATATTGACGTGTATACAATGCTTTTGGAGTAATTTCAAGTAACTAGTTTTGTATCTTATGGTGTTTTTCCTTCATGTTAGAATTATTGTCATAACCTTGATATAAATTCTTATTAGATTCTCTAAAAGGCAAAGAATATTTGGCAAGACATTTCACAACAACAATTATTCTTACTAAAACATCTCTCCAACGTTATTTCTTTTTTAAAATATCTTGTTGTAAATATTTATCAATTGTCTGGCTTGTATTTAGCCTTGTTCTTAGTTCATTCCAAGATAACATATTACTCATAGGGTCCCTTTCTTTTGCTAACCAACCCATTGGTGTTAACCATGCTAACCAATTATTAGCCAATCAAATTTGAGTATTCTTTTTGGTAGTACATGCCTCATAATGAATAAAAGGGTAAAATTGGTATTTTATATTAATATCCATATTCCTATTTTCTTTCCTTATTTCTCTCATATTTAATCATGGAATCCTCATTATTTTATTTCCTTATTTTCTCTTACTTCCTCATGGTAGTTATTTAATTCTTTTTTTGACAATATTTTTTTTAAATTTTGAAGAAGATACACGATTTTTGTCTATAATTTATTGCATAATGTGTATAAGTGCACATAAACCGTGCACAAGTGCACAAGTGCAGAATTCACATAAACTATGCATAAGTGCACAAAGTGCAGAAATGCAGAAGTGCATACTGTGCAGAAGTTCATAATGTTGATAAGTATAGAAAATCAAAAGTGCATTATTTTGACTATGTAGAAGTGCATACCGTGTAGAGTGTGCATATGTTCAGAAGTGCATAATGTGCATATGTGCAAAACTATGATTGTGCAGAAGTGCACACGGTGCATAATTGCAGAATGTGCACAAGTGCAAATATTAATTATTACATTTAGAGGCTTATGTGCACTTATGCACATTGTTTCGCTCTGTTCGAACTTTGGTAGATCTAAAAAACAATGGTATCAAAATCGAACTTTAGATCTGTTCAACTCCAAATCGAACTTTAGACCTGAAACCCCAAAATCGAACTTCGGTAGAGAACGGGGTTTCACCGGGGGGGGGGGGGGGGTCGAAGAGGGGGGGGGGGGGGAGATCTGAAACCCCAAAATCGAACTTCGGTAGTGAACATGCTTCCGTATCTTGCCACCCGTGTGTCGATAAACGGTTTCGTGTTCTCGGTTTTGTAAGCGGATATTAGCTGTAGCGTCTCTTCAATCATCTGTAACCCCACGTTTTCCGGCGGCAGACGATTTTTCGGCGACTGGCGGTGGTGGTTGTTCGGAAGAGAAGGAAGGTGATGGTGGAAAGAGAGAGAGAGAGAGCGGTGAGAAGAGAGAGAAAGATGTAGCATTCCATTGATTTTACTCTCAATCAATTTTGGGGGTAATCCCTAATTTCTCTCCTTGTTTTTTGGTAACACCTGGTGTTTCTTTATACTTAAAATTGTTTTTTTTTAACTTTTTTACCCTTGTGCTCATATGCAAAAAAAACATTCCAAACCGTCTAAATTTTAATAATTAAATTGAAAATCTGATTTATTGTGGACCATAGATGTTAACAATCAATGGATGAGATCGGTTAGCACGGTTAACACCAATGTCGTGGTTAGTAAATGAATGAGCCTCATTACTCATATTACTCCAATATCTAAATCCATCATTAGCTATTACATTTTTATAATTTTTAGACTTGAACAACTTGCAACCAAAAAATAATAGACTTTATCCATGTTTTGAATAAACTTGCCATTTCCCGTCGATAGACTACCATGACTTAACTTTCTATCATAATAAGAATATGAAAAATGACTAGACGTGCTATCTAAAGGAAACACTATATTAAATTCTCTAATAGGCCCATTTTCAACTAAAATACCTCTTGATTTATTGTCAAGATTATCCCAATTACTAGGACCATCAATATAAGGGGTAGATTAATAGGATCGTCAACATAAGGAGTAGATTGTTCAACATTTGGGTGCTCAACATTAGATTCAACATGTGGGTGCTCAACATTATGTTCATCTAAGTTTTTATTAGAAGTGCCTACACCTTTCACTACAAAATGGGCCCTATCAGCAATGAACAAGGCCGTCGCTAATCCCTTGCTAACACTGAACTCCATTCTAACCTATTAGCGACGATTTAGCGACGAACCCACCCACTATTTCCGTCACATATTCATCTCTGATTTTTTAATTAAAAAAAATTAAATAGAAAATTGGTATTTCCTGTATATTTTATACAAATCCTGCCCATAAATTAAAAATAACAACCAAAACAGCTCAACAAATTTAAAATTCCAAAGCCATATAATTCAAAATACAATACAAGATATGTAACACCCTAGAAACTGCGGAAATAAAATTTCGAAGAAAAATTCGGCAAAAAGACTAACTTGCGGAATAAGGTGTAACAATTTCAAATACAAAACAATCCAACGGGGTACAGAGTAGACATTAATGTGGTATATAAATGAAGCATAAAACGACAACCTATTAATCTACAATTATATCTAGATTAGGGACGGGTGTCGCTATACTTCCAAAATAAATCTTCAAAAGAATCTCTCACGACCCCAAGGTCGCTCCCTCAGCCCCGACGAGCCCCACCGCTAAGATAACCTGCCAACATGACAACCAAGAGCAAGCGTTAGGCTAAAGCCTAGTGAGAACAAGCCAAATAAAAAGAGAGTACTAAACCCAAATGGTGTCACGCGGTGAGTATGGCCATGAGCTAAGTCAAGAAATCAAATAAACCATTAGTGATTAAACATGGTATAAGTAATACCCAAAATCACATAACGAGCTCAACCCCTCTAGATCTGTTGCTCAAAACATTCAAGTCAACCCCTCTGGATCTATCCTTGAGAGTTCCCAAAACAGGGGGAACCCAAGCACATAATGGGATTACACCTTACTGCACCATGAGACGCTGCCCGACCGTATAGGCCCACACCTTACTTATCATGGCAACCCGATGCCTATCCCGTGCTAAACGTGAACCAAATGCCCAAAACAGGGGACACAGGAACACCGTGCCTATGGATCCATTGCACTAAGACTCAAAGCCAAAGCATGTCATTTCAGAGCATACTCATATTAAATCAGATATACAGGCAATTCATATGAACAACGGTTCAATTCTATAAATCTTGTTTCTTGAAAATATGGGATTTTTAGAAGGTATTTCCCAACGACAATAAGTCACTTTGAAACCAGGTTTTCCATATTTCAAATAATACATTTATCACATAGCATTCGTAATACAGACCGATTTAGCTTAAAGGACTCACCTCAGATGCCTTCCTGCTTAAAGACTGCTTCTTACGATTGCTACCTATGACAACACCGTTAAATCGGTAAGCCCAAAGATACAGACAACATGCTTACTTATAACTCTAGAATACAAGCACAACAAACTGCCAAACATAGATACGGTCGAGTACCAAAACCGGTCGAACACAACCCCGGTCGAACAACCCTCCGGTCGAACACGACCCCGATCGAACGACCACCCGGTCGAACGACCACCCGGTCGAAGGACCACCCGGTCGAAGGACCATCGCCTTGTTCATCAAGAACATTAAGAACAGATCGAATGCAGAACCCAGATCCAAAATGAGAAAATACTCAGATCTCACAATGGAACGGTTTAAAACCTTCACAACGAGATTCTACACGGCTAAAAGCATTCAGATCAAAGCATTAAGCTAGATTCGTACCTTGATTTGGAGAAAAACCGAACAACCTCTTTACTGCTTCTTCTCTCTTTCTCTCTCTGATTTCACAAAAGATCTGATTTGTGATATTTTCAAAATATCTAAAATCTGATTTATATTTATATAACCCAAGTTACATTTTACCCCCTTGAACTTTGGGTAAAAGTCAACTTTTCACCCAACCTCAAAATAGCGGGTGTTACAATCCTCCCCAACTTGGAGAAGATTTCGTCTTCGAAATCTCGGCTATGGGAAGAGGTGAGGGTACCTCCGCCTCAAGTCCTCTTCCGCTTCCCAAGTCACATTGGCACCTCGATGGTGCTTCCACTGAACCTTGACCATTGTGACTTCCCGGTGATGAAGCTTCTTCGTCTTCCTTTCCAAAATCGCCTCAGGTTCTTAAACGCAACGATTTCCCTCATCCACTCTGATCTCGGAGAGTGGAATGACACTCTCCTCCTTTGCTAGACACTTCCGTAGATAGCACACGTGAAACGTGTTATGAATTCCCTTCATCTCCGGAGGAAGTTCCAGCTGATAAGCCTGAAGTCCTACCCGCTTAGTCACAGTGAACGGTCCAAGGAAACGGGGGCTCAACTTCCCACGCTTCCCAAACCTAATAATTCCCTTCCAAGGGGACACCTTCAACATAACCCGATCTCCTACTTGGAATTCCATTGGCCGTCTTTTCTTATCGGCGTAACTTTTCTGTCGATCTTGGGCCGCCTTCAAACGCTCGCGGATGCCCTTGACCTTGTCTGCCGTTTCTTGCACAACTTCTGGTCCGGCGAACTGCTTTTCCCCCGCCTCGAGCCAACATACGGGAGTTCGACACTTGCGACCGTATAACGCTTCAAACGGTGCCATCCCTATACTTGAGTGGTAGCTATTATTGTATGCGAACTCTACCAAAGGCAGGTGCGTATCCCAACTATCCCCAAAGTCGATTACACATGATCTTAACATGTCTTCTAGTGTCTGGATTGTCCTCTCGCTTTGTCCGTCGGTTTGAGGATGGTAGGTCGTGCTCAACTTCACACGTGTACCCAATTCCTTTTGTAAGCCATCCCAAAAATGCGACATGAATCGACTATCCCGATCAGAGACTATAGATAGCGGCACGTCGTGCCGGGAAATTACTTCATCGATGTACAACTTCGCCAATTTATCCATTGGCAAGGTCTCCCGCATGGCCAAGAAATGAGCGCTTTTGGTCAAGAGGTCAACTATAACCCAAATGGCGTCGTGACCTTTCAAGGTCTTTGGTAGTTTTGTCACGAAATCCATCGTGATGTGTTCCCATTTCCACTCCGGAATTTCCAAGGATTGCAAACTTCCGTAGGGTCTTTGGTGCTCAGCCTTCACTTGCAAACAAGTCACACATTGTTCCACATAGCGCGCCACATCGAGCTTCATGACTGGCCACCAATAATGCAATTTCAAATCTCTATACATTTTCGTGCTTCCCGGGTGAATGGAGTATTTTGACTTGTGGGCATCTTCGAGAAGAAGTTCTCTAATACCCCCAATCTTAGGCACCCAGACTCGCCCATTGAAAAGCTTCACCCCTCGACTATCTTCAGTCAACAAAAGATGTTGTTTCGCCATGACTTCTCCTTTGAGGTTTTCCTCTAGCAAGGCTTCGACTTGCGATTCTTTGATTCTGTCAATAAGCGTTGAAGTTATTTCAATCCGTGCAAAGGTAGCACGAGAATTTCCCTTGCAGAGTTTCCGACTCAAAGCGTCGGCCACAACGTTTGCCTTACCCGGATGGTAGAGCAATTCGCAGTCATAATCCTTCAACAACTCCAACCATCTCCGCTGCCTCATGTTCAACTCTTTCTGATCAAAGATATGCTTCAGACTCTTGTGATCAGTAAAAAGAGTGCACTTCGTACCGTAGAGGTAGTGCCGCCACAACTTTAGTGCAAACACCACTGCTGCCAATTCCAAGTCATGAGTAGGATAGTTGACTTCGTGCACTTTAAGTTGCCTTGATGCGTAAGCGATCACCTTCCCTCTTTGCATCAGGACACAATCCAAACCCATCTTCGACGCGTCGCTGTACACCACAAAATCTTCCGTCCCGTCAGGTAAGGATAGGATAGGAGCTTCACAAAGCTTCTTCTGTAAGGTGCGGAACGCCTCTTCTTGCCTCTCGGTCCACACAAATTTCACGTTCTTTCGGGTCAAGATCGTCAACGACGAGGCTATCTTCGAGAAATCTTGAATGAATCTCCGGTAGTACCCTGCCAAACCTAGGAAACTTCGGATTTCAGACGGATTCTTGGGAGGTTCCCAATTCGTCATTGCCTCAATCTTTGCGGGATCCACTTTTACTCCTTCCTTTGAAACTATATGCCCCAAAAATTGAACCTCTGGAAGCCAAAAGTCGCACTTTGAAAACTTTGCGTAGAGTCTTTCTCGCTTTAACACATCCAATACTTCACGGATATGTTGCTCGTGCTCTTCTTCGTTCTTGGAGTAAACTAGGATGTCGTCGATGAACACGATTACTGATCTGTCGAGGAACGGTCGACACACTCGGTTCATCAAGTCCATAAATATCGTCGGTGCGTTGGTTAGGCCGAATGGCATCACCAGAAACTCGTAGTGCCCATAGCGAGTTCTAAATGCCGTCTTCGGAATGTCGCTCTTTGCTACCTTCACTTGGTGATACCCCGACCGAAGGTCAATCTTTGAGAAACAACCCGCTCCTTGAAGTGGATCGAACAGGTCGTCGATTCTTGGAAGTGGATACCTGTTCTTCATCGTCACTTTGTTCAGTTCCCTGTAGTCGATACACATTCTCATTGCACCGTCCTTTTTCTTGACAAATAGAACCGGAGCTCCCCACGGTGACGAGCTCGGTCGGATGAAACCTTTCTTGAGAAGGTCTTGAAGTTGAACCATCATCTCTTGCATTTCGGTAGGAGCCAAACGATAAGGAGCTCGAGCAATCGGAGCCGCTCCTGGAATGAGGTCAATACGAAAGTCCACAACACGATCGGGCGGCAACCCGGGCAAGTCTTCCGGGAACACATCGGGAAACTGTACCACCCTAACCTCTTCCAACTTCCGTTGGTCGAGTTTGGTATCGATGGCATAAGCCAAGAAAGATACGCATCCTTTCGCCAAACACTTCCTAGCTTTGATTACTGAAATAATCGCCACATCGCCTTTCCTTCCTTCGCCGTAGATTATAGTCGCTTCTCCGTTTGCCACAGGTAAACGGATCATTTTCTTGGAACATACTATTTCGGCCTGGTTCTTAGATAACCAGTCCATACCCACCACCACGTCGAAACCGCCAATTTGCATTGGTAATAAGTTAATGGGAAATTTCTTCCCCTTAAGCTCTAAGATGCAATCCTTAAGGATATTATGAATTAGAACTTGACCTCCATTTGCTATTTCTACCACAACAGCAATCTCTAGCATACTCTTAGACATAGCAAGCCTTTGACAGAACAAATCAGATATGAACGAGTAGTTAGCACCAGAATCAAATAACACACGCGTAGGTACGGAATTTAGAAGAAACGTACCCGACACCACATCGGTCGATGCTTTGGCTTCCTCTGACGACATCTGGAAAGCTCTTCCGGTCGACCGCAGAGGTTCCACCTTCTTCCCGCCTAAACCCCCGGCCTTGAGTTTCGGGCACTCCACCCTGACGTGCCCCGGTTCCTTACACTCGAAACATAATTGCCCCTTTTGAGGGCAATCTCGGAACGTGTGACCCGTCTTCCCGCATTTGTAGCACGTTCCGGGGACAAAGTTGCAAGGACCAAAATGCTTGCTTCTGCACTTGGAGCACCACCTGGCATCACGTCTAGGATCAGCTCCTCGCTGAGTGCTGCTGTTGGCATAAAAGGGTTTCTTCGAGGGCATTGAACTTCCTTCCCATTTCCGCTTCTCGAATTGGCGAACACCTTGCTCCCGGCCGAGACTGTAAGCATCTTCCATTAGTTGAGCTTCTTCCATTGCCTCCCGAAGGGTGGAGGTCTTGGTCACACGAACCATCGACATCATGTCCGATGGGAGACCCTTGATGTAAGCCTTGATCTTATCTTTCTCTGTCGGAACCAGATGTCCCACAAAGCCCAGCTTGTCCATGAAAAGACGGCTGTACTCCCTCACGGACATACCTCCCTTCTTCAAGTTCTGGAATTCATCCTTTATTCGGTCCAACGACCTCTCGTTACAGTACTCCTCTAGCAGTTTCTCCTTGAAGGTAGACCAAGACAACTGGTCCAGAACAGTCGGCTCCAGCGTAGCAGAGTACACATCCCACCATGTAAGAGCTATTCCCCGCAGCATTCGGGAACCAAAAATTACTCTCTACTCCTCCCCACATTCGCTTGAGCGAAAAGCTTGCTCCATCTCTCGAACCCAGGCCATACAATCTAGCGGATTGTCTGAGCCTTTAAATTCTGGGGGTCGGCAACCCAGAAAAGCCTTGAACGTGCAAGTCCGCGCAGTTCGACTGACGCCCAAGGTTGCAGTCACCACAGGGGAAATTACAGGTCCGGTACCCCCGGATCCTGCAACAATCACATTCTCGCCAACCGTTTCGGGCCTACGGTTGTTAGTGTCTCGGTCCACGAGGAGTTTCAAGAACACTTCCTGTTGTTGCGCCATGGCCCTATTCATGGCCAACATCATACGATCCATCATTCTCGTTTCGGTCGTCACTTCTTCGATAATAGGCTCATCAGCCTCCAAATTTCGTCGAGGAATATGCTCGGGTCCTCCTCCCAGCACATTACTCACACGCACTGCTTCCCCCACTACGGTCGCCAGCGGATGGTCGGCCGTAGGTATGTCGGCCTCTTGGCCTTCCGGACGATTCCTGGTATTAACCATGGTTCTGCTGAACGCAATTATGCAAAAGAACAGGATAAGGATTACGGAAAACACAGAGAACGTACTACTACACTTATTAATCATTATAACAACAGTAATTTAAGTATGCTCACGTAAGACATTTTCATAATAACGTTAGCTAAGTGAAATTATGAACGTATAATACGCAAGAGTACTTATCACCATCGTTGCAACTTTCAATTTGTGCAAGTTTCCGTTGACCCTAAGACCATCCTATCTTACAAGATCTACCCCATCTCACGAGTTGTAACTTAATAGTCTCAGCTTAAGTCTAGGCATCTTACAGTCATACCTAGTTCACTTAAACCAAGGCTCTGATACCAACTTGTAACACCCTAGAAACTGCGGAAATAAAATTTCGAAGAAAAATTCGGCAAAAAGACTAACTTGCGGAATAAGGTGTAACAATTTCAAATACAAAACAATCCAACGGGGTACAGAGTAGACATTAATGTGGTATATAAATGAAGCATAAAACGACAACCTATTAATCTACAATTATATCTAGATTAGGGACGGGTGTCGCTATACTTCCAAAATAAATCTTCAAAAGAATCTCTCACGACCCCAAGGTCGCTCCCTCAGCCCCGACGAGCCCCACCGCTAAGATAACCTGCCAACATGACAACCAAGAGCAAGCGTTAGGCTAAAGCCTAGTGAGAACAAGCCAAATAAAAAGAGAGTACTAAACCCAAATGGTGTCACGCGGTGAGTATGGCCATGAGCTAAGTCAAGAAATCAAATAAACCATTAGTGATTAAACATGGTATAAGTAATACCCAAAATCACATAACGAGCTCAACCCCTCTAGATCTGTTGCTCAAAACATTCAAGTCAACCCCTCTGGATCTATCCTTGAGAGTTCCCAAAACAGGGGGAACCCAAGCACATAATGGGATTACACCTTACTGCACCATGAGACGCTGCCCGACCGTATAGGCCCACACCTTACTTATCATGGCAACCCGATGCCTATCCCGTGCTAAACGTGAACCAAATGCCCAAAACAGGGGACACAGGAACACCGTGCCTATGGATCCATTGCACTAAGACTCAAAGCCAAAGCATGTCATTTCAGAGCATACTCATATTAAATCAGATATACAGGCAATTCATATGAACAACGGTTCAATTCTATAAATCTTGTTTCTTGAAAATATGGGATTTTTAGAAGGTATTTCCCAACGACAATAAGTCACTTTGAAACCAGGTTTTCCATATTTCAAATAATACATTTATCACATAGCATTCGTAATACAGACCGATTTAGCTTAAAGGACTCACCTCAGATGCCTTCCTGCTTAAAGACTGCTTCTTACGATTGCTACCTATGACAACACCGTTAAATCGGTAAGCCCAAAGATACAGACAACATGCTTACTTATAACTCTAGAATACAAGCACAACAAACTGCCAAACATAGATACGGTCGAGTACCAAAACCGGTCGAACACAACCCCGGTCGAACAACCCTCCGGTCGAACACGACCCCGATCGAACGACCACCCGGTCGAACGACCACCCGGTCGAAGGACCACCCGGTCGAAGGACCATCGCCTTGTTCATCAAGAACATTAAGAACAGATCGAATGCAGAACCCAGATCCAAAATGAGAAAATACTCAGATCTCACAATGGAACGGTTTAAAACCTTCACAACGAGATTCTACACGGCTAAAAGCATTCAGATCAAAGCATTAAGCTAGATTCGTACCTTGATTTGGAGAAAAACCGAACAACCTCTTTACTGCTTCTTCTCTCTTTCTCTCTCTGATTTCACAAAAGATCTGATTTGTGATATTTTCAAAATATCTAAAATCTGATTTATATTTATATAACCCAAGTTACATTTTACCCCCTTGAACTTTGGGTAAAAGTCAACTTTTCACCCAACCTCAAAATAGCGGGTGTTACAGGATATGCGTAACAATCTAACTAGGGGGAGGGTCGTGAGGGTCGGGAGGGATAAAATGTATTCCACTTGCCGCATAAAAGCAGTAAACTGCTGCGACAAAATGACTTGCTCAGCTAACTGGGCAGTCTGTCTGGCCTCTTGAGCCTCCATCTGCGTTACGCTTCCTTTCGGTCTCCAACTAGGACAGATAATGTTCCTCCCGCAGCTTTAACTCCTTCGCCTCCTCCTATATCCTTGCCATTTTCCCTCTCAACTCACTACCTGTAAATATTCAATATTTGACAAAAAAATTAGTATTTGTTGGCATTGAGAAGTAACAACATGATATATAACAATATAACCAACATACATCCGTTTTCGATCCGGCCGTGATGATCTCTTGGTGCTACTACTACAATCACCGGTCATAGCATAACGGGGATCTTGGGAGGTCCCGAACCCAAAAAGACAACCCTTCCTCCTTCCTCCGTCCTCCAACACTCTGTTCCCAATGAGATCATTCATCAGGAGGAGGGGTGTTGGGATCTTGGAGGGGTGTTGGGATCTTGGCTAGCCTGCGCCTCATCCGTAATCTCTCGAAACCGCTACTATCAGTTACCAAAAAAATGGGTGAGCTTTATCTGTAGACATTTTAGCAGCATAACGACTGTAAAATCAAAACATATCCAACCTATCTACTTAGCCATAGCCTAATGTCTGCCCAACAGTGGCAGCTAAAACTAATAACATCACTATGTTTATTAAAATATATTACTTTAAACCTACCAAAAGATTCTATAAAACAAAGTAGCCGTTTTAGAAAACTTACCCTCGTTCTGGTCGCTTTGGGGTAAACAAACACCATATAATCAATAAGCGGATAAGACGAACCTTGAGTGACCTTCTGGTTCAAGCAGTTGATCCACTTAAACACCTCAGAAGAACTCGACTAACGACCCCATGACTCTCTCTACAATAGACAATTAAGCTAAGTCGTTAGTCAACACATAAATCTAATTACATATTAAAAAAACAATTATACACTTACCATCTGGTGTCGATGTTGTGAAACACTGATCGATATTCCCTCGGTGTGCCTAGATGACACCCCTCAAATTGGGTCTCCCGGTTGGCCCTACTGAACCAACACTGGGTTCTACAATGGTCAATATCCTACTCATTTTAAAAATATAATACATAATTCGGTATAAAACAAAGATAATGCACAAAGCTCATAATAAACATAAAAACCTGATCAATCATCTAGTGCCAATACGACTATGGGATCCAGGGAGGGTGGTGTCGTCTAATGGGTGTGAAGTCCTGACCGTCCCACCATACCCCATTTGCCTGGAAAGCTCGTGTTGTGGCCCATTCGTTTACACCTCTCATCCAATCCATGTACCCATTGTGCATGTTACGGACCCATGCATCATAAACCTCTCCTTCTTGCGCCGGGTCCCACTGAAACTTACCCTACACACTCAAGATTTATGTCAAGGTTAAAACAATAATCTGATATGTACAATTACTTTAAAAGCAATTCATGTACCAACTCGAAAGCGATCAGACATGTAATCGAATTCAGCCTGAGGGACATCCTTCAAGCAAAACCATGAACCACGAAACGAAGACCAAAAAATAGAGGTGATTTCCCAGACAACATGTGTATTTAGAAACTTGAACAATTAAAAAATTTAACAACATAAAAGTCGTTCATTTCATTTGATTATGTAATATAAGGTCTTATACCATATCTACTTACCCACCGCCTCCTAGAATGACCCACTCTTGCTGACTAGGATGTCGTGGAGTCGGCATGGAATGATTAGGGCCTCTCCTGACCCTCAAGCCCAATGGTTGGGGGTGATGTCATCCAAAAACACTTGAGAGTCATCAACACACATGTTGCCATGCCCGTCAGTGCTATTGTTGTCCCTACATCCGTCGGGGCTACCTCGACCTCTACCTTGTTGACGACATGACATCGACTGAAAAAATGAAAATTCTATTTATACATTAAAATGGTAGAAAGTCAAATGTCAATTATACAATTGTGAAATAAACATACACAAGACAAACAACTCATTAGAAGAATGATCAGATAAAATAAGTTCATTTTTGTTATCTAAATCATCATGTGGGTCTTCAAATACTTCTTCTTCTTCGCTTTCTTCATTAACAGGTCCACTGTCGCCATCATAAGCATCAACTACATTTACCTCACTTGTGACAAGATGAACGGAATCGAGGTCATCATTTAATCTGATGGACATTTTATGAGTTACCCTTTCGTGGATTTGAAAGAATTGTTCTGTATCCACATTATCCAACTTTGACGTAGTTAACAGTTTCTGCTACTTCATATACGCTATGAGGCTTATCTTGACAACCGCCCACCAATCTTTCAAATCATTTGTCATCGAATGATATGAAGTATAATAGTCTGTTCAGCCTGAGATGCTAGAACGAACGAGTCATTGGATCTTAGTCTGGACATATATTTGATATCAACCAAACTATGTTTACGATCGAATCTAACCCACGATGGAGTATAAAACCATTAAAGCCTAATGAAACCCTTTAAAGCCTAATAGAACCAATTAAAGCCCAATAAAACTGAATAAAGCCCAAAAGATCCATTAAAATCCACTAAGATCCGTTAAAGCCCAATATAACCCATTAAAGCACAATAGAACTGAATAAACCCAGTAGATCCATTAAAGTCCAATTAAACTCTTCAAAGCCCAATTAAACCAATTAAAGCCCAATAAAACCCACTAAGATCCATTATAGCCCAATAAGACACTTTATGATTTATTTAGGCCGAATAACAACACACGCACATTATCTATACATTCACAGATACACATGCATATATACATATATACACCACATATATACATCATATATGATTACCAAACAACACACACATTATGTAATAACCTCTTGGTTAAAAGTTGACCTTCTATGAAGTTTGGGGTGGTGATTGCAAAGTTTTCAAATTCAGGGACTTAAGGCTAAATAGAAGGAATAACGAGGGGAAACTCTCTCATTCCTTTCATTGTTGCATACGGTTGGGGAGAAATCAGAGAGAAAAGAGGCTGAGAGAATTAGAGACTCTCATTGAGAAAGTTCGAGAAAAGCTTTGTTCAAAGAGGTTTGGGAATCTCCATCTCCAAGGTAAGTTCCACCTCTTCATCTTTATGCTTATAATATTGGGTTCATGGATTGATTGGGGGATTTGTAACCCTTCTGATTATTTAAATTTGAAACTCATACATAAAGTATTTGGAGATGGATTCTTGCTAGTTTCTTGTTGTTTATTAAGAAAAACCTCACCATTTTCATGGTAGCATTAAGAATGTCAAGGGTTTATGTTTTTCTATAAATGATGGATTAAGAGATGAATGTTGGTGGGATTAAATGTTGCTTTGATGTTATGTTATTGGTTTATATGGTTTGGAACGTTGGTTTTATCGATTTTGGGGCTTAAAACCGTTTTGGGAAGATTTGGGATTGAGAGAGTGTGAAGGGTTCAGGCTATGAAGTCGTGCAAATTTGGGGAAAGTTCCCAACGACTTGCGCGGGCTAGGCCGTGGCCTAGAAGCCACGGGCCAAGTAGCCCGCGCAAGTCGCTTATTAGAGCAGAAATATGTTGGATACAAGATCATAAAGAGAAAAGGTGAAATTTAAACAAGTCAAAGCTGAAAGTCAACTCTCAAGCAAAGTCAAGGTCAATTGTAATAAGTCAAAGTCAATTTCTTTGTATTTGTTTTTATAAGCTTGTAGTTTTCTTTAAATAGCCTTGTGTCTTTGTTTTTGTAAGTAGAAGTTCACACACATTCAGATTGTTAGAGAGGAATCTTGTGATAGAATTGTACGTAGAGAGAGAGTTTTAGAGAGAGAAAGAGACTTGTAGAGAGAGAAAGTCATAAACAGATTTGTAATCTTTGATTTGTGAAATTGAAATTGAAACAGGTAGATAACTAATCTTGTTTGTCTTGATTGTTTGTGATTAGAAACTTGAATCAGGGACTATCAATTGGTATCAGAGCAAATCTGATAGAAATCAATCGAAAAGACAGAAGTCGACAATGTGTTCGTTGAGTACAGATTAAATTTGAGTTTTTGTGTGAATTTGAGTTTGTAATTGATAGAAATGAGTTCGTGTATTTTTTTCAATCGAGTTTGTATAGTTTGAATAGTGTTTTTCACTGTAATTGAGGTTTAATTTTGAGATTTGTCAAGTTTGAGTTTCACGAGTTATCGAGCACTGTATTGGATCAATATGTATCTCTTGATGTATTTTGTTGAAATTCATTGGCATAATTAGGTTCTAGGAGTATAGGTGATCAATTTGTTAATGTTTCAGTTTAAAAGATGGAGATTTGATGTGTTTTTGAGCAAATCAGAGACGTTTTTCAAAACAGGTCTGAAGAACTCGCAGAGCATCGAAGAACTTGCAAAATTCATCATCATGAACTCGTAGAGTTCATAGATTTCGCAGAAAGTCTCAAGAATTCGCAGAATTCATCAGAATTCGCATAGTTCTTTCTGAAAAATCTTAAGGACAGGATTCGCAGTCCTCTGTATTGCGAAAAACAAAGAATTCGTTGTTGGGACTCTCCTTCGGTTTTGATTCGTTTCTCGTATGAGTCTAGGATCGAGGCGTCGATTTGGGGTTTGTCATGGGGATTATTAGGGATGGTTTTGGGATGTAATTAGATGGTTTAATACCATTATTATGACGTCTAATTCAGGTGTTCGGTTTGATCAAAGCGAGATTCAGGGCGTATGTCGTGTTGCCAAAACTTAGGTGAGTTTCCCTTAAACCTCTTTCCAAACGTGAAAATGTTTATAAATGAGTTATTCTTTTGGCATGAATTGCTAGTAGGGGTGCTCATGGGTTGGGTTGATCGGGTTGAAGTCTTTTAAACAACTCAACCCAATATAGGTGGTTTGAAAATTTTACAACCCAACCCAACCCAATCAAAAGTACAACCCAACCCAACCCAAACCGTTCGGGTTGATCGGGTTGTGTTTAAACAAGATGAAATCAAATTTAGAAATATAAACATAAGGAAAACATTTCTTAACCGAATGACCGATAATTCATGAGAGTATGTAAGTTCATCAAAAATATTACGATATTACATATAAAAATGTCTAATCCAAATGATAATATGTCAATCAACAACAATCGTTTTAAACGTCTCCAACTCCGATGCTTTCACTTTCTTGGCCTTGAGGTTGGTCGTGTCAACCATTTGGTACAACTTATCCATACTTCTTAAATCTTAAATATATCACATTTAGTTAGTTTTTTAGTTTGCACACACACACACACACACACATATATATATATATATGTGTGTGTGTGTGTGTGTGTGTGTGTTTACATTTATTAAACATATATACCAAGGAGTTATATAGAGATGAATAATAGATTGAAAATATATGTAAATGAAGAGGGTACGCAATAGTGTAATTGTCTAATTTACATATTAATAGAGACTTAATAATCATATTAAATCCACAAAATAAAAGGATCAGGTTCATCGGGTTGGGGTGGGTTCAAATAAAAGTAACTCGATATCAAGCCAATACCTACGGTTTGAAGATTTTACAACTCGATTAGACATCGGGTGCTTCGGTTATTTTGCGTTGGGTTGGGTTGGGTTGATCGGGGTTTTAAAAACCTTTAATTGCTAGCGTTGATGTTTGAATAAATATTACTTGAACTGGTTTATATCTGGATAGATTTTACTAAATGTGTTTTGATCATTGACAATGTTTGTACTTGTGACATGGACATTGCACTCTTAAATACTTTGAACACGTATTTTCTGGAAATGGTTCACTTTTGGGCATGCATGAGTCTATATGGTTGTGGCATTATTTTGGTATATTGATTTGGAGTCGGGTTGCACAGTGGGATCAGGGTACCTTGGAAATGTGAATATTTCTTGGGAGAGTACTTATATCGTGTGCCTTGAATCTGTTTCTTATGCACACGAGAATGACATCTACTGGGGCCATGGGGATCTACTGGGGTCCCGATTGCGGATATCACGGTGTGGTGATGGGAAGCTATGAACACTGTGCAAATACCCAAGTTTGGTGTGATTTTGTTGGAATGCATATTGATGGGCCTTATGGCGATTTGATAATTACTGTTGGATTGTAAACTGTTTTCAAAGGGAAATTCACTAGACCTCATGGTCTAACCCTCACTTTTCAAAACTAAAACCATTTTCAGGTGAAAGAGTAGTTGGAGTTTTTCAAAAGGAAGGAGAGGGCTTGAAGTGTTCGAGGCAGTGGCAATAGAAATAGTTATTTTAATTTCCCCTTGTCTTGTCTAGATATCTCAGTTGTGGTGGAGTTTTTCCGCTGCTAGTCATGAGAATAATGTAGTGGATTAAATTTGTTTATTGGGACCTTTTGTCTTTTATATTTTATAGAATTGTCTCATATGGATTTTGGGTTGTTACAAATGGTATCAGAGCCATAGTTTAAGAGATTTAGGTGAGTAGATGGGCCTAAACTTAAACTGTGAGGAAAGGGAATACATCTGAGATATAGGAAGCCATTAGGAAAGACCTTGATCATGGAGAGTCATGATGATGGTAGTGAGAACCCTCATGTAAGGTAAATTCAAAATCGCATCTGGCCAATGTTATTATGAATTTACAAGTGCATGGGTGTGCTTAATTACTATTGTTGAGACGATCGATGAGTGTGGCAGTACGGATTAAGTTATAATCTTGCAAGTATTTGGCAAGGGTGTGATGCGTTGAGTGAGAATGTTTTTGGGGTAATTGTTGATACCTCCAGGAAGGAGAGTTATGTTCGATATGTCGGTGAACCAACTAAAAGTAGAACTTTTAAGGTTCAATAGGGAAGCATAATATGTAAGTGTATGCTTTTAAATTCTGGTGAGACTTTATTTTGGGGTTTGGATGTACCGATCAGTCAGTGTAGAAGGAGAGGATTATGTTTGGATCTTCGATGCTCCAATTCAAGATCGGGTGAAAGCAGTAAGTCCTTAACTCGTCAATTAAGTAGTAGGGTGGCAAGAACGGGTGGGAAGAGTATCAGTGTTAGTATGAAGTATGATGAATTGGTGTAGGAATATAATGAAGGGCAAGTGATCATTGTTAATATTTTTAGCTCAAGTTTCGGAACCGAGTTTTTGCAAACCCACAATCGGTATGGAAGCGATGTAGTTGGGATAAGCGAGTATGCAGGGAAGAACCTGTATCAGAATATGTTACAAGAGTGAGAGACCCACCTTCTAGTCTAAAGCAGGGTATTAGTGGGAAATTGTTGCGAATGCAAATGGTTGTCTTTGTTAGAGTGAATAGCCTTCAATTATAAAATGAGTTTCATGCATTGTGTTTTAAGTGGATTGCATAAGTCGCTGCATATTAAAAATATTTATGTGTATGTTGGGTTTCTTGTTTTGGAAGTTAATGCAACACATGCAAACGTGTAGTCTATGGTTTGGGAAAATTGCAAAATTATTTATGTTGCAAAATGGAAATTTTGACTTCAATAATTGGTGAGCTCTTTCATCCTTTTCTTGTTGAGTTAACTTTATTATGGTGGTCATGAAAACTTTTGATCACATAGTTTTCATAACTTAAATCAGTATGGACATGTTGTTGTCACATCCATGAGTGTAAGAGTCGGTTGACTCACTCAGAATAGGTGATTATGCTCAAAACTTTTTAAGTCTCATAGAACAGTTTCATTGCATACATTTTTGTTGTCATCAACATTGGCTTGGATGGCTGGTGTGATGTTTTTACAAGGTGACGTGGGAAGGATCTTCGAGATCCTTGTGTTTGGCTATTCAGCTATGGTGATTTTCTTTTTACATACATGAGTTTATTTCATGGCGTCGACTCTTAATTTTCGAAGAGCAAAATGATTTCAATCATTGTGTCATCATGCATGAAGGCTATGAACTCTCTAGGTCATGGATGATACTGCAATTGAAGTTAAGGAAATGTTTTGAGAGTTGAAATTGTCGGTTGAGTTGTTTATGGTCGAATTATGACTCTAGTGTTTTCGTTTGATAAGGATGGTGGATAATGAAAATATCAGATGTTGAAGTTGGTAATGTTCTTTTTATGGTGGCGTAGACTTTTGTTCGATAATTTAGGACGTGGTTGTTTGTGTGTGATATGTCTGGGGTGAATTGTGAAGTTGTTAAGATGCTTCTAACTCAACATGATAATAAGTAGCGTTGCAGTATTTTGATGAATGGTTATCAACATTGAGCCTGAGTATTGATGTGGTCTCGTAATAAGACTACATACCAAGTAAGTCTTGTACCTTCATCAAGCGTGGACAATGGGGTATAAAGTGAGTTATGATGCATTGGGAGAAGTAGGTTTCGTTGGGAATCCTTGTTTGTCGGGAAATTTTTCGAAGCATCACTATTTTAATTGTTGATATTGAAGTTAGAGACCATCCAAAATATCTAGTGTTGAGGTCGTTGTTAAGTAACGGAGAATTCGAGGAGTATCTTTAGTATGTTTTTCCCAAGGTTGTAAGGGGTCATTGGGGAGAAATGTATACATTGTTGTATGCTGGACCACATGGGATGAGTGCTTGAAAGCAAGAGATCGCTAGTTTGAGGAGGTGATGCCCTATGAGGTTTGGTTATCTGTATAGAAAATAAGTATATAACACAACTGGAGTGAGTGCACATCCATTAAATAGATCGGCAAGGGGGGCCGCCTTATTCTACTGGACTACCTGAAATTGTTTCTTGAAGATCGCGATGAGCTAACAAGAATCCGGAACTTATTTGAGTGAATTGGGTGATCATGATTTGTGGTTTATCTGAATTTGAGAAAGACAAAGTTGTGATATGACTTTGTTTCAATGTAATTATGTAATGGTTTGTGCGAAGAAGATGGTATCTAATATGTATGTAAAGAGGACCATGAAGATTATGTTATGGTGTGATAGCGCGGTGTAATAATTGTGCGGCAAATTAGTGGCGTTCTATACCATGACAGATGTGTAAGTCATCGATGTGATAATGGGTTACCTTTATGTTGGGTGGTGAAATTTTGTTCCAATGGGGATAAGTGGAGGTGTAAATCCTGGTTTAGAGATTTCTGGGGAGAGATTCAAAGGTGGCAATTATGTTTGATATGGGTGTTACGTTATTGCTATTTTGAGATCAATAAGGGTGAATGATAATTGGGGACCACCTAAAAGAAGAACCCGTGTTCTTCTCGATTGCGTTGAATTTTGGGTAAGTGTACCCTACTCCAATTGAAGGCCGAATAGAGTGTATTATTCGATTAGTTGTGATGCTTTGTTGTAGATTTGAAGTTTAAATGGGAATGTTGAAGTATTCCTTGGGTGTAAAGGAATCCCTATGGATAGGTCGACTCTATTTTGGAGAGCGACGAATGCATGGTATATTGAGCAAGGAGTATTGTTTTGTGATGACCCGGGGTGGGTGTCTCAAGGGAGAATTGTGGTGAAACCGAGTACGTAATAAAATGAAACAGTGCTTCAGGATAGCGTTAGAAGGTGAGGTTGGTATGTCGCAATAAGTGAGTAACTGGAAGTAAGAAGTTCGCCTGGTGAGACGGAAGAATGTGGAGTATGTTTAAAAAATTTTCATTTGGCGTACCCATGAACTCCTCGCAAGGATATGGGAAAAGAATTATGATTAAAAAGGATTTTGATGTATGTTATAGTAAGGTGTAATAATCCACGAGACTGGTCTAAAGCTTGCACATGTTAGTAAGCCTTTATTTGAAAGCGTGTGTTCTATGATTTCGGGAAGGCATAGTAAAAGTGGTTGAACGTGATGTTCGGAGGGAAAGATTGGCGAAATTGAGTAATTATTAGTGCGATGGATATTCGAATGAGCAATGTGTTTAATTTTGTGCAATTAATCTGGTTCTACGAGAAAGTGTCCCTCCTTTTGTAAGGCAAGTGAAACTGGAATTAAATTTGGAAAGTTATGGGTTAATGATGGGTTCAGTGGTATTCTGTTATGTGTTTGGTACTGGCTCAACTTGTTGGTGGACAATTCGGACAAGGAATATGTGGAAGGTATACGTTTATAAGTATATATGCAAATGTTCAAAGGAATATGTGGGGATGATATTTTGGTCGACATGTGCATAGTACAGATAAAACCATCGAAGTATTAGTAATCGATGTCGTGTTACATGTGAAGGTGTTATTAGTGTTGAACGCAAGTCATATTTATGGGCGTTATTAAGAAATTGTGTTGTTTAATAAGGGTATCCTTATCGGTGATTTTGGAGGTGAAGTCCATGGATGACTTTGTGTTATTTTGGCAAATTGAGTAGTTGTTCTTATACGGGAATTCTTGTTATTGTGGCGTTTGACTTCAGTAAAATTCTTCCTTTTAAGGAAGTGGAACTCAACCTCATTTTATTGGGCCAGTTTCAATTATTGAAAGAATTGGAGAGATGGTGTATAAATTGGATGTACTCGATGAAATTGTGGGGAATTCTTAGTGTGTTTCACGTCACTAATTTAGAGAGTGTTTGTTGGAAGTTGGTATGGTGGTATCTTTGCAAAGGATGTGAGCGGACAAGAAATTGAACTGTGTCGTAAGGTCGGAGGCGATCGTTGACCGTGAAGTCAAGAAGCTGAGAAACAAAGATTTTGACAATGTGGAAATACTATGGAAATTCCATAGGGTTAAGAGACAACGTGGATTTGGAATTAGAGGCGAGGTCTAAATTCCCACTCCTTTTTGGCTATGGAATGTCGGGGAAGGAATTCTTATAAAGGGGGAGGTATTGTAATAACCTCTTGGTTAAAATCTGACCTTCTGTGAAGTTTGGGGTGGTGATTGTAAAGTTGTCAAATTCAGGGACTTGAGGCTAAATAGGAGGAATAAAGAGGGGAAACTCTCTCATTCCTTTCATTGTTTCATACGGTTGGGGATAAATTAGAGAGAAAAGAGGATGAGAGAATTAGAGGCTCTCATTGAGAAAGTTGGAGAAAAGCTTTGTTCAAAGAGGTTTGGGAATTTCCACCTCTTCATCTTTATGCTTATAGTATTAGGTTCATGGGTTGATTGGGGATTTGTAACCCTTTTTATTATTTGAATTTGAAACTCATAGAGAAAGTATTTGGAGATGGATTCTTGCTAATTTCTTGTTGTTTATTAAGAAAAACCTCGCCATTTTCATGGTAGCATTAAGAATGTCAAGGGTTTATGTTTTGCTATAAATGATGGATTAAGAGATGAATGTTGGTGGGATTAAATGTTGCTTTGATGTTATGTTATTGGTTTATATGGTTTAGAACGTTCATTTTATCGATTTTGGGGCTTAAAACCGTTTTGGGAAGATTTTGGATTGAGTTGAGTATTATGCCCCACCTGTGTTTTGGGTGTTTCGGGATATAAAGTTTTATCTGCGTTTTTATAATTGGGAGTCCGTTTTCTATTCATGTTTGAGTGAGTTTTGGGCGACATCATTTTATAAAGAATGTTTTGTATTGGGACGTTCGTCCTTATACTAGTACAAAAAAGGTCTTTAGTGACGGTTAAAAACCGTCACCATAGGTATACGGTAACGGTTTTCGTGGACATAAAAATCGTCACCTTACTTGCCGTCACTTTTGATACACTTTTGGTCACGTTTAAAAAACGTTACGAAATCACATAAAAAACGTTACAATAACTTAAAACCGTCACTTTAGGTCTATAAAAAATTAATGTTTTTCCTCAAACCGTCACCATAGCATGTCATATAGTGACGGTATATTTTCAAAACCGTCATAATAGCATGATATATAGTGACATTTCTTTGTCAAAACTGTCACCATAGCATGACATAGAGTGACATTTATAAGTCAAAATCGTCACTGTAGGATGACATACAGTGACCTTTATTTGTTAAAATTGTCACGGTAGCATGACAAACAGTGACGTTTAATTTTCAAAACTATCACCATAGCATGACAAATGGTGACCTTTATTATTCAAAATAGTCAATATAATATGACTTACAGTGACGTTTATTATTCAAAACCATCACTGTAACATAACATACGGTGACGTTTATTTTTCAAAACCGTAACCGTAGAATAATATACAGGGACGTTTATTAGTAAAGTCGTCACTTAAGCATCATATATAGTGACATTTATTTATCAAAACTGTCATTGTAGCATGACATACGGTGACGTTTATTTATCAAAAATGTCACTATAGCATAACATATAGTGACGTTTTTATTTTTAAAATCGTCAACTTTTCATGACATGGTGACGTTTATTTTCCAAAACCGTCACTGTAGAAGTTCATATGGTGACGTTTATTTGTTAAAACTATCACCATATCAAGAGATACAGTGACATTTATTTTTCAAAATTGTCATTGTAGAATGACATGTGGTGATTTTTATTTGTTAAAATCGTCACTGTAGCATAATATATGGTGACGTTTATTTTTCAGAATCGTCACTATAACATGACATACGGCGACGTTTATTTTTCAAAACCATCATTATATTATGAATACAGGGACGTTAATTATTCAAAACTGTCACCGTAGCATGACATATGGTGATGTGTATTTTTCAAAATCATCATAATATAATGACATATGATGACGCTTGTTTTTCAAAATCGTCAAGATAACATGTCACACAGTAACGTTTATTTATCAAAATCGTCACTCTAGTATGTTATAAGGTGACGTTTATTTTTTAAAACAGTCACCGTAGCATGACATACAATCATGTTTATTTTTCAAAACCGTCACCGTAACTTAACATACGGTCACGTTTATTTTTCAAAACATCACTATAGAATGACATGCAATAACGTCTATTTTTTAAACCGTCACCACAATAGACATATAGTGACGTTTATTTTCAAAACCCTCATTGTAACAAAACATGTTGACATTAAATTATCAAAACCGTTGCCATAAGTTATCTTTTAGTGACGGTTTTAATCATTTTAGGGTATAATGAATATAAATTTAATTTAAAAACTCAAAATTTGAATCAAACGATTAACAAGACATATAAGAATACTGAAATAATATACATTATATAATTAATGTATGGAAACACCAGCAACAAAAAGTACTAAATATCTTAAATAGATTTGTTCTTATGTAACCTATAATCCTCGTTTGCCTAGATCTCTTCATCATCTCGGATGTTTTTTCGCTTCACATGTCTTTACTTCACGCAATTATTTTTACAAGCTCGTGATACCTGCAAAAAGATAAATCCTGTTAGATTGAAAAACTACAATCGATGGAGAGTTTTTACAAGTGTGTAGAGTTTGTAATTACATATATAGATGAACACAAGTTGTATGTATGTACACTGTATCATGGAGAAAAAACTGTTACCATATTAACATTCCCCAGCAAAGATAGATCTCTTGGTAACCTTATTGATTTTCGCAAGAGCTAGGACAATCTGTGATACAACTGTTTATGAATGAGAATATGCAAATCAAAGTCCAAATAACTTATGCAACAAGAACAAACCTGAGATAAATATGATAATGTCCACATGGGCATAAGGTGTAGCACAATAAATTAGTGCTAAAAAGGTATTCTTATAATTGTTGCAATCAAAATTTGTTCTAATGATTGTGAAGAAATTTTGGCAACCGGATACAACTTATAACTTTATTACAATTCACAAGTACTTTCTTAAAAGTTGTTGGTGGCACATCACTAACAATGTCATATCAATATCATTAAAAAATTCAAACTGTAGCTTTTTCCTTGAATGACTTGCCATAACAAAGTCGTTACTATTAACTATGAAATTCCCAATTTTGAAATGCCTCATTTCTTCCGTTCATTAAAAGTCCGTTGTGTTTTTTAGTCAATTTCCCTTTATTCCCCCTTTCACCTATCCTATGCATGATGCAATTATCTAAAATTCAATTAAAGCTTCATCAATAACAGATGATGAATTACATTATTTCATAATTAATTGTAAAATTGACCATCATCTCTTTCTTCAAACAATGAATTTCCTCAACCACTCACGCTACCTAAAGTAGTTAACTCTCACAAGAAAGTTACCTTTTGATTATTGGGGATAATTATTCTAAATGGCATGATTTGTGCCTGCTTTTATGTAGTTGCTATGCCACAATAACTATTAGCTTGTTAAGATGCGGACCTTTCAACAAATTTGGTAATTTGGCATGTTATTGAAGTTAAGATAGTCTATGAGTCTATATGTATATCATGTCTCGCAATTTCACAATTTTTTCAATGCTATCAATAACAGCCAACTAAATTCAATCTATTGTCCTTTACCTATCTAACCAATCAAACTAAAAGCTCATTTGGTTGTAACAATTCAACATGCTTCTAAATTGTAACAACTTTATTAGGCAACTGCTCCTCCCCGTAAGCACAAACTTTGCTACGAGACCCCCTTTGTTCCAAATAGCTACAAATTCGTTGTTTAGTTAAACTTAATCTTGTTTAAATGCAAAACTGATACGGATTTTGTTGCAAGTTATCATTCTATCCCTACAAGTTGCTATATCATACGAAATTTTGAAATCCCTACCAACTGAAATTGAAATTGAAAGAATACATTCAATAACAAAAGAAACAAGAAAACTTAATAGATAGAAATTAAAAAGCAATACCAACAGTAACGACAACGAACGAGCTGACCGACAACAAAAAAGAAGCAATCTCCTTCACCGGAACGGCAGTTAAAGGCGCTCCAAAATAAAATGCATCCATAAGATTATTTGAAATATAAAAAACATATAACCAACAAAGCCAAAATACACAAGTGTAGCTGTATGATCTAAAAATTTAAAAGATTTATTAAGAGTTTGGCTACATGATATCATTTTCTAGGAGGTCAATGGTTCAAACCTCACCAAAGATGAGGATGGTGTGTGAGTTACTGAGTTTATTTATTACATTTGCCGTATATAAATATTATATACTTAAAAAAAATACAAATGACTTGTATTAATTTCATTCTAGGCATAGTGACATCAACCACATTCGAATCATATGAGCATAGATTTGTTTTATATTTGGTGCCTTGGTCAAATGTATTTGGTCTAACAGATGTTCAATTTCTTCTACTTCATATCTATTTGATCGGTAACTGGTAGATCTTGTAACTATTGATGACATTAATGTCAAGAGTTGTTAAGTTATACTATAATTCTAGATTGTGCACGAAAATAATACATCAAAATCAACTGATGGTGCATACATTGTAAAAATAGAAAGAATTAAATGTTTGTTACGGTATTTGAAAGAAAAAAAATCTTTCGTTACACTAAATAACTAAGTAAACTTTGTTACATTTTGATGCATTTTACTTTTAAAAGAATACTAATTCTTGAACATGTAAAATAATTATAAAAATAATTAAATTAATATCGGATTACATATTATGTAACCATTACCCAAATGGGGTACATAGGCATGAACAAGATTTTGATGTCCAAAAGACTAAAAAAGGGAACTTGTGTTTCTCAAATTTATGAGCCGAATATACTTTTGTGAAGAAGATAGTTAATTATAAACTACATATAGATTGAGAGAAAAATAAGTTGCATTATAGATAAATAGATTGAAATGTGGTCTCTATAAATATGAAAGGACTGTAAGTAAAAGAACCTGAAACCTTTTGGAAGTCGAAAGAGGGAGAAGGTGTATATACCAGTGGGTTCAGTTCAGGTTAGTTCGATCGATCGATCGATCGATCGAGAGAGAGAGAGTTCGATTGATGGTTGTTATTCGATCGAGAGAGAAAGAGGGAGAAGGTATATATACCAGTGGTGGGTGGTTGCTCGTAATGGCGATGGTGGTTGCTCGTGGTGGCGATGTTGGTGGCTCGTGGTGGCCGGTGTTGGTGGTCGTGGTGGCCAGATTTCCCTGCTATATTTTTAACCTAATATTTGGGGGTGAGGGGAAAGTAGACAAAATAGAAATAAGGGGGGAGGGGGTCGGCAGGAGTTTTGGGGGTGGGGGGAAAACTGGTAAATTTTGAGATTTTGTCAAAAAATTTTGATTTGTATTTTGAAATTTCAAATAAATAAATTTTTAGATAACAAATATTTTTAATTTAATTTGTTTTTTGATCTAAAATAAATAACTTTAGTTAATAAATGTTCTTTTGTTAAAAAAAAAGATAATAAATTTAGTATTCAATATATAGGGTTGGGTTCCGATTAGAAATTGAGTTAACAGTGAGAAACGTGAGAATTGGTTATCAACCGTTTGATGAGAAATGGAGGCACATTAGGATGAGATGTACCTATTCAATTCTATTCTAAGTCCCAACGAAACCTTTAAAACCCAATAGAACCCTTTAAAGTCCGATAGATCCATTAAGTCCCAATGAAACCCTTTAAAGCCCGAAAGGATCAGTTAAGGCCCAATAAAAACCTTTAAAGGCCAATAGACCTGATTAAAGTTCGGTAGAATTAATTAAACCCTAATAGATCCATTAAGACACAATGGAACCCTTTAAATCCCGATAGATCCATTAAGGCCCAGTGAAACCCTTTACAACCCAATAGAACCCTTTAAAGTCTGATAGATCCATTAAAGCCCAATGAAACCCTTTAAAGCCTGAAAGATCAGTTAAGGCCCAATGAAAACATTTAAAACCCAATAAAACCCCTTAAATCCCGATAGACCCGTTAAGGCCCAATGAAAACCTTTAAAGGCCAATAGAACCGATTAAAGTTAGATAGAATTAATTAAACCCCAATAAATTCATTAAGACCCAATGAAAACCTATAAAGTCCGATAAATCCATAAAGGCCCAATGAAACCATTATAACCCACGCGGATCCATTAAAGCCCAATTGGACCCCTTAAAGCATAAGTGGATCCATTAAAGCCTAACTGTATCCCTTAAAGCCCAAGTGGGTCCATTAAAGCCCAACAGATCCATAAACACCCATGTGGATTCATTAAAGTCCAAACGGATCCATTAAAACCTAACTGGATCCATTAAATTCCAAATGAGTCCATTAAAAAAATTTAAATTTTTTATTTTTTTAAAAACCTTTTATTTTTATTATTTTCATTATTTCATTATTTCCTTTTTCTTTTTCTTTTTTATTTTTTTATCTTTATTTTATTTTATCTTTATTTTTTAAAAAACTTTTATTTTTTAATTTTTTTTAAAAAACTAATGTTTCGAGCATATTTAATAATTTTTTTAATTATTTTAAATAATAAAAATCCACCAGAAATCCGCCGGAAATTCTTTAATGTTTTCGACGGATTTTCGACGTTTTTTTTATTTTTTTTAATTCTTTCCAGAGAAAAAGAAAAAAATTTAATTTGATGTTTCCGGAAGATTTTTGGCGGATTTAATATTATTTTATTTATTTTAAATACAAAAAACCACCAGAAATCCGCCGAAAAATAAAAGGTTTTTTTCCGGCGGAATATTTTTTTAATTCTTTTATGAAAAAAAAATTAATTAAAACTTTTTCTAATATGAAAAAAAGTTAAAATTCGTCGGAAATTTGCCGAAAAATAAAAGGTTTTTTTTAATAAAAAATAAATTTATGACAGATTTTCGGCGAAAGTCAAGGTCGGAAATCCGTCGGAAAATTTCCGACAGATAATTCGCCGGAAACATCCACCAGAAAAGCCCATTTGTCTAGTAGTGTCATCCGTCATTAACCGTGGCTAATTCTTAACATAGTTATGCTTGATTTTTCAAATTTAAAGCAAAGAGATTTTGAATCAATTCGCTAACTTGTCTCATTCTTTTGCTCTGTTTGTTTTCAGGCGAAATAACGGAATTGCTCAGTATAACATACATTGACGTTTATTATTCAAAATTGCCAACCTAGACTTACATATAGTGCCATTTATTATTCAGAAATGTCATCATATCATGACATACAGTGACATAAATTTCTCAAAACCGTCACCGCATTATTGCATTCAGTGCCATAACTTTATCAAAATCGTCACTATAAAATGACATATGGTGACGTTTATTATTCAAAATTGTCACCATACCATATCATGACACACAATGATATTTAGATTTCAAAACCATCACCGTAGCATGACATAGAGTGACGCTATTTTCAAAAACGTCACCATAGGATGACATAAAGTGACGTTCATTATTCAAAAAATCTTCACCTTAGCATGACATACACTGACGTTTATTTTTGAAAACGTCACCCTTCTCTTTTTCAAAACTGTCACTATAGCATAACGTACGATAACGTTTATTTTTCATAATTGTCACCATAACATGACATACGGTGACATTTATTTTTATAAACTGTCATGGTAGTATGACATATGGTGACGTAAATTTTTCGATATGCGTTGATGTTTACTTTTCAAAACCGTCACCATAGCATGAGGTAACTTGACATTTATATTTCACAACTCTCACCATAATATGATGTACGGTGATGCTTATTATTTAAAACCGTCATTGTAACATGACATACTCTGATATTTATTATTTAAAACTGTCACCACAACATGACATATGGTCACGTTTATTATACAAAATCGTCATCGTAGCATGGTGTAGTTTGACATTTATTATTCAAACCATCACCATAGCATGTTATATGATGACATTTATTATATAAAACTGTCACCGTTTTGACATGTAATTTTTTAAAACCATCACCATAACAAGGCATATGGTGACATTTATTTCTCAAAACCGTTACTGTAGAGTGACATATGGTAACGTACTCAAAACTGTCACCATAACATGACATATGGTGACTTAAATTATTCAAAACTGTCAATGTAGCTTGAGATATGGTGATGTAAATGTTTTAATACTGTCATCAAAGCATGACATATGGTGACGAAATTTTTTCAGAAACCGTTGCTATATACTACCTTTTTGCGACACAAATTTTGCAAAACCATTGCCATAGAATTTGGTGACTTTTGGAAACGGTTTTCAAATGAACGTTGCATTATATATTTTAGTTTCGGTAACGGTTTTTCAAAACCGTTAGGACCTAAGGCAACGATTTAGACAAAGTTGTTACTAAAAGGTCCTATATAGCAATGGTTTTTCAAAACCGTCACAACATAATGCAACATTTTTTTCAAAACCGTCCTAGACCGTTACCTAAGGGGACCTTTTATTAACGCTTTTATCAAAAAACGTTGCTTTATGTTTCTAGAGTTTTTGTAATCGTAACTCTTTTTATAAAAAAATGTTGCTAAAACAATTCTTTAATTTTTTTTGTGGCTTTTTGTAACGGTTTTTTATCAAACCGTTACAAACCTATTTTTTAAAACCGTCACAAAAAATCATTTTTGTACTAAACGCACGTTATTGGAAAACGAGTCATTTTCATAGTTAAGGGAAATCATTTTGAAAGATAATGGTGCAAACTGCATTCTTTCCTTTTAACGATATATTTATTCATGTTGAAAACTCTTGAACTCACTAGGCGTTATCCTAAACCTTTTTATTTGTAGTCATGTGCATCAGGTTCTGCCTAGGAACAGTCCTAGTATTACTACAATGAGAGGAGTGCTAGTATTGTGCTTGAGAGTGCGTAGTATTGGCGAAGTCTTCCGCTTTGGTCTTGTATTCAGCTTCGTGTTAGCGGCAAATCGATGTGTTTCTACCAAGCGTAGCAATTCGACAAAACTTGGTTGATCCCACATCTCTATCAAGCTCGCACCAGGCAGTGAAATATCTCCACTTTTTGGATCTTCTATTTTACTAATTGAAAAAAAATAAGTATAAAATATATATTTGCTGTCAACAACAAAATGGTGATACAAATACAAAAGTACAACAACAAGAAGTAGAAAAGGCATATAGACACTACACCAAATGTCACTTAGGCAACAAATGAAAATGTTGCTTAAGAGGGGTTTATGTGTTGCCTAAGGCTTAGGCAACATGCCTATGTTGCCTAAGCAATGTTGCCTTCTCAATGTTGCATAAGAACTTAGGGAACATAGGCAAACATCGTATGTTCCACCAAATCATCCTCAGAACGTGTGGTAGTTCTTCCCAAGACCGACACCTTTGCTAAACTGAACGCTTGAGTTTTTTTGGGAGGCATATGGATCTGCAAATGCAATTCGGTTGTTAAATACCATTGTCAAAAACAAGAAAAGGGGATCATCCGGCATTTAAAAAAAACCCTGGTCCCCCGCCCCCAAAAACAAGTTAGCAGATTGCGTAGACCATGGAAATGATATTCTAACCTTCTATATCATGTAATGTCATATCTCTAGTTCACGAAGTTTGCAAACATAGAGTATCTAACAGTAGTTGATACACGAACAAAGATAGAAAGAAAAACTAGAAATGGAAGACATTTTTACCAAGATCAAATCTCTGTTTTAATAACCAAGCTATTAAACAACACAGTTACCAACCAAGTTATCTGTTTTAAGAAAAACTAGTGGTGTTGACATATGCAATATCCGTTATCAACATGGAATATCAGTTATCACATAACTCATACTGTTGAACTTTATAAAGTGCTGTAAATTTCAAGAACTTTTAACATTGCAGAAGCTACTACCAAAACTACTAGTCCTTTACCTTTGGGGATCTGTCATAACTCCTTCAGTACAGGGTTAGGGTTTGATCTAAATTCTTCCTTAGGTAAGATTCAAGAACATTAATAAGATACTCGGGAATAATAAATCATCATGTATAGCATAATACAATATCTATATTTATCAATATTAAAGTTCAAGAAACAGAAACGTATACAAAAATCTAAACCCATTACCCAGATTTGAAAATCTGAACATAACCATAACACTGACAAAACGTTCCCACCAATATCATATAGTCTAGTGTCCCATACACAACAGAAAGATAAAAATAGATAGAAAAAACTACTATATTTTTAATAATGAATAACAGATTGAACTTACAAATGGTGTGTGAACCAAAGAATGAGGCATGTCAGTTCAGGTGGTGGTTGTCGTTCGATCGAGAGAGAAAGAGAGTTCGATCGATGGTTGTTGTTCGATCGAGAGAGAAAGAGGGAGAAGGTATATATACCAGTGGGATCAGTTCAGGTTAGTTCGATCGAGAGAGAGAGTTCGATCGAGAGAGAAAGAGAGTTCGATCGATGGCTGTTGTTCGATCGAGAGAGAAAGAGGGAGAAGGTATATATACCAGTGGGTTCAGTTCAGGTTAGTTCGATCGAGAGAGAGAAAGAGAGAGAGAGTGCGATCGATGGTTGTTGTTCGATCGTGAGAGAAAGAGGGATAAGGTATATATATCAGTGGTGGGTGGTTGCTCGTGGTGGCGATGGTGGTGGCTCGTGGTGGCGATGTTGGTGGCTCGTGGTGGCCGGTGTTGGTGGTCGTGGTGGCTCGTGGTGGCCAGATTTCCCTGCTATATTTTTAACCTAATATTTGGGGGTGAGGGGAAAGTAGACAAAATAGAAATAAGGGGGGAGGGGGTTGGCGGGAGTTTTGGGGGTGGGGGGAAAACAGGTAAATTTTGAGATTTTGTCAAAAACTTTTGATTTGTATTTTTAAATTTCAAATAAATAAATTTTTAGATAATAAATATGTTTTATTTAATTTGTTTTTTGATCTAAAATAAATAACTTTAGTTAATAAAGGTTCTTTTGTTAAAAAAAAAGATAATAAATTTAGTATTCAATATATAGGGTTGGGTTCCGATTAGAAATTGAGTTAACAGTGAGAAACGTGAGAATTCGTTATCAACCGTTTGATGAGAAATTGAGGCACATTAGGATGAGATGTATCAGATCAATTCTATTCTAAGTCCCAATGAAACCTTTAAAACCCAATAGAACCCTTTAAAGTCCGATAGATCCATTAAGGCCCAATGAAACCCTTTAAAGCCCGAAAGGATCAGTTAAGGCCCAATAAAAACCTTTAAAGGCCAATAGAACCGATTAAAGTTCGATAGAATCAATTAAACCCTAATAGATCCATTAAGACACAATGAAACCCTTTAAATCCCGATAGATCCATTAAGGCCCAGTGAAACCCTTTACAACCCAATAGAACCCTTTAAAGTCTGATAGATCCATTAAGGCCCAATGAAACCCTTTAAAGCCCGAAAGATCAGTTATGGCCCAATGAAAACATTTAAAACCCAATAGAACCCCTTAAATCCTGATAGATCCATTAAGGCCCAATGAAAACCTTTAAAGGCCAATAGAACCGATTAAAGTTAGATAGAATTAATTAAACCCCAATAAATTCATTAAGACCCAATGAAAACCTATAAAGTCCGATAGATCCATAAAGGCCCAATGAAACCTTTATAACCCACGTGGATCCATTAAAGCCCAATTGGACCCCTTAAAGCCTAAGTGGATCCATTAAATCCTAATCGGATCCCTTAAAGCCCAAGTGGGTCCATTAAAGCCCAACTGATCCATAAACACCCTTGTGGATTCATTAAAGCCCAAACGGATCCCTTCAAGCCCAAGTGGATCCATTAAAACCCAACTGGATCCATTAAATTCCAAATGAGTCCATTAAAGCCCAAGTGGACCCGCTAAAGCTCAAGTGAATCCATTACAGCGCAAGTCGAACATTAAAGCACATGTGGATCTATTAAAGCCCAGCAGGAACCATTAAAGCCCAATTTGACCCCTTAAAGCCCAAGTGGGTCCATTAAAGCCCAACTGGATCCATTATAGGCCAAATGGGTCCATTAAAGCCCAAGTGAATCCATTACAGCGCAAGTGGAACCATTAAAGCCCAACTAGATCCATTAAAGCCCAGTAGGAACCATTAGAGCCCAACTAGACTCCTTAAAGCCCAAGTGGATCCATTAACGTCCAACTGGACCCCTTAAAGCCAAAGTGGATCCATTAAAGCCCAAGTGGACGCCTTATAGCCCAAGTGGATCCATTAAAGCCTAGCTCGACCCCTTAAAGCCTAAGTGGATCCATTAAAGGCCAACTGGATCCCTTAAAGCCCAACCGATCCATAAACACTCATGTCCCTTAAAGCCCAAATGAATCCATTAAAGCCCAACTGAACCCTTTAAAGCCCAAGTGGATCCATTAACACCCAACTGGAACCCAAGTTGGTCCATTAAAGCCCAAATGGGTCCATTAAAGCCCACTGTTATTATACTCTTTCTAATACTTGATTAAACCATCAATTTATTCACGTAAAGCGTCAATGCGAGACTCTATTTCTTCCAAACTCATCACAACCTCAATTAAAAACTGTTATTATGGATTTTTTTAAAAAAATTAAATTTTTTATTTTTTTAAAAACCTTTTATTTTTAATATTTTCATTATTTTCTTTTTCTTTTTTCTTTTTTTATCTTTATTTTATTTTATCTTTATTTTTTAAAAAACTTTTATTTTTTTTAATTTTTTTAAAAAATTAATGTTTCCAGCGTATTTAATAATTTTTTTAAATATTTTTAATAAAAATCCACCAGAAATCCGCCGGAAATTCTTTAATGTTTTCGACGGATTTTCGGCGTTTTTTTTATTTTTTTTAATTCTTTCCAGAGAAAAAGAAAAAAAATTAATTTGATGTTTCCGGCAGATTTTTGGCAAACTTAATATTATTTTATTTATTTTTAATACAAAAAACCACCAGAAATCCGCCGAAAAATAAAAGGTTTTTTCCCGGCGAAATATTTTTTTAATTCTTTTATGAAAAAAAAAATTAATTAAAACTTTTTCTAATATGAAAAAAAGTTAAAATTCGTCGGAAATTTGCCGAAAAATAAAAGGTTATTTTTTTAATAAAAAATAAATTTATGGCAGATTTTCGGCGAAAGTCAAGTTCGGAAATCCGCCGGAAAATTTCCGACAGATAATCCGCCGGAAACATCCACCAGAAAAGCCCCTTTGTCTAGTAGTGTCATCCGTCATTTATAGATTTTTGTCGGTGCAAACCCCCCCCCCCCCCCTACTTTTTATGTAGTATATACAAAATTAGGATAAAATCTTTAGTATAAAGATTAATTTTAACCGTGACCTTGGCTATACTTACAACAACACAAATTTCATATTAACCGTGGCCAATTCTTAACATAGTTATGCTTGATTTTTCAAATTTAAAGCAAAGAGATTTTGAATCAATTCGCTAACTTGTCTCATTCTTTTGCTCTGTTTGTTTTTAGGCGAAATACCGGAATTGCTCAGTATAACATACATTGACGTTTATTATTCAAAATTGCCAACCTAGACTTACATATAGTGACATTTATTATTCAGAAATGTCATCATATCATGACATACAGTGACATAAATTTCTCAAAACCGTCACCGCATTATTGCATTCAGTGCCATAATTTTATCAAAATCGTCACTATAAAATGACATATGGTGACGTTTATTATTCAAAACTGTCACCATACCATATTATGACACACAATGATATTTAGATTTCAAAACCATCACCGTAGCATGACATAGAGTGACACTATTTTCAAAACCGTCACCATAGGATGACATAAAGTGACGTTCATTATTCAAAAAATCTTCACCTTAGCATGACATACACTGACGTTTATTTTTGAAAACGTCACCATAGCATGGCAGATGGTGACTTCTCTATTTCAAAACTGTCACTATAGCATAACGTACGATAACGTTTATTTTTCATAATTGTCACCATAACATGACATACGGGGTGACATTTATTTTTATAAACTGTCATGGTAGTATTACATATGGTGACGTAAATTTTTCGATATGCGTTGATGTTTACTTTTCAAAACCGTCACCATAGCATGAGGTAACTTGACATTTATATTTCACAACTCTCACCATAATATGACGTACGGTGATACTTATTATTTAAAACCGTCATTGTAACATGACATACGCTGATATTTATTATTTAAAACTGTCACCACAACATGACATATGGTCACGTTTATTTTACAAAATCGTCATCGTAGCATGGTGTAGTTTGACATTTATTATTCAAACCATCACCATAGCATGTTATATGATGACATTTATTATATAAAACTGACACCGTTTTGACATGTAATTTTTTAAAACCATCACCATAACAAGGCATATGGTGACATTTATTTTTCAAAACCGTTACTGTAGAGTGACATATGGTAACGTACTCAAAACCGTCACCATAACATGACATATGGTGACTTAAATTATTCAAAACCGTTAATGTAGCTTGAGATATGGTGACATAAATGTTTTAATACTGTCATCAAAGCATGACATATGGTGACGAAATTTTTTCAGAAACCGTTGCCATATACTACCTTTTTGCGACTACCTACAAGAGAACAAATAGGTGCTTTATACATTGAATACTCTATGTATATCACACCCCCAAGCTTAAAGTGTTGCTTGTCCCCAAGCAACCAAAAGACAACTAAAATTGACTCAATTTAAGAAAAATGCAAGTCATAACTATAAGTGCATATAGAAGTAAAATTGTTCTATCTTCATGTTATTCATAACCTTTCATAAATCATAACTGATCACATACCTATGTTAACCACTTGTATGAACCATATGCTAGCCCCACATTTCTTTTTGTTAGATAAAAAACTTACCTGTTCAACGATCAATAGGACTTTTCCGACACTAGTTCTAATTTGGCACATTTTTTTCTCACCAATCCTTTTCTCTCATTTTTGCTTCAACGTTAGAAAATTTTCACTTTTTGGCATTTTTGCTCTTTTGTTGACAACATGCACTTTGTCCCTGTGGGACATTTTTAGTGCTTTTGATAAATCTAAAACAATGCATGTCTTTAGAGCTTTGTTCTTTTTTTTGTTGATCTTTTGACTTTTTTGGATTTCCCTCCCTCAAACTCATTTGAAACAATGCCTTGTTTTTTGATGAATTATTGAGATTAATGGTGTCAAATGGCTATGATGGAAAGAACGAATGGCCTATATACCTTCCAAGAAGTAAGAGCAAGTCTAGACCAAATTGTGTCCCAAAAAATAGAATGGCTAGTTTTAGCGAAAAAATCAAAGTAGGTTAAAGGATGGTAAAAAAAACTAGTAATTTATTGAGGGTATGAACACATATAAAATAATATGAACAACTTACTTGGCTTGCAAAAAAAAGTTATAATAAAAGACTTTTCCCAAACTCAAGTTAATGAAAAATAAAGAAGAAAGTTTGGAGCTAAAGGGTCATGAATAAACCTGCCCTACTCCAATGGAGTAGGTTGTGGTACTGTTGTTGGCTATACATGTTGTGGCACTAGACTCTGCATTTCCTTTTTTCAGCAAGGTGTTCTCGTTTTTCAGCTAATGGATCACTTCTTAACAACTTCCTGAGGGATGGTGGAATTTTCTGGAGCACATCAGTATGCTCCTCAGCCCAAATGGTCCTCACCAACTGAACTTGATGTTTCTCTTCCCACTTATGCTTATATACTTTTCTTATTACTTGTTTCACTCCTTTATCACGGCATAAGATTTCAATGACACAAATGTGGGAACATTTTATCTAACAAAGAGTTTTCCAAATCACCTCACCAACAGTAGAACATGATTTTTTGACGCTTCCCGAGTCCTTAGATTGATCGTCGCATCCCCTTTTTCAAAACAACATGAAGATTTTCTTCACACCTTTGCTGCAGGAATGTTGCAGTATCTGCAACAATATGTTCTTTCTGCACAAATTCAAAGAAATGAGTAATGACAATTTTGGCATTTTGTTGCACCTCTTCATTATATTTAAGTGAAAAAATGTTGCTCAAATACTCATGCGCTTCCTCGGAACTCTCAATCTGTTGACTATTTTCCAAAGTATTAGCCTCACTCCCATCCGTACTAACACACTCGGATTTTCTGATCTCACTTGGTATAGGAATTTGGCTTTGTCTAATAATCTCTTCAACATTATTGTGATATTGGCAACATATGTTATTAGACTTCGTGTGAAATCACTCATCATAGTTTCAAGATATTTAAATGTTTTGAACAGTTCCAAAGATTGTGTAAGGGGTAAAAATGAGTTGTTAAAGTCATCCCCTGGAAAATTCTCAGAAAAATTAACTTGTTCCTCTCAAGATTGGTCAAAAGTATTTGAATAAGTGTTACTCCAATCTTGGTAGGGAGGTATTAGTGATGTGAAAGTGTCATGATCTTGACCATTTAAAAACAAATTAGGACGGGACTCCCGTGATTGACCGTAACCATTGAAGTGTGAGGTATCCCAACTACTATCTCTCATGAAATAATGGGATTCGGGGTTCGAAGGACAACTATATGAGAAATGATTTCCACCATAGTAGTCACAGAAAACAGTTTCATACGACTCAAACGAATGTCCCATTGAATCCATATTCATAGAAAGATAAACTCAAAAAGTTTCTTGCACACACATGAGAACGTATGACAAGCAACAAATATGGTAAAAAAAATAGCTTAACAAGACTCAATCTCTTAACAACCATAGATTTACACCTATCCCCGACAACGGCGCCAAAAACTTGACACGATGTTTGCACACCTTAAGACATGTGATAAATAGAACCAAAAAGCAAGTATACAAGACGGATCTTATCGTCTTTCAAGTTATAAAATGGTAAGAACCAAGTATCGTATTCCACAATGATAGGTATCTTAAGTTGCAGTATCTTGAGATGAAAGACTAAATTCAGATGGCAAGTTTAAAGACTTTGTTTGAGTTTGTTTCTACAGTAATATAAATGACAAGATATAAGAAATGCATGCGTGTCAAACTTAAGGTGAGGAGTAAACACAAATTTCAGTGGCCAATGATGTAGGAGTGCTACAACATTAGTTCAACAATAATATGTTCCACCATCTACATTGAAGAATGTCCTTCCGGATATCCACCATTGCACTATTGTTTAGCTTTCAACCAACATATGACTATGTGGTATCAAGACCATTGTGAGTGTCAAATGGTGTCTTCAAAGTATATGGATCAACAAATTCCTTTGTTAAATTCAATTTTCCGAGTTGATTCTCATATCATTCAAGTTGATGTGTTCTAAGTGGCTCATTCCTGAGTCCACTACACTTTAACACTTTGACTAGTGATCAACTCATCAAGAATCAATCTGTTTGAAAAACATAGATAACAAATTCCTTTGTTTGCAACTTTTCCAAGTGTACTTCCCATATCCTTCAAATTGACGTGTATTCACATGGCTTATTTCTAAGATCATGGCACTTTAACACTTTAAGAAGTGATCAATTCTTCAAGAAGTGCCTTAGACTTTATAAAACGTAAATGAAATAGTGAAACATCATTATTGAGAAACAATGTCCACTATTATTTGGTTTACAGCCTCCCATTTTGTTTCGCACCTAAGCTATAGAGATTAGCTACTTATAACGGAAAGTAAATTGCAAGAAGTGTTAATAACATAAAGTAAAGACATAAATCAAATGACGGAATATATATGATGGAATATATATGACAGAATTTAAAGGATGGAAAGTAAAAACAATAAGCAATAAATAAAGTAATGAAAGCAAAACTACATGATGAAGAACAAGACATTAAAGAAATTAAGAACTAAATATTAAATGCAAGAACATGAACTACAAGAGTTTAGGAGAGAAATCAATTTAGAAGTGATTGGGGTGTTTTAAAACATTAACCTCATACCTCTATTTATACTAGTCCAAGAGGGGCAAATTGCAATTACCAAAAGCAAAGTACAACACGTACACCACTAACACTTAAAGTCCTATCATCAGTACTAGATTAAAGTTGTCACTCACTTGCTATCAAAAGAGAACCTGATCCATTCCTTGACTGAATAGGTGGATTTCAAATATAGTTGGCCGAATGGTTCCATTGAGTTTTCAAAAGCCCAATCCAAAGTGAAGATCCAATGTTGTGGCATTGCTGGGAACATGACAACATGTGTTCAAGTTCAAATTAGCTTTCCAATGTTGTAAAACAGGTAAATCATGTAATTAGCTCCATAAAACAACAAAGGGAAACTAATATAATAAAAAGGACTCAAAGATTGGGGTAAAAGGAAAATAAACTACCTAAAATAGAAGAAATAGGTGCTTTATACATTGAATAGTCAATGCGTATCTATATGCATGTGTATATGTGAATGTATAAATAATCTGTGTGTGTTATCTGATAACCACATATGATGTATATATGTGTTGTATATATGTATTTGTATATTTATGTGAATATATTGATAATAATATATGTCGGTCCACAATAATATCAAGTTCTTATCGACAACAACACATAAATGATTACCAACCTGTTTTGATTAATAACAAACGATTACAAGGTTGATGTTTGATCTTTGAGAAGCTCTCTGTGTTTTACACCTTTTGTGTGTGTTTTTCTTGAGTGTGTATTATGAGATCTATTAGATTGATCTTAGCTTCTAAGATACTCTATCAACCACTTGCAAAAACAACTTGCAATATAAAACTAATTAAAACTAACTAATATCTAAATATTATCTAACAAGATATTTAAACTAAACATAAACTATAATAAACAATAATTAACTTAGACATTTTATTACAAACGACATTAGACTTAATATCGAGAGTCGACTTTCCGGCATTAGCTTCAGATTGGATCTTCAGAATGGATGATCTTGAATCCAATAGATATGTGATCTAACAATCTCCCCCTTTGGATCAAGATCATTACTAAAAAGATTTTAGCAATTCAATCTTCTTTTTCAGCTCAGAAGATGCAATCTCTTTCTCTAGCTCAGAATGCTTTAGAAAAGTATCTTCAAAGAAAATTTATCTGAAATCAGCATGTCTTCAGAATACTTTGATCTCGCATTTCTTGGTCTTGTAATGTAATGGACTAAACATTTCTTCAAGCTTTAGATTCTCCCCCTTTTTGAGAAAAAGAGCAACGCTTTCATCAAAACATGTAGTAAGAAATGTAAGTCATATGGAGCCTCTGATCCGTCAATTCAAAAGATATTTATCCAGATCTTTGCAAATCCAGACAAAATAATCGTGTAACACCTGAATCAACTAATGAATCAGTTAAAAATGTCTGTCAGTAACACTAAGTCACTGTGTGTAATGAATACACATTGGAAACGAGCTGTTTGATGTGGACTCCCCCAGGGCTTCCATTTAATCATCGAAACACCACAAAGACAATTTCTATAAACGTTATGACAAAGAAACAAATTCCTTGTGTGTTCGTGCTTGTGATAGAAAGAATTAAGCACTTGATGATTGTTTATAGGCTCAAAATTGTGTAAACCACTGAGATAACAGTAAGTGAAACGCAGACTCAATGTGCATTATTGAAGTGCGAAGGTAGGGCAGACTTCCTTCTTTTCAATATCCAGATTTTCCAAATGAAAATCAGATAGCAAATGTGTTGCGTCCCCTTTGAAAAATGTGAAACACTTTCCATTTGAGTAGAAAATGAGTGGTTGGTGAGGTTTGATCAAGAGTTGGCATGGGCTAGTTGCCTGTTTCAATAATGATCACCAAAGATTTGTGAAACACTAGTAATGTGGCTTCCCGGCTCAGAAAAAGTTGGTGCAGAGTTGTGATATTCTTTTAACTCTGTTCTCACACCCTCTTTCTTTTAAACATTTAGCTTACTCTAACCAAACTTTCTTTCTTTGTTTGAAACACTCATTTTTTTTCGACTTCTAACACTCAATCACTATGGATTAACTTCTTGGGTAGAAATCACTGGTTAAGGTGATTCCATTGAAGTTGTGTTAAGTTCTAGAACAAAGAAATCATGTTTTCCTATGATGCACATGATGCTCAGAATGGTTTAACTATTTCAGTTAAAGCACAATTAGATCTTGAAAACATTTAAAGTCACACTTCTAATTCATGATTTCGGTTTTAGAATTGGGAAGTGGTTTGAATATTTAAGAACAATGTTTTCAAATGATTGAAAGTTATCCTTCTTTCAACCATTTATGAGATTAAGATAAAGGATTGTACCTTTACGTGCGATCTTACATCTCATGAAGCTAAGCGTAAAGTCATAAACATATGAACTTGTAAGCTTCTCTCAAAAATTCTGCAAAAGTCTTATGTCAAGTCAAAACAAATTTATTCACTTAAATTGAAAAGACAAAAAGCAGTAAAACTATTAAAGTACGAGTTCTGATCAGGAATAATCAGAAGTCATATCCATACTCCTTTGACTTGAAGAGTTCCCCCTAAAATCATGCATTACAAAAATTTGGCATAAAAGGTAAATGCAAAAATTTTATGAGCTCCCCCTCAAAATAAGATTGATCAACTGTCAATTCTTCTCATACTCCCCTTTGGATCATGAACGAATTGTTAATGTGCAGATATCAATCAGAAATAAGAATGAAGAAATGATGAAAAAGTATACAATTAGAAAACTTTGATAGGTAACTACTTATTATACCTTAAGATTTAGCATACCAAGCTTAGAGACAAGAAAGGTAAACCTCTTTTCATCTAAAGATTTGGTAAACAAATCGACATGTTGATAATCAATTTTTACAAAGAAAAGTTCAATTGTTCCTGTCTCTACATTATCTTTGATAAAATGATACCTGACATCTATGTGTTTGGTTTTTGTGTGCTGAACAGGATTCGCTGTTATTGCGATGACCCTCTTGGAGTCACAGTAGATCGGGATTTTGTTGAAGTGGAAACCATAGTCGCGCAATTGAGTTCTCATCCATAAGACCTGAAAACAGCAGCTAGCAACAGCTACATATTCTGCTTCAGCCATTGAAGTTGAAACACAAAGTTGCTTCTTCGATGCCCAACTTACGAGTTTATCACCGAGGAACTGTATATGTCCTGACGTGCTCTTCCTGTCTAACATACAACCAGCATGATCTGCATCTGTATACGCTGTTAGTTCAAAGCTAGTATCTTTAGGATACCACAGACTAAGATCTGCAGTCCCCTTCAGATACCTAAATATGCGCTTAACTGTAGACAAATGGATTTCTTTGGGATTGACCTGATATCTTGCACATAAGCATGTTGAAAACATTATATCTGGTCTACTAGAAGTAAGATACATTAAAGAACCTATCATCCCTCTGTAAGTCCTAACATCAACAGCTTTTCCCGAAGGATCAGTGCCAATCTTAGTACCTGGTGCCATTGGGGTACTAATCGGTTTTGAATTTTCCATTTTGAACTTCCGAAGAATTTCAAGAATGTATTTTGATTGATTGATAAAAATACCCGATAAAAATTGTTTGACTTGTAATCCGAGGAAGAAATTCATCTCTCCCATCATATTCATCTGAAATCTTAACACCATAAGGTTTCAAAAATGCTTACAGTACTTAGGATTTGTAGAGCCAAAAATAATATCATCCACGTAGATTTGAATAAGAATGATATCGGCTTTTTCCTTTTTGATAAACAAAGTGGTATCTACCGTACCTTTTGTAAAACCAGACTTGACTAAAAATTGAGATAGGACATCATACCAGGCGCGAGGAGCTTGTTTCAGTCCATAGAGTGCTTTGTCGAGAATGTAGACGTGATTCGGCTTCTCTTGATTGAAAAAACCTTCTGGCTGAGAGATATAGACTTCCTTCTTTAGAATGCCATTCATAAAGGCAATCTTCACGTCCATTTGACAGACCGTGAAGTTCTTGTGGGCTGCGTAGGCTAGAAACATTCGAATTGCCTCTAAACACGCCACAGGAGCATAACTCTCGTCGTAGTCTATTCCTTCCTCTTGCCTATATCCTTTGGCTACAAGTCTTGCTTTGTTTCTGATAACAGTACCATCTTCGTCTTTCTTGATCTTGAAAACCCATTTCGTACCTATAATGGTTTTACCTTGAGGTTTGGGTACGAGTCTCCAGACTTTAAGTGCGTCGAACTGATTCAGCTCTTCTTGCATTAAAATCACTCATTCTGGATCAGCAAGTGCCTCTGATACGCGAGTTGTCTCAAACTTGCTCAGAAAGGAGCCATGCATGCACATATTCATTGACCCTGACCTAATTTGCACCAGTTTTGTTGGATCACCAATGATCTGGATTATCGGATGCTCTTTGGTCCATTTGTGTTCATGAGGCAGTGGATTATATGAATATATATCAATATTATCATCTATAAATCCACTTGTACCTTCTTCAGTTTGTTCAGGAGGAATGATGATTACAGTTGAAGTGGTAGGTGCAGAAGGCTCAGTAGGTATACACGGTATGCAATAACCGTCTTTGACTTTTTCAGATATACACGGTATGCAATTAATGTTGATGAATAACCAATGAATATGCCTTTGTCCGCCTTGGCACTGAACTTGTTCAGACTCTCTCTATCGTTTAGAACAAAACACTTACACCCAAATATATGGAAATATTTGATTGTCGGTGTTCGGTGTTCGGTTGTTGATCAAAGCATAAGGAGTCTTCTTGAATCTGCGGTGTATCATGGATCGATTCTGAGTGTAGCACGCAGTCGATACAGCTTCAGCCCACAGAAATAGAGGTAAGTCAGAATGACTTAGCATAGTACGAGCAGCCTCAACTAGCGTACGATTTCTTCTTTCAACCACACCATTCTGTTGAGGCGTACGAGCAGCAGAGTATTGATGTGAAATCCCGACAGATTCGAGATATTCTTCAACTTTCTTGTTCTTGAACTCTGTGCCGTTGTCTGTTCTTAGAATCTTGACCGGTTTCTGCAGATTCACCTGGGTCGTCTTCAGGAATGTAATGAGAACATCTGGTGTCTCATCTTTTGAACGTAGAAACTTGACCCAAGTGTATTGCGAGTAATCTTCCACGATAACTAGTATGTACTTCTTTTGGCCTAGACTTTGCGTTCGCATCGAACCACAGAGAACCATATGCAACAACTCTAACGGAGCGCTTGTACTTGGTTCAAACTTTGGTTTATGTGGAGCTTTCTTCATCTTTCCCTTTTCACATGCTGTACACAGGTGTTCTTTTTCATACTTCAGCTCTGGAAGTCCTTTTACTAACTTTCCACTGACCAGCTTGTTGATGTACCTAAAGTTGAGGTAAGAGAGTCGTCGATGCCATAACCAACTTTGTTGCATCGAGGATTTCGAGAGTAGACAAACCTGCTTGTCAGTCTGGACGTTTGACAAATTAATTGTGTAGAGGTCGGACTTTCTCGTGCCGACCAAGAGTTCCTCGCCTTCTTCAGTGCGAACAGAACACCTCTTGGCTTTAAAATTGACCTCTAAGCCTTTGTCACATAACTGGCCTATACTGAACAAGTTGTGTCCTAAGCCTTCAACATAGCTCACCTTCTTGATCGTGACCTTGTCATGTACGAGATCACCATAACCTAGTATTGGTGAAAACTGATCGTTGCCGAATCTAACTGTTCCGCAATACTTCTCTGTAAAGTTGGTCAACATACGGAATCTAACTGTTCCGCAAACCAGTGATTTCTACCCAAGAAGTTAATTCTTAGTGATTGAGTGTGAGAAGCGAAAAGAAATGAGTGTGATTAGAGAAAGCAAAATATTTTAAAAGAAAGAGCGTGTGAGAACAGAGTTAAAAGAATATCACAACTCTGCACCAACTTTTTCTGAGCCGGGCAGCCACCATTCTAATGTTTCACAATTCTTTGGTGATCATTATTGAAACAGGCAACTAGCCCATGCCAACTCTTGATCAAACCTCACTATCTACTCATTTTCTTCTCAACAAGAAAGTGTTTCACATTTTCAAAGGGGATGCAACACATTTGCTATCTGATTTTCATTTGGAAAATCTAGATATTGAAAAGAAGGAAGCCTGCTCCACCTTCTCACTTCAATCATGCACATTGAGTCTGTGTTTAACTTACTGTTGTCTCAGTGGTTTACACAAATTTTGAGCCAAATAAGCAATCATCAGTGCTTAATTCTTTCAAACACAAGCACGAACACACAAGGAATTTGTTTCTTTGTCATAACGTTTATAGAAATAACCTTTGTGGTGTTTCGATGATTAAATGGAAGCCCTGGGGGAGTCAACATCAAACAACTCCTTTCCAATGTGTATTCGTTACACACAGTGACTTAGTGTTACTGACAGGCATTCTAACTGATTCATTAGTTGATTCAGGTGTTACATGATTATTTTGTCTAGATTTGCAAAGATCAGGATGAATAACTATTGAATTGACGGATCAGAGACTCCAAGTGGTTGACATTTCTTACTCAAAGTTTTGATGAAGTCGTTCCAGTTTCCATCAAAAAGGGGGAGAATATCAAGCTTGAAGAAATGTTCATTACAAGAATAGCTAACAAAGAAATGCGAGATCAAAGTATTCTGAAGACATGCTGATTTCAGATAAATTTTCTTTGAAGATACTTTGCTAAAGCATTCTGAGTTAGAGAAAGAGATTGCATCTTCTGTGCTGAAAGAGAAGATCGTATTGACAAATCATTTTCGTAATGATCTTGATCCAAAGGGGGAGATTGTTAGGACACAGTCTCATTGGATTCAAGATCATCCAAAACGAAGATCGCAATCTGAAGTTAATGCTGAAAGTTACTCTCAACCAAAGTCTAGGGTCTATTCTGTAATAAAGTCAAAGTTGTTTTAATATCTAGATATTATAGTTTTAGATATTAAGTTTTATTATTATTAAGTTTTGATAATATCTATTTATTAGATATTATCTCTCTCTATCTCTCAACATCAGACCACACAATCCACACACAGAACACATATTCAAAGTGTAAAAGAGAGAAAAACAAACAAAGAGAAAACTCAAAGCAATCAACCGTGTAATCCGCGTTTATAATCTAAACAGGTTGGTTTATCTTTATATTGTTTGTTGTTTGATTTATCTGGTAACGATCACGGACTCACAATTGGTATCAGAGCAGGTCACGGGTTCGAATCCCATGGAGTGCATAGAAATGCCAAAGGCATGCTGTGCAGCCGTTAGTGCTGGCAGATGCTGGGGGGGGGGGATTGTTGGGTCATTGACCAGCATCTTCCTAAATCGAAACGTGGGGCTGGCTGCTACGCTATAAGGAAATAAAGTAGCGCCTTCACCATAAGCAATTGCTTTTGGTGTAGTGGTAAGCGCTTGATCCTAACAAGTTAAGCGTGCTCGGGCTAGAGCAATCCCAGGATGGGTGACCTCCTGGGAAGCTCAAGCCTTGGGACCTAACAATTGGTATCAGAGCTGATCCAGATTCAAAATCAAAAATTTTTACTCTCTGTGTTCTTCATTTTTGAAGAACACTGTGTAATAGATCAAAATCTTGATTTTACGGTTATTTTCGAAATCAAAAGGTTGTGTATTGTTGTTGTTGGTAAGGAGAACATACTGTCAAAATTTGGTGTGGTAAATCGACCTCTAGCTTGGTTAATTTTAGAGTTACAGGTTGATTTAATCGGAGAAGACGACGTATCGGTCTTAAGCGTACCGGTCGAACCTTAGTTTTTACATTCTATCGGTCTTAAGCATTCGACCGGACTCTTGCAAATACCGGTCGAAGATCATTTTTTTATCGGTCGAATCTCACAAACTTTTGGTATCGGTCAAACACTCTCCGGTCAAATCGCACTTTATACCGGTCGAATATTTTTTTTATCCGGTCGAGTTTTTTTTTTGTTATCCGGTCAAAGTAAAACTCACTTCCCCGGTCGAATAAAACTTTTCCACTACATTTCCCCGGTCAAAGTAAAACTCATCCTCGGTCAAATCCCATCATCCGGTCGAAGTTACATCTCTATCGGTCTTACACCATTTTCTATCGGTCCACTCACTTTTTGTTCAATCGGTCTCACACGAATTGCATTCCTCACACACTCTCCACGTGTCCACTTAACTCTCACATGCAAATATCTCACAAATTACATGCAAACCACACGTGTCCATCATCACCCTCATGTGATTTGTTGGTAACTTTGATTTGTTGAATTCCACTCACACTACTTTGTCTTCTCACATTTCTTTCCACAATTTCCACCATCACGTGCCCATTAATTGTGAGAAAACTCAATCAAATTGTCAAAATAATTGTGAGAAAAACTTGAACTTTGAACCTTTTACACCTTTGAACCTTGAACTTTATAACTTGAACCTTTTTTAATCCATTTAATTTTTTTTTTTTTTTTTTTGGAATTTTTTTTCTGAAAATTGCTTGATTTCTGAATTTTATCTAATTTTTATCTGGCTAACGTTCTGTACAAGTTTTTATTTCAAATTAACCAAACAGAATGACTTCCAGAGAAGCCCTCGCCATTGGAACCGACTCCAAGCCACCAGTACTCTTCAGGGGAGAGTATGAACTGTGGAAAGATCGGTTCATGGACTTCATTGAAAGACATGATTTGGGTGTATTCATCAGAAAATCTCTGCAGCAAGGAATTATGATAGTTCCAAGAAGAGTGTTTACTCTTGTAAAGAAGAATGGTGAGAGAGAAGAAAAAGAGCTCCCATTAAATCTTAATGAATACACAAATGAGCAAAGAAAAAGATATGAAGTTGACAGTTTGGCCAAAACGTTTATTCTGCAAGGAATAACAGAGGAGATTTCAAACGAGATCTTCTTTACACTAGAACGTGAAGAGGCTACAGGAAAGCTGTTATGGGAACATATTTCGAAGATTATGATAGAATCATATATGTCATCAAGGGTTAAGGTAATGGAAGCTGAGAACTTTGAACTTAAAAGAAAGATTTCTAAATTAGAAGCTCAAATACAGCAGCAAGAGTCTGTAGAGAGGAACGAGGAGAAGTTCATGAGCTTGGAGAGTGCAAACACTAATCTTCAACAGCAACTATCAGACTTAAATCAAGAGTTTGTCAAGGACAAATCTGAGTTTGAACAGGAAAGTTCAAAGTTTGCACTGAAGTTCTCAGTATTTTCAAAGAAGAGTCTTGAGGAGAAGAAGGTGATCGAGCTTAAATGTTTAATGCTTTCTCAAAAAGTTGAAGACTTTGAGAAAGTAATAATATTGGAAAGAGATCAGTTTGCCAAGGAGAGGAAGGTAAATGATCAGAAGGGTGCTAAGAAGGGATTCGAAGAAGAAAGGAGCATCCTTCAAGCTACAATTAGGAAGCTTAATGCAAAGCTATCTGAATTATCTAAGCTTGCACGGAAAGAGAAGAAGAAGAGGTCCGAGCTTGAGACGAAGATTGACCTTCTTGTCAAAGAACGAAACAACTATTCTTCAAAGGTCAACGAGCTTGAAAAAGTTATTTCAACGGTGGTGGTGACTGAGCGCAAGACTCTAGAGTCAATTGTCCACTCACCTAGAGATGATTCTACTGATTCAGAATGTTCATTCAAGTCAGCTGCAAGCTCATATCAGAAACCTGTTTCTTCAAAGAGGTCAGTGAAATCTTCTAATCATATTCGAAGTACTAATCTTTTCTATGACAGGAATAAAGATTTTTCAGGTACACATCAAAGAAGGAGAAGAAGCTTCCAAGAAGAAGCTGAACTGGTCTAGAACAGGAAACCAGTTAAAGAAGAGCTGAAATATAAAAACTCCTGTGTACATACGCCAAATGCCAAGAAGAACAATGCGCATAAAGGTAAACCTGATTTCGTCTACACGAGAGATCAATTAATCAGGTTATCAGGTAAGAAATTTTATTGTTCTTATTGTCGTACACATGATTATGTTCACAAGACGAGTGACCATTACTGGTATGGTTCTTACTCAGTAACCCCCATACGAACTGCAACTAACACTCATGGACCTAAATACCAGTGGATACCAAAGAAAACTAAACCTGTGTTGCAGGCACCTACTGTCAAGGGGGAGTAGGAGAACCAATGGCTTCTAAGTACATCAGCTTAGAACCCGGACTTCAACGAAGATAAGGCTTTTGAACACAACAGTTCAAGACCCGCACTTCAAAGATCAAAAGACCTTACTCCGTGCTGAAAATGAAATTGTACTCCAATACTCGAATGAGAAAATCAACCTTCAAGGGGGAGTACATACATATTTGTCTGAAATTTTATGCATATCTTTTACAACTGATAATGTTTCAAATGCAAAATTTCAGGGGGAGTAAAAAGGTGATGACTTCTGATCAATTAAGATCAGAACTCGTACTTTAAAAAGTTTTACTGCTTTTTGTCTTTTCAATTTAAGTGAATAAATTTGCTTTGACTTGACTTAAGACTTTTGCAGAAGTTTGAGAGAAGCTTAAAAGATCATATCTTTATGACTTTAAGCTTAGCTTCATGAGATGTAAGATCATATGTTCAGGTATTATCCTTTATCTTAATCTCATATATGGTTGAAAGAAGGACAACTTTCAATCATAGAAAACATTGTTTTTAATGTTCAAACCACTTCCCGATTTTTTCAACAGATTTTATATTATGGAAGTGTGATTTTAAATGTTTTCAAAATCAATTTTGTGCTTTAACTGAAATAGTTAAACCAATCTGAGCATCACATGCATCATAGGAAAACAAGAATCATTGTGCTAGGAATTAACACAACTTCAATGGAATCACCTTAACCAGTGATTTCTACCCAAGAAGTTAATTCTTAGTGATTGAGTGTGAGAAGCGAAAAGAAATGAGTGTGATTAGAGAAAGCAAAATATTTTAAAAGAAAGAGCGTGTGAGAACAGAGTTAAAAGAATATCACAACTCTGCACCAACTTTTTCTGAGTCGGGCAGCCACCATTCTAATGTTTCACAATTCTTTGGTGATCATTATTGAAACAGGCAACTAGCCCATGCCAACTCTTGATCAAACCTCACTATCTACTCATTTTCTTCTCAACAAGAAAGTGTTTCACATTTTCAAAGGGGATGCAACACATTTGCTATCTGATTTTCATTTGGAAAATCTAGATATTGAAAAGAAGGAAGCCTGCTCCACCTTCGCACTTCAATCATGCACATTGAGTCTGTGTTTAACTTACTGTTGTCTCAGTGGTTTACACAAATTTTGAGCCAAATAAGCAATCATCAGTGCTTAATTCTTTCAAACACAAGCACGAACACACAAGGAATTTGTTTCTTTGTCATAACGTTTATAGAAATAACCTTTGTGGTGTTTCGATGATTAAATGGAAGCCCTGGGGGAGTCAACATCAAACAGCTCCTTTCCAATGTGTATTCGTTACACACAGTGACTTAGTGTTACTGACAGGCATTCTAACTGATTCATTAGTTGATTCAGGTGTTACATGATTATTTTGTCTAGATTTGCAAAGATCAGGATGAATAACTATTGAATTGACGGATCAGAGACTCCAAGTGGTTGACATTTCTTACTCAAAGTTTTGATGAAGTCGTTCCAGTTTCCATCAAAAAGGGGGAGAATATCAAGCTTGAAGAAATGTTCATTACAAGAATAGCTAACAAAGAAATGCGAGATCAAAGTATTCTGAAGACATGCTGATTTCAGATAAATTTTCTTTGAAGATACTTTGCTAAAGCATTCTGAGCTAGAGAAAGAGATTGCATCTTCTGTGCTGAAAGAGAAGATCGTATTGACAAATCATTTTCGTAATGATCTTGATCCAAAGGGGGAGATTGTTAGGACACAGTCTCATTGGATTCAAGATCATCCAAAACGAAGATCGCAATCTGAAGTTAATGCTGAAAGTTACTCTCAACCAAAGTCTAGGGTCTATTCTGTAATAAAGTCAAAGTTGTTTTATTATTTAGATATTATGTTTTAGCATTTTAATTAGTTTAATTAGTTATTAGTTTATTATTATATTAGTTTTAATATAATATCTAGATATTATTAATATCTAGATATTATGTTTATTTGTTAGATATTGGTTGTTGGGCTCTCAACATCGATCAACACAATACACAACACACATATTCAAGGTGTAAAACAGAGAGAGCAAAACTGATCAACATTATCAACCCTTTGTAATCCGCGTTTATATATCTAAACAGGTTGGTAATCGTTATTGTTTTGTTGTTTGATTTATCTGGTAACGATCACGGACACACAATACCTTTCTGTCCAGTCATATGCTTGGAACATCCACTATCCATGTACCACATATGACAGATCTGCACAAGATAAATTACGAAACAAGATATTTAGATAGTCATAAAACAAAATTTAAGACTTTGAGCATTGAAGTGCGGGTCTTGAACTGATTTGTTCAAAAGCCTAATTGACATTGAAGTCCGGGTCTTGAGCTGATTTTCTCAAGAACCATTGTTCTTTGAGGTACGAGTCCTAGACTGTTTTGTCTAGAAGTCATTTCCATAAGCTCCCTCTTAAACTTTGGGTTCCTGCAACACAGATTTAGCTTTTGGTACCCATTGAAATTTGGGTCCAACTGTGTTAGCATAAGATTTTGGTACCCATTGGAAATTAGGTCCTCTTTTCATTTGAAAGTCAGTTGAAGCATTAGAATGATATGAGTGCACATGATAATTTCCAAACCAAACATTAGAGTCTTGACAAGAAGCATAAACATGTTTATCATAATATGAAGACTTTCTAGCAGATAAAGATAACTGGAATAATTGCTTCATAGAGTATTTCTTGCGATAAACGACAAGTTTTGGTTTCAAAATAGCAACATCAGCAATTAAAACATCTTTAATAGGCGAAGTCTTATTACAATCAATAGTACAAAAAGATTTAACAGTCTTGTCAGTCTCCTGTTTTGGTTTCCATTGAGATTTAACTTCTGGCCTTTTCTTGCTCAGATCTGAAACAGTTGAAACTTGTGAGTTAGACTTGTGATCAATAACATAATGCTTCTTCTTTGGGTTACCAGTAGTGATCGGTTTCTGTGAATGCTGAGATTTAATCTTACCTTTAGCATTCTTAGCTTTCACAGAGACTGATTTTTATCAACTTTCGTTGATTTTGCACTGTTTACAGGCATACTGGTTTTTCCCAATGATTTCACAATAAAAGATGAATGGTTAGGAAGTTTCGCATTAAAATCAAATTGATCAAGACATCCATCCAAACCACCGTCAGAGTTTAGAAAATCAAACCCTCCATCAGTTAGACCAAAACTATCATTAGATTTTGAAGCCTTTAAAATAACAACATTTTTCAGCACAGTTGAAAACACTTTTTGTTCAATTTCAATCAAAAGTCTTTCATCTGTTAAAGAGTTCTCGAGTTCAGAAATTTTACTTTCCAAAACGAGAGGAGGGACATATAGTTTACCTTGATTAGGCTTCGCCTCCATTTCTTTAACAAAATAACTCTGAAAGAAGTCATTTGAAAGAGTTTTCTTTTGATATATAGGATCATCATTATAACTATTATTCAACTTCGCATAACGAAATGGAAGATGAACTTTAGATGATTTCTTTCGTTTTTCAGTTACTTGGCTTCATCCTCTTTTGGCAATCCAGTCCAGAAAACTTTAAGCTCAGGGATTCGTCGAGCTAGTTTCATAAATGTAAAATCCTAAAGTGCAGGCACTTCAGATTTAGCATTTTTAAGGTAATGAGGATTCTTGTAACCGAGTCCCCATTTCTCTATTTCCTCTTTGGGTTTGTTCAGATGAATGGTTTGTTCAGTTTGACCTAATTTGTATAACTTCTCTTCCAAACTTTTTAATTTAGCAAGTAAAGAAATGTTTTCTTTGGAAGTTGAAGAATACAATTTCGTAAGCTCAATGAAATCAAACTCACTCTTTCTCAATTTATTCTTTGTTTCAGTAACTTCTTGAAGAATTATGGTCTGTTCTTTGGCGCTGGTGTCAATGTTTTTGTCTAAGGTCTCAATCAATACTTTCTTCTCAGCAACAACATTGCTAAGTTTCTGTATTGATTGGTTTTGTTCAAGAATGACACCCTTTTCTCGCTTAAGCTTAGACTCTAACTCTTCGAGTTTTGACATCATGGCGTGCATTTGATTTATGAAATCAGATTGAGTTAAATCACATACCTCGTCATTGTCATCTTCATCGGAATCTGCTTCATCATCTATTTCCATCTTTCCCATGAAGCACATGTTTGCTTTCTCGTCATTCTCTTCATCGTCATCTTCCTGGTCTAAATGATCTAGCCAGTATTCATCTTCTGCCATCAATGCCTTTCCAGCCTCTTGTTGCTTGGCTAGAAGCATTTTGTTTTTGTAGTAGTCTGAGTTTCTGACTTTGGGTCTTCGACAGTCTTTTGCAAAATGTCCAATTCTACCACAGTTGTAGCACTTTGGAGGTTCTGTCTGACTAGATGCTTCAGCTTTAATCTTTCTTTCTTCCGACTTCCTTTCCTCTACTCTTTTACCTTCAAATCTATTTCCTTCAACCTTTTCCTTGTGAACATAGTTGTTAGGACCAGAAGAATATCTCTGACTGTTTGAACTTGACTTCTTGTAGAACTTCTTCTGAAAAGCCTTTGTCAGCATAAGCATTGCCTGCTTTAGTTGTTCACAGTCATCCGAGTCAGAGTTTACTTCAGCTTCAATCTCTTCTGGTTCAGACAAAATCATCTTGTTCGTCTTCTTTTTCACAACAAGAGCAATTAAGTCAGCACTTGTTTTCTCAATCTGCCTCTTTTCATCCAGTATTTCATCCTCCTCTTCTTCATTCTGTCTGAGGGTTTCATACACCTCATGAAGTGGAATCTCGTTTAAATCCTTGATCTGCTTCATCTGCCTGGCAAATCTCTTCCATTCAGGCTGGAGGATGCTGAGAAATTTGACATTCAGCTCTATTTGCGATTTGGTGACCTTGTTCTTGCTTAGTTCGTTCAGCAAAGTCACAAACCTGTCATAAGTTTCTTCTAAAGATTCTCCAACTCTGCCTCTAAATTCTTCATAATTGTTTAGGCAGTTGTATATTTTCAGCTGATTCCCAACCTTTGAACCTAGCATCATCTTTTCTAGCTGATCCCACATCTATTTGTCTTAGGCCTTATAGCTGTCTATCTTCACATAAATTTCGTTTGGAATGCCTTGAAGAATATAAGACTTTGCTAATCTATCACCTTTTGCTCTTTTGAGGTTATCACCTTCTAGTTCATGAAACTTAAGTTCAAACTCTGTTTCCACAGTTCCTTCCATACGAGTCTCATAAACTGGTTTCATAACCCCTTCTTCTATCGATTTCCTGATGAATTCACCTAACTCATGTCTTTCAATAAAGTCCATGAATCGATCCTTCCACTATTCATACTCTCCCCTGAAGAGTACTGGTGGTTTTGAGTCAGTTCCAATTGCTAGGGCTTCTCTTGAAGTCATTCTGCTTTGAAAAAGACTAAGTCTGGTATTGGCGCAAAAGGCACTCTTTGCGCTAAAGGTAGATGGCGCAAAAGAGTTTTGTGTGAGATGTAGGTGGCGCAAAGCAGAACTTTGCGCGAAGAGAAGGTAGCGCAAACTTTAGTTGGACTGGAAGGTGTTTTGCGAATGACGTTAGTGACGCAAAAGATAACTTGCACGAGGTTTGAGTGGCGCAAAGTAGAACTTTGCGTGATAAGACACTGGCGCAAAAGTTAACTTGAGTTTTGTAGGAACTAGTTTGCTTCAGCTTTGCGTGAACTGAGGTTTGCGTGAGTAGGTGATGGCGCAAGACTTGAGGTTCGAGATTTGCGCGAGTCAAAGGTGGCGCAAGGTGAGGTTTGCGTGAAGTGAGGGTCGCGCGAATTGAGGTTTGTGCGAGAAGTTGGAAGCGCAAAGGAAGGTTTGCGCGAGCAGCTTGTGGCGCAAAGTATGGTTTGCGCGAATAACGTGAAGCGCAAAAAGATGCTATGAACTGGCACAAATGTGAACTTTGCACGAGTTCGTCCCTGTACTTCGAAAAATCGACTAAAAACCTATTTGGACTTCGATTAGCAGTACCAAACTCTAGCAAAATGACCACTAACAGTTTTAGAACAGATTGTTACCACTCGATCTCGATAAAAATCACTTTTTGAAAACCCAATCGATGGAAAAGTGACTTTTTCAAGTCGAACTCAGACAACAAAAATCACAAAATGAGACTCAATTGCAGAGTTATAATGAAATCAAACAACACCAACTCGATCTAGCACCCTATTCGATCACAACCTGATCGATTTCACACCCAAAAACACTCTAAAACTCGAAAATGATTTTGAAAGGAAGAACACAGAGTCGATGGTTTTAAACTTGATTTTGATATGTTATCAGGCTCTAATACCAATTGTCGGTCCACAATAATATCAAGTTCTTATCGACAACAACACATAAACGATTACCAACCTGTTTTGATTAATAACAAACGATTACAAGGTTGATGTTTGATCTTTGAGAAGCTCTCTGTGTTTTACACCTTTTGTGTGTGTTTTTCTTGAGTGTGTATTATGAGATCTATTAGATCTGATCTTAGCTTCTAAGATACTCTATCAACCACTTGCAAAAACAACTTGCAATATAAAACTAATTAAAACTAACTAATATCTAAATATTGTCTAACAAGATATTTAAACTAAACATAAACTATAATAAACAATAATTAACTTAGACATTTTATTACAAACGACATTAGACTTAATATCGAGAGTCGACTTTCCGACATTAGCTTCAGATTGGATCTTCAGAATGGATGATCTTGAATCCAATAGATATGTGATCTAACAATATATATGTGTGTGTGTGTGTTGTCTGATAACTGGATACAAATAGTTAATAAGTGACCATTGGTGTTATTGGTGCTTAATAAGTCATAAAAGTGTCTTATTTGGGATATGATAGATCTTAGTGGGTCTTATTGAGTTATAGTGGGTCTTAGCGGTCTTATCGAGCCCAATAGACCCCATATGCATATATGCAATACAAAAATATTATAAGTCACCATTCGTGTTATTGGGTTTAATAAGTCATAAATGTCTTATTGGATTTAATGGGTTTCATTAAGATTTAATGGATCTATTTGGTTTTATTCAGTTTTATTGGGCTTTAATGAGTTTTATTGGACTTTAATGGATCTGTTGGGCTTTATGCACTTTCATTGGGCTTTAATGTGTTACATTGGGCTTTATTTGTTTTTATTGGGCTCTATTCTATTTTATTGGGCTTTAATCCGTTCTATCAGGCTTCATTCGGTTTTATTGGGTTTTAATGGATTTATTTAGGGGTGTGCAGAAAGTCAACTGATCCAATTTAAACCGACCGATCCAGTTATAACCGATCGACCATAATTGGATATCCAATTATAACTGGATCTCATCGGATCAAAATTTTCAACATCCAATTTGTATTGGTCGGTTCTTGGATGGCAATCGAGGATCCAATAAAACTGAACCACTCATATCCCATGGTTATCCAATTACCATCAAGTTATCTTCCAACTATCATCCAATTAATAACTATATATGATTATTAACATCTTATGATACTGTTTCTAGTTAATATTTATAAGTAGTATTTTCTTAGTAAATTATGTAAATATATGAATAATTGGTTGAGAAGTGGCTCAAAATATTGAATGGAGCCGATCTAATCCATTGGATAACCAATTATAATACGAGGGGATGGAACCGGTTTGATCCAATCGTCCACTGGATTTGATTTGACCCGATGTCCAATGTTAATTGGATTGGGTCAGATGATACAATGGATGATTAGATCGGATTAGATCCATCTAAATTCATTGGATTTCAACTGATGAACACACTATATTGAGCTTTAATAGATCTTAGTGGACTTTAGTGGATATATTGGGTTTTATTTGATTTTAAAGGGTTTCATTGGGTTTTAGTGTAACTACTAGACTTTATAGGGATTTACTCGATTTTATACAAGTATGAAAACCCTTAATCTATGTAACAATATCTATCCAATTAATGTATTATTGTAACTCTAAAATCATATTAATGTAGCTTGATTTTCTAACTCTCATGCATATCAATTGATTTGTAACTCCCATATCATTTGATTCCATCTTGATGGGGTCTCTCTAATAGGAGGATCATACCATTCGAGGGATCGTTCCCCATCCAGGAGCTACTTTAGTCATGTGGCAAAAAACCTCAAGTCGTCTGTGAACACAAGATCTAAAGATTCTAGAGAGAGAAAGCTAGAGAGAGAAAGAGAATGTGGAGCCAAAAGTAGTTCTTTATTTTATATCTGTAAACTACTAAGACAAGGGCTTATATACCCACAAGGTAAAATAAATACAAAGGTTACAATTAAAAATGATCTAACAATCTCCCCCTTTGTAACCTTTGGCGCCGAGCTCTAAAATCAAGAAAATCTTCTGATATCCACTTGAGCTTCAAAGCGACGTAAAGCATTTCGAAAGTTGATTCGGTCTTGAATTACATCAATTGCCTTCTCCAATCTCAGTAACTCCTTGTTTCCTTCCTTTTGTGGATAAAAATTGAATCTCTGTCTGTTTGCCACATTCTGTTTTTCATACTTCAACTTCTGAATTAGATGCATCTTGATAAGCTTCAAAGTTCCATCAGAATACTTGCAGATTTCTTCAAATCTCATAAAACAATGACGACCCTTCAAGTTTCTGTACACCACACCATACGGTTCATCAACAATAGTATATAATAAGAAACTTTCAATGTTGTCGAGCTTCTGTTTCGGCTTGTGCATGTTGACCGTAGGTTGATGATTTTCAACACCCAACTGAAAGTCAAATAAGCTATAAAAGTGAATTGTTCTGATAATATGTCTTCTGACAGTGTTGAAGGCTCTATTCATATCATCTGATCGTTCATTGAGAGAGCTGAAGAAATTGAATAGAAACTCAATATCATCCACATGAACTTCATTAAAATCTGCTTCTGTGAAGGTATAGTCTTTGCAGTCTCTTCGTTGAACAGTGAAATTAGAAACCCTGATGTTGAATATGTTAAACATGGAAACACATTTAACTTGTACAATCCCCTTCTCAGAATATACTGTTTCTTTCCCTTGTCTCAAATACCTCATGGCCATCAAATAGTTCTATTTTAACAAGATCAGACTCTTTTTCAATGCCCAAGAAAAACTCAATACTCAAAGCAGTCTTGTGTTTCACAAAAATACTTCGGTGAGTATCTTCAAGGTATACATTTCGAAATACCTGTCTCATATCTCTAGCCTCAAACCTTTGTCGTCTGTGCTCCCTTGAAATAAGAATTCCTGAAGATCTAAGGTTTTCTGGAATAAAATCAGGAGCCATATAATTAGGATCAACTGACTTACCAGATTTACTTGTTGGAGCATGAGGAATCTTGGTAAGTGGAATCACAACTGGAATAGACATATTAGAAACAATTGTTGGAGGCTCAGAGACAACTGATGTAGAAGATATAAGAGTTGTAGAGACAACCAGAGGATTTGAAACTGCTTCAGACTGAATCTGAGAAGAATCATCTTGTGGAGAATTCTGTTCATTGTGAAAAGGGAATCTAACTTCTTGAGATGAAAGATCTGCATACAATAAATCGGCATCACTATCATCATCATCTTCTTCTTCTTCTTCTTTGACTTTCCAAAAGCTTTCAAACTTGGCATCAATTTCATTTTCAGAATCCACATTAATAATATTTTCGTAAGATGCTCTGAAATTCTCAAACGCTTCAGCCTCAGTCATATTCACAGATTTTGGTATAACAGAAGAAACTGGCTCAGAATCTGGATCAACATAAAGTACCAGCTGTAAATTATTTTCTGTAGAAATGTCAGTCTCTGGAAGATTTACTTTGTTCAACATGTCTTCAAACATAGACTGCATTTCTGTTTCTGCTTCTTTAGGCTTTTCTTTATCAGCAGAGCTTGTTTCACTTGGAGCAGGTTCCGTTTTATTTTCTTTAGAAAGATCAGCTGCAGACTCATCCAAGCGTCTCTTTTTCTCCCCCTCATGATCAGGTTGAGAATCATCATGATCATGTGAACGCTTGTTAGATGGTCCAGCTGTAGCACGACACGAGACATTTGGAACCTGCAAGTGTTGATCAATAGCAAAAACAGTGGATTGCAATTGACCCAAACCTAACTGTACCTCATCTCTAAATTTCTCAAAATCTGATCGTAAAGCAGAGAGAGAATCTTCAGTTGTAGGTGGTCGAAATGATGGCTGAAAAGATCTGAGAAGAGACAAAAGATCGATCGACTGTTGATTTGCTGGAGCCATAGATGCAAGTCGAGCTCTTAAGTGCTCAGCTACTTCCTGAACAGAAAGATCATCAATACGAGGGCCTGCAGGAGTAAAAGAGGAAGATGCACCTGCATAAGTTGATGACATAGTAGCACATGAAGCTATTTGGGCAGAAGAAGATAGAAGAACCGATGACATAGTAGATGACGAAAAGATCGGTGCAGATAGTGAAGGAGCAGGAGAAGATGTCATTTGTAGAATTGCAAAAGAAGGAACTGAAGTAGATTGACCAGAAATCGAAACTAGTTCACTCATTTGAACCGGTGCAGAACCCAAAGCTGCTGAATGAGAAAGATGAAGTTCTATGGGTTTGCCGGCCAACAACTGTGGAGGGATAATAGATGAATCAATATTTGTCAGATTTCCTTGCAGAAACGCCTCCATCCTGGCTAATTGAGTATCTCTTTCTGCATCCATAGAAGCCTTTATTGTCCGTAGAAGATTATGAACAATCTCTAGTTTTGAAGAAGAGTGCAAACCAGAAGAAGTGGACACCATAGCCAATGCTGAATCAGTGGTAGATACAACAACAGTGGAAGATTCATGAGCAGCAGAAAGTTTCTTCAGTGAAAGATCAAGCTCGTCTACAGCAAGGTGGCCAACACCTGGATTTATTGGAACAGACTCATCATCAGAACCTTCTTGACTGGATTGAAAATCAACAAACTCTTGATTAACATAATCAGTATGTAATTCCTCAAGTTCATCTTCAACGACAAAGTGAATATCTGAACCTGATTCAGGGATTGCCTGAACCAAACGAGAACCAACAGGGACTGCCTGTTGTTGTGTCTGAATTTGCTCTGCAACCTCTTGAACTTCATCAACATGTTCCTCTGCAACCTGGTCTTGAACTTGTCGTTGTAATTGAGCAACTTGAACATCTGCATCAGCATTCTCTGCCTGTGGAATCTCGTAATCATGATCTAGCATGTATTCGACCACAGCTTCATTTGTCAAATCTGCATAAGTCACGATAAGAATTGCTGGAATGGACATCCATTGATCTTCATTCGTAAACGTATGCTTTTGAATCTGGAAGTATTTACACTGATAATCGGCAATGCGAGGCCACTGTGTGCGAGCAGGAAAATTCTCTGTGCTATCCATAATGCTCCGAACAAAGATCTTCAAAAATCGCAGAAACGGCACAAACTTTCTCCTATTGTTTGTCGCCTTAGCATATACAACTTCTGAAAGACCAGTCCAGATGGCCAAAGTATAATCGATATGAAGATCGTGAATAACACAGTAGAATAGCTTCAGAATCGGCATGCTTGTGCTATCTGTACCAGTAGCCTTTGAAGTTAAGCACCGATTGAATATAGAGAAGAAATCATACCAGTGAGGTGGAAGCTTAGCCTTGTGAAACTGAGTCACTTTCCTGAGTTCACCATTATAACCAAGAGCAATAATGCCATCAAGAACAGTTTGATCAGAAGGGAACGGATCATAAGCAACTTTGCCTGGTCTGGAATCAGGGCCTGGAAATTGTAGAAGCACACGTAACCTTCTAAAAGTAAGCCGAGATTCAAACTGATCGACATTTATCAGGAAATGTGAAGGATTTACTCTATCATTCTTTGTAATATAGTGCCAGGCTTGCTGCACATATACCTCAGGAACATCAACTGTTTTTGTCAACGCATAAGCAAGGGGATGTCCTCTTAAAATTTCTTTCACCACACCACGAATGTTCAGATGTCCAAAATCAATATAATGATTATTGCCCTTGTATGGAAGGAAGAGAGAATGATGCAGAAAATCATCCGGAACTAGTCCTTGAGCAGATTGATCAGCCGTTGTGGAAGGCTGAGAAGGCATAGGACGAAGCCTAGAAATCTGTTCTTGATCATTAAGATGATCCAAGAGATCATTCTCATCTTGTTGTACTTGAACATCAGCCATTAAGTCTGAAAAGTAAGCATAGTTAAAACAGTTAGTACATAATCAATCTGAAATAACCAAGTGAGGTTGTCAGTTGTACAACAAACCGAAAAATGAAAAATTCGGTTGAAACAAGAAGCGAAAAGCAAGGTTCTCGGTTGCACCATTGCAAAAAAAAAAAAAAAAATAGAGTGAACCAAGGAGTGAAGTTCTTGGTTGAAGGGAAGTTCTCGGTTATTGAAGGAACCGAGAAGTGAAGTTCTCGGTTGATGAGGGAACCGAGAAGTGAAGTTCTCGGTTGATGAGGGAACCGAGAAGTGAGGTTCTCGGGTAAGGAGAGGACCGAGAAGGATACTTTCTCGTTCCAGATTAGAACCGAAAGAACCCCCTTTTGCTCCCCCTACAAAAATGCATACATAAAACCTTTTAATCGAAGCATAAGAGTAGAAAAACATACCTGTAATGCGGAAATTCGTTAAATCAAAAGACAATAATCGACTTAAACTCTAGAAGAACAAATCTATTCGAAGACTCCCCCTGAACTTCACCACCACCGAAGTTGAATCGGCAAACCACGAAACACACAAATGTATTCAAAATGTTCCGAAGACAACTGAAATTTTAAAATAGAACTGGAACCGGGTTTTCAATGAATAGTGAACTTGAAAATGAAGAAGATGAATAGTGACCTTGGGAAAAGTGAAATTTGAAAAGAAAATTAAAGAACCGGGTTTTCAAGAAAAAAACAAAAAAAAAATATTTAAAATATTGAGAAAAGAAAATCAGTTCATATTACATCAACATTTTTAGAAAATAAAATTGAATAAGATTTTGTAATTACTGAGTATTTTAAAGAATAAAAAAAAATTGACAAATAAAATTTGACCTAATAAAATTTTCATAAAATAAACCATCTAATGAAATCCTATGCATGCTTTTGGAACTATAGACATGTATTATTGCAAAAAGAGTTTATATAAGTTCGAAAACAAAGATTTTCATCCTTCTAACAGGTGGACAAACATGAGAAAAAATGACCAGTCTTAAAAAAATGTATTTCACTATATAAGAGTAAAAGCAGCTGTTACTCACAAAAAAAAAAAATAGAACTTTCATAGATTTACAGGTTTATCACATCTTAGCAGTTTCACCAAGTATCATGAGATGTTGTGCTCATTGGCATCTTTTTGTACAGTGTGCACATAGGCATCTTCAAATGATTGTGCTCTTATAGCATCTTTTGCATTTGTGCACTTTGGCATCTTTTTAACCAGAGAGTTTAGTAAGCCTAGAAATCATCGTAAACATAACTTTCTATCTGATCCTATAGCAGGTTTTCTGATCAACCGCTCCCAGACCATAGCCTTAGGGGACTAGGTGACAAGCACCCCTCGGAACTTACTTACCCAGATCAGAAAGGCTATATCGATATTCCCTAAGCCCATTCATATCAGTAGAACATGACTTTCTAACTGGTTTTATAGCAGAATTTCTGATCGACCGCTCCCAAACCGTAGCCTTAGGGGGTCAGATGTCAAGCACCCCGCGGATCTTACTCTTCCAAACCAGAAAGGTCACAGATATGAACTATCAAACTAAATGATTTCTGTATTACGAAATATGAAATATTTTATCATCTCAATCACTAGGATCAACTAACTAATTAGTTTAACCTATATCTCCATAATCATCCATAAAATTTGTAGAATAGGATTTCAAAGCCTTGATGACTATTATATATTGACCTACATATCTTAAAACACATATCAAAATTTTCATGTAGTGGACCATTGGAGATCAGAAATTTTGAAATTTGAACAAATAACACTCATTTATAAACAATAAACTTGTAAATATTTCCTAGGCATGCACAGGCAATCAAAAGATAGAAAATTTATAAAAATTCTATTCTGTTAAACAATATTTGTTAATCATTTTGAATCTTTAAATTAAGCATTCCAATTTTCGACAGAAGAAAATGAAAGCGTTTTTCATCCAATGCTTTAGTAAAGATATCAGCTAATTGATACTCAGTAGGTACAAAATAAAGTTCAATCGTACCTTCTTCGACGTGATGCTTTATAAAGTGATATTTCATATCAATATGCTTTGTTTTAGTGTGCTGAACCGGGTTTACTGAAATAGCAATGGCAGACTTGCTGTCACAGTAGATGGGTATCTTGTTGTAATGCATCCCATAATCCCGCAGCTGTGTTTTCATCCATAACACTTGAGCACAGCAGCTTGCAGCGGCCACATATTCTGCTTCAGCAGTACTTATTGACACACAGTTCTGTTTCTTTGATGACCAGCTAATCAAACGATCTCCCAAAAACTGGATATGCCCGGAAGTGCTTTTGCGATCAAGATGATTACCTCCGTAATCTGCATCTGAAAAAGCTGTTAATGAATAATCAGATGATTTAGGATACCACAAACCTAGATATGTTGTTCCTTTGATGTAACGGAAGATCCGCTTTACAGCTAACAGATGAGATTCCTTTGGATTCGCCTGAAATCGTGCAAGTAAGCATGTTGAAAACATGATGTCCGGTCTACTGGCAGTTAAATACATTAGAGATCCTATCATGGCTCTGTAAGTCTTGATGTCAACAGCTTTTCCATCTGAGTCTAAGCCTATCTTTGCACTATGAGCCATTGGAGTTCCAATGCTCGTAGATTTATCCATATTGAACTTCTTCAGAATGTCAAAGACATATTTGGCTTGATTGATGAAAATCCCATCTGAAAGTTGCTGAACATTGAGTCCGAGAAAGAATTTAATCTCTCCCATCATACTCATCTGAAATCGAGAAGTCATGAGATCGGAAAACCAAGTACAAAGTGAAGGATTAGTAGCGCCGAAAATAATGTCATCAACATAAATTTGAACTAAGCAAATATCAGAATCTTTTCTAAAAACAAACAGAGTAGTATCAATTAAACCTTTTGTGAAACCTGAGCTTAGCAGAAATGCAGACAATTCGTCATACCACGCTCTTGGAGCTTGTTTGAAGCCATACAATGCTTTGTCGAGGATGTAAACATGATCTGGATGATCTTTGTCCATAAAACCTTCCGGTTGAGAGACATAGACCTCTTCCTTTAGACGACCGTTAAGAAACGCTGTCTTTACATCCATCTGATAAACTTTAAAGTTCTGATAAGCAGCAAAAGCATGAAACATTCGAATAGCTTCAAGACGTGCAACGGGAGAAAATGTCTCATCATAGTCTATCCCTTCTTGTTGACGATAGCCTTTTGCAACAAGTCTTGCTTTGTTTCTGACAACAATACCCTCTGAATCTTTCTTGTTTTTAAAGATCCACTTCGTTCCGATAATGCTCTTTCCTCGTGGTTTTGGAACAAGACGCCATACCTTTAATGCCTTGAACTGATTCAGTTCATCTTGCATTGCAATGATCCAGTCTGGGTCGACCAATGCTTCAGAAACTTTTGTAGGTTCAAGATTGCTTAGAAAACAAGTGAACAAACATTCATTTGAAGAAGCAACTTTTGACCTAGTTGATACCGAAGAAGCAGGATCACCAATGATTTGATGAAGAGGATGTGCCTTTGTCCATTTTGTCGTATGAGGTAGAGGAATTATTTCATCTTGAACACTTTGAATATCATGAGATGAAATTATGAGAGGTTCTGAATCAGAAGAGATAATCTGTGTAGTATGAATTGTTGGAGGAGGGACTACTTCAACTGATTCAGATAAAGTATCATCTGGAAATGATGTTTGAGAGTCATCAGAAATAGATGGAGCATCGTCAGAATGAACTGGTGGAGAAAAATTCAGCTCTATAACAATGGATGGTTCCAGTTGAGAAGAAGGAACAGATTCCTTAATAAATTGATCATTTGCAAGAAGTGGTGTAGATGTTTCATCATGAAATACGTCATCCACTTCATGTTGTACCTTGTGAGATGTAGTTTCAACTGCTGATGTAGGAAGTTCAGTCACAGGAACATCTGGAATTGCATCATCAGAATTTTGTGTAGCAGCGGAAGAACTAGTAGAAGCAATGCCAGGTTCCTGTAGTACAGCAGTAGAAACATTAGAAGAATTAGTTTTTGGTACATCATCATAAAAATTTTCAAATAATAAATCAAGATCAGTAAGAATAATAGATGAAGTATTAGATAAAAAATCTTGATTATCAGAAATCTTCACTGGTTCTGATCTTGGTTGATCAGATGCATTCTTAATAACAACGGGTTCTGATCCAGGCTGGTCAGAAGCCAAACCAGCAGCTTCATCAAATCTGACATTGACACTCTCGATGACTTTGCGTGAAGAAGTGAGATATACTCGATAAGAAACTGAAGAAATTGAATAACCAAGAAAGATTGCTTCATCAGCCTTTGGTGCAAACTTGTTGAGGTTATCTCGATCGTTCAGAACATAACATTTTGATCCAAACGCTTTGAAGTATTTGATATTGGGCTTGATTCCATTCATCAGTTCGTATGGAGTCTTATTGAATCTGCGATGTAGAATCGAACGGTTCTGAGTATAACACGCAGTAGAGATAGCCTCGGCCCAAAAAGAGATAGGAAGACCAGAGTAAGCAAGCATAGAACGAGCAGCTTCTACAAGCGTACGATTGCGGCGTTCAACAACTCCGTTCTGTTGTGGTGTTCGTGCGGCAGAAAACTGTTGTTGGATGCCATGTTCATTATAAAAAACTTGTAAAATGCTGTTCTTGAATTCTGTACCATTGTCCGATCGGACAATCTTGACTGGCTTTTGCTTGTTAGTCTGAGTAGTCTTGATGAGAGTGATGAGTATCTCTGGGGTTTCGTCTTTGGATTTCAGAAAACGAACCCAAGTGTATCTTGAATAATCATCAACAACTACCAATACATAGCGTTTCTTACCAATACTCTTTGTCTTCATTGGGCCACACAAGTCTACATGAAGGATTTATAGAATATCCTTTGTGCAAAAATCAGGCTTTGGCTTGTGTGCAACTTTCTTCATTTTACCTTTCTCACAATCTCGGCAAAGTTTGTCTGTTTGAAATCGAAGAGTCGGAAGACCACGAACTGAGTCGTTTTTAGCAAGACGATCAATGTACTTGAAGTTGAGATGAGCTAGGCGTCTATGCCACAACCAGCTTTCTTGAACTGAAGCCTTTGAAAGAAGACAAGTCTTGGAAGGGAACTTAGCTGTTGAGAAGTCAATAGTGTAAAGATTTGACCGTCTTCTACCAATGAGAAATTCCTTACCACTGTCATCTTTGACTGTAACTCTCTTTGATTTAAAATTGACTCCCAAATTCTTATCACAGAATTGCCCGATACTAAAGAGATTGAAGTCGAGGCCTTCAACATAGCTAACTCTTTTAATCGTTATGTTGCCTTGTACAAGATCGCCATAACCAAGAATAGGAGAAGTGTCTCTGTTTCCGAATCTCACACGACCTCCAGACTGTTCTTTAAAATTTGACAATAAAGATTTATTGCCAGTCATATGTTTTGTACATCCAGAGTCCATATACCAGAGATGACTAGGCTGCATTCATGTAGAAAAAAAAAATTACAAAGCTTTAGGAACCCACTTCAGAATGGGTCCCTTTTTATTAGAACATTCCATTAGTTTGTTAAAGAAAAATGTACTTTTCACAAAAGATTTTGCATAGTGAAACAAAGAAGAGTTAGTACATTTAGATGAAGTGTGTAAAGCAATAGAAGATAGATCACATGGAGAAGATAAACATGTGACATCCTGTTGATGAATCAACATTTGCTCACGAGAATATTTTTGAATATTATTCAAACTAGCAAATGTGTTTTTATTACAAGTATCATCACGTTTATCTAATACATGTATATCATCTATTTTTCTATTCTTCACCCGCCATTCCATCTTGATTTCCTTTCTCAAAAACCGATCTGAAAAGGAAGAATCAGAATCAGATTTATCAGACTCAACCTTATCTTTCTTCTTAGACTTTCTTGACCGTCTTCTTTTTCTTGTCTTTGAAAAATAAAAATCATTGAAAGTCAAAGAATCATCCATTTGATCATACAATTTATATGATTCACCATCAGTAGCACAAGTCGTAAAATTATGACAATGATAAGAGTTAGAATCTGGTTTTCGTTCCAAGGATGAACCGAAAATTGATGTTTTCGTTTCTAACTGAGACCGAGAAAGTCCAGTTTTCGTTTCGAACTGGGACCGAGAGAGTCCAGTGTTCGTTTCTAACTGAGACCGAGAAGATTCAGTTTTCGTTTCTAGCTTGGACCGAGAACCAACACTTGATGAAAATCCCATTTTATTTTCAACTGAAACCTCAGAAAATCCAGAAACTTGTTTTTCAGAAATAACATTTTCTTCAAAACTAGATTTAAAAACAGTAAAAATGATATCTTTTTCCAAACTGTTTTGAATAAAATCATCATCTATCTTATCTTCCAACTCAACAATTTTAGATTCTAAAATCAAAGGAGGAACGTATTTCTTAGTATCATAAGATGTTTTAGAAACACTATCCTCATTTTTGTTTACAATATAAGAATCAAAATAGTCGTTTGATAAAGTTGTTTTGTTAGATGAGTTTGTATTTAAAAATATTCCAGATTTCTTTTTCTTTTGAGGATCAGGAAAATATTTTGCATTTTCACGCGAATAAACAAATGGGAGTTCCATTCTAGTGTTTTTCATTCTTCTCTTAGCCTCAATATCTAAGATTTGCTTTTCATTCATCCAATCTATTATAAATTGGGGAGCATAACGAGCAAGTCTCAAATATTCAAAGTGATATATAGTGGGGGATTTGTTAATGGCTAAATTTAAATATTTAGGACTTTCATATCCAAGCCCCCACTTTTCTTTAATGGACTCATAACTACGAGGTTTATTCATATTAATTGTTTGTTCAGATTGAGCTCTCATATATAATTTTTCTTCTAAATCAACAATGTTATTTGAAAGCTCATTTTTAGAAGTGGTCAAGCTAGTCAATGAATCAAGATAAGTCTTGTTTGAACTTTCCAACTCATTTATTTTATTTTGCAAATTTTCTTTGGTATCGTTTAGAATTAATTTTTGATCTTCCAAAGAAATTTGTAATTTTTCAATTTTATAAGACTTTTCTTGACTCACTTCCTTTTCAGATTTAAGCATTTTTCGAAATTTTTGCAGGGCAGAAATGATAGTATCAAACTGAGAGATAATGAATTTAATTTCTAAGTCAGAATATACCTCAGACTCATCAGTTGAATCATCATCCTCATCATCAGATTGATCATCACCGATAAAGCACATTGCTGCAGTTTCCTCTTTTTCTTCTTCATTATCAGAGAAATCGATGAATAATTCTTCCTCAGCTAAGAGAACAGCTCCACTTTCCTTCTTTTTCAACATATCAGCCTTCTTTTGATAGTAGGTAGAATCACGAACCACCTTTGTTCGGCATTCTTTAGAGTAATGACCTACTTTACCACAATTGTAGCATGTGGGAGGTTTCTTCTCATCCCTCTTTTCTTCCACAAGCTTTGGATGATCAGGCTTTGGATAGATAGTCTTTGACCCAGAAAAATCCACCTTCCTTGACCCAGAAGAAAGTCGAAGATTGTTGTTGGAGCTGGCCCGGTTAGGAAACTTTCGTGCAAACTGCTGAGAAAGTAAGATCATTGCTCTTTGAAGAGCTTCTCCTTCATCATCAATATTCCCATCATAAGCATTCTCAAAAGCTTGCTCAGTAAATTTTGCAGTCATTAGAGCAATAGGATCTACATCTTTTCCTTTCTGTTTCTTTTCTTGCTTTTCTTTCTTTGCCACAATAAGATTTTCTTCATTCAGGAGAATTTCAAACATTTCTTGAATTGGCATGATTGAAATCTTTGGATCAATACGGAGTCTATGACATGCCTTTGTCCATTCAGGTTGAAGAGCGTTCAGAAACTTTAAGTTTGTTTCCAACAGGGACTTTTCCACACTAATCTTGTATAAATCATTTATCACAGCACATAATCTATCAAAGACAGTCTTCAAATCCTCCCCACTCTTTGCTTTGAACTCCTCAAAACTGTTCATATATCTCGTTTTTCGAAGTTGAGTAGCCACCACTGAGCCAAGCATGATTTTCTCCAAATGAGTCCACATGAGCATTAGATTGTTCTTGTAACAATCTACACGATTGTATATGTGATTTGGCAAGGAAAGAATGAGATTAGACTTAGCAATTCTTTCTCCGTTGTACTTTAAAGATTCTTCTTCATTGTACTCATCAACTGACTTTAGTATTGTGGTTTGATCAGTATTAGCAGTGGCTGGAATGATCTTGACAGGTCTCTCAAAAGGAGGATTTGTTAAAGCTCGAACCATGTAATCCCCATTCTGTTGTCTCTCAAGAAAATTAATAAATCGATCTCTCCATTGAGAATACTCATTCTCATTGATAAGCACAGGGGGACGTGTATCTGTCCCGAGAGACATCATCAACTCATTCTTATAAACTTGTGATTGAAGAGACATGCTGAATAGAAGCAGAATGCTTTTCGGCTGAAGAAAATAAGGACCGAAAACCACCTTTTTCGGTTGTTGAAGAAACCGAATACCAAACCTTTCGGTTATAGAGGGGACCGAAAACCTAAGTGTGATACTGAGTAGATCGAAAAACCTTAGCCGAAAACCTTAGCCGAAAAGAACAATTCGAAAACTTCCCGAAATACTCAAAATCCAGATGAGTACCCGAAATCTATTATGAATGAACCGAAAACCCTGAAGAAAGAACTGAAAATTCTGATGAATAACCCGAAAACCCTTATGAAAGAACCGAAAATCGATTCTGTCAATTTTATGATCGAAGAAAATCACACAAAACCAAAATTCCACAAAACACTCTCGCGGAATTCATTTAGAAACAGGTTCATAATCCAAAACTAATCCAAATATAGATCAAACACCAAAATTCAGCAAGAATTCGCAAAGAACAGAGAACTCGAGAACTTTTCTAGAATTTACAAAATTGACAAATTCGATTACAAAATGATCAAATCTTTGCACGAAACAAGAACAAAACTTGTTCTAAACTGAATTCCGAAGCAATTGAATCAAAAGACACTGAAAAACGTTCAGAAAATCAACCTAGATCTAAAGAAATGTCCAGAAAACGATTTTCTTAAAAAAAAAATTCTAACGAATTAGAAAACCGATTGATCTGATAACACGAAATTAGTACTCTACTCTCAAATCTCTCAAAATCTAACCTGCTCTGATACCAATTGTGAACACAAGATCTAAAGATTCTAGAGAGAGAAAGCTAGAGAGAGAAAGAGAATGTGGAGCCAAAAGTAGTTCTTTATTTTATATCTGTAAACTACTAAGACAAGGGCTTATATACCCACAAGGTAAAATAAATACAAATGTTACAATTAAAAATGATCTAACATCGTCAATGGCATAAACCTTCACAAATTGGTCCATGGACTTTTATGAAGTAGCCGCTACGGATGCTCTAATAATTGATCGTCCATAAAGAATATATGTCGTTTTCCCATGGATATATTATTCAATAACTAGATACTAACTATTTACAAGTATACAAGTGAGCTAAAAGGCAAAGGTCATTCCTCTTCTGCATGGTTATCCCAGTCAAAACCTCAGAGTCTATATCTTTCTTCTTCATGACTTCCGGCAAATCCCAATCAAACAAATAAAGTAGATTAGCAAGTAAAAGATCCACCATCACATCTCCCATCGAGATTCCGGGACAGATTCTTCGTCCACCCCCAAACGGAATGAACTTGAAATCATTCCCTCTAAAGTCAATAGCACTACCCACAAATCTCTCGGGCAAGAACTCTTCCGGCCTCTCCCAACATTCTGGGTCCCTTCCAATAGCCAATGCATTCACGAAAACTAGGGTTTTCGGCTTAATCTTATAGCCATATAAAATGGCTTCTTTTGTTGTTTCTCGTGGTACAAGAAGAGGAGCCGGAGGGTATAACCTTAAGGTTTCTTTTATCACTGCCTTCAGATAGGTGAGTTTTGGAAGATCATCTTCATCTATTTTATCTTTCTTTCCAACCACAATCCTCACTACTTCTTGTGTTTTCTTCATTACTTTAGGGTTCTTTATTAGTGCTGTCATTGCCCAAACCACTGTAGAGGCGGTAGTATCTGTTCCGGCTACCAAAACATCCTAAAACAACAATGGAAACAATTAGACTATGGAACCAAGAAAGAAGACAACGGAAGTGATCAAATTTAAAATTAAAATATTAATGTTTTCATCTCAAAACTACTAGAAAAAATGGTATCAGTGACGGAATATTCCGTAGCTAATTAGTGACGGATTAGCGACGGAAAGAAGTCCGTTACTAATCCATCACTAATTAGCGACGAATTAGTGACTGAAACGGAATATTCCGTTGCTATTAGTGACGGATTAGCGACGGAAAGAAGTCCGTTACCAATCCATCACTAATTAGCGATGAATTAGTGAATGAAAAGCTTTCGTCGCTAATTAGTGACGCATTAGCAATGGAATACATGATTTCTATTTAAAAAATAAAATCAACGTGTCCGTCGCTAATCCGTCACTAAATAGTGACGGATTAGCGACTTCATTTAAATGATCTTGAAAAAAATCATTGTAAAATAGAAATGATCAGGCATACCAATAAAAACTGTTATTCAGTCAATAAAGAGAGCATATAGTGATTACCATGAGTATGGCTTTAATGTGATCGCAAGTGAGGTCGAAAAGTCGGTCTTTCTTGAGTCGTAGTAAAATGTCGACAAAATCCTCTTCTTCCTCATGCGAATTAGGGTTTTGAGGGTTGACGTGTTCGTCAATGAGTTTTTGGAGAAACGAATCAAAATACTCGAAGCATTTCTCTACCCGATCCACCTTGCCCAATAACCTATCAACCAAAGACACAAAAGGCAGGCCAGGCCAAAGATCAGAAACGAAGAAATCTGCTGAAACAACCTGAACTTCATTAATTAGTCGAAGAACCTCCTCTCTTTCATGTCCATCTTGGTACCTCTTACCAAAACCTACTCTTAACATCATATTACTCGTCACGCTCTTCATGATTTCACTCAAGTTTACATGCTTAGACGAAAGAGCCAACCCATGTATATTCTTCATGGCACTTGAGGCCTCATCTTCACGATTATGTCTAAAAGATGGTACCCTTTTAGGGCCTAACAAATGAAGCACAAAAACCTTTCTCATCTCTCTCCAGTTTTTGTTATTGGGTGAAAAGATTACGTCGAGGGCATTGTAAGACACCTTTGATAGGCCAAGTAATGATGGCCTGCTGCAAAAGATTAGATCTTGGGTTTTCAAGACTTCTTTCGCTAGACTTGGTGAAGAAACAACGATAGCTGGGATGAAACCGAAGTTGAGAAAAACAATTGGACCATAAGATTTGGAGAGTTGCCATAGGGAAGTATGGAGGCTTGAGGGATTGATCTGGTGTAAGTTTCCAATGAAGGGTAGTCCGAGAGGACCTGGTGGGCTGAATCTTGATTTGTTTTTGATGATTTTGGGAACAAGGTAGAGGAGAGATAGGAGGGGGAGAGAAAGAAGAAGAAACTGAAAAAGCAGGTCCATTGTTGAGAGTTGAGACATAAATCTACCTATATATAGACTAGATGGATCCATAATTAGTTACATTGATTTACGATACCCACATGTAGAATTAAAATTAGAAAATATATTTACATTTTAAAGATTTTTAGAAGCGTACTCTTGCAATGCAGCGAAATACATCACGATTTTAATGTTTCATTTTATTTTTTTATTTTTTGTCGATTTACAATATGATTTTGGATGGTTTTGAGAAAAAGTGATAATATTTTTTTTTTTATAAATTTGTTTGATTTAGTCTTAATAATATAATGTTTTTTATATAAAAAAAATAAGTATTTTGTTAGAATTCAATGATTATCTTATATATTTTAATGATATCTAGAAAAAATAACCAATTACATATTTAATAATATAATTAAAACAAATTTATAGTAATATAATATATTAATTAATAGTGATACATGGAAATGTCTGCATAAAAGGAAGGTTCTGCACACACCAAATTGGTGAGTATTAGAAGTCTGCAGTAGTAATATGCATCTTGTGCTTTGATACTTATAAATTAAGAGATTTTTAAAATATTGCATAAAATGATGGTACATTATGTCTAATAATTTGTATTTAAGAGTTTTTATCCGTGCTTTATAATATAGTATAGATATTGGGTACATCCAATTTTATTTATTACATTAACTATCATACATCATTAATTTGAGAAAACCAGAAAGAAAAGAGATAGATTTGTTGAATAAAAATATAAATTAATATATTATTGATAAATTATGTCAAATCTATATATATAATAAATAAGTTACTAGAAGGACGCGTGTCGCCTTCTGGTGATCCCATTTTTCATTTTCCGTCTAAACATGTATCTGGACGCATTTTACATTATAAGTTCATTTAGTAACATCCACATTCACTCTTACTTAATTCAATTTTTTTAATTTATATCTTACATTTACTACCCTTATAATTAGGTACGTAGTTTACTTTTAATCTCTTACTTTTTTATTGTAACACCCCGAATTTCCGTTTTGTAATTTTGGTATTCTTGTGGTTAAGCTTTTTTCGTTAGCACCGCGTTTGGTTTGATGTTGAGTTGGATTTTGAGAAGTTTGGGGACAAGCAGTGAACTACGCGAGCTGCACCGCGACTAGAGGTCGCTGCACAACCCGCGTAACCCTCTGTTTGATATGATATTTGTGGAACTACGCGAGTTGCACCGCGACTTAAGGTCGCGGCACAACCCACGAAACCTACTGGATGATTTTGGGTTTTTGCACACGGGCGAGTTATGCCGCGAGTTGAAGTCGCGGCATAACCCGCGTAGTTACCTGGCCGACTTAAGGGTTTTTAACCCAAAATATCTCATTTCTCTCAAATCTCATTATCTCTTTCTCTCTCTCTCTTATCTCTCTCTAAATCGTTTCTCTCTCTCTCTCTCTAAGAGTTTAGTAGTTAAAATTTGGTGTTCAATCCGAGGTTTCGGTGTTTTAAGCTTCACCTCTACGTCGTGATCGTTATCTGGTTTTTCGGGTTTTATCCTAAAACCTACTGGTGAGTTCCTACTATCATTTTAAACTTTATACAAATCAAAAGTTACCTTTTTGGAACTCCTATATATCTCAATGGTTTCAGATTTAAGTTTTCTACATATTTGATATAACTTGAGTTTTTGGAGATTTTAGGGTTCCCGATCATTTATGTTTACTAAAATGATGGATCTTATCTTATTAAAGTAAAATGATGTTTTATTTGCACATTATGTGGATATGTGAAAAGAATGTTTAAGAACTCATTTTAATGATTTTCATTTTTACCAGAAGTTGAACTGGAAATGACATTTTGTTTATAAAATGTGTTTATACCATATGTTTATTTATGGTTGGTCACTTATGTTGTTGTGACGAGTCTGTACCATTACTAGCGGATCCCTAGGTTTTGAGTCGACTGTATTATTGGGATGTCATATTCCCCATTTTGTAGTTATGGATGCCTATGATCCTCGGGGGCAACTTGGTACGGTTATGTGAGGTCGGATACTAGCCATGGTTCATAGTGATCCTAGTGAAGGAGTATACATTGGTTTTGCTTGGGGCTAGATCTCACGTTGTAGCACGGACCTATGTGTTCGTATCCTCGGATTCCAATTGTTTAACTCATAACTCGGATTTTGGCTTACTTTGTGTTACGCCACAATCCTTGGTAAAATGTTTTATCGTTGGTCATTTGATAACATGTTTATAACGAAAAAGCCCGGTTGTGGCAAAGGTTTCAATTGTAAGATTAAACCTCTTTGGAAATATTATCTTATGATACAAATGTTTATATCTTTTGAGTTTTAAAATATGTATGTTTTCACCAGACTTTAAGTCTGACACTTTTTCTCAAATGATATGTATAACAGGTTTCCCTTAGCGGTGGGATGCTCAGGGTTTTGAGAGACGAGTTTGGTCTCGAGGCATTTTTGAGATGACTTTATGTGTGGATAGTTGGGCATTGTTAAGTCCCATTCTTTTGATGAATTGTGGATTGTCAACTGATGTAATCTAGATAGTTATGTTTAGATTAGTCTGTTGATGAATTCTATGTTCGTACAGGTTTTTGTAAAGTCTTAAGGACTAATACACTCTTTGAGAAGTTTATAGCAATACTGATGTCATATTGCCTTATTGTTGAAATTTTAAATTACTCTGAATTTTAGGATGTTATATTTATTTTTCGTTTTAGACCTTTATCATATAAACATAAATAATGTATATGAACTAAAATGCATTAAAAAAAACATTTTTATTTTTTACAAATTATATCATATAATCGTTTCGTCAATACCTTCGAAATGAGTCCAATATTGAATATATTTTGATTTAATTATATTATTAAATATCATAAATTAATATATACAAATAAATGTGTCGTGATTAGTATGAGATTTGATACAAATAATCACTAAATTGTCTTAAGGGGTTGTTTGGTTGGTTTTTCATTAAGTTCTGTATGGATAAAGTTGTATGTGTGGATTAATCTGTCTGTATAAATTTAGAAGGTTTTTATTTGAGAGAATTTTTTTATAGATGGAAGGAACGTGTTTTTTAATGAGAGGGACTGATTTGGAAAAACTTGGCTTTCTGCATAAAGCTCCCCCTTAAAATCTTACTGAATAAACCATTTTCTATATCATTAAGCCACTACCAAACAGTCATATTGTAACACCCTCAATTCTGGAAATAGCAACTAATTTAAAATTTTCTAAATACATCAATAAGTGATTCATCTACAATCACAATTTAAGATTTAACCTCCATACACACATTCATTCTAAAACATACAATCTATAATAAGGACAAGTGCTACTAAAAGCCAATAAATGTCACTATCTCCAAGCTGCGGAATAATTCATCGAGCACTTACACTTATGAACACTAAGACACATCTCTTCAATCCTGCTAGAACCATACCCCCAACTGGAACCTGTTACACATGCCGACAAATAAAAAGGTTAGACTAACGCCTAGTGAGTTCAAGATTTTTACATGAGAAAATACTTTTAAAAGTGATGCCCATCTCTTAAAATCATAATCTTTCAAATGATGTACTTTAAAACGGGGAAACAACTCTTTTTCCAATATCATGCACTTTCAAAGATGGTCACCTCGTTTCAAACATGCTTATAAATTGATGCAACTTGAACTAACTCAAAACATGAATCATTAACAAAACCATGTATACCGTATGTCCGAAAATATGGACACTAGGTCCCTTACTCACGCGACCGTAAACAAAATAAATCTAAATACCAAAACACGGGGATGACATATATCATTCAAACCTTAATATACGAGGAGGAAGATCCAATATCAAGGTCCTCATTCATTGTCGACCATATAAAAACAAATGACATTAAAGTAAACATCTTTCTAATTAAAATACTGAGCCGACAATGGGGGAGACCCGTATCCGTTGCGTGTGGAGGAAACACATCAGTATGCCACCCAATCAACGTTAATCGCATGACACCTCCCGACATCACAGCCCAGTGTCCCTACGACTTCTTTAACAAGTGTCACCCCAAGTCAGTTGACCTTTATGGCCTTTCGAAGAACTTTCACTTAAAAGGCCCGGCGCACTTAAAGACTACCTGTCCCACCCAGGCATTACTTCAAGCGGCGGAGGTCCTAGTGCCTACCGTCCCGACAGCACTAACAGACTCAACCCTCCTAGCGATCACTGGTCAAGTTTCCGGTCATAAAACATGGGTATTGAAGGTCATCACCCCGCAATACCCAATCGACCATCCAAAACAGACTGACTACGTGCCTATGGATCCAATGCAACACAGTCTAACATTACCGGACTAAACATGAATGACCAAAGCACTCGAGCCCGAAATCAACCCCAATACGCAACACGGCGCATTTGTACATACATCATAACTGGACTCTACATTGAGTCATATAAACCGGACAAGTGTCCTCAAGACTCCTTTAAAACGACATCGAACCAAAATACTCGAAACCTCTTTTTGACCAATGATTAACGCTTTTCAAATAATAAACGTACTCGACCCATACCATTAAATCATACGCTCCAAAATACTTGAATGGACTCCAACAAAGTTTAAGTCGGGACAAAAGGTTTTCCAAATAGCTTTATACTCTTTATCCTTTCAAAACGTCCCATAAAACAAAATTAAACCTTTTACCCAACTAACACTAAAAATGCCTTTTAACCAAATAATATCATTTATGCAATAGATTACCAAACACACCCATTTATGACTCATTTATCAAAATGACTAAAAATCCCCAATATGGGTGTTTTACAAGGTTTATAAAACTAAACTTCTCATTTAATCAAAGCTCATCAAGTAACTTCACAAATGATAATTTCATATTAAACACATAAATACTTTGAAATAAACATTTTGGCATGTACAACGTTTTCACAAATCAACTTGAACTCACCTTGCTAGATTTAGGCTAAATCTAGATTTTACCCCCAAAACTTGAATCTCCAAAGATGAAGGCTTGAATCTCCAAGAAACTTCTCTAGATCTTAGATCCGACACATCTACAAGGTTTCCTTCAACATACAAGTCACCAAAATCACACCCAAGTTGAAGGATGAAAGGAAAAATGGTGAAACCATCTAACCCTAGCTTAACAAAGAGAGAGATGAGAGACTTACCACCACAAAATACCCTTAGATCTTCCAATAGACTTAAAATCTCTTGTTATATCCTTGAAGATCTCTCAAAAACGAAACTATGGAAACTTGAATCACCAAAAACGGAGTTGGGATGAAGAAGATATGAAGAAATGAAGTTTGGTGGCTGAAAATCGGGTTTTAATCTCGAACAGGCCTCCGCGTGGGTTACTGGGCGGCCTAGGTCGCGCCACAAGTCGCCCGAATGGGTTAACAGGGCTCCGGGCGGGTTACGGGGCGGCCTAAGTCGCGCCACAAGTCGCCCCGTGCACTGTTCGTTCGGTTTCTCCTCGTTCACTGTTTTGGCCATAACTTCTTCGTTATAGCTCCGATTTTGCTCCGGAAAGAACCGTTGGACTCGTAATTGAATCCTTCATCCAACAAGACTATAAAATCTAGGATTAAAGTCCAAAATCCAATATCTTATTTTTTCTTAATATGTCGGTTTCTGCATTAACTTGAATGATACATTACAAAAAATCGGGGTGTTACACATATATAGCTGACTGAATAAGTTGTGAGTTTCATTAAGCTGCAAACAAACAGGCCCTTAGTTTTCTTTTGGCTATTTCATATCAATTTTTAATTCAAGAGTATTTTTTATAAAAACCTCATCCTCTTTAAATTTTTATACAAGAATTTTGATTTCTATCATGAAGTTTTATAAAATAACATTTTTAATTTTTAATTTTTAATTTCATTTTCTTGACATTATGATTGTTAGGATCAAGCGCTTACCACTACGCCAAAAGCAATTGCTGATGGAGAAGACGTAACTTTATTTCCTTATAGCGTAGCAACCAGCGCCATATTTCAATTTAGGAAGATGCTAGTCAATGACCCAACAATCCACCCCCCCCCCCCAGCATCTGCCAGCACTAAAAATTCTTCGCTAGAAGTCAATGGTTGCATAGCATGCCTTTGGCATTTAAATGCACTCCATGGGATTAGAACCCGTGACCTGCTCTGATACCACATGTTAGGATCAAGCGCTTACCACTACGCCAAAAGCAATTGCGGAGAAGGCGCAATTTTATTTCATTATAGCATAGCAGCCAACGCCATATTTCGATTTAGGAAGATGTTGGTCAATGACCCAACATAGATGATGAAAGTATAATTAGCAATAGAACAAAGAATGTTGTATATAAAGAAGTATTTGATAATTTATGATACGTGATTCTTATTTTATTAATATTTTAACTATGCACTTTTTTATAATTTCATTTACGTTCTATTATAAATTTTATTTTATAAATTCTTAATATTTATTCATATTTTTTATTAATTTTTTGCAAAACATCCTTTGTGAAAACTGCTTAAAACAAGAAACATTTTGTAACCAGCTGCAAAAAAAATAACTCTGGAGGGAAAAAAATTTGGAAAAATAGCATCGTACTTTCGATGATCATTCATATCTGTAAGACTTCAATTAAAACTCAAATCTAAAAAAAGAAATGAAACTGGAAACATCAAACCGAAAAATCAGTAAACCATATAGATAGACTTTTAGGTTAATTGAATCGTTTTGTAATTAATTATTTTTCGTATGGTTAACCTAACCATGAAATTTTCGGTTTTTCAGTTCAATTAAAAAGATTTTAGCGCTGACCAATTAACCGTGAAAACCCAAAAATTTTAAAATAGTATTTTATTTTACAAGAAAAATCACTTGTCCTAAAATCTCACTTTTTATTCATGTTCTATCAGAGAAACTAAAAACATCAAATTTTTTTGTATATTTTAAATTTATTTAATCCATGTTCACATCCTCTTTATGACTTATGAGTATATATATATATATATATATATATATATATATATATATATATATATATATATATATATAGACGGAGGTTCAAGGGAAAACCTCAAAAAAACGGAAAACTGAAGAACACTCTGGTAGTCTTCCATCTGGACGGTATGCACTTGTGCATATAGGTAATTATGTCGTTTTTTTGGTTTTTATGCACAAGTGCATTATGCACTTGTGCATTATGCACTTGTGCATATACACGTGTGCATGTTACAAATTACTTGTATGCACAAGTGTATACCGTCCAGATGAAGGGCTATCAGGGTGTTCTTCATTTTTCTGTTTTTTTTAGGTTTTCCCCTGAACCTAACCCTATATATATATATATATATAGTCGAGTTCAAACGAGAACATTACCTATTTAAAAAAACACAAGAACTAACAAAATCATTAGTGATTTTACATTAACACATGAAAAAGGGACGTTGGCCGCGGCTTCAGGTCCGCGTGGTTTTTTTGTATGTTAATGTAAAATCACTAATGATTTTGTTAGTTCTCATGTTCTTTTAAATAGTTATTGTTCTCGTTTGATTCTCCCTCTATATATATATAGAGAGAGAGAGAGAGAGAGGAGGGGGGGGGTAAAGAACCAAATAACCATTCAAACCGTTAGATTAGAATAATTCGATCGTGAGGATATAAAGGGTGGTTATAAGAACCTTTTAAAAATTTATAATATCTCACCCTATTTTAATCAAAAATTAGCGAAATATAACAAAAATGGAAGAGAAACAAATTACACCAAAAAATCGATCATTTTATTATCTTTAATTTGATATCCATTTTGATATATTTTTCATCCGTTTTTATGGTTCTCTGGTTCCTTTTTTTCTTTTCAAGATTCTCCCTTAGGGGTTGTTTGTTTACCTCTTAATTGTTCCATTAAGAGGCAATATCTGAATCACTAAGAGATAAATCTTGTTTGACAAAAAAAAATGTCTACCTCATAATGGTTCCAAAATCCTCTGAATGATTTTGTATCATGACCCACCATTAACCATTAAACACCCTGATTTCATTATGAACAATTAGCAAACAACCATATTTCATTTTACACTGTATCATAAAAGTCTCTTAATCATTCTGCACTAAACCATTCAGCAACTGCCAAACAACCCCTTAATCTTAACCCATATATATATATATATATATAGAGAGAGAGAGAGAGAGAGAGAGAGGATTGTTCAAACGAGAAAGCTAACTATTTAAAAAACAAGAAAATATCAAACCATGTACAAAATCATATGCAAGTTTACATTAAGAGCAAAAATTGGATGTAGGTGACTTTGGCCCGATTTAATTCGTGGGACAAAGTTGCGTGAATCATGTATGGTTTTGTACATGATCGGTCGTTCTCGTGTTTTCTTAAATATATAACGTTCCCGTTTGAACCCACCTATATACATTTGCGACTTTGACTGAAGGGTTGTTTCATAACTTTTACAAATAGAAGTCAAACAGTTTCATATATGAACCCGTGTGATTCACATATGAACTATATGTTCATATGTGAACCCGTTGATTAGTTCACATGTGAACAATTTAACTGATTCACATATAAACCTACGGGTTCATATGTGAATCAATTAAATAGTTCATATGATAATTAGTTAATTAGTTCATATGTAAATCATAAAGGTTCATATGTGAATTTGTTAATTAGTTCATATGTGAATCACAATGGCTCATATGTGAATCAGTTAAAATAATTCATATGTAAATTACATGTAGTTCATATATGAATCACACAGATTCACATATGAACGTGTTTACCGCTTATTTGTAAAAGTTACATAACTACCCCTCAATTTTTGGCATAGCTGCAAATTTTGACCAGTCAAAGCCGCAGTTCTTGTCTAGTCAAATCTGATCTTGACTGTATGAAGGGCTAGGATTATTTCTCTATTTTTCATATATTTAGCACTTCTCATTTGAACCTATGGCTATATAGGGGTAGTTTAATTTGCAACTCATGTAAATCTTACAAACCATGCAACCCTATATATAAGGTTTGGTTCTGGTGAGAAGTTGCGGTTAATTTGATAAGCGTGAAAAGTGGTTATCAATCGTTGGATGAGAAATGAATGCACATTAGGATGAGTTGCACCAAGATGCACCGAATCAATTCTCTTCTAAGACGCAATTCAATGGGGGGGGGGCATGATTAAAAGTGATCAACGGTTCAAATCCACTTCTCACACGATCCTTCACCCAAATATATATATATATATATATATAGTGTTTGGTTCATTTGAGAAATAGTAAATATATGAGAAATAGAGAAGTAATCATAGCCATTCATATGGTCAAGATCGGATTTGACTAGTCAAATATTGCGACTTTGACCGGTCAAAAGTTGCGGCTTTGACCGGTCAAAAGTTGTGGCTATCCCAAAAATAGAAGGACAATTTCGTAAATTTTACAATACACACGGGCTGTGTTCATATATGAACATGTATAATTCACATATGAACTATATGTTCATATATGAACCAGTGCAATTCACAACTGAACTATTTTAACTGATTCATTTATGAACCTTTGTGATTCATATATGAATCAGTTGAACTAACTAACAGATTCATATATGAGTCTGTATGAATCACAAAGATTCATATATGAACCTTTGTGAATCACAAAGATTCATATATGAATCTGTATGAATCACAAAGATTCATATATGAATCAGTTGAACTAATTAACAGATTCATATATGAATCTTTGTGATTCATATATGAACTCATCTCGTGTATTTTACAAAATTACCCCTCTACCTTCTATAGACCACATAAGGAATTATCCGGTGTTTCGCGGTCAAAGCCGTAAATGTTGACCAAATGAATGGCTAAGATTACTTCTCTATTTCTCATATATTTATCATTTCTCAAATGAACCTCTCCCTATATATATATATATATATATATATATATATATATAGGCCGATAATCAAATGAAAACCAAAAATATGTTACAAACCCTTGAGAACCGATATAAAAATATTTTTTACATGATTTTTTTTCATAAAAACCTATGATTTAAGATATTTTTTCATATATGTTTTTGTTCACCTTGTGAAAAGATTACACGTGAAAAATAAAATTTGATTCACCTAGTGAAATGAAAAATACAGGTAAAAAATATTCATGTGGTGAAACAAATACATGTAAAACTATCATATTATGAAACAAATATATGGGAAGAAATATATTAAATCCAAGCATTTGGTGAAAATATATCATGTGAAAAAATATTTTTATATTGGTTCTCACATGTTTGTAACATATTTGTGGTTTTCATTTGATTTAGCCCCTATATATATATATATATAGGCGAAGGATCGTGTAAGAAGTTGAGGTTAAAGTGAGAAACATAAGAAGTAGATCTGAACCGTTGATCATTTTTAATCTCTTGCCCTCCCATGAATTGAGCCTTATAAGAGAATTAATACGGGTGCATCTTGGTGCATCTTATCCTAATATGCATTCATTTCTCATCCAACAGTTGATAACCACTTCTCACGTTAACCTCAACTTCTCACCGGAACCCAACCACACACACACACACACACACACATATATATATATATATATATATATATATATATATATATATATATATATATGAGCAATCATTTGAAAACTGTGTGCCCTAATTCAAGATTCTTATTGCAAATACACAAACAAACAAGATTGAATTAACTACCTGTTTCGATTCAATTACAAATTCACACGATTACACAGTTCTTGACTTTCTCTCACTAGACTTCTTTATCTCTCTAAAAGCTCTCTCTCTCTGAATACGTATCTGAAATTCTCAATTAGTCAACTCTTTTGATCCTTTTCTAACAAGAACAACTAACTAAACTATTTATACCAAGAACTAAAAAATACAAGGAAATACAAAATACAATGCACTTTGACTTTTATTACAAAATAGACTTTGACTTTAAAAAGAGTTGACTTTCAGCTTTAACTTCTTGAACTTTGACTTTTGTCTTCTTGATCTTGTATCCAACATATTTCATGCTCTAACAATCTCCCCCTTTGGATTCAAGATCATTGTTGAAAAATGTTGCAATTCAGCTTTCTCTTTTAAGCTCTGTCAGATGCAATTTCTTTCTTTAACTTTGTAATCTTTCCAAGTCTGTCTTTGAAGGATATACCAATCTCCCCAAAACTTTCACAAATCTCTTTCAGAGTTAGGAAAGAAAATATCATCAGATTCAGCTCAGATTGCTTTAGCAAATAATTTTCAAAGAAAATTTCCTCAAAATCAGCACATCTTCATAAATTATTTGATCTCCCTTCAAAAACTTTTACTTTGAATCTTCTGACATAGACATTTCTTTAAAAATCATCTCCCCCTTTTTGATGATTTGAGCATCGATATCATCAAAACTTTCAAGAAGAAATGTCTGTATCCGATTTGACCACATATCATATAAGAGCCTCTGAATCTTTTGCCAATTCGAACAATGTATTTATCCAGATCTTTTCAAATCTAGACAAAATAAGAATATGTAACACCTGAATCAACTAATGAATCAGTTAACATGCCTGTCAGTAACACTAAGTCACTGTGTGTAACGAATACACATTGGAAATGAGTCGTTTGATGTTGACTCCTCCAAGGCTTCCATTTAATCATCGAAACACCACAAAGGTAATTTCTATAAACGTTATGACAAAGAAACAAATTCCTTGTCTGTTCATGCTTGTGATAGAAAGAATTAAGCACTTGATGATTGCTTATAAGGCTCAATATTGTGTAAACCACTGAGACAACAGTAAGTTAAACACAGACTCAATGTGCATGAGGGAAGTGCGAAGGTGGGGCAGACTTCCTTCTTTTTAATATCCAGATTTTCCAAATGAAAATCAGATAGATTATCTGTTGTGTCCCCAAAAAAATATGAAACATTTTCTTTTTAAGAAGACAATGAGTGGTTGGTGGGATTATAACAAGAATTGGCATGGGCTATTTGCCTGTTTCAATAACGTTCACGAAGAAGTGTGAAACATTAGTAATGTGGCTGCCCGACTCAGAAAGTAGTTGGTGCAGAGTTTGATATTCTTTTACTCTGTTCTCACACCCTCTTTCTTTTAATCATTAAGCTCACATCTAACCAATCTCTCATTTCCATTTTACCTCATCACTCATACCACACTCATTTCTTTTCGACTCCTCACACTCAATCACTAAAGGTTTAACTTCTTGGGTAGGAAACACTAGTTAACGTGATTCCATAGAAGTTTCATTTAAGTCCTAGCACAAAGAACCCATATTCCTATGAAGCAAATGTTGCTCAAAATGGTTTAACTATATCAGTTAAAGCACAAATATACAAGTCAGATATGTGTACGCTCAGAATATAATCATGAATATATGAGCATTTTTAATCATTGAAGTATTTTCAAACAAATATATTGAATGAATGAACATGAAAGCAAGAGACTTGTTTGAAAATCTGACATTGTATGAAAATAATCAGAAATGATATGATATATCAACCAAGGCTTATGGTGAAGAATAATGGATATTGTCTATATGAACCAAAATATAGACATTCTTGAAAGAACGTTTCGAAATGAAATGACACTCAAAAAAATTTGAAGTACAAGCGGGGTGTCTTACCATCGAAAAATATGTTTCAAAAATTTGAGACATGGTAAGAACTTTTTGAACAATAAGTCAAACCGGTGTGTGTGAATACTTGAAAGTATATAGAAAAGACAATACGCAAGTAGTTATCTTTGGAAACACACGGTTTGTTTATCAATTAAGCACAAAAATAAAATGAAAACATTTAAAAACACACTTCCAAATTATAAAATCTGTTTAAGAATTGGGAAGTGGTTTGAACATTTAAGAATATGTTTTCTATATCTGAAAGTTGTCCTTCTTTCAGATACATATGAGATTAAGATAAGAAATTTACCTTTTCACTCAGTCTTAAATCTCATTAAGTCACGCTGTAAGTCATAAAGATATGATCTTGTAAGCTTCTCTCATTCTGCACAAGTCTCAAAGTCTAATCAAAGCAAACTTTTATTCACAAAAAATTATTCAAATGTAAAAGACATAAAACAGTAAAACGATTAAAGTACGAGTTCTGATCATAAGTAATCAGAAATCATAGTCTTACTCCTTTGACTTGTACACTCCCCCTAAATTCATGCATCATAAAAATTTGTCAGTTAAGTAAAATGCAGAAATTAGATAAACTCCCCCTCAAAAGAATAATAACCATCTTTAATCTTCTCTTACTCACTCACCCTGAGAACAACAACAACATGTTAAAGTGCAGATATCCTTTCAGAATTAATGATAAAGAAATGATGCAAATTTACAATAAAAGAAACTTTAATAGGTAATTACTGATTAGACTTTGAGATTTAGCATACCAAGCTTAGATACCAGAAAATTAAATCTCTTTTCATCTAAAGCTTTGGTAAACAAATCCGCAAGTTGATAATCAGTCTTTACAAAGTAAAGTTCTATTGTATCTTTTTCTACATTATCTTTAATAAAATGATACCTGACATCAATGTGCTTTGTCTTAGTGTGTTGTACAGGATTAGCAGATATCGCGATTGCGCTTTTCGAGTCACAATATATTGGAATTTTATCAAATTTGAATCCATAGTCTCGCAGCTGTGTTCGCATCCACAAGACTTGAGAGCAGCAACTGGCAGCAACTACATATTCTACTTCAGCAGTCGATGTGGAAACACATAATTGTTTTGTTGACGCATAGCTAACGAGCTTATCTCCAAGGAATTGAATGTGACCTGAAGTGCTCTTCCTGTCAAGCATGCACCCTGCGTGATCTGCATCTGAATAAGCAGTCAGTTGAAACCCAATATCCTTAGGATACCACAGACCAAGATCTGCAGTCCCCTTCAGATACCTAAAAATCCTTTTGACAGCAACCAAATGGGATTCTTTAGGAGCAGCCTGATATCTAGAACATAAGCATGTTGAAAACATAATATCTGGCCTACTTGAAGTAAGATACATTAAAGAACCTATCATACCTCTATAAGTCCTAACATCAACACTTTTACCCGAAGGATCAGTGCTAATCTTAGTACCTGGTGCCATCAGGGTTCCAATTGGTTTGCAATTTTCCATTTTAAACTTCCGAAGAATATCCAAAATGTACTTAGATAGGTTAATGAAAATCCCCGTTGAAAACTGTTTTACTTGTAATCCGAGAAAGAAATTCATCTCTCCCATCATACTCATTTGAAAATGTGACACCATGAGGTTAGAAAAGTTTTTGCAGTATTTAGGATTTGTAGAGCCGAATATTATATCATCAATATATATCTGAATAAGGATGATATCGGCTTTTTCCTTTTTGATGAACAAAGTGGTATCAACTTTACCTTTGGAAAAACCTGACTTGACCAAGAATTTTGATAGAACATCATACCATGCTCGAGGGGCTTGTTTTAAACCATACAGGGCTTTGTCCAAGATGTAGACATGATCTGGCTTATCTGGATTCACGAACCCTTTTGGTTGAGACACGTAGACTTCCTCCTTAAGAATGCCATTCAGAAAGGCCGTTTTCACGTCCATCTGATAGACTGTGAAATTCTTGTGAGCTGCGTAGGCTAAAAACATGGGGATTGCCTCTCTACGCGCTACTGGAGCATATGTCTCATCGTAGTCTATGCCTTCCTCTTGCCGGTAACCTTTGGCAACAAGTCTTACTTTATTCCTTATGACGATACCATCTTCATCCTTTTTATTCTTGAATAGCCATTTCGTGTCAATTACGGATTTTCCTTCCGGTTTTGGAACTAATCTCCAGACCTTCAGGGCTTTGAACTGATTTAATTCTTCTTGCATAGCAGACACCCAATCCGAATCAGTTAAAGCCTCTGATACACGCGTGGGCTCTATCTTGTTGAGGAATGAGTCATACATACATTGATTCAAAGTCGCTGACCTAGTTTGCACTGGTTGGTTTAAATCTCCAATTACTTGGTGTAAAGGATGCTCTTTGGTCCAGCGATGCTCATGAGGGAGTGGATTAGATACTGATTGATCATGATTAACATCTTGAAATCCACTATCAGGCTCTTCAGTTTGAATAGTTGGAGGGGGTTTGCAGTTGAAATTTTAGGTGCAGAAGCATCAGTTGGAACAACATACTCTGGCTGTTGAGTAGACAGTGTATCACACCCAACTGATACAGTTACTTCTGGCTCAGCAGTTACTTGTATATCTTCAACTGTAGGAGTATTCAATGGAATATGAGTTTCTGACTGAACGGGGGATTCAAGTTCAGTTATAACTTCTGAAGTGACTGGATGATTGCAACTTGTGTCGTCAGACCTGTCAGTCACAGCAGATTTAGGCAAATTAGATCCTAGAAACTCATCATAAAAGAATTCAAATAAAAAATCTAAATCAGATAAATGTGAAAGTGAAGTAGAAGCGTTATCCAAATTGTTCTCTGTAGAAACAGGTTCTGGACTGATCTGCCCAGAAGCTAATACTCCAGTTATCACGGGTTCTGAATTGCGTTGTTCAGAAGCCATTTCTTCATCAAATGTTACATTGACGCTTTCAACTACAGTCTTTGAATTCTTCAGATAAACATGATATGCTACAGATGTTGAAGAGTAGCCAATGAAGATGCCTTCGTCCGCCTTAGCTCTAAATTTGTTCAGATTCTCTCTGTCGTTAAGTGTTGGTCCACAATGTTTATATCAAGTTCTTATCAAACAACTCATAAACGATTACCAACCTGTTTTGATTAATATTCAAACGATTACAGGATTGATCTATTTAAGCTTTGGATGTGTTCTTTGTTTTTCACCTTTTTGTGTGTGTTTTTGTGATCTGATTTCTTAGATCTTTATTGCTTTTACAACACACTAAACTAATATCTAACTTACTAAAGTAATATCTAGATATTATTACAAACTAAAACTAATATAATATATAACTTAGATATTAATCTAACAAACTAATATCTAACTTAATTAGACAATAAAAACTAATTTAAACTAAAATACTAAATTACAATAAACAACAATTTACTTCGACATTTATTACAAACGAAATTAGACTTTGTATCGAGAGTCGACTTTCTGGCTTTAGCTTCAGATTGGATCTTCAGATTGGATGATCTTGAATCCAATGAGACTGTGGTCTAACAATCTCCCCCTTTGGATCAAGATCATTACTAAAAAGATTTTAGCAATTCAGTCTTCTTTTTCAGCTCAGAAGATGCAATCTCTTTCTCTAGCTCAGATTGCTTTAGCAAAGTATCTTCACAGAAAATTTATCTGAAATCAGCATGTCTTCAGAATACTTTGATCTCGCATTTCTTTGTTAGCTTTTCTCTTCTCCAATGTCTTGTAATGTAATGGACTGAACATTTCTTCAAGCTTTAGATTCTCCCCCTTTTTGATGGAAAGTGCAACGACTTCATCAAAACTTTGAGATAGAAATGTCTGTCAGTTGGAGCCTCTGCTCCGTCAATTCAAAAGATATTCATCCAGATCTTTGCAAATCCAAACAAAATAGTCATGTAACACCTGAATCAACTAATGAATCAGTTAACATGTCTGTCAGTAACACTAAGTCACTGTGTGTAACGAATACACATTGGAAAGGAGTCGTTTGATGTTGACTCCTCCAGGGCTTCCATTTAATCATCGAAACACCACAAAGGTAATTTCTATAAACGTTATGACAAAGAAACAAATTCCTTGTGTGTTCATTCTTGTGATAGAAAGAATTAAGCACTTGATGATTGCTTATAAGGCTCAATATTGTGTAAACCACTGAGACAATAGTAAGTTAAACACAGACTCAATGTGCATGAGTGAAGTGTGAAGGTGGGGCAGACTTCCTTCTTTTTAATATCCAGATTTTCCAAATGAAAATCAGATAACAAATGTGCTGCTTCCCCTTAGAAAATGTGAAACACTTTCTATTTGAGTAGAAAATGAGTAGATGGTGAGGTTTGATCAAGAGTTGGCATGGGCTAGTTGCCTGTTTCAATAATGTTCACCAAAGAGTTGTGAAACACTAGTAATGTGGCTGCCCGGCTCAGAAAAAGTTGGTGCAGAGTTGTGAAACTCTGTTCTCACACGCTCTTTCTTTAAACATTTTGCTCACTCTAATCACACTCATTTCTTTTCGACTTCTCACACTCAATCACTATGGATTAACTTCGTGGGTAGAAATCACTGGTTAAGGTGATTCCATAGAAGTTGTGTTTTTTCCTAGCACAAAGAAATCCTTGTTTTCCTATGATGCATATGATGCTCAAAATGGTTTAACTATTTCAGTTAAAGCACAAAATTGATCTTGAAAACATTTAAAGTCACACTTCCAATTCATGAATTCGTTTTAAGAATCGGGAAGTGGTTTGAACATTTAGAATAATGTTTTCTATGATTGAAAGTTGTCCACTTATCAACCATATATGAGATTAAGATAAAGGATAATACCTTAACGTGCGATCTTACATCTCATGAAGCTTAGCTTAAAGTCATAAACATATGAACTTCTAAGCATCTCTCAAAAATTCTGCAAAAGTCTTATGTCAAGTCAAAGTAAAATTTATTCACTTAAATTGAAAAGACAAAAAACAGTAAAACTTTTTAAAGTACGAGTTCTGATTAGAAATAATCAGAAGTCATATCCAAACTCCTTTGACTTGAAGAGCTCCCCCTAAAATCTTGCATTACAAAAAAAAATTTACATAAAAGATAAATGCAGAAATCTTATGAGCTCTCCCTCAAAATAAGATTGACCACTTGTCAATTTCTTCTCATACTCCCCCTTGGATCATGAACAATATATAGAAGTGCAGATATCAATCAGAATTAAGAATGAAGAAATGAGGAAAACGTATACAATTTGAAAACTTTGATAGGTAACTACGGATTAAATCTTAAGATTTAGTATACCAAGCTTAGAGACAAGAAAGGTAAACCTCTTTTCGTCTAAAGGTTTGGTAAACAAATCGGCAAGCTGATAATCAGTTTTTACAAAGAAAAGTTCAATTCTTCCTTTTTCGACATGATCTTTAATAAAATGATACCTGACGTCTATGTGTTTGGTCTTTGTGTGTTGAACAGGATTCGCCGTTATTGCGATGACGCTCTTGGAGTCACAGTATATCGGGATTTTGTTGAAGTGGAAACCATAGTCGCGCAATTGAGTTCTCATCCATAAGATCTGAGAACAGCAGCTAGCAGCAGCTACATATTCTGCTTCGGCCGTGGAAGTTGAAACACAAAGTTGCTTCTTCGATGCCCAACTTACGAGTTTGTCACCGAGGAACTGTACATGTCCTGGCGTGCTCTTCCTGTCTAACATACAACCAACATGATCTGCATCTGTGTACGCTGTTAGTTCGAAACTAGTATCTTTGGGACACCACAGACCAAGATCTGCAGTGCCCTTTAGATACCTAAATATGCGCTTCACTACAGACATATGGATTTCTTTTAGATTGGCCTGATATCGTGCATATAAGCATGTTGAGAACATTATATCTGGCCTACTAGAAGTAAGATACATTAAAGAACCTATCATCCCTCTGTAAGTCCTAACATTAACAACCTTTCCCGAAGGATCGGTGCCAATCTTAGTACCTGGTGCCATTGGGGTACCAATCGGTTTTGAATTTTCCATTTTGAACTTCCGAAGAATATCCATAATGTATTTTGATTGATTGATAAAAATCCCCGTTGAAAACTGTTTGACTTGTAACCCGAGAAAGAAATTCATCTCTCCCATCATATTCATCTGAAATCTGGACACCATAAGGTTTGAAAAATTCTTACAGTACTTTGGATTTGTAGACCAAAAATAATATTGTTAAAGCACATATTTATTGGATTCAAGATCATAATTATCTGAAGATGGAAATCTGAAGTCAAAGCTGATAAAGTCGTCTCAACAAATAGTCTAGGTCCTTTTGTAATAAATAGTCAAAAGTGTGTTTTTCGTATTTTATTTATTTGTTTTATAATTTTGTTATGAGTTAGTTTTTGTAATTTGGGCCCAAACCTTGTCAAGCCCATTAGGCTTATTAGCTTAAGTATAAATAGATTTTGTTTAGGGTTAATTAGGGATGATGAGCTTAATTGAGAAAATTATTGATTGTGAGGCTAGATGTTGGCGCCGTGAACAAGAGGAAACAGAGAGATAGATCGATTTCTTCAAGCTTGTAATTTGTTGAATCAATTGATTAATCAATATCAGGTTTGCATTATTGTGTTAATTATTTGTTTACTTGATTGAATGATTGCGTATTGGGACACTCAATTGGTATCAGAGCTAAACAAATTGAATTGAATAAGTTTTTGTTCGGTTCTATTTTTCTGTCAAAGATTCAAAATTTTTATTGTGTGATTGTTCATTCAAGTGTTTATTTATTGGGTTGTCATTGATATGCATATTCTTTGATTTGGTATTGTTAGATTTGATTATTACATCGTTTTTTATTATCAATCTGGTGTTTTTGGAAATTCTGGGTTCGGTTTTGTATCGCACTGTGTCTTCAATCAATTTGTTCTTAAAGTGTTTTTCATTGAAATTAATTGGTTGGAATCTGTTCAATTTGGTTATTTAATTGTTTTGGCAAAGTTTGGTTGTTTAATTCGAGATATAGTGTGTTTTCTGGGCTGATTTTTGGTTTCTGGGTCGAAGAACTTAAGAACATATCGGTCTTTGATTTCTTCCGGTCGAACTTATTTTATCGGTCTATTGCTTTTGACCGATACACTCACAATTCACCCCGGTCTAAGACCTTTATCGGTCAAAGCTTACTACCGGTCGAAGACCTCTATCGGTCTTTGACACTATCGGTCTAAGACCACCATCGGTCCTTTAACTATCGGTCGACCACATCTTATCAATCGACCGGTACTCACACAATCCCGGTCATATCCTATTCCGGTCTAAGAACGTTTTCTGGTCAAAGACAATATCGGTCGAAACTTTAGACTTCTCTCGGTCTAAGCATTATCGGTCAAAGCATAGTATCGGTCCTATCTCTTACCGGTCGAAGCAAGCTCCCGGTCGAACTCTCTACCGGTCTTTACAAGTCTCCGGTCGACTCAATACAGGTAGACTCAATACCGGTCGAAGCACATCCCCGGTCGATTTTTGCAAACTGTAATAGGGCATCTAAATGTCAAAGTTCTGTTCGTGATCAGATTTTTCTGAATTTCATTCTAAGATTTTCAGTATTGTGTGATTTTATCTTGACTTCTAACTATCTCATCCAGTTGATTGTTTCAATATCAGATAACTTTGATTTCTAATCATATAAGTAAAGATGTCTCGGGAAGCTCTTGCTATTGGAACAGATGTGAAGCCTCCAGTACTCTTTAAGTGGGAGTACGAGCAGTGGAAGGACAGATTCTTGGACTTCATCGATCGACATGATTTGGGAGATTATATCAGAAAATCTCTGAAAGAAGGAATCATGACACCTCCAACCAAGGTTCTCACTGTAGCCGGAGAAAATGGTGAAGAAGAAGAGACTGAGTATAAGTTATCGATTGGTGAATATACGGAAGATCAGCTGAAGAGACACAAGGGTGACAAGCTGGCAAGATCATTTATTCTCCAAGGCATACCGAACGAAATATATGTCAAAATTGATAGCTACAATGCTACCGGCAAGCAAATGTGGGATCAATTGGAGAAGATGATGATTGGATCAAAAGTCGGCAATCAGCTTAAAGTTTCCAACTGCTTGAATAACTATGAAGAATTCAAAGCCAAAGCTGGAGAATCACTTGAAGCCACTTATGACAGATTTGTCACATTGCTGAATGAGCTCAGCAAGAACAAGATCAACAAATCTCAAATTGAGCTGAATGTGAAATTTCTCAGCAACCTTCACTCATAATGGAAAAGAATCACAAGACAGATGAGGCAGTTGAAAGATCTGAACGACATTCCACTTCATGAAGTTTATGAAACCCTCAAACAGAATGAGGAAGAGGTGGATGAAATGAAGGCTGAGATGAAGAAGGCTGACAAAGAAGTTGCTGATCCAGTTGCTCTTGTTGTCAAGAAAAAGTCCAAGAAGAAGAAGGTGATAGCATCTGAGTCTGAAGAAGTGGATAGTGTGGCAAAGTCTGACTCTGACGATTGTGAACAACTGAAGGAAGCCATGCTAATGTTAACCAAGGCTTTCCAAAAGAAGTTCTATAAAAAGCCAAACCCCAACAGTCAGAGGTACTCGTCTGGTCCGAATAACTACAAGCATAAGGAGAGAGTTGAAGAAAAGAGACCAGAATACAAGAAGAAGGATGGAGATGATGAGTTCAAGAAGGAAGAACCGATGAAGTGCTACAATTGTGGCAGATTCGGTCATTTTGCCAAGGACTGCCGAAAACCTAAAGTCCGTAACTCCGAATATTACAAGAATAAGATGCTTCTAGCCAAGCAACAAGAGGCTGGAAAAGCATTAATGGCGGAGGATGAATACTGGCTCGACCATTCGGACCAAGAATCTGATGAAGGAGAGAAGGACGAGACAACACACCTGTGCTTGATGGGGAAGAACCAGTCAGAAGCTGAAGCTGATTCTGATGATGGAGACAATGATGAGGTATGTAACTTAACTGAATCTGATTTTCTGAACCAAATGCATGCCATGATGTCTAAACTCCAAGAATTAGAGTCTAAACTGAAGCGAGAGAAAGGTGTCATAAATGAGAAAAATCAATCTATACACAAACTTAGTAATGATGTTGCTGAGAAAAATGTATTAATTGAAACTTTGCATAAAAATATAGACACCTGCGCTAAAGAAAAGACTATAATTCATAAAGAGTTATCTGAAACTGTTTCTAAGTATAGAGAATGTGAGTTTAAGTCTATAGAGATTTCTAAAAGGTATTTTTCTACTTCAAAAGAAAAGAATTATTTAATAGACAAGGTGAATGCTTTGGAAGAGAAATTACATTCTTTAGGTCAAACTGAACACACTATTCATTTGAACAAACCTAAAGAGAAACCTGATACTTGGGGACTTGGTTACAAGAACCCACATCTTCTCAAAAAGGGTATATCTGAAGTGCCTGCACTTTATGACTTTGGGTTTATGTTATTGGCTCCTCAACATCAAGAACTCAAACCCTTTTGGACTAGTCTGTCGGAAAAAGATAAAGTCAAGGAATATGATAAAAGAAAGAACACAACTAAAGTTCAACTTCCATTTCCTTATGAGAAGTTGAATAACAGTTATAGTTCTAATAAATCAAAATTTCATTCAAATGATTATTTTGAGAGTTATTCTGTAAAAGAGTTGGAGGCTAAACCCATCGAAGGTAAGCTTTACGTACCTCCTCTAGTTTTGGAAAGGAAATTTTCTGAACTCGAGAATACTCTTACAGAAGAAAGACTTTTGATGGACTTAGAACAAACTGTATTTTCAATAGTGTTCAAAACTTCTAATTTTTCTAAAAACTCCAAGGCTTTAAATTCTTATGATAGGTCTGGTTCACTTGAGAATGATCTTAATTTCTTAAACTCTGAAGGTATTTTGAATGATTGTGTTGCTCAATTTGATTTTACTTCTAAACTTCCTGATCATTCATCTTGTGTTGTTAATTCCTTTGGATTACCCAGTGTTTTTGACAAAGGTGAAACATAAACGAAAGTTGATAAATCAGTTTCTGTGAAATCAAAGAAAGCAAAAGGTAAGAAACAAAAATCTCAGCTTTCACAGAAACCGATCCATAGTGGTAAGCCAAAGAAGAAGCATTCTCTTAATTCTCATCATTCTAACTCTAAAGTTTCACATGTTTCAGATTTGAGAAAGCAAAGGGTTGGAGTTAAGACTGTATGGATACCGAAACAAAAGATAGACGAGAAATCTAAATCTAGTTCTAGTTTTATTTTGAATAAAAAGACTTCTAGTAAAGATGATGTGATTGTGAATGTTGCTACTTTTAAATCTAATCTTGTTGATTCTCGCAAGAAGTACTCTATAAAGCAATTATTCCAGTTAGCACCATCAAATAAAAAGTTTTTCAATTATGGTGAATGTGATTATGCTTCTCGTAGATATTATGATGTTTGGTATGGTTCATATAATGTTTCATCTTATAGTTATCATTCGTCTTATCATGCTTCTGGTTTTCAAAGGAAAAGCGGACCCAAATTTAAATGGGTGCCAAAATCAAGTACTAACAGTGGAGGTCCCATTTTTAAATGGGTTCCTAAACCTCTTCTTTCTTGATTTGTGTTGTGCAGACCCGTCATATGTGGTACTTGGATAGCGAGTGTTCCAAGCATATGACCGGGCAGAAGAGTATGTTGTCTAATTTTACGGACAAATACTGCGGCACAGTTCGTTTTGGGAATGATCAGTTCTCACCAATTCTGGGATATGGTGATGTTGTACATGACAATCTTACGATCAAGAAGGTGAGCTACGTTGAAGGCTTAGGACACAACCTATTCAGCATTGGCCAATTCTGCGACAAAGACTTAGAGGTTAACTTCAAGGCCAAGACATGTTCAGTACGCACTGAAGAAGGGAAAGAACTCTTGGTCGGTACTCGCAAGTCAAACCTCTACACCATCAACTTGTCAAAGGTCCAGGCTGACAATCAGGTCTGCCTACTATCAAAGGCCTCGATGCAACAAAGCTGGTTATGGCATCGACGACTTTCTCACCTCAACTTTCGGTACATCAACAAGCTGGTCAGTGGAAAACTAGTGAAAGGACTTCCAGAGCTGAAGTATGAAAGAGAACACCTGTGTGCAGCATGTGAAAAGGGCAAGATGAAGAGAGCCCCACACAAACCAAAGCCTGAATTGAGTACCAGCTCTCCTTTAGAGTTGTTGCATATGGACTTGTGCGGTCCTATACGAACGCAAAGCTTAGGAGGAAAGAAGTATGTGTTAGTTATCGTGGACGACTATACGCGATACACTTGGGTTAAGTTCCTACGGTCTAAAGATGAGACTCCCGAAGTTCTCATTACATTTTTGAAGACGACCCAAGTCAATCTGCAAAAACAAGTCAAAATTCTCAGGACTGACAACGGCACAGAGTTCAAGAACAAGATAGTTGAAGAATATCTCGAGTCGGTCAGGATATCCCATCAATACTCTGCTGCTCGCACGCCTCAACAGAACGGAGTCGTCGAAAGGCGAAATCGTACACTTGTCGAGGCCGCTCGGACAATGCTCAACCAATCTGACTTACCTTTATTTTTGTGGGCTGAAGCTGTATCGACTGCGTGTCACACTCAGAATCGCTCCATGATACACCGCCGATTTCAGAAGACTCCGTATGCATTGATCAACAACCGAACACCAACCATTAAATATTTTCATGTTTTTGGTTGTAAGTGTTTTGTTCTAAACGACAGAGAGAATCTGAACAAGTTCAGTGCTAAGGCGGATGAAGGCATCTTCGTTGGTTATTCCTCTACCACTACTGCATATCGTGTTTACTTGAAGAAGTCGAAGACTGTGATCAAGAGCGTCAATGTTACATTTGATGAGGACATGGCTTCTAAGAACGTCAGTTCAGAACCCGTAATTACCGGAGTTCTAGCTTTTGGACCAACCAGTCCAGGACCTGCACCTCAAGAGAACAAATCAGATGGCGCTTCATCGTCTACTTCTAAATTATCTGATTTGGATTTATTATTTGAACTGTTTTATGATGAATTTCTTGGATGTCGTTTGCCTAAATCTGTTGTGGTTGACAGGATGGAAGACTCGTTGACTACTCATCCAATCACTTCAGATATTTCTACTGAATCCAATTCCCCGATTCAGCAAAAAGTTCCAGTTCAAAAGCCTACTCCGATAGTTGAAGTTGTGACCAACACTGATGACACAGAAGTAGCTGACTCTGTAGGATGTACTGTAAGGACTGATCAACAGACTGCCCAAGCTGTACCTACTGCCACTTCTGCAACAACTCCTTCAACTGAAACCCCCGTTGATTATGAACCATCTGAAGGCTATAACAGTGGATTCCTAGATGCTGACAATGATCAACATGCATCTAATCCACTCCCTCATGAACATAAGTGGACCAAAGAGCACCTGGTTCATCAAATTATTGGAGATCCATCTGTACCGGTGCAAACTAGGTCTGCCACATCAAATCTATGTATGTATGAATCCTTTTTGAGCAAGATCGAGCCTACTCGCATATCTGAGGCCCTTGTCGACTCAGATTGGTAACAACGATGCAAGATGAGCTGAATCAGTTTGAAGCACTGAAAGTCTGAAGACTCGTACCCAAACCGCAAGGTAAAACTATCATTGGTACGAAATGGGTGTTCAAAAACAAGAAAGATGCAGATGGTACCGTTATCCGAAACAAAGCACGACTTGTCGCCAAGGGATATAGGCAAGAGGAAGGGATAGACTATGATGAGACTTACGCTCCAGTGGCGCGTATAGAGGCAATTAGGATGTTCTTAGCCTACGCCGCCCACAAGAACTTCACCGTTTATCAAATGGACGTGAATAAAGCTTTTCTGAATGGCGTACTCAAGGAAGAAGTCTACGTTTCTCAGCTAGAAGGGTTTATAAATCCAGATAAGCCGAATCACGTCTACATCCTGAAACAAGCTCCTCGCGCCTGGTATGATATTTTATCTCAGTTCTTGGTCAAGTCAGGTTTTACAAAAGGTACGGTTGATACCACTCTTTTCATTAAAAAGGATAAAGGCGATATCATTCTTATTCAAATATATGTGGATGATATTATTTTTGGTTCTACAAATCCTAAGTACTGTAAGAACTTTGCAAACCTCATGGTGTCACGTTTTCAGATGAGCATGATGGGAGAGATGAATTTCTTTCTCGGATTGCAAGTCAAACAATTTTCAACGGGGATTTTTATCAATCAATCGAAATACATTATGGATATTCTTCGGAAGTTCAAAATGGAAAATTGTAAACCGATTGGTACCCCAATGGCACCTGGTACTAAGATTGGCACCGATCTTTCGGGAAAGGATGTTGATGTTAGGACTTATAGAGGGATGATAGGTTCTTTAATGTATCTTACTTCTAGTAGGCCGGATATAATGTTTTCTACATGCTTATGTGCTAGATATCAGGCCAATCCTAAAGAATCCCATTTGTCTGCTGTAAAGCGGATCTTCAGGTATCTGAAGGGGACTGCAGATCTTGGTCTGTGGTATCCTAAGGATACAAGCTTTGAACTAACATCTTATTCAGATGCAGATCATGCTGGTTGCATGTTAGACAGGAAAAGCACCTCGGGTCATATACAATTCCTCGGATATAAACTCGTCAGTTGGGCTTCGAAGAAGCAATTATGTGTCTCCACATCAACAGCAGAAGCGGAATATGTAGCTGCTGCTAGCTGCTGTTCTCAAGTCTTGTGGATGAGAACACAACTGGGAGACTATGGATTTCAATTCAATAGAATCCCGATCTATTGTGATTCGAAGAGCGCTATTGCGATTACCGCTAACCCTGTTCAGCATACTAAGACCAAACACATAGATGTTCGGTATCATTTTATAAAAGATAATGTAGAAAAGGGAACAATTGAACTCTACTTTGTAAAAACCGATTATCAGCTTGCAGATTTGTTTACCAAACCTTTAGATGAAAAGAGATTTAATTTTCTTGTCTCAAGACTTGGTATGCTAAATCTTAAGACCTAATCGTTGGTTACCTATTAAAGTTTCTTATTGTGTCTCTTTATCATTTCTTTATTATTATTTTCGCATGATACCTGCTCTTTAATAGTTTGTTCATGATCTCAGGGGGAGTGTGAGAAGTATCTTATAGATGGTCAATGTTATTTTGAGGGGGAGCAAAACTGAATGCATTGTACTTACTGATAATTTGTTAATAATGCATGATTTTAGGGGGAGCGTTCAAGTCAAAAGAGTATGGCTATGACTTCTGATTACTTCTTATTAGAACTCGTACACTAAGTGTTTTACTGCTTTATGTTATTTCAATTTCAGTGAATAAAGTTACTTTGACTAGACTTTTAGATTTTTGTAGGTTGAGAGATGCTTACAAGTTCATATCATTATGACTTTAAGCTTGACTTCGCGAGATGTAAGACTGTACTCGAAAGGTATAATTTCTTTTCTTCATCTCATTCATGGTTGAAAGAAGGATAACTTTCAATCATAAGAAAACATGTTCTTAAATGTTCAAACCACTTCTCAATTCTCAAACAGATTTCTTGAATTGGAAGTGTGATTTTAAATGTTTTATGATTCATCATTGAGTTTTAATTGTTCAAGTTAAATCATCTGAGCATCATATGCTTCATAGGAAAACATGGGATCAGTGTGCTAGGACTTATCTGAACTTCTATGGATTCACGTTAACCAGTGTTTCCTACCCCTGAAGTTAATCCTTTAGTGATTGAATGTGAGGAGTCAAAAGAAATGAGTCTGGGATATGTGATGAGAGAAATGTTAAAAGAGAGTTTTGGTTAGCTGTGAGCTTAAAGATTAAAAGAAAGAGGGTGAGAGATCAGAGTAAAAGAATTTTTAAACTCTGCACCAACTACTTTCTGAGTCGGGCAGCCACATTACTAATGATTCACAATTCTTTCGTGAACATTATTGAAACAGGCAAATAGCCCATGCCAACTCTTGATAAAACCCCACCAGCTACTCATTTTCTTCTCAACAAGAAAATGTTTCATTTTCAAAAGGGGACGCAACACATATGCTATCTGATTTTCATTTGGAAAATCTGGATATTGAAAAGAAGGAAGTCTGCCCCACCTTCACACTTCGTTCATGCACATTGAGTCTGTGTTTAACTACCTGTTGTCTCAGTGGTTTACACATTTTGAGTCTTATAAGCAATCATCATATGCTTAATTTATTTTATCACTTGCACGAACATACAAAGAATTTGTTCTTTGTCATAACGTTCATAGAAATTACCTTTGTGGTTTTTTCGATGATTGAATGGAAGCCCTAGGGGAGTGAACATCATAAAAGCTCCTTTATATTGTGTATTCGTTACACACAGTGACTTTGTGTTACTGACAGACAATTTTTAACTGGTTCATTTGTTGATTCAGGTGTTACCTTTCATATCTATCTATTTTGTCTGGATTTGCAAAGATCTGGATACGCATCTTTATGAATTGACGGATAATCAGTGGTTCTGTTTGCAAGATCAATGGTGGAAGAAATTTCTTGAAGACACGTTTTGATGAACTCTTTGCTCTTTTCATCAAAAAGGGGGAGAAGCGTCAATCAAGAAATGCGGAGATCAAAAGTTTTTGAAAGAATTTATGAAGATATTATGAAGATTTGCTGCTTTGAAGAAATTTTCTTTGAAGATGATTTGCTGAAGAATTCTGAGCTGAAACTGGAGATAATTTCTTTCCAAAAGATATTCTCATCGATTGGGGAGAATGCTAAATTCTGAAGACAGAGAGGAAGATTACATTTTCTGAGCTTAAAGAATGATCTTGATCCAAAGGGGGAGATTGTTAAAGCACATATTTATTGGATTCAAGATCATAATTATCTGAAGATGGAAATCTGAAGTCAAAGCTAATAAAGTCGTCTCAACAAATTGTCTAGGGTCCTTTTGTAATAAATAGTCAAAAGTGTGTTTTTCGTATTTTATTTATTTGTTTTATAATTTTGTTATGAGTTAGTTTTTTGTAATTTGGGCCCAAACCTTGTCAAGCCCATTAGGCTTATTAGCTTAAGTATAAATAGATTTTGTTTAGGGTTAATTTGGGATGATGAGCTTAATTGAGAAAAATATTGATTGTGAGGCTAGCTGTTGGCGCCGTGAACAAGAGGAAACAGAGAGATAGATCGATTTCTTCAAGCTTGTAATCTGTTGAATCAATTGATTAATCAATATCAGGTTTGCATTATTGTGTTAATTATTTGTTTACTTGATTGAATGATTGTATATTGGGACACTCAAATATCATCTACATAGATTTGAATTAGAATGATATCGGCTTTTTCCTTTTTGATAAACAAATTGGTATCCACCGTACCTTTTGAAAAACCAGACTTGACTAGAAATTGGGAAAAGACATCATACCAGGCTCGAGGAGCTTGTTTTAGACCAACTTTGTTGCATCGAAGCTTTCGATAGTAGACAAACCTGCTTGTCAGTCTGGACTTTTGACAAATTGATTGTGTAAAGGTCTGATTCTCTTGTGCCGACCAAGAGTTCTTCGCCTTCTTCAGTGCGAATTGAACACGTATTGGCTTTAAAATTGACCTCTAAGCCTTTGTCACAGAACTGGCCGATACTGAACAGGTTGTGTCGTAAGCCTTCAACATAGCTCACCTTCTTTATTGTGACATTGTCATGTTGTACATCACCAAATCCCATTATTGATGAAAACTGGTCGTTGCCGAATCTAACTGTTCCACAATATTTCTCTGTAAAGTTGGACAGCATATCCTTTGTCCAGTCATATGCTTGGAGCATCCGCTATCCAAGTACCATAAATGATGAATCTGCACAGGAGAAATAACGAAACAATAGATTTAGATAGTCTTAAAACAAAGATGGAATTAAGACTTTTGAGCATTGAAGAGCGGGTCTTGAACTGATGTGTTCAAAAGCCATTTTCTCTTCTTAAGCACGGGTTCTGAACAGACGTGTTCAGAAACCATTTTGGTATTGAAGACCGGGTTTTGAACTGTTGTGTTCAAAAAACCTTTTTCATCCTTCTTATGAGGTACGAGTCCTAGACTATTTTGTCTAGAAGTCATATCCAAAGCTCCTCTTTAAACGTTGGGTGCCTGCAACACAGATTTAGCTTTCGGTACCCACTGAAATTTGGGTCCTGCTGTGTTAGCACTTGATTTTGGTACCCATGTGAAATTGGGTCCTCTTTTCATTTGAAATTTATTTGAAGCATTATAATGAGATGAATGATATGAGTGCACATGATTATTGCCAAACCAAATCTCAGAATCTTGACAAGAATTAGAAACATGTTTATCATAAAAGGAAGACTTACTAGCAGATTTAGATAATTGGAATAGTTGCGTAAAAGAGTATTTCAAAATAGTAGCAACATTCGATTTCAAAACATCTTTACTAGGTAAAGTCTTATTACAATTAACAATACAAAAAGATTTAACGGCCTTGTCAAGCTTTTGTTTCGGTTGCCACTGAGATTTAACTTGTGGCTTTCGCTCGCTCAGATCTGAAACATGTGAAACTCGTGAGTTAGACTTCTGAGCAACAAACGAATGCTTCTTCTTTGAATTACTAGTATTGTTCGGTTTCTGTGAATGCTGAGATATAATCTTACCTTTAGCATTTTTAGCTTTCACAGAGAATGATTTATCAACTTTCGTTGATTTTGCACTTTTAACAGGCATACTGGTTTTACCCAAAGATTGCACAACAAAAGATGAATGGTTAGGAAGTTTCGCATTAAAATCAAATTGATTAAAACAATCATCTAAACCACCATCGGAGTTAAGAAAATCAAATCCACTGTTTGATGAACCAAACTTGTCATCAGATTTAGAAGCCTTTGAAATAATAACATTTTTCAGCACGGTTGAAAAAGCTTTTTGTTGAATCTCAATCAAAAGTCTTTCATCTGATAAAGAGTTCTTGAGTTCAGAAATTTGACTTTCCAAAACAAGAGGAGGGACGTAAATTTTACCTTTAATAGGCTTTGCCTCCATCTCTTTTTCAGAATAACTTTCAAAGAAGTCATTTGAAAGAGATTTCTTTTGATCTTTTCGATCATAACTATTATTCACTTTCGCATAATAAAATGGAAGGTGAACTTTAGATGATTTCAAACGTTTTTCAGTTTCCTTTGCTTCATCCTCTTCAGATAGTCCAGTCCATAAAAATTTAAACTCAGGGATTCTTCGAGCTATTTTCAAAGCAGTAAGATCATAAAGTGCAGGCACTTCAGCTATACCTTTTTGAAGACAGTGAGGATTCTTATAACCGATTCCCCATTTCTCTATTTCCTCTTTGGATTTGTTCAGATGAATAGTTTGTTCAGTTTGACCCATTTTGTATAACTTCTCTTCCAAACTTTTTAATTTAGCAAGTAAAGAAAAGTTTTCTTTGGAAGTTGAAGATTGCAATTTCGTAAGCTCATATAAATCAAGCTCACTTTTTCTCAGTTTAGACTTGAGTTCAGAATTCTCTTTAAGAATTATTGTCTGTTCTTTCGCGCTGGTGTCATTGTTTGTATGTAAAACCTCAACCAATACTTTCTTCTCAGCAATTTCATCGCTAAGTTTCTGTATCGATTGGTTTTTGTTTGTAATGACACCTTCTACCCGCTTAAGATTCGACTCTAACTCTTGGAGTTTTAACTTCATGATATGCATTTGAGTTAAGAGATCTGAATAAGATAAAACACATACCTTATCTTTCTCTTCGTCATCTGAATCTGCTTCAGTTTCTGATTCCTGCTTTCCCATCAGGCACATGTTGATTGCTTCATCCTCTTCTTCCTCGTTTAAATGATCAAGCCAGTATTCATCCTCTGCTATCAGTGCCTTACCAGCCTCCTGTTGCTTTGCAAGAAGCATCTTGTTCTTGTAATAATCGGAGTTTCTAACTTTTGGTCTTCGGCAGTCTCTGGCAAAGTGACCTGTTTTGCCACAGTTGTAGCACGTTGGTGGTTCTGACTGACTGGATTCTTCAGCTTTAAACTTTCTCTCTTCCGGTTTCCTCTCCTCTATTCTCTTTCCTTCAGACTGATACCTTCTCTCTTCCGTCTTCTTCTCCTCTATTCTCTTCCCTTCAGCATGATATCTTCTCTCTTCAGGCTTCTTCTCCTCTATACTCTTTCCTTCAAATTTCTTTCCTTCAAATCTGTTTCCTTCAACTCTCTCCTTATGAACATAGTTGTTAGGACCAGAAGAATACCTCTGACTGTTTGAACTTGGCTTCTTGTAGAACTTTTTTTGAAAAGCTTTAGTCAGCATAAGCATTGCTTGCTTCAGTTGTTCATTTTCATCTGAGTCAGAGTTTGCATCAGCTTCAATTTCTCTTGATTCATACACAATTGTCTTGTTCTTCTTCTTTTTGACAACAAGAGCGACTGTGTCTTCAACTGGCTTCACTTCCTTCCTCTTCTCATCTAGAATTTCATCCACCTCTTCTTCATTTTGTTTGAGGGTTTCATACACCTCATGAAGTGGAATCTCATTCATATCCTTGATCTGCTTCATCTACCTGGCAAATCTCTTCCATTCAGGCTGGAGAATGCTGAGGAATTTGACGTTCAGCTCTATTTGAGATTTGATGACCTTGTTCTTGCTTAGTTCATTCAGCAAGGTCACGTATCTATCATAAGTTCTTTCTAGAGACTCTCCACTTCTGCCTTTAAATTCTTCATAACTTTTTAGGCAGTTGGAAAGTTTGAGCTGATTCCAAACCTTTGAACCCAGCATCATCTTCTCTAGCTGATCCCACATCTCCTTGCCCCAGGCTTTATAGCTGTCAATCTTTACATAGATTTCGTTTGGAATTCCTTGTAGAATGTATGACTTAGCTAATCTATCTCCGTTTGCTCTATCTTTGTCTTTACCTACGAGATCTTCATACAAAATTTCAACTCTTTGCTCATCTGTTCCCGCTATAGGTTCTCTATATTTTGTTACCATAAACCCTTCTTCTAAGGATAACCTGATGTAATGACCCAGATATTGTCTTTCAATAAAGTTTAGAAACCGATCTTTCCACTGTTCGTATTCTCCTCTAAAGAGAATTGGTGGTTTGGTGTCAGTTCCGATTGCAAGGGCTTCTCTGGATGTCATTCTGAATAAAAAGATCCAAGTACGGAAAACTTTGCGTTTTTAGAAGGTGGCGCAAATGAGGTTTGCGCTAGTGGTGGTTGGAGCAAATGATGGTTTGCGTTTCGCGAGGTTGGCGCAAGATGAGGTTTGCGTGAAGAATGGGTTGCGGAAACTGAAGTTTGCGTTTTGAGTTGATCGCGCAAATTGAAGTTTGCGTGAGCTGTACGTAGCGCGAAGTAGAGCTTTGCGTTTCAAGGAGTTGGCGCAAAGTGAAGTTGTGCTTTTCGTGAGAAGTTGATCACGCGAACTAAGGTTTGCGTGATGAGTTGGTAGCGAGAGTTGAGGTTTTCATGATGAGAGGGTTGCGAGAGTTGTGGTTTTCGTGATGAGAGGGTTGCGAGAACTGAAGTTTACTTGAGCTGTTGGTGGCGCAAAGTGGAGTTTGCGTGAGTAGCGTGTGGCGAGAGTTGGACTTTGCGTGAAGCGTCTGTTGCGCAAAGTGTGTCACGCAAAGTGGGCTTTGCGTGAGTTCTTCCCTGTGTTTGCGTGAGTTCGTCCTGTACTTCGAAAATTCGACTAAAACCCTGTTTCGACATCGATTAGCAGTACCAAACTCTACCAACATGACTAAAAACACCTCTAGTACTGATTGTGACCACTTGATCTTGATAAAAATCACTTTTTCGAAGATAAAATTGATGCCACAGTAACTTTTTCAAACTCGAACTCAGACACAAAATCAACAAAATGGAACTCGATTTAAGCTTTAAACTTAAATCAAACAACAACTCCTCAATCTAGCATGTATATCGATCACAACTTGATCGATTTTAACACCAAAAACACTCAAAATCTCGAAAATGATTTTGAAAATAAGAACACAGAGTCGTGAGTTTAAAAACTTGATTTTGAATCACTTATAGGCTCTGATACCAATTGTCGGTCCACAATGTTTATATCAAGTTCTTATCAAACAACTCATAAACGATTACCAACCTGTTTTGATTAATATTCAAACGATTACAGGATTGATCTATTCAAGCTTTGGATGTGTTCTCTGTTTTTCACCTTTTTGTGTGTGTTTTTGTGATCTGATTTCTTAGATCTTTTTTGCTTTTACAACACACTAAACTAATATCTATCTTACTAAAGTAATATCTAGATATTATCTAGATATTATTACAAACTAAAACTAATATAATATATAACTTAGATATTAATCTAACAAACTAATCTAACTTAATTAGACAATAAAAACTAATTTAAACTAAAATACTAAATTACAATAAACAACAATTTACTTCGACATTTATTACAAACGACATTAGACTTTGTATCGAGAGTCGACTTTCCGGCTTTAGCTTCAGATTGGATCTTCAGATTGGATGATCTTGAATCCAATGAGACTGTGGTCTAACATTAAGCACGAAACACTTACACCCAAATATATGAAAATACTTGATTGTCGGTGTTCTGTTGTTGATCAGCTCATATGGGGTCTTTTGAAAACGGCGGTGTATCATGGACCGATTCTGAGTATAACATGCAGTTGACACAACTTCTGCCCACAAAAATAGAGGTAAGTCCGATTGGCTAAGCATAGTACGAGCGGCCTCGACTAGCGTCCTATTTCGCCTTTCGACTACTCCATTCTGTTCAGGTGTACGTGCAACATAGTATTGATGTGATATCCCGACCGATTCGAGATATTCTTCAACTAATTTGTTTTTGAACTCTGTGCCGTTGTCAGTTCGAAGAAACTTGACTTGTCTCTGCATATTCACCTGGGTCGTCTTTAAGAAGGTAATGAGAACTTCGGGCGTCTCATCTTTTGAACGTAAAAATTTGACCCACGTGTATCGCGAATAATCGTCCACGATAACCAGCACATATTTCTTTCCACCCAAGCTCTGCGTTCGCATTGGACCACACAAATCCATATGTAACAATTCTAACGGAGAGCTGGTACTTGGTTCAGGCTTCGGTTTATGCGTAGCTCTCTTCATCTTTCCTTTTTCACATGTTGCACATAAGTGTTCTTTCTCATATTTCAGCTCAGGAAGTCCATTTACCAACTTATCTTTGACCAACTTGTTGATATAACGAAAATTCAGGTGCGATAATCGTCTGTGCCAAAGCCTTTGTTGCATCGAAGCTTTTGTCAGTAAGCAAATCTGATTGTCATTCTGAACTTTTGAAAGATTGATGGTGTAGAGGTTTGTCTTTCGATTGCTGACTAAGAGTTCATTTCCGTCTTCAGTACGAACTGAACATCTCTTAGCTTTGAAGTTGACCTCTAACCCTTTGTCGCAGAATTGACCAATGCTAAACAAGTTATGCCCTAAGCCTTCGACATAGCTCACCTTCCTAATCGTTATGTTGTCTTGAATGATGTCACCATATCCTAAGATTGGTGAAAACTGGTCGTTCCCAAAACGAACAATTGCCGCTGAATTTCTCTGTATAATTAGACAATAAAGCTTTCTACCCGGTCATATGCTTGGAACAACCGCTATCCAAGTACCACATATGCCGAGTCTGCAAGAGAAATCAGGAAATAACAATTTTAGGTACCCATTTAAAAACGGGTCCTAACAGATTAGCACATGATTTTGGTATCCATTTAAAGATGGATCCTCCTTTTCTTTGAAAACTTTTGAAAACATTTGATCTTGAAGAATAAACATGATAAGATCCAAACCAATCATTAGAATTATGATGATAAGCAAAATCATTTCTCCGATAATGAAAAGATTTAGTAGTAGTAGAAGATAATTGAATCAATTGCTTTATTGAATAACGCTTGTAAGAAGTTATAAGGTTTTGTTTAGGAGAAGCAAGTTGACCAACTACATCAGTATCACTACTATCAGATCTATTACATGAATTATCAGAAAATGATTCATCTGTCTCATCATTCTTCTTCTTTGGTCGCCATTCAATTCTTGCTTCTGACCTTTTCTTTCTTACATCTGAAACAGAATATTTAGATCGATTAGGAAAATTAGATTTTTGAGATTGATTTTTCTTTTGTTTACCAGTGTTTACCCGTTTCTGTGATTGCTGTCTCTTATATTTCTTACCGTTAGAATAATAATCAGCAGTCACAGAAACTGATTCATCAACCTTAGTTGATGATTCATCAGTTTTAAAACCACTTGGTAAACTTTCTCCATTTATGAGAAAAGTAAAATAATCTGGAAGAGAAGCATTAAAATCAAACATATCAATTTCCTCTATACACCCATCATCAGAATTGAGAAAATCATTTGCAGACACAAATAAGTCATCAAAGTTATCAGTCGCAGTTTGAGGTGCCTTTGAAACTTTAGAACACTTTGTAGATTTAGATTTAAAAATTGTATTCATTAAAACAGTAGAAAATACACTTTGTTCAATATCTACCAAAAGTCTTTCATCAGATAAAACATTTTCAAGCTCAACTATTTTGCTTTCAAGAATGAGTGGAGGAACATAAACTTTTGCAATTTCAGGTTTTGCCTCCATCTCAGAAACAGAATAACTGGCAAAATAGTCGTTTGGAAGAACTTTTGGTGTTTTAGAAATATAACTATCATTTAACTTTGCATAGTTGAATGGTAGTTGCATTTTCTTAATATTCTTTCTATTTTCAGTTTCGTTGGCCTCAACTTCATCCGGTAATTTGGTAAAAAAATTTGGGTTTTAAATGAGTATGTTTACCAGCACAAGCAAGAAAATCAAAATTATAAAGTGCTGGTTGTTTTCTGATAACTTTCTTTAAATAATGAGGGTTTTCGAAACCAAGTCCCCATTTTTCCTTAACATCAGCCTCTTCGTTGGGTGCATTAAGAAAGATAGTTTGATCTGTTTGACCTCTTGCATAAAGTTTGGATTCCAGACCATTTACCTTCTTATTTAAGAGCTTGTTCTCAACCTGCAATTTATGAACAGTTAGTGCAGATTCTTTCTTTTCTAATTCAGACATAGAAATTTTAACTTCAAAATCAGAAATCTTCTTTTCAAAACAATCTACTTGAATTTTAGAATCAGAAGCAGATTTGCGTAAAGAATCAATTAGATCTTTGTTCCCAATAATGGACTTATTAAGCTCAAAGATCTTGTTGTTTCTTTTTGCAACTCTGTATTTTTCCTTTTTCAGTTTTGTTTGTAAGTCTTGAAGCTCAACCATCATGGCTTCTGTTAGATCTGTTTTTATAGTAATCATTGTATTTATTTTCTAGCTTTTACTGTGCTTTATGTTCATTTATGTATTGTAAAGGCTAGGGGTATTTAAGTCCCCTTAGAGCCTTTGTTTTGTAATTTTGGCACTCACTTTCAATACATCTGAGAACTTTGCGCTTCAATATTTTCTCTCTCTACTTTCTCTCTCTAAAGAATCAATGATCTTGGACTCTCAATTGGTATCAGAGCCAACTGAATCTTGAGAGGATTGAGAGATTGTTTTTCTAAATCTGAATTTGTGATTGAAATCGAAAATTTGATCGATTTTCTTGAATTTTTCAAGAAAATCTCGTTTTCTTGATTTCTCATAAAATTTAGATCTGTTTGTGATCGAATTGTGTTGTTTTTGATCTTGTTAGACTCGTTTTTGATTATCGATCACTGTTGTTTCCTATAATTTTGCATAAAAACCTTGATTTGATCATCAATTTTGCGATTCTGTGTTTACTGGAAAAACTCGTATTCGTGTTCTGTTTTTTCAAGAATTTAAGAATTAGTGTTTTTAATCGAAATTGTTGGTTGAAGTGTGTTATAATTGTGTTTTCGAAAATCAGTATGTGATTTTCTTGGATAAATTTCATATTTGTAGTTGATATTGTGTGAATTGTGTGTTTTGTGATGTTTGTGCGTCATTCATATACTTTGCGCTTCATTCATGATGCTTTGCGCTTCATTCATGATGCTCTGCGCTTCATTCATGATGCTCTGCGCTTCATTCATGATGCTCTGCGCCTCATTCATAGTACTTTGCATTTCATTCATGCTACTTTGCGTTTCATTCATTGTGGTCTAATTTCGTGTGTTAGTAAATTTTTCAGTTTCTCGGATCTTCAAGGACACGCAAAGTCAATTTGCGTTTCCCTCTACACACGCAAAGTGAAGTTTGCGCTTCTGCTTTCACACGCAAAGCCTTCTTTGCGTTTCAGACTACACACGCAAAGTCTTCTTTGCGTTTCAGTCTTCACCCGCAAAGTGTCATCTTGCGTTTCTCTAAGCAAACGCAAAGTTTAGTTCGCGGTTCTCTCTTGACACGCGAACCTCTAGTTTGCGCTTCTGTCTTCACACGCAAACCTCTTGTTTGCGTTCCCTTCTTCACTCGAAAATCTTCTCTTTGCGTGTCTCCCTGACTTAGTTTAAAAAAAAAAGTCTGGAATTTTTTTTTTTAGTGTGTCATCTTTATTTTTTTAAACTTTGTGTCATAACAAGTGTTTTTCAAATTTTCAGTTTTTAATATTTTTCGAATTTTTTTCTATTCAATCTGATTTTTGATTTTCTAGTACATCAGCAATGGATTCTGCCAAGTTTGCTCTCCAAGCAAGATTCTACTCAAATGATCTGATGATGCAATTGGGAACTGATACTCGTCCACCAGTCTTAATCAACGAAGATGAGTTTACACAGTGGCAAGATAGGTTCATAAATTTCATTGAGCGTCAGACAAATGGAGAAAATATGATGAAGTCGTTTACTGAAGGACCATTCATCAGACCGAAAAATGACATTCCTTTGACTGATGATGAAATCAAACGTGAAAAAGCCGATAGAGAAGCAAAGTCCAATATAATGCTAGCACTGCCTTACTCAATCTACAATAGAATTGATTGTTTCAAGCATAATCCAAACATGATGTGGACTCAGTTAGAAAAGATCATGCTTGGGTCATCAGTTGCTACTCAAATACGCCAGACACGCTTCATGAATAACTTTGAGGAATTTAAGGCAAAGGACAATGAATCTCTGAAGGTGACTTTTGACCGGTTTTGCACTGTGATTAATGATCTCAGAAAGATTAAAGTGGAAAAGACTGCTCTTGAGACGAATCTGAAATTCCTTAATGCTCTTCAGTCTGAGTGGAATAAATCATGTCACAGATTAAGGAATGATGTCAGAATCTCCACAATGCAGATTCAAGAACTTTACGAGATTCTGATGACTGATGAAAGCTTGGTGTTAGATAAAAAGGCCAAGATGGATAAAAAGAAGAAAACAGTAGATCCGGTTGCTCTTCTCACGAAGCAAATATCTGAACAAGCATTGTCTGAAAATGCTTACACCGGATCAACTGAAGATGATGGCGAGGCTTTACAGAAAGCAATGATCCTTCTTTCTCAGCACTACCAGAAGAAGTTCCAACCAAAGTCGGGTTCCAACTCTTCTCGCTTCACTTCCGGTCCTAAAGTGAAAGTACCCGAGCTAAAGAATGCTGCTTGCTACAACTGCGGAAAGCCGGGTCACATGTCAAAGGAATGTAGAGCAAAGGTGGTTACGGATTCGGCATACTACAGAAAGAAAGTGGAATTGGATGAAAAGAGAGAGAACGGAACTGCTTTGCTGGCCGAGGAAGAATTCTGGCTGGATTATTCCGATGATGAAGCTTCAAATGTCGAGATCGCTCAGATGTGCTTGATCGGAGATGACCAGTCAGACGATTCTGAAACAGATGAGGATGAGGTATACTCTGAATTTGATTACAAATTTATTACCTCTCAGTTTGATATCATGATAACTGCTTTATCTAATTTGCGTTCAAAGATTTTATCTAAAAAGAATCTAAATTCTGAAAAGTCAGATTTGATTGACAAACTGAAAATTTCTTTGAAAGATGAAAAATCCATTTTACAAAATACAAAAGACATCTTTCAAAAACATTGGAGGATTTGGAAAATTCAAATAAGACTTATTTTGAATATTTGACAGTTATGACTAATTTAAAAGATGAATTTTCAGATAAAATAAATAAGTTAGAAGAAAAGCTTTATCGAAGAGACCAATCTGAACAAACAATTTTTATGAACAAGCCAAGGAGTGAAGAGGCTTTAAAACAGAGATGGGGTCTTGGTTTTGAAAATCCTCATTGTTTAAACAATGCGATTGAAAAATCCCCAACTTTATATAATTACGATTATCTGACTCTTGCTCATTACGCTCCTCAATTTAAAATTGATTGGATGAATGAGAAGCAAGTGTTAGAAATCGAAAATGAGAAAGGATAAATAATAAGAAAAATGAAATTCCTTTTGTTTATACGTCTGAAAATGCCAAATATTTTCCTGAAAAATCAAGGAGAGGTAGAAGAGTTTTAAATGATATATCTCCTATCAAATCTTCAATGTCTGATGATTTTGCTCCTTATGCACCTGATTCTGATAAAGGAAATATTTCTCCAATCATTTATGATTCGAAGAAATATACTCCTCCATTAGTATTAGAAGGAAAAATCATCGATCTTAAAGACAAGATAGAAGATCAAAATATTTTGAAGAAAATTGAATCTGATATTATTCTTTCTTTCATGACGTCTAGTCTTGAAGAAAAATTATTTTCTCAAAAATCAGATTTTATTTCTAACCTTTCTTCTGATTCTAAGGAAAACAAAAAGGAAGTTTCAAATTTTAAAAACCTTTCTCAAAATTCTTCATATTCCAAGGCTAATTCAAATTTATTAGTTGATCAGATTGGTTGCTTGGATAAATTTATTTCTTCTGATTTTTAAATATTAAGTCTAAAATTCTTGATGATTCTTTTACGCTCAATGATCAATATTATAAACCTAAGCGTAAAAGAAGACGGTCAAAGAAGTCAAAGAAACGAGATACAGTTTTTTCTGACAGTTCTAATTCTTCTGATTCAATTGTTACAGATAGGGCTTTGAGCGCTCGATCAAAGAAGCAGATCTGGAGAGCGAAGCTGAAATCTACTGATTCTATGTTTGATGAGGATGTATATGTAGACAAATATTATAAAAGTGATTCATTTGCTTATTGTAATAAAGTTTCAAAATACTCTATAAAGCAAATGTTTCAAATTTCCAAAAATGTCTCATATTCGTCTTCTGATTCTAGTTCAGATGATTATGCTTTCTCTTCTGATGATTGTGCTTATTATTCTGATGATATTTCTCATGTTTCTCGTATCAAATCTGCTTATTATTTCCCCACAAGAACTGCAACTAACAAACACGGGCCCAATTTTAAGTGGGTACCCAAATCTCAATATGATTTAAAGTTGCAGGCATCACATGTTAAGGGGGAGTAAGAGAAAGTTGACTTTTGAGTACTTCAGCTCAGAACCCGTACTTCATAGACTACGACTTCTAAACAAATCAGTTTAGAACTCGTTCTTCAAAGATTTTAAGCTTCTGACTATATGAGATACTGTGAGTACATCAATTTTAATTCCGCTGCATTTTATCTCTGATTATGATGTGTTCCAGTTTTTCTCATTATTTTTTCAAGAATCTGAGCTTGTTCAACTTTTTCTTAATTTTGTATAACCCATTTTTTTTTAATTTGAAACACAAAATTTTTTTTAAATGTGAAAGATGAAATAGTTGAATTTTATTTTGTTCCAACTAAATATCTATTAAAAGTTTAAATTTTTACAAATTTTATTCTATAAAGTAAAGTTTTTACATTTTTTCTTTTCTTTGAATAAAATATGTGTCTAGGATAAATTTTCAAGTTTTTTTGTTTATATTAAAGTTTTTTATATGGTCAAATTTCAAGTCTTACAAAAGTCGAAAAGTCAGCAACATGATTGAAACTTTTATTACTGCTTTAAAGTTGTGTGATTCGGAATTTTTATAGTTTACTTTGCTTAGACTACCTAAATGATCAGAATTATAGATCGGAATGAAAATATGGGCTAAGCATTTAGATGTTGATCTGAGTGATTGAAATGATTATTAAATTCTTAAAATACAGAAATCTCTAAGTTTAAAAGTTTGTACCTGTGACCTTTCTGGTTTGGGAAAGTAAGTCCCTCGGGATGCTTGTCATATGGTCCCCTAAGGTCATTTGGTCTGGGAGTGATCGAACAGAAATCCTTCAATAGAACTAGATCGAAAGTCATGTTCTACTGGTATGAATGGGTTTAGGATATGTCGATGTAGCCTTTCTGATCTGGGAGAGTAAGTTCCAAGGGGTGCTTGACACCTAGTTCCCTAAGGCCAATTGGTCTGGGAGCGGCTAACCCAAATCCTGCAATAGGGTCAGATAGAAAGTTACGTTTACGGCATGTTCTTTACTTAATAAACTTTTTGATCAAAAGATGCCAAAGTGCAAAAGCTTAAAAGATGCCAAAGAGCACACTCATGTTAAGATGCCAATAAGCACATTGCTAAAAAAATGCCAATTAGCACACATCTCATGATACTTGGTGATATGTTTGAGTTGCGATAAACCTATAAATTTGTGAAAATCTTAATTTTTGATGGCTTAGTGTGAGTATATGCAAAGTTCTATATTATATTTTTAGAATTGCATTTTCTTGAAGCTAATCAAAGATTCGATTGTGAGCACACTGAATAGATTGTTGGAAGTTTTTGAAACTGAACATGTTTTAACTTGATATGCAATAAAACTTGTTCTTGTATCCAACAACACACGCTTGATTTCAATTGATTGATAAATTTGTGATATTTTACTAAGTAGAATTTTATTTGTTTAGTATTTAAAGTTTTATAAGTTTAGTCGTTTCAAAATTTACATTCAGTATATTTTTCTTTCTACATTCATATTTGATTTTTGTGTTCTCATAAAAATATTTTAATGGGTTTATGCATTATTCAAGGGGGCGTGAACAAAGAGAATGTTTTTCAAAGATTATATCTGTTTTTGAGGGGGAGTATCTGATTCTTTATACGAATGCTAACTCAAAGTGTCATATCTAGTGCATTTGTGTAGGGGGAGTCAAAGAGCTTAAAAAGGTAAACTTTGCCTAAGTAAGCTTTGCGCTTCCAGCATGACACGCAAACTTTGATTTGCGCTCCCTTCATGAAACGCAAACTTTGGTTTGCGCGTCCAACATGAAACGTAAATCTTGGTTTGCGCGTCCAACATGAAGCGCAAACCTCCTCTATTGAACTTTGTGTGTCTAACTAGAAACGCAAAGTGAACTTTGCGTGTCTATCTAGAAACGCAAAGTCTACTTTGCGCTTCTATCTTGTGTAAACCTTTTGTGTTTTCAAATATAGTTTACGTATCAACTAGGACACGCAAAGTATACTTTGCGTCTCCTATTTGACACGCAAACTTAATTTGTGCGTGTGTTTCTTGTTTTAGTTTTAGGTTTTGATATCAAGTATGTTTGACCCGCAAAGTGAACTTTGCGAGTCTAGTTAGAAACGCAAAGTGAACTTTGCGCGTCTAACTAGAAACACAAAGTGAACTTTACGCGTCTAACTAGAAACGCAAAGTGAACTTTGCGCGTCTAACTAGAAACGCAATGTCTACTTTGCGCTTCTAACTTGATACGCAAACCTTTCTTTGCGTTTTTGTGTGTTTTTGTTTTGATTTTCTAAGTATAATTTTCGGACCATGTTAGACACGCAAACTTACCTTTGCGTCTCATGACTGAAACACAAACCTTGGTTTGCGCTTCTAACGTGGCACACAAACCATACTTAGAATTTTTTTTTTTTGTCTAATTCTTTTTCATTTTTGTTTTTCAGGAATATGTCTTCTAAAACCAATATTGATCCAATGATTCAAGACGAGAATGCTATTCTCGATGATCCGTCTGATCGAGCCTCTCATGATACTCCCATGCCGTCACATCCTTCTGTTGGGGCCGATCTTTCTGCTTCTCGTCGTACACCAAATGATGTGTTCCCAACCATCATGTATATGCCATACAAGCCAAACTACTATCACGTGGACTTTGACAGAATCAAGATTCATCCAGTGATACGAGCAATTCTCAAAGGACATCCACTTGCCCCTGCTCTTTCTTACTGCGCAGATGTTCCTGAAGTGTATCTACAGCAGGCTTGGCATACTATAACAAAGAATGAACTGGCTCGTCCGCACCGCTTTGAGCTTCAAGTAGATCAGCTTGAATCTTTCCTTTCTTACAAGCGACTGAGATTGATACTGGAGCTTCCTGAGCCGAACTCCAGAACAAGTCGAACTACATATGACATCTTTCCATCTGAAGAAGACGTATATGAAGGGATTCGGAATCTTGGATATGTTGGTACTTTGAACAAACCTACAGACTTTGACAAGTCTAATCTACCTCCAGTATGGTATGCACTGTTTTCAGTACTCATCAGGTGCCTGACATCGAAGCATTCTGGCACAGACAGTGCAAGTTTACTGTACCTCCGATTGTTCCATGCAGTCGTCTATGACTTGCATGTCGACTACACGTTTATTTTTTGGACCGAAATCTTGGAGGTAGTACATGACAAGTTCACCAACAAGAAAAGGAAGTTCATTCCGTTCGTTAGGTTTATGAAGCTTATTGTTCGAAACATGCTCCGTAGCAATCCAGCCATTCCTCGCAGGTTATCTTGGTCTCAGGTTCCAGACTCGGAAATGTCTTATATTCAGAAGCAGAAGAAGACTTTCAACTATTCTATGACTATTCCATATGCTCTTATTGACAACTACGCTGATGTTGCAAATGAGGATGTCATAGAATATTGTATGGAGAATGAGTTCATGGAAGCTGTACAAGATGAGCCTTCTCATGACAATCAAGTTGTTGGACAAGATGTTGAAGTTGAAGTTATTTCTGAACAAGAGCCTGAAGTTGAAAAAGAGGCTGAAGATGAGCAAGAAGTTGCTGTTATTGTTGAAACAGAAGTAGTTCAAGATGATGTTGCTTCTCAACAAATTGAGAATGTTATTGCTGATATTGGTACTGAAGCTACTGATGATATTGCTTTTGATTTTGAAGATGAAGATGATTCTGCTGCTGATGCTATTCTTGCAAGTGATAAAGATGAGGATGAAAGTGATTCTGATGATGATGATAGTGATCATGCTGATCAACCGCGTATTCAAGTTTATGAAAGGAAGTCCAGGACACCAGAAGTGGTTGTCTCAACAGAAGTTGTCTCTGAAGATGATTTTGTTCCTGTTAATCCTTCAGTTGTACATCTTCAAGTAGATGAACTGGATACAGCTTTTGATCAAGCTTCAGCTCCGGTACAAAGTCAAGCTCTAGCATCTTCGCTTGCAGCAATTCAGTCTTCTGATCAAATTCCAACTGTAGCACTTTCTTCTGATCAAGCTCGGGCTTCTACTGACAAATTCTCTACGTTGAATGATGTTATTCATCAGTTATCTGAAAGAATGGATGCAGAAAAGGAAGCTCAAATTCTGAAGTTGAAGATTTTCTTCAAAGGAAAGATGCCTGAGATTGATACTTCAGTGATTCCTCCAGAGATTCCATTCAGACGACCAACTAGAGTAGTTCTTCATGAACCTTCTTCTGCTATGCCTACATCTACTTCTCCGGTTGTTACTCTTCCGTTTCCTTCAATGGTTTCTTTATCTGCTGGAATTTCTACATCTGCTCCTTCTAGATCTTCTCTTCACGATCTTCCAATTTCAGAGTTGACAGATTTGCTATATGCTCGACTTATCTCTATGTCACCGCCTGAACATCAAGATCAAGATCTTATTTCTTTGCTTCGGAACTTTCAATCTACGCCGCCTACAGTTTCTTCCTCTGAATCTGACAGGATCACTGCTTTATCTGATGAGCTTCATGCATTCAGATCAGAAGTTCAATCAAGTTTTGCTGATCTCAAATCGTTTATGTCCCAAGCCTTCTCTTTTTTATCTTCAAGGGTTGATTCTCATGAACAAAGCTGCAGAACCGAGGCCGGCCCGTCTCTTAAGCGCCGACATGGCCAAGATGATCCTGATCATCAAGGCCATGAGGGGGAGATGGCAAAGAGACCGAGAGTTGAAGGATCTTCTGAAGTTAGAGAAGATACTCAAGAAGAAGCGGCTGGTGACAGAGGAAAGAGTGGAGAATCTGTTGAAGACTGCAACATTTAAAACTTAGTGAATGTGATGATTGAGAATGTTGATCTGTCTTCTTTGCATAATGAACTGAACATTTCTGAGAGTAATATTAATGATAATATGCAAATTGTTGTTTACATGGATCCAGATGTTTCAGCAAGTATTCATGAAGTTGAAGAATCTGAAGCTGCAAATGACATGAGGTCATTCTTTGCTAACTTCATCGAGATTAATTCTGATGATGATGAAGATGTCAGGTTGGAAAAGATATGTCAAGTCAATGAAGAAGACTGTGATGACATTATTATCATAACAGATACAGAAGATGACTCAGTGTTTATAGATGAGAAAGATGAAGAAGAAGCTGATTTGTTATATAGTGATCTTCCTGCTCGTGATGAGATTCCTGAATCAGTTAATGTCACATCTACTCTTGTTGCTAGTTCAGCTCAGACTACCACTATTCCTTCAAGATTATTTGAAGTTGGTCAGTCATCAAGAGCAGAAGCTGATGTTCCAACTTCTGATCCTGTTATTCCACCATCTATTCTAGAAGAAGGACCAGCTTTATCAAGACGTCAAAGACAAAGAAATTTGCAGCGTAGATATCTGGCATCAAGGCAAAGATCATCCTTTCTAGAAGACACTCAGAGAAACATCTTTGTCTCTAGAAGAAGGGCAATTAACATCTATGCAATCCTTGGAGTGGAGAAAGAGTCAGATGCCTATCAATATGAGTACTTGATGTTCATCAAGTGTCAATGCAAAAGGAATAATACAGTTTCTTCTCAACACTTGATTGTTCGAGTGATCAGTGTCACAATCAACTAGTTTGTGAACATCTGGTATCCCGATTTTGAAGTTGAAAGAAGAGACTGCAAGCGGTATAAATTTTCAGAGGCAGACTTCTCTGATCTTTCTATAGATGATATTGAATTCTTATTTGATCACTTCAGGAATCTGTATCATAGAACACAGGATATTTCTCAAGCTTTGTTCGTCATTAAAAGATTCATACGACGACAAATCAGATTCTTCCGAGTTTTTGATTTCCAGATGGCTGTAGAAAGCTTCCAACCGGTTGTTAATATTCTCAGGCCTAACCGAAGCTTACCGAACTTAGAGTCTTATCCTTTTCTCTCTATTGTTGAAGATCCATATGGAGTGGTGTATAAGAATGGCTCTAATGAAAAATGCTTTCTCAGAATTGAAGAAATTGCTCACTACTCCGATGGAACCTTAAAAGTGATCAAGCTACAGTTAGAGCAACGTCTGAAGGAAGCCAAAAGAAGATTTATGGAATCAAGAGAAAATGCATTCTTGGTTGATAATGATGAAATCCGTCTTATCCAGAAGACTTTAGATTCAATTCAAGAAAGATTGAATCTCTGCTCAACTCTAAGACGACTTGAAGTTTTAGTTGGTCTGAATCGACTTCGTCAAAGAGAAGAGCGTCAGTGATTCTTCAAAGTCGCCTGGTTGGTCTATGCTGTGTTTGAAGATTGTTTTTGTAGACCACGGCCCCAATGATTACTAAGGGGGAGATTGTTAGATCTGTTGTTATAGTAATCATTGTATTTATTTTCTAGCTTTTACTGTGCTTTATGTTCATTTCTGTATTGTAAAGGCTAGGGGTATTTAACTCCCCTTAGAGCCTTTGTTTTGTAATTTTGGCACTCACTTTCAATACATCTGAGAACTTTGCGCTTCAATATTCTCTCTCTACTTTCTCTTGGACTCTCAGCTTCCATTTTGATTATGAAATCTTTTTCAGTTAAGTGCATTACCTCATCAACTGCATCATCATCTGAATCATCATATTTCACCTTTTTTACCATTAAGCATAGGTGAGCAGCTTCTTCTCTTTCTTCTTCCTCATCAGAATGATCCAACCAGTATTCGTCTTCAGCCATTAATGCCCTGCCAGCTTCTTGTTGCTTGGCCAAGAGCAATTTGTTCCGATAATACTTTGAGTTACGAACCTTTGGCTTCCGACATTCTTTCGCATAATGTCCGAACTTGCCACAGTTGTAGCATTTGATCAGATCATTAGTCGTTTTCTTTTCTGTATTGGCGTAATCATTCACAAACTTCTTCTTTTCTTCCGGCTTTCTCTCCACATGTCGGTTCTCTTCATATCTCTTTCCTTCAACTCTTTCTCTATGTTCATGGTTCTTGGAGCTGGACGAAGAATATCTTTGAGAATTGGATCACGGCTTCTTGTAGAACTTCTTTTGAAATGCTCGGGTCAATAGAAGCATTGCTTGCTTGAGACTTTCTCCGTCATCTCCATCAGATTCAGATTCTGATTCAGAACTTGAAACCACTGACTTCTTCTTCTTGTTGTTTTCTTTCTTTTCTTTCTCTTTTTCTCCGACTACCAATGCTATAGGATCAGGAACTTTCTCTGCCTTCTTTTTCTCAGCTCTTTTCTCTTCCACCTCCTCTTCATTCTGACGCAGAGTCTCGTAAACCTCATGTAACGGAATGTCATTTAAATCATTCATCTGTTTCATCCTACGCGTATGCTTTTTCCATTCAGGTTGTAGAATGCTCAGGAATTTGACATTGTTCTCAAGCTGCTTCTTTTTCACTTTGTTCTTTGACAATCCATTTAGCAGCAAGACAAACCGTTCATAAGTATCTTCTAAGCTCTCATCCTCTTTTGCTTTGAATTCCTCGTAACTATTAATGCAGTTAGCCACTTTCATCTGATTGCCAACTTTGGAACCCATCATCATCTTTTGAAGTTGATCCCACATCTTCTTTGCATTGGCCTTGTAGCTATCTATCTTGATGTAAATATCATTCGGAATGCTCTGAAGTAGAAGAGATCTTGCTTGCTTATCTGCTTTAAACCGACTTTTCTGTTCCTCAGAATACTGTGAAAAATCCAATGGAACAGTCTTCATCTTTTGATCTCTTTCCTCATCACCATCCTCACTGTCAGATGAATCATCATCAGGTATTTGGACAGTAGGTGGTATCATAGGACCTTCAGTGATTGAAAGCAGAATATTCTCCCCATTCGCATGTCTATCCACAAAATCCAGAAATATGTCCTTCCACTGCTCGTATTCCCCTTTAAACAGAACTGGGGGCTTGACATCAGTGCCAATAGAAAGAGCATCTTTGGAAGTCATCTTGTATAAACCTGTTTGAAAAGATATGCAATAAGAAACTAGAAACTGATCGTTAGTCCAAATATGAAATCAAAAAAAATCTTGAAATATAGACAAATCAGAAATACAGAAATTTTGACTAAGTGACAAAACTCGCAAGTCACTGTAGAACTCGCAGAAGCTTATAACTCGCAAGTCACTATTTAGTGAGAAACACGCAGGCTTAAACTAGCGCGTTTATGAAACTCGCACACAACGGCTTGCGTGTTTTTGATAAACTCGCAGATCGCTAAAACTCGCTGATCTTTGAAACTCGCAAGTGACTGTTCACTATAAAACTCGCTAACAATGATGTGCGCTTTTACTAAACTCGCAAGGCACTACTTGTGCGTTTGATCAGACTCTCTAACCACGGCTTGCGCGAAACTTGAAACTCGCAAGCGTTGCGTGTTTCAACACTTAGAAAATATTTTGAGAATTTCAAACTCGCACGTTGAAATAACTCGCAGAACACTGTTCCTGATGAAACTCGCATGCTTAGACTTGCGCGTTCTTAAAACTCGCTAATGATTACGTGCGTGTTTCGATACTTAGAAAAATTTCCCAAATCTTCAAACTCGCAAGTTGACAAACTAAACTCGCAGACTTCAATCTGCGCTTTTCTAGAACTCGCAGATAACCCTCTACGCGTTTTGACCAAAAACAAAATCCTTCAGCTTGCGAATTCTATCGAAGAACTATCGCGTTTCTCAGATGAACTAGCGCGTTTCTCAGATCTTGCGCGTTCTTCAGAATATCGACCAAAACTTCACTTTTTCATCGATTTTCGACTCAAATCTTCTTCAATTGTTTCGAAACTTTGCAGAAATCCTCGAATTCAATTCTAGAACATATTACAATGCAAGATTTTCAAAAACAAACACAAATTGATACATCTTGACTCGATTTATAGTGCATAGTAACTCGTGAACTTGAAAAATACAAAATCAACAAATCAAGATCAATTACAGTGCAATTGTCAATTTAAACTATACAGACTCGATCGAATTCACTCAACATACAAATTCTAATCAATTACAACTCGAAATTTGCACAAAAACTCAGAAATCGATCTGAACTTTCACGAACACAGTGTCGAACATTTCTTGGTTTGATTTCACTTTTTGGATCTGCTTTGATACGAATTGCGTGTCCTAATTCAAGATTCTTATTGCAAATACACAAACAAACAAGATTGAATTAACTACCTGTTTCGATTCAATTACAAATTCACACGATTACACAGTTCTTGACTTTCTCTCACTAGACTTCTTTCTCTCTCTAAAAACTCTCTCTCTGTGAATACGTATCTGAAATTCTCAATTAGTCAACTCTTTTGATCCTTTTCTAACAAGAACAACTAACTAAACTATTTATACCAAGAACTAAAAAATACAAGGAAATACAAAATACAATGCACTTTGACTTTTATTACAAAATAGACTTTGACTTTAAAGAGAGTTGACTTTCAGCTTTAACTTCTTGAACTTTGACTTTTGTCTTCTTGATCTTGTATCCAACATATTTCATGCTCTAAAAAAAACCACTATTATATTGAAAACTTTGCACACCAATTCAAACTAATCAATGAATTTCTTCCTTTCTTTTATTAATTTTAATTAGAGTAAACTCTAATTTTGGTCCCTGCGGTTTATAGAAAATTTTGAAAATGGGACCTAAACTTTAATAAGTCTATAAAACATCCTTGTGGTTTTCGTTTTGCTCTGAGAGTGGTCCCTAGTCATTAACTATGTTTATTTTTTCTGTTAGAGAAAGGGGAATTTGTGTCTTTTCATTAAAAAATTAATTTTCTTTCAAAGAAAGTATTTTATTTTCTATTTTTTGTTTCAGTAATTTATATAAATATATAAAATTATATATATATATATTATATAGAGAGAGAAGACAAAAATATATGGAGAACCACGATGAGGTACCCCCACCGGAAACATCCTCCCGCCGTTCTCGTCTTCCTTCCATGGCCAGCCATTCCAAAAACTTGAAACTAAAGGAAAAAAACAAAACCAGGTGATGGAGAACAACGATGAGGCTCTCCGGATCCGACCAAATGCCATCTCTGGTGAGGGACTGGAAACCTCTCCGGCTCCAGCTCCGGCTCCCATCACCCGCCACTCCATCCACTGTACCATCACCAACACCTTACTCCCCAAAAACCCAATTCCAAGCTCCAGGGAAAAATTATTGTTCTAAACCAATAATCCATGACAAAATCATGAAATACAAGGATGATTTGTTGTTGATTTTTCAAACTCACCACCAGCATTACCTGTTGAACCCCTTCCCTGTTGAACCCTTGCCATTGAACCCTCTCTCTGTGAGATTTTTTCCTTGTAGTATTTGAACAAATTCAATAAAAGCAACGATGGTTTAGGGTTTCTTCCCTGTGGGTTCGTACGGTGAGTTCCCTGTGATCTCCCCTACTCTCTTCGCTGAAGAAACAAGGTTTACAGGGTTAGTAGTTCTTGTGATTTGTTCATCAATGACGATGATTTGTCCCTACGGTTAGTTTTGTCCGTGTGACTTGTTCATAAATGAAAACTACAGACCAAAATGGAAACCACAGTGTATGAGGGGTGCACGTGTCGTCGGAGAAGACATGGGGAGGGGACTTTTCACTCGTGAGGCTTCTTGATGTATGAAAGGTACATATATATATATATATATATATATATTATACATATATATCAAATATAATATTATTTAATATAAATATAATATATATATATATATTATATTTTTAAAGGAAAATTAAAAAATTATAATTAAAAGACCAATTTGTGCCTCATTTAACAACACTTTTTAACGGAGTTAATGAACAAGGACCACTTTCATAGCAAAATGAAAACCATAAGGACACTTTTTAGACTTATCAAAGTTTAGGTCTCACTTTCAGACTTTTTACTAAACCTCAACAACCAAAATTAGAGTTTACTCTTTTAATTATAAGGACAAGGTTGTCTGTTTTTAATTTTATTTATGGTAGTTATCATCGTTATTTTTGGATATGTTTGAATTAGTAACCAACTAATTATGGTGTTTATTTGTTTTAATTAAAAATCAATTTATTAACACCCAAAAAACCAAAGTACAAAAAAGCACAACATACAAAAAGAGCACAACCAAACAAAAGCAGAAAGAACAATAGCAGGCGACCAAACAACAGATAGCGATGAGCAAACAAAACAAAAAAGAAAACAGCCAACCGCTACACAAAACTAGGAACATAACTCGTGCAAATACACCACGCGCAACCTGAGTAACAAGCAGGGGCTGTTACCGTAGAGAGGGTACCTAGGGCAGACCCCTAAGTGCATGTTTGTAACGCCCCGAAATTTTGTTGTATAAATTCTATCGTTAAGACCTCTACCCTTCCTTATTTTAATCATAGTATCTTGCGTTTATCCTAATTGTGCGTATCGCGTGTTTTAGCCATGTTCGTGTGTTAAAGTCTTGATTTTCTTGGAATAGTGAAACAGTGGATTACGCGAGTTACCTCGCGACTTGCAAGACGCGACACAAGTCGCGTAACCCACTGTCCGACTTCCATTTTAGAAGCACGGGCGGCTTATGCCACGACTTAAGGCCACGACATAACCCGCGAGATTCCCCTGAATGCTCTAATACGGGTTTCTTTCCCCTTTTTCTCATTACTTCTCACCTATCACATTTAATTCTCTTTCAAAAACTCCCTCCTCATTAAGAGCCGATTCCTAGGGTTTCTTCAAGGCTCATTTCATCATTTATTGCAAGAAGATAGGATTTGCAATCAAGAAAATCAAGCTAGGAGCATTTATTCACTTCCCCATTGTTATCCCCTTCAATAAATCAAGCTAAGGTTTTGGGTTTTCAATAAAACCCACATTGTGAGTTCATACTCCCTTTTATTAAACTTTATACATATCAAAATTTATTTTTGACTTCTAAGTATCTCCTTGTTTACATATTTCTTATTGATGAGATTTTGACCTAACTTGGTATTTTGGAGATTTTTAGGGTTTTTACCATTTTTCAAAATAATGATACAATCCATGTTTAGAAACTACAATATGGGTGTTTTCACATTTTGATGTATAAATGTTCAACCTATGGCATTTTAGCTAAGTTTATGTATTAAGCATATTATGGGTATTTTGGTTGAAAGTGTTATTTTGTGAAGAGGAAATAAATGGTTTAATCTTGAGGAAATCTATGTTACATCAAAATGGTTTTTACACTTGAAAGGTTTACTTGGTAAGGAAACATATTTGGAAATGAGAAGATAGCCTTATGAGTCATGTTTGGGCTTTGTATTTCTTATCAACAGTTAACCATAGAAATATGATTTAGGGAAATGAATGGTGTTAAGAACTATATGTTTGATTATAGTTGGTCACAAATGAACTTGTGACAAGTCTAGACTATTACTAGTGGATCCATAGTTATAGAGTCGACTTATTATTGGGGATAACTCCCGTCTATAGCTAGTTGAGACATTGGGCCCTAGGGTGGCTACTTGGTACGGTTATGTGGGACCGGATACTAGTTGTGGGTCGTAAATGTAAATCCTAGCGAATGAGCATGACTAGGGATCATTGGGTGCCCTCCCCCACATCTTAGTACGAGTCGGCGTGTTCATGGCCTTGATCCTAGTATGGTGAGCTCAATAACTTGGAAAGTGGCTTACTTTGTGTTCCGCCACAATCCTTGGAAATTCGGGTCTTCCCGTCATCGCAAGATGTAATTTGGACCGCAAGGTCATTACTTGCTTATCAAATCATTTACAAAGGCAATTGGTGAAAACGGTTTACTTATGTTATATTTAAATTTCTTACTAATTTAGCATATAAACTGTATGTTCTCACTAGGCTTTAAGCCTAACACTTTTTCTAAAATGATGTATATAACAAGTTCCCTTAGCGGCGGGTTGTCAAGGGGTTGAGTGAAGAGCATGGTCTCATGAGGGCATTTTTGGATGATAGATATTTTGGAGTCTTGGTGTTTAAAACGATTTATTCATTTTTGGAATTGGGTTGACAACCTATGTAATCTAGATAAGAAATGGTTTAGATTAGTTTGTTATCGATTTCCCATTCATCTTATACAGGTTTTGTAAACGCTTACACTTATACCCTTTTTGGGTGGTTTGCTCCAAATACAGATGTCGTATTGCCGAATTTTCAATTTTTTAAAAATTACCCGGATTTTAGGGTGTTACAAGTTGGTATCAGAGCTCTAGTTTAAGTGAACTAGGCATGAATGTAAGATGTCTAGACTTAGACTGATATTATTAAGTAATGATTTGTGAGATTTGGGTAGAACCTCTAAGATGGGTTGGTCTCCGAGTCTACGGAAATAATGTTAGTCAAGAGTTGTAGTGACGGTAACGGGAACTCTTACGTATCATATGTTCATAATTTCACTTAGCTAACGTTATTATGAGGATGGTTTACGTGAGTGTGCTTGTTTTACGGTTATTATGATTATTGGTGAATGTAGTAGTATGTTCCTTTCGTGCTTAATTCTGTTTATCTCTTCCTTACTCTTTCTCGTGCTTGTGTGGCAGCCATTACTCCAAAATGGTGAACACGCAAAGTCGGCCGTTGGTCGACGAAGATTTGTGTGATGATAGCTCGCCCGAACGAAATCCGGTGGTTAGGGCGGCGACTGTCATTCCTCCGGGTATGCCACCGATATTCACGGGAGAGGTGGAGCAGGTGCCTAGAGTAGACTTGGCATCCACAAACCCGGTTATTCGAGAGGCAAACCCTCAAGCTGATATGATGGCCAATATCATGCAAATGGTGACGTCGGCTATAGAGAAGCAGCAAGAGACGTTTCTGAAAATTTTGGAGGATCGGGATGCGAGCCTTAAGAGGCCCGAGGCAGTGGAAAAGAATGTGTTAATTGGTTCTGGTGGCACCAGGAACGCAATCAGAACTGAAGAGCACAGGGTTGCTGGTACTCAGAAAAGTGTAAAAAAGTTGTTCCTATAAATCCTTTCTGGGTTGTGGACCGCCGGAGTTCTCTGGTTCTGAAGACCCGGTTACATGCGTAAAGTGGATCCAAGCGGTCAAACAAGCTTTCGGTTCATCTGAGTGCGGAGATGACCATAGAGTGAGGTTCGGTTCTCAACTGCTCAGAGATACGGCGCTCACATGGTGGAATGTTATCCAGTCCACCCTTTCTCCTACTGTTTTGGCTCAATTAACTTGGGTCGAATTCAAAGGGAAAATCTTGGAAGAGTACTGCAGTGAGAGATCCATGGACCGTATTGAAGCTGAGTTTCGGTCTCTTGAAAATGGGAACTTGACGGTGAGGGAGTACACCCGTCAATTTATGGAGAAGATGGGATTGGTAGGGCATGTGGCCTCAACAGAAAGAGAGAAGGTTAAGGCTTACCTCAAGGGCCTGTCGGAGGACATGATGTCGATGGTCCGCAACTCTATTGCTTCCAACCTTCGGGAAACGATAGAGGAAGCTCAATTTATGAAAGAGGTCTATGCAAGAGGCAAGCCAGAGAAAGCAGTGATAGTAGCAGACAAGAGAAAGTGGGAAGGCAATTTCGGACCTCCTAAGAGGAATCGACCATTCGTTGGAAATCGAAATTTCAACAACCATCAAGAGGCACGGTGGTGCCATAGGTGTCGAAGCAAGCACCACGGAAACTGTAATCCCAATTTCATCTCATGTGCCAAGTGTGGTAAGACCGATCATCCTACCAAAGATTGTATGATCAAGGGGATTGTTTGTTTTGAGTGCAAGATGACGGGACATTTTCGAAAGGATTGTCCGAAGTGGAAGACGGGGAGCGCCCCGGAGAAGAAAGAGAACCCTCCTAGAGTTCCTGGACGAGCTTTCCAGATGACGGCCTATGAGGCCAAGGCATCCACCGACGTGGTATCGGGTACATTTCTTCTAAACTCCGTACCTGCTCGTGTGTTATTTGATTCCGGCGCTAGTTTCTCTTTCGTGTCAGACTCTTTTTGCCAAAAGCTTTCCATGCCCACCAGTAGCTTAGTTGATGCTTTAGTGGTAGAAATAGTAAATGGTAGTCAAGTAGTGATCCGCGATGTCTTGAAGGATTGGTCATTTGACATCGAAGGGAAGAAATTCTCAATTAATCTGATGCCCATGGTTATCGGTGGCTTCGATGTGGTGGTCGGTATGGATTGGTTGGCGGAGAATAATTTTGAATTTCTATGCTCCAAGAAACTAATCCGACTTCCTATACCGGATGGTGACATGGTAGTAGTTTATGGCGAAAGGAGGAAGGTCGATGTAGCGGTTATCACCATGGATAAGGCGCGCAAGTGCTTAGTGAAGGGATGTTCGTCCTTCCTATCATACGTAGTCGAAGCCAAGATGGAGAAGAAGAAACTTGAGGATGTAAAAGTGGTGTGCAAGTTTCCCAACGTTTTTCCGGATGACTTGCCCGATTTACCACTCGATCATCAAGTAGAATTTCGAATAGATCTTGTACCGGGAGAGGCTCCTATTGCTAGAGCCCTTACCAGTTGGCACCATCGGAGATACAAGAAATGATGGCTCAACTCCAAGAACTCGTAGAGAAGGGATTTATAAGGCCAAGCTCGTCTCCTTGGGGAGCTCCGGTCTTGTTTGTCAAGAAGAAGGACGACACAATGAGAATGTGCATCGATTATCGTGAACTGAATAAGGCCATGGTGAAGAATAAGTATCCACTTCTGAGGATCGACGACTTATTCGATCAACTCCAAGGAGCGGGTTGTTTCTCGAAGATCTATTTGCGGTCGGGATATCACCAAGTGAAGCTGAGAGAGGAAGACGTTCCGAAGACAACTTTTAGAACGCGTTACGGCCATTACGAATTTTTCGTGATGCCATTTGGTCTAACTAACGAACCGGCAGTGTTTATGGATTTGATGAATAGAGTGTGTCGACCATTCCTCGACAAGTCGGTCATTGTATTCATTGATGACATACTCGTGTATTCCAAGAGTGAGTCAGAACACGAGCAACACCTACGCGAAGTTCTAGAAGTTTTGAGAAAAGAGAGGTTGTATGCCAAATTTTCCAAATGCGACTTTTGGCTTGAAGAGGTTCAATTCTTGGTTCATGTTGTCACTCGAGACGGAGTGAAGGTGGATCCCTCCAATATCGAAGCTATGATGAATTGGGAACCTCCCAAGAGTTCGTTCGAAATCCAAAGCTTATTAGGGTTGGCGGGCTATTATCGGAGATTCATCCAAGACTTCTCCAAGATCGCTTCTTCCTTGACGGCTTTGACTAGGAAGAATGTGAAGTTCGTTTAGGCAGAAACGCAAGAGAAGGCATTCCGGACCTTGCAGAAGAAACTATGTGAAGCCCCGATTTTATCGTTACCCGAAGGATCGGAAGACTTCGTGATCTATAGCGACGCTTCGAAGATGGGGTTGGGTTGTGTGTTGATGCAAAGAGGCAAAGTGATCGCCTACGCATCGAGACAACTCAAGATTCACGAAAAGAACTATCCTACCCATGATCTGGAGTTGGCAGCGGTGGTGTTCGCTTTGAAACTTTGGAGACACTACCTCTATGGCACGAAATAAACTCTTTACACGGATCATAAAAGTTTGAAATATGTTTTTGATCAAAAGGAGTTGAACATGAGACAAAGGCAGTGGCTCGAGTTACTCAAAGACTACGATTGTGAATTGCTTTATCATCCCGGTAAGGCAAATGTAGTGGCCGATGCTTTGAGTTGGAAGGACTACAGCGGGAGTATTCGGGCTACTCTCACAAGAATTGAGCTCGTATCGAGTCTCATAGAGAAGATTAAGGCGTCTCAAGTAGAAGCCTTATTGGAGGAAAATATCAAGGAGGAGGTCATGGCAAAGCAACATTTACTTTTAACAGAAGATAGCCGTGGGGTAAAATTGTTCAACGGTCGAATATGGGTACCCAAGATTGGGGGCAGTCGGGAGCTTCTTCTTGAAGATGCCCATAAGTCCAAGTATTCCATTCATCCGGGGAGTACAAAGATGTACCGAGATTTGAAGCTACACTATTGGTGGTCGGTGATGAAGCTTGACGTGGCACGTTACATATAGCGTTGTGTGACATGTTTGCAAGTGAAGGTTGAGCATCAACAACCATAAGGGAGCCTCCAATCCTTGGAGATCCCTGAGTGGAAATGGGAACACATTACCAAGGACTTCATGACTAAGTTGCCGAAGACTATTCGAGGTCACGATACCATATGGGTGATAGTTGACCGGTTGACTAAGAGCGCTCATTTCTTGGCCATGCGTGAGACACTACCGATGGACAAGTTAGCAAAGCTTTACATCGATGAGGTGGTTTTGAGGCATGGAGTACCTTTGTCTATTGTATCGGATCGTGACAGTCGGTTCACTTCCTACTTTTGGGATGGCTTGTAGAAGGAACTTGGTATGCGCTTGAAGTTGAGTATGGCTTACCATCCTCAAATCGATGGTCAAAGCAAGAGAATGATCCAAACGCTTGAAGACATGCTAAGGTCTTGCGTTATCGACTTCGGGGGTAGTTGGGACTCTCACCTACCTTTGGTGGATTTTGCTTACAATAATATCTACCACTCGAGTATTGGAATGGCTTTGTTTGAGGCCTTGTACGAGCGGAAGTGCAAAACCCCTGTATGTTGGCTTGAAGCGGGAGAGAAGCAATTCGTCGGACCTGAAATCGTGCAAGAAATGGCCGATAAGGTCAAGGGTATTCGGGAAAGATTGAAAGTGGCACAAGATCGGCAAAAGAGCTATGCCAATAAGAAGAGACGGCCGATGGAATTCCAGGTAGACGACCGTGTGATGATAATGGTGTCGCCATGGAAGGGCATTATCCGGTTCGAAAAACGCGGGAAGTTGAGCCCCCGTTTCCTCGGACCTTTTAAAGTGCTTAAGCGGGTGGGTTTGCAAACCTACCTATTAGAACTTCCGTCAGAGATGAGTGGGATCCACAACACATTCCATATATGTTACCTTCGGAAGTGTTTGGCGGAAGAAGAAAGCGTCATTCCTCTTTCCGAAATAAGAGTGGACGGGAGTAACCGATGTGTAGAGGAACCCGACACTATCTTAGAAAAGAAATCTAAGAAATTGTGTCACAAGGAGGTCACTATGGTCAAGGTGCGTTGGAGGCATCACCGTGGGGCCAATGTGACATGTGAAGCCGAGGAGGACATGAAGTGAATATATCCTCATCTTTTCGAATAATTAGGATTTCGTGGACGAAATCATTCCCAAGTTGGGGAGGATTGTAATGCCTCGAATTTTCGTTGTATAAATTATATCGTTAAGACCTCTACCCTTCCTTATTTTAATCATAGTATCTTGCGTTTATCCTAATTGTGCGTATCGCGTGTTTTAGCCAAGTTCGTGTGTTAAAGTCTTGATTTTCTTGAAATAGTGAAACAGTGGATTACGCGAGTTACCTTGCGACTTGCAAGACGCGACACAAGTCGCGTAACCCACTGTCCGACTTCCATTTCAGAAGCACGGGCGGCTTATGTCGCGACTTAAGGATGTGGCATAACCCGCGAGATTCCCCTGAATGCTCTAATACGGGTTTCTTTCCCCTTTTTCTCATTTCTTCTCACCTATCACATTTAATTATCTATCAAAAACTCCCTCCTCATTAAGAGCCGATTCCTAGGGTTTCTTCAAGGCTCATTTCATCATTTATTGCAAGAAGATAGGATTTGCAATCAAGAAAATCAAGCTAGGAGCATTTATTCACTTCCCTATTGTCATCCCCTTCAATAAATCAAGCTAAGGTTTTGGGGTTTCAATAAAACCCACATTGTGAGTTCATACTCCCTTTTATTAAACTTTATACATATAAAAATGCATTTTTGACTTCTAAGTATCTCCTTGTTTACATATTCCTTGTTGATGAGATTTTGACCTAACTTGGTATTTTGGAGATTTTTAAGGTTTCTTACCATTTTGCAAAATAATGATACAATCCATGTTTAGAAACTACAATATGGGTGTTTTCACATTTTGATGAATAAATGTTCAACCTATGGCATTTTAGCCAAGTTTATGTGTTAAGCATATTATGTGTATTTTGGTTGAAAGTGTTATTTTGTGAAGAGGAAATAAATGGTTTAATCTTGAGGAAATCTATGTTACATAAAATGGTTTTTACACTTGAATGGTTTACTTGGTAAGGAAACATATTTGGAAATGAGAAGATGGCCTTATGAGTCATGTTTGGGCTTTGTATTTCTTATCAACAGTTAACCATAGAAATATGATTTGGGGAAATGAATGGTGTTATGAACTATATGTTTGATTATAGTTGGTCACAGATGAACTTGTGACAAGTCTAGACCATTACTAGTGGATCCATAGGTATAGAGTCGACTTATTATTAGGGATAACTCCCATTTGTAACTAGTTGAGACATTGGACCCTAGGGTGGCAACTTGGTAGTTGGTACGGTTATGTTGGACCGGATACTAGTCGTGGGTCATAAATGTAAATCCTATCGAATGAGCATGACTAGGGATCATTAGGTGCCCTCCCCCACATCTTAGTACGAGCCGGCATGTTCGTGGCCTTGATCCTAGTATGGTGAGCTCGATAAATTGGAAAGTGACTTACTTTGTGTTCCGCCACAATCCTTGGAAATTCGGGTCTTCCCATCATCGCAAGATGTAATTTGGACCGCAAGGTCATTACTTGCTCATCAAATCATTTACAAAGGCGATTGGTGAAAACGGTTTACTTATGTTGTATTTAAATTTCTTACTTATGTATCATATAAACTGTATGTTTTCACTAGGCTTTAAGCCTAACACTTTTTCTCAAATGATGTGTATAACAGGTTCCCTTAGCGGCGGGTCGTCAAGGGGTTGAGTGAAGAGCATGGTCTCTTGAAGGCATTTTTAGATGATAGATATTTTGGAGTCTTGGCGTTTAAAACGATTTATTCATTTTTGGAATTGGGTTGACAACCTATGTAATCTAGATAGAAATAGTGTAGATTAGTTTGTTGTCGATTTCCCATGCATCTTATACAGGTTTTGTAAACGCTTACACTTATACCCTTTTTGGGTGGTTTGCTCCAAATACAGATGTCGTATTGCCGAATTTTCATTTTTTTAAAAATTACTCGGATTTTAGGGTGTTACACTGTTCACGGACAGACGTACCAGCTAGGAGTTTAATGGATTCGAAAGCCAGCTTACCCATTCAATGTTTAATTCCCCGTCTCTCCGCGTGATCCACTCGAACGACTTTACCTGGAACTCGAGAAACAGGTCCCGGTAATTTTCCTTTTTCCTTTATTCCTTTTCGAACGTCAGTTTGTTCCTGTTTGCCCAAACAAGATAGAGAAATTACCATATCACCGCGTTCAGCCTCCTCGATCCTTTAGCTTTCTCCTGTACCTGTTCTACCACTCCAAACAACTCCGTTAAGGTGTTTACCGCATCCAAATTAAGTCCCCACCACCTTCCTAGTAGTTGCCATAGCTTTTTCACATCGCCAAAGTTTAATAAAGCATGATCTATCGTTTCTATGAGGTCACCACATCTTGGGCAAAGGGTAGAGCTCAAATTTATCCCCATGCTATCCAATACCGACCGGCATGGTAATCTCCGTAGTCTCCCCCTCCAAATAAAAATGCTAATCTTCTTGGGGATTGCTTTGATCCATTTGGTCTCCACAATATTTCTCCTCTCCACGCAACGCTTTTCTTCTAGCATACTTCGAATCTTCCTAATGGTGAACATCCCTTAAGGATCTTTTTTTCCAAATAACTCGGTCTTTCAACTCCTTTGGTGTGTTTTCCCGGATTACATTGGCTAGACTCTCCAAATCTCCAAGTTCCCTTCCCCAAAAGTGGATGAATGAAATACTGCTCCATATTCACGAATGTTGCAGCTTCATATCAACATCTTGAAGTTGTGTCTTTCATGGATGCTTCAGATGGATACATAAGTATATATGTTGTTCAACTCGATTGATGTCGTCACGATCAACTCTCGACTCATCTCTGGTTAATCTCCTTTCATCGTTGTTCATCATCGTTCATCTACGTTTTATCGTCGTTCATGTCCGTGTTATCTCGGTTTCATATCCGTTTTCATCTCCCTCTCTCTCTATATATATATACATATATATACATATATATATATATGTATATATGAAATTAGTTTATGAATATAGAGAGAGAGGTTACTTTGTTAATCTCAAAATTCATGTTAACTAGGTTAACCGTTTTTCAACCAATAAGAAAGCATTTTGTAATGTGGTGTCAATGTATGTCCAATTATTAAATAGGGGTATGAAATTAAATCCATATTTTTTTTGTAACATTTGATTATTGAGGAGTTACAAATATCATCTCTTCCTTGATTCCAGCCCTAAGTTTAAATGATATAATTTTTATAAGATTTTAGTATGAAACTAGTTTATGAAAATATTGTTGCGTCATGAACATAGACAATCAAATTATGAATCACAATGTTTTTAACGATGATAAGGATAGAGTCAACGTAGATGTTTATCCGACAACGATTGATGAAGATGATGAAACGCAGCTCGATCATGGTGAAGATTATACAAACAATAATACGGGGACGGATAAACATAGAGTTGGAAATATTGAATCCAAACAAAACGATTGTATGGGTAAGTTTTTTGAATGTGTTATAATGATTTATTTTCATAGTTAGGTTCATGTAAATCATGAAAAAAAATTTATCAGATCTTCATGTAATTTGGTCGTATAGGTTAATAGTTCATGTGTGTTCATGTGTGGATAAATTGTTATTGTGAGTTCAATTGTTACATGAATGCTAACCAAAAGGACTATTGTATGCATGTATATGATCATCGTGATTATGAACTTGAAGTTGAACATTTATGAACAATTTGATTATGAACATGTATTGAACATTTATGAACAATTTGATTATGATCACGTGTTGAACAAATTTATCGAATATTCATCTAATTTGGCCGTATAAGTTTATAGTTCATATGTGTTTATGCGTGGGTTTATAGTTCATATAAACAAATATATCATATCTTCATGTAATCTGGTCGTATGGGTTAATAGTTCATGTGTGGATAAATTGTTCATGTGTGGATAAATTGAACATTTGAACATGTGTTGTTCGTCCTTAACCAATGTTAACCAACGTGTTAACATCAATTGAACTCATTAAATATCACACATGGTCCAATTTCCACAAATACCCCTAATATTGATGTTCATTTCATTAAATATTACACATGGCCCAATTTATAATTAATGTGCTTATTACATTTGATCTCATCTGTCAGTTTTAAAATCAGTGACTAATATTTTAGTTAACATAGTTTGCATTAAATAAAGGGTTAGCAAATGAACTCAACTCTAACTCTAACTCTCTCTCTCTCTCTCTCTCTCTATATATATATATATATAGTGCAAATCAAATACACGCCTTTCAAATCTTGCACCCCTTACAAACCGAGATCAACCTTTGATCTCAACATTATTAGTTTCCTTTTTTATTTTAATTATTTAATAACCAGGGTTACAATGTAATTTACAAATTTAATTTTATTTAAATAATAGATTAATAATATTGGATAATAAGGAAATTAAATATTGATTCCTAAAATATAGAATATTGCTTATTTGATAATTATCCTTTCCTACGTTTTTTATCTTCCAGGAACCACGATCCAAACAACAATTTTTCTATATTCAAGCATCCATTCTTCATAGTTTGTGAAACCATGGCGTGTGAAAGTATGAAATCGATGAACATCGTAGAGGAAAGCACACAGTTGATGAAGATATGTTGGCCGATGAGGACACCACACTCGATAATGCTGCAAATTTTACTTTCGATGAGATACATGATAAAGAAATCACCCAGACCACAGATGATTTTGTAAATGAAGATTTCGACAATGATGTTGTTGATTAAACAAACGTGAATGACGACAATTGTAAGAGAGTGTTTTTTAATGTGTGTTTTGTATTTCATATATGAAAATGTTGAAGAAGAACATATCGAGACCAAAGTTTTTTGATATATGTAATGATTTATTGTTGATTAATCAAAACATTTGATATATCACTACTAGGAAAATGCTTAATACCGACCAAATATCACCGACGGACACTAGTCGTCGGAAATTTCCGACGAAACACCGACGAAAATAAGCTATTTGCGACGGATGCAATATCCGTCGGTAATCCGCCGGTAAATATAATCATTTCCGACGGATCACCGACGAACAAAAAATTGTTTTAATTTTGATTTTTTTAGTATTGCAATCCGTCGGTAAACTTAATAATTTAATTAATAATTATTTTTTCTGCAATCCGTTGGTAATGGAAGTCCGTCGGTAATCCGTCGCAAATTACTGATGGATTTCCGACGGCCGTTAGGAAGTCCGTCGGTAATCCGTCGGAAACTAATTTTTTTTCCCAAGATCCGTTGATGTATGTATGTATGTGTGTCGTATGCATATCATGTACGTATGTATATATAACACATATATATATATATACATATGTAGAGTCGGGTTCGAACGAGAACGATGCCTATTTAAAAGAACACGAGAACTAACAAAATCATTAGTGATTTTACATTAACACACGAAAAAAGGACTTTGGCCGCGGCTTCAGGTTCGCGTGGCTTTTTTGCACGTTAATGTAAAATCACTAATGATTTTGTTAGTTCTCGTGTTCTTTTAAATAGTTAATGTTCTCGTTTGATCCTCCCTTGTATATATGTATTGCTTGTATGTATATATTACATATATATGTATATCATGTATATATACGTGTATGTCGTATGCATATAAGTGTGTGTGTGTGTGTATATGTCTAGATCATGTATTGTATACATATGTATTGTTTGTATGCATGTATATAGCACATATATATGTCTATATCATGTCTAGCTATGTATGTATGTATATATGTCTATAGATCATGTCTATGTATGTATGTATGTCTATAGATCATGTCTATGTATGTGTGTATGTATGTATGTCTATAGATGTATTGTATACATATGTATTGCTTGTATGTATAAAGCACACACATCTATATATCATGTGTCTATGTGTGTGTGTGTATGTATGTATGTATGTATGTATGTATGTATGTATGTATGTATGTATGTATGTATGTATGTATGTATGTATGTATGTATGTATGTATGTATGTCTATAGATGTATTGTATACACATGTATTGTTTGTATGTATATAGCACATATATCTATATCATGTCTAGCTATGTATATATGTGTGTATGTATGTATGTCTATAGATCATGTCTATGTATGTGTGTATGTATGTATGTATGTATGTATATTGTCTATAGATGTATTGTATACATATGTATTGCTTGTATGTATATAGCACATATGTTTATATCATGTCTAGCTATATATGTATATATGTATGTATGTCTATAGATCATGTCTATGTATGTGTGTATGTATGTATGTATATATATCATGTGTATGTATACATATGTTTATGTATATTTCGTATGCATATGTATATCATGTGTATGTATGTATCTCTATAGATGTATTATATACATATGTATTGCTTGTATGTATATGTATATGTCGTATGCATGTAAGTGTGTGTATGTCATGTACATGTCTATATATGTATGTATGTATGTATGTATGCCTATATATGTATGTATGTATGTCTATAAATGTATGTATGTGTGTATAACACTTTTGGTCCCTGACCTAACTGGAATTAACGGGAAAAGATAACGGTCGTTAACTGTTTCCGTTAAGTCTAGTTAGTTCTGGGGAATTTGATAATTTTAATATTAAATAATATATAATAATTTAATATAATTTAATAGTTATTAATAATTTAAAAGTAATTATTTTAATTTAAAAAAAGGATATTCATCGGAAATTCGTCTGTGATTTTCTGAAATTTCTTAAAAATAAGGGTGGGCATAATTAGCCCTAAATCAGAAACTCTCGACTCCATCGCCTCTCTCGACTCTCACTCACCGGCGACCATCCATCTCTCAACTCCATCGCTCCATCCCTCTCACTCACCGACGACCTCCCTCACCGACGACCTCCATCCCTCTCACTCACCGCCGAACCTCACTGTCGGGACACCATCACCATCGCCAACCTCGTCGGTCGCCATCACTGTCATGACACCATCACCATCGCGAACCTCACTGTCGGTACGTACTAACATCCACATCCATTATGTTTGTCACTAGAGATAAGTCCACAATAAGGGGGCGGCCTGAAAGAATATACAAATCTTATGTTAGGGAGAGCTTGATGTTTTTGGCAACCTGAAGAAATAAAGACCAAAGACCTACATGCAAGTGGGAAAACATTTTCATACTACTTTTAACATTTGACTAGCCAATATTTTTGTTAATTCAAGTTTAGACATCTCAATGGATAATATATCAACTACAAGTTCTATCAAGATTCAAAATTAAGCTTGGTAATCACTTCAAACGGGAGCCTATGATGATCTAGGAAAAGAAACATCTTATGTTTGACCATCTCATATTTGTATATCTATTTCTGTTCCAGATATTGTTTTTATAATGAAGCTCCTTTTCCACCCCTAAAACTTTTACTGCAACTTTGTTAAACCATGGACATATAAATTTTACTCCTTGGATTTATTGGTCTCTCGCTTCACTTGTATGAAATTACTACTTTTGGGGTGCACAACAGAACCCTGATATCCCATTTTAGTGAACAATGTTTTTCGTTCAACAATTGAACAACCAAATGGGACAGTTGATAAGACACGGGTGGTGGCAACTTATACAAGTAACTAAGTTCAGTGATCATGTGTCATTGTATAAGGAGGTGAACACATTCAATCTCAGTCATGGATAGCAGCATGCATCAAAACATTCTTAAGTTTACAAAAAAACCATGGGTACATTTGCATATACATTACAATTCCTTTCAAGGAACGGCAAAATGGTTCTCTCTCCAGTTTGTCAAGGTCAGAGGAACACATTATTAATCACATCTCAGTTTTAAGATTGTGATCTTAAAGGACTTTAGAGATCAATAACTAGGATGTTGTTTCAGATTAGTACTTGAGATGAGTGTGAATGTGTTTCTTATTAATATTTGAGATGAGTTTCAAATATATATGTTCTTCTTCTATTAAAAGAGAGTTGTACCAAAAGTTTCAACTTTTTTGCAGGTGATATTTTTTGAACCTGTTATAGTCAGCGCTTGTGAGTTCCTTGAGCAGAGCTCTTCCTCGTTGTCACCAGCAGTAACACTTGTGGGGTACAATGTTCAACATATTTGACTTACCTTTTTAAATTTTTCTCATTTATGAACAACCTAGGTTGTGTTGTTATGCTTCAGCTAATCCTCATATTTAGGCAATTATATCTGTTAAAAGACATCACATTTATCTTGATGTTAAATTTTCAAATGGAACTTTTAAGATGAAACTGTCGTATATGTTATTGTTAGGCTACTTGAAATTGGCATATATGTAAGATGTGACATGTAATTGGCATTGTAGTGTACGGTCGTATATGTAATTGTTAGTAAGATGGGATATGGAATTAGCATGGTTACTAAGTTTGATGTCGATGTTGCTAATTTTGTTTCTTTACATATTTCTTTGATATATTCTTATGTTAGTTGGGTTGCCAATTGTTGGGCAAACATTAGGTTGATATACGTAAATATTCGTTTTATAGTCGTTATGCCGCCGACATTTTGAAAAATATATGTTGAAGTCATTCAATAGACTTCTAACTTCATTGACACCTACGGTTTGACTTTTAAATAGTCAAACCATTACATGTAGGGTTTTAAACTTTCCAAAACACCTTTCTTTGATTGGAACCTACGGTTTTGACTTTCGAATAGTCAAACCATTACACTTAGAGTTTTAAAGTCATCCAAAGCTCCTCTAAACCTACGGTTTGACTTTTAAGTAGGCAAACCATTACATGTAGTGTTCAATAGACTTCTAACTTCATTGACACCTACGGCTTGACTTTTAAATAGTCAAACCATTACATGTAGGGTGTTAAACTTTCCAAAACACCTTTCTTTGATTGTAACCTACGGTTTTGACTTTCCAATTGTCAAACCATTACACTTAGAGTTTTAAAGTCATCCAAAGCTCCTCTAAACCTACGATTTGACTTTCAAGTACGCAAACCATTATATGTAGTGTTCAATAGCCTTCTAACTTCATTGACACCTACGGCTTGGCTTTTAAATAGTCAAACCATTACACGTAGGGTTTTAAACTTTCCAAAACACCTTTTTTTGATTGTAACCTACGGTTTTGACTTTCTAATAGTCAAACCATTACACTTAGAGTTTTAAAGTCATCCAAAGCTCCTCTAAACCTACAGTTTGACTTTCAAGTAGGCAAACCATTACATGTAGTGTTCAATAGACTTCTGACTTCATTGACACCTATGGTTTGACTTTTAAATAGTCAAACCATTATACCACCTCTGTTACACCTCAAAAATCAGAGTAAATTAAAACCTGGAAAATCTGACAATATAACGAAAGTAATTCCATTAACTTCCCATAAATGGGATCAGTCCTTAAGACTATACAATTCTATACAGGGATTTCATCAAAAGAATGGGACTTAACAATGCCCAGCAACAATACTTAAAACATCTCCAAAAACCCCGAGACTCAAAACTCGTCTCTCCAAAAACCCCGGCACCCACCGCTAATGGAAACCTGTTATACACATCATTTGAGAAAAAGTGTCAGACTATAAAGCCTGGTGAGAACATACAGTTTATAAATCTCAAAAGATATAAACATCAGTATCATAAAGAAATCTTTTCATAAAGGTTTAGTTCGTAAAGATAACATTTCGCCACAACCGGGCCTCTTCGGTCCAAAACTCTTAAACGGTGATAAAAGGACCATTTTACCAAGGAGAGTGGTGTAACACAAAGTAGACCACAAATCCGAGTTATGAGCTAAACACTTGGAGTCCTCAGCAATGAACCCAGAGTCCGTGCTACGAGGTGAGATCGCGCTCCCAAGGGAAACCAATGTATACTCCTTCACTAGGATCACCATGAACCATGGCTAGTAACCGGCCTCACATAACCGTACCATAAACTCATCATGGAACATGTGATCCATAGCTACATATTTGGGGAATATAACCTCCCAACAAAACAGTCTACTCCAAAACCTAGGGATCCACTAGTAATGGTAAGGACTCGTCACAACAGCATGTGTGACCAACCATAAATAAATATATGGTACAAGTACATTTTATAAACAAAATGTTACTTCCAGTTCAACTTCTGGTAAGAATAAAAGTCATTAACATGAGTTCATAAATATTCTTTTCAAATGACCACGTAGTGTAAATAAAACATCATTTTACTTCAATAAGGCGGAACCCATCATTTTGGTCATATCTGACCGGGAACCCCGAGAATCACCAAAAACTTTATTTATAACCAAATGTAGAGAACATAAAATCATACCGTAGAAATACTTTAGATTTCGCAAATAAGAGTTTTGACATGTATAAAGTTTGTAAAATGGTAGTAGGAACTCACCGATAGGTTTTTGGAATAAAACCTAGAAAACCAGATAACGATCACGGCGAAGAGGTGAAGCTTAAAACACCGACCCCTTGCTAGAAACACCGAAAACTAGCAACCAAACGAGACTTCGAAGATCGAAAGATAAAGAGAGAGAGAGAATGATATTTGAGATAAAGTGATAAAGTGATTTTGGGAACTGAACCTCTTTAAGACGGTCTAAGCAACCACGCGGGTTATGCCGCGACTTCAACCCGCGGCATAACTCGCCCATGTCCCAAATACCCCAATCATCCAGTGGGTTACGCGGGTTATGCCACGACCTCTAGTCGCGGTATAACTCGCGTAGTTCTCAAAATCCATATCCAACAGCGGGTTACGCGGGTTGTGCCGCGACCTCTAGTCGCGGTATAACTCGCGTAATTCACTGTTTCTCCCTAACTTCACAAAAACCAAAACGACAACCAACCAAACACGGAGCTAACGACAAGAGCTTAGCATAAGAATAGCAAGGTTACACAACGGAAATCCGGGGTGTTACAATCCTCCCTAACTTGGGAATGATTTCGTCCCCGAAATCCTAACTATTCGAAAAGATGAGGATATCTTCGCTTCATATCCTCCTCGGCTTCCCACGTCACATTCGCTCCCCGATGATGCTTCCACTGTACCTTGACCAAGGTGACTTCTTTATGACGCAACTTCTTAGACTTTCTCTCTAAGATGGCGTCGGGTTCTTCCACACAACGGTTGCCTTCGTCTACCCTTAACTCTGAAAGGGGAATGACGCTGTCTTCCACCGCCAAACACTTCCGGAGGTAGCAAACATGAAACGTGTTGTGTATTCTACTCAACTCCGGTGGCAGTTCCAACTGGTAGGCTTGCAAACCCACCCGTTTAAGCACTTTGAAAGGTCCGAGGAAACGGGGACTCAACTTCCCACGTTTTCCGAACCGTATAATGCCTTTCCACGGCGACACTTTAAGCATAACGCGGTCGCCTACTTGGAATTCCATCGGTCGCCTCTTCTTATCGGCATAGCTCTTCTGACGATCTTGAGCCGCTTTCATTCTTTCACGAATGCACTTGACCTTATCGGCAGTCTCTTGCACGATTTCAGGTCCGGCAAACTGCTTTTCTCCCGCTTCAAGCCATCACACAGGAGTTCGACACTTTCGCCCATACAAAGCCTCAAAGGGTGTTATTCCGATACTCGAGTGGTAGCTATTGTTGTAGGCAAACTCCACCAAAGGCAGGTGAGTGTCCCAGCTACCCCCGAAATCGATGACACAAGACCTCAACATGTCTTCCAAAGTTTGGATCGTTCGTTCGCTCTGCCCGTCGGTTTGCGGATGGTAAGCCGTACTCAACTTCACTCGAGTACCAAGCTCTTTCTGAAATCCATCCCAGAAGTTCGAAGTGAACCGACTGTCGCGATCCGACACGATCGACAATGGTATGCCGTGCCTCGAGACCACCTCATCGATATAAATCTTTGCTAACTTATCCATCGGTAGTGTCTCGCGCATAGCCAAGAAGTGAGCGCTCTTCATCAATCTATCAACTATCACCCAGATGGTATCGTGACCTCGAAGAGTTTTAGGCAACTTCGTCACGAAGTCCATGGTGATATGCTCCCATTTCCATTCGGGAATCTCTAAAGACTGAAGGCTCCCATAAGGTCTCTGATGTTCGGCCTTAACTTGCGAACACGTCACACAACGCTCAACGTAACGCGCTACATCAAGTTTCATTACCGGCCACCAATAGTGCAGCTTCAAGTCCCTGTACATCTTTGTACTTCCCGGATGAATGGAATACTTGGACTTGTGTGCATCTTCCAGCAACAGTTCACGGTTACCCCCAATCTTGGGCACCCACACACGACCGCTGAACAGTTTCACTCCACGGCTATCTTCCGTTAAGAGCAAACGCTGCTTAGTCATGACTTCATCCTTTAGATTCTCTTCTAGCAGTGCTTCCAACTGTGATGTCTTGATCTTCTCCACAAGACTAGACACTAGCTCGATTCTTGAGTGGGTAGCTCGAATGCTTCCGCTATAGTCCTTCCGACTTAGCGCATCGGCCACCACGTTCGCCTTACCTGGATGGTAAAGTAATTCACAGTCGTAATCTTTCAGCAACTCGAGCCACCGTCTTTGCCTCATATTCAGCTCTTTCTGACCAAAGACATATTTTAGGCTCTTGTGATCCGTGTAAAGAGTACACTTCGTGCCGTAGAGGTAGTGTCGCCAAAGCTTCAAAGCGAATACCACCGCCGCTAACTCCAGATCATGAGTTGGATAATTCTGCTCGTGTATTTTGAGCTGCCTCGAGGCATAAGCGATTACCTTGCCTCGTTGCATCAACACACAACCCAATCCCATCTTTGAAGCGTCGCTGTAAACCACGAAATCTTCCGACCCTTCAGGTAACGTCAAGATCGGAGCTTCACACAACTTATTTTGAAGGATCCGGAACGCCTTCTCTTGGGTTTCGGTCCATTCAAACTTCACATTCTTCCGAGTCAGAACTGTCAAGGAAGAAGCGATCTTGGAAAAGTCTTGAATGAATCTCCTGTAGTATCCCGCCAGACCCAAGAAACTTCGGATCTCTGACGGACTCTTAGGAGGCTCCCAATTCATCATAGCTCCAATCTTGGAGGGATCTACTTTCACTCCGTCCCGAGTGACTACGTGCCCCAGAAATTGTACTTCTTTAAGCCAAAAGTCGCACTTGGAAAACTTGGCGTACAATCTTTCTCTTCTCAACACTTCCAGAACCTCACGTAGATGTTGTTCGTGTTCCGACTCACTCTTGGAGTACACTAGTATGTCATCAATGAATACAATGACCGACTTGTCGAGGAAAGGTCGGCACACTCTATTCATCAAGTCCATAAACACTTCTGGTGCGTTCTTCAGGCCAAAAGGCATTACAAGGAACTCGTAATGGCCGTAACGTGTTCTGAAAGCCGTCTTCAGAACATCTTCTTCTCTTACCTTCACTTGGTGATAACCTGAGCGTAAGTCGATCTTGGAAAAACAACCCGCTCCTTGAAGTTGATCGAACAAGTCGTCTATTCTCGGAAGCGGATACCTGTTCTTCACTGTAGCTTTGTTCAACTCACGATAGTCAATGCACATTCTCATTGTGCCATCCTTCTTCTTGACAAATAAGACCGGACCTCCCCAAGGTGACGAACTCGGTCTTATAAAGCCTTTCTCCAATAGCTCTTGGAGTTTTGCTACCATCTCTTGCATCTCCGATGGCGCTAAGCGATAAGGTGCTTTAGCGATCGGTGCAGCGCCAGGCACAAGATCAATCCGAAACTCTACCTGACGATCGGGTGGCAACCCGGGCAAGTCGTCCGGAAAGATATCTGGAAACTCACGCACGATCTTCACATCTTCCAGCTTGGACTTCTCTAACTTGGCATCGATCACATAGGCTAGGAAAGACGAACATCCTTTTATTAAACACTTGCGTGCTCTTGCCATTGTGATTATTGCCACTTCACCCTTCCTCTTTTCGCCATAGATGACCACGACCTCTCCAGAGGGGTTGGGAAGTCGAATCATCTTCTTGGAACACACGAACTCGGCCTGATTGTTTGACAACCAATCCATACCTTTTACCACATCAAAACCCCCGATTGACATTGGTAGCAGATCGATCGGGAATTCTCTCCCTTCGATACTGAGAGCACACTGCTTCAGAACTTCGCGGATCAGAACTTGACTACCATCGGCTATTTCTACCACTAATGCATCCTCAAGACTAGTAGTGGGCATAGAAATTTTCTGACGGAACAATTCAGATACAAAAGAGAAACTAGCACCCGTATCGAACAAAATACGAGTAGGTACAGAGTTTATAAGAAAAGTACCCGATACCACATCCGCGGATGCTCTAGCCTCTTCAGCCGTCATCTGAAAAGCTCGACTCTGAACCTTAGGAGGGTTCTCCTTCCTTGCTGGCGCGCTACCCGACACAAGCTTCGGGCAATCTTTCCTCGAGTGCCCGGTGTCTTGCACTCAAAACAGATGATTCCCCTGACCGGGCAATCTCTGACAGTATGACCAGGCTTCCCACACTTAAAGCAAGTTTGAGAATTGTTGTAACAGTTACCGTGATGCTTGGTCCGACACTTCGGGCACCACTTTGCTTCCTGATAATTTCCGAAGTTGCGGTTTCCGACAAAAGGTCGGGTCCGCTTGGGAGGTACTGAACTGCTCTCCCACTTTCTTTTATCAGACACCATCACAGAATTCTCAGATTTGCTCTTCGCGAACATCTCTTCCAGGAATTGAGCTTCCTCCACCATCTCTCGGAGGTTGGAAGCCTTGAAATTATGGACCATCGATTGCATGTCCGCTGGCAAGCCGTTGAGATAAGCTTTCATTTTATCTTTTTCTGTTGGGGCAGCGTGCCCCACCAGACCCAGCTTCTCCATAAACTGACGGGTGTACTCCCTCACCGTCAGGCTTCCCTTCACTAAGGACCGGAATTCTTTCTCAATTCGGTTCATGGTCCTCTCGTTGCAAAACTCTTCTAGCAGCTTCTTCTTGAACTCGGCCCAAGACAACTGGGCCAACACTTCAGGAGATAGAGTGGATTGGATGATATTCCACCAGATGAGTGCAGTGTCCCTCAGCAATTGGGTACCGAACCGCACCCTCTGATCATCACCACACTCGGAAGAGCCAAAAGCTTGCTCAACCGCTCGGATCCACTTTACACATACCGCCGGGTCATCTGAACCGAAGAATTCGGGCGGTCCGCAGCTCAGAAAGGACTTATAGGAACAACTCTTCCTATTCCCCGGAGCACCAGAAATCCTGCGCTCTACCGCTGTGACCCTTATACCATCGCCTCCAGAACCTGCTACGAAGTTTTCCACAACCGTCTCACTTCTCCGGTTGTTTACGTCGCGGTCCTCCATTGCTTTCAGCAGAAACTCCTGCTGCTTCGCCATCTCTTCTCTCATCGCCAACATCACGCTGGCCAACAACTCTGACTGGGGATTAACATCCCTGATGACTGGGTGGGACGAAGCCAGGTCTACTCACGGAATGACCTCTAGCCCCCCACCTAGTACTTGCTGAACGGGCGGTCGAACGATAACCTCAACTCCTTCCGGCTGACCCGCTGTAGAGGCTGTCGCTTCCAGACCATCAACACGAGTACGCGGTCTACCACGCGTATTCACCATGCTGAACAACTTCACAGAACAAAGAAAGAGATAAGAGAGAGATAGGAAAACACGAAAGGAAAACGTACTACCACATTACCAATTGTTATATCAACAGCAAATCAAGGACTCTTACGTACAATATCCTCATAATAACATTAGCTAAGTGAAATTATGAACATACAACACATAACGGTTCTTGTCACCGCTATTACAACGCTTGATAAACGTACTTTCCGTTGACTCTAAGACTAACCCATCTTGGGAGCTCTACCCAAATCTCGCGGATCAATTCTTAGCATACGCAGTCTAAGTCTAGACATCTTACATTCATGCCTAGTTCGCTTAAACTAAAGCTCTGATACCAACTGTTACACCTCAAAAATCAGAGTAAATTAAAACCTGGAAAATCTGACAATATGACGAAAGTAATTCCATTAACTTCCCATAAATGGGATCAGTCCTTAAGACTATACAATTCTATACAGGGATTTCATCAAAAGAATGGGACTTAACAATGCCCAGCAACAATACTTAAAACATCTCCAAAAACCCCGAGACTCAAAACTCGTCTCTCCAAAAACCCCGGCACCCACCGCTAATGGAAACCTGTTATACACATCATTTGAGAAAAAGTGTCAGACTATAAAGCCTGGTGAGAACATACAGTTTATAAAGCTAAAAAGATATAAACATCAGTATCATAAAGAAATCTTTTCATAAAGGTTTAGTTCGTAAAGATAACATTTCGCCACAACCGGGCCTCTTCGGTCCAAAACTCTTAAACGGTGATAAAAGGACCATTTTACCAAGGAGAGTGGTGTAACACAAAGTAGACCACAAATCCGAGTTATGAGCTAAACACTTGGAGTCCTCAGCAATGAACCCAGAGTCCGTGCTACGAGGTGAGATCGCGCTCCCAAGGGAAACCAATGTATACTTCTTCACTAGGATCACCATGAACCATGGCTAGTAACCGGCCTCACATAACCGTACCATAAACTCATCATGGAACATGTGATCCATAGCTACATATTTGGGGAATATAACCTCCCAACAAAACAGTCTACTCCAAAACCTAGGGATCCACTAGTAATGGTAAGGACTCGTCACAACAGCATGTGTGACCAACCATAAATAAATATATGGTACAAGTACATTTTATAAACAAAATGTTACTTCCAGTTCAACTTCTGGTAAGAATAAAAGTCATTAACATGAGTTCATAAATATTCTTTTCAAATGACCACGTAGTGTAAATAAAACATCATTTTACTTCAATAAGGCGGAACCCATCATTTTGGTCATATCTGACCGGGAACCCCGAGAATCACCAAAACTTTATTTATAACCAAATGTAGAGAACATAAAATCATACCGTAGAAATACTTTAGATTTCGCAAATAAGAGTTTTGACATGTATAAAGTTTGTAAAATGGTAGTAGGAACTACCGATAGGTTTTTGGAATAAAACCTAGAAAACCAGATAACGATCACGGCGAAGAGGTGAAGCTTAAAACACCGACCCCTTGCTAGAAACACCGAAAACTAGCAACCAAACGAGACTTCGAAGATCGAAAGATAAAGAGAGAGAGAGAATGATATTTGAGATAAAGTGATAAAGTGATTTTGGGAACTGAACCTCTTTAAGACGGTCTAAGCAACCACGCGGGTTATGCCGCGACTTCAACCCGCGGCATAACTCGCCCGTGTCCCAAATACCCCAATCATCCAGTGGGTTACGCGGGTTATGCCGCGACCTATAGTCGCGGTATAACTCGCGTAGTTCTCAAAATCCATATCCAACAGCGGGTTACGCGGGTTGTGCCGCGACCTCTAGTCGCGGTATAACTCGCGTAATTCACTGTTTCTCCCTAACTTCACAAAAACCAAAACGACAACCAACCAAACACGGAGCTAACGACAAGAGCTTAACATAAGAATAGCAAGGTTACACAACGGAAATCCGGGGTGTTACAACCTCTATCTTGATTATGTCGACTAACTACTTCTTTCTTTGTTGTAGTTGTTGAATATGTCAACAGATAGAGGATGGATGTATAGAAAGAACGACAGTCCGGGGTTTCTTAGCGTCGACTATATTGTTGCAATGGACAGTTTTTTAGACCATGCCTATGCTAATGAAGGGACTGTTGAAAGGAAACCTACACGTGATGGGATAGTTCTTCGTATCAGATGCCCTTGTAAGAAGTGTCAAAACTTACACTATAAAAAAAGGGACGACGTGAGGCTCCATTTGATGAAGCACGGTTTCATGCCTGATTAGACCACATGGTGGGCACATGGTGAAACCTATTACCATAATGAAGGGCATCAAGACGTGGGTCAATATTCTACTCTGGTAGTAGATCATAATGAAGGGTATGTTGAAATGGTGAATGATCACATGATACATTATGGCATGACATGGGAAGAAGAAACCCCTAATCCTTCTACCCAAGGATTTTATGACATGTTACAAGCTGCTGACGAGCAATTATGGGGCGGGTGTCCAAATTACTCGAAATTAGGAGTTGCGACGAGATTGTTGAATTGGAAGGTAGAATGTAATATACACGAGACGACTTATAATCGATTTGTTCCTATAATTAAAGAGATGCTACCCGAGGGTGACAAACTACCCGGTAACTTCTACAAGACGAAGAATAGTTTGAAAAAGATTGCTCTACCAAAAGTAAAGATTGACGCTTGCAAAAACCATTGCGTGCTATTTTACAAGCATGATTCTGAGTTGACCCATTGTCGGTATTGCAATGAAAGTCGTTACAAGACTAGTGGATGAAGCAAGGTCCCAAACTTGGTGTTGACGTACTTGTCTATTTTTCCTAGACTTCAAAGATTGTATATGTCAAAGAATACGCCTAAAGAGATGACTTGGCACAAGGATCATCAGACAGAACCGGGTGTGATGGTACATGCAAGTGATGGTGCGGCTTGGAAGTATTTCGACATTGTACATCCTGACTTCGCTTATGAGGTCTAAAGAGATGACTTGCCACTGTCATCTTTCGGTCCATGTTTGTTGGTCAATGGATGTCCCTGAGGAGCACTATCCACGGATGATGGATCGTTTGAGGGTATTTATTTTACTCTATTTAACTAACTAAAATGATTTATTTTTACTTAATCCAAACAATGTGTATGGAGTTGTATTATAGTTGGCCTCCTGAGATGGATGTCGACATATTATTTGCATTCCGGAGTACCCTAACGAATAGGTACGCATACATGATGAGAGATGCTCGTAATTAGGCCAGGGATAGGGCTTTAGCTATTGATGGTGTCCGGTTCGACAGACATGACTACACGGTTCTTAGCGCACACAATCCAGAGTAGATCCGACATGATTTTTGGGTCGAGATGATTGATCAGGTTTGTTTTGTTTTGAATACTTGTATCTGGTTGTACTAGGATTTATATTGATTTATGTCATGTTTTTAACAGTTATGGAACACCGATGTGTTCAGGCGTGTATCTACGGCCAATACGGCCAATCGGGCCACCGAGTATGAGGGGATGACATCTAGACACTGTACCGGATCTATTAGTACCGCTATGCATCAGGACCGCATGATAATTTATCATCCACTAAACTAAATGTCTATAATTGATGAATATATATATATATATATATATACACACATGATTTTGTTACCTACTAACAATTTAAGTTGTCTATTGTAGAGAGATGCATGGGGCCGTGAGCCTACTAGCGACGAGGTTTGGGAGGCTACACACTGCACCAACAGGAAGCTTGTTCCGGGTACGACTGGTCTGCCCACGGATCCTCCGATCTACGTTTACCCAAAGGCGACTCGTATGGCGGTAAGTTCAATTATGTATGTCTAGATTTTTGTTTATTTTATAAGATATATAGAAATTATAGCAAACTTAGTTTAGGATGTCATTGTTGGGCAGACGATATGATTATTTTGATAAAAATAGGTCATGGATATATATGTTCAAATTACAGTTGAAATGCTGCCGAATTTTCTACAGGTTAGTTGATTTGACAATGTCTAATTTGGTAAACTGTAGGATAACTACCATTAGATTAGGGAGGAGGAGTACCCGGACTTACCTCCCGGTACTGTACCTCCCAATGACGCCGATTTGTGGGAGCGCAATGTTGGAGGATGGCGTAAATGCCGTATTTTTGGATAGGGGACCAGTCAGAATCCCTATTATGCTATGATTGATTGAGGTGCCAGTACGAGCAGGAGCTCACGCGACCGTCGTGATGATGAGGTATGCTTGTCAAATGTTGTTTAACATTGTTAATTATATGTTTGTTAAATGTTGTCTAACATTGTTATATATATGTTTGTCAAATGTTGAATTTCAGTTGGATGAGCTGAGACAGAGGCTAGAGAGAGAGGAAGCAGAGAGGATCCATATGTAGAAGCGACTAGAGAGAGAGGAAGCAGAGAGGATCCGGATGCAGGAGCGACTTAACCAGTTTGAGGCGTTCATGAAGAAGTTTCAAGATCACCCATTCCCCCCTCTCCCCCGATGTAGGATAGTTTGTATTAAGTTTTAATTTCTAGATATTAAATGAAAAATGGACAGATTTTATACAGTTTTAAATTGGATATTAATTGAAAATTTGGAAAATTTGGCAGGTTTTGTACAGGTTATAAACTGACATTTATTAATTTTTAATTATTTTTTTAATAAAAAATTAAATTACCGACGGATAATCCGTCGGTAAATGTATTTTAAACGTATCGTATATATCGTATATGAATGTTCACATATGATTCTGTGCATATATGAATGTTCATATATGATTTAAACGTGATAATTTATAACATATGAACAAACCAGTATCTTATATATCATATATGAATGTACATATATGAATGTTCATATATGATTTAAATGTGAGAATTTAAACATGATATTTATTCAAAAAGACCATCTCCATAATTTACTCCGATGAATATCTACTTTCCTAGGATAGACGGGACGAGACTCTTAATCACACATGACTCCAAGAAGTGGACCAGATCCTTACATCTAGAGAGATGCTGCCACCATCTTTCAACGTTAAAAACTTGTTTTTAGAGTAAGCTTCAATTTTGGTCCATATGGTTTTCCATAAAATATTGGTTTCAGTCATTAGAGTTTATTTAATACAGATTTGCTATTATCATTAGTATTTTTATTTAATTTTCGTTCTCCACCATATATCGTCACTAAGTCTCCGTTAACTCACAACACGTGATCCTCATATGAAGCAAACACAATCCAAACTTGATCTCACGAATCACACGAATATTGGGTGGTGTCACATTAATCCACATCTATATGTGTGTCAGTGTGTCTATATATATAATTTTAGAGTAAACTATAATTTTTGTCCCTATGGTTTGACGTTTATAATGATTTTTATCCCTGGTCTTTAAAAACTGTTTTTTAATCCCTACGGTTTCCATTTTGCTTTTATTTTCGTCCCTCCATCCAAGTCGGTTAAGAATGAGAGTTAAAAAATCCAAAAAGTGATTTTATTGAATTACATATTTAGTCTTTATGGTATACAAAGTTTAAAAAAAATATCTTTAAATTTCATTTATTACATGAATAAACTATAAATTTGGTCGTCACTTGTATTAAATTTTTTTGATTAATTAATAAAAAAATAAGATTTAAAGGAAAATATTGAATAGTAAGACTAAGTGCATTTAATAAAAACAATTGGTTGATATAAAATAAAATTAATTTTTTCTTGAATTTTATTAAACGTTTTCAGTTGGTAATTAAAAATAAATAAAAATCTTAAATAAAGCAATAAAAAAAAAAATTATTAATTTGAGGATATTTTAACTTAAAACTTTGAAAAAAAAAACTAAGATGCTATTTACTTATCAATAACTTTAATAAATTTTTTTTTTTTTTCTTATTAAAGTTATAATAATTTTGAAAACATAAAGTATAATTAATAGAAAAATATGTCTTGATATTTTGATAATTATTTTTAATTTATTATTTTATCAAAGTTTTTTATTTATTTTGTTTAAAAACTGGTTGGTTTTAATTATTAACTTCGTTTTAAAAACCGGTTGGTTTAAAATGGGGAAAAATTACAAATCCACAATGAAGAAACAAATCTGATGATTCTGAACGTGATCTTCATTGATTTTTTATTATCATACTAGAAGCGTACTCGCGCAATGCAGCGAGATACATCACGATTTTAATGTTTCATTTTATTTTTTTGTCGATTTACAGTACGGTTTTGGATGGTTTTGAGAAAGTGATAATGTTTTTTTTTATAAATTTGTTTAATTTAGGTTTAATAATATAATGTTTTTATATAAAAAAAATTAAGTATTTTGTTAGAATTCAATGATTATCTTATATATTTTAATGATATCTAAAAAAAATAACCAATTACATATCTATACGTATAATATATAAGTAACTAGAAGGACACGTGTCGCCATCTGGTGAACCCATTTTTTCATTTTCCCGCCTAAACATGTATCTGGACGCATTTTACATTATAAGTTCATTTAGCACATTCACATCCATTCCTCCTTAAATCTTTCCTTAATTCAATTTTTTTAATTTATACCCTATATTACTACCCTTATAATTAGGTATGTAGTTTACTTTTAATCCCTTACTTTTTTATTTTTCATTTTAGACTCTTATCACATAAACATAAATAATATATATGAACTAAAATGCATTAAAAAACATTTTTATTTTTTACAAATTATACCATTGTAATCGATTCGTCAATACCTTCGAAATGAGTCTAATATTGAATAATTTTGGATTTAATTATATTATTAAATATCATAAATATATACGAGTTAATGTGTCGTGATTAGTATGAGATTTGTTAAAATTAATATGAGATTTGATACAAATAATCACTAAATTGTCGTGATTTTCTTTTTGCTATTTCATATCGATTTTAACTATGTACTTTTTCATAATTTCATTTACGTTTTATTACAAATTTTGTTTTATAAATTTTTAATATTTATTCATATTTTTTATTATTTTTTTGCAAAACATCATTTGTGAAAACTGTCTAAAACAAGGACATTTTGTAACCAACTGCAAGAAAACAACTCTGAAGGGGAAAATAACTTGGAAAAGTAGCATCGTACTTTCGATGATCATTCATATCTATAAGATAAGTTTTCTGGCATGATTTAATTTTTTAAATTACTCCGTGTAATACACGGGGTCGAACCTAGTTTATTAATATAATTAAAACAAATTTATAATAATTAATAGTGATACATGAAAATGTTTTCATAAAAGGAAGGTTCTGCACACACCAAATTGGTGGGTGTTAGAAGTCTGCAGTAATAATATGTATTTTGTGCATTGATACTTGTAAATTAAAAGATTATTAAAATCTTGCATAAAACGATTGTACCTTATGCCTAATAATTTGTATTTAAGAGTTTTTTATTTGTGCTTTATAATATAGTATAGAATAGATTATTATATATCACAACAAAATCATAGAATTATCATAAAAAATCACATCATAACAAGTCTTTGTTGTTTATTATATTATTTGTAGTTTTCTTTTAACATTTTAAATCAACCGGTTTTTAAAACATATTTATAAAAAAACAAACCAACCGATTTTTAAACTAAATAAATAAAAACTTTAGAAAAACAATGAAATTATTGATTATTAATTAAGGTGTCAAGATATTTATTAGTCGGCCTATTAATTATATTTTATGTTTTTAAAATTAGATTAAATTACATTTTTGGTTTTTGTGGTTGTCAATTATTATCAAATTTGGTTCCTCTTTTAAACTGATTACACTTTTAGTCATTGTGGTTGCCATTTTATTTCACTTTTGGTCCCTACGACTAACTATAATTAAAATGATTAGTTAATTTAAGGGTATTTTAGTCCATTTACCTTTTTCTTTTCTTTTTTTCATTATAATATATAGTAAATTACAATTTTAGTCCTTGTGGTTTGTTTTTATCTTTTTTATCTTTCCTACCTTTGTCATTTAATCATTTTATACCCTAATTATATTAATCTATACTATATTATAAAAGAGACATAAAAAATCTTAAAAACAACCCATTAAGTATTATGTACTATTATTTAATGTTAATCTACTTAAAATTTCTTAAAAACAACTAATGAAGCAATATGTACTACTTTTAAATGATTTTAACCCTAATTAATAAATTTCATCCTTATCCCCCAAAATCCTTATCTCTAATCCCCAAACCCTAAAATTATGAAATTTGAATTCTGATAAACATAATCAAAACAGAATAAACATCTCAATTTAAATATAAAAAATTTAAAGTGAATAAGATAATTAATGAATTTTAACAAACTACTTAGGGGGCGTTTGGTTCGCAGATTCTGATGGAATCTGATGGAATTGGAATGTCCAATTCCTTTGACCAAATTCAATTCCCTTGTTTGGTTCATTCTTTTCTATGGAAGGAATGTGTGAATTCCACCAAATTCCACAAATGAAGGATTTAAACATTCCATCCTAAAACCCAAGGATTTCAATGGAATGGAATCTTATATTTTGATAATTCCAAATTTACCCTTTACTCCAAACTAAACCCTACTAATATTGATTATCAACAAACACAAACTATCTCTCTCATCTCTATCTCCCTCTCTCTCCTCTCTCTGCTCTCGTTATCTCTCTCTCCTCTCTCTCTCTCTTCCCTCTCTCTCCTCTCTTTATCTCTCCTCTCTCTATCTCTCTCTCCTCCCTCTCTCTCTCCTCCCTCTCTCTCTCCTCTCTATTTCTCTTTCCTCTCTCTTTATCTCTCATCTCTCTCCTCTCTCCTCTCTCTCTCCTTCACTCTATCCTCTCTCTTTCCCTCTCTCCTCCACTCTCTCCTCTCTCTTTCTCTTCCCTCTCTCTCCTCTCTCTATCTCTCTCTCCTCTCTCTCTCCTCCACTCTCTCCTCTCTCTCCCTCTCTCCTCCTCTCTCTCTCCTCTCTCTCTCCCTCTCCCTCGTCTCTCTTTCTCTTCCCTCTTCCCTCTCTCTTTATCTCTCCTCTCTCTTTATCTCTCCTCTCTCTTTCTCTCTCCTCCACTCTATTCTCTCTCTCTCTCTCCTCTCTCTCTCTCTCCCTCTCTCCTCCACTCTCTCCTCTCTCTCTCCCTCTCTCCCTCTCTCCTCCTCTCTCTCTCTCTTCTCTCTCTCCCTCTCCATCCTCTTTCCTCTCTTCCCTCTCTCTTTATCTCTCCTTTCTCTTTCTCTCTCCTCCACTCTATCCTCTCTTTCCTCTCTCTCCCTCTCTCCTCCACTCTCTCCTCTCTCTCTCTCTCTCTCTCTTCCCTCTCTCTCCTCTCTCTCCTCCACTCTCTCCTCTCTCTCCCTCTATCCTCTATCTATCCTCTCTCTCCCTCTCTCCTCTCTCTCCTCTCTCTCCTCTCTCTCCCTCTCTCTCCTCACTCTCTCGGCATCATTCATGTGCTAAAATAATAAAAACAATTTTTGTTAAAAATTAAACTATTTAATGACTATTTTATTAAAGTAATTTTTGTTTAAAAATTAAAATAATCAAAAAGGGTATTTTGGTCATTTACCAAAATTCCATTCCAATTCCGAAGCTACAATCTGTGAACCAAACAGAAAAATTTCAATTCATTTAACAGATTCCATTCCAATTCTGTCAACTAAACAGGTGGTCAAACCTGATAACATTCCATTCCAATTCCATCAAAGTCAAATTTCTTTGACAGATTCCATTCCATCCAAAAACATTCTGCGAACCAAACGCCCCCTTAATTTTTTTATGTAAAAAACATTATATTATTAAGTCTAAGTTAAACAAATTTATAAAAAAAAATTATCACTCTCTAAAAATCATCCAAAATCGTACTGTAAATCGATAAAAAAACAAAAAATAAAAAAAAACATTAAAATCATGATGTATCTCGCTGCATTGCGCGAGTACGCTTCTAGTTAAGTAATGATAATTTTTAACAATACATTAAAAATACATATTTCATTTTGTAAATTATACCATTAGGAAAGTCTTGTCGATATCTTTAAAAAGGTTAATTATTAAATATTATTAAAAAGAGTGAATTGTGGATTTGGTCCATGTGGTTTTTTGATTTCTTTGACCATTGTCCTCATTCTATGTTTATTGTGGATATATTCCCTGTGGTATGCAATATATTGTGGCTAGGGTCCCTAAACACTAACACCGTTAACTTTAAGGGTTAAAGGCATCATGTGTCTTGTACACTATGGGCATAATAGTCAATTTACTTTCAACTTTTTAACATATACACCTTTAAAACAAAAAATATTAAATTGTGGATTTGGTCCCTATGCATCACTCATCATCTTTAAAATCAATTTCTTATCTCTCTTAATTTTTTTTCATCTAATCTTCATTATCAAAGTACAAGAAAAATTGATTTGTTAAAATGCAAAAAAAAAATTACTTGCATTTAAAAATAACAATTGTTTAAAACCAACACTACATCATAAAAAAACAACTTATCAAAATAACAATTTTTTTAAACCCACATTAAATCCCGAAAAAGACAACTCATCAAAATGACAATTGTTTTATATCAACATAACAACTTGAAAAAGACTACCCATCAAAAATAACAATTGTTATTTTGATTATTAGGCAAAAAGTTTCTCATTTATAGGGAAAGGAGACAGCAGACAGGTAACTACTACTTTCTTGCCCATATTTCCACACACCTCTCCTCAACTTTGTTTCATTAGTACATATAATTTCATATTATATTCTCCCTAAGCATTTTAATAGGTTTCTATAATATCATAAAATTCACATTTTTTTTAGAGTTGGTTAAAGATGCATTAAATTGAATATAATTTTAAGTTATGTGATTTCATAAATGAATTCCTACTGATTGATTAACCTTTTTGATAATTCTAACATGTAATGAGTTTTTATCTTTATTAGTGCATGTGTAGCATTTTGTTGATGATGACCATGTAATGAGAGTTTTTATCTCTATTATACCCATTACGATGCCACTTTTTGTTATTTTATTTATTAATTTTTACCTGTTTAATTGTTTTTCTTACGTTCATCCCTTGTATGATATGTTTAATAGGCAACCCATCAAAAAAGACAATTGTTTTTTATCGGTTGTCTTTTTCGAGTTATTATGTTAATATCAAAACAATTGTTATTTTGATGGGTTTACTTTTTTGATGTTGATATAAAACAATTGTCATTTTGATAAGTTATCTTTTTTATGATGTAATGTTGGTTTCAAACAATTGTTATTTTGATAGGTTGTTTTTTTTAGAATGTAGTGTTGGTTTTAAACAAATGTTATTTTTAAATGCAAGTAAATTTTTTTTTGCACTTTAACAAATTAATTTTTCTTGTACTTTGACAATGAAGATTGGATGCAAAAAATTAAGAGAGATGATAAATATATTTTAAATATGATGAGTGATGCATAGGGACCAAATCCACAATTTAGTATTCTTTCTTTTAAAGGTGTATATGTTAAATTGAAAGATGAAAGTAAATTGACTATTATGCCCATAGTATGCAAGATACATGATGCCTTTAACCCTTAAAGTTAACGGTTTTAGTGTTTATGGACCCTATCCACAATATCTTGCATACCACAGAGACTATATCCACAATAAACATAGAATGAGGACAATGGTCAAAGAAATCACAAAACCATAGGGACCAAATCCACAATTCACTCTATTAAAAATTTACGCAATGTATTCAATATATATCTGCAAATCAATCAACACTAATTTAAAGAAAAAACTTTTCTATTTTAAGTTGCGTTTAAAAATTATATCACTTTTTTCTTATTTATATAAGAAAAAATCGAAATTTATCTATGTCTATTATAAAAAATGCATCATTTTCGTATATTTTATTTAATTAAACGTGTATCAAATAAAAAAAACTTTATAATATAATTATTATTTGATTTTTTTTTCAAATTACAAACCTAAATTTATCGGAATGAAAAATAAGTAACCAATTAACAAAACAAACATTTGTCCTGTCTACATTTGTCCCGTCCAGTTCTGTCTTGTTCAATCCAGTCTAATTATGTATGCGTATCAAATGCCATCTTATTGCTTAGTTAGATCTGAAATGCAGATTTATGAATCATGCATATTTTACCTTGTAAATCATTCTTTTTTGACATACTGATTCGTAAAAATAAATAAAATAATGAAATATATGGTTGTTAGTTGATTATTTATTTTTCTTAAGACAAATTTAAGTTTATACTTTGAAAAAGATAATAATAATTATATTATAAAGATTTTTATTTAATACACATTTAAAAAAACATTTAATTAAATGCAATATATGAGAACATACATTTTTTTATTAATATACATACATAAATTTCGATCTTTTTCTTACTTAAATAAGAAAAAATTATAAATTTTTTAAACACAACTTAAATTAGAAAAGTTTTTTTTATCATTAATGTAGACGAATTTACAGATATATATCGGATAATTTGAGTATAAAAATTTTGTTCAATAATTAATTTATTTTAAAAATATCGACAATATTTTTCTAATGGTGTAATTTACAAAATGAAATATTTATTTTTAACATAATGTTATTAAATTTTTCATTAATTAATTAATATAATAAGGGTATAAAATGAAAAAGGTCGGAAAGACAAAAAATAAAAAAGACAAATCATAAGGACTAAAATTGTAATTTAGTATATAATCTATTAAAACAAAAAAATAAAAAAAACAAAGAAAAGGTAAATGGACTAAAATACCCTTAAGTCAACTAACAATTTTAATTAAAGTTAGTCAAAGGGACCAAAAGTGAAACAAAATGGCAACCATAGTGACCAAAAGTGTAATTAGTTTAATAGAGGGACCAAAGTTGATAATGAGTAACAACCACAAGGACCAAAAATGTAATTTACTCTTAAAATTATTATTAATTTAATAATAAAAAAGCAAAATAATTTCATTAAAACTAGTAATAAGTAAATGATATATTATTTTTTCAAAATTTTAGATTGAAATCTCCTAAAATTAATAATTATTTATTTATTAATTTACTAAAGCTTTTTTATTATTTTAAATTATCATTCGAAAAAGTTTAATAAGATTAAAGAAAAAAATTAGTTTTATTTTATAACAACTGGTGGGGCCGTCTGTTTGGATTCACGACCAGTCAAGATCTTCGTTTTGTTATGACCGGTGATTCTGACCTCATTAGCAACAACAGGAGCTCGTACGGTAATTGATGGGGCGGAGGTATGTTTCATATAGTATATAATATATATGTATATTTTTTTAACCATTTATTACCTACACATTATTGATTGTTTGTCAAATGTTGACACATTTCAGGTAGATGTGTTAAAAAAAGAAGTTGACGAGCTATGAGGATGACTACAGGTTGAATAGACAAGGAGAACAACTTTTGGAGCAATGGCAGAAGTAGACAGCAGACGAGGTAGCTCGACAGAAGGTGTTGATCGAGCAGTTTTCTGCGTTTATGAGGCAGTTCGAAGATGGAAACCCACCCCCACCCCCACAATAGTAGATAGGATTTCCTAGGACATTTTGTATGCTATTTTGGTATTAATTTGTAAAAACAGATTCTGCTTTGATTTTGTATGGTATACGGTTTGGACACGTTTGACAGTACAAGAATCACATATTTTTAAAGTATTTAAAAAAAACAAAACTACCAATGGATCACCGGCGAATTTCCGTTGGTAACCATTTTTTTAAATTATTTTTTTTAAAACCGTCGGTGATCCGTCGATAATACATCGACATTATCCATTGGTATACCTTTGTCATAAGTGATTAGTTGGAAGCATGATCCGTCGATGACCGGCTCCGTTGGTGATCCGTTGATAAAGGTGTCTGTAGATAATCCGTCGGTGATGCCTTTTCTCGCAACATTTCTTCCGATTGACCATCACCGACAGATTACCGAAGAATCCAAGTTTTAGCGACGGATTACTGACGGATATTTCCGTCGATGAAAGTCTCATTTTTTGTAGTGTTCACAATATATCCACACAATAAAAATTATAAACTATATATTTACATTTTGAAGATTATATCGGTTACGTCTAAATTTATTTATTTCCTTAACTATCTTAAGTCATTAATTTGAGACAAGAGAAAAAAAAAATATGTTTGTTGAATGAAATAGTATTGATAAATTATGTCAAATAATTTAATTCAATAAAGAGGATGATGAACACTCCATGAGTTGTAAAAAGCAATTGAAACAGGACTTCAATTAAGACTTGACGTCAAGTTTGAAAATAGTAATTGTCCAAAATGCACCATGTTTAACATATGCAAGTTACCATCAAAATAACAAGTCATTTGTCCTTCATGTTGTAGCTCATTGGTAAGGTAACATCCTGGGGGGTCAGTAAATGGTATCCCTGACTACCCAGGTTCGAATCCCGTGGTGAGCATCCTGTGACATCCATGATCATGGGCCTGCCACATAGTGGTACCCTTAATTGGGTTGGGTCGTGATCGACGGGGATTAGTCGGGTGACACCCTTAAGTGGGAGTCCGGATACCCCGGGAACGTGTGCGTGTGTTAACTTGTCATTCAAAAAAAAAACAAGTCATTTAGGGAAATAACCTTAAATGAGTTTTTTATTAAATTCATGAGTTCCTGACCTATTCAATAAAAAATGGGTTTATACTCATGAGAAGGTCATGAATTTAATTAATATCTCATTTAAGGTTATATATCTAAAACATCTCAAAAAAATTGATCAATCAAACCCCAATAATGAAGTGTTCGAAAACAAACAAAACGGGAGACATCAAACCGAGAAATCGACTAACTGTATTGGTCAATTTCAATTTAATTGAACCGGTTTTTTAATTAATTAATTTCGTTTGGTTAATCAAACTTTGTAGAATTTGGCCTTTCACTCTAGTTAAAAAGATTTTTGTGAGAAACACTTAGAGCATCTCCAACAGTTTCTCTAAACTGGAGAAAATAGAGAATTTAAGCAACTTTTTGCTCCAACAGCTTATCTAAAGCTTTCTCAAAAATGGAGAAAATAGGAGAGAGGGTATGATTACCAAGAGAGAGAAACTATTTTTTATTATATCCCACCAAATGAGAAACTTTGAAATAAAATATTTAGGTGAGAGAAATAATATTTTATTAAATATATAGAATATTTTAACATTATAATCAATGATTTATCTTCAAAATGGAAAACCTGTTGGAGATGAATGTAATTTTTTTTTGAAGATTTTGACTTTTAAATCTAGATTTTGGGAAAATTTTGGGGAAACCATTGGAGATTTCAAAACACTATTTTTATTATTTTTAGGTCTCTAACCAACTAAGAGCATCTCCAACTTTTACACACACACACACACAAAAAAAAAAAAAAAACAATAAATTTGGTAGGGCTCATCAACACCAAAATAAAACTCAACTCTAACCACACTATAGAAAAACACAAATTTGTGAACCTCATAATAAAATAATATATTATATTTATTATTAAACTATTTTTAATAACAATAATTATAATTTGTAAATATATATTATAGTAACTAGGTTCGACCCCGTGTATTACACGGGGTAATTTAAAAAATTAAATCATGCCAGAAAACTTATCTTACAGATATGAATGATCATCGAAAGTACGATGCTACTTTTCCAAACTTTTTCCCCTTCAGAGTTGTTTTTTTTGCAGTTGGTTACAAAATGTTCTTGTTTTAGACAGTTTTTCACAAAGGATGTTTTGCAAAAAAATAATAAAAATATGAATAAATATTAAGAATTTATAAAACAAAATTTATAATAGAACGTAAATGAAATTATGGAAAAATACATAGTTAAAATTGATATGAAATTGCAGAAAGAAAATCACGACAAATTGGTGATTATTTGTATCAAATCTCATACTAATTTTAACAAATTTCATACTAATCACGACACATTAATTCGTATATATTTATGATATTTAATAATATAATTAAATTCAAAGTATTCAATATTAGACTCATTTCGAAGGTATTGACGAATCGATTACAATGGTATAATTTGTAAAAAATAAAAATATTTTTTAATGCATTTTAGTTCATATATATTATTTATGTTTATATAATAAGAGTCTAAAATGAAAAATAAAAAAGTAAAGAATTAAAAGTAAACAACATACCTAATTATAAGGGTTGTAAATATAAGATATAAATTAAAAAAAATTGAATTAAGGAAAGATTTAAGGAGGAATGAATAGCCATGGAAATGGGGCGGGGACCTCAATCCCCATCCCCGTCCCCAATCCCTCATCTTCATCCCCGTCCCCATCCCCGTCCCCGCCGGGGAATATGTTCACATCTCCATCCCCAACGGGGAACGGGGATCCCCAATGGGGGAACGGAGATTTTCTTTTCTGTTTATGTAATCTATTTAAATCAAATATATGAGACACCGCACATGTTTAAATATCACATATTTCCAATAAACCTAAAATTGAAAGAAATTTAATTTAGTATAAAAAATTTACAACATCAGATAATAATTAATAACTTAAACCAAAAGAAATTCAACCGAATTCGGGAAAAAAAACTTAACTTCACACGTACCAAAAGATATCGAGTAACATTCAAAACCATATCGAGTAATTGTATTTTGATTGACATCCAAAAAATAACAATTTTATATTATAAACTAGTTAGGAAATAGAAAATTATGAATTACCGATTTAGTTTAAATAAATAATATATATTAAATATTAAATAAAATATATAACGGGGACGGGGCGGGGAGGGGAGTGCGATACCCGTCCCCGTCCCCATCCCCGGCTTGAGACAAATGGGGATCCCCGTCCCCATCCCCAGTTTAGCGGGGAATCCCCATCCCCGATCGGGGCGGGTGGACCGGGTTCTCCGACGGGTCGGGACCCATTTCCATGCCTAGGAATGAATGTGAATGTGTTAAATGAACTTATAATGTAAAATGCGTCCAGATACATGTTTAGGCGGAAAAATCAAAAAAATGGGCTCACCAGAAGGCGACACGTGTCCTTTTAGTTACTTATTTATTATATGTATAGATATTAAATAGTAATTAATTTATTTAATCAAAACTTGTTAAATTAAAAACAACAAATTTTAATTAATATTACATTTAAAAAAATCATATTAATTTAAATAACAAAAATTAACAACATAATATATACAAATAATCAAATATATATATATATATAGGGGTAGATTATTATGCAACCTTTTACATGGTGCAACCCATTCAACTCCTCTATCCACCACTCATTTTATTTTTACATTTTTTAATTAAAAATGTGAAAATAAAATGACTGGTGGATAGAGGGGTTGCATGGGATTGCACCATGTAAAGGGGTTGCATTTGAACACCTCTCTCTCTATATATATATATATTATATATAGGGTCATATATATAATTTACATGCGAGAGGTTCATTTGAGAAATGCTAAATATATGAGAAATATAGAAATAATCATAGCCTTTTATTCGGTCAAGATCGGCTTTGACTAGTCAAATATTGTGTCTTTAACTGGTCAACAATTACGACTTTGACTGGTCAAAAGTAGCGGCTATTCCAAAAATAAAAGAACAATTTCGTAATTTTTACAAATACACGGGATGAATTCATATATGAACTATATGTTCATATGTGAACCAGTGTAATTCACATATGACTATTTTAACGGATTCATATATGAACCTTTGTGATTCATATATGAATCAATTAACTAATTCACATATGAACTAATTAACTGTAGGTTCATATGTGAATCAGTTGAAATAATTAACATATTAATATATGAACCTTTGTGATTCATATATGAACTAACTAACTGATTCATATATGAACATATAATTTATATGTGAATCATACAGGTTCATATATGAACTCGTCCTGTGTATTTTATGAAACTACCCCTCTATATTCTACAGATCACACAAGAAATTATTCGGTGATTCACGGTCAAAGCCACAAATGTTGACCAGATAAAGAGATATGATAATTTCTCTATTTCTCATATATTTAGCATTTCTCAAATGAACATAATCCTAATTTACATTATATAAATGAGTTTGATATTTAAAAATAAAATAAAATAGAGTTAATGGTGGCCCCTTCTAAAATGCCGTGTGAAATCAAAGCTGACAAATATGACGTCTCACATTCTTGGCCGACAAAAAAATAGTGATATATGCCGGATGATTGGAGTGTATAATCGACAGATTGGATTAAATGCCATGCGGTTGGAGATTACGTAACTAAGAGCATCTCCAACAGCATTGTTAAATTTTTTCTAAAATAAAGAATGGAAAGTCAAAATCTATAAAAACATTTTCTTCTAACTCCAACAGCTTTTCTATTTTAGAGAATCAATCATTATTTATATTATTATAATATTCTATAATTTATCATTTCAATATACTTTTTAAAAAAAACCTAAAATAAAATGATAAAAATTGAATCTTATTGGTTGTATTGAATAAAATAATATTTTATCCCTCCAATTTAGAGATTATATAGAATTCTCTATATTTAGAGATTTTTTTATCTTTCTTTATTTTAGCAAAACATATAGCAAAACTGTTGAAGAAAAATAGCAAAGAAAAAACCAAAATTTTCTATTTTTTGCAATGCTTTTAGAGATGCTCTAATAGCCTACCTTTTCACTTAAAGATTGGAAATTAAGCTGTTTTGTTTATCTAACATGATAATTTTTTTTATACTTAAGGAAGAGGGTAGATCCACTTAATGGGGAAAACCAAAACCAAAATTAAAATTCATAACTCAAAAACAAAAGAATGGTAAGGACTAAAATCAAACCAACAACCCCTATAGCAGGGAGTCATTTTTGTATAATTTTACTCCAATGAATATCTTACCTCCCAAGGATAGAATCAATCACAACAACCCTAAAAGAAGTGGACGACACTGTTTCCAGACAGATACCACCACCATCTTTCTTTTTCTCACAAAGACTTGTTATTATTACAGAAATCAAAGAGAAATAGGATGTAATCAAGGGAATTTAATTAAAATGTCCCTAGTTTAAATTAAACCTGGTTACCTAAATACCTAAATCCTCTACCAAATTGCTCAAATACCCAATATGTGTGCGATTTTGACCCTTGATCGCGGGGTTAATAAATTTCTTTTCGAATTCAGGGATTTCTCCGCGATAATGGTCCGCTATCAAGGCTTATGTTCGCGATCGAGGGTATGACCCCTCGATTTTCTTAGGGTTTGGGGTATTAGGGTTTAGGGTCCGCAATTTTCTTCCTGGGTTCGCGATTTTTAGCCCATGATTTCATGCGTTATGAGTTTTCACGTTTTTTTTTGCATGGTTTTACTGTTTTTTTTTCCTCATTTTGGTCTGATTGTCACACAATTATTGTACTATTGTCATTGAATTTGTGGTTCACATTCATCTTCTTCATCCAATTTCGTCTATAAAGAGCAGTAAAATGTAAGTCAAATTCGTTCATTACATCCATTCCGTTGTTCTTTCTTGCTTTCTTTCTTCATCATCTGAATTTCTTCTTTCTGAGATACTACTGAAAAAATGAGTTCAGCCGTTGAAAAAACTAAGCTCTATTTATGTTGAGATGGTGAATGGGTGCAAAACAACAATGGGTGAGATTTTGTTTATAAATCAAAGAATGGTGTAAATATGCCAGTAATCATTTCATATAAGACGTTTATTGCTTACGCCATGCAAAAATGTGGAATCGAAGGTTCTGCTGTTTACAAGTTGCTCAATGATGGAGCTAACCAACGATCGAGAAATCTGTTGTTTTATGCAATTTGCAGCCCAGTTAGAAATACCTCCAGCACTTTTTGTGTAGGTCGCACCATCGATGTGCGACGAAGGTGATGACGAAGATGATGACGGAAGTGATGACGAAACCCATGTCAGTGGTAGTCAACTGGAGCGTGATTCTTAATTTCAGGTGTCCTACGACCCAACACTTTATTCGGATCATACACATCGTCTTAACGACTCTTATCCCGATTTTGTTCCGGAGACGCAACCAGAAGAAGAAGAAGAAGAAAAAGAAGAAGAAAACCAAGAAAGACGGTTTAATGGAGTTGCTGATGACGAAACCCATGTTTTCACAATGGCTATATCTGTTATGGACAGATCAGATACCGATAATGATGAGGATGAAGAAGTAGAAACATATACCCCTAGCAATAAATCATTTGATGAGTTAAACAATTATTTTGATATGCCTCATTCCCTTCCAAACCCGAAGTCCTATATACCATCCTACCAACCCGCACCTTATAATCGCAGTACAAGGATACATGAAGGTCAGCTATTTGATACGAAAGAGGAAATGACCATATAGCTCGGAATTAAGTTCTTGAAAGAGGGTTTCGTGTTTAGAACGAAGAAATCTGACAAAAGCAGATACGAGGTTGTATGTGAGAAACAAAGGTTGTATGTGCTAGCGTGGGTATTTATAGCAAAATGTGGATGTCAGTTGGCATTGAAAAGTAACGTGGAAAATGTCTGAAAAGACTGTCTGATTCCCCTGCAAAGGCCTGCAAGATTCTCCTGAAAGATTCTTACTGAAAAAAGCCTTATAGATTCGTCCCACCTTCGTGAAAAACTTTTGCACTTATGAACCCATTACATGTTCAAAAACAATGTACATTATAATTAGATGACGCTTTAATATAATTAACACATACTCTGAAATATTTTCGAAAAAAAACCCAACATTCTAAAATTAACGCAATCTTTAAAATATTTTCAGCATCAACGCAATACTCTAAAATTAATGTAATCTTTAAAACATTTTAAACATAAACGCAATACTCTAAAATTAACACATACTCTAAAATATTTTCGAAAAAACGCAACACTCTAAAATTAAAAACAATCTCTAAAATATTTTCAACATAAACGCAATACTCTAAAATTAACGCAATCTCTAAAATATTTAAAAAACAAACGCAACACACTAAAATTAACGCAATCTCCAAAATATTTTCAACATAGACGCAAAACTCTAAAATTAACACATACTCTAGAATATTTTCGAAAAAACGCAACACTCTAAAATTAATGCAATCTCTAAAATATTTTCGAAAATAACGCAATACTCTAAAATGCAATACTCTAAAATTAACGCAATCTCTAATATTTTCAACATAAACGCAAAGGGAAACATAGTCTAAAATAAAAACATATAAAAACAAATATTTAAAAAATTATAAAACTACAACGGGGTTATGAGAAAACTTACCTTACTAACTCGACGAGCCATATCCGACTTCTGAAAGCACTCACGAACCGAGTCGAGATTCGAGCGTGTATGATACACGAAATAGTTTGAGAGAGTGAGAGTAGAGAGAGTTGAAAGTGGTGGGGTTTGGAAGGGTTGGGGCCGGGTATTTATAACCCCGTGATCATCGAGTGTTAAATGGGGTGGTTGGCTTTGCATTGAATTAGGGTTTCACCCAAGGACGCCACGTATTGTGGCAAGCCCGCGATCGCGGCATGGGATTGCGGAGACGAGGATCGAGGATATCACAGACTGATATTGCGGACTTATAGGCTGTTACGGATTGATATCACGGACTGTCCGCGAATTTTGAATTTTTTTTAATTAACCCCGCGATCGAGGGCCAAAATCGCGGACACATTAGTTATTTGAGCAATTTGGTAGAGGGTTTGGGCATTTAGGTAATCGGGTTTTGAACTATGGGCCGTCTGTTTGGATTCACGACCAGTCAAGATCTTCGTTTTGTTATGACCGGTGATTCTGACCTCATTAGCAACAACAGGAGCTCGTACGGTAATTGATGGGGCGGAGGTATGTTTCATATAGTATATAATATATATGTATATTTTTTTAACCATTTATTACCTACACATTATTGATTGTTTGTCAAATGTTGACACATTTCAGGTAGATGTGTTAAAAAAAGAAGTTGACGAGCTATGAGGATGACTACAGGTTGAATAGACAAGGAGAACAACTTTTGGAGCAATGGCAGAAGTAGACAGCAGACGAGGTAGCTCGACAGAAGGTGTTGATCGAGCAGTTTTCTGCGTTTATGAGGCAGTTCGAAGATGGAAACCCACCCCCCCCCCCACAATAGTAGATAGGATTTCCTAGGACATTTTGTATGCTATTTTGGTATTAATTTGTAAAAACAGATTCTGCTTTGATTTTGTATGGTATACGGTTTGGACACGTTTGACAGTACAATAATCACATATTTTTAAAGTATTTAAAAAAGACAAAACTACCAATGGATCACCGGCGAATTACCGTTGGTAACCATTTTTTTAAATTATTTTTTTTTAAAACCGTCGGTGATCCGTCGATAATACATCGACATTATCCATTGGTATACCTTTGTCATAAGTGATTAGTTGGAAGCATGATCCGTCGATGACCGGCTCCGTTGGTGATCCGTTGATAAAGGTGTCTGTAGATAATCCGTCGGTGATGCCTTTTCTCGCAACATTTCTTCCGATTGACTATCACCGACAGATTACCGAAGAATCCGAGTTTTAGCGACGGATTACTGACGGATATTTCCGTCGATGAAAGTCTCATTTTTTGTAGTGTTCACAATATATCCACACAATAAAAATTATAAACTATATATTTACATTTTGAAGATTATATCGGTTACGTCTAAATTTATTTATTTCCTTAACTATCTTAAGTCATTAATTTGAGACAAGAGAAAAAAAAAAATATGTTTGTTGAATGAAATAGTATTGATAAATTATGTCAAATAATTTAATTCAATAAAGAGGATGATGAACACTCCATGAGTTGTAAAAATCAATTGAAAGAGGACTTCAATTAAGACTTGACGTCAAGTTTGAAAATAGTAATTGTCCAAAATGCACCATGTTTAACATATGCAAGTTACCATCAAAATAACAAGTCATTTGTCCTTCATGTTGTAGCCCATTGGTAAGGTAACATCCTGGGGGGTCAGTAAATGGTATCCCTGACTACCCAGGTTCGAACCCCGTGGTGTGGTGAGCATCTTGTGACATCCATGATCATGGGCCTGCCACATAGTGGTACCCTTAATTGGACTGGATCGTGATCGACGGGGATTAGTCGGGTGGCACCCTTAAGTGGGAGCCCGGATACTCCGGGAACGTGTGCGTGTGTTAACTTGCCGTTCAAAAAAAAAATAACAAGTCATTTAGGGAAATAACCTTAAATGAGTTTTTTATTAAATTCATGACTTCCTGGCCTATTCAAGAAAAAATGGGTTTATACTCATGAGAAGGTCATGAATTTATTTAAAATCTCATTTAAAGTTATATACCTAAAAACATCTCAAAAAAATTGATCAATCAAACCCCAATAATGAAGTGTTCGAAAACAAACAAAACGGGAGACATCAAACCGAGAAATCGACTAACTGTATTGGTCAATTTCAATTTAATTGAACCGGTTTTTCAATTAATTAATTTCGTTTGGTTAATCAAACTTTGTAGAATTTGGCCTTTCACTCTAGTTAAAAAGATTTTAGTGAGAAACACACTTAGAGCATCTCCAGCAGTTTCTCTAAAATGGAGAAAATGGAGAATTTAAGCAACTTTTTGCTCCAAGAACTTATCTAAAGCTTTTTCTAAAATGGAGAAAATAGGAGAGAGGGTATGATTACCAAGAGAGAGAAACTATTTTTTATTATATCCCACCAAATGAGAAACTTTGAAATAAAATATTTAGGTGAGAGAAATAATATTTTATTAAATATATAGAATATTTTAACATTATAATCAATGATTTATCTCCAAAATGGGAAACCTGTTGGAAATGAATGTAATTTTTTTTTGAAGATTTTGCCTTTTAAATCTATATTTTGGGAAAAATTTAGGGAAACCGTCGGAGATTTCAAAACACTATTTTTATTATTTTTAGGTCTCTAACCAACTAAGAGCATCTCCAACTTTTACACACACACACACACAAAAAAAAAAAACAATAAATTTGGTAGGGCTCATCAACACCAAAATAAAACTCAACTCTAACCACACTATAGAAAAACACAAATTTGTGAACCTCATAATAAAATAATATATTATATTTATTATTAAACTATTTTTAATAACAATAATTATAATTTGTAAATATATATTATAGTAACTAGGTTCGACCCCGTGTATTACACGGGGTAATTTAAAAAATTAAATCATGCCAGAAAACTTATCTTACAGATATGAATGATCATCGAAAGTACGATGCTACTTTTCCAAACTTTTCCCCTTCAGAGTTGTTTTTTTTGCAGTTGGTTACAAAATGTCCTTGTTTTAGACAATTTTCACAAATGATGTTTTGCAAAAAAATAATAAAAATATGAATAAATATTAAGAATTTATAAAACAAAATTTATAATATAACGTAAATGAAATTATGGAAAAATACATAGTTAAAATTGATATGAAATTGCAGAAAGAAAATCACGACAAATTGGTGATTATTTGTATCAAATCTCATACTAATTTTAACAAATTTCATATACTAATCACGACACATTAATTCGTATATATTTATGATATTTAATAATATAATTAAATTCAAAGTATTCAATATTAGACTCATTTCGAAGGTATTGACGAATCGATTACAATGGTATAATTTGTAAAAAATAAAAATGTTTTTTAATGCATTTTAGTTCATATATATTATTTATGTTTATATGATAAGAGTCTAAAATGAAAAATAAAAAAGTAAAGAATTAAAAGTAAACAACATACCTAATTATAAGGGTTGTAAATATAAGATATAAATTAAAAAAAATTGAATTAAGGAAAGATTTAAGGAGGAATGAATAGGCATGGAAATGGGGCGGGGACCTCAATCCCCATCCCCGTCCCCAATCCCTCATCTTCATCCCCGTCCCCATCCCCGTCCCCGCCGGGGAATATGTTTACATCTCCATCCCCAACGGGGAACGAGGATTTTCTTTTCTGTTTATGTAATCTATTTAAATCAAATATATGAGACACCGCACATGTTTAAATATCACATATTTCCAATAAACCTAAAATTGAAAGAAATTTAATTTAGTATAAAAAAATTACAACATCAGATAATAATTAATAACTTAAACCAAAAGAAATTCAACCGAATTCGGGAAAAAAAAACTTAACTTCACACGTACTAAAAGATATCGAGTAACATTCAAAACCATATCGAGTAATTGTATTTTGATTGACATCCAAAAGATAACAATTTTATATTATAAACTAGTTAGGAAATAGGAAATTATGAATTACCGATTTAGTTTAAATAAATAATATATATTAAATATTAAATAAAATATATAACGGGGACGGGGCGGGGCGGGGAGTGCGATACCCGTCCCCGTCCCCATCCCCGGCTTAAGACAAATGGGGATCCCCGTCCCCATCCCCAGTTTAGCGGGGAATCCCCATCCCCGATCGGGGCGGGTGGACCGGGTTCCCCGACGGGTCGGGGCCCATTTCCATGCCTAGGAATGAATGTGAATGTGCTAAATGAACTTATAATGTAAAATGCGTCCAGATACATGTTTAGGCGGAAAAATGAAAAAAATGGGCTCACCAGAAGGCGACACGTGTCCTTTTAGTTACTTATTTATTATATGTATAGATATTAAATAGTAATTAATTTATTTAATCAAAACTTGTTAAATTAAAAACAACAAATTTTAATTAATATTACATTTAAAAAAATCATATTAATTTAAATAACAAAAATTAACAACATAATATATACAAATAATCAAATATATATATATATAGGGGTAGATTATTATGCAACCTTTTACATGGTGCAACCCATTCAACTCCTCTATCCACCACTCATTTTATTTTTACATTTTTTAATTAAAAATGTGAAAATAAAATGACTGGTGGATAGAGGGGTTGCATTTGAACACCCCTCTCTCTATATATATATATATTATATAGAGGGTCATATATATAATTTACATGCGAGAGGTTCATTTGAGAAATGCTAAATATATGAGAAATATAGAAATAATCATAGCCTTTTATTCGGTCAAGATCGGCTTTGACTAGTCAAATATTGTGTCTTTAACTGGTCAACAATTACGACTTTGACTGGTCAAAAGTAGCGGCTATTCCAAAAATAAAAGGACAATTTCGTAATTTTTACAAATACACGGGATGAATTCATATATGAACTATATGTTCTTATGTGAACCAGTGTAATTCACATATGATCACAAATATTAATTGGACTTGAAACATTTTGACTCCCCCTGTTAGAAAACACTGGAAGTCGTGGCGTGAATTGACTTGAACTTTTATATGGTTTAATGTTCGACTTTGACTTTACAAAACGAGGGTTGCCTTGGAAAGATTCAGGTCCACGTTTCTTATTGTCAACGCGTGAAGTTAACTGTTGTTGTTGTGACCGATCAATATTCTTCGCTGCGTCGGCCACTTCAGTAACGGTATTAAAAGGAAGATTCAAGAGACTATCCTTATACTTCGAGTTAAGTGTCCATTTAAACTTATTGGCTTGTTGCGCTTGTGTGCCTGCGGTATTTCCTGCAAAACGAGAAAACTTAAGAAAACGAGCCATGTAGTCGGCAACGGTTTCTTCCTCGCCTTGTTGGATCGTTGAATAGTCTTGCACATAAGCATCGCGATCTGCCGCCGTAAAATACTGATTGAAGAAAAATTCTTTGAAGTTATCCCAAGATAAGTTCTTAACAGATGGGTCAGTTTGAACGCAAGCTTCCCACCAATTGTTCGCTTCTTTCTCAAACTTGTAAGTAGCCAAGCGGACCCTGTACTGATCTGGAATATCTAAGACATTAAAAATCTTTTCGATGTGCCGAATCCAGTGTTCAGCATCTACTGAATCTACGGCCATTGAGAAAGATTGAGGTTTCTGTTTATTAAACCTCTCTAGCCATGTATGCATTTCTCCCGTTGGATTACCCGAACTTGATCCGGGATTTCCAATATTTGATGTAGGACCAGAATTTGGATTTGGATTTGTATTCGGATTTGGAGGAAGATTTTGTGCCGTCTGTCGCATAGCCTGGATGGCTTGTTCAAGATATGCAGGCATCATACTTGACATGGTTTGACGGACCACATCAGCAATATTAGGTTCACTAGTACCGCCCACTGGGTTGGGAATTGGGTTACCCTCATGTTGAGATCTAGACTTGCGCGGGGGACCACGTCTCGACATTCTAATACAGAACAACATCAAGATCAGAATTCAAAACAGTTACGGATTAAAAATCAGTAAATATAATTAAATTCTAGTATACCCATTCTAATGTCTACCCAATTCTCACAGGTCAAACTTATTTAATCTACAAGTCGTAACCTATGCTCTGATACCATATTTGTAACATCCCCCGTCCCCGTGGTCCGGAACGGGTGATGTCACATACGAGACTTAACATAATTACACAACTAAATCAGAGCTACTAATAAACTCTAAACATATATTACAATCCAAAATCTTATACTTCAAAAGATTTTATAAACTTAGAACGTTTATATAATAATGCGATTCTAAGAACTCCAAAATAACACGCTCGATCTCAAGTTCCGTCCCCGTAAACGTCACTTCGAACCTGTCGTGTCAGAAAACAAAAACACGGCTGAGCACAGGGCTCAGTGAATGGATTATAATATAAATTCGTAAATAATAATAAAAACATCGATAACGAAGCGGAAGACTTAAAAATTCAATTCGAAGAAAGTTCTTGAGACTGAAGTTCATAGTTCATTTAAATCAAAAGAAACGTTCGGTAATATAATCAAAAACAATAATCTCAAGAACAGTTCACACTTTAACTTCAAAATGTAATATAAATAAAGTCCGTCAATTCCAGTCGTTGTGTTCGTGGGGTGGCCAAACCACACGAACTGGGTCGGCATGCGGGCACACACAACGGATCCCCCGTGAATTTAACCACGGTCACATATTCTGTGGGTAAAATCTAGAATCGATTCATCCGCCCTGGAGCCAACAAAGTCAGTCAAGTCCTCCCAGAGTGGGTTCACGTAAGCCACATAGGCTTAACTCTGGTGGACCGTCATCTGCAGGACGCTATGACAACAAAGCCGCCATAGAAGGCATCCCAAATAATGTGCCCATTTATTGGGTTCTTCTAAAATCAATGAAAACTAAACATATGCCACTTACCCAAATGGCGATCACAGAAATTATAATCTATATACTTCACATTTTTCATAAACAATCTCATACGAGACACATTTTAATAAAACATCAAAATGTTCAAACAATTGATTCAATAAACCAAATCAATGTGTATGTGTGTGTGTGTATAATTCCACATTTGTTGATCACGTTCGATTGATCAATCACAAGGTGGTGAACCACCTTTAGGAAGGGTCAACTACAACAACTAGTTGCCCACGATTCAAAAGAAATGAAATCCATACCTTAACCAAATTGAGACGTAACACGCGAGACTGAAGACGAACTTTAACCCGTTCGATTGCCTATTTAAACCACCAATTATTAATAATCGCATAACCTAAAACTCAATGGTTATATTATAAGCTTAAGCACGGATTTTGTTCACGTAGACATTAAACCGATCACTTGGTGTGCGGTTAAACATCTAGATACAAATATCACCATTTTGATTCTAAACTTTACCCGTTTGTAATTTTGACAAAAACAAACATTCCTATACATATACATGATTATAACTTTGTATTATATAATCATAATCTACCAACCAACTTTAACTACCCTAACTTACCAACTTAAATAACTTAAGAAGAAATTTATACCTCTAAGAAGGGTTCGTCGCGTAGATTCCGAATATGTAGTTATTTCGTCGATTACTTCAACGGATCGTAAGATAATCTAGAGAGAAGTTATTTGAAAGTTTAGAGAGAGAGAGATGAGAGAGAGACGAGGCGGTGCACAGGGACGATATGTAATTTACTCTTATGAATTTTTTATCCCAACTTCCATGCCATTCCATCGCACATGTTCGGAGCATATCCTCCAGTGTTTGAATCGTACGTTCAGATTGCCCATCAGTTTGCGGATGAAAGGCTGTACTAAAATTCAAACGTGTGCCCCAAGCTTTATGTAAACCTTCCCAAAATCGAGATGTAAAACGTGGGTCTCGATCGGAGGTAATTGATACAGGAGTTCCATGGAGACGTACAATCTCACGTTGGAATACTTCTGTCAATTTATCAATTGACCATGTTTGTCGGATAGGAAGAAAATGAGCCGATTTTGTCAGTCGATCAACCACTACCCAAATTGCATCGTGTTTCAAGGTCGTGCGGGGTAGTCCGACTACAAAATCCATAGTTACGTGTTCCCATTTCCATATCGGGATGTTCAACGATTGAAGAAGACCACCCGGACGTTGATGTTCACTTTTAACTTGTTGACAAGTGAGACAACGAGCTACAAAATCGTTGATATCTCGTTTCATTCCAACCCACCAGTAATGGGTCTGTAAGTCGCGATACATTTTTGTTGTACCCGGGTGAACGGAAAACATAGATTTATGAGCTTCGGTCAGAATCTGATCTTTAAGCTCCGAGTTATTTGGAACACAAAGACGATCCCGAAACCACAACACGTGATCATCATCGATCCTGAATTCCGAACTAACATTCTCTTTTACTTGCTGGAAGTTCACCCACAATTCAACGTCGTCTTGTTGGGCTTCTTTTATCCGAGAAATTAGAGTCGGTTCTACCATCAGATTCGATAGAATTTCTGTTTGTGAACTCGGATAGATTTCTAGTCCGAACCGTTCAATCTCCAAAGCTAACTCTGTAGGAACAAGTAACGAGGAAACCTGTCCCACAACTTTACGACTTAAAGCGTCGGCGACTACATTAGCCTTACCCGGATGATACTGTATATGAACATCGTAATCCTTTAGAAGTTCGAGCCACCTCCGTTGACGCATATTTAACTCTTTTTGAGTAAATATATATTTAAGGCTCTTGTGGTCGGTGAAAACTTCACATGTTTCACCGTACAAATAATGACGCCAAATTTTAAGTGCGAAGATAACCGCAGCCAATTCGAGATCGTGAGTCGGATAATTGACCTCATAAGGCTTTAATTGACGTGATGCATATGCGATCACTCTACCGTTTTGCATAAGAACACAACCGAGACCTATCTTTGAAGCATCACTGTAAACTTGAAAACCTCCGGTGCCAGACGGTAATACAAGAACAGGTGCGGTAACCAATCGATGCTTCAATTCCTCGAAACTAGAATCTTGTTCGGAACCCCAATTGAATTTGACTCCTTTTCTGAGTAATCGGGTTAACGGTAGAGATATTTTAGAAAATCCTTCAACGAATCGTCTATAATAACCGGCCAGACCCAGAAAACCACGAACTTCAGATACGTTCGTAGGTCGAGGCCATTTAGTGACCGTTTCAATTTTCGTTGGATCGACTTTGACACCTTCCGCAGAAATTACGTGTCCGAGAAAAGATACTTGATCAAGCCAAAATTCACACTTAGAACGTTTTGCGTATAACTTTTTCGTTCGAAGAGTTTCCAAAACGATGTGAAGATGTTGATCATGTTTCTCTCTTGACTTTGAATATATCAATATGTCATCAATAAACACGATAACAAAGTCGTCGAGATAATCTTTGAAAACCCGATTCATAAGATCCATAAAGACCGCTGGAGCATTAGTTAGCCCGAAAGGCATTACTAAGAATTCGTAGTGCCCATAGCGAGTTCTGAATGCGGTTTTCGGAATATCACAATCTCGGATACGAAGTTGATGGTACCCGGACCGAAGATCAATTTTGGAAAAGTATCGTGCCCCTTGTAATTGATCGAACAGATCGTCGATTCTCGGCAACGGATACTTGTTACGGATCGTTACTTTATTAAGCTCCCGGTAATCAATACAAAGACGCATCGTACCGTCTTTCTTTTTAACAAAGAGAACCGGAGCTCCCCAGGGTGAAACGCTGGGTCGAATGAAACCTTTCTTTAATAAATCATCGAGTTGAGTTTTGAGTTCCTTCATTTCAGTTGGAGCCATTCGGTAGGGAGCCTTAGAAATAGGAGAAGCTCTCGGAACTAGATCGATGGTAAATTCGACTTCCCGAACTGGTGGTATACCCGGTAAATCGTCGGGAAACACATCAAGATATTCGGAAACAACAGGTACGGGTGCAGATGTAGGGATTATCTGTTCGGGATCTTGTAACGAGGCCAGAAAACCTTCATTACTTTGCCAAGTATACTGGTGCACCGTAATAGAAGTTAAAGCGCTAACATCTTCTTTTGGAGTACCTCCTTGGAAGATTGCCTCTGGTTTGTCAACATCTCCAAATAATATTTGCTTGGCGTTACAGTCTATAGTTGCATGGTGGTGTGACAACCAGTCCATACCCAATATTAATTGAAAGTGGGACATATGCATTGGAAGTAGAGTGACCTCCCGTATGCGATCTCCAACAATTAACGGACAATTTGAAAATCGAGTTAACACACAGATTGAACCACCCATTGGGGTAGATATTACGACTGGACATTCGGTGGTTTGTTCATAAGGTTTTAACCGGGATTCTAATTGTTCAGAAACAACAGAGTGTGTTGCTCCGGTATCAAACAAGGCATAAACAGATAAATCATTTAAGTTAACATGGCCTGAAATCATACCCGCTTGAGATTTGTCGCCAGGTAATGCAAATACTCGCCCACTCGTAGTCGCTTGTTTTCCTTTTCCTTTTCCAGCTTTAGGACAATCTCTGGCCATATGCCCTTGTTCTTGACAATTAAAACACGAACCGGTCATCTTTAGACACGGACCCGGCCGATGTCGAAGATTGCACTGATCACAAATATTAATTGGACTTGAAACATTTTGACTCCCCCTGTTAGAAAACACTGGAAGTCGTGGCGTGAATTGACTTGAACTTTTATATGGTTTAATGTTCGACTTTGACTTTACAAAACGAGGGTTGCCTTGGAAAGATTCAGGTCCACGTTTCTTATTGTCAACGCGTGAAGTTAACTGTTGTTGTTGTGACCGATCAATATTCTTCGCTGCGTCGGCCACTTCAGTAACGGTATTAAAAGGAAGATTCAAGAGACTATCCTTATACTTCGAGTTAAGTGTCCATTTAAACTTATTGGCTTGTTGCGCTTGTGTGCCTGCGGTATTTCCTGCAAAACGAGAAAACTTAAGAAAACGAGCCATGTAGTCGGCAACGGTTTCTTCCTCGCCTTGTTGGATCGTTGAATAGTCTTGCACATAAGCATCGCGATCTGCCGCCGTAAAATACTGATTGAAGAAAAATTCTTTGAAGTTATCCCAAGATAAGTTCTTAACAGATGGGTCAGTTTGAACGCAAGCTTCCCACCAATTGTTCGCTTCTTTCTCAAACTTGTAAGTAGCCAAGCGGACCCTGTACTGATCTGGAATATCTAAGACATTAAAAATCTTTTCGATGTGCCGAATCCAGTGTTCAGCATCTACTGAATCTACGGCCATTGAGAAAGATTGAGGTTTCTGTTTATTAAACCTCTCTAGCCATGTATGCATTTCTCCCGTTGGATTACCCGAACTTGATCCGGGATTTCCAATATTTGATGTAGGACCAGAATTTGGATTTGGATTTGTATTCGGATTTGGAGGAAGATTTTGTGCCGTCTGTCGCATAGCCTGGATGGCTTGTTCAAGATATGCAGGCATCATACTTGACATGGTTTGACGGACCACATCAGCAATATTAGGTTCACTAGTACCGCCCACTGGGTTGGGAATTGGGTTACCCTCATGTTGAGATCTAGACTTGCGCGGGGGACCACGTCTCGACATTCTAATACAGAACAACATCAAGATCAGAATTCAAAACAGTTACGGATTAAAAATCAGTAAATATAATTAAATTCTAGTATACCCATTCTAATGTCTACCCAATTCTCACAGGTCAAACTTATTTAATCTACAAGTCGTAACCTATGCTCTGATACCATATTTGTAACATCCCCCGTCCCCGTGGTCCGGAACGGGTGATGTCACATACGAGACTTAACATAATTACACAACTAAATCAGAGCTACTAATAAACTCTAAACATATATTACAATCCAAAATCTTATACTTCAAAAGATTTTATAAACTTAGAACGTTTATATAATAATGCGATTCTAAGAACTCCAAAATAACACGCTCGATCTCAAGTTCCGTCCCCGTAAACGTCACTTCGAACCTGCCGTGTCAGAAAACAAAAACACGGCTGAGCACAGGGCTCAGTGAATGGATTATAATATAAATTCGTAAATAATAATAAAAACATCGATAACGAAGCGGAAGACTTAAAAATTCAATTCGAAGAAAGTTCTTGAGACTGAAGTTCATAGTTCATTTAAATCAAAAGAAACGTTCGGTAATATAATCAAAAACAATAATCTCAAGAACAGTTCACACTTTAACTTCAAAATGTAATATAAATAAAGTCCGTCAATTCCAGTCGTTGTGTTCGTGGGGTGGCCAAACCACACGAACTGGGTCGGCATGCGGGCACACACAACGGATCCCCCGTGAATTTAACCACGGTCACATATTCTGTGGGTAAAATCTAGAATCGATTCATCCGCCCTGGAGCCAACAAAGTCAGTCAAGTCCTCCCAGAGTGGGTTCACGTAAGCCACATAGGCTTAACTCTGGTGGACCGTCATCTGCAGGACGCTATGACAACAAAGCCGCCATAGAAGGCATCCCAAATAATGTGCCCATTTATTGGGTTCTTCTAAAATCAATGAAAACTAAACATATGCCACTTACCCAAATGGCGATCACAGAAATTATAATCTATATACTTCACATTTTTCATAAACAATCTCATACGAGACACATTTTAATAAAACATCAAAATGTTCAAACAATTGATTCAATAAACCAAATCAATGTGTATGTGTGTGTGTGTATAATTCCACATTTGTTGATCACGTTCGATTGATCAATCACAAGGTGGTGAACCACCTTTAGGAAGGGTCAACTACAACAACTAGTTGCCCACGATTCAAAAGAAATGAAATCCATACCTTAACCAAATTGAGACGTAACACGCGAGACTGAAGACGAACTTTAACCCGTTCGATTGCCTATTTAAACCACCAATTATTAATAATCGCATAACCTAAAACTCAATGGTTATATTATAAGCTTAAGCACGGATTTTGTTCACGTAGACATTAAACCGATCACTTGGTGTGCGGTTAAACATCTAGATACAAATATCACCATTTTGATTCTAAACTTTACCCGTTTGTAATTTTGACAAAAACAAACATTCCTATACATATACATGATTATAACTTTGTATTATATAATCATAATCTACCAACCAACTTTAACTACCCTAACTTACCAACTTAAATAACTTAAGAAGAAATTTATACCTCTAAGAAGGGTTCGTCGCGTAGATTCCGAATATGTAGTTATTTCGTCGATTACTTCAACGGATCGTAAGATAATCTAGAGAGAAGTTATTTGAAAGTTTAGAGAGAGAGAGATGAGAGAGAGACGAGGCGGTGCACAGGGACGATATGTAATTTACTCTTATGAATTTTTTATCCCAACTTCCATGCCATTCCATCGCACATGCTCGGAGCATATCCTCCAGTGTTTGAATCGTACGTTCAGATTGCCCATCAGTTTGCGGATGAAAGGCTGTACTAAAATTCAAACGTGTGCCCCAAGCTTTATGTAAACCTTCCCAAAATCGAGATGTAAAACGTGGGTCTCGATCGGAGGTAATTGATACAGGAGTTCCATGGAGACGTACAATCTCACGTTGGAATACTTCTGTCAATTTATCAATTGACCATGTTTGTCGGATAGGAAGAAAATGAGCCGATTTTGTCAGTCGATCAACCACTACCCAAATTGCATCGTGTTTCAAGGTCGTGCGGGGTAGTCCGACTACAAAATCCATAGTTACGTGTTCCCATTTCCATATCGGGATGTTCAACGATTGAAGAAGACCACCCGGACGTTGATGTTCACTTTTAACTTGTTGACAAGTGAGACAACGAGCTACAAAATCGTTGATATCTCGTTTCATTCCAACCCACCAGTAATGGGTCTGTAAGTCGCGATACATTTTTGTTGTACCCGGGTGAACGGAAAACATAGATTTATGAGCTTCGGTCAGAATCTGATCTTTAAGCTCCGAGTTATTTGGAACACAAAGACGATCCCGAAACCACAACACGTGATCATCATCGATCCTGAATTCCGAACTAACATTCTCTTTTACTTGCTGGAAGTTCACCCACAATTCAACGTCGTCTTGTTGGGCTTCTTTTATCCGAGAAATTAGAGTCGGTTCTACCATCAGATTCGATAGAATTTCTGTTTGTGAACTCGGATAGATTTCTAGTCCGAACCGTTCAATCTCCAAAGCTAACTCTGTAGGAACAAGTAACGAGGAAACCTGTCCCACAACTTTACGACTTAAAGCGTCGGCGACTACATTAGCCTTACCCGGATGATACTGTATATGAACATCGTAATCCTTTAGAAGTTCGAGCCACCTCCGTTGACGCATATTTAACTCTTTTTGAGTAAATATATATTTAAGGCTCTTGTGGTCGGTGAAAACTTCACATGTTTCACCGTACAAATAATGACGCCAAATTTTAAGTGCGAAGATAACCGCAGCCAATTCGAGATCGTGAGTCGGATAATTGACCTCATAAGGCTTTAATTGACGTGATGCATATGCGATCACTCTACCGTTTTGCATAAGAACACAACCGAGACCTATCTTTGAAGCATCACTGTAAACTTGAAAACCTCCGGTGCCAGACGGTAATACAAGAACAGGTGCGGTAACCAATCGATGCTTCAATTCCTCGAAACTAGAATCTTGTTCGGAACCCCAATTGAATTTGACTCCTTTTCTGAGTAATCGGGTTAACGGTAGAGATATTTTAGAAAATCCTTCAACGAATCGTCTATAATAACCGGCCAGACCCAGAAAACCACGAACTTCAGATACGTTCGTAGGTCGAGGCCATTTAGTGACCGTTTCAATTTTCGTTGGATCGACTTTGACACCTTCCGCAGAAATTACGTGTCCGAGAAAAGATACTTGATCAAGCCAAAATTCACACTTAGAACGTTTTGCGTATAACTTTTTCGTTCGAAGAGTTTCCAAAACGATGTGAAGATGTTGATCATGTTTCTCTCTTGACTTTGAATATATCAATATGTCATCAATAAACACGATAACAAAGTCGTCGAGATAATCTTTGAAAACCCGATTCATAAGATCCATAAAGACCGCTGGAGCATTAGTTAGCCCGAAAGGCATTACTAAGAATTCGTAGTGCCCATAGCGAGTTCTGAATGCGGTTTTCGGAATATCACAATCTCGGATACGAAGTTGATGGTACCCGGACCGAAGATCAATTTTGGAAAAGTATCGTGCCCCTTGTAATTGATCGAACAGATCGTCGATTCTCGGCAACGGATACTTGTTACGGATCGTTACTTTATTAAGCTCCCGGTAATCAATACAAAGACGCATCGTACCGTCTTTCTTTTTAACAAAGAGAACCGGAGCTCCCCAGGGTGAAACGCTGGGTCGAATGAAACCTTTCTTTAATAAATCATCGAGTTGAGTTTTGAGTTCCTTCATTTCAGTTGGAGCCATTCGGTAGGGAGCCTTAGAAATAGGAGAAGCTCTCGGAACTAGATCGATGGTAAATTCGACTTCCCGAACTGGTGGTATACCCGGTAAATCGTCGGGAAACACATCAAGATATTCGGAAACAACAGGTACGGGTGCAGATGTAGGGATTATCTGTTCGGGATCTTGTAACGAGGCCAGAAAACCTTCATTACTTTGCCAAGTATACTGGTGCACCGTAATAGAAGTTAAAGCGCTAACATCTTCTTTTGGAGTACCTCCTTGGAAGATTGCCTCTGGTTTGTCAACATCTCCAAATAATATTTGCTTGGTGTTACAGTCTATAGTTGCATGGTGGTGTGACAACCAGTCCATACCCAATATTAATTGAAAGTGGGACATATGCATTGGAAGTAGAGTGACCTCCCGTATGCGATCTCCAACAATTAACGGACAATTTGAAAATCGAGTTAACACACAGATTGAACCACCCATTGGGGTAGATATTACGACTGGACATTCGGTGGTTTGTTCATAAGGTTTTAACCGGGATTCTAATTGTTCAGAAACAACAGAGTGTGTTGCTCCGGTATCAAACAAGGCATAAACAGATAAATCATTTAAGTTAACATGGCCTGAAATCATACCCGCTTGAGATTTGTCGCCAGGTAATGCAAATACTCGCCCACTCGTAGTCGCTTGTTTTCCTTTTCCTTTTCCAGCTTTAGGACAATCTCTGGCCATATGCCCTTGTTCTTGACAATTAAAACACGAACCGGTCATCTTTAGACACGGACCCGGCCGATGTCGAAGATTGCACTGATCACAAATATTAATTGGACTTGAAACATTTTGACTCCCCCTGTTAGAAAACACTGGAAGTCGTGGCGTGAATTGACTTGAACTTTTATATGGTTTAATGTTCGACTTTGACTTTACAAAACGAGGGTTGCCTTGGAAAGATTCAGGTCCACGTTTCTTATTGTCAACGCGTGAAGTTAACTGTTGTTGTTGTGACCGATCAATATTCTTCGCTGCGTCGGCCACTTCAGTAACGGTATTAAAAGGAAGATTCAAGAGACTATCCTTATACTTCGAGTTAAGTGTCCATTTAAACTTATTGGCTTGTTGCGCTTGTGTGCCTGCGGTATTTCCTGCAAAACGAGAAAACTTAAGAAAACGAGCCATGTAGTCGGCAACGGTTTCTTCCTCGCCTTGTTGGATCGTTGAATAGTCTTGCACATAAGCATCGCGATCTGCCGCCGTAAAATACTGATTGAAGAAAAATTCTTTGAAGTTATCCCAAGATAAGTTCTTAACAGATGGGTCAGTTTGAACGCAAGCTTCCCACCAATTGTTCGCTTCTTTCTCAAACTTGTAAGTAGCCAAGCGGACCCTGTACTGATCTGGAATATCTAAGACATTAAAAATCTTTTCGATGTGCCGAATCCAGTGTTCAGCATCTACTGAATCTACGGCCATTGAGAAAGATTGAGGTTTCTGTTTATTAAACCTCTCTAGCCATGTATGCATTTCTCCCGTTGGATTACCCGAACTTGATCCGGGATTTCCAATATTTGATGTAGGACCAGAATTTGGATTTGGATTTGTATTCGGATTTGGAGGAAGATTTTGTGCCGTCTGTCGCATAGCCTGGATGGCTTGTTCAAGATATGCAGGCATCATACTTGACATGGTTTGACGGACCACATCAGCAATATTAGGTTCACTAGTACCGCCCACTGGGTTGGGAATTGGGTTACCCTCATGTTGAGATCTAGACTTGCGCGGGGGACCACGTCTCGACATTCTAATACAGAACAACATCAAGATCAGAATTCAAAACAGTTACGGATTAAAAATCAGTAAATATAATTAAATTCTAGTATACCCATTCTAATGTCTACCCAATTCTCACAGGTCAAACTTATTTAATCTACAAGTCGTAACCTATGCTCTGATACCATATTTGTAACATCCCCCGTCCCCGTGGTCCGGAACGGGTGATGTCACATACGAGACTTAACATAATTACACAACTAAATCAGAGCTACTAATAAACTCTAAACATATATTACAATCCAAAATCTTATACTTCAAAAGATTTTATAAACTTAGAACGTTTATATAATAATGTGATTCTAAGAACTCCAAAATAACACGCTCGATCTCAAGTTCCGTCCCCGTAAACGTCACTTCGAACCTGCCGTGTCAGAAAACAAAAACACGGCTGAGCACAGGGCTCAGTGAATGGATTATAATATAAATTCGTAAATAATAATAAAAACATCGATAACGAAGCGGAAGACTTAAAAATTCAATTCGAAGAAAGTTCTTGAGACTGAAGTTCATAGTTCATTTAAATCAAAAGAAACGTTCGGTAATATAATCAAAAACAATAATCTCAAGAACAGTTCACACTTTAACTTCAAAATGTAATATAAATAAAGTCCGTCAATTCCAGTCGTTGTGTTCGTGGGGTGGCCAAACCACACGAACTGGGTCGGCATGCGGGCACACACAACGGATCCCCCGTGAATTTAACCACGGTCACATATTCTGTGGGTAAAATCTAGAATCGATTCATCCGCCCTGGAGCCAACAAAGTCAGTCAAGTCCTCCCAGAGTGGGTTCACGTAAGCCACATAGGCTTAACTCTGGTGGACCGTCATCTGCAGGACGCTATGACAACAAAGCCGCCATAGAAGGCATCCCAAATAATGTGCCCATTTATTGGGTTCTTCTAAAATCAATGAAAACTAAACATATGCCACTTACCCAAATGGCGATCACAGAAATTATAATCTATATACTTCACATTTTTCATAAACAATCTCATACGAGACACATTTTAATAAAACATCAAAATGTTCAAACAATTGATTCAATAAACCAAATCAATGTGTATGTGTGTGTGTGTATAATTCCACATTTGTTGATCACGTTCGATTGATCAATCACAAGGTGGTGAACCACCTTTAGGAAGGGTCAACTACAACAACTAGTTGCCCACGATTCAAAAGAAATGAAATCCATACCTTAACCAAATTGAGACGTAACACGCGAGACTGAAGACGAACTTTAACCCGTTCGATTGCCTATTTAAACCACCAATTATTAATAATCGCATAACCTAAAACTCAATGGTTATATTATAAGCTTAAGCACGGATTTTGTTCACGTAGACATTAAACCGATCACTTGGTGTGCGGTTAAACATCTAGATACAAATATCACCATTTTGATTCTAAACTTTACCCGTTTGTAATTTTGACAAAAACAAACATTCCTATACATATACATGATTATAACTTTGTATTATATAATCATAATCTACCAACCAACTTTAACTACCCTAACTTACCAACTTAAATAACTTAAGAAGAAATTTATACCTCTAAGAAGGGTTCGTCGCGTAGATTCCGAATATGTAGTTATTTCGTCGATTACTTCAACGGATCGTAAGATAATCTAGAGAGAAGTTATTTGAAAGTTTAGAGAGAGAGAGATGAGAGAGAGACGAGGCGGTGCACAGGGACGATATGTAATTTACTCTTATGAATTTTTTTTTTTTTTTTTATATATATAATTATATAGTTTGGTTAATTGACGGTTTTAATCCCTCAACTATCTTTAGTTGCTATATTTAATTACGGTTCAATTCGGGTAAGAAAAAAAATATACGTTTTATTTTAAAACCGGGTCTTACAATATATGAACTCGTCCTGTGTATTTTATGAAACTACCCCTCTATATTTTACAGATCACACAAGAAATTATTCGGTGATTCACGGTCAAAGCCACAAATGTTGACCAGATAAAGAGATATGATAATTTCTCTATTTCTCATATATTTAGCATTTCTCAAATGAACATAATCCTAATTTACATTATATAAATGAGTTTGATATTTAAAAATAAAATAAAATAGAGTTAATGGTGGCCCCTTCTAAAATGCCGTGTGAAATCAAAGCTGACAAATATGACGTCTCACATTCTTGGCCGACAAAAAAATAGTGATATATGCCGGATGATTGGAGTGTATAATCGACAGATTGGATTAAATGCCATGCGGTTGGAGATTACGTAACTAAGAGCATCTCCAACAGCATTGTTAAATTTTTTCTAAAATAAAGAATGGAAAGTCAAAATCTATAAAAACATTTTCTTCTAACTCCAACAGCTTTTCTATTTTAGAGAATCAATCATTATTTATATTATTATAATATTCTATAATTTATCATTTCAATATACTTTTTAAAAAAAACTTAAAATAAAATGATAAAAATTGAATCTTATTGGTTGTATTGAATAAAATAATATTTTATCCCTCAAATTTAGAGATTATATAGAATTCTCTATATTTAGAGATTTTTTTATCTTTCTTTATTTTAGCAAAACATATAGCAAAACTGTTGAAGAAAAATAGCAAAGAAAAAACCAAAATTTTCTATTTTTTGCAATGCTTTTAGAGATGCTCTAATAGCCTACCTTTTCACTTAAAGATTGGAAATTAAGCTGTTTTGTTTATCTAACATGATAATTTTTTTTATACTTAAGGAAGAGGGTAGATCCACTTAATGGGGAAAACCAAAACCAAAATTAAAATTCATAACTCAAAAACAAAAGAATGGTAAGGACTAAAATCAAACCAACAACCCCTATAGCAGGGAGTCATTTTTGTATAATTTTACTCCAATGAATATCTTACCTCCCAAGGATAGAATCAATCACAACAACCCTAAAAGAAGTGGACGACACTGTTTCCAGACAGATACCACCACCATCTTTCTTTTTCTCACAAAGACTTGTTATTATTACAGAAATCAAAGAGAAATAGGATGTAATCAAGGGAATTTAATTAAAATGTCCCTAGTTTAAATTAAACCTGGTTACCTAAATACCTAAATCCTCTACCAAATTGCTCAAATACCCAATATGTGTGCGATTTTGACCCTTGATCGCGGGGTTAATAAATTTCTTTTCGAATTCAGGGATTTCTCCGCGATAATGGTCCGCTATCAAGGCTTATGTTCGCGATCGAGGGTATGACCCCTCGATTTTCTTAGGGTTTGGGGTATTAGGGTTTAGGGTCCGCAATTTTCTTCCTGGGTTCGCGATTTTTAGCCCATGATTTCATGCGTTATGAGTTTTCACGTTTTTTTTTGCATGGTTTTACTGTTTTTTTTTCCTCATTTTGGTCTGATTGTCACACAATTATTGTACTATTGTCATTGAATTTGTGGTTCACATTCATCTTCTTCATCCAATTTCGTCTATAAAGAGCAGTAAAATGTAAGTCAAATTCGTTCATTACATCCATTCCGTTGTTCTTTCTTGCTTTCTTTCTTCATCATCTGAATTTCTTCTTTCTGAGATACTACTGAAAAAATGAGTTCAGCCGTTGAAAAAACTAAGCTCTATTTATGTTGAGATGGTGAATGGGTGCAAAACAACAATGGGTGAGATTTTGTTTATAAATCAAAGAATGGTGTAAATATGCCAGTAATCATTTCATATAAGACGTTTATTGCTTACGCCATGCAAAAATGTGGAATCGAAGGTTCTGCTGTTTACAAGTTGCTCAATGATGGAGCTAACCAACGATCGAGAAATCTGTTGTTTTATGCAATTTGCAGCCCAGTTAGAAATACCTCCAGCACTTTTTGTGTAGGCCGCACCATCGATGTGCGACGAAGGTGATGACGCAGATGATGACGGAAGTGATGACGAAACCCATGTCAGTGGTAGTCAACTGGAGCGTGATTCTTAATTTCAGGTGTCCTACGACCCAACACTTTATTCGGATCATACACATCGTCTTAACGACTCTTATCCCGATTTTGTTCCGGAGACGCAACTAGAAGAAGAAGAAGAAGAAGAAAAAGAAGAAGAAAACCAAGAAAGACGGTTTAATGGAGTTGCTGATGACGAAACCCATGTTTTCACAATGGCTATATCTGTTATGGACAGATCAGATACCGATAATGATGAGGATGAAGAAGTAGAAACATATACCCCTAGCAATAAATCATTTGATGAGTTAAACAATTATTTTGATATGCCTCATTCCCTTCCAAACCCGAAGACCTATATACCATCCTACCAACCCGCACCTTATAATCGCAGTACAAGGATACATGAAGGTCAACTATTTGATACGAAAGAGGAAATGACCATATAGCTCGGAATTAAGTTCTTGAAAGAGGGTTTCGTGTTTAGAACGAAGAAATCTGACAAAAGCAGATTCGAGGTTGTATGTGAGAAACAAAGGTTGTATGTGCTAGCGTGGGTATTTATAGCAAAATGTGGATGTCAGTTGGCATTGAAAAGTAACGTGGAAAATGTCTGAAAAAGACTGTCTGATTCCCCTGCAAAGGCCTGCAAGATTCTCCTGAAAGATTCTTACTGAAAAAAGCCTTATAGATTTGTCCCACCTTCGTGAAAAACTTTTGCACTTATGAACCCATTACATGTTCAAAAACAATGTACATTATAATTAGATGACGCTTTAATATAATTAACACATACTCTGAAATATTTTCGAAAAAAAACCCAACATTCTAAAATTAACGCAATCTTTAAAATATTTTCAGCATCAACGCAATACTCTAAAATTAATGTAATCTTTAAAACATTTTAAACATAAACGCAATACTCTAAAATTAACACATACTCTAAAATATTTTCGAAAAAACGCAACACTCTAAAATTAAAAACAATCTCTAAAATATTTTCAACATAAACGCAATACTCTAAAATTAACGCAATCTCTAAAATATTTAAAAAACAAACGCAACACACTAAAATTAACGCAATCTCCAAAATATTTTCAACATAGACGCAAAACTCTAAAATTAACACATACTCTAGAATATTTTCGAAAAAACGCAACACTCTAAAATTAATGCAATCTCTAAAATATTTTCGAAAATAACGCAATACACTAAAATGCAATACTCTAAAATTAACGCAATCTCTAATATTTTCAACATAAACGCAAAGGGAAACATAGTCTAAAATAAAAACATATAAAAACAAATATTTAAAAAATTATAAAACTACAACGGGGTTATGAGAAAACTTACCTTACTAACTCGACGAGCCATATCCGACTTCTGAAAGCACTCACGAACCGAGTCGAGATTCGAGCGTGTATGATACACGAAATAGTTTGAGAGAGTGAGAGTAGAGAGAGTTGAAAGTGGTGGGGTTTGGAAGGGTTGGGGCCGGGTATTTATAACCCCGTGATCATCGAGTGTTAAATGGGGTGGTTGGCTTTGCATTGAATTAGGGTTTCACCCAAGGACGCCACGTATTGTGGCAAGCCCGCGATCGCGGCATGGGATTGCGGAGACGAGGATCGAGGATATCACAGACTGATATTGCGGACTTATGGGCTGTTACGGATTGATATCACGGACTGTCCGCGAATTTTGAATTTTTTTTAATTAACCCCGCGATCGAGGGCCAAAATCGCGGACACATTAGTTATTTGAGCAATTTGGTAGAGGGTTTGGGCATTTAGGTAATCGGGTTTTGAACTATGGGCCGTCTGTTTGGATTCACGACCAGTCAAGATCTTCGTTTTGTTATGACCGGTGATTCTGACCTCATTAGCAACAACAGGAGCTCGTACGGTAATTGATGGGGCGGAGGTATGTTTCATATAGTATATAATATATATGTATATTTTTTTAACCATTTATTACCTACACATTATTGATTGTTTGTCAAATGTTGACACATTTCAGGTAGATGTGTTAAAAAAAGAAGTTGACGAGCTATGAGGATGACTACAGGTTGAATAGACAAGGAGAACAACTTTTGGAGCAATGGCAGAAGTAGACAGCAGACGAGGTAGCTCGACAGAAGGTGTTGATCGAGCAGTTTTCTGCGTTTATGAGGCAGTTCGAAGATGGAAACCCACCCCCACCCCCACAATAGTAGATAGGATTTCCTAGGACATTTTGTATGCTATTTTGGTATTAATTTGTAAAAACAGATTCTGCTTTGATTTTGTATGGTATACGGTTTGGACACGTTTGACAGTACAATAATCACATATTTTTAAAGTATTTAAAAAAAACAAAACTACCAATGGATCACCGGCGAATTTCCGTTGGTAACCATTTTTTTAAATTATTTTTTTTTAAAACCGTCGGTGATCCGTCGATAATACATCGACATTATCCATTGGTATACCTTTGTCATAAGTGATTAGTTGGAAGCATGATCCGTCGATGACCGGCTCCGTTGGTGATCCGTTGATAAAGGTGTCTGTAGATAATCCGTCGGTGATGCCTTTTCTCGCAACATTTCTTCCGATTGACTATCACCGACAGATTACCGAAGAATCCGAGTTTTAGCGACGGATTACTGACGGATATTTCCGTCGATGAAAGTCTCATTTTTTGTAGTGTTCACAATATATCCACACAATAAAAATTATAAACTATATATTTACATTTTGAAGATTATATCGGTTACGTCTAAATTTATTTATTTCCTTAACTATCTTAAGTCATTAATTTGAGACAAGAGAAAAAAAAAATATGTTTGTTGAATGAAATAGTATTGATAAATTATGTCAAATAATTTAATTCAATAAAGAGGATGATGAACACTCCATGAGTTGTAAAAATCAATTGAAAGAGGACTTCAATTAAGACTTGACGTCAAGTTTGAAAATAGTAATTGTCCAAAATGCACCATGTTTAACATATGCAAGTTACCATCAAAATAACAAGTCATTTGTCCTTCATGTTGTAGCCCATTGGTAAGGTAACATCCTGGGGGGTCAGTAAATGGTATCCCTGACTACCCAGGTTCGAACCCCGTGGTGAGCATCCTGTGACATCCATGATCATGGGCCTGCCACATAGTGGTACCCTTAATTGGACTGGATCGTGATCGACGGGGATTAGTCGGGTGGCACCCTTAAGTGGGAGCCCGGATACTCCGGGAACGTGTGCGTGTGTTAACTTGCCGTTCAAAAAAAAAATAACAAGTCATTTAGGGAAATAACCTTAAATGAGTTTTTTATTAAATTCATGACTTCCTGGCCTATTCAAGAAAAAATGGGTTTATACTCATGAGAAGGTCATGAATTTATTTAAAATCTCATTTAAAGTTATATACCTAAAAACATCTCAAAAAAATTGATCAATCAAACCCCAATAATGAAGTGTTCGAAAACAAACAAAACGGGAGACATCAAACCGAGAAATCGACTAACTGTATTGGTCAATTTCAATTTAATTGAACCGGTTTTTCAATTAATTAATTTCGTCTGGTTAATCAAACTTTGTAGAATTTGGCCTTTCACTCTAGTTAAAAAGATTTTAGTGAGAAACACACTTAGAGCCTCTCCAGCAGTTTCTCTAAAATGGAGAAAATGGAGAATTTAAGCAACTTTTTGCTCCAAGAACTTATCTAAAGCTTTTTCTAAAATGGAGAAAATAGGAGAGAGGGTATGATTACCAAGAGAGAGAAACTATTTTTTATTATATCCCACCAAATGAGAAACTTTGAAATAAAATATTTAGGTGAGAGAAATAATATTTTATTAAATATATAGAATATTTTAACATTATAATCAATGATTTATCTCCAAAATGGGAAACCTGTTGGAAATGAATGTAATTTTTTTTTTGAAGATTTTGCCATTTAAATCTATATTTTGGGAAAAATTTAGGGAAACCGTCGGAGATTTCAAAACACTATTTTTATTATTTTTAGGTCTCTAACCAACTAAGAGCATCTCCAACTTTTACACACACACACACACAAAAAAAACAATAAATTTGGTAGGGCTCATCAACACCAAAATAAAACTCAACTCTAACCACACTATAGAAAAACACAAATTTGTGAACCTCATAATAAAATAATATATTATATTTATTATTAAACTATTTTTAATAACAATAATTATAATTTGTAAATATATATTATAGTAACTAGGTTCGACCCCGTGTATTACACGGGGTAATTTAAAAAATTAAATCATGCCAGAAAACTTATCTTACAGATATGAATGATCATCGAAAGTACGATGCTACTTTTCCAAACTTTTTCCCCTTCAGAGTTGTTTTTTTTGCAGTTGGTTACAAAATGTCCTTGTTTTAGACAATTTTCACAAATGATGTTTTGCAAAAAAATAATAAAAATATGAATAAATATTAAGAATTTATAAAACAAAATTTATAATATAACGTAAATGAAATTATGGAAAAATACATAGTTAAAATTGATATGAAATTGCAGAAAGAAAATCACGACAAATTGGTGATTATTTGTATCAAATCTCATACTAATTTTAACAAATTTCATACTAATCACGACACATTAATTCGTATATATTTATGATATTTAATAATATAATTAAATTCAAAGTATTCAATATTAGACTCATTTCGAAGGTATTGACGAATCGATTACAATGGTATAATTTGTAAAAAATAAAAATGTTTTTTAATGCATTTTAGTTCATATATATTATTTATGTTTATATGATAAGAGTCTAAAATGAAAAATAAAAAAGTAAAGAATTAAAAGTAAACAACATACCTAATTATAAGGGTTGTAAATATAAGATATAAATTAAAAAAAATTGAATTAAGGAAAGATTTAAGGAGGAATGAATAGGCATGGAAATGGGGCGGGGACCTCAATCCCCATCCCCGTCCCCAATCCCTCATCTTCATCCCCGTCCCCATCCCCGTCCCCGCCGGGGAATATGTTTACATCTCCATCCCCAACGGGGAACGAGGATTTTCTTTTCTGTTTATGTAATCTATTTAAATCAAATATATGAGACACCGCACATGTTTAAATATCACATATTTCCAATAAACCTAAAATTGAAAGAAATTTAATTTAGTATAAAAAAATTACAACATCAGATAATAATTAATAACTTAAACCAAAAGAAATTCAACCGAATTCGGGAAAAAAAAACTTAACTTCACACGTACTAAAAGATATCGAGTAACATTCAAAACCATATCGAGTAATTGTATTTTGATTGACATCCAAAAGATAACAATTTTATATTATAAACTAGTTAGGAAATAGGAAATTATGAATTACCGATTTAGTTTAAATAAATAATATATATTAAATATTAAATAAAATATATAACGGGGACGGGGCGGGGCGGGGAGTGCGATACCCGTCCCCGTCCCCATCCCCGGCTTAAGACAAATGGGGATCCCCGTCCCCATCCCCAGTTTAGCGGGGAATCCCCATCCCCGATCGGGGCGGGTGGACCGGGTTCCCCGACGGGTCGGGGCCCATTTCCATGCCTAGGAATGAATGTGAATGTGCTAAATGAACTTATAATGTAAAATGCGTCCAGATACATGTTTAGGCGGAAAAATGAAAAAAATGGGCTCACCAGAAGGCGACACGTGTCCTTTTAGTTACTTATTTATTATATGTATAGATATTAAATAGTAATTAATTTATTTAATCAAAACTTGTTAAATTAAAAACAACAAATTTTAATTAAAATTACATTTAAAAAAATCATATTAATTTAAATAACAAAAATTAACAACATAATATATACAAATAATCAAATATATATATATATAGGGGTAGATTATTATGCAACCTTTTACATGGTGCAACCCATTCAACTCCTCTATCCACCACTCATTTTATTTTTACATTTTTTAATTAAAAATGTGAAAATAAAATGACTGGTGGATAGAGGGGTTGCATGGGATTGCACCATGTAAAGGGGTTGCATTTGAACACCCCTCTCTCTATATATATATATTATATAGAGGGTCATATATATAATTTACATGCGAGAGGTTCATTTGAGAAATGCTAAATATATGAGAAATATAGAAATAATCATAGCCTTTTATTCGGTCAAGATCGGCTTTGACTAGTCAAATATTGTGTCTTTAACTGGTCAACAATTACGACTTTGACTGGTCAAAAGTAGCGGCTATTCCAAAAATAAAAGGACAATTTCGTAATTTTTACAAATACACGGGATGAATTCATATATGAACTATATGTTCATATGTGAACCAGTGTAATTCACATATGAACTATTTTAACGGATTCATATATGAACCTTTGTGATTCATATATGAATCAATTAACTAATTCACATATGAACTAATTAACTTTAGGTTCATATGTGAATCAGTTGAAATAATTAACATATTAATATATGAACCTTTGTGATTCATATATGAACTAACTAACTGATTCATATATGAACATATAATTTATATGTGAATCATACAGGTTCATATATGAACTCGTCCTGTGTATTTTATGAAACTACCCCTCTATATTTTACAGATCACACAAGAAATTATTCGGTGATTCACGGTCAAAGCCACAAATGTTGACCAGATAAAGAGATATGATAATTTCTCTATTTCTCATATATTTAGCATTTCTCAAATGAACATAATCCTAATTTACATTATATAAATGAGTTTGATATTTAAAAATAAAATAAAATAGAGTTAATGGTGGCCCCTTCTAAAATGCCGTGTGAAATCAAAGCTGACAAATATGACGTCTCACATTCTTGGCCGACAAAAAAATAGTGATATATGCCGGATGATTGGAGTGTATAATCGACAGATTGGATTAAATGCCATGCGGTTGGAGATTACGTAACTAAGAGCATCTCCAACAGCATTGTTAAATTTTTTCTAAAATAAAGAATGGAAAGTCAAAATCTATAAAAACATTTTCTTCTAACTCCAACAGCTTTTCTATTTTAGAGAATCAATCATTATTTATATTATTATAATATTCTATAATTTATCATTTCAATATACTTTTTAAAAAAAACCTAAAATAAAATGATAAAAATTGAATCTTATTGGTTGTATTGAATAAAATAATATTTTATCCCTCCAATTTAGAGATTATATAGAATTCTCTATATTTAGAGATTTTTTTATCTTTCTTTATTTTAGCAAAACATATAGCAAAACTGTTGAAGAAAAATAGCAAAGAAAAAACCAAAATTTTCTATTTTTTGCAATGCTTTTAGAGATGCTCTAATAGCCTACCTTTTCACTTAAAGATTGGAAATTAAGCTGTTTTGTTTATCTAACATGATAATTTTTTTTATACTTAAGGAAGAGGGTAGATCCACTTAATGGGGAAAACCAAAACCAAAATTAAAATTCATAACTCAAAAACAAAAGAATGGTAAGGACTAAAATCAAACCAACAACCCCTATAGCAGGGAGTCATTTTTGTATAATTTTACTCCAATGAATATCTTACCTCCCAAGGATAGAATCAATCACAACAACCCTAAAAGAAGTGGACGACACTGTTTCCAGACAGATACCACCACCATCTTTCTTTTTCTCACAAAGACTTGTTATTATTACAGAAATCAAAGAGAAATAGGATGTAATCAAGGGAATTTAATTAAAATGTCCCTAGTTTAAATTAAACCTGGTTACCTAAATACCTAAATCCTCTACCAAATTGCTCAAATACCCAATATGTGTGCGATTTTGACCCTTGATCGCGGGGTTAATAAATTTCTTTTCGAATTCAGGGATTTCTCCGCGATAATGGTCCGCTATCAAGGCTTATGTTCGCGATCGAGGGTATGACCCCTCGATTTTCTTAGGGTTTGGGGTATTAGGGTTTAGGGTCCGCAATTTTCTTCCTGGGTTCGCGATTTTTAGCCCATGATTTCATGCGTTATGAGTTTTCACGTTTTTTTTTGCATGGTTTTACTGTTTTTTTTTCCTCATTTTGGTCTGATTGTCACACAATTATTGTACTATTGTCATTGAATTTGTGGTTCACATTCATCTTCTTCATCCAATTTCGTCTATAAAGAGCAGTAAAATGTAAGTCAAATTCGTTCATTACATCCATTCCGTTGTTCTTTCTTGCTTTCTTTCTTCATCATCTGAATTTCTTCTTTCTGAGATACTACTGAAAAAATGAGTTCAGCCGTTGAAAAAACTAAGCTCTATTTATGTTGAGATGGTGAATGGGTGCAAAACAACAATGGGTGAGATTTTGTTTATAAATCAAAGAATGGTGTAAATATGCCAGTAATCATTTCATATAAGACGTTTATTGCTTACGCCATGCAAAAATGTGGAATCGAAGGTTCTGCTGTTTACAAGTTGCTCAATGATGGAGCTAACCAACGATCGAGAAATCTGTTGTTTTATGCAATTTGCAGCCCAGTTAGAAATACCTCCAGCACTTTTTGTGTAGGCCGCACCATCGATGTGCGACGAAGGTGATGACGAAGATGATGACGGAAGTGATGACGAAACCCATGTCAGTGGTAGTCAACTGGAGCGTGATTCTTAATTTCAGGTGTCCTACGACCCAACACTTTATTCGGATCATACACATCGTCTTAACGACTCTTATCCCGATTTTGTTCCGGAGACGCAACCAGAAGAAGAAGAAGAAGAAGAAAAAGAAGAAGAAAACCAAGAAAGACGGTTTAATAGAGTTGCTGATGACGAAACCCATGTTTTCACAATGGCTATATCTGTTATGGACAGATCAGATACCGATAATGATGAGGATGAAGAAGTAGAAACATATACCCCTAGCAATAAATCATTTGATGAGTTAAACAATTATTTTGATATGCCTCATTCCCTTCCAAACCCGAAGACCTATATACCATCCTACCAACCCGCACCTTATAATCGCAGTACAAGGATACATGAAGGTCAGCTATTTGATACGAAAGAGGAAATGACCATATAGCTCGGAATTAAGTTCTTGAAAGAGGGTTTCGTGTTTAGAACGAAGAAATCTGACAAAAGCAGATTCGAGGTTGTATGTGAGAAACAAAGGTTGTATGTGCTAGCGTGGGTATTTATAGCAACATGTGGATGTCAGTTGGCATTGAAAAGTAACGTGGAAAATGTCTGAAAAAGACTGTCTGATTCCCCTGCAAAGGCCTGCAAGATTCTCCTGAAAGATTCTTACTGAAAAAAGCCTTATAGATTCGTCCCACCTTCATGAAAAACTTTTGCACTTATGAACCCATTACATGTTCAAAAACAATGTACATTATAATTAGATGACGCTTTAATATAATTAACACATACTCTGAAATATTTTCGAAAAAAAACCCAACATTCTAAAATTAACGCAATCTTTAAAATATTTTCAGCATCAACGCAATACTCTAAAATTAATGTAATCTTTAAAACATTTTAAACATAAACGCAATACTCTAAAATTAACACATACTCTAAAATATTTTCGAAAAAACGCAACACTCTAAAATTAAAAACAATCTCTAAAATATTTTCAACATAAACGCAATACTCTAAAATTAACGCAATCTCTAAAATATTTAAAAAACAAACGCAACACACTAAAATTAACGCAATCTCCAAAATATTTTCAACATAGACGCAAAACTCTAAAATTAACACATACTCTAGAATATTTCGAAAAAACGCAACACTCTAAAATTAATGCAATCTCTAAAATATTTTCGAAAATAACGCAATACTCTAAAATGCAATACTCTAAAATTAACGCAATCTCTAATATTTTCAACATAAACGCAAAGGGAAACATAGTCTAAAATAAAAACATATAAAAACAAATATTTAAAAAATTATAAAACTACAACGGGGTTATGAGAAAACTTACCTTACTAACTCGACGAGCCATATCCGACTTCTGAAAGCACTCACGAACCGAGTCGAGATTCGAGCGTGTATGATACACGAAATAGTTTGAGAGAGTGAGAGTAGAGAGAGTTGAAAGTGGTGGGGTTTGGAAGGGTTGGGGCCGGGTATTTATAACCCCGTGATCATCGAGTGTTAAATGGGGTGGTTGGCTTTGCATTGAATTAGGGTTTCACCCAAGGACGCCACGTATTGTGGCAAGCCCGCGATCGCGGCATGGGATTGCGGAGACGAGGATCGAGGATATCACAGACTGATATTGCGGACTTATGGGCTGTTACGGATTGATATCACGGACTGTCCGCGAATTTTGAATTTTTTTTAATTAACCCCGCGATCGAGGGCCAAAATCGCGGACACATTAGTTATTTGAGCAATTTGGTAGAGGGTTTGGGCATTTAGGTAATCGGGTTTTGAACTATGGGCCGTCTGTTTGGATTCACGACCAGTCAAGATCTTCGTTTTGTTATGACCGGTGATTCTGACCTCATTAGCAACAACAGGAGCTCGTACGGTAATTGATGGGGCGGAGGTATGTTTCATATAGTATATAATATATATGTATATTTTTTTAACCATTTATTACCTACACATTATTGATTGTTTGTCAAATGTTGACACATTTCAGGTAGATGTGTTAAAAAAAGAAGTTGACGAGCTATGAGGATGACTACAGGTTGAATAGACAAGGAGAACAACTTTTGGAGCAATGGCAGAAGTAGACAGCAGACGAGGTAGCTCGACAGAAGGTGTTGATCGAGCAGTTTTCTGCGTTTATGAGGCAGTTCGAAGATGGAAACCCACCCCCACCCCCACAATAGTAGATAGGATTTCCTAGGACATTTTGTATGCTATTTTGGTATTAATTTGTAAAAACAGATTCTGCTTTGATTTTGTATGGTATACGGTTTGGACACGTTTGACAGTACAATAATCACATATTTTTAAAGTATTTAAAAAAAACAAAACTACCAATGGATCACCGGCGAATTTCCGTTGGTAACCATTTTTTTAAATTATTTTTTTTTAAAACCGTCGGTGATCCGTCGATAATACATCGACATTATCCATTGGTATACCTTTGTCATAAGTGATTAGTTGGAAGCATGATCCGTCGATGACCGGCTCCGTTGGTGATCCGTTGATAAAGGTGTCTGTAGATAATCCGTCGGTGATGCCTTTTCTCGCAACATTTCTTCCGATTGACTATCACCGACAGATTACCGAAGAATCCGAGTTTTAGCGACGGATTACTGACGGATATTTCCGTCGATGAAAGTCTCATTTTTTGTAGTGTTCACAATATATCCACACAATAAAAATTATAAACTATATATTTACATTTTGAAGATTATATCGGTTACGTCTAAATTTATTTATTTCCTTAACTATCTTAAGTCATTAATTTGAGACAAGAGAAAAAAAAAATATGTTTGTTGAATGAAATAGTATTGATAAATTATGTCAAATAATTTAATTCAATAAAGAGGATGATGAACACTCCATGAGTTGTAAAAATCAATTGAAAGAGGACTTCAATTAAGACTTGACGTCAAGTTTGAAAATAGTAATTGTCCAAAATGCACCATGTTTAACATATGCAAGTTACCATCAAAATAACAAGTCATTTGTCCTTCATGTTGTAGCCCATTGGTAAGGTAACATCCTGGGGGGTCAGTAAATGGTATCCCTGACTACCCAGGTTCGAACCCCGTGGTGAGCATCCTGTGACATCCATGATCATGGGCCTGCCACATAGTGGTACCCTTAATTGGACTGGATCGTGATCGACGGGGATTAGTCGGGTGGCACCCTTAAGTGGGAGCCCGGATACTCCGGGAACGTGTGCGTGTGTTAACTTGCCGTTCAAAAAAAAAATAACAAGTCATTTAGGGAAATAACCTTAAATGAGTTTTTTATTAAATTCATGACTTCCTGGCCTATTCAAGAAAAAATGGGTTTATACTCATGAGAAGGTCATGAATTTATTTAAAATCTCATTTAAAGTTATATACCTAAAAACATCTCAAAAAAATTGATCAATCAAACCCCAATAATGAAGTGTTCGAAAACAAACAAAACGGGAGACATCAAACCGAGAAATCGACTAACTGTATTGGTCAATTTCAATTTAATTGAACCGGTTTTTCAATTAATTAATTTCGTCTGGTTAATCAAACTTTGTAGAATTTGGCCTTTCACTCTAGTTAAAAAGATTTTAGTGAGAAACACACTTAGAGCCTCTCCAGCAGTTTCTCTAAAATGGAGAAAATGGAGAATTTAAGCAACTTTTTGCTCCAAGAACTTATCTAAAGCTTTTTCTAAAATGGAGAAAATAGGAGAGAGGGTATGATTACCAAGAGAGAGAAACTATTTTTTATTATATCCCACCAAATGAGAAACTTTGAAATAAAATATTTAGGTGAGAGAAATAATATTTTATTAAATATATAGAATATTTTAACATTATAATCAATGATTTATCTCCAAAATGGGAAACCTGTTGGAAATGAATGTAATTTTTTTTTTGAAGATTTTGCCATTTAAATCTATATTTTGGGAAAAATTTAGGGAAACCGTCGGAGATTTCAAAACACTATTTTTATTATTTTTAGGTCTCTAACCAACTAAGAGCATCTCCAACTTTTACACACACACACACACAAAAAAAACAATAAATTTGGTAGGGCTCATCAACACCAAAATAAAACTCAACTCTAACCACACTATAGAAAAACACAAATTTGTGAACCTCATAATAAAATAATATATTATATTTATTATTAAACTATTTTTAATAACAATAATTATAATTTGTAAATATATATTATAGTAACTAGGTTCGACCCCGTGTATTACACGGGGTAATTTAAAAAATTAAATCATGCCAGAAAACTTATCTTACAGATATGAATGATCATCGAAAGTACGATGCTACTTTTCCAAACTTTTTCCCCTTCAGAGTTGTTTTTTTTGCAGTTGGTTACAAAATGTCCTTGTTTTAGACAATTTTCACAAATGATGTTTTGCAAAAAAATAATAAAAATATGAATAAATATTAAGAATTTATAAAACAAAATTTATAATATAACGTAAATGAAATTATGGAAAAATACATAGTTAAAATTGATATGAAATTGCAGAAAGAAAATCACGACAAATTGGTGATTATTTGTATCAAATCTCATACTAATTTTAACAAATTTCATACTAATCACGACACATTAATTCGTATATATTTATGATATTTAATAATATAATTAAATTCAAAGTATTCAATATTAGACTCATTTCGAAGGTATTGACGAATCGATTACAATGGTATAATTTGTAAAAAATAAAAATGTTTTTTAATGCATTTTAGTTCATATATATTATTTATGTTTATATGATAAGAGTCTAAAATGAAAAATAAAAAAGTAAAGAATTAAAAGTAAACAACATACCTAATTATAAGGGTTGTAAATATAAGATATAAATTAAAAAAAATTGAATTAAGGAAAGATTTAAGGAGGAATGAATAGGCATGGAAATGGGGCGGGGACCTCAATCCCCATCCCCGTCCCCAATCCCTCATCTTCATCCCCGTCCCCATCCCCGTCCCCGCCGGGGAATATGTTTACATCTCCATCCCCAACGGGGAACGAGGATTTTCTTTTCTGTTTATGTAATCTATTTAAATCAAATATATGAGACACCGCACATGTTTAAATATCACATATTTCCAATAAACCTAAAATTGAAAGAAATTTAATTTAGTATAAAAAAATTACAACATCAGATAATAATTAATAACTTAAACCAAAAGAAATTCAACCGAATTCGGGAAAAAAAAACTTAACTTCACACGTACTAAAAGATATCGAGTAACATTCAAAACCATATCGAGTAATTGTATTTTGATTGACATCCAAAAGATAACAATTTTATATTATAAACTAGTTAGGAAATAGGAAATTATGAATTACCGATTTAGTTTAAATAAATAATATATATTAAATATTAAATAAAATATATAACGGGGACGGGGCGGGGCGGGGAGTGCGATACCCGTCCCCGTCCCCATCCCCGGCTTAAGACAAATGGGGATCCCCGTCCCCATCCCCAGTTTAGCGGGGAATCCCCATCCCCGATGGGGGCGGGTGGACCGGGTTCCCCGACGGGTCGGGGCCCATTTCCATGCCTAGGAATGAATGTGAATGTGCTAAATGAACTTATAATGTAAAATGCGTCCAGATACATGTTTAGGCGGAAAAATGAAAAAAATGGGCTCACCAGAAGGCGACACGTGTCCTTTTAGTTACTTATTTATTATATGTATAGATATTAAATAGTAATTAATTTATTTAATCAAAACTTGTTAAATTAAAAACAACAAATTTTAATTAATATTACATTTAAAAAAATCATATTAATTTAAATAACAAAAATTAACAACATAATATATACAAATAATCAAATATATATATATATAGGGGTAGATTATTATGCCACCTTTTACATGGTGCAACCCATTCAACTCCTCTATCCACCACTCATTTTATTTTTACATTTTTTAATTAAAAATGTGAAAATAAAATGACTGGTGGATAGAGGGGTTGCATGGGATTGCACCATGTAAAGGGGTTGCATTTGAACACCCCTCTCTCTCTATATATATATTATATAGAGGGTCATATATATAATTTACATGCGAGAGGTTCATTTGAGAAATGCTAAATATATGAGAAATATAGAAATAATCATAGCCTTTTATTCGGTCAAGATCGGCTTTGACTAGTCAAATATTGTGTCTTTAACTGGTCAACAATTACGACTTTGACTGGTCAAAAGTAGCGGCTATTCCAAAAATAAAAGGACAATTTCGTAATTTTTACAAATACACGGGATGAATTCATATATGAACTATATGTTCATATGTGAACCAGTGTAATTCACATATGAACTATTTTAACGGATTCATATATGAACCTTTGTGATTCATATATGAATCAATTAACTAATTCACATATGAACTAATTAACTTTAGGTTCATATGTGAATCAGTTGAAATAATTAACATATTAATATATGAACCTTTGTGATTCATATATGAACTAACTAACTGATTCATATATGAACATATAATTTATATGTGAATCATACAGGTTCATATATGAACTCGTCCTGTGTATTTTATGAAACTACCCCTCTATATTTTACAGATCACACAAGAAATTATTCGGTGATTCACGGTCAAAGCCACAAATGTTGACCAGATAAAGAGATATGATAATTTCTCTATTTCTCATATATTTAGCATTTCTCAAATGAACATAATCCTAATTTACATTATATAAATGAGTTTGATATTTAAAAATAAAATAAAATAGAGTTAATGGTGGCCCCTTCTAAAATGCCGTGTGAAATCAAAGCTGACAAATATGACGTCTCACATTCTTGGCCGACAAAAAAATAGTGATATATGCCGGATGATTGGAGTGTATAATCGACAGATTGGATTAAATGCCATGCGGTTGGAGATTACGTAACTAAGAGCATCTCCAACAGCATTGTTAAATTTTTTCTAAAATAAAGAATGGAAAGTCAAAATCTATAAAAACATTTTCTTCTAACTCCAACAGCTTTTCTATTTTAGAGAATCAATCATTATTTATATTATTATAATATTCTATAATTTATCATTTCAATATACTTTTTAAAAAAAACCTAAAATAAAATGATAAAAATTGAATCTTATTGGTTGTATTGAATAAAATAATATTTTATCCCTCAAATTTAGAGATTATATAGAATTCTCTATATTTAGAGATTTTTTTATCTTTCTTTATTTTAGCAAAACATATAGCAAAACTGTTGAAGAAAAATAGCAAAGAAAAAACCAAAATTTTCTATTTTTTGCAATGCTTTTAGAGATGCTCTAATAGCCTACCTTTTCACTTAAAGATTGGAAATTAAGCTGTTTTGTTTATCTAACATGATAATTTTTTTTATACTTAAGGAAGAGGGTAGATCCACTTAATGGGGAAAACCAAAACCAAAATTAAAATTCATAACTCAAAAACAAAAGAATGGTAAGGACTAAAATCAAACCAACAACCCCTATAGCAGGGAGTCATTTTTGTATAATTTTACTCCAATGAATATCTTACCTCCCAAGGATAGAATCAATCACAACAACCCTAAAAGAAGTGGACGACACTGTTTCCAGACAGATACCACCACCATCTTTCTTTTTCTCACAAAGACTTGTTATTATTACAGAAATCAAAGAGAAATAGGATGTAATCAAGGGAATTTAATTAAAATGTCCCTAGTTTAAATTAAACCTGCTTACCTAAATACCTAAATCCTCTACCAAATTGCTCAAATACCCAATATGTGTGCGATTTTGACCCTTGATCGCGGGGTTAATAAATTTCTTTTCGAATTCAGGGATTTCTCCACGATAATGGTCCGCTATCAAGGCTTATGTTCGCGATCGAGGGTATGACCCCTCGATTTTCTTAGGGTTTGGGGTATTAGGGTTTAGGGTCCGCAATTTTCTTCCTGAGTTCGCGATTTTTAGCCCATGATTTCATGCGTTATGAGTTTTCACGTTTTTTTGCATGGTTTTACTGTTTTTTTTCCTCACTTTGGTCTGATTGTCACACAATTATTGTACTATTGTCATTGAATTTGTGGTTCACATTCATCTTCTTCATCTAATTTCGTCTATAAAGAGCAGTAAAATGTAAGTCAAATTCGTTCATTACATCCATTCCGTTGTTCTTTCTTGCTTTCTTTCTTCATCATCTGAATTTCTTCTTTCTGAGATACTACTGAAAAAATGAGTTCAGCCGTTGAAAAAACTAAGCTCTATTTATGTTGAGATGGTGAATGGGTGCAAAACAACAATGGGTGAGATTTTGTTTATAAATCAAAGAATGGTGTAAATATGCCAGTAATCATTTCATATAAGACGTTTATTGCTTACGCCATGCAAAAATGTGGAATCGAAGGTTCTGCTGTTTACAAGTTGCTCAATGATGGAGCTAACCAACGATCGAGAAATCTGTTGTTTTATGCAATTTGCAGCCCAGTTAGAAATACCTCCAGCACTTTTTGTGTAGGCCGCACCATCGATGTGCGACGAAGGTGATGACGAAGATGATGACGGAGGTGATGACGAAACCCATGTCAGTGGTAGTCAACTGGAGCGTGATTCTTAATTTCAGGCGTCCTACGACCCAACACTTTATTCGGATCATACACATCGTCTTAACGACTCTTATCCCGATTTTGTTCCGGAGACGCAACCAGAAGAAGAAGAAGAAGAAAACCAAGAAGGACGGTTTAATGGAGTTGCTGATGACGAAACCCATGTTTTCACAATGGCTATATCTGTTATGGACAGATCAAATACCGATAATGATGAGGATGAAGAAGTAGAAACATATACCCCTAGCAATAAATCATTTGATGAGTTAAACAATTATTTTGATATCCCTCATTCCCTTCCAAACCCGAAGACCTATATACCATCCTACCAACCCGCACCTTATAATCGCAGTACAAGGATACATGAAGGTCAGCTATTTGATACGAAAGAGAAAATGACCATATAGCTCGGAATTAAGTTCTTGAAAGAGGGTTTCGTGTTTAGAACGAAGAAATCTGACAAAAGCAGATACGAGGTTGTATGTGAGAAACAAAGGTTGTATGTGCTAGCGTGGGTATTTATAGCAAAATGTGGATGTCAGTTGGCATTGAAAAGTAACGTGGAAAATGTCTGAAAAAGACTGTCTGATTCCCCTGCAAAGGCCTGCAAGATTCTCCTGAAAGATTCTTACTGAAAAAAGCCTTATAGATTCGTCCCACCTTCGTGAAAAACTTTTGCACTTATGAACCCATTACATGTTCAAAAACAATGTACATTATAATTAGATGACGCTTTAATATAATTAACACATACTCTGAAATATTTTCGAAAAAAACCCAACATTCTAAAATTAACGCAATCTTTAAAATATTTTCAGCATCAACGCAATACTCTAAAATTAATGTAATCTTTAAAACATTTTAAACATAAACGCAATACTCTAAAATTAACACATACTCTAAAATATTTTCGAAAAAACGCAACACTCTAAAATTAAAAACAATCTCTAAAATATTTTCAACATAAACGCAATACTCTAAAATTAACGCAATCTCTAAAATATTTAAAAAACAAACGCAACACACTAAAATTAACGCAATCTCCAAAATATTTTCAACATAGATGCAAAACTCTAAAATTAACACATACTCTAGAATATTTTCGAAAAAACGCAACACTCTAAAATTAATGCAATCTCTAAAATATTTTCGAAAATAACGCAATACTCTAAAATGCAATACTCTAAAATTAACACAATCTCTAATATTTTCAACATAAACGCAAAGGGAAACATAGTCTAAAATAAAAACATATAAAAACAAATATTTAAAAAATTATAAAACTACAACGGGGTTATGAGAAAACTTACCTTACTAACTCGACGAGCCATATCCGACTTCTGAAAACACTCACGAACCGAGTCGAGATTCGAGCGTGTATGATACACGAAATAGTTTGAGAGAGTGAGAGTAGAGAGAGTTGAAAGTGGTGGGGTTTGGAAGGGTTGGGGCCGGGTATTTATAACCCCGTGATCATCGAGTGTTAAATGGGGTGGTTGGCTTTGCATTGAATTAGGGTTTCACCCAAGGACGCCACGTATTGTGGCAAGCCCGCGATCGCGGCATGGGATCGCGGAGACGAGGATCGAGGATATCACGGACTGATATTGCGGACTTATGGGCTGTTACGGATTGATATCACGGACTGTCCGCGAATTTTGAATTTTTTTTAATTAACCCCGCGATCGAGGGCCAAAATCGCGGACACATTAGTTATTTGAGCAATTTGGTAGAGGGTTTGGGCATTTAGGTAATCGGGTTTTGAACTATGGACATTTTAATTAAATTCCCTAAAATCAAACCTGTTCCACGTATTTTGTTACAACAAAATTGACTTGCCTAGAATGTATAAACGTTTTAATAGAATATTTTATAGAACTTAAGTTGATAGAACCAAACTATAAAACATCTTATCTAAAAGCGTTACAATAAGCTTATCGGACACTTTTGGACGTTTTAACAAGTTTTTTAGAATGCTTTAAAAATAAAGTGTCATATTAACTATTTTATATAACACTTTTGAAAAGTGTATTATAAAACCATATTTTTATAGGACACTTGTGTTTATAGTATGTTTTTTTAAATAATGCCATATAAAATTTATAGCTAATACGAGATATTTTAAAAATAAAGTGTCATATTAATTATTTTATAGGAAAATTTTGAAAAATGTACTATAAAACCATATTTTTATAAGACACTTGTGTTTATAGTATTTTTTTTAAAATAATGTCATATAAAATATATAGCTAATACGAGATGCTTTAAAAATAAAGTGTCATATTTATCTATTTTATAGGACACTTTTTAAAAATATACTATAAAACCATATTTTTATAGGACATTTGTGTTTATAGTATGTTTTTTAAATAATCTATATATATATATATATAAGCAAAACCTTCCAAGAATGTCGTGACACATTCTTAGAACATCATTCTCCCAAAGGAATTTTTTGGTTTTTTTGAATTTTTAAATTATTTATTAAATTAATGACGTTTGTGTCCCTATATGAAAATTGTGTATTTCATTATAAGTAGGCCTTTTGGTCATTTTGCTTTCAATTTAATTAATTAACCATAACCCTTAAATTATCCAACTTCCTGACTTTTACTCTTTCCATTTAATCTACGTTAAATAAGCATCACCGATTCTTCGAGTCAATGAAGAAATGGTCAGATCCCCTCCAAGGGTAGTGTGAGGTTCTATTCTCAGTTGGCCCACTACAACAGGATATTTCGAGGTCGGGAACTATCAGTTTATGGTGAACAACTCACTTTCTCCCTACGGGAATTTCAACTTAGGCATCAAATTATTTGGATTGTATGTATTTTATTCATTCATTATCCTATTGCTTCTCTTGAATTATTAATTTTTACCCTTGATGGTGATTTAGAGTTTTTTTTTAATTTACCCCCATCGACAAAGATAGGTGTACTATTGCATATTGTAATAGAAGCAATGTACATGCCGTTATTTGCACATCATATTTTTGATAATGCTCTTGATACATCTTATTACAACTTGCAAAGTTAGGCATGCACATGACATTTGAGGTAGATGATGATGTTGTAGAACTTGAGAAAAATAACATTCTTTTAATGAGACAAATATTTTATTTTCGTAATTCAAATCATTGTTCCATATTGTTGGCAATGTATTACATGGTTCTCTGTGATCAAATTACCTTATGGTTATGTCACCTTTATTATTCCATGGATTGTTAATATATCTATTCTAGTTTTCATAAGAATTTTATCATTGTAGTTCTTGTAGTATAATTTTAAGAATTATTTGGCCCCGTGTTTAAATAAAAAAAAATTCAAGTTGTATCCCTTGACATTCCATTGGTAACAGATAGTTTTGAGATGATTTTTATTTCAATTAAATGATAATGGAGGTTTTAAAAACTTATTTTATTGGTAAACGATAGTTCTAAGACAAGTTTTTATTTCAAATGAATCGTAATTAGTGTTTGTCTTAATCTTTTTAACCTACATAATTACAATTAAAATCAATAAGATAAACTTTATTTCAAATAAATGGTAATTCAATTTTATTTTTGATCTTTTAATTTACATAATTACTATTAAATATCATTTGTTACAATTAATAAGCCCTTTTATGATGTGAATACAGAATACATGCTTATTTTATATTCATAAAAGAGATTTTCTTTAACATTTGTGGGAAAATGCATGAAGGAGCTTTATACCGACCTACTTTAAAATTACAATATTCTATATAGGAGCTTTATACCGACCTACTTTATTTTTCATCTTAGTTTTAGGAAACCCTAATAGCTACTACAATCTGGAAGAATTTGGTGTCAAAGTTCAAATATTTGTTGAATGAGGGTTTGGTATACACCGTAATTTTTTTTAAGGTGGTTGTGAATTCTGAAGATTATAGGGTTGTTAATTCAAAGTTTAAAATTTTGTACTCTTTTAACAATAGTCAAGAAAGTAATGGACAAATCCACCTTTGTACTAATTTGCATGATTTATGAATAGAACCGTGTACATGTGTGTTGGAGGGGAAGGACAATTGTATTGTTGATGAGTAACCTTATAGTATTCAGAAACTATAACTCTTACAACGTGAGTCGTTTTGATTTATTTATTAACTTATGCTACTACTAAAAGCAATATATATGTTTTCTAAATACCGCGCAACGCGCGATACAAACCACTAGTGTCATATAAAATATATAGTTAATATGACACTTTATCATAAACTTATCCTAAAAATTTTGTTAAAATGTCTAAAAGCGTCGTATATATAAAACCTATGATAACACTTTTAGATATAATATTTTTTGGTTTGATCCTATAAACTTAAGTCCTATAAATTATTTATTATGACATTTAAATATTTTAAACATCCTAGAAAATCCATTTTATTGTAATGTTCCAAACCCAACAAAGATAAGAATTATAATCCAACCCCATATTTGTTGCTTTACTCAACCAAAACAAAATAGCAAGCAAACCCAAGAAATTAAACCAAAATCCAAACCTAGAAGGGTTGGGACGGTAACTCACGGTGATATCTAATTCTAAACCTCAAAGAAATTTGATCATGCGATTATAACATTTGATATATAGGGATGAGTTATAGTGCAAATCAAGACATTTGTATAAATCATACAAACCATTATATTAGGAAATAATTGAGATATTATGAATAATAATCATAATTTATTAAATACGATTGAGATATATATGGAAGAGGATAAAGTTCATTTATTATGATCATGACATTGGTTAAGGAAACAAAATAAAATGAGATATTCATTAGACTAGATAGACGGCTGAGATTAGTTTGTAAGTTTATACAAATAGAGGTGGTTTGCATTTGATCGCTCCTATATATATATATATATATATATATATATATATATATATATATATATATATATATATATAGAGAGAGAGAGAGAGGACGATAATCAAATGAGAACCACAAAAAGGTTGAAAACCGTGAGAACCGATCTAAGCCGTAATTTGGTTTTGATCATGTGGTTTAATTGAAAACTGTTTCACCAATATGGCATAATTGTCATTTTGGTAACAAATTTTCATCATATGAAACACATATTCACCAATTGAATCATAATGAAAATTATTATTTTTTATAAGGTTAATATTGACAGAGTTTCATCTTTATGCTATTTCATCAGATGAAACACACAATTCACCATATGAACCAAATGAAACATGTAGATTCACCGGATTAAAACATACAACTTAACCAGATGAAACACACAGATTCAGCAGATGAAACATACGGATTCACCAGATGAAACACTGAAATATACAGATTCACCAGATGAAACACACAATTTGCAATCGAAATCTTTTCCAAAAAAAAATGCAATCAAAATCAACAACAACGCAAACAACCAACAAATAATTATTAATCTCTTTAAAATGATCGTTCAAGAAGAAGATTAGATATACGAAAAAGAGAATAATTAGGGATCAATAGATTAGTTGAAGAAATTGAAATTAAGAAATTAGGATTTATGATCGACGATTGCTCTGGCGATGAAGAAACTTTGGGGTTATCGAAGGATTTCATGAGATCTGCAAATTTTCCGCCATTAATGGAGAAATCAAGCTTTGAAGGTGGATCGTCAAGAACATAGACGTCTCAGGTGACCTGCTTCTTCGAATACATGGAGGACAAAAACTTAATAATCAAGAATTGGTGCGCATATGGAGCTCAAGCAACAACTCCCTATTGGCATCAAGAACCGAAAATGTCAATTCCCCCTCGAACCCCCTGGTCCAAAACCTTGAGAACAAAACCTAGCAGCGGTATAGTTTCCATCTACATGCACGATGGGACAATACTCAGATTGAAAGTAGAGATTGGGGAGGTGTTCACCGGAGACGAAGTGTTTGCCGACGACGGAGATAGATGAAGATGGTTGTCGGTGATAGAGATGGCCTGGATCTGTTCTTGATCTGGGAGGGGGGTTGGTCTGGATTGTTGTTGACATAATCTCATATGAAAAAATATTAGATTGGAGGAGAAAGAATGAAACTTAATCTGATATGCCCAAAATACCATTCAATTTACATATAATTTGACAAAAATGCCCTTATTTCACCATTTTATTTCAAATAGGCTTCTTTTTTAAATGACCTTTGATTTAATCTAATCTATGGATTAGATTAGTTCTCTTGGTTCTCAATATTTTTTTAGTCCTCACACGATTTAATCTCTCTCTCTCTCTCTCTCTATATATATATATATATATATATAGAGAGAGAGAGAGGGGGGGAGGAAGGTTCAAACGAGAACGCTAATTATTTAAGAAAACACGAGAACAACAAATAATATGCTAAATCACATGTGATTTTACATAAACGGCAAAAAATGGATGCAAACGACTTTGGCCGCAACTTAAGTCGCGTGAATTGTATATGATTTTGTACGTGAATCATGTATAATTTTGTACATTAACAGCCGTTCTCGTGTTTTAGTAAATAGTTAACGTTTTATATATATATATATATATATATATATATATATATATAAAGAGAGAGAGAGAGAGGTGGGTTCATAAGAGAACAATATCTATCTAAGAAAACACGAGAACAACCAAGTACATACAAAATCATATATGATTCACATGACTTTGCCCCGTGACTTAATAGTCGCGGCCAAAGTCGTCCACATCCAGTTTTTGCCGTTTAATGTAAAATCACATATGATTTTGTACATAATTTGTTGTTTTTTTAAATTGTTAGCGTTCTCGTTTGAACCTTCCTCTCTCTCTCTCTATATATATATAAATATATATATATATATATATAGAGAGAGAGAGTCAGGTTCAAACGAGAACAAATACCTGTTTAAAAGAATACGAGAACTAACAAAATCATTAGTGATTTTACATTAACACACGAAAAAGGGGCTTTGGCCGCGACTTCAGGTCTGCGTGGTTTTTTTGCGCGTTAATGTAAAATCACTAATGATTTTGTTAGTTCTCGTGTTTTTTTAAATAGTTATTGTTCTCATTTGATTCTCTCTCTCTCTCTCTCTCTCTATATATATATATATATATATATAGGGAAAATCAAATACACACCTAATTATTGCACCCGTTACAAACCAATCTCCACCCTTGATCTCAACATATTTATTTCCCCCTTTTTCATAATTATATAATAATCGGGGTAGAAAGGTAGTATTATAAATATTCATTTATTTATGTAATATATTAGTAAAATTGGATAATAAGGAAACTGATAATCACTAAAGATTTATTCCTAAAATGTAGCTTCTTGTTTGTTTTGGCTTTATCTTTCATGCGTATGAGTAAGCACGGGTTTGCGGGTTTCATATTCATATTCCAGTAAAACACAATTTTTGTATCTTCTAGCACAGGATATCCTGTGAAATCATGGTTCGTGGAAATCATCCAGACGATGAACATAATGGAGGAAAGCACGTAGTGGATGAAGATAGGTTGTTCGATGAAGATATCACACTCGAATACAATAATGAATATTTGCCTTTTGATGAGATGCACGATAATGAAATCGCCCAAATACCAGATGTTGGAGAATGTACCAATCAAGTTAGTGCGAATGATGTTGAAAATGAAGATTTCCACACTGATGTTGATGAAATCACCGTGGATACCGAGAATTGTAAGATCGTGTATATTTTTTCATATTTATTCGTTAATACCCAATATTCTAGTTGTGATGAATGAAATTAAACACATCAATTTTTTGTACATTTTAAATTTATTTAATCCATATTCGCATCCTTTTTATGAGTATATATATATATATATATATATATATATATATATAAATAATTGATGGACTTAAAAAAACATGAGAATTTGAAAGATGATATTTATATAAATAGACCATTTCCATACGTGAAGAGCATGCAAATCGATAACAAGCTTTAGAACATCGTCATGGGTGATCTCATCGTCACCGCCTATTGCACCAAAATCAAAGCCTTGGTGGACCTTCTTGCCAACCTTGATCCGGATTCCGCAATTCCCGACAATCACTTAGTTATCTACACTGTAACATCCCCCGTCCCCGTGGTCCGGAACGGGTGATGTCACGAACGGGACTTAACACAAAAACACAACTAATTCAGAGCTATAATAAACTCTAAACATATTTTACAATCCAAACTATCATACCTTAACAAGTCTTTATAAACTTAGAAAGTTATAAAATAAGGTGAGTGTAAGAACTCCAAAATATCATGCTCGATCTCAAGTCCCGTCCCCGTAAACGTCACTTCGAACCTGCCGAGTCAGAAAACAAAAACACGGCTGAGCAAAGGGCTCGGTGAATGGATTATAATATAAATTCGTAAATAATAATGAAACATCGATAACGAAGCGGAAAACTTAAAAATTCAATTCGAAGAAAGTTCTTGAGACTGAAGTTCATAGTTCATTTAAATCAAAAGAAACGTTTGGTAATATAATCAAAAGTAATAACCTCAAGAACAATTCACACTTTAACTTCAAAACGTAATATAAATAAAGTCCGTCAATTCCTGTTGTGTTCGTGGGGTGGCCAAACCACACGAACTAATGGGTCGGCATGCGGGCACACACAACGAATCCCCCGTGAATTTAACCACGGTCACATATTTTGTGGGTAAAGTTCTAAGATTGATCCATCTGCCCTGGAGCCAACAAAGTCAACCAAGTCCCCCAGAGTGGGTTCACGTAAGTCACATAGGCTTAACTCTGGTGGACCGTCATCTGCAGGACGCCATGACAACAAAGCCGCCATAGAAGGCATCCCAAATAATGTGCCAATTTATTGGGTTATTCTAAAATCAACGAAAACTAAACATATGCCACTTACCCAAATGGAGATCATAGAAATTATAGTCAATATACTTCACATTTTTCATAAACAATCTCGTACGAGACATATTTTAATAAAACATCAAAATGTTCAAACAATTGATTCAATAAACCAAAATCAACGTGTATGTGTGTGTATATATTCACATTTGTTGATCACGTTCGGTTGATCAATCACAAGGCGGTGAACCACCTTTAGGAAGGGTCAACTACGATAAATAGTTGCCCACGATTCAAAAGAAATGAAATCCATACCTTAATCGAATTGAGATGCAACACGTGATCAACCGAGAGTTAGGATGAAGTTTAACCCGTTCGATTGCCTATTTAAACCATAAATTACTATTACTCGCATAACATAAAACTCAAAGCTTATTATCCTAAGCTTAATCACAAAATTATATTCTCTTAGACATTAAACCGATCACTTGGTGTGCGGTTAAACATCTAGATACAAATATCACCGTTTTAATTCTAAACTTTACCCGTTTGTAATTTTGACAAACCTAAACATTTCTAAACATATATTTGATCATAACTTTGCAATAACACAACATAATCTACCAACCAACTTCAACTACCCTAACTTACCAACTTAATTAACTTAAGAAAAAATTTATACCTCTAGGAAGAATTCGTTGCGTAGATTTCGAATATGTAATTGTTTCTTCGATTTGCTTCACAAAATAGAAATTTAGAGAGAAGTTTGAATGATTTTAGAGAGAGAGAGATATGAGACACGGTGATATGAACATAAGAAGGAGATGAGGTGTTTTGTTTTTGTAGTTTTTTATTTTCTTAAATATAAGTTTAGTTAAATGACGATTTTAACCCTTAACTATCTTTGATTGTCATTTTTAATTACGGTTCAATTCGTGTAAGAATAATTATACGTTTTTAAACCGAGTCTTACAATTATTCCCCCCCTTAAAAGAGATTTCGTCATCGAAATCGAATTTAGACAGGAAACTTACATCGATTAAAGAACTCGGGGTATTCTCGTCGCATGTGTTCCTCAGTTTCCCATGTTGCCTCACGTTCCGAGTGATTTTTTCAAAGAACTTTTACAAAAGGAATCACTCTCTTCCGTGTACCCCTCTCATCACGATTAAGAATCGCTTCAGGATCATCGCGATAAGAAATATCAGGTTCTATGTGTTCCAAGGGATATTTAATGACGTGTAAGGGATGATAGTTATACCCTCGAAGTGAAGAGACATGGAACACTTTATGTATATGAGATAATTGCGGTGGTAAATCTAACCGATAAGCCACAACTCCAACCCTTTCTAGAATTTCAAAGGGACCAATGTATCTCAGACTCAACTTTCCTTTGAGACCGAAACGTCTAATACTGCGAGTTGGGGAAACCTTCAAGAAAACTTTATCTCCCGGTTGGAACTCGATAGGTCGTCGTCGCTTGTGGGCATAACTCTTTTGACGAGCCTGAGCCTCTTTCATCATTTGACGCGCAATCTCGACCTTCTCGGTAGTAACTTGTACCAATTCTGGCCCTTCGAGAATACATTCTCCAACTTCATTCCAACAAGTCGGTGTTCGACATTTTCGGGAATAAAGTGCTTCATACGGGGCCATGCCGATACTCGACTGCCAACTATTATTATAGGAGAACTCTATTAGATACAAATAACTATCCCAACTTCCATGCCATTCCAACGCACATGCTCGGAGCATATCCTCCAATGTTTGAATGGTACATTCAGATTGCCCATCAGTTTGCGGATGAAAGGTTGTACTAAAATTCAAACGTGTGCCCCAAGCTTTATGTAAACCTTCCCAAAATTGAGATGTAAAGTGTGGGTCTCGATCGGAGGTAATCGATACAGGAGTGCCATGGAGACGTATAATCTCACTTTGGAATACTTCTGTCAATTTATCAATTGACCAAGTTTGTCGGATAGGAAGAAAATGAGCCGATTTCATCAGTCGGTCAATCACTACCCAAATTACATCGTGTTTCAAGGTCATGCGGGGTAGTCCGACTACAAAATACATAGTTACGTGTTCCCATTTCCATACTGGGATGTTCAACGATTGGAGAAGACCACCCGGACGTTGATGTTCACTTTTAACTTGTTGACAAGTGAGACAACGAGCAACAAAATCGGCGATATCTCGCTTCATTCCAACCCACCAGTAATGGGTCTGTAAGTCGCCATACATTTTTGTTGTACCCGGGTGAACATAAAACATAGATTTATGAGCTTCGGTTAGAATCTGATCTTTAAGCTCCGAGTTATTCGGAACACAAAGACGATCCCGAAACTACAGCACGTGATTATCATCGATCTTGAATTCCGAACTAACATTCTCTTTTGCTTGCTGGAAGTTCGCCCACAATTCACCGTCGTCTTGTTGGGCTTCTTTTATCCGAGAAATTAGAGTCGGTTCTACCATCGGATTCGATAGAATTTTCGTTTGTGAACTCGGATAGATTTCCAGTCCGAACCGTTCGATCTCCAAAGCTAACTCTGTAGGAACAAGTAACAAGGAAACCTGTTCCACAACTTTATGACTTAAAGCGTCGACGACTACATTAGCCTTACTCGGATGACACTGTATATGAACATCGTAATCCTTTAGAAGTTCGAGCCACCTCCGCTGACACATATTTAACTCTTTTTGAGTAAATATATATTTAAGGCTCTTGTGGTCGGTGAAAACTTCACATGTCTCACCGTACAAATAATGTCACCAAATTTTAAGTGCGAAGATAACCGCAGCCAATTCGAGATCGTGAGTCGGATAATTGACTTCATAAGGCTTTAATTGACGTGATGCATATGCGATCACTCTACTGTTTTGCATAAGAACACAACCGAGACATTCTTTGAAGCATCACTGTAAACTTGAAAACCGCTGGTGCCAGATGGTAATAAAAGAACAGGCGCGGTAACCAATCGATGCTTCAATTCCTCGAAACTGAGTTCTTGTTCAGAACCCCAATTGAATTTGACTCCTTTTCGGAGTAATCGGGTTAACAGTAGAGATATTTTAGAAAATCCTTTAACGAAGCGTCTATAATAACCGGCCAGACCCAGAAAACCACGAACTTCAGATACGTTCGTAGGTCGAGGCCATTTAGTGACGATTTCAATTTTCGTTGGATCAACTTTAACACCTTCCGCAGAAATTACGTGTCCGAGAAAAGACACTTGATCAAGCCAAAATTCACATTTGGAACGTTTTGCGTATAACTTTTTCGTTCGAAGAGTTTCCAAAACGATGTGAAGATGTTGATCATGTTGCTCTCTTGACTTTGAGTATATCAATATGTCATCGATAAACACGATAACAAAGTTGTCGAGATAATCTTTGAAAACCCAATTCATAAGATCCATAAAGACCGCTAGAGCATTAGTTAACCCGGGAGGCATTACTAAAAATTCGTAGTGCCCATAGCGAGTTCTGAATGCGGTTTTAGAAATATCACAATCTCGGATACGAAGTTGATGGTACCCTGACCGAAGATCAATTTTGGAAAAGTATCGTGCCCCTTGTAATTGATCGAACAGATCGTCGATTCTCGGTAATGGATACTTGTTACGGATCGTTACTTTATTAAGCTCCCGATAATCAATACAAAGACGAATCGTATCGTCTTTCTCTTTGACAAAGAGAACCGGAGCTCCCCAGGGTGCGACACTGGGTCGAATGAAACCTTTCTTCAATAAATCATCGAGTTGAGTTTTGAGTTCCTTTATTTCAGTTGGAGCCATTAGGTAGGGAGCCTTGGAAATAGGAGAAGCTCCCGGAACTAGATTGATGGTAAATTCGACTTCCCGGACTGGTGGTATACCCGGTAGATCATCGGGAAACACATCAAGATATTCGGAAACAACATGTACGGTTGCAGAAGTAGGGATTACCTGTTCGGGATCTAGTAACGAGGCCAGAAAACCTTCGTTACTTTGCCAAGTATACTGCTTCACAGTAATAGAGGTTAAAGCGCTAACATCTTCTTTTGGAGTACCTCCTTGAAAGATTGCCTCTGGTTTGTCAATATCCCCAAACAATATTTGTTTGGCGTTACAATCTATAGTTGCACGGTGGTGTGACAACCAATCCGTCCCCAATATTAATTGAAAGTGGGACATATGCATTGGAAGTAGAGTGACCTCCCATACGCGGTCTCCAATAAATAACAAACAGTTTGAAAATCGAGTTAACACACATATTGAACCACCCACAGGGGTAGATATCACAACTGGAAATTCGGTGGTTTGCTCATAAGGTTTTAACCGAGATTCTAATTGTTCAGAAACAACAGAGTGTGTTGCCTCGGTATTAAACAAGGCATAAACAGATAAATCAATTAAGTTAACATGGCCTGAAATCATACCCGCTTGAGATTTGTCGCCAGGTAATGCAAAGACTCACCCACTAGTAGTTTCTTGTTTTCCTTTTCCTTTACCAGTTACGGTCTGAGCTTTAGGACAATCTTTGGCCATATGCCCTTGTTCTCGACAATTGAAACACGAACCGGTCATCTTTAGACACGGACCCGACATATGTCGAAGATTGCACTGATCACAAATATTAATTGGGCTAGAAACATTTTGACTCCCCTTGCTAGAAAACACTGGAAATCGTGGCGTGAATTGACTTGAACTTTTACGTGGGTTAATGCTCGACTTTAACTTTACGAAACGAGGGTTGATTTGGAAAGATTCGGGTCCACGTTTCTTATTGTCAACGCATGAAACTAACCGTTGTTGTTGTGACCGATCAATATTTTTCGCTGCATCAGTCACTTCAGTAACGGTATTAAAAGGAAGATTCAAGAGACTATCCTTATACTTCGAGTTAAGTGTCCATTTAAACTTATTGGCTTGTTGCGCTTGTGTGCCTGTAGTATTTCCTGCAAAACGAGAAAACTTAAGAAAACGAGCCATGTAGTCGGCAACGGTTTCTTCCTCGCCTTGTTGGATCGTTGAATAGTCTTGCACATAAGCATCGCGATCTGCCGCCGTAAAATACTGATTGAAGAAAAACTGTTTGAAGTTATCCCAAGACAAGTTTTTAACAGATGGGCCAGTTTGAACGCAAGCTTCCCACCAGTTGTTCGCTTCTTTCTCAGACATATAAGTGGCCAAACGGACCCTGTATTGATCTAGAATATCTAAGACATTAAAAATCTTTTCGATGTGCTGAATCCAGTGTTCAGCGTCTACTGAATCTATGACCATTGAAAAAGATTGAGGTTTCTGTTTATTAAACCTTTCCAACCATGTATGCATTTCTCCCGTTGGATTACCCGAACTTGATCCAGGATTTCCAATATTTGATGTAGGAGTAGGATTTGGATTTGGAGGAAGATTTTGTGCTGTCTGTCGCATAGTCTGGATGGCTTGCTCAAGATATGTAGGCATCATACTTGACATGGTCTGACGGACCACATTAGCAATATTAGGTTCACTAGTACCCCCCACTGGGTTGGGATTTGGGTTACCCTCATGTTGAGATCTGGACTTGCGTGGGCGACCACGTCTTGAAATTCTAATACAGAACAATATCAAAATCAGAATTCAAAACATTTACGGATTGAAAATCAGTAAATAGAATTAAATTCTAGTATACCTATTCTAATGTCTACCCAATCCTCACAGGTCAAACCTGGTTAATATACAAGTCGATACCTATGCTCTGATACCACATTTGTAACATCCCCCGTCCCCGTGGTCCAGAATGGGTGATGTCACGAACGGGACTTAACACAAAAACACAACTAATTCAGAGTTATAATAAACTCTAAACATATATTACAGACTTATAAAACATATTTTACAATCCAAACTATCATACCTCAACAAGTCTTTATAAACCTAGAAAGTTATAAAATAAGGTGAGTCTAAGACCTCCAAAATATCACGCTCGATCTCAAGTCCCGTCCCCGTAAACGTCACTTCGAACCTGCCGTGTCAGAAAACAAAAACACGGCTGAGCACAAGGCTCAGTTAATGGATTATAATATAAATTCGTAAATAATAATGAAACATCGATAACGAAGCGGAAGACTTAAAAATTCAATTCGAAGAAAGTTCTTGAGACTGAAGTTCATAGTTCATTTAAATAAAAAGAAACGTTTGGTAATATAATCAAAAGTAATATCTCAAGAACAATTCACACTTTAACTTCAAAAGTAATATAAATAAAGTCCATCAATTCCTGTTGTGTTCGTGGGGTGGCCAAACCACACGGACTAATGGGTCGGCATGCGGGCATACACAACGAACCCCCCATGAATTTAACCACGATCACATATTTTGTGGGTAAAGTTCTAAGATTGATCCATCTGCCCTGAAGCCAACAAAGTCAGCCAAGTCCCCTAGAGTGGGTTCACGTAAGCCACATAGGCTTAACTCTGGTGGACCGTCATCTGCAGGACGCCATGACAACAAAGCCGTCATAGAAGGCATCCCAAATAATGTGCCCATTTATTGGGTTATTCTAAAATCAACGAAAACTAAACATATGCCACTTACCCAAATGGCGATCATAGAAATTATAGTCAATATACTTCACATTTTTCATAAACAATCTCATACGAGACATATTTTAATAAAACATCAAAAAGTTCAAACAATTGATTCAATAAACCAAAATCAATGTGTATGTGTGTGTATATATTCACATTTGTTGATCACGTTCGGTTGATCAATCACAAGGTGGTGAACCACCTTTAGGAAGGGTCAACTACAACAAATAGTTTCCCACGATTCAAAAGAAATGAAATCCATACCTTAATCGAATTGAGATGCAACACGTGATCAATCGAGACTCAGGATGAAGTTTAACCCGTTCGATTGCCTATTTAAACCATAAATTACTATTACTCGCATAACATAAAACTCAAAGCTTATTATCCTAAGCTTAATCACAAAATTATATTCTCTTAGACATTAAACCGATCACTTGGTGTGCGGTTAAACATCTAGATACAAATATCACCGTTTTAATTCTAAACTTTACCCGTTTGTAATTTTGACAAACCTAAGCATTTCTAAACATATATTTGATCTTAACTTTGCAATAACACAACATAATCTACCAACCAACTTCAACTACCCTAACTTACCAACTTAATTAACTTAAGAAGAAATTTATACCTCTAGGAAGGGTTCGTTGCGTAGATTTCGAATATGTAATTGTTTCTTCGATTTGCTTCACGAAACTGATAGAAATTTAGAGAGAAGTTTGAATGATTTTTGAGAGAGAGAGAGAGAGAGATATGAGAGACGGTGATATGAACATAAGAAGGAGACGAGGTGTTTTGTTTTTGTAGTTTTTTATTTTCTTAATTATATATATATATATATATATATATATATATATATATATATATATATATATATAATTAATATAAGTTTAGTTAAATGACGATTTTAACCCTTAACTATCCTTGATTGTCATTTTTAATTACGGTTCAGTTCGGGTAAAAAGAATTATACGTTTTTAAATCGAGTCTTACATACACGATCAACGAATTGTTGTCTAAATTCGATTTTGTTGCTAACATCATACGGTACCGCTCTCCACTTCCGACCTTCATTGAAACCGGTTCGATGCTACTCATGGAAGAACAATGTATGTCAAGCCCCCGATTGGCGAGCACCAGAAATCTCATCGATAATTCCTCCTCGCCAACTATTTTGCACACCGAAAACGACTCGCCAAACCGGCCTAACAGCCGCCATCTAGACCGTCGCAAGCAGCCTCCGTCTGCCTCCCCAAACCATCCTTACGGGTGGGTCTTCATTCCGTCACCGGAGATGCAGAGCATCCCCGCGCTCCTTCTTTAGCGTCTCCATGGAAGTAATAAACCAGCGAACTACTGGCTTATTTCACCCAATAGAATCAACAAGGCGTGGCCCATCTTCAGCAGCCAAGGTACACGACCCAACAACATGGGAACTAGTTATGGCCAAATGGGTCCGGCCCGATCCGATCTAGGTGGTCAACTGCGGCCCGACCCGCTAAAAGGCTGGTCCGGTGAAGACCCGGTTCATAGCCAGAAAATCAGGACCGGTTCTGGTATTTGGATGTTTTGGCGGCCCGGCCCGGCCCGGCCCGACCCGGGACCGGTTCCTGGCCCGGCTCGACCCGATATGAGTTTGTCAAAAAAGTAGCCGTTATAGAACCGTTATTTTCGATTTTTTGACCGTTTTTTTTCTACCCCCCAAACCCCTATAAATACTTGTGTTGATTATGGAGTTAGACACCAACTTACAAAACGGAAAAAACGCATACAATTCTCATTTCTCGGTCTCGCTATATTCGTTTCTCGCAAGTTCTAATCTAATATCTCTAGTTCTCTACTCTCTACTCTCAAAATGGCCGAACAAAATTACCAAGTTGTTGTCGAGCATGGACGAAAAGCACCGATTTGGGACTATTTCAACTTGGTGATCCTCAACGACGGTACAAAAAAGCGCAATGCAAAATGTGTGGAGATCTCCTTACGGCGTCCGGAAATTCCACGTTAAAGCGCCACCACGAGTCTTCGTGCAAGAAGTTGAAATCGGGTGACGATCCAAATCAATCAATACTTGACAATTCCGGTCAAATATGGTCGTATGATGCCGAGTTGAACCGAGAAATGACAATGAAATGTGTCATTCAAAGTGGCTTGCGCTCGGACATTTCGACAATCCTCACATTACGAACATGATCAAAGTCTCCCTCCAACCACGCTACGTGGGTTCGGTAAGTCGTCAAACTCTTAGACATGATACGCGACAAACGTTTTTATCATTACCCAACAACGTTTCTTTAACGTGTGATATATGGAGCGCACCATTCGGATTGCCACAATCTTATATATGCATAACGACACATTGGATTATGTCGCAATCGTGGCAATTATGCAAACTTGTAATCACGTTTGAGCACTTTGGTTCGCCACATTCAGGTGAGCGTCAATTTTCTATAATTATGAGTAATATTCAATATTATAGTTTATTGAATAAAGTTATTAGCATTTCGTTTGATAACGCTAGTAATAATATGTTATGTGTGAACAAATTAAGGTTGGCTTTATCCCCTATTTTAAATGGAAAATTATTTCATACACGTTGTTGCGCACAAATAATAAATCTAGCCGTTCAAGACGGCCTAGCAAAATGTAGACATTCTTTAACTAAGGTTAGACTTATGTTACGCCGGATTTTCACAAGAGGTAAAAGCATGCAAAACGCATATATAAAATATTGCAAAGATGTTGGTTTTCGTCCTTTGGGACCGGCGTTTGATATGCCAGTTCGATGGAATTCGACTTACAAAATGATGGATAATTTAGTAAAACAAAGACAATATATTCAAACATTTTATAACAATCATTACGGGGATAATAATTTTTTTGAATATGATTGGGAAATTATTGAAGGCTTACACGATATTTTGGGCGATTTCAAAACTGTAACAACTATGTTATCCGGTATTTATTATCCAACAAGCCCTTTACTTTTAAATCAAATATATATTTTGGCAAGCAAAATTTCACAATACGAAGACCATGAGCATTTTGCAAACATGGTAGCACCAATGAAAGTAAAATTGTTAAAATATTTTCAAGAAATCCCCTTCACTTTTCTTTATGCCACGACATTAAACCCGTATTTAAATGTTACGGGTGTCAAAGTTCTAATAACATCAATATGTATAACGTCTGGTTTGGATACTGCGAAAAATTCTTCTTTTTCAAGGGAGCGCATACGACAATTTAATAATGATTTTCATGAATTATATATTTATAGAATTAATTATGGCGGAGGAAGCCAACAAACCTCTACAACTCAATTTTTTTCACTGGGTTCTAGTTCTAGTTCTCGTGGTCGAAACCGGGCCGACTTAATGACAAATTTAATGAACAAGGTTTTAATTGAATCTAGTAAAAATTTAGATATGATGAGGGCGATTTGGGTGAATTCAATATGTACATACGTACTAATTTTATGGCGGCATCCTCCACACCCATCCACAATTATGAATCAATAGATTTATTAGACTGGTGGAAAACTAAACAACCTCAATACCCGGTTTTGGCGGCTATTGCCCGTGATATACTAATAATCCAAGCTAGTACCATAGCTTCGGAATATGCTTTTTGTCTTAGTGGCAGGATCGTATCGGAGCGTCGGACAAGATTAACCCCCCAGTCGGTAGAGTGTTGCATATGTTTGAAGGATTACTTGGATAGCCAACAAATAATTCAACATGAAACAAACCTCAAGGCGGATATAGATGATGTGGAATTAAATTTATCCAAAAACGAAGTGGACGAAGGACTAAGTTCGCCGGGAACCGTAACCGAGGACGATACTAGTAGTGTCGGTGGCGTCTCACGTTACGACGATGAAGAAGAAGAACCAGACACCGACCAGATGATAATACGGCTGTTGAACAACTTGAAAAGTACGAAACTCTTGAAGAGTACAATCCATACAATCCATACATTTACAATCCATGGGGTGAGGGTGGGAGTTCGGGAGCGGGACCTTCGGGTTTTTAACAAGTGTGTTTTTTCTTAGAATTGATGTATTGTAACTTAAAAGTATAAGTAAAACGTATTTTTAAAGTGTATTTGAGTGATCCAATCCAATTTTTATTTTTTAAATTTTAGTAATTGATATAATTGAGTTTTTTAAAGTTTATTAATTGATATATATAAACCTATTTTTTAAAGTTTGTTATATAATTAATTATTATATAAATAAATTAATTTAAAAAAAATAGGAAGCACCGGCCGAAGGACCAGTTCACGGCCCGACCCAACCCGGTTTTCTAAGAACCGCCTCATCCCACCCTTAACCGGGCCACCGATATTTAGGTGAAACCCGGCCCGGCCCGAAGCCCGCTTGGCCCGGTCCTTGAGGTTACTGTTTGGGCCCGAAGCCCATTTTCGCCCGACCCGAGCCCGATATTTTTCCATCACTAATGGCAACCGACCACAGGCCCATTTAGCATGTTCAAATGCTTCTGGCCGAAATTCAGTTATAGACCCATCTGGCTCTTGGACTTGGACTGGACCAAGTCAGCTCACCAGCCTACCAGAAAATTTTAACACCATGTCGTTAAATGATCTGGGTGCAAACGACTGGTTTATGGACATCTGGGCAATGGACCACGTGCACGCAAATGCAGGTATACTCAACATTGACCTTCAAACTCGTAATTCTCATTCAATTTTAGTCGATGATGGATATTGCATACCCGTAATTACGATCGGACACACCTCTTTTCCGCTTAAAAATCCCTACCGTCCATTACATCTTAATGTCCTTATCACCCCTACTATTATAAAAAACCTTATTTGTGTTCGTCAATTCAATAAACAAAATAAATGTTCTATCAAATTTGATGAGTTTGGGTTTACTGTCCATGATTTGAGGACACGACACCCCCTAATCCGATGTGACAGCGATGGTCCCCTTTATCCGGTCATTCCTTCCACTTCGCAAGTGCACGTTTCCTTGAGGCCATCCACATGGCATCAACGATTAGGACATCCCGACGACCAAGTGTTGAAGTCTGTAGCGTCAAATAAATTTATTTCTTGTAATAGTAACAAAGTTTCATAAACTTTGTCAATCATGTCAACTTGGCAAACATATAAAGCTTCCGTTTGTTCATTCCAATTCTATTGTTTCGCATGCATTTGAAATAATTCATTCCGATATATGGACTTCTATGGTTATTAGTGTTAGTGGGTTTCGATAGTATGTAATATTTTTAGACCACTACGCTCACTATCTTTGGGTATTTCCTTTAAAACAAAAATCTGATGTGTTTGTCAAATTTCTAGAATTATTCCAATTCGTCAAAACTCAATTCCACACAACCATCAAATATCTTCAATGTGATAACGGGGGTGAATATAACAATAACCGATTCCACAATTTTTTACTACCAACATAATTCAATTCCGCTTCTTATGCCCCACATTTCCAATCAAAACGGGAAATCCGAGCGCATGCTTCACACCATTAATAACATAGTGCGTACCCTTCTCTTTCACTCACATATTCCACCAACATATTGGGTGGAAGCACTCAATATGGCCACTCATCTTCTTAACATCTTACCCTCTACCTCCATTCAAAACGAAACTCCTCACTTTCGCCTCTTTCAAAAACATCTAACTTACAATTATCTCCACATATTTGGATGCCTCTACTTTCCCCACATCACTATATCGCACAAACTAGAACCACACACCATCCCCTACGTCTTTTTAGGATACCTTTCACATCATCAGGGATATCGCTGCCTAGACATATCCACTAGTCGCATCATCATATCTCGACACGTTGTCTTCGACGAGTCAATTTTCTTTTTCGGCTCACTCACACTGACAGAACCTCCCTCGTACTCCTTCTGTAACGCCCGGAAAATCCCTCGTTGATTGGTATGCCCTACCCTAGGACCCCCTGGATTTCTAACCCATTAACCGTGCAAAAACGCAAAATTTACAGCCGCTAGGAGTGTGGGTGTAACATTGATCTGCGACTGTGACACGGGCACTGTCGCCTGGTCATAGTTACATAGGGTGTACCGAATGGTACCTGGTTCCTACTACATTGCCCCTGCGACAATGCCCATGAGCAAAGTCGTTGGGCATTGTCGCCCGCGTGGCCTGAACTGCTGATAAATTGTGTTTTTGATGCCTCATTTCTACATTTCACTTTAGAAAACGGGAGAACATTGTTAGAAGGATCTTTTTTTGAGCAACCAAGCACTCACCTCATCAACATTATAGGGTTTTGTTGGTGGTTTCATTTATTTCTCATTAAACCACCATCCAAGGTCATTTTATTGAAGTATTCTCTCAAAGATCTCCACTTCTCAACCAAGTCTTCATCTCCCCACTTTTAGGGTTTTGCTATTTTCTAGGTTTTAACCCAAAACCTATATTGTGAGTTTCTAAACCTTTGTCAAAACTAGATACACATCATATTTTCATTATCTATTATTGTCATTCATCCTCATTTGAACTATTCATTCATAATACTTGATTTCTTGTAAATTTCTTTATATGTAAGTGTAAGCCCTCATTATTAAAATAAGTAAGCTTCTCCAAAATGGTTTTGAGACTCTTTGACCTTAAATAAATGGGAAACATACTCGTATGGGTTAAACTTGAACAATGGCTTATATGTGTGGTTTGACCCAATTTTGATTTCTGGGTTGATTGGATTACTTGATGATTTCACCATAATGAGTTGCTTATTATCGCTTGGTGGAGTACATACTATGGAAATGGGATGATATGTTATTTGAATCACCATGAAGTGGAATTATGTTTATATTGATGCTAATTCAATTATACTAGTCTTGTTATAGTCTATATGCAAGGTGAGAAAGGTATGGTTTAATGTTTTACCCAAGGCTGGTATTGTGATTATTCATGTGCATTATGTTACTTGAGACCTACTAATAATAATGTTGGACGAACCAAGTCGGTAGACACTAGGAGGATATAGTCTTGGGTGCCACTGTAACGGTATGTACCTATACCTCCGCCATTCGGGGTAATGCCATGTATGTAGTCATCGGATGTGCCGGGCCTTTTGGGTGTCACTCATGGTAGTTGGCATCAAGGTGTATCGACTCTTTGGGTGGAACTTGATTGGTGTTATGGGTCTCCCCCATTGACTCCACATTTGATGAATTTATTGTTAACTACTGATAAGCATTGTGCATGTATTTTGGGATGCTATTACTTATACAACTCACTAGGCCTTTTGGCTTAACACTTGTTTGGTGTCGATGTGTATCTCAAGTTCTAGTGGCGCCGTTTCTAAGCAGGTCTAGTCGGCCCTGGGTGAGAGCTTGGGGAAGGTGCATTGGGACGCACTTTTTGTGAAGACATTGATTCAGGTCTATAGACAACACCCTTTTTGTAATCTCTTTTCTATAATAGAAATTAGATTAGTTGGTTGTTGTCTATTTCCGTTAAATTACAACTGTAATTAAACAGCTTTATTTATTCCCCATTTTTGGGAGGATCTTGCTATGGCAATTTTATATACCACATGTCCGTTTTTCCGGATTTTTGTTATCCCTATTTTTAGGGTGTTACAAGTTGGTATCAGAGCTTTAGTTTAAGTGAACTAGGTATTGACTTAGCATATCTAGAATTAAGCTTTAAGCGTCCACAATAAGTTGTCCACTCTGGGGTAAAAGTCTTAGGTGGGGAGAGCATTAGGACTTACGGAAGTACACTATTTGAGAGTTGTAATGGTGGTGACAAGAATCCTTGTGTATAATTCATTAATAGTTTCAATTAGCTACTGCTATTATGAATGTGTTGTCACGTGAGCATGCTTGAATTACTATAATTATGATGATTGAAATGTGTAGTAGTACGTACCATGAGTTTAACTCATTTAGTCTTTTATCAACCTCCTTCTCGTACATGTATGGCAGATAACCATGGTAAATACTCGGAGCAGGCTACCAAACCCGCAAGAGGGTCGTGTGGAAGTTGAATCTACTGCCGACCAACCTCCTTTGGTCTAGACCTCGGTGGGACCTCCCATACCCACCATCTTGGGCGGGGGACCCGAACATACCCCACGCACGAACCTCGTCGGTAACAACCCAATCATGGAGGAAGTGACCATGGAAACGAGAATCAGGGACAATATGATGCTAGCCATGAATTCTGCCATGGCGCAATAACAAAAGTTCTTCATGAAACTTTTGGAAGATCGCGACACCAGTCACCGACGGCACGAGACGGTGGCGGAAAATGCCGTAATGGGGTCGGGTGGTGGACCAGCCGTCGTGGGGACAGAAGAACATGCTATCGTTTGGGAGAAGCAAAAGGATAAGGGATGCACCTATAAGGCTTTTATGGGGTGTAGGCCGCCCGAATTTGCAGGTGCTAAGGATCCCATCAGTTGCATCTATTGGATCCGGGAGATAGAAATGGCGTTCGAGGCAAGTGAATGTGATGAATCGTAGAAGGTCAAGTTTGCTTCCCATCTACTTAAAGGCGAGGCTCTGATTTGGTGGAATCTCACCCGATCATCTCTTACCCCCGAAGTGTTGGCCAAACTCTCGTGGCCAACATTTAAGAAGAAAATCCTGAACAAATATTGCAGTGAGAGAGCCTTGGACAAGATTGAGCAAGAATTCCGTAGTCTCAAGAAAGGTAACATGTCGATTTCTGACTACTCCAAGAAATTTCTAGAAAAACTAAGTTTAGTGGAGCATCTAGCTCCAGATGAGAGGTCGAAGGTTAAGGCCTATTTGTTGGGTTTGCCAGCCGAAATGAAGACGGCGGTGAGAAATGCAAAGGTGTCAACGATAGAGGAGGCGATCGAAGAGTCATTCCTTGTGGAGGATGACATTGCACAAGGGAAAGAAGAGAAGGGTCAAGCTATGGAGAAAAGGAAGTGGGAAGGGCCATCTGGTCCATTTTATCAGTCTAAACCGTTCGTGGGTGGAAGATTTGGGGATAACCGCCGAGAGGCGAGGTGGTGCCACAAGTGCAAGACCAAGCACTTAGGCCCGTGTAATCCAAAACCACACACGGGTCCCGTCGAGTGTGCCAAGTGTGGGAAAAAGGGTCATGCTAATCGGGATTGCCCTATCCTGGGGCCGATGTGTTTTGAGTGTCGAGAACCAGGTAATATAAAGAAGGATTTCCCAAAGCTAGTGGGTAGTGGTCGTGGAAATTCTTTCGGGTCAACGGCAAGAGTGGACCAACCTTCAAGAGCGCCAAGTCGAGCATTCCGGATGACCACCGAAGAGGCAAAGGAAACTTCCGATGTCGTTTCGGGTACGTTCCAAGTAAACTCCTTACCCGCTCGCGTACTGTTTGATTCGGGTGCTACTTGCTCTTTTGTGTCAGATGTTTTCTGTAAGAAATTCGTCATTTCTAGTAGTATTCTTCCCGATGCTTTGGTAGTAGAGGTGGCTAACGGAGACCAAGTGATCATTAATGAGTGTTTCATTGATTGCACTCTAGAAATCGATGGAAATTCCTTTGGGGTAGACTTGTTACCTATGGCTATAGGTGGGTTTGATGTAGTCATAGGCATGGATTGGTTGTCAAGGCATAAAGACGACATCTTTTGTTCCAAAAAGATGATTCAAGTACCTTTGGCGGGAAATGGTGTAGTCACCATCTATAGGGAGAAAGGGAAGAGGTGCAATCCTATCATCTCCTCTCTCAAAGCCCACAAGTTTCTAGCAAAGGGTTGTCCTTTGTACCTTGCTTATGTGGTGGACGCAAAGAAAGAGAAGAGATCGATGGAGGACGTGAAGATCGTGCAAGACTACCCAGACGTCTTCCCGGAGGACTTACCCGGGCTACGACCGGAACGTCTAGTGAAGTTTCAAATTGACCTTACTCCGGGAGCGGCTCCGATAGCCCGTGCTCCCTACCATTTGGATTCAATGGAAATGCAAGAGATGATGACGCAACTTCAAGAGTTGTTGGAGAAGGGTTTCATCCGACCAATCTCGTCACCTTGGGGAGCCCCAGTTTTATTTGTGAAGAAGAAGGACGGGTCTATGCGGATGTGCATCGACTACCGAGAATTGAATAAGGTCACGGTGAAGAACAAGTATCCCCTACCCCGTATCGATGACCTCTTTGATCAACTCCAAGGCGCCGTATGCTTCTCAAAGATTGACCTTAGGTCCGGATACCATCAGGTGAGAGTAAAGAAGGAGGACATCCCAAAGACGGCTTTCCGAACGAGATACGATCACTACGAGTTTTTGGTGATGCCCTTTGGTTTGACTAATGCTCCGGCCGTGTTTATGGATTTGATGAACCGCGTGTGTCGCCCTTTTTTTGGACAAATACGTGATTGTTTTCATCGACGACATCTTGGTCTACTCGAAGGACGAGGCCGAGCATGAGAAACATTTGCGGGAAGTGTTGGAAGTTCTCCGAAGAGAAAAGTTGTTTGTGAAGTTCTCGAAGTGTGAATTTTGGCTCCAAGAAGTGCAATTCTTGGGCCACGTGGTGTCTAAAGACGGAGTGAAGGTAGACCCGACAAAGATCGAGGCGATGATGAGTTGGGAACCTGTTAGAACATAAATATGTTCTATTTAGAAAGTTTAGTGAGGTAATCAACATGTAAATGTATTGGGCCTTGTAATGGGTTTGGCTTAATGTGTACAAGGGATGTGACGGTATAAATAGGGTCTGTAGTTTGTAGTTGTTTTGTAAGTTTTCATTTCAGCAATGTAGACATCATACGAATTGCTCTCTGTAGTGTAGTTTTTTGTTTGTGAATAAAACTACACATTCGATTCCCCAATTAACCTTGTTCATCTTTTTTATTCAATCAATCTTGATCTTAGGGACTTCACAATTGGTATCAGAGCCTAACGCAAAGATTATTCTACGCTCGATCGAGATCAGTTTGATTGAAAAGAACAGTCAATGAAAAAAATTCGAATTCTGGAATTGATGATTAATTGGATGATATTTGTTGCCAAATTGATTTAGAAGTTATTGTCGATCATCATTGAATCAATAACATGTTCCAATTTCATTTCAAAAAGTTGAATTTGTCGATTTTGAGAAGTTTATGTTCGAAACTTTTATTCTTTGTGGTATGATCGAATTATGCTTTAAAGTCGTTTTTGGAATAGATCATCAACAACAAATGTGCTCCAAAGTTGTTTTCGAACCTGTGTACAAAAGATCATCTCAAAATTCGAAGTTTTGAGGCTGAATTTGAAGAAAAGTTGGAAAAACGTTCGAGATCCATGGAATTCGCATGATCAGATTGAAGAACTCACATGAAAGTTGAAAGAATTCGCATAAGTGAAGATTTTAGAAGAATTGGCATCATAGAATTCGCATGCTTGAATTCGCATAGCCTTTGATGATGATATTTTGTTAAGTAAATAATTCGCACAAGAGTCATATGCGAAATGATCAAGAATTCACATGACTAAATTCTTTGAAGATGAAATTTTTGTTAAGTGTGGAATTCGTACAAGTGTGTGATGCGAAAAGTAGAGAATTCGCATGCGTGAGTGCTGCGAGAAGTTAAGAATTCGCAGGATAGAGTTAAGCGAATTGTGAAGAATTCGTAGATGTGAGTTATGCGAGATGCGAGGAATTCGCACATAGGCTCGTGCGAGAAGTGAGAATTAGCCCGCAGGCCTATGCGAATTGTGATGTTAGGCTTATGCCATCATGCGAATTGTGCTTAAAAGTGAATAGTGATCTGCGAATTGTTGCCTTTATGCGAAAAGTTTGTGACTTTTTGAGAATTTTGACTGTTCTGAACCCAGTTTACTACAAGTTTTCCCTGTTCCCGATCTTTTTACGCTTAATGCATATGTGACATCACTCTTATCATACGTTGGTCACATATCTCTAGCAACTGATCTAATCTTTCACGAGTGCTCATGCTTTTCAAGATTTTCAGATTCTGGATTTTCAGATTTAGTCTCTGATTGGATTGAGTTAGCTGCCTGAGCATCTTCAATCATCAGTCTGGAAAACTTCTTTTGTGGTTAGACCGTTGAGAGCACTTTATCATTCTTCTGAACTGATCACTCAGTAGTGTGAGCGACTGCAATCATTGTTCTGATGCTTGAGTTGTGATTCAGAATCCTGAGTGCTTATAATCATCCAGCTGATTCGTGAAGAAAGGAGTTATGGGTTTGATTATTCAGTATTCTGGAAAGCAGTCAGAAAATGAGCGTATTCTATCAGTTGTTGAACAATGCTTGCATTCTAACCCTTGCCTTATAGTGTTGCTACCTGATGCTACCGCCCGTAAGTTGATCAGATGAAGTTCTTAAGCTGAATTCTTATTTCAACTCGTGGTTCAAAGACAGATCAGATGTTATACACTGAAGATGCACTTGGTTGTCAATCCAATATTCAACACATATCATTCTTGTGGGCATACGAAATGTGTTGGGTTTACAAGAGTCAAAAGCTGTCTTTATGTGCACTCAGTCGAGGTTATGGTCTACATCAGATCTGGTATTTCAGTTGAAACTCCAAGGATAAGAGCTACTTTCAAGGGGGAGCTAGAGGAGCTTTGAAGTTTATGCAACACTAAGTTTTATAAAGAAATCATGGGGGAGATGAGCTGAAGCTGGAGCTTAACAGATAATGATTACTTTACAAAACTTTGGGGGAGAATGTTAGAACATAAATATGTTCTATTTATAAAGTTTAATAAAGTAATCAACATGTAAATGTATTGGGCCTTGTAATGGGTTTGGGCTTAATGTGTACAAGGGATGTGGGGTATAAATAGGGTCTGTAGTGTGTAGTTGTTTTGTAAGTTTTCATTTCAACAATGTAGACATCATACGAATTGCTCTCTGTAGTGTAGTTTTGTGTTTGTGAATAAAACTACAGATTCGATTCCCCAATTAACCTTGTTCATCTTGTTTATTCAATCAATCTTGATCTCAGGGACTTCACAGAACCGCCGACGAGTCCGATGAAGATCCGAAGTTTCTTAGGATTGGCGGGTTACTACAGACGGTTCATTCAAGATTTCTCGAAGATAGCTTCTCCACTCACCTCCCTCACGAGAAAGAATGTCAAGTTTCTTTGGACCGACACGCAAGATCAAGCCTTTTAAACTCTCAAGAAGAAATTGTGTGAAGCCCCCATCTTATCCCTACCCGAGGGATTGGATGATTTTGTGGTGTATAGTGATGCTTCCAAGATGGGCCTCGGGTGTGTATTAATCCAACGGGGGAAAGTGATAGCTTATGCGTCGCGACAACTAAAGAACCATGAGAAGAACTACCCAACTCAAGACATGGAATTGGCAGCGGTTGTTTTCGTGTTAAAGTTATGGCGAAATTATTTGTACGGGACGAAGTGTACTCCCTTTACCGATCACAAGAGTTTTAAGTACATCTTCGATAAAAAGGAACTCAACATGCGGCAAAGGAGGTGGCTTGAGCTATTAAAGGACTATGATTGTGAGTTGCTTTACCATCCCGGTAAGGCCAACGTGGTAGCAGACGCGTTGAGTCGGAGGAGCTATGAAGGCGGTGTTAAGTTATCCCTCACTAGGATCGACGTGGTATCGAGTTTGTTGGAAAGCATCAAGACGTGTCAAGCGGAAGCGTTAAAGGAGGAAAATCTCAAATCCGAGGTCATGGTAAAGCAAAGCAGACTACTGACAGAAGATAGTCGTGGGCTCAAACTCTTTCAAGGTCGAATATGGGTGCCAAAGTTTGGAGGAAATCGGGATCTACTTCTTGAAGAGGCGCATAAGTCGAAATATTCTATACATCCCGGTAGCACCAAGATGTATAGGGATTTAAAGTTAAACTATTGGTGGCCGGTGATGAAACTTGACGTGGCTAACTATGTGGATAGATGTGTCACGTGTCTTCATGTCAAGGCGGAACATCAAAGGACGTACGGAAGTTTGCAACCGTTGTCCATTCCCGAGTGGAAGTGGGACAACATCACCATGGACTTTGTAACAAAACTACCGAAGACCTTGCGAGGCCATGACACCATTTGGGTGATTGTGAACAGTCTAACCAAGAGTGTGCACTTCCTTGCGATGCGGGAGACTTTGCCAATGGAGAAATTGGCCAAGTTATATATCAATGAGGTGGTGTCGATACATGGAGTGTTCCGCAATCCATCGTGTCGGATCGGGACAGTCGGTTCACATCGAATTTTTGGGCTAGTCTATAGAAAGAGTTGGGCACGAGATTAAATATGAGCACGACATACCATCCTGAAACGGATGGCCAAAGCGAGAGGACAATTCAGACCCTTGAAGACATGTTGAGGTCGTGCATTATCGACTTTGGTGGAAGTTGGGACTCACACCTACCCTTGGTGGAGTTTGCTTATAATAATAGTTACGATTATAGTATTGGAATGGCACCATTTGAGGTGTTATATGGGCGGAAGTGTAGGACCCCAGTTTGCTAGCTTGAAGCGGGCGAGAAGCAATTTGCCGGACCGAAAATAGTTCAGGAGACGGCGGATAAGGTGAAAGAAATTCGAGAGAGATTGAAGGCGGCTCAAGACCGACAGAAGAGTTACGCAGACAAGAAAAGAAGACCGATCGAGTTTCAAGTGGGCGATCGCGTTATGTTGAAGGTATCTCAGTGGAAGGGGATTATCCGGTTTAGTAAGCATGGGAATCTTAGTCCCCGTTTCCTCGGACCCTTCATCATTTTAGAGAAGATTGGGTTACAAGCTTACCGGTTGGACCTACCACCAGAAATGGATGGGATACAACCTACCTTTCATGTATGTTACCTTTGAAAGTGTCTAGCCGAAGAAGAGAGCGTGATTCCTCTATCGGAAATTCGAGTAGATAACGGGAACCGTTGCGTGGAGGAGCCGGAGGCGATATTGGAATCAAAGGTGAAGAGGTTGCGACATAAAGACGTGATCATGGTTAAAGTTCAATGGAAGCACCACCGTGGTGCCAACGTCACGTGGGAATTGGAAGAAGATATGAGAAAGCATTACCCTCACTTGTTTCTTTAGAATGAGATTTCAGGGACGAAATCCTATTTAAGGTGGGGAGGATTGTCACGCCCGGAAAATCCCTCGTATGTAATCTCCGGTAAATCTGAATTAGGCTTTCATTTTTATCGTAATTTTATGCCTAACGTTGATTGGTATTCCCTACCCTAGGACACTTTGGATTTCTAACCCATTAACCGTGCAAAAACGCAAAATTTACAGCCGCTAGGAGTGTGGGTGCGACATTGACCCGCGATGTGACACGGACATTGTCGCCTGTTCACAGTCGCACAGGGTGTACCGAATGGTCCCTGGTCCCTGCGACATTGCCCCTGCGACAATGCCCATGGGCAAAGTCGTTGGGCATTGTCGCCCCATGTGGCCTGAACTGCTGATAAATTGTGTTTTTGATGCCTCATTTCTACATTTCACTTTAGAAAATGGGAGAACATTTTAGAAGGCAAATTTTGAGCAACCAAGCACTCATCTCATCAACATTCTAGGGTTTGGTTGGTGGTTTCATTTATTGCTCACTAAACCACCATCCAAGGTCATTTTATTAAAGTATTCTCTCAAAGATCACCACTTCTCAACCAAGGCTTCATTTCCCAACTTCTAAGGTTTTGCTATTTTCTAGGTTTTAACCCAAAACCTAGATTGTGAGTTTCTAAACCTTTGTCAAAACTAGATACACATCATATTTTCATTATCTATTATTGTCATTCATCCTCATTTGAACTATTCATTCATAATACTTGATTTCTTGTAAATTTCTTTATGTGTAAGTGTAAGCCCTCATTATTAAAATAAGTAAGCTTCTCCAAAATGGTTTTGAGACTCTTTGACCTTAAATAAATGGGAAACATACTCGTATGGGTTAAACTTGAACAATGGCTTATATGTGTGGTTTGACCCAATTTTGATTTTTGGGTTGATTGGATTACTTGATGATTTCACCATAATGAGTTGCTTATTATCGCTTGATGGAGTACATACTATGGAAATGGGATGATATGTTATTTGAATCACCATGAAGTGGAATTATGTTTATAGTGATTCTAATTCAATTATACTAGTCTTGTTATATACTATATGCAAGGTGAGAAAGGTATGGTCTAATGTTTTACCCATGGTTGGTATTGTTATTCTTCATGTGCATTATGTGCCTTGAGACCTACTAATAATAATGTTGGACAAACCAAGTCGGTAGACACTAGGAGGATATAGTCTTGGGTGCCACCGTAACGGTATGTACCTAGACCTCTGCCATTCGGGGTAATGCCATGTATGTAGTCCTCGGATGTGCCAGGCCTTTTTGGTGTAACTCATGGTAGTTGGCATTAAGGTGTATCGACTATTTGGGTGGAACTTGATTGGTGCTATGGGTCTCCCCCATTGATTCCATATTTGATGAATTTATTGTTAACTGCTTATAAGAATTGTGTATGTATTTTGGGATGCTATTACTTATACAACTCACTAGGATTTTTGGCCTAACACTTGTTTGGTGTTGATGTGTATCTTAGGTTCTAGTGATGCCACTTCTAAGCAGGTCTAGTCGGCCTTGGGTGAGAGCTTGGGGAAGGTGCATTGGGACACACTTTTTGTGAAGACATTGATTCGGGTCTATAGACGACACCCTTTTTGTAATCTCCTTTCTAGCATAGAAATTAGATTAGTTGGTTGTTGTCTATTTCCATTAAATTACAACTGTAATTAAACAGGTTTATTTATTCCCCATTTTTTGGAGGCTCTTGCTATGGCAATTTTATATACCACATGTCCGTTTTTCCGGATTTTTGTTATCCCTATTTTTAGGGTGTAACACTTTCCTTGACAACTACTCCGAACCATCTCCTATGTTCCGGGCTATTCTTGAGTCTCCTTCCTTTCCACCCTCGGCTACCACCCACATCGACCCCCACACCCTCGGTCACCTCCCCCACCGTATTCCCTCCCACCTCTACACCTCCACAATCTACTCACCCCATGACCACCCGTGCTCGAAGAGAGATTGTCAAACCTATTGACCGTCTAAATCTTTATACCTCCCCCGTTTCTCCTGTCCCACGGTCCGAATTACAGGCTACGCAGGACCCTCACTGGCGAAAATCCATGAATGAGGAATATCAGGCTCTCATGTCTAACGGAACCTGGACTCTTGTTCTGAGACCCCTAGGGGTCAATGTGGTCCGATCTATGTGGTTTTTCCGTCACAAACATCATGCAAATGGTTCTCTTGCTCGCTATAAGGCCCGTCTTGTGATGAGACATTTAGTCCAATTGTTAAACCGACTACTTTACGCACTATTCTCAATTTATCAGTCTCCCAACACTGGCCCATTCACCAGCTGGACGTAAAAAATGCATTTCTTCATGGGCATCTTCAGGAGACTGTGTATAAGCACCAACCACCAGGGTTTCGAGACTCTCAGTTTCTCGACCATGTCTATCACCTACAACGATCTTTATACGTCCTATAGCAGGCCCCTCAGGCTTGGTACCACAACTTCACCAGATATGCTCTTTAGATTGGGTTTCAGAACAGTCGCTCAGACTCATTAGTGTTCATATATCACTCGCAGCATTCCACTATGTACCTTCTTTATATGTTGACGACATCATCCTCACGGTTTCCTCCTCTGAGTTTCTTCAGCATACCATTTCTCAGCTTAGCCATGAGTTTGCCATGACGGATCTGGGTGCCCTGAACTACTTTCTAGGAATTTCTGTTGTTCGATCTTCCACTGGTCTATTTCTTTCACAGAAGAAATATGCAGTTGAGATACTTGAGCGGACAAACATGCTCAACTGTAATCCCTCCCGAACTCCAGCAGAACCGATTCAGAAACAAGATGCCGCCGGTCCACCCGTAGCCGACCCTTCATTATACCGCAGTCTAGCCGGAGCACTCTAGTACCTGACATTCACCAGGCCAGACATTGCTTTTGTTGTCCAACAACTGTGTCTATACATACACGACCCCAGAGAGCCACACCTCCATGCTCTCAAACGGGTTCTCCAGTACATTCGAGGTACTATCAACCATGGTCTTCATTTTCACGTAACTCCCTCGTCCGACCTCATTGCTTACTCAGACGCCGACTGTGGGATGCCCAGACACCCAGGGATCCACATCAGGTTATTGTGTATTTGTGGGGGATAATCTGGTTTCATGGTCCTCAAAACGTTAGGGTATTATATCGCGTTCCAGCGCGGAAGTTCAGTATCGTACCAATGACCAAGGCCATTATAGTATATTGTGATAACGTCATTGTAGTTTATATGTCCAGCAATCCGGTACAACACCAGCGTACCAAACACTTAGAGATCGAAATTCACTTTGTCCGGGACAAAGTTGTCATGGGTCTTGTTCGAGTTCTCCAAATCCCTTCCAGTTTTTAGTATGCTGACATATTTACGAAGGGTATTCCCACTTCTCTATTCCACGACTTCATAGACAGTTTTTACATCCGAAAACCTCCTGATCAAACTGCGGGGGGATGTTAGTATATTGTATTTATTTGGGTTAGTGTGTATTTTGTTAGCCCACTTAGGTATAGTGTTTTACGGCCCAAAGCCTTTCTTGTATTGTATATATGTTTGTACTCGTTTGTTGATTGAGGGAAAGGAAATAAATTTAGTAATATTAATAACACACAACTCCAAGAAGTGGACCACACTCTTACAAGTTACATCGACAGATATGCTTCCACCATCTTCCAAAGTTAAAAACTTGTTTTTAGAGTAAGCTTCACTTTTGGTCCATGTGGTTTTCCAAAAAATATTGGTTTTAATCCCTAGATTTCATTTAATATAGACTTCTTATTATAATTTATACTTGTGTCCAGTTTTCATTCGACACCATAAACACCGTCATCTAGGCCTCCGTTAACTCACAACACGTGATCTCATATGAAGCAAACACAAAACAATTTGTGCATTTGATAGCGGAAAACCGTATAGTTCCACACAGTGGCCACAGTGTTCCCACAGTGGGGGCGCAAGTATACACCTCAACTATGATCGCTATAAGTAATAAAATGGTAAGCATACCGAATATCGTTTCCACAGGGACTGGTCTACTGAGAATCAGAGAGTTGAATGAACTTCTTGTACAAGCTTTGATTGTGAGAAAAATTTGTCGTTTTGTTGGTGAAATATCTAAATTAATTAAGAAATTTAACAATGAGTTAAGGATTGGGTATGGGTGTAAGTTCCTTGAGATAATTGTAGTTACCAGATGGTTAGGCGCTTAAGTGCATAAAACTATGTATAAAAATCCCGATCTCTCGAAAACGAATTTTTATAAATTATGCCCAAAAGTACCTATAAAGTGCCCATAATTATTGTACTTGAGTTTGCCGATTTATCTAAGTTTGACTCTAAACGTCAAGTTCTACCGGTATGGGGATTTATACCCAAATCTCTTTGTGATATTAATCCCATCCGACGTTCGAACCTTAGTAAATCATACAAAACCCGCATCTCTACGTGGTTATCAAAGACTTTCTCAAATCTTTGTGCATCACTTAAGCCGTATTTCGGATCCCCCCCTCTCGAGGTCTAAGATCTAATATTAGCACTTCAAAGTGATCGGCTTATCCGCATTGAGTTATGTCCCGACTCAAGTGACCAAACTCAAGAACAAGTAATTATGGACACACCCAAGTGTATCCTACTAGTCTCAAGTTCACTCACACCCACACCCAATAAGGTGCTTAGCTCATGACTAAAAAGAAAGACATATTGAAATAAGAGAAATAATTAAGAACTACTTGCATAAATGTAAATTACGGAAATTAAATTACAAGGGAAAGTAAATGACTAGAAATGTAAAGTGCTAGGAAAGTAAATGACTAGAGATGTAAAAGACTAGAAATATAAAGGACTAGAATTTAAAACTACAACCTTCAAGTTAACAAGTAACTTGAAGGTAACTAAAGCTAGAGAAGTGAATGTCTTGTGATTGATGGTGGTGATAAGTTGCTGAAATAAATGCAAGTTCTTCCTCTTTATATAGCCTCCAAAACATAAGACCCAAGGGATTCTTTCTTCAAAAACACAAGGGGCAAGACCCACTTATCTTTACAACCCATGCCTAAAAGATTTCCATAGATTTCTGCAGACAAGCATGCTCCAACAAATATATTTTAATCTGCTCCTTATCGTCCGAATAAACGCAGCATCCAGCAGTTTCTTCAAGTGGTTTGTCGATGCCCACAGTGGGTAGAGTACCTGCTCACAGTTGGCCACAAAAGTGCAGTTTTTTCCAAAAAAGTAAACTTTTGATAATTCATCACCTCTTTATCACATTTTTAGACTAAATGAAAAGAATAGGAGCAAAGTGGGTATAAAAACGAGACAAAAAGATAGAAAAGAGTGATAAATAACTCTAAAAAACGAGAGTTATCACACCTCCAAACTTGAGGTTTTACTTGTCCTCAAGTAAAAAAATGAACTAAAAAGAAATTTTACGAAAGGAGAGAAGGAACGAAACCTACAAAAAAAACAAATGCTTGAATGTCTCCTTTAATCAAGAATTGTACAACTTCCTTGAATGACTTCTCTGATGTTGAAATTGATCGGTAGGACTTTCTCGGGTTAGTGTTTGTGGCTAAAAAAATTCTTCCCCCAAACTTGAACTCAACTACAAAAGGGTGTAAAATATTTCTTTTCTAGTCTTTCCTTTTGAGTTCAAGATTTTCAAAACCCAAAGTTTTGTGATATTCCAATTTGTTGCACGATCCTTGGGTTTTAAATTGCCTCCCAATTTTTCGAAAGTCGTCTTCCAATTTTTCGAAGACTTTTTATTATAAATATATAAATTTTTTCTTTTGTTTTCTCCGCTTTCCTTTTTGTTTTTTGTTTTTTTTTCATATATGCAAATATCACATATATATTTTTCTCTCCCCACCCCCAAACTTGAAGGCGGACAATGTCCCTATTGTCGAACATAATGGGTAGGGTAAGGAACGAGGGAAAAAGTGTTTAGGCCAACAATAAAGGGCCTACGTCCTTTCAATTTTGACCATCCAAAAAGTCATCCAAAGAATTCGTACCTGAAAGAAATGGTAATAGCATAAAGGAAACCAAAACAAAGTTCAAGCATAAAACAAGTTATCAACATAATAACACACGAAATCACCCACAAATAATACCCAAAAGATTAAACATATAGAATGTTCAAAAGACCATGATGATTAACCAAAAGTTATTTTTCCGGATCCTACTACCCGGGTGAGACATAGAGGGTTGTTTTGGGGTTGTCGACTTTTGAAGGTGGAGTCGGCGTTTTAGTGGTCACCAGTGGTGGCCCAGCGGTGGTGATGATGTTGTCGACCGTCGGATTTTCCAACGAGGCGGCGACGTTTGACTGATGGCTACTAGACCGGCGAGGTGGATGTTGAGGATGAGAGACCAAGTGATTTTTCCTTGCCATGGGAGTGTCTAATGGAGAAGAAGATGAATAGTTAGTGTAAAAGATAGTTCTTTGAATAACTCCTTAAACCAAAAAAAACCTTCTCTTTTTGAAAAACCACCAACCCTTTTTGAAAAACCATCAACTCTTTTGAAAAACTACCTATTCAAAAACCACCAACAAAACCCTTTTTTTTTACCTGGTTAGTGAATATATCCAAAAGGTAGAATTGTAAAAAAAATCTGTTGGGTAAAGGGGTTATCCAAATTTTAGTACAACCTTTTTATAAAAAAATCATTTTACACTTCTCCATGTACTAACTCTCCATTACTTTTGACTTGTTTAATTTCTACATGAAAAAAGTAAAATCACATCAGTCTTCCATCTCCAAAGAAATAATAGTTTTATAAAGAACCATTATGACTTCCAGACCCATGCCTATTTAAAATTTTGAATTTTTCGTGGGCACATAGAGCCCACAGTGGCCAGAACTGCAGAAATTTCCTACAATGCAAAATTAAAAAGAAACTTAGATAAAATATATACAATATTTACAATGAAACTCATCTTCTTTCACTCTTCAGAGTTAGTGGGCCCGGGCACTTCGGTAGGAACAAAGTGCTTAACCCGATGCCCATTAACTCTGAAAATGCTTTCGTCTTGTGGGTTTAATAAATCAGTCGTTCCAAATTGTCCCACATCCATGATGGTAAAAGGTCCCAACCATCGTGATTTTAATTTTCATGGAAATAACTTCAATTGAGAATTAAAGAGGAGCACATGTTGATTTTTCTCGAAAATCCTTTGGTTGATCCTACGGTCATGCCAAATCTTTGTTTTTTTTTCTTTATAAATATTGGCATTCTCGTAGGTGTGATGTCTTAGTTCCTCTAATTCATTCAATTGAAATTTCCTTTTCTTTTCGGCTACACCCTCCCTTAAATCAATTTCTTTTATTGCCCAAAATGCCTTGTCATCGGCAATTTTAACCGGGGTCTCAACATTTGGTGGAGGTGGTTCAGCCATGTTTCGGTTTTGCCTATTTCTCCTACCTCTTCTACGTCTTTTTACGGTTCTTTCGATCTCGGGATCAAGAGGTAAAAGTTCACCGTGTTGTAGCCATGGTATACAACACGGAAAAGGTGCTTTGAAACGAGTGACACAGGCTCAAATGAAAGTTAATATCTCAGGATGTAAAATCACGCCAGTCCCTGGCAACGGCGCCAAAAACTTAATAGCGGAAAACCGTATAGTTCCACACAGTGGCCACAGTGTTCCCACAGTGGGGGCGCAAGTATACACCTCAACTATGATCGCTATAAGTAATAAAATGGTAAGTATACCGAATATCGTTTCCACAGGGAGTGGTCTACTGAGAATCAGAGAGTTGAATGAACTTCTTGTACAGGCTTTGATTGTGAGAAAAATTTGTCGTTTTGTTGGTGAAATATCTAAATTAATTAAGAAATTTAACAATGAGTTAAGGATTGGGTATAGGTGTAAGTTCCTTGAGATAATTGTAGTTACCAGATGGTTAGGCGCTTAAGTGCATAAAACTATGTATAAAAATCCCGATCTCTCGAAAACGAATTTTTATAAATTATGCCCAAAAGTACCTATAAAGTGTCCATAATTATTGTACTTGAGTTTGCCGATTTATCTAAGTTTGACTCTAAACGTCAAGTTCTACCGGTATGGGGATTTATACCCAAATCTCTTTGTGATATTAATCCCAACCGACGTTCGAACCTTAGTAAATCATACAAAACCCGCATCTCTGCATGGTTATCAAAGACTTTCTCAAATCTTTGTGCATCACTTAAGCTGTATTTTGGATCCCCCCCTCTCGAGGTCTAAGATATAATATTAACACTTCAAAGTGATCGGCTTATCCGCATTGAGTTATGTCCCGACTCAAGTGACCAAACTCAAGAACAAGTAATTATGGACACACCCAAGTGTATCCTACTAGTCTCAAGTTCACTCACACCCACACCCAATAAGGTGCTTAGCTCATGACTAAAAAGAAAGACATATTGAAATAAGAGAAATAATTAAGAACTACTTGCATAAATGTAAATTACGGAAATTAAATTACAAGGGAAAGTAAATGACTAGAAATGTAAAGTGCTAGGAAAGTAAATGACTAGAGATGTAAAAGACTAGAAACATAAAGGACTAGAATTTAAAACTACAACCTTCAAGTTAACAAGTAACTTGAAGGTAACTAAAGCTAGAGAAGTGAATGTCCTGTGATTGATGGTGGTGATAATTTGCTGAAATAAATGCAAGTTCTTCCTCTTTATATAGCCTCCAAAACATAAGACCCAAGGGATTCTTTCTTCAAAAACACAAGGGGCAAGACCCACTTATCTTTACAACCCATGCCTAAAAGATTTCCATAGATTTCTGCAGACAAGCATGCTCCAATAAATATATTTTAATCTGCTCCTTATCGTCCGGATAAACGCAGCGTCCAGCAGTTTCTTCAAGTGGTTCGTCGATGCCCACAGTGGGTAGAGTACCTGCCCATAGTTGGCCACAAAAGTGCAGTTTTTTCCAAAAAAAATAAACTTTTGATAATTCATCACCTCTTTATCACATTTTTAGACTAAATGAAAAGAATAGGAGCAAAGTGGGTATAAAAACGAGACAAAAAGATAGAAAAGAGTGATAAATAACTCTCAAAAACAAGACTTATCAGCATCCAAACCTTGTTTCACGAGTCATACGAATATTGATTGGTGTCACATGAATCCACATAAATGTGGGTGTCAGTGTGTCTAAATATATAATTTTTTGAGTCAATTACGATTTTCGTTCATATGGTTTGATGTTTATAATGACTTTTGTCCTTGGTCTTTAATAACTGCCTTTTTGGTACCTATGGTCTTCATTTTGCTTCCATTTTCGTCCCTCCACCCAAGTCTGTTAGAATGAGAGTTAGAAATTCCAAAAAGTGATTTTAGTTAATTACATATTTGGTCCTTATGGTATACAGAATTTTAAAAAATCATCCTTAAATTTCATTTATTACATGAGTAAACTATAAACTTAGTCGTCGTGGTTTGTATTAATTTTTTTTGATTAATTCATAAAAAAATAAAATTTAAATAAAAATATGGAATACTAGGAGTATAAAATAAAACTAATTTCATGAAATCTATTAAACCTTTTCAATTGGTAATTTAAAATAAATAAAAAGCTTAAATAAATTAATAAATAAAAAACTATTAATTTTTAGTAGATTTTAACCTAAAATTTTGATAAAAAAGATACTATTTACTTATCAATTATTTTAATGAAATTATTTGATTTTTTATTATTATAGTTATAATAATTTTGAAAACATACTATATAATTAATAGAAAAATATGTTTTGATATTTTGACCAATAGTTTTTTATTTATTATTTTATCAGGGTTTTTATTTATTTATTTTAAAAACCGGTTGGTTTTAACAAGTATATTCGTTTTAAAAACCGATTGGTTTAAAATGGGGAAAAAGTACAAATCATATAATGAACTAACATATTCGATGATTATGAACGTGATTATCATTGGTTTTCCATTATCACAATATTATCATATTATCATATATCACAATAAAATCATATAATTATCATAAAAAAATCACATCATAAGAAGTCTTTATCTGTTCATTTTTTTTACCATATTAACTAACCGGCTTTTAAAAGAAATTTAATAAAAAACAACCCAACCGATTTTAAAATAAATAAAAATCTTTGATAAAACAATAAATTATTAATTATTAATTAAGGTGTCAAGATATTTATTAGCCTATTAATTATATTTTATATTTTCAAAATTATTATAACTTTAATAATAAAAGAATAATATAATTTCATTAAAATTAGTAATAAGTAAATGATTGTTGTAGGATTATGTGCCATCATCAAAAGGAAGTGATTGACATAATATTTTTCTAGTATTAGAATTTACCATAATGAATGTTTCATTTTATTTGTAAACTCCTCCCTATTTAAAGGGCTTATGATTAATGAGGAGAATGACAGATTTCATTGTCTCTCTATTCTATTGTTATTTTGTTTGGATTTTTCTTTAACACGTTATCAGTACGAACGCTCCTTACAACAAAGTAATCACGAAATCAAGCTAAAATTCAGCATTTGAGGTAAATTTTATATGTCTAAGTTTTAAAACTTCAGCATATCATGTTTTATGCTATGAACAAATATGATAATTTTTAAGAATATGGTTTTTCTCTATATGTTTAAACTGTACTTTATGTTATAAACGTAAATTATGATTTGCCAATCTCATGAAATCCTAATTCACATATTGTTTTTTTTATGCTTATAAAAATTGCATAATATGTGATATCATGATGCATTCAATTTAAAACAAAATACATGGAATTGTTCATATATATATGTTTTTTTTTTGGAGAATACTAAATTGTTATCAGCAATTTTCGTTTTTCTTCTTTATCACTTATTGGTAGATAGATTGGTTAATATGATATTTCTTTATTACTGCTAAAATAAATAAATAAATAAAACCTAGTCTTTAATATGTTTGTTTTACGAGTAATTTGTATTGATGGATTAATTTATTTTTATTTAACATTATGTTTATTAATTGCATATTTCATTATTCGTAAAAAAAAATCTAATTATATATATGAGTAATCATTTTATATTTTTCTTGTAAATCTACCCTTTAATATAAATAATAATGATATATTTGTTATAAATTTATTTCTTAATTGATAACGAGTTTATAGTTTATTCTTTTTATTAAACTTATTTTCTTTCCATAACAAATAATACTATAATATGGTTATGTTTTAAAATCATTAGATCTCCTCGATAACGTACACATTATATTAGTTTGTTGGTTAATTTGATTGGTTAAAATTATTTAGGCCAATTACATTATTTATTTAGGCTCATTGCCATAAATTATTTTACATGTTTAAGTTTATTCAAATCTATGTTTAATTTTATTTATTTATTTGCTTAGTCATAAATCATAATTAATTGGAAGTTACACTCCCACCCCTATACTGTCTTGTTTTGCTCTTTTGCCCAAGCTATTAAAATCTTAGAATGTATGATATTAAGTCGTTCTTAAATACATAAGTATGTTTGTCTTGATCATAAATCGTAATATTCTTTTGGTTTCTTGCCAAAAGCTCCTAAAATACCAATATGATCTTAATTTCGTTTGAATTTGATCTCCCTTGATTAAGGCACGAATCAGGGGGAGTAGTAGACAAAAGGAAGAGTCTACTATATTTGTGATATTGGTATGTTGTGCTCTTTCCTTGGTAGACAAATCAACTTGAACTCACCTTGGTAGATTTAGTGCTAAATCTAGATTTCACCCATTGAATTCTTTTGAAAACCACTTGAATCCTCAAGCCGAAATCCTCCAAAAACCTAGATCCACACAACTTCAACCGTAAATAAACACATCCAACCATATAGAAACATTCCCCAAACATAATACACCAAAATCCCCAACGAGATCCAAACCCTAGTTTCTCCCAAAACTATGAAGTTCAAGATTTGATATGTCAAATACTAGGGAAACATCAATGGAGCATTCATAACTTATTACAAGGTTTGGAAATGGAAAGAATGTACTTACCACTTAGGTTTTGACGAAAAACCTAGAAAACCCGAAATGAACTTGAGGTTAAAGATGAAGATGAAGCTCCTTGACCAATAACTTCCAATCTTTGATGGGTGGAAGGAGGAACACTTGGAACATAAAAGATTTGGTGCCCTTGACGCATAAAACTGATTTTAGAGTTTTGGGGTTCGGTTTCTAGAGAGAAAAAGGGTGAAAGGGGTTGAGAATAATGAGGTGGGGCTGCTCAAAATCGATTTTAAAACAACCAGAGGCCGCAGGCGATTGTGCCCGACGATTGTGCCCAAGGCACTTTCGCCAGGGCACTATCGCACAAACTGTACCGCGGGCACCACTCTGTTGGCGATTGTGCCCAGGGCACTATCGCCAGGGCACTATCGCCCAGAGTGTCCCGAGCCCCGATTTCTTCCATTTTCATCCGGAGCACCCACGATGCGATAAGGCTTAAAAGGTAAGGCGTAAGGGATGAAATTATATGATCAAAATCAAGGATTTCTTCAAGGGATTGGCTTTCACAGACAGGAATTTACGGGTGTTATAGACTGGTCAAAAGTTGTGGCTATTCCAAAAATAGAAGAACATTTTCGTAATTTTTACAAAATACACGGTTTGTGTTCATATATGAACATGTATAATTCACATATGAACTATATGTGAATCAGTGTAATTCACATCTGAACTCTTTTAACTGATTCATATATGAACCTTTGTGATTCATATATGAACTAATTAACTGATTCACATATGAACTAATTAACTGTAAGTTCATATATGAATCAGTTGAACTAATTAACAGATTCATAAATGAACTAATTAATTGATTCTCATATGAAATAATTAACTGATTCACATATGAACGTATAGTTCATATATATATATATATATATATATAGCCTTTGGTTCATTTGAGAAATGGTAAATATATGAGAAATAGAGAAGTAATTCTACCCATTCATATGGTCAAGATCGGATTTGACTGGTCAAATATTGCGGGTTTGACTGATCAAAAGTTGCGGCTTTGATTGGTCAAATGTTGCAGCTATTCCAAAAATAGAAGGACACTTTCGTAATTTTTACAAAATATACGGGCTGTGTTCATATATGAACATGTATTATTCACATATGAACTATATGTTCATAAATGAATGAGTGTAATTCACATATGAACTCTTTTAACTGATTCATATATGAATCTTTGTGATTCATATGAACTAATTAACTGTAAGTTCATATATGAATCAGTTGAACTAATTAACATATTCATATATGAACTTTTGTGATTAATATATGAACTAATTAACTGATTCTCATATGAACTAATTAACTGATTCATATATGAACGTATAGTTCATATGTGAATCATATAGGTTCATATATGAACTCATTCCGCGTATTTTACGAAACTACCCCTCTACCTTCTATAGACCATGCAAGGAATTATCCGGTACCTCGCGGTCAAAACCGCAAATGTTGACTAGATGAATGACTAAGATTATTTCTCTATTTCTCATACATTTATCATTTCTCAAATGAACCTCTCCCTATATATATATATATATAGTGGAAGGATATTTTGCAACCCTGAAAAAGGTTGCAACCCACATCTTAACCGTTGGATTCATGTTTATTTTTATTTTTCTGTTTTTTTAATTAAAAATATTGGGCCCCATATCTATTATAACCGTCGATCATGAATCCGACGGTTAAGATGTGGGTTGCAAGGTTTGCAACCTTTTTAAAGGTTACAAATAAAACAACCCCTATATATATATATATATATATATATTTTTTAAACTCTCTTAGGTTGAGAGATGAATTAGGGAATAAAATACATAACACATGGACGTTTATTTGTTGAAATAAACGTTTATTTGTTGAAATAGAAGGTTTATATTTTTAAATCAATTAACTTAATTAAGCCTTCAATTCAAATTCAATGAATCAACTTTGAAAAAAATGAGCCTATTAATTGTCGGCGATTAACCCATTTTACCATTTGCAAAGTTATCATTAAAACGATTAATCAAACCCCAATAACGTAACGATAGGGTGTTGGAAAAACCATAACTTGAGATTTTCTTTTTAATTCTCAAATAATAAGAGATAATAAGATTGATCAAAAAATATCTCTAATTAGGGGTGTTCATCCAAACAGTCAAACCGTACAAACTGTCCACACCGCACCACAAAATACGGTTTAGAACTTTCACGGTGCGGTTTGTATTTTTACGAAACCGCACTATGCGGTGCGGTTTGCGGTTTTGAGTTTTCAAACCGCGGTTCAAACCGCACCGCACCCCATCTTTTATATTATTTTATTTTTTAATTTTAAACACACACACATATATATATATATATATATATATATATATATATATATATATATATATAGGGGTAGGTTATTATGCAAATTTTTACATGATGCAACAATGCAACCCCTCTATCCACCACTAATTTTATTTTCACATTTTAAAAAAAAAATGAGTGGTGGATAGAGGGGTTGCATAGGGTTGCACCACGTAAAGGGTTGCATAGGGTTGCACCACGTAAAAGGGTTGTATTTGAACACCCCTTTATATATAATAGTTTAATTTAATATTTATATAATTGGACTTTGTGTTTTTTAATTATGGACTTTAAGAGTTTAAGTTTTGGACTTTGCTAAATAAACATTTTAATTATAAGCCTCTTAAAAGTCTATGGCCCAACAAATGAAAAAATGCCCTAGGTTAGGACGTTCATGACTGGAGACGTCATTTTATCCGTTTATCGTACTGAAACAATTTATTTTTTTAAATTATTTCTTTGACTATTTTTAATTATGCATTTTGGAGTTGGATGTATTCAAACTCTTTATTTTTTTGACTACAGTCACTTAATCGTTGACTTTCTAATGTATTTTAAACTTATAATTTTTTGGATTGTACACATAAAGTGCGATAAGGACAAACCGTATAAACCGTACCGCATTTCGCGGTGCGGTTTGGTGCGGTTTACGGTTTGAAAAAATGTTCAAACCGCACATGCGGTGCGGTTTACGGTTTTGCCCCAAACCGCACCAAACTATACCGCGAACACCCCTATCTCTAATTCTTATTATATAATCTTGACCTCAACATTTTAATGGTGGATAGGTCTACCACCCTACTTAGGCATTAATGTAACTCATAACCCATCACGCAAAAATAATATTAGCCATAAAATATGGAGGGCAAAATAGTACTATAACTACCCAAAATTAAAGGGTGCAGTTAAACGCCGCCGCAACCCCACCGACCTCGACCTCTCTCGTTGACAAATCCCCTCATCATCTTACATTAGTCCTTTGCTTGCATACACAAGAAGGATACGAACCCAATTTAGTTTATATTCAACCTACAAAAATGATACATGTACATGTTATTTAATGTATAAATACTCCCTCCGTCCTAAAATAAGTGTCTACAATTGATTTGACATACAATTTTAGACATGCATAATTATTACACATTTTTGTTATCAAATGACATCTTTACTCTTATTTAATTTTATTCTCTCTTCACAACTCTTATATATTTGTGCATTAATTAAAGATAAATGTGAGAATTTAGTTATCTACTTTTTGAAAGTGGTCACTTATTTTGGGACAAACAGAAATATAAATGTGGACACTTATTTTGGGACGGAGGGAGTATATCGGGAAGTTTAAATAAGAACAAAAATGGTAAGAACATAGGAATAGATGATTCATATATGAAACATTGATAAACTCGAAAATAAATTTAATTTAAAACGCATATATTGACCCACGTTTGGTTCGTAGAATGTTTTTGGATAAAATGAAATCTGTCAAAGAAATTTGACTTTGAAGGAATTTGAAAGGAATGCTATAAAGTTTGACCACCTGTTTGGTTGACAGACACTGAAATGGAATTTCTCAAAAGAATTGGAATATGTCTGTTTGATTAATATAATGTCGCTTTGGAATTGGAACGAAATATTGGTAAATGACCAAAATTCCCTTTTTTTGAAATTTTTTGAAACCGAAATCCAACTATTATGGTTCAGATTGGTGGTTTAGAATGGTGGTGGTTCCAATTCGGTGGTAGTTGGCGGTGGTTCAGATCGATGGTGGTCGACGATGGTTTAGATTCGAGGTGGTCGGTGGTGGTTCAGATCGGTGGTGGTCGACGGCGGTGGTTCAGATCGGTGGTGGTTCAGATCGGCGGTGGTTCATATCGGGGTTGGTCGGCGGTGGTTTCAGATTGGCGATGGTCGATGGTGGTTCAATTCCCTCATTAGTGGAATTTGATGGAATTTAGAAATTCATTTTGTGAAAAAGAATGAACCAAACAAAGGAATGTAATTTGTTCAATGTAATTCAACATTCCAATTCCATCAAATTACTTCAGAATCTGCGAACCAAATGCCAACTAAAACCATCACCTTATGTGTATAAAGGAAGTCAGGTTTTTCCTAAAATCGTTATAGTAGAAAGACATACCTTGACGTTTATTTTTGAAAACTGTCACCTTAGCATGACATATGGTGAAGTTTGTTTTTTAAAGCCGTCATCATAGCATGAAATACGTTGATGTTTATATTTAAAGACTGTCACTATAGAATGACATATGGTGAAGTTTATTTTTCAAAACCGTGAATATAGCATGACATATGGTAATATTTATTTGTCAAAACTGTTACCATAACATGATATATGAAGATCTCTACTATTTAAAGGCATAGACTTCAAAGACTATATATGTCAACAAAAAAAAACCCGATGAAAGAGATGACTTGGCATTAATCATTGGACAGAACCGGGTGTAATGGTACATCCAGGTGATGGTGCGACTTGGAAGCATTTCGACAAGAATCATCCATACTTTGCTTCCGAGGTTCAGAATGTTTGCCTTGGGTTTTGCATCAACGATTTGATCAACCAGAATAATCAGATTTTGAATCCTTATACTATGGCCTGTATTTCATACCATCTATAATTTACTTCCTTGGATGGGCTTGAATGATTCGTATGTTGAAATTGCATTAGTTATTCTTGGTAGAAGGAGCCTAAGTTGGAATTTAGATGTGTTTCTTAGGCCACTAGAAGACAATGTAACAATGTTGTATACATAGGGCATTCTTATGTATGATGTTTATCGTAAAAATAATTTTGAGATGAGGGTTATACTACTATGGACCATCATCAACATTTTTGCCTATGCAATGTTGTCGGGTTGGAGCACGCACGACAAGTTAGCCTGCCTGTACTGCATGGGCATGGTGGATTTCTTTTAGTTAAAAATGGAGGAAAATCCTATGAGATTGGCTATCATCGGAGATGGTTATCTAGATCGTACCCCTTCCGACATGATCGAAAAAGATTTTTGGTAAGATATAGGGTGTCAATCGGTCCACCAACCGAGTTAAGTGGTGAAGAAATTTGGGAGCAGGTCCGTCACATTCCAACTGTTTACAAGGCCTCCTCGTTCAGATCAAACAATAGAAAAATTAGAGGGCTCAAAAAAACTTATAATTAGATAAAGATAAGTATGTTTTGGATTTTGTCATATTGGAAGACGTTGTTAATGCGGCACAACCTGGATGTCATGCACGTTGAGAATAATGTTTTCGAAAATCTCTTTAACACTGTCATGGGCACATTTAAAATAAAAGACAATATAAAGACAAGGAGGGATGTTGAATCCCAGATTCTCAATTTAATGATCTAATTTAGGCATTATGAGCAAAAGCAGTTAGAGATCAAATGGGCAAGAATAAGAAATTATGAGTAGTAATGATATCAACAGATTGTTTGAATCACCATCATCATATGTATTGACTGAGACTGATTACACTTAGATTGATCTTCAAGGTACCCACACAATGATTCCCTCAAGTGTGTGTAATAATCTCACTAAGCTCTCTCTGTCTAGTTCGTTACAAAGATATGGAAATATATATGAAAACGATACGATTACAAAAGATATGATTTGCTATTTATAACTTAAAAGTGAGAAAGTCAATGCACTGTCCAATTGGGTTAAACCATGTGTAAAATGCACTAACAAACTTTAGGATGGAGTGATTAGCTTGGTAGCATTGATAACACCAATTTTTGGCGTTATTCTGATACCGTGATTCGAGTAGTTTTGGCTTGTTTTCAAGTAAACAAGTGTTGATCTTATACTTTCGTTGAGGTTTTTACAGCTTTCCAAAAAGGAAATCGTTCATGAAGAAGTAACACTTTCATTGTTGAAATCCGTATTTTTGTGGCTCGTTTGGAATGTCTAAAGAGGCATAAGACAGCAACTTGCGCGATATGTCCCGCGGACTCTAAGTCGCGGCTAATTTTTGACACGCACGGTTTCTCCCGGGGCCTCAAAGCTGCGAGGAAGGCTGCAGAACTTGCTATTTGGCATCTTCTCCACTTATTCGAAATTGAGAGCTAGGGTTGGGGGTTACACGATATCTAAGTGATGACGACTGGGGAGGACGATTTTGGAGATTCTTGGAGAGGATTTTCGAAGGAAGAAAAGAGAGAATTCATCGGTGATCTGAGATTGACGAATCATCAAGTACGTGATCTTGGAGAATTGATACACTAGGGAGTTTTTCATTTTTCTCCCTTTAGATTTGTGTGAGAACAATGTTCTAGTAATTCAGGTTTCTTTATGAGTATCTTAATCTCCATCATTCCCATCATGAACTAATCCAATAATGTTGGGGGTTGGATGATTTTTGGGTTGTTAATTATTTGAACATGTGATTGAAGTTGTATTTGGGTTTAATTGATTCAATGAAGCATATGGCTTGGGTTTATTGCGATTATTGGTTTGATCAACTAATGATTGATTTCTTGATCTTGATTTCCCTTGAGAAAGATTTATTAAGATTCAATGTTAATGTCGTATGCCTAGGATGAGAATTGGATAGAGATATACCGATTCTGTCCTAGAGTTGTTTAATCCTGTTTTGCTTGTTATTTGGGAAATAATTATTGAGATCTAGAGATGAAACGTTTCTTCCTAACTACAAATGTTATTATAGTTTGAGAGAGTGTAATAGCTATTTTCGTGATTGAATTCATTGACAGTTAAACCCAATTCCTGGTTGATTATAATGTTCTGTGATAAATTCAACCCGAGAGGATTCCAATCCCCCAACAGTATTTTCCAAATCAGAATTTGCTTGTTTTCAAGAATTGACTTTTGCTAGTTGTTAAGTTCTTAATTTCGAATAAATTTTATTGCAATTGCAAATCAAATTTCCATCATCCAGTTAATAGTCAATATAGTCATTGTGATACTTAGTAATTGTTTCATTTGGTTCGATACTCATACTTACATACGTATTACTTGAGTCGACAACGTACACTTGCGGTCCAATTTAGGGGGTGTAGACCCGCCTATCAAGTTTTTGGCACCGTTGTCGGGGAACCTGTTTTGTACTAATAGCACTACCAGGTATAGAAATTATTATATTGGACATTCCTTTTTTTACTGTTTTTCTAGTTCTACTGTTTTTGTATTCTAAATTTCTTGTGTTTTGCATTGCAAGCTATTCTTTGGTTTATGCCAAGGAGAAGACACTTTAGAGATTTAGAACCGATCAATTATGAAATAGAAAGAATTGATCATCAACTAAGAAAAGAAGCAAGAATCGAAATTTAAGGAGAATGGCGGAGAATGGACCCAATGGTGATCATCTTGACAATAATAATCCTCCACCACCACCCGGGGGGGGGGGGGGAGAACCAACTCGAGTACCAATGAGAGCCTTTGCCACCCCGAATGTGGTGGCGGTTCACAGAGGTGTACAAGCACCGACGTTTGCCGCAAACAGTTTTGAAATCAAACAAGGCACAATCCATCTTAAGCAAGCCAATCAGTTTGGAGGATCGACATCGGAATACCCGCATAGTCATTTACGTTCATTTGAGAAAATTTGCGATACATTCAAAATGAATGGTATACTGGATGATGCGATCAAGCTGCGGCAATTTCCATTTTCACTTAGAGACCCTGCCGGTCAAATTCATACTTGGGCTGAGATGGTGTCGACGTTTCTTTAATAAAATTTTCCCTCTGGGCCGTATGGCTCAACTCTTGGTAGAAATCACCCATTTTTCTCAATGGGAACAAGAGTCATTATATGAGGCGTGGGAAGATACAAGGAGATGTTAAAGATATGCCCACATCATGGGTTGCATGGGTGGATGATCATCCAAACGTTCTTTGGAGGATTGCATCCTTAATACAAGAACGACATTACAACTGCGAGTGGAGCTCAAATGAAGAAGACCTATGAGAAGGCCTTTGAGCTCATAGAGAATTTGTCTGAACATAGCAACATGACTCCACATTCATCAGTCAGACAGGTAGCTAGTGTTCAAGAATCGGATGAGTTGAGGAATATAAAAGTGTAGCTAGCCACCATTACTAATCAGCTAAAGGGAGCCTCTCTTCGAACGCCACTACCAACTGATGGGGGTATGTTAGATCATTACTCTCAGTTCGACCAACCGGAGCAAGTGCAATTCCTACAGAATCGAAATAACCGAACGAGGAACGATTCATTTTCCGACACGTACAATGAAGGGTGGAAGCGACATCTGAATTTCTCATGGAGTTAACCACAAAATGCTCCAAAAGAGACCATGGGGCAACAACAACAACAATTTGGTAACCATTCTAACTTTTCTTCATCTTCTAATTCTAATAATGTGTATCATCCTCCAGGTTATAATCAAAGGAAACAAGAGGAGGGACAAGCTTCGGAGAAAAAGTCGGGACTAGAAGACATGATGATGAACTTTGTGTCAAAGTTGGACACTACGGTTGATGGGATTACTTCATCTATGAGCACCCTAACTACCCTAGTGAGTACGGAGAAAGCGACGATTGATCAAAACACCGCATCCATCCACATTCTTAACTAGAAGATGATACAAGACCCACAGAGCTTCTGTGACAAGTTCTGTAGAAGTAACCTCTGTGCTACCTAAACTGAAGATTTCAACAAGTCACCTCTCATGCTACTTTGTCAACCAATGAAGCTCTACCATGTCTACTCAAAATGGTTACTTCGCCTTTACACATGGCAACATCTGATAGGTTCTTGGTTTGACTTTGTATTGATTTTCCTATATATAGTAGGTTCGTGTAGGAGATTTGGTACGATTATGTATGCAATATTCACTCAATTTATTTACACACACAACTGAACACAGTAGTTGAGAGATTTGGTGAGTAAGAGAGAGAATTCACATAGTCACTGTGTGTTCTTGGTGTTCTTCCTGTATTCGATTATCTACTCATCAAATACAATGACATTTGTGGCTCAATCACAGTTTGTTGTTTATTGTTGATTGTCATTATCTCTTTACTACTGTTTCTACTTGCAATTCATTTAAGCTTCTACACCAAACTCTGATTTATATTGAATATGGATTGTTTGTGAGACAAATCTGGGACAACAATCGGAAGAGGTGTATTTTGGACTTGAACCTTTCCTAGTGAATACCTATCGGATCTACTTCGTGGATAGTGAACTGAAGTCTTGAACTAGTCACTTTTTGTAGTAAATCTAGACAATAGGTAACACACATATTATATCTATACATACATTAATTCTTACCATTGTGTTCATTTTGGTCGTGAACAAATCCTTTCTTCATGAGAGTTTTAGAAGACGTAGCCATATCCGTCCTCAAAGATGTGACCACACATCAGTCTCACATAGGTAATGCCGATCAAGAATATTCCGTTGTGTTCTACTAAGAAGCTATCAGCATTATTAAGAATATGAAATTCAACCCTAATGCATGAAAGGAAAGATACACATAAAAGTCATCATAGGAGTAGGCATACCTATGTATATGTCTTTTGAGTGTTCCTCAACTAGTTTTCCTATTGAACCTAGACCATGGGATCTCCAATTTCGCTAGGTTAGGTTGCCACTGAGGAAACTCATTGGATTGGCTTTAAGCCCATTCCTCTCGATGAAAAGGATTCTTGCTCTCTACTTAGGCCTTTTGTCAAAGGATTGGCTATATTCTCCTTTGACTTTACGTAGTCAATGGAAATGATTCCATTTTTTAGCAAGTCCTTAATTGTATTGTGGAGTCTTCTTATATGTCGAGACTTGCCATTGTACATTTGTTTCTTTGCTCTTATGAGAGCAGCTATACTATCACAATGGATACAAATGGCAGTCACGGGTTTAGGCCACAATAGAATACCTTCTAGGAAGCTCTTTAGCCATTCGGCTTCTTCAACGGCTTTGTCTAATGCGACAAATTCTGCTTCCATAGTTGATCTATTATTCACTGTTTGTTTGGATGATTTCCATGAGACGGATGCTCCACCAAGTGTAAACAGGTATCCACTTATGGACTTACTCTCAGAATGGTTGGAAATCCCATTAGCATCACAATACCCTTCTATTACCGGAGGATATTTGGTATAGTGTAACCTGTAATTCATTGTGTATTTCAAGTATCTAAGAACTCTCACTAGTGCATACCAATGATCTTTTCCCGGGTTATGTGAGTACCGACTAAGTCTACTCACACTGTATGCTATATCCAGTGGTGTGCAATTCATGATTGATAGTCACAGTTTCAAGCTTAATCACACAGATTGATCACACACAATTAATCACAATGTAATTTGTATTTGATATCACAAGTGTTACAAATGGACTCTCTCAATACGTACAAAAAAATTTCTCACTCTAGAATTGGTGTTTTTGTTTGTGTGTGTGTCTAATAGTTACAAGGAACACAAAACATCTATACCTAGTCAACATAACTTGACTTTACAACTCAAACACATATTAAGAAAGTCAAACATCTTGACTTTTAATCTTGAATACAATATCTTGACTCAACATTCTCCCCCTTTGGATTCAAGATTAAAAAAAAAATGACGATAATCTTCAGGACATCTTCTAGCTGCAAAAATATTCAATATGAAATCTTTAACAACTTCAAATCTTGAATAAACTCTCTCTTTCAAAAAAAATTCAACACAAATTTGAAATGATCAGAACATTGATAATCTCTTCAATCTCCCCCTTTGGTAGATCATGATTTGAAATTTCTCAGAAATTATCTTCAGATAAGCTTCAAACTTCGAACTTTCTTCAACAATCAACTTTCTTTGATACTTTGACTTTCACTTTGACTTTGAAATGTTCTGAAATTGATCTTCGAAAAATTCTCCCTCTTTTTGATAAGATCAATCATAAATCTGACTTTGAAACTCTTGAAATATCTTCCCCTTTTTGATGAATGACGAGAAATCAGAATCATCAAAACATTTCAACGCCGACTTTGTCTTTAAAATATCTCCCCCAGACATCAATATAGCACAATATTCATGAGATAGAGACAATCTCTTCATTCAAGAAAATAGACAATCTCCCCCAAAGAGAATATGATCTCCGTCTAATCTGATATGAACATTCTGCGCCAATTCAAAAATGTATTCATCTGAATCTTTTCAAATTCAGAAAAATTAGGATTGGTAACCCTGAATCAACATATGAATCAGTTAGCATGTCTGTCAGTAGCACATAGCCACTGTGTACAACGAATGTACATTGCAAAGAAGCTTTTTGATGTTCACTTCCCCAGGGCTTCCATTCAATCATTGAAAAACCACAAATGAATTTTCTATGAATGTTAAGACAAGAAAACATATTCCTTATGTGCTCGTTCAAGTGTAGAAATGATTGAAGCATTTAAAGCTTGAACATGCTCAAAATATGTAAATCATTGAGACAACAACAATATTACATAGACTCAATGTGCATGATAAAGGGTCGAAGGATGTGCAAGAAGTTTTGGATTGTTTTCAAGTAAACACGCGTTGATCTTATACTTCCGTTGAGGTTTTTATAGCTTTCCAAAAAGAAAATCGTTCATGAAGAAGTAGCACTTTCATTGTTGAGATCTGTATTTTCGTGGCTCGTTTGGAATGTCTAAAGAGGCCCAAGACAACAACTTGCGTGATATGTCCTGCGGTAAGTCACGACCACTTTTTGACATGCACGGTTTCTCCCAGGGCCTCAAAGCCGTGAGGAAAGCCATGGAATTTTCTATTCGGCATCTGATGCACTTATTCGAAATTAAGAGCTAGCGTTGGGGGTTAAACGGTATATAAGGGACGACGACTAGGGAGGACGATTTTGGAGACTTTTGGAGAGGATTTTCCAAGGAAGAAAAGAGAGAATTCATCGGTGATCTGAGATTGACGAATCATCAAGTACGTGAGCTTGGAGAATTGATACACCATGGAGTTTTTCATTTTTCTCCCTTTATATTTGTGTGAGAACAATGTCTAGTAATTCAAGTTTCTTTATGAGTATCTTAATCTCCATCATTCCCAACATGAACTAATCCAATAATGTTGGGGGTTGGATGATTTTTGGGTTGTTAATCATTTGAACCTGTGATTGAAACGTTGTATTTGGGTTTATTTGATTAAATGAAGCATATGGCTTGGGTTTATTGTGATTATTGTCTGATCAACTAATGATTGATTTCTTGTTCTAGATTTCCCTTGAGAAAAATTTACTAAGATTCAATGTTATTGTCATATGCCTAGGGTGAGAATTGGTTAGAGATATACCGATTCTGTCCTAGAGTTGTTTAATCCTGTTTTGCTTGTTATTTGGGGATTAGAGATGAAACGTTTCTTCCTAACTATAAATGTTATTATAGCTTGAGAGAGTGTAATAGTTATTTTCGTGATTGAATTCATTGACAGTTAAACCCAATTCCTTGTTGATTATAATGTTCTGTGATAAATTCAACCCGAGAGGATTCCAATCCCCCAACAGTCTTTTCCAAATCATAATTTGCTTGTTTTCAAGAATCGGATTTTGCTAGTTGTTAAGTTCTTAATTTTGAATCAATTTCATTGCAATTGCAAATCAAATTTCCATCGTCCAGTTAATAGTCAATATAGTCATTATGATACTTAGTACCTGTTTCATTTGGTTCGATACTCATACTTACGTACGTATTACTTGAGTTGACACCGTACACTTGCGGTCCGATTTAGGGGGTGTAGACCCGCCTATCAAGTTTTTGGTGCCGCTGCCGGGGAACCTGTTTTGTACTAATAGCACTACCAGGTATAGAAATTATTATATTGGACATTCCTTTATTTACTGTTTTTCTATTTCTACTATTTTTGGATTCTAAAGTTCTTGTGTTTTGCATTGCAAGCTATTCTTTGGTTTATGCCAAGCAGAAGACTCTTCAGATATCTAGAACCGATCAATTCTGAAATAGAAAGAACTGCTCTTCAACAAAGAAAAGTAGCAAGAATCCGAAACTTAAGGAGAATGGCGAAGATTGGACCCAATGGCGATCATATTGACAATAATAATCCTCCACCACCACCGGGGGGGGGGGGGACCGACTCGAGTACCAATGAGAGCCTTTGCCACGCCGAATGTGGTGGCGGTTCACAGAGGTGTACAAGCACCGACGATTTCCGCAAACAATTTCAAAATCAAACAAGGCACAATCCAACGTGTGCAAGCCAATCAGTTTGAACGATCGGCATTGGAAGACCCCCACATTCATTTACGTTCATTTGAGAAAATTTGCAATACATTCAAAATGACGGTATACCGGATGATGTGATCAAGCTGCGGCTATTTCCATTTTCACTTAGAGACCGAGTCACTACTTGGGAGGAGAATCTACCTGCCGGTCAAATTCATACTTGGGCTGAGATGGTGCCGGCGTTTCTTTAATAAGGTGTGGGAAGATACAAGGTGAGGCGTTTCCCTCCGGAAGATTTTCAATCACCACCACTTTTGCTTTATCTACCTCTATACCATTCTTGGAGATTTTGTGGCCTAAGACAATGCCCTCGGTCACCATAAAATGACACTTCTCCCAATTGTGTACAAGGCTTGTCTCTTGGCATCGTTTGATAACAGCTTCCAAGTGGTTGAGGCATGAGTCAAAAGAATCTCCAAATACCGAAAAATCATCCATGAAAATCTCTATCGTCCGTTCAACCATATCTGAAAAGATCGCCATCATATTCCTCTGAAATTTTGCTAGTGCATTACATAACCTCGAATGGCATCTTCGATAAGCAAATGTCCCATATGGACATGTGAACGTAGTATTTACTTTGATTTTTGGGTGCTATAGGGATTTGATTGTATCCCGAATAGCCGTCAAGGAAGCAACAGTAGGTGTGACCGGACAATCGCTCCAACATCTAATCGATGAATGGTAGAGGGAAGTGATCCTTGTGAGTGGCATCATTAAGTTTCCGGTAGTCGACGCACACTCTACATCTGGTGGCCGTTCCGGAAGGTATCAACTTATTATTGTTATTTTTACGACTGTAATACCTCCCATTTTCGGTACCACTTGCACGAGACTCACCCATGGACTGTCGACCACCGCGTAAATCACTCCCGCATCAAGAAGTTTTAGTACTTCTTTCCATACTACTTCTTTCATATTTGGATTCAAACGGCATTGATGTTGAACTATCGGTTGATTCCCTTCTTTTAAGTTGATGTGATGAATACAAAATGCTGGACTCAACCCTTTCAGATCTGCAATAGTCTACCTGACTGCCGATTGATGTGCCCGTAAAACCCGTAGTAGCTTCTCTTTTTCAAGACTTGTGAGATTGCATGCAATGATGACCGGTAATGTCGAGTTCTCTCCCAAATATGCATACTCTAAATGTGTCGGCAACTGTTTGAGCTCTAGTTCTGGTGGCACCATAGATGAAGGTTGAGATTTGGCGATTGGCTCACCCAAGTCCTCTTTTATTGGTCTTCAAGGTCCTCTACATGTTGGTAATGCATTCAGTTGTATCACACATTCACTTTCTTGATCCTTAGCGATCCTGGTCAAAGTGTCCCCCAACTGGTCATCGGTGCTTTGATGTACGGGTGTATCCCGCATCAATAATTCCATCATGTCAATCTGGTAGCACTCTTCACTTTACAATCTATTTTTCTCTGCTCGGAAGACATTGAAGATTGCCCTTTCTTCCAACTTTAAGTATGAGCTTTCCGCCTTGTACATCTATAAGGGCCCCTTCGGTAGCTATAAATGGTCTCCTATGAATCAAAGACACTTCTTTGTCTTCAACCATGTCCAAAATAACAAAATCCATCGGAAAGTAGAATTTGTCCACCTTCACCAACACATCTTCAATCACGCCATACGGATACTTGATGGATCTATCTACAAGTTACAAAGTGACATTAGTCGTTTGAACTTCTCCCAGACCGAGTTTCCTAAAAATAGAGAATGGCATCAAATTAATACTCGCTCCCAAATCACATAGTGCCTTACCGAATTAAGAAGCTCCTATTTGAATGTGGATAGTGAAACTCCCTGGATCCTCAAGATTTTGAGGAAGCTTGTTTTGGATAATGGCACTGCACTCTTCAGTAAGTGCAACCGTCGCGTGCTCCTCGATCTTCCATTTGTTTGACAGAATATCTTTCAAAAACTACACATATGAGGGCATCTGAGCTAAAGCATCTGCAAATGGAATATTAATGTGCAATTTTTTAAAAACTTCTAAAAATTTATTAAACTGAACCTCATCCCTATGCGACTTAAGGTGGTTAGGATACGGGATTCTTGGTGCCACCGACTTTGGCGTTGATTTTGGAATCTTCTAAACCGGTTTTTCCTTTGTGCTCTCCCTTGTCTCAATCTCTATGTCTTCAACGTCCTTCTCGTCCTCCTCTTCTTCCACTACCACTTCTGGAACTTTTTGCTCCTGTTAGGACATAAATTGTCCAAGTTAGAAAGTTTTGTAAAGGGCTTTATAATTAATATTTGTATTTGGGCTTTAATTGTAAATGTGCTTTAATGTGTAATTGGGCTTGGGCATTAGGTTAAAACAAGTGAGAGAAAGGGAGGTATAAATAGTTTATGTGTTTAATGTTTTAAGGTTAAGTCTTACATAATACAATGTAGCCGTTTTGAGGGATTATGTGTTCTAGAGAGAGAAACACTTTCTCTCTCTAGGTTTGTTTTATGTTCTTCAATTTCAAGTGAATAAAAGGTATATCTCCCAATCTTATCTTGTTCTTATGAATTGAATCATGAATTGTTGTTGAATCTGGGATCTACAATTGGTATCAGAGCCGGATCAAAGATTTTTTTTTTCTTCGATTCGATCGTATTTCATCAATTCATGATTCTCCGGCCCAAGGTTTTTGATAAATTGTTTCTTGGAAGTTTATCAAATTAAATTCATAATCGGTGGTGTCTGAGTTGGTCAACGGCGGCTGTTGATAGTTTTTTTTGGCCCGATGGAGTTAAAATCAAAAGTGGTCGGTGACTGTAAATTTCCATGCTATATTCAATTTTATGACCGACGACTATTGGTGCATGATGTTTGATATTCTCATTATGTGGCTATGGTGTTTTAAGGCATGTGAAGGTAAATGGCGACTGTTGATGGTCTTTTAGAAAGTCAGCCACATTAAGTGATGTTATTCTCTTTAAATCTAAGCCATGCCATCCATTTTTTTAATGGTTATTATGATTGGATGCTAAATCACAATGGGATGGTGGAATCTTTTGTGTTTGGCGGCTATTTGTTAATCGGTGGTGGTTTAATCAAATTGATAACGGCGGCTGTGTGTTGCTTCAAAGTAATGGGTTTACTTAATGCCCTTGGGAATCGGGACTTAGTCCCATATGATCTGGGCTTACCTAATGTTGATCCGGACTTACAGCCGATCCGGGTATATTGTAGCGGCCCAAACCGGATAAGGATCACCTTATGATCCGGGATTAAAAGCCATGGAATCGGGTTTCTATCTCTATGCTATTCGGGTTTATTTTGCTTTGGGCTATCTGAATATTTTTTTTTGATTGGGCTATATACAATCAAGTTTTGGGTTTAATCGTATACATCCAATTTGAGCTCATGTGATCAATAACTTTTACAAATAATTTTGGTATCCGAATATTAATTTGAGAATTTTATTTTTGCAATTCTCGAGAACCGATTACTGTTCCGAAGAGCGTATAATCCAGATTTATTTGCACTTTGACCGTGTGATCCGTGATACAGAAACTTCAAAGAATATTTTGTATTTGTTCTGGGTTTTTCTCGACGATTGCTTCTTCTAACCCTTGTCGAGTAGTGTTTGCTACAAGATGCTTCGTCTACGAGCTAATCAGTACAAGTTCTTAAGCTGAACTCCTATTCAACTCGCGGTTCAAAGACAGGTTTGTTGTTATAAACTGAAGATGCATTGTGGTTGTCACGCAAAACTCACACATTTCATTCTTGTGGGCATAACGAATGTTTTGAGTTTCTAGAGATAAAAGTTGTCTTTAGTACACTCAGTCGAGGTTATTGCGCACATCGAATCTGGTTTTAAAGTTGAAACTTTGAAGGATAAGAGCTTCATTCAAGGGGGAGCCTGAGCTATCTTGAAGATGCGCAACACTAAAGTTTTTCAAAGTAATCAAGGGGGAGAAAAGTTGGTGCTTCAAAGACATGATTCCTTTACAAAACTTTAGGGGGAGATTGTTAGGACATAAATTGTCCAAGTTAGAAAGTTTTGTAAAGGGCTTTATAATTAATATTTGTATTTGGGCTTTAATTGTAAATGGGCTTTAATGTGTAATTGGGCTTGGGCATTAGGTTAAAACAAGTGAGAGAAAGGGAGGTATAAATAGTTTATGTGTTTAATGTTTTAGGGTTAAGTCTTACATAATACAATGTAGCCGTTTTGAGGGATTGTGTGTTCTAGAGAGATAAACACTTTCTCTCTCTAGGTTTGTGTTATGTTCTTCAATTTCAAGTGAATAAAAGGTATCTCTCCCAATCTTATCTTGTTCTTATTAATTGAATCATGAATTGTTGTTGAATCTGGGATCTACAGCTCCTCTATTAACGACTCCCGAGTCAGGACCTTGATAAGCTCCTTACCGCTCCTCAATTGAATAGCATTGTAATCCTCCCTTGGCTTTCGTTTTGTTTCGTTTGGCTAGGAAATTGCCCTTGAATGCGGGATTGTAAAGCTTCAACAATTTGTCCCACTTGTCATTCCAGAATGTGAATGGATGCGGTGTTTTGATCAGTCGCTGCTTTCACCGTACTCACTGGGGTAGTTAGGGTGCTCATAGATGAAGTAATCCCATCAACCATAGTGTCCATATTTGAGATAAACTTCATCATCATCTCTTATAGTCCTGACTTTTTCTCTGAAGCTTGTCCCTCCTCTTGTTTTCTTTGATTATAACCTGGAGGACGATACACATTATTAGAATTAGAAGATGAAGAAAAGTTAGAATGGTTACCAAATTGTTGTTGTTGTTGCCCCATGGTCTCTTTTGGAGTATTTTGTGGTTGACTCCATGAGAAATTCAGATTTCGCTTCCACCCTTCATTGTATGTGTTGGAAAATGAATCGTCCTCGGTCGGTTATTCCGATTCTGTAGGAATTGCACTTACTCCGGTTGGTCGAACTGAGAGTAATGATCTGACATACCCCCATCAATTGGTAGTGGCGTCTGAAGAGAGGTTCCCTTTAGCTGATTAGTGATGGCGACTAGCTGCACTTTTATATTTCTCAACTCACCCGATTCTTGAACACTAGCTACCCGCCTGACTGATGAACATGGAGTAGCGTTGCTATGTTCAGACATTCTCTGTGAGCTCAAAGGCCTCCTCATAGGTCTTCTTCATTAGAGCTCCACTCGCAGCTGTTGCAATTTCGTTCTTGTATTAAGGATGCAATCCTCCAAAGAATGTTTGGATGATAATCCACCCATGAAACCCATGATCCAGGCATTTCCTTAACATTACCTTGTATCTTCCCACGCCTCATATAATGACTCTTGGTCCCATTGAGAAAAATGGGTTATTTCCACCAGGAGTTGATTGTACGACCCGGAGGGAAATGCCCACCAAGGAAACGCAACATTGGTGAAAGGAGTGTGGAGCTTCTTGGAAAACGCAGGGTTTTATCGTCGATTTATTAAGGATTTTTCCAAAATTACTAAACCCTTGTGTTATTTACTCCTGAAAGATGTTAAATTTCACTTCACTGATGAATGCATTGTTGCTTTTAACAAGTTAAAAAAGGAGCTCGTATTTGCACCCATCTTGACTGCACTTGATTGGAGTCTACCACTTGAATTGATATGCGATGCGAGCGACATGACAATTGGAGCAGTTTTGGGGCAATGGAAAGAAAAGAGGTTGCACGTGATTTACTATGCAAGCAAGACCTTGGATGTTGCCCAAATGAATTATGCAACAACTGAGAAGGAGCTCTTAGCCGTGGTTTATACATGCGATAAAATCCGATCGTATTTGGTGGGGTCGAAGATTATCATTTATACCGACCACTCGGCGTTGAAGTACCTGATGAAGAAGAAAGAAGCCAAGTCACGACTAATCCGATGGATATTGCTACTACAAGAGTTTGATATCGATATTCAGGATAAGAAGGGTTCAGAGAATACGGTTGCGGATCATCTTTCACGACTTGAGGACGACGGAGCAAGGACAAATGACGACCGACCAATAAATGAATCTTTTCCAGATGAGCAACTTTTTTCTGTAAGTTCTTCTGATCTGTGGTTTGCTTACTTTGTAAATTATTTGGCAGGTAACATCACGCCACATGGACTCAATTCACATCAATGTCGGAAATTCTTTGCGGATGTAAAGTGGTACTTTTGGCACGAGTCGTACTTGTACAAGCGATGTGGTGATGGAATGAGCAGAAGATGTGTCCCGGATGAGGAGAAGGAAGGAATTATGATTCATTGTCATACTCTAGAGTGTGGGGTACATTTCAGTATCGACCGAACAGTTGCGAAGATACTAAAATCCAGGTTCTTTTGGACCACAATGTTGAAGGACTGTCGGAATTTCATCATACTGTGACAGATGCCAAAGAATGGGGAACATTACGAAAAAATATGAGATGCCAATGCAAACATTCTTGGAGGTCGAATTTTTTGACGTGTGGGGCATCGACTTCATGGGGCCATTTCCACCATCTTTTAGAAATGAAAACATTCTAGTCGCCGTCGACTATATGTTTCCAAGTGGGTGGAGGTCGTTGCTACCCCGAAGAATGAATCAAGGGTTGTAATCAAGTTTCTTAAGAAAAATATCTTCACAAGATTTGGACTACCGAGGGCCTTAATCAGTGATGGAGGAACTCACTTTTGTAACAAATACTTGGAGTCGTTACTTAAAAAAATACTTGATGAAACATAGAGTGACAACTCTGAACAATCCGCAAGCAAACGGGTTAGCGGAAGTATCAAATCGCGAGTTGAAACAAATCTTAGAGAAGACAGTGAGTGCCTCAAGAAAAGATTGGTTCTCGAAGCATGATGATGCTCCTTGAGCATAGTGAACAACATTCGAAACACCAATTGGGACCACTCCCTATCGGTTGGTATTTGCCTATTTGGTAAATCGTGTCACTTTCCAGTGGAACTCGAAAATAAAGCTTATTGGGCGATAAGGAAATTGAATATGGATTTTGGTAAAGCGGGAACACGTCGACTTATACAATTGAATGAGCTCGAGGAACTCAGACAAGATACTTATGAGAATGCATCCATCTAAAAGGAACAGACGAAGAAATTCCATGACCAACGACTTCGCGAAACGGTAATTATTTATGGAATGCAAGTTTTGTTATTCAACTCACGTTTGCGGCTGTTTCCAAGTAAATTAAAGTCGAAGTGGTTGGGACCATTCCAAATAGTAGAAGTTTACCCATACGGCGCACTCGAGTCGCAAGGAACGGATGGGCTAATGTTCAAAGTAAATGGTCAGAGAGTCAAGCCTTATCTAGAAGGAGAACCGATTGGAACATCAAGCATATTCATTGACAAGCCTATGGATTAAATGAACCCGAAGAGTCGTTCCACGATGCTAAATACGACGCTGGGTGGGAGGCAACACACTGATGTGTGATTTCTTTTTATTTTTATTTTTCTCTTTGTGTCCTTTTCTTTTTAATTTAAGTTCTTTGTTATAGAGTGAACTCAAGTGAAAGTCGAAGTGCGTGTCGAAGATTGAAAGTTTTGTGGTGTGAGGAAAACAACAACTTAAGTGGGATACCACGCGACCTCCAAGCCGCGGCCTAAACCGCATTAGTCGGTGGAGTTTTTGTGGCAAGGACATCCCGTGGTGTATGCCGCGGCCTCTAAGTCGCGGTATGAGCCGCACAAGTCGTTGTGTTTTAAACATCAGAAGAAACCCGTGGGATCTACCATGGACTCCAAGATGTGTTTCAGATTCTAATGAACACACGCGGGAAACCCGACCATGACCTAAACCGTAGGAAAACCGTGACCACCCTAGCCGTACAGGAAAAGATTCGACATTTTGCCCAAAATTTCAATTTGTTTTATCTGGTAATCGATTCCCCTCTAATCCCCTGAGTTTAGTTGAAGTTCTTGAAGGCACTACTCTGGTAAGCATTCTCCCTACGCTCTTTTTCTCAACTTCTCTTCAACAATTCTTAAGGTATATTTTTCCCTTTTTCTCCAATGTTAATTTCCAAGGTTAATTGTTAGCCCCAAATTATGTTAATGTAAAAGTATCGAAAAAGAAGATAAGTCCTCAGAGCCAGAGGACCTCTGTCTATAAAAGCAGTTGATCCTTCAGAAGTTATGCATTCACCAAGCACAAAGGGTCCTTAACCAGAAGATGATCCAAGACCCACAGAGCTTCTGTGACAAGCTCTGTAAAAGTAACCTATGTGCTATCCAAACTGAAGATTTCAACAAGTCACCTTTCACGCTACTTTGTCAAACAATGAAGCTCTACCATGTCTACTCAAAACGGTTACTTCGCATGTACACAATGCAACACCTGATAGGTTATTGGTTTGACTTTGTATTGATTTTCCTATATATAGTGGGTCCGTGTAGGAGATTTGGTACGATTGTGTATGCAATTTTGTTGGTCCTGAAGGTTCTTAACAAGTTTGTAGAAGGGGGGGGGGGTTGAATACAAACACAAAATTTAAAGTTTAATAAATTGTTTATTGATAAATCAAAATACAATTTACAAGTTTGTTGCGGAATAAGATTAAGAAAGAAACTAATCTAAACAAACTTAAGAAACACTAAGATGGTTGCAAGAATTAGAGAAAGGGGATATCAGAGTTGTTATACGAAATGTTGCAAAGGTATGTCTTTTCTGACACTCGTACTATTTGTGCATAGATAAGACAACAGAGACTTGAGGTATAAGCAATGTGATCATCGATCGCTGAATATCTCTTCCTTCTCAGAGATAGAAAGAAGTTCATCCATCGCTGAAGCTTTTCCTTAGGATTCTTCACGTGTTAGTAGACTTGTCTTGTTTTTGCTGATTTCCGCATCAGGTCATGAGTAGACTTGTCCTTTGTTCAGCAGCTTCCTCTTCGATTCAGCAGTGAACATCTTTTGTCGTGAAACTTGTCTTTAGGGATTACGTCTAACTATTTACATGAGAAATGATCAGGGATACAGAACATACTCAGTATTTTATCGTTGATAGTAAAACACTAATACATATAGATGTTAAACGTAATTTTCACTAAGTATAATAAAGGGTCATTATCAAATCACTGAGAGAGTTGGATCAACAATCTCCCCCTATTTGATGATGACAAAGTAACTATGAAGAAAATTACTTGAGTCAAAATAAAGGATAATCAGGACTCACAACATACACGTCCCAATTACTATTTTGCCCTGGGATAATGGACCACTAGGAGGCAGGGATAGATCAAGAACTGAGAGATCAGAAGGAATCCCGAACAGTGCTTCTTTTGAGAACTTGATGGAGGTGTCGTTCTTGATCACTGCGACATTATCAGAGGAGGAGGAGGCAGACTTTCTTTTGATTTGCTTTGGCTTTGGTGTATGAGTTGAAGGCACTTTCGAAATAGCATTGACTCTGTGATTAGAGCTCCAACGAGACCTTCAACATAGCCTTTATACGTTGATTTTGATTTCTTCAACGCTTCTTTGAACTCTAGCCACTCAACGTAACCAAAGTGTTCAAGCCTTGATATGAACATAACTTTTGAGCTTCCATCCTCTTTGGTTATCTCCATAGTCATTGATATTTGGTCCTTCTTCTTTCTCCCAAAGATAGTAACAGCAACGATCTTTATTGGGTCAGAGCGATAGTCTGTCTTTTGTTTTCTCCAGTCTAGACTTTTATCGCTGACCTCCTTTTCTTTTGAGCGCTCCTCTTCAATCTTTTTTAGTATAGCAACCTGAACAACAACGACATTCTCCTTCAGCTTTTTGTCTTTAAACATGGACACATGTATCTTGAGAGCTAAGCCAGCATCCCTTCGGCAGTCAACAAGCAGTCTTTTAGTTCTGGCAGATTCTTCATATTCGACTTCAGAGAGAAAGTTGAGTTCTTCTGGAAGAGATTGAGGAGGGATCGTTAGTCGCTGACTCTCGTGGTGAGAGATCATCTCTGTTCTTCTTTTAAGTTCATCCTCTGATCATTGAGTTGGTCGAGAGGTCCTTTCTGGATGGAGCAGAGTTTCATCTTCTTATCCCTCTTGTTCATCAACCTCATTGAAGGAGGTTGGGATTATTAGATCATCAGCTGTGAGAGCTGGGATTATTTGCAGTGAGGGAGTTCCTTTAAGTAGGGGAGAGAATTGTATAAGCAAAAATATCAGGGAGTTAGTGTATAATATTGGAAGAGAAAGATAAAGGTTTAGAATGAAAGGGGTGATAGGTAGGAATAGAAGGAGAGATGGACAATGGAAAGGCATACCTGAGAGGGTTGCTCCCCCTCAGATGGTGATAGTAACTTCAAGTTTCCTTCGACAGCGATCCCCTTCTTCTTTCCTTGAGAGGAGGAAACTGGAGCACTATCCTTTTGTCTCCCCCTACTTCATTGATGACAACGCCTTTGGTCTGAGGCACTAATGTTGCTGAAAACCAAAGAGAGGGGTCTTCATCTTCATCATCATCATCATCATCATCACCAGCTACGTCATCATCTTATTAATCTTGAAGATCAAGGTCTTCCTCGTCTTCTTCTTCTTCTTCTTCATCCTCTTCTTCTTCTAAAGCTTAAGAAGAAGAAGAAGGGACCTGAACTTCAATTGTTGAAACCTCCGCTATCTTCTCCCCATCAGATTAAGAATGAGGTTCTTCCGTAGCTACCTGAGCCTCAACCGCTGTATTTTCTTCAGGATTCATCTACCCCTCTTTGTAATCATCATGGGGGAGGTCAGCGTTTGTAGAAGCAACAACATCAGCGACAGGTGTCGGGCGGGAATCAACCTCCAGCTTATCCAATCGTCCTTCAATATCAGGAATAACTGAAGTTGTTTGATGAATGAAATCAATAGCAATAGTCAGCGACATCCGATCATCATGCGTAAAGGAAGGAGTTGGAGAAGGAGATGGTTCATTCAGTTTGGCCAGAAGCTGAGAGAGCAACTGACTGGCAGAATCCATCTTGGTGTTAAGACCCCGGACTTCACCAGTCAAGTGTTCAACATGGCCGGTGAGCAATTAGAGTTGACTTGTGTTGCGGGCCATGTTGTCCTTCAGCTGATTAACCTCGTCTTGAAGGGAGCTTAGCTGAGAAGCATCAGCTTTAGTGGTGGTTGCTGAGGTTAAAGTCTTCAGCTCTTCACCTGCCTGATTAACGGTAGTGGTGTTGGTGTCGAGAGAGGCAGCGAGACTTTCCACCTTCTAAGCGAACTTGTTGACGTTGGCGTCAACAGTTCCCAAAGTAGGACCTGTAAAAGAAGTTAGTATTTGAGCGAAATTATGCTCATGCTTATTTAGATAGGTGGGAGAAGTGTATATGGTTTTGGGGTTACCTGAGTTGTCAAACATATTGAAAAAGTGCATGTCCCCCTCAAAAGGTGAGAAGGGCTAAGAAGTTTGAACAACAACAGGTCCTGTAGTAGCAGCAACAGAAGCTGGTTGATGTAAAAATGAAGGGTTAGGGACCAAAGAAATAGAAGGGGAAGTGATGTGTATAGAAGGAGAAACACTGGTGATTATAGTAATTACCTCAACTTTTTGAGAAACTGGTGGAGTTGGGTTGATCACCGGTGGTGTATCATCGATTGTAGTCACTCGTACGGTTGTGGTGGTTACTGATGTGGAGGAGCGAGCCACAAAATCATCTAAGGTAGTCTGTTGAAAGACTACCTCATATTCCTTAACTGAGGGGGTCGACTCCTTAGTCTTCTTCCTTTTTAGAGGGGCCAGGAAGAGCTGATGACTGTCGTCTGAGAGGGGTGGTAGCGGTTGGGATAGCTGATGAAGGAACCATCAGCGTGACCACTAAAGTAGAAGAAGTGGAGGAGAGACGGAGGCGTAAGGTCTACAGACTTACCTCGTTGTCAGCAGGGTTCACCTCAAGAATGCGTGGACCAACTTTGGAAAAGTTGCAGTCACCTTCAGTGAGGTACTTCTCCTTGAGGAAGAAGTGAAGAATAGCAAAGATGAAGCAGAATGCTTTCCAACCAGCAGTGAGTTACCCATCTGAAGTTGAATTTTGCTGTCTTGGTCTAGCAATCCAATCTTTCCACTCATGCTCTGGATGATGTGAGTGAAAATGTAGTTCATCTCTAAAGGCATGTTCGCCTTCAGGATCTTCGTCAGCTTCTTGTTTGGGATGGTGGTTCGAGGCTTGTTGTCCCACTAATACTCCATGTGATCCAGAAACTGAATCAGTTCAGCGTTAGAAGGTAGAGGGTCGAAGCCTTTTGGAGTTTTGGAGGGAAATCATAGTGTTGTGCGGACAGCCAATGCAGTGATGTTCTCTGGGCCATGTTGAGTAGTGAAGGAGTTGGCAGGGATGGATTCACCTTTCTTGTTGACCACATATCCCTTTTTAGCAGTGAACCAGAATTGCTGAAGAAGAGCCTTGCTGGGCTTTGGATCCACTTGCAGTGCATAAGAAAAGCAGGATTGCTTCAGAAAGTTGGCAGCTTCAACCAGATGAGGGAATTTCTTAGCATCAAAGTTCAGACGTGCCTGATGCTTGTTCTTTGGAATCTCAGAGTCAGCGAGGGCGAACTTGACGTTCTTGGAAGCAACAAGTGTAGATTGCGCCATTTCTGGAATAGAAAATAGTAGAATAGAATAGAAGGTTTAGTTTCTAAAAACATGATAAATTATTTTACCAGTTTCCTTTTGAGGAAAGAAACTTGAAAATAAGTTTGTTTTTAGATTAGAATAATGTTCTTAAGGATAACAAAGAAGAAGAACTGTCTTAAAGACCAAAGGTCTTTGCATAGAGTAAAATAATAAAGAAAATGATTTTAAGAATGAAAAACACTTTGAATAAAACACAATAGAAGTTGTAGAATTAAACACGTGTTTTTATTTAGAAAAAGATGAAGAACAAAAACCTGAAAGTCTTGAGAGATTGAAGATTAAGGAATTTGCTTGTTTGCTTGAATGCTGAGAGTACCTTTCTTGCCTTGGAAGTTTTTGAGAGCGTAAAAGGCAGAAATGTAAATGGCATTCCTTTTATATGAGGAGAGAGAAGGATTTTGGAGCGGGAAAAGGAGGTCATCATGACACGGACACATCCCACAAAATTGATTGGACATGAAGTGCAATTGACAAACGTGTCAGAAAAAGGCGTGCCATGGATTATCGTTTAGAATGACGTCATAGGAGAGAGAAAACGTTTCGTTTTTAGAAAGTATCACTGATAGAAATTCAGAGATAATTTTTTTTTAAAGGATCACTGACGAGAAATATCAGTGATAAGATTTGTTTAGCAAAAAGCTTTTAACAATTTGAAGAAATTCAGTGATTGAAGATTTAATATTTGAAAAACGTCTTAATGAATAAGATATTCAGCGTTAGAGAATGAGAAAACATACCTGAGAGTTAGAATATATAGTCAGAGATTACATGATGAAGTGTAACATATTATCATTGACATAATGCATGAAAGCTGATGAGTCAATCTTCAAGATTCAGCATTCCAAGCTCACTGATGAGAAAGTTAAGTCTTGTCTCATCAAGGGGTTTGATAAAAAGATCAGCGAGCTGATAGTCAGTAGGGATAAAGTGAAGTTTAATATCACCATTCATCACATGATCTCTGATAAAATGATATATTATCTATATGTGTTTCATCTTTGAATGTAGCACTGGATTGTTTGCTATAGCGATGGCACTAGTGCTGTCACAATAGAGTGGAATTTTGGATAACTGAAGGTCATAGTCTAATAGTTGATTTCTCATCCATAAGACCTGAGCACAACAACTTCCAGCTACTACGTATTCAGCTTCGGCTGTGGAAGTGGACACTGAGTTTTGCTTTTTACTTGTCCAACTTACCAGCTTTCCTCCTAGAAGTTGACATCCTCTAGTGGTGCTTTTCTATCAAGTTTGCAACCTGTAAAATCACTATCTGAATAACTAGTGAGATCGAACCCTGAATCTTTGGGATACCAAAGACCGAGGTTAGGAGTTCCATTAAGATATATGAAGATTCGCTTTACAGCGATCAGATGGGATTCCTTGGGTTCTGATTGATAGCGTGCACAGAGACATGTAAATTACATGATGTCAGGTCGGCTCACTGTAAGATACAACAGGGAGCCGATCATTTCTCTGTAGGCAGTGACATTTACAGTTTTCCTGCTGGATCCTTGTTTAACGTTATAGGAGGTGCCATAGGAGTTTTCATCGCTGAAGTTTGAGTGAGATCAAAATTCTTCAGCATATCTTTAACATACCTACCTTGGTTAATAAATGTACCTTTATCAGTTTGCTTGATCTGAAGTCCTAGGAAGTAAGTTAGTTCACCCATCATACTCATTTTATATTCTTTCTTCATTCTTTCAGCGAAGCGAGTACACAGAGATGGGTTAGTAGAACCAAATATAATGTCATCAACATATATTTGTACAAGAATAATATGACCTTTTATATTTCTGAAAAACAATGTGTTATCAATTTTACCACACTCATATTTTTTAGAGATAAGAAAAGAAGAGAGAGTGTCATACGAACTGCGATAAGCTTGTTTTAAACCATAGAGAGCCTAATCCAGCTTATATACATAATTTGGATGCTTAGGGTTAGAGAACCCTGGGGGTTGTTCAACTTAGACTTCTTCATTCATCTTTCAATTTAGGAACACTGATTTGAAATCCATATGATATACTTTGAAGTCTTTGTAAAATGCATACGCTAAGAATAGTCGAATTGCTTCGAGCCTGGCCACAGGGGCAAAGGTTTCATCATAGTCTACGTCTTCCTCTTGTTTGTATCCCTAAGCAACTAGTCTAGCTTTGTTGCGGGTTACAGTCCCATGTTCATCTAATTTGTTTCTAAACATCCATTTAGTGACTATAACAGATTTATCAGATGGTCTAGAAACGAGATTCCAAACTTGGTTTCTAGTGAACTCAGTCAACTCTTCTTGCATAGCGCTGACCCAGTTTGGATCTCGTAGGGCATCATCAATATTCTTTGGCTCTGAAAGAGAAAGAAAGTTAACAAAGAGACATATGTTACCTGAAAGTCGTCGTGTCTGAATACCTGCATCAGGATCACAAGAATTTGATCTATGGGGTGATCTTTGGTCCATCGCTGAGTTGGGGCATGATCGCTTACCTCAGAAGTTGGATCATCAATAGGAATGTTCACTGATGAAGAAACTTGAGGTTCTTCAGCTAAGAGATGTTGAGTTTCAGATAAACCATTATTTACTGAGAAGTTTTCAGAAGAGGGAAGTTCTGATGGAGGAAGTGTGTTTAGAGGAACAGTTGAAACCCAAGAGGTGGATTCAGCGTTAGGAGGTATTATGTTTAGATCTTCATCAGCATTAGGAGAGTTTGTATGCTGATGATTTTTTAAGAGAAGTTCTATTTCTCTATAATGAGAGAACATCCAAGCATTCAGTTCTTCATTGTCAGTGATAGGTTTAGAGTTTGCTGATCCGGATTCGTCAAAGGTGACAATACTTGTTTCTTCTACAGTTTGTCTTCTCTTATTGAAGACTCTATAGGCTTTGGAAATTTAGGAATAACCAAGAAAGATTCCATGATCAGCTTTTGGGTCGAACTTTCCAAGATCGTCATTGTTGTTTAAAATGAAACATTGACAACCAAAGATGTAAAGGAAGTTGATAGAAGGTTTTCTTCCATGAAAGAGTTCGTAGGCTGTCTTGCTGAAATGTTTTACTATCAGAGATCTGTTCTGACTAAAACAACCAGTGTTGACAACTTCTGCCCAAAATTGTGTGACAATATGAGAATCGCTGAGAATTGATCTTGCAACTTCAATGATCGTTCGATTTCTTCTTTCAGCAACACCATTTTGTTGAGGAGTTCTTATAAAGGAGAAATTGTGAGAGATTACCTTACTCTCAAAGAAATTGTTCAGGGAACTGTTTTTGAATTCAGTTCTATGATCACTTCTTATTGAGCGAACAGTTAGATTATTCAACACTTCCATCTTTTTAACAAAAGATATCAGTTCTTCTGGAGTGTTACTTTTACAGCAGGTGTAGCGAGAGTATTCATCTACAATGACAAGTGTATATTTCTTTCCAACTATGGATTGGATATTGACAGGGCCAAATAAATCCATATGCAAGAGCTGAAGAGGACTTGTCACTGAGGAAACTTGTTTTGATTTGAAACTAGCTTTAGTCTGCTTTCCTTTCTCACATAGTTGAACAGAGAGATTCCTTGGCATTTGAGTGTTGAGGAAGACCGGAGACTAGATCTTTTAAGGAGAGAGAATTCAGTGTTTTGAAGTTGAGATGAGAGAGCCTTTTGTGCCATAACCAGTTGACATCTGAAGAGGCTTTAGAAAGAAAACAAACATTTTTAGTGGAAGTAGAGTCCATGTCTATTACATAGACATTTTCCATACGATAACCACTGAGAGAGAATTTTCATTTTTCATTTACCACAGAGCATTCTTTCTAACAAAAGCGAACCTCATAGTCTTTGTCACATAACTGACATATGCTAAGAAGATTGTGTTTCAGTCCATCTACGTAAGAGACTCTTCAGAAGGTAGTTGTCCTATTGCTGAGTACGCCAAACCCTCTGGTATAACCTTTCCCTTTTCCACCAAAGGTCACTGAAGGACCTTTCCCTTCCTTGTATTCAGTAAGCACGTCTTTTTGTCAAGTCATGTGTCGAGAGCATCCACTATCTAAATACGAGATACCCTTCGATCCCCGCAAACATAAGGAAGATTAAGTTTTGATTGGTACCTACTTTTCAATGGGTCCAGTAGGATTAGTGGAGATGGAAGGTTCAACAATCTTCACAGCATCTGAAGATTCAGCGTCAGTGGTAACCTTCACTTTGGTTAATTTTTTTAACCTTAGTGGCACTTTTCACCTTGGTAGATTTCTCAGCTTTGATGACCTTCTCAGCCTTGGAGGCAATCATCTTCACTTTATCTATCTTATCAATTTTTGTGGCAGTAGGACATTTACTAGCAATATGATCAGTAAGTCCACAGTGATAGCATTTTCTATAGACGAAATTACCTTGTGACTATGAGCATTTGGGTTAGAAAACTTGAGATGAGCAGGGCCAGCTCCAAGAATTCCCTTGGCATAAGATCTCGTAGGAATTTTCAGTTCTTCGGATTTCTTAGGCTTAATATCAATTTTAAGCTTTGGAGTTAATTTTCAGTCCTTTTCAGGATGATAACTGAGACTAGTTTTGTCATTCGCAGAAGACTAGTGTGCGAATTCTTTGAAATTCGTATAAGACTCAGATGTGAATTCCTTGAAATTCGTATGTGTCTCTTGTGCAAATCCTTAGCTTTTCGTACACTACCTTATGCGAACTCTTTAACCCTACGAATTCTTCAACCCTGCGAATTCTATCCTTAACGTTTTTTATTCTCAGTGATGTGCGAATTCCTTCAGTTATGCGAGTTCATCGTGCGAGTTCTTCAGGACTTCATGCGAATTCTTTGAATCTTGAACTTTTTCGACTTAAATCTCACTGATTTTCACCCAAAACTCAATATTTGGCTCAGAAAATTTGTAGTCTTGATCAGTTTATCATCGTGAACAACCCTGTGGAGTGAATTTCGCTAATAACAAACATAGATGTAGAAATCGAATCTTGACAGTCCGCGATGAAAAACTTTCTGGAAATGCAAACTTTGATCATATTTTCCCAATCTGTTGGTTAAATTGATTTCCATCCTGAACAAGAAATGTTCTACTACAATGAACGATCACAGTGATGTCAAATTTACAATCAATCTATCACTAATTCAGAATCTTGATTTCGATGGAACAGTAACTCGATGAATAGTGACTTTTCTTAAAAAAAATCGATTTTTCTGATTAGTCTGATCTAGCTCTGATACCAAATGTGATCCCAAATACTAGCATACGATTAATCAACAGATTAAGAACACAACTTTTATTAATCAAACACAAGATTTGCAATTAGTCACAGATCTAACAGTTAGTCACAAGTCTCACATTGTGTGTGTTCTCAGTGTGCGAACTCCTTACCAAATTTGTAATTCGTATCTTCGACTAAATCACAAAGAACCTTGCTATTTATACCTGGTTAACATGACCTATAGCAAGTCAACCCTTTTAACCATAAATGCAAAACACACCATACACTTTCTAACAATTACATTTTAGACCCTCTATTTAATCTTGAATATAATTCTAGTCTAACACAATGTGATCATCGATCACTGAATATCTCTTCCTTCTCAGAGATAGAAAGAAGTTTAGCTATCGCTGAAGTTTTTCCTCAGGCTTCTTTGCGTGTGAGTAGACTTGTCTTGTTTTTGCTGATATCCGCATCAGGTCATGAGTAGACTTGTCCTTTGTTCAGCAGCTTCCTCTTCGATTCAGCAGTGAACATCTTTTGTCATGAAACTTGTCTTCAGGGATTACGACTAATTGTTTACATGGGAAATCATCAGTGATACTAAACATACTCAGTATTTGATCGCTGATAGTGAAACACTAATACATATAGATGTTAAACGTAATTTTTACTAAGTATAATAAAGGATCATTATCAAATCACTGAGAGAATTGGATCAACAAATTTTCGCTCAACATATTTACACACACAACTGCACACACTAGCTGAGAGATTTGGTGAGTAAGGGAGAGAATTCACATAGTCACTATGTGTTCTTGGTGTTCTTCCTGTATTCGATTATCTACTCATCAAATACAATGACATTTGTGACATTTGTGGATCATCTTTCTGTATTCGATTATCTCTTTACTATTGTTTTTGCACGAAACACTGATTTATATTGAATCTGGATTGTTTGTGAGACAAATCTGGGACCACAATTGGTATCAGAGCCGATTGATTCACTGGAGCCAAATCGATTAGTCTATCTATTGTTGATTTACTCCTAGGTAGAGTTTTGCTTTCTAAACCTGTTCTCAATTCATACAAGTCCTTGTTTTTGCCTAATTTTCAACCAGTTCGATTTGGGTGAAATATGTACACTGTTTGTTGTATAGAAAGTGATTGTGCGTGTGTGTTTACAAAATCATCATCTATTCCTTAATCTGAGCCTAAATCCTTACCCCATTTATTTTCTATTACCCTAAATCATTTTTGTTCCTGAACTTACCTTATTTTTATGGAAATGGCAAATATGAATGCTATTTATACCGCTGGTTCCCAAACCAAACCTCCTACTCTTTTAAGAGACGAATATCCCCAGTGGAAGATACGAATGATAAATTTCTTCGATGGTATTGATAAAAATCTCTATCAAGTAGTTCTAAGGAAACCTAATGTTCCGATGATGACTGTTCCAAGAGTCCCCGCCACTGCAACCACATAGGAGATATCAGCTTATGAAAAACCCAAGGAGCTGGCCTCTTACAATGATACTGATTGGACATTGATCAAGGCTGAGAAAAAGGCCAAGAGATTGTTGATCACGGCCATTCCTAATGATATCTTTGCTTCACTTGATACTTGTGATACAACAGAGAGTTTATGGGTTGAATTGGAGAAACAATTAGAGGGAGGCATCTGAACCCAAGAGAACAGAAGGTCACAATGCCTTAATGATTATTACAACTTTCCTGCCAAACCAGAGGAAACTCTGCAACAGACTTACAATCGATTCAACGGATTCATCAACAAGTGTAGGAAGGTGGGCATTCTGCGTACCAACGAAGAAAACAATGTTCTGTTCCTCAAAAGTCTTGGAGATGAATGGCTCCAGCTCTCTATGTCTCTGCAGTCTAACCAAGATCTTGATGCTTGGTCTATACATGACATTTTTGGTACTCTTGTAGCACAAGAAAACCACATTCTGAAGTCAAAGCCCGTAGTTGGAGGCCATCTGGCCTTAGTCTTTGAGTCGATAGAGGCTATGATGCAGAAGCCAAAGGAGAAAACTTCTGAAGGATGTTCTAGAGGGCAGGCCAAGAAGAAAGGAAAAAAGGCCTTGGGGGTGGAAAGTGAAGAATATGAGGAGAGTGAAGTGTAGGGTTTGGATAGTATGAGCTTCATTGCTAAATCTTTAGCCCTATTGACAAGGGAACTTAGCAGAGGCAACTTCAAGAAGCAGAGTACTTACAGAAGGGACAGAGAAGGAGATAGGTTTCAGAGGACTGCCCCTGTATACCAAAGACAATATGGAGCCCCAGAGTCCTACAAGCCTAGGTATGCTTACAGAGAATAGGATTATGAGCCAAGATCAGTGGACCACAGAGCCTCTGAACCGAAGTATCAACAGAAGATGGTTCAGAAGGATGAAGGTCGAGATAAGAGACCACATAAGCCTATTGATAAGTGTTATAAGTATGGGAAACCAGGTCATTTTGCTGCCAATTTTCAGAGCACTCAAGTCAAAGATGTTGCCTTCTACCAGAAGAAAGAAGAATTCTATGCTTAAAAGATCCTGATGGCAGAGCAAGAGAAGTGGGTATCCGATGAAACCTCTGATGAGGAATGTTGATTGGCTATGTTTTGTGGCATGGCAGAGGTTAGCAAAATCGACTCTGGTGATGACTCACAGGTACCTGCTACTTCTGATCCTTCCATTTTATCTTGTTCAGAGGTTGCTAACTCTTTTCAGGAAGATCTCAAGCACATGGAATAGAAGCTCTTTGAAAACCAAAAACAGTTAAAATTTTACAATAGAGAAAAAGAACTTCTAGAAAAAGAGCTTCTAGAAAAAGAGAAACATGAGATGTTTGTGGAAAAGGAAGAGTTGATTAAAAATAAAAGTTCTAAGGAACTTCTGCTAAAGAAAAGATTTGAAAAACTTGAGAAGGATTTGAAAACCACAGAAAAGAAACTTAAGGAATCCGAATCTGATAGAATGAATACTCTTGCCTTAAAACTGTTTTTTCAAAAGGAAAGAGAATTCTTGCATCAAGATTTACAGAGGAAAGAAATCATCATTAAAAAGTATCATGATGGTCAAGATGTACACACAAAGATAAATTCTTAAATAGACGCAAGGGTTGGGTTTCATTGATACTGATCCCTTCACTGGCAAGAAGAAAGACTCTTTGGTGTCCACCTTTTGCATTGGAAAACTCAAAAACCTTCATTTCCAATTATGCCTTCTTCTTTAAGAGGTTGAAGACTTCTGATAACACAAGAATAAGAAACCTATAGAGGTTTGAAAACATTGTCTATTTCTATGAGCAACTAAACATTGCAAAGAGTAAAGAAAATGGCTTGTATATATTTGGCCATCCAGAATCACAGAAGCATTTCACCTCTGCACTCAATGTAGAGGCTAGCGAATTTGTTCCTTCAAAGGCAAAAGAGGAACCAGTTTTTGAAGATGATCATCTAGAAGTTTTGAGGCACAATAATTCAATTAAACATGATGTTATGCCTTGCACAATAACAGAGGTAAGTAAAACAAAAGAGAAAGAGGTTGATAGACTTGACATATGACATGAAGTTCAAGCCTCTGGAGTTAAATAAAAGATTTTTTAGATTCAAACTTAGATTCTAAGGATGATTCTTCCTTTGTCACTCCAGACATTGGCTTTGAAGTGCCAGAGGTTGTTGGAAATTCTTACTCATTTGAACCTGAGCTAATTCCAAAGGATATCAAAAGAACTTGTCAAAATGAGAGTTCTGATGAACTTGGTACATCTATTTTAGTGCAATTATCCAAAGAAACAATTCAGAAGTGTGAATCCTAGTTTGCAAGTGTAATCAACAAATCAAAGAATAACGATCAATATATGTCATCAAATCTGGTCATATGATTGTATTAACTGATAAAACGCAAAAGGTTTACAGACATAATTTTATCTGATAAGCGTAAACCTCTAAAATGACCATTAACCTAGAAACTAGGTTAAACAAAACAATATATACCCAGGGCTTAAGCCTAACACGCCCAGAGCCCATTTAACACAGAAAAGCCCATTACAGAATAAAGAAATAGAATAATACATTTTACACCCCTCTACTTCAATTCGACAAATAAAACACACCCTAACAATCTCCCCCTTTGAATTGAAGTTCGTAGTCTCTCCAGTTCGGAAAACACGTTTTTTGAAGACCAAAGTGCATCTCGAAGATCCTTATTGAATTTCAGTACTCTAGTCTTTCAATGATCAAATTCAAGGCTCTAAACACAAGTTTTCTATAATTTGGATCCAACTGATTCTGACCTTTTTCGTGTTGAGACAACATAGCACGAAGTTTGTTTCTAAGTATATATAGAGTACCATCACATAATCTGGCAATTTGGTTGAACCTGAAGTAGCTTATTTTTCCTTTCCTGTTGGGATACGTCATGCCAAGTTCTGTAGTTCCAATCACTCTGTATGCTGGATCATCCTTAAAGTTACTTGGTAGTCTCAAATCCGGTATGAACAGATTGATCTTGGCTTGATGACTTTCAATACCAATCTGTAAATCTTGAAGACACGCTAACTTCATCTTGGTCATCATGAAACACTTTACTACAGTCAGAGCATCTTGAATTACACCAGGACGTATGGTTCGAGTCTTCAAGTCACGTAGCAAAAACAGAAAATCTTGTAGCTCAAGATCCTCAAAATCAAACTCTGTGAATTTCCATTGTGTCCCATCTTCTCTAGTAACAAGAAAAGTTGGATACCATATTTTTTCTTCGGAGCAGTTAGTACCAATTTCATCAACAAATTTGATTCTGAGTTTTGTTATGCCCGTGCTTGGTCTATTGTTGTTCTCTCTCAAGAAACAATAAGCGAATTGTTTCCGTCTGTCGAATGACCCAATACCATAGATAAACACCTTATCATAAGTTCTGATCCAATGAGCAAATATCCTTTTGTAAGATTCTTCAAGAAAGGGAACATTGATCCCTACTCTTTCCCATTTCAATGGTGGACTAGGTCGTGCGTTTACAGCTTCTGGAACTGGAGTTTCTGACATATTCTGATCGTGGAGATCTGGTGGAATGGAAGGAACTGATCGTAGAGGGATGACGCCAGAAAGTGCCTCAGTAGATTGAAACTCTAGTCGCATCTGCTCAAATAAGCAATCATAGTCTCCTTGTTGCATACATTCTACATCGTCGAATGTACACAATTCATTGACTCCTTCTTGGATTACGACTAAATCTCTTTCAGATACCGGTTCAGCTGACTCACCAATATCTGCAAATTGATCACTCAAATCATAATTTCTGACCTCTCCGGGTGAGTTTGTACTGTCTTCACAATCGATTAATTCTGTGACCGAGCAATCTGCCTGAAGATGACTCGACTGTGAAATAGCCTCTGTTTGTGCCTCATTGATATCTGTATCATGTACTGATTCTGTGTCCTGAGCACCTTCTGATTGTCTATCCTGTGCAGTTCTCGGTTGATTGGTATCTGTTCTTGCTGTTGTGTCATTGAGGCGCTGTCGTTTCTCCCCCTCATGACGATCGGGATCATCACGGTCGTCATGTGGACGTTTGGAAGAACCGGCTTGAGAGTGACAAGTATCTTCGAGTACCTTAACCCTGTTGGAAAGGGAAAATATCGAAGACTGAAACTCAGTAGAAATAGATTCCATCTTTGAAGTGAGGTCTCGGAAAACTGCTCGGACTTCATCTTGGAAAGCACGGGACTCAGATTGTTGGTGAAGAATGGCTATCAAACCTGCATCTTCAGGTGTACCATGAGATAGGAGATCGGATAAGAGCATGGATTTGAGCTCGGAGTTGGACGGTCGCTACTGTACTGGTGGAGGTGGTGGCGGTGCTGATAGAGGAGCTTCAGCTACTGGGGAGTTGCCTTTCAGCATTTAGAGAACCAATTGTTGGAACTCCTCAGCTGATCAACGTTGTTGATCTAATTGGCGAGAGATGGAACCATCTACAGCATGCAAGGCCTGCTGCAATAGTTCCGGTGTAATAAATGGGGGTAAGCTAACACCTAGGTCACATAGACTTCCAGTTGGGGTAACGACTGTTGAAGTCGTACCGCTTACGTTTACAGCTGGCGTGATGATAGCTGTGGTAGGACTTCCGTAAATGCTCGTGGAGCACCGCTTGTAGGTGTCACTATAGTCGTTCCGGTTGGGCCACACAGACTCGCAACAATAGACTCAGTCTGTGTCTTAGAGTGTATAGGCTCTAGACTCAATGTGTGCTCAAACGAAGTCGATGGTCGGGGCTGGGGCCTATCTTGTTCAATTCCTTGACTCTCTAAGTGAGAGCCCGATAGCATATGTGCTATATCCCCGTGTATATTTGTAACAACCATGTGTTGTGAGATGATTGAATGGTCGGGTGGGTTTTGTGCTTGCGCCACTGGGTCCACAACGTCTTCTTTGATGCCTCGTCCTAATACATGGGAGTTGACAGTGGATGTGGCTACCCATCTAGATGTGGCTGAGATGCTCACACGCTCCTGATTTCTCTTACTCCGCCTTTCCTTCACACAGACTCTCATTTTCATTCTTATTTTCGACTGAAACTCCCTCCGCTCTCTTTATGTCTCCAGAGTTGGATTGGGAAAGGGAAGGTGTAGGGATAGGGTGGTTTGAAGATGTGGGAGAGGTAGGTTGAGGAGAGGTGGGTGTAGAAGAAATGGGTGTAGGTGAGGCTGGTTGGGATTGGGAAGAGGAATAGGATGGTGAGTTTGGTTCGGGGGATGGTTGAGTGGTGGAGATAGGATATGGGCAACGACCGATAGGTGCGAAACTAAATTGGGTACGGTCATTGTCCGATTCGATGGAGGATGAGGAAGAGCTGAATGGGGTATCACCCTGTGATGTGTTACTCTCAGTACCGACTATGGTTGGGTCGCTGGTGACCGGTACATCATGGAATGTAGAGGAAGTATCAGGCTCGGTTGGTCTTACCCTACTAGCAGTAGCATGGTCGTCCACGACACCTCCCACTCCAGAACCCCTCACAATTTTGTCTCTCTTCGCACCCTGTCCGGAAGTCCCTATATTCCGGAATTTTAGAAGCCTCACTCATGGACCTTGATGTCGCTCTGGTTGTGCTCTCTGGGTAGGTCCTGCCGGTACTGGCTGGACCACTGGATCTTGTTGGTCTATGTAATTCCTATAAAATACCACACTAGGTGCTGTGGGACGAGTATATGCTAGTAAGGCATTGGGTATACGCATCGGGTGAATATTTGGATTCTCTTTAGGCTCGTTAACTATAAGGCACATCTTGTGAGAAGTACATACCTGATGAGATCTCTGTCGTGGAATTTGGGAGTTGCTTGTCATCAATCGATCAATAGCAAGATGTAGAAACCTCATGTAAGGAATGAAATTCCGTCTGTTTCCAGTGTTCTTGTCTTGAACATTTTGAACCAACCCCTTTCAGATAAGACTGACATAGTCGACTTGTCCATGATAGGCAACACCATGGAAGATGAGTAGGAAGGTGGTGCTGTACTTATCGATACATTTTGTGTTAGACGAGAGGAAGCGGTTGAGAATGGTGAAGAATGTGAACCATATTGGATGGAGATGTTTGCGGGTGAATTCTGTCACTTTGGTGGGGAACCATCGTAGCCGAGTGCTTGGACCTCTCTGAGCAGTTGGTCATCAGGTATTTCTGGATCAAAGGTTGCGCGACCGGAAAGAATAGCATCTGGAAGTTTGAGAAGTAGTCGGAGACTGTTGGTTGTGAGTACCAACAGGATTGTGCCTACGAGGGCCTCTAGCTTTTCAATCTTGTTCCGCTCATTGGAGATGTATCGAATTGTGTGCCAAGCCTGCTGCAGATAGATCTCTGGGACTTCAGCGGTAGCGGTGAGAGCACAACAGAGGGGATGGCGACTGAGGATTTCGAGTACTATCTGGTGAGTACAGCGGAATTGGATGAAGTCGATATTGTAGTTGTTCGGAGTCAACGACAGGTAAGAGTTGGGGCTGATAAGAGCAACATCAACAACGAGATCAATCGACTTGGCCACCGGGACATTCGGATTTTGCGCCATGTGGTACCTGAGAATAGATAGAGTTAGCAAATCGGTTATGTAGTGTAATTGTGTGATTGAGCTCATAAACCGGTTAGCTAACAAGAACCGGATTCAGCTTTATTTCCACAATAGAACCATGGTCTGACCGAAGACGACCGTTGGACGGATTTGCGTTTGAAGGGGCACGATGCCTATGCCATGTTGTGGCATTGGGCCGAAGCCATGTTGTGATCAAGGCCCGAAGCCATGTTGTGGCTTGGCCCGAAGCCATGTTGTGGTCAGGCCCGAAGGCATGTTGTGGGAGGGCCCGAAGCCATGTTGTGGTCAGGGCCGAAGCCATGTTGTGGCAGGGCCCGAAGCCATGTTGTGGCCGGGCCCGAAGCCATGTTGTGGCCGGGCCCGAAGCCATGTTGTGGCGGGATCGAGGCCATGTTGTGGTCAGGCCCGAATCAATTAATAACCACAAACAAACACCGAATAACAATCCAAATACCTGTTTAGCTCAAGACAAATCGAAAACCAACTCGAATTAAGTCTAACTCATTAAACCAAATTTATCCAGATCGAGGCAGAACCAATTTAACCAAGTTATCACACCAAAGTCATGAATATAAATAGATAACAAGTTATGGCCAAGGCTACCAGGACGATTAACAGTTGAGGAATTAATCTATGAACCAAAAAGTCGACATGGAAATCGATTAAATGCCAAATTTAGTTCATACAGAAAAACAACTATTCACATAACCCAAAGTCTAACTCAATCATACGAGGACCACACCCGACTCGTAATTGAATAACATAGGTGGGTCCCAAAATAATCAAAGGACCAAAACAAGTCAATCAATTCATAATATCCCAAATCAACTGTACGTTCGATCAAATAAGCCACACCAATCGAACCTGAAGCATGGAAGTAACATATATTTCAAGACCTAGTGATTTAACTTCCAAAATCAATCAGACTAACAAATCTATTAACAAGTAACACAATTCTGAATCATCCCAAAATCAATCAAACAGATAACTCTAAGCTATCTTACATAGACGACTAGCTCAAATTGATTATCAGTCCAAGGCAAACGCTAGCAGATCGAATTTTGACCATATCACTCAAATAAAAATGAACCAATTGAGTTTGAGGCCCTAATCGATTACCACGGCAGCAATTGCCGCTTACAATGGCGGCAGTGGGTGGCGGGTGGTGTGAAATCGAGGGAAACAAACAGGACGAGGGAGAGGGGACCTATCTGTGAGACATCGATGAGAGAGAGCTAGGACGAGAGATTGAGGCGAGGGGAGAGGGTTTGGAGAAAGTGAGAGGAGAAGATGGGTTGAGAGAATAGAAGGATGAGAGGGGTTCGAGAGATTTAGGCGAGAACCGGGGGGTGGGGATCGACCAATGCGATTTCCAAAGCCCGACTAGGGTTTTAACCCACCCGTTCCGACTTGGTCGGTTTCCGGGTACCCGGTGCAACGTTTTTTTTTCATAAAATACAATTAAAAAACAATAAAACAATAAAATAAAAAATTAACAATAAACGTTAAGAAAGAAAATAAAACTTAACTAATAAAAAACTAAATAATAAAAAAAGGGCTCCACCTCGGAAAAAGAGATTTTGGTTTCTCCCTTCAACCGGAAAAACTTTTTTCGAGGAAAAAGAATTACTCCCCCTTGACTGATGCGAAATACCAAACGATTATGAAATCGAACTTTGTACTCCCCCTCATACTGAGAACAGGAAAGGAATGAGAAATTTACCTGGTATATAGTAGTAGAACTCCCCCTACACTTTCGAGCGAGCGATAAGCCGAAATGCAGAAACATACTGTCGGTCCCTTATCTTTGATCAAGTTGTTATCAAACAAACACAATCACAAATATATGATAAACCAACCTGTTAGATTACAAACCACGGATTACATATTTGACGTTTGCGTTTTTCTCTTTGAAGCTCTCTCTGTTTTTTTCTAGATGAACAATTTTCTTGATAATTAGATTATAAGATAATCTCTAACTTCTACCTAACAACTAACATAATATCTAAAACAATAATATCCTAAAATATCTAATAAATAGATATTTAGGAATAATATAAAATACAATAATTAACTTTGACAATTATTACAAACTAACATTAGACTAATATTAAGAGTGACTTTCCAGCTTTAGCTTCAGATTTCAATCTTCAGATTGGATGATTTTGAATCCAATAAATCTGTGATCTAACACATACGCAGGAAATTAAATAAACGAAAACATAGAGATTAAAAAGAAACACGTAAACAGAGAACGAAAAATGAAATTTAAAATGAGAAAACAATAGTTTAATCGATTTTGTGCGCGACACAATTAAAATATAATGAACATGGATTGTTGTCTTGACCATCCGGAGGTTAGTTCAGGATGGAGGAGGGTACAATTCATGTTTAATATATAGAAATTGTGTAGACGTATAAAACCAACTTAAACTTTCAGATTTAGCATTCCAAGCTTGGACACAAGAAAATTGAATCGATTTTCGTCCAAGGGTTTGGTAAATAGGTCTGCTAACTGAAGATTTGAATTCACAAAATAGAGTTCGATCGTACCTCGTTCGACGTGATCTTTAATAAAATGATACTGAACATCTATGTGTTTCGTCTTGGTGTGCTGGACAAGATTGCTTGTGATGGTGATAGCGCTCTTTGAGTTACAGTAAATATGAATCTTGGAGTAGTGGAACCCGTAATCCTTCAGTTATGTGTGCATCCAAATCACTTGAGAGCAGCAACTGGCGACATCAACATACTCCGCTTCAACTGTGGAGGTTGACTCGCAATTCTGCTTCTTTGACGCCCAACTTACGAGTTTATCTCCAAGGAACTGGACGTGACCCGTAGTACTCTTTCTGTCTAACATACACCCTGCGTGATCTGCATCGGAATAGGCAACAAGCTCGTACCCAGTGTCCTTGGGATACCAGAGACCAAGATCAGTAGTACCTTTCAAGTACCGAAAAATTCTTTTAACTGCTATGAGATGAGACTCCTTAGGCTTAGACTGATATCGCACATACAGACATGTCGAAAACATAATATCTGGTCTACTAGTCGTTAAATACGTTAACGATTCTATCATGCCTCTATAGATCGTAGCATCTACTTCCTTTTCGTCAGGATCAGAGTGTAGCTTAGACCCTGGTGCCATAGGAGTTTTCATGGGAGAACTGTTTTCCAACTTGTATTTCATTAAAATATCTAAAATATATTTTGATTGATTAATGAAAATTCCAGTGGAAAGTTGTTTGACATGAAGGCCAAGAAAAAAATTCAGTTCCCCCATCATACTCATTTGAAACTTTGACATCATTAAGGCAGAAAAATTCTTACAATATTCTGGGTTCGTAGAGACAAATATAATATCATCTACATAAACCTGTATGAGTATGATATCATCCTTTTCTTTCTTAATAAAAAGAGTGGTATGGATCTTACCTTTTAAGAAGCCCGACTTGACTAGGAATTGAGACAAAACATCATACCAGGCTCTTGGGGATTGCTTGAGACCGTAAAGAGCTTTGTCCAGTCGGTAGACATGAGTCGGTTTGTCTGGATCCACAAAGCCTTCCGGTTGGGAGACATACACCTCTTCTTTCAAGATGCCATTCAAGAAAGCCGTTTTCACGTCCATTTGGAAGACCGTGAAGTTCTTGTAGGCTGCATATGCCAGGAACATCCGTATAGCTTCTATCCGTGCTACTAGTGCAAACGTATCATCATAGTCAATTCCCTCTTGTTGTCGATAGCCTTTAGCTACAAGTCGTGCTTTGTTACGAACCACTATTCCATCTTTATCTCTTTTGTTCTTGAAGATCCATTTCGTTCCAATGATGGTCTTGTTGCGAGGCCGAGGTACAAGTCTCCACACCTTTAAGGTTTTGAACTGGTTCAACTCTTCTTGCATCACAATAATCCAATCAGGATCCTTCAAGGCTTCAGAAACTGTCAATGGTTCTATCTTACTCAGAAAGATCGAAAACATGCAGTCATTGGCAGACATGGACCATGTCTGAACTTGGGCAGTCGGATAGTCGATGATCTAGGGTAGAGGGTGGTCCTTCGTCCAATGGTGTGTGTGCGGAAGCGGTTGAGTATTCTGATCAGGAGTAGAGTCGACATAGTTACCCGACGGAATGTCTTGAACTGATTCGAGAGAAGGTTGTAAACCAGATAGGGCAGACGCTAAGTTCACGAGGTGAGTATCTTGAACTGGCGTTGAGGAAGGCTCTTTAGTTGGGGTGACGGCTGAAGTTGTGGGACCACTCGCTTCTTCAGGTGTCCTTGTCTCGGTGGATCCTTGAGTAGAGGGCGTCGTCTCGACACTGATAGGCACAACTGGATAAGCAGAGGAGCTTGGTTCCTTAGTAGTAGCAACAGGGATAGTTGGATCATCTTGTGTGATAGTTTCTGAAGAATTGGAAGATCCCGGGATAGAGACAACGGTCTCAGCTTCAGCTCCATTATCCCTGTTGGAGACAGAGGATATAATCTTAGTAGAACCAAAATATTCATCATAGAAACATTGAAATAATAGATGCAAATCATCTGATGGTGATTGTGATGTAGACGCTCGATCTGGTGGGGGTTGTTGCTGTTCTACAGCTAAAACACCGGTTAGTACGGGTTCTGAACTGATGTGTTCAGAAGCCAAATCTTCTAAAACGTCGAAGGTGACGTTGACACTCTCCGTAACAGTTTTGGTCCTTTTGATGTAGACTCTGTAGGCAGCAGAGTCAGAACAATAGCCGATGAAGACACCTTTGTCAGCCTTTTGGTTGAATTTGCCAAGATCCTCTCTGTCATTCAGGATAAAGCACCTGCATCCAAAAGAATGAAAGAATTTTATATTAGGGATGCGGTTGTTAATGATCTTATATGGAGTCTTTCCAAACCGTTTGTTGAAAATTGAACGGTTTTGGGTGAAACAGGCAGTAGCAATGGCTTCGGCCCAAAGAAACAGTGGAATCTTCGATTGTGTCAACATGGTACGGGCATCTTCTACGAGTGTTCGGTTTCATCTTTCAACGACTCCATTTTGCTGAGGCGTGCGAGCTGCCGAGTAGGTGTGATTGATGCTGATAGACTCTAGATATGTACTCAACACCCTGTTCTGAAACTCCTTTCCGTTGTCGGTTCAGATGGATTGTGCCGTCAGTTGTAGATGGACTTGCACACTCTTCAGAATGCTGATGATGAGCTCATAAGTTTCATCTTTGGTTTGGAGGAACTTGACCCATGTATAACGCGAGTAGTTATCTACCATGACAAGAACATATTTCTTGCCATTTATGCTCTGGATGCGCATCGGGTCACACAGATCCATATGAATCAGCTCGAGAGATCTAGAGGTTCTCGGTTCTACTTTCGGCTTGTGAGAGGCTTTCTTCATTTTGCCCATTTCCCAGGCCGCACAGAGATGTCCCTTTTCAAATTTGAGTTTCGGCAATCCTTTGACTAACCCTCCCATGACTAACTTGTTGATGTTCTTGAAATTAAGATGGGAGAGTCGTCGATGCCAGAGCCAGTTTTGTTGTAAGGAAGCTTTGGACAAGAGGAAGATAGCCTTGGCAGTCTTGACGGATGCCAAGTCAATCGTATATAGATTGGATCGTCTTGTCCTAGATAGGAGCTCCGTACCATCATCTATGCAAATACTGCATCGTATGGATTTGAAGTTGACTTCAAGATTCTTATCACAAAATTGACTGATGCTGAACAGATTGTGTCCTAGTCCTTCGACATACGAGACCTTCTTGATGGTGATGTTGTCTCTCACAATGTCCCCATAACTCATAATCGGTGAAAAATGATCGTTGCCAAAGTGAACGGTGCCGCAGTACTTGTCGGTGAAATTCGACAACAACTCCTTTCTTCCAGTCATGTGTTTGGAGCAACGAGAATCTAAATACCACACATGACTGGCCTGCAAAACCGATTAACGAGGTTTAGGTACCCATTCATAAATGGGTCCTTTCGGGTTAGATTTAGGCACCCACTTATAAACAAACCCTTTGCGATGTTTAGGGGCACTTGAATGGGAAGTACGATAATAATAATTATACTTGCCAAACCAATCAGATGCAGTATATTTATCAACAAAATAATTCGATCCACACCAATAGCAACATATATTATCAAGAGCAAGATTAATAAAATGCTCAATTGAATTAATATTGCAAGGAAACGGAAAATTATGTCAAAAAATAACATCCTTATTAAAAACACCACGAGAATATTGTTTTTCCTATCACTAAAAGCGGAATTAAATGACTTGTTGTTCTTGTCCTTTAATAACTGCTTTGCTACCCAAACTTGATTAACTCCCTTTTGAGTGAATTGATTATCTAAAAAATCAGTAAACCGAGAGTCAGAAGAGTGAAATTGAGATGTACTTATTTTTTGAGATTTTCCAGTTTTTCGTCATTTCTGTGAACGCCTTTTGGATTTAGAATTAGATTTATAATTAGATTTAGATTGGGAGGCATTCACAGAGACACGTTGAGAGGTGGAATTAGAGTTTTCGCCCATATCCAGGAGATCTGGCATAATATTGTTTTTCTTTTTATCAAGAAACTCGGTATGGCTTGGAAGTTTAGGATCAAAGTCAAACTTGTTCACATCATCATTCAGACATTCCTTATAATTCATTAAGGCAGAAAAGAACTCTTCATCAGACTGTATGTCCTCTCCTAGATTTGGTGAGTCATAGGAATTTGGGGGTATGTCAAAACGATTATCAGTTATCCCTATGAAAGCTTTGCATGAGGATGCTTCTGATTTCACTAACTGATTTTCAAAATGACCACCTTCAGGAACAGAAGTATCCGTACACTTAGCTGGGGTTTGGAATTGAAGTTCCTCAATTTTAGAAATTAGCAACCCCCTTTCCTTATCAAAAGAACTCATAGCTACTTCCAGATCCATTTGAAGATTGGTTTTGTCTTGCTGTTCTTGCAAAATTTCAGTTGTTAAACTAGACAACTGTTTTGACAACTTGTTAATTTCAGAATTGAACAGCTCGCGTTCTTTTTCAAAATCCTGTTCAAGTTGAACCAATTTCTTTTCTAAAACCAATGGTGGGACATATATATTTGGTTCAACAAGTTTGGAATGGATCTCTTCATTGGAGTAACTATGAAAGTAGTCGGTCGAGAGTGTTAGTTCTCTCGTACGATAACTTGCATTGAGTTCGTCATAAACAAAGGGAAGTTGCACATTGTCAGTCTTTTTCCTATTTAAATCTTCCTGTGCCTTAACCTCTTCAGGAGATTCCATAAACTGTATTTGATATTCCGAACCAAGATCCAGATATTCAAATTTGTAGAGAGTAGGTGTTTCTGACAAAGCCTTGGTAAGGTAGCAAGGATTTTCATATCCCAAACCTGACTTACCTTTGGGATCCCTGAATTCTTTAGATGTGATAAAGTGAATGGTGTTATCTGATTGTTCAAGCTTGTACAATTTATGTTCCATGGCTTTTAGTTTATCAAGTAAATTATTCTTTTGAACTAAAGAAAACTCATACTTATTCATGTAATCCTCAGTCTCACGTTCAGACTTTTTAAGCTTACTTGAAAAATCAGAAATCTGAGCATTTAAAGCTTTGTTAGATTCAACAAGTTTGGCCTCTTCTACTTGCAGGCTCTTCGCCCAATTAAGATTATCAACACATTCACCGTTTACTTAAGTAAGAACTTTTTCATTGTTTAGTAAACGTGCTTCTAGTTTGGCGACAAGAGCTTGTTCACTTTTTAGACGATCGGTTAGATCTTGTAGCTTAAGCATCATTATTTGCATCTGATCAAGTAAAGCAACATAAGTCGAAGAACTTACCTCACAACCATCTTCAGAATATTGTGATGCACGATCATCATTGTCGGAGTTGTAAGTCTCAGAGTTTCTTTCCATGAAGTACAGGTGGGCATGAGCATCTTCTTCCTCTTCGTCGTTGGTGAGATTCAACCAGTGAGCATCAACTGCTAGCAGTGCTTTGTCGGCCTCCTTTTGCTTGGCTTGAAGTAACTTGTGCTTGTAGTACTCAGCATTCTTGACAACCGGTTTCCGACATTCACGAGCAAAATGACCCGTCTTACCACAATTGTAGCACTTAGGTGGTTCATCAGCTCCCTTAATCTCCAGTTTAGCTTCCGTTGCTCTTTTTGCATCAAACCGTTTCTTTCCTTCATACTTCTCCTTGTACTCATGATGTTTACCCCCTGTGGCGTACCGCTGATTGTTGGGAGTAGAGCGCTTGAAGAACTTTTTCTGAACAACCTTGGTTAGGAACAACATCGCTTCTTTGATGTCATGTAGCTCTGGATCAACATCACTATCATCATCTTCCCCCTCTGATTCACTCGAATCCCGTTCTTTCCTTGGCATGCAAGACGATCCTCTTTACCGTTTATCAGACACGAGAACAAGAGTATCTGTCGGTTTATCCACTTTTCCATTTGCCTCAACAATTTCTAAAACCTCTTCTTCGTTTTGCATGAGAATCTCGTACACCTCATGCAACCCGATTTCAGACAAAGCCTTGTTTTGCCTTATCTGAGAGGTGAAGCGCTTCCATTCTGGTCTCAAGTTGTTGAGAAACTTTACGTAGTTTTCAATAACAGTTTTGTGAATGTGGTTCTTGCGGAGTTCGTTTAGCAGGAGACAAAATCGATCATAAGTTTCTTCAAGAGATTCTCCTTCCCTAGCTTTAAAGTCTTCATAGTTGTTGATGCAAATGGTAACTTTTAGTTGGTTTCCAACCTTGGTTCCCATCATCATCTTCTCTCTTTAGGCCCACATTCCATTGGCAGTCTCTTTATAGCTGTCAATGGTGGTGTAGATGTCGTTTGGAAGACTTTAAAGCAAATAGGATTTTGCCAATTTCTCACCGTGAGCCCGTCGCTTCTCTTCATCTGAATATTTTTCTTTTTCTTTCACTTTCACCCCTGCTGGTATTGGTGGATCCGCTTTTGGAATAGCGGGTGTCTCGGAGTAAAATATGCGTGGTCCTTCAGTGAGTAAAGCAAGAATTTCCTCTCCAAAATCATGTCGTGAAATGAAATCCAAAAATCTGTCCCGCCACTGAGGATATTCACCTCTAAAAAGGACGGTAGGTCGAGTGTCCGTACCCATGGCCACAGCTTCGTGGGTAGACATCGTTCTAATACATGCAAATGACCGTGAGACGATCACGATTTGATTAAAAAATGTGTAAAGAAACGAAAAACATTCTAAGACGACATTTTAAGATAACCACTAAAAACAAAAATTGGATTGAAAAATAAAACAGACTGAGGGTGGGAACAGGGCTTCGCGAGGAGAGGGCTTCGCGGGGAGAGGGTTTCGCAGGGGGAGGGTTTCGGAGGAAGAGGGCTTCACGGGGAGAGGGCTTCGCGGGGAGAGGGCTTCGGGGGAAGAGGGATTCGGAGGAAGAGTGTTTCGTGGGGAAAGGGCTTCGGAGGAAGTGGGCTTCGCGGGGAGAGGGCTTCGCGGGGAGAGGGCATGGGAGGAGAGGACTTGGGAGGAGAGGGGTTCGCGAGACCCTGGTAGGGTTTACCTGGGTTTTGCGGCGCACTTAAGATGTCGACACCAAAATCAAAAAAATAAAAAATTTAATCCAAAACCAGTAAACTTTAGCAATGATTATGGATTAAATTCAAAAATCTAACTCTCTTTTTCAATGATTTTCAACCAAAAACAATGATTTTCAATAGAACTCAAGAACATAGTCTAAAAATTTTAGATCTTTAAAATCCAAAATTCTACTTCAATCTTACGAATTGGAAGATGAAACTTTACCAAACCATTAATCTAACACAAATAGGTATATTGGGAACAACTAGACTCAACGATTTAGCAAAAATCAATAAACCCAGAAATCATTTGAGAAGTCGATCGACACAAAGAAGAGAATTTTTGTTACCTTTTTCGAATCAAATCTTCGTCTCTTTGCTCTGATACCAATTATGAATCCCAGGTTGCAAGTGTAATCAACAAATCAAAGAATAACGATCAATATATGTCATCAAATCTGGTCATATGATTGTATTAACTGATAAAGCTCAAAAGGTTTTCAGAGAGAATTTTATTTGATAAGCGTAAACCTCTAAAATGACTATTAACCTAGAAACTAGGATAAACAAAACAATATATACCAGGGCTTAAGCCTAACAGGCCCAAAACCCATTTAACACAGAAAAGCCCATTACAGAATAAAGAAATAGAATAATACATTTTACACCCCTCTACTTCAATTCAACAAATAAAACACACCCTAACAAGAAGAATATTCTTGAGGTTAACCATGATATAAATGACTCATCATCTGAGGATGAAGAAATAATCAATGAAAACCCTTTTGGAGTCATTGAACCTATGTTGACTCAAGAAGTGCCAGAGGTAATTGCTAGTGGTCTAGAGAAACAAAAACTTCCCTGGGATCATAAACAAAATTAGTTCTATCAAAAAGTATCTACCAAAGATCCCAATTAGTCCTGACTTTTTAGATATGTGTCTAAGTGCCAAAACTTCTTTAGAGCTTGAAAAATAGTAAAAAGAAAAAAGTTATGTTATGATTAGTCAAGTGACTAAACCTTATGTTTTCAAGACTATCAAGTTCACAAGAGAACATAAGGGAAAATGGCTTGAAACTGATAAATCTGATCCTTCTGTGGCAGTAAAATCTGTGGATGTGGGGAAGAGGTGAGAGCAGAGACCTCTTTAAGGAAAGAAGACTTTTGAAAATAAATCTATACTAGATAGGAAGAAGCATTTCCCAAATCTTCTGTACCTGTTCTTGAGAAATCAAATGAAAAGTTTAAGCATTCTTGCATTCATAATTGTCATTGCATAAACTTATTATATCAATTGAAGAAGCATTTCTTGTAAACTTATTATGAATTTCCTTGATGATCACACCTCTATTATCAGTCATGAAACCGAGAATTAGACCATCGAGTGTTGGTGGCGGGGAGGTACTCGGTGACAATGCCCGGTGATAGTGCCCTTGGGAATTGTCTCATGTCGCAGTCGCCATCACAACACCACCCTCGGTACACTTTCGGCCAGTATGCCTGGCGATTATTCCCGGGGCATACTCGCGTGTCATAGTCGCACCCTCACCCCCGTTTTCGATACATGTTAGGCGACATTACCCGGCGATTATGCGAGGGACAATGTCGCGAGTCATTGTCGCCGATCGGCGGGCTCTACCCTCTTAAATGCCTTGGCCGATTTTCTTTTCATTTTGTCAACTTTTGGTATTTGAGAGACCTGCGATTCTCCCTCCCTTTTGTACGATTTTCTTCTCCCTTTTTGCTTCATCACTTGCATTTAATGGTATCCCAACTAATCTTTGGACATTAAATGTAAACCTTAAGGTCCTCCTACCTCCCTTGAGCATTTAATCTCAATATTTCTAAGCTTTAAGGTCTCAAGTCAAACTAGCTTTGACCTCTTGACTTTTGATCTTCAATCTTTATGATCTTGAATCCAAAAAATCTGTGCTCTAACATAGGGTTTTGCTATTTTAGGGTTTTTACATCACAAACCCACTTGGTGAGTTCCCTAACCCTTACATTACTATAAATGTTATTATTTGCTTATGTGAGAATTGTAGGTACTTTGGAGTTGACCTAAAAATTAGGGTTTAGTGGGTTTTGCTATAATATGGATATTTGTTCTTGTTGGATGCATTTAATGTCATGGTGTTTCCTATGTGAAGATAGAGGTGTAAAATGAGTTATGTGTTGGTGGAGAACCATTTCCTACAAAAGAGGGTTGACCCAAGTAATCATGTTTATAACGAGACTTATCGCTTTACGCACATGACTAGACATAAAAAGTTGCTATCCTCATATGTAGACAAATATGGAGGATCAGTTAGTTTTGGTGACGACAAAAAGGGTCAAATGAAATGCTATGGAGCCATAGCTAGAGGAGATGTGGTCGTGTTGAAAGTTGCTTATGTTGATGGTCTAAAGCACAATCTTTTGAGCATAAGTCAACTATGCGAATGTGGATTTGATGTTAAATTTAGAAGAAAGTACTGCTCTTTACTCACATAATCAGGTGAAGAACTGCTTAAAGTTGAGAGAAAAGGTGACCTCTATCTCATGAAATTTAATGCTATAAGTACGACAGAGAAGCTTTGTCTTGTCTCAAAGAAAAATGAAGAAGCCTGGATCTGGCACAACAGGTTCTCACATCTCAACTTTGATACACTTGATAAATTTGTGAAGCACAATCTTGTTAGTGGTTTACCCTCTCTTAAATTCGACAGAGACCACTTGTGTTCTACGTGTGAATATGGTAAATCCAAAAGAGCCACACTCAGAACCAAGTCGTACATCTCTTGCACAAGGCCTCTGCACATGTTGCATGTCGACCTCTATGGTCCAATTGCAATGCAAAGCTTGTCTGCAAGAAGTATATTTTGGTACTAATTGATGAATATTCCAAATATACTTGGGTAGAATTTGTTCATAAGAAGTCTGATGTCCGTGAGCTATTAATCAATCTATTTAAAAGAATCTAGGTACTGCATGATAGCAAGGTTTAGAAGCTGAGATGTGAAAATGGCACTGAATTCAAGAATCCCAGAATTGATGAGTATTTGACAAATGAAGGCATATCCCAGAACTTCTCTGCAGCTAGGACACCTCAACAAAATGGGGTTGTTGAAAGGAGAAACAGAACATTGGTCGAAGCAGCCAGAACCATGCTAGCAGCCTCTGGATTATCAACCAACTTCTGGGCTGAAGTTGTATCTACTGCATGCTTCACTCAGAACCGGTCTTTAATAATGAAGAGACACATGAACAGATCTTATGAACTTCTGAACCAAGGAAAACCTAGTTGCAGATGTTATATGCTCAATGATAGAGATCGACTAGGAAAATTCGACAAAAAAGCTAATAAGGCAAAATTTGTGGGATATTCACTAACCTCAAAGACTATAGAGTCTTCATTCTGGAGACAAAGTTGATCCTTGAGAGCATTGGTGTGGATTGGATATAACCCCAAAAGGCTATAGCAACTAGCAAATCATGCAAGTATACATGGCTCACTAGTATCGTCCAAAGCAAGTAATATCGTACCTCAAGGATTTTCAAAGCAAGAAGAGCAACCAAAGTCAACTTTAAAACAAGATTTCAAGAGTGAAAATGAAGCAATATGTTTGGAGAGTTGGTAACTACAGTACTTGAAATGTAACAATAACTAAAAGATAGTATGGGTGTAAGTTCAGGTTGGATTTCAGCTAACAGAGTGTAGTAAACATTGCTATGACATCACAAGGGTGTTGCAACAATAGCTCTCTACAAACACTACTGGATTGAATGACCTTCCAAGGAAGTGCAGATTAATTAGACCATATGTTAGCAGTGCACATGGTGATTCATCAAGAACCAAACTAGTACAGATCTTGCCTTTCTTTCAATATAGTTTCGCAACCCATAAGGTTGTTGCAGTTCTCTATAGCCTCAATAACACAACTAGTAAAAACATTTGTGTTGTCTTAATTTTAAGGTCCAACTCATCTATGTAAAATAACATGTGTCAATTTGTCAAAGATTACCAGGTGAAATGTTTGTAACATTTGTGAATAGTGAAGTAAATTGCTATTTGCAAGCAATTATCCATTAACACTTTGGCTTAATCTCACAACCTTCCCTTACACCCATACTAAGGATTTTAGCCTAGCATGGCTGAAAGTAAAAGCATCAAATTAAATGACATGAAAATAGAATACATGAATGTAAATGACTTAAAATAAATGACTTGAAAAGTAACTTGCAAGAAAAGTAAATGGAAGTTGTAAAGGTTGCTAGAGCAACTGATAGAAAGTAAGAAACTACTAGAATGCGAAGCTTGTAAGAAGCTTTGATTCAGCTGATATATGCCTAAGCATAAGGATGATCTTAACTACAACCATAACAAGCTACTTATACTAATCCAAGAGAATCAAAAGATGCTTAGAAAGTACAAAAGATAATTGTCCCTTGGTTATTAACCAAGCATATTAAGTACACTAATAAAAAGTAAAAGATGCTTAATGAAACAAATCAAGGTGTCATCAGGGCATCTTCCATCACCCTCCTCCAAATTTGTACTTCAAAGATGCCTCCATAAGTCTCCAACAAAAAAGTAAATCTTCCAAGGATTGAGCTGGTTGCTACCAATATCAGTGTTGTAGCAGTTCCTACTGTAGCAATAATCAGTTAGCATTGTTTTCACCAAAAACATAGAACATTACCATTTTCTACATCCTAGCTCAAATCAAACTAAAAGTGTAAAATAAGATAAAAAAGACTCAATATTGGATTGGGAAAGATGTAAAATAAGGTAAAATGAAGTCCTAAATAGATGCTAAAGTGTATACTTCCATACACTTATCACATCTCCACACTTAAACTATTGCTTGTCCCCAAGCAACTAAACGACAACTAAAAATGACTCAATTTCAAGAAAATAAGAAAACTTTAAAGGGGTGAAATGAAAAATCAACTAATGAGATTGAAGACCAAAACATAACCATAGCCATGCATAATTTTGTGTTCACTCTTTTTTTTTCAAGACTGTAGGCCAAATACACACATCCAATTGTAAGACTTTGATCATAACAAGAAATTCAGAATCCTTAGGGATTTTTGATGGTTTTGACCTTTTAGGTACATGGTTTTGTTTCTCCCAGTCATTCAAGTGTGTATGTATAGTAACAAGTGTGCTATGCATATGTTATCTTTCCCCTTTGACACTAATTTTAAAATTTTTGAGCATTTTACTGCCCTATGGGCTTTTGTACATTTCTTTCTTGCTCATGAGTCCTCATGATCCCTTCTCCATACTTAGAAATGGTCAATGTCCCCACTGACAACTTTAAAATGATTTGGCTTTTAGGGAGAAAAGGGTCTTTATTATGGTCTATATGAAAGAATGGCCTAAGTCATTTCCTAAAATTCATGGTATGAAAGTTTGTTAGCTTCCCAGGTGGGTATGCATGGTTCTGGCTTAAACATCTGAACAACAAAATTACTTGGGATGTGGACTGTGAAGGACTAATATCATTATCTACGAAAGAAAAATTAAAGTTCCCAGACTCAAGTGTATAAAAACTGCACATAAAGACTGAAATCTATGGAGCTAAGGTAGAGAAAAGGACCTGCCCTACTCATTAGGGGTAGGTGGTGCTGCAGCAGTAGGTAGGAACTCCTTTGCTTTTGTGATCAGCTCTTGTGGGTAGGGTCCAATGCTAGCATACTCATCTGGATGCTTAACAACCCATTCAACTTCCATGACCCCTTCTCTCTTCATTTGGTAGTCCCTATGGAGGGCAGTGAGCCTTCTTATCTTTTGCACAGCCTTATCCTGCTCTTTCAAGCAGGCCACCAACACGTCCTCACTACCCTATATCTTTTCTTCCATCTCTTTCTTCTGCTTCTCCATCCTTTCCATCCAAATGGCATCTCTCTCTTCCAACTTCTTCATAAGGATCTCCTGGTTCCTTTCTAGAACATTAACCAGGTAGATGAAAGAGTTTGTTTCCAGTTTTGACTGTGGTGGGTGCATTGGTGTAGGTTGTGGTTGGCTCACAAGCTGAGAGGTTCCAACAGCAGTTGCTGCAACATGGGCAGATCTTCTCATTGCCTTCTTTGCATTCTTTTTTACTCTCTTCACTGTTTGAGTCTCTATGACAGCTTTTCCTGAAATCATTTCATCCGTGGGCAAAGACCTCACCTTAGCCTTTGTAAGTAAGGCATGAATGAGTGAAGGGTGCCAAATATCTCCCCCTTTGTCTTCTCCACAAATGTCATGTTGCGCTTACTTATTACTTCCCTTATACTGAACTTCTGCCCACTCATGATACAATAGAGGGTGACCATCCTCTCAAAATTGATACTTGTGTCATGAGTGGTAGGCTGGAGGGTGTTACTAATGAAATAGAACCACACATTCACAACAGCGAGCAAATCCTCATTGTTCATGGTCCTAAACATTCTGATTTTCCATGTGGTTCCAAGCTAGGCTATGGTCATGAGGACTTTCCTTGCATCCTTCTCTGTGGTTTTGTTCACAAGTGTTCTATAGACACTGTTGGTGGGTGCAACTATCCCAAAAATGTTGTCAATGGTGGTTGGATCATAGGACACATCATAGTCCCTTACCTTCACTATGTAGCTCTTAGATGAAGTAACCTTTGCATAGAATTCCCTGATTAGGGAGAGGTTGAATCCACAAGGAACTGCACAGAACATCTCCTAACCCATTTTCCAAATGGTCTCATTCAGAAAACAGAATTCCTTCAAACACTCAGGGCTAAATCCCTTATCAGCCAAAGCTTCCTTGGAAGCCATATGACCAACAATCTATGCATTGTCCTCATCAACATCCTCATCCATTGAATCAACATCCTCAGAATTTCCTCCTTCAGTTTCATCCTCCTCACTGCTTTCCTCTCTGATTCCCTTCCCCTTGTTGCCAGTCTCTACACCCCTGCTACTGTCTCCCCTCCACACAGTGACAGTCACAGCCTCATGCTCCAGAGGCTGTGATTGTCTAGCCATAACGACTTTAAGGTTGGATGGTTGAGTATCATGGGTTTCCAACACTGAAGTAGGTGTAGGTAGTGTTGTTTAGGTTTGTGCCGGTGGTGGGATTTGAATGGTCACATTCATGATGGTGGTGGCAGTAGCCATCAGGTGGTGCTATGTTGGTTTCTCCCAAAATGAAGGCCATGGCAGCATCAGCCTCATCAAGGGGACTGGTTTGGCTTGGATTGGGTGTGTTGTGGGATGGAGTTTCAGAATTATGGGCTGAGTTTTTATTGGTTTGTGGGCTTGGAGTTAATGGAAACCTTCCACCAAGCAAAAAACTTGTTTTAAGAGGCTAGATGATGTAGAGGAAACTTGGAGGTTTGGGTTGTGGTGGCCATGGTTTTGGCTTTCTCTCCTTCCCTTGTTTTATGCTTCTTCAATGGGGGCTTGGCGGCAGAAGATGGCATTGCCATAGCCTTTCCCTTCGATCCTTGGTTCTTCTCCCCCATTTGCTCCTCTTGCTTTTGTTTTCTGGTGCTTCTACGAACAACTTGATCACCCCCTGTTTTTGTAGCTTTTCTTGCTTGAGATTTCACTCTCTTCATGATTCTCACATTCGAAATAAAATAGATTATTGTGTAGAACACTGTTCCAGCCAACTCTATTTCTTCCACAATGTTAAAATAATGAGATTTAAAGTAGTTCAGGGTTATGATCGTGGGTATTTAGTTGAGGGAACCGAATGGTGAGGGAGGTTAAAGGGTTTTAGTTCAAACTCAACTAAAAAGATTAATTAAGAGATTTGAAAGGATTTCTACAATGATGCCTTTTTCTTGGAACTAAAAAGATATCATTTCCATTTTCTGCAAAAAAGGTTATTTAAAAAGAATCTTGCAGTTTTTTCTGAGCTTTTTTTCGGCTGAAAAGTCTATAATGGTACTGTGAAGGTTGCTGCAGCAACTCACAGATTGCTATAGCATCCAACAACTTTCTCCCAAAATCTTTTGATTCTAAAAAGGTTCTTTTCAACTAAAATTTATATTTAAACTACAATATGTACATATTTACATTCTCAAAGGTTGTGATAACCTTTCAAACCATGTTCTCAAGTTTGAGTGAGGTGTACCACATATGTGGTACCTGTGGTTGTTGCAGCATCATTGTAAGATTTCACTCTTTGACCATTTACTTTGAAAATGGATCCATTGTTGGGGTGAATGAGTTCAACAACCCCATAGTGATGGACTTTGTGAATTACAAATGGCCCTGTCCACTTGGATCTTAGTTTTCCTGGAAACAATTTGAGTCTTGAGTTAAAGAGTAACGCCTTTTGTCCAGCTACAAAATCCCTTTGAGAGATCCTCTTATCATGCCATTTTTTGGTTTTGTCTTTCTAAATCTTGGCATTTTCATAAGATTGGTCTCTTAATTCCTCGAGTTCATGAATTTGTAGCATTCTTCTTTCTCCTGCAGCATTAAGACACATGTTTAGTTCAAGTGGTAAGTGACAAGATTTTCCAAAGACTAGCTTGTAGGGAGACATTCCAGTGGGTGTTTTGAAGGCTGTTCCATAGGCCCATAAAGCATCATCAAGCTTAAAGGACCAATCCTTCCTTGTTGGTTTCACCACTTTTTCTAGAATGCTTTTGATCTCCCTATTTGAGAGTTCTGCTAAGCCATTTGTTTGAAGGTGATATGAAGTAGCTACCCTATGACTTATGTTATACTTCACAAGAAATCCTTTCATCATGTTATTTACAAAATGGGTAACCTCATCACTAATCATACCTCTGGGAGTACCCAATCTTGTGAAAATGTTTTTATGCAACAATTTCACTACTGTTTTTGCATCATTGGTGAGGCATGTTGCAGCCTCTACCCACTTGGAGACATAATCTACAGCTACCAATATGTATTGACAATTTCCAAACATGGGAAATGGTCCCATGAAGTCAATACCCCATACATCAAAGAGTTCCACTTCAAGAATGCCATTTAGGGGCATTTCACATCTTTGGGAGATGGATCCAACCCTTTGACATTCATTGCACTTTTTGACAAAACAATTTGCATCTTGAAATAGGGTAGGCCAAAAAAATCCAGATCGAAGAACTGTTAGAGCATAAATATATTGGATACAAGATCATAGAAGACTGAAGACTGAAGGTTAAAGCTAAAGTCAACTCTCAGCATCCAAGTCAAAGTCTAGTGTAATAAAGTCAAAGTCAAATGCTGTAATTTTTGTTTTTATAGTTGTTTGCACGTTTTTCTTTGTTACTGTTTAAATATCTTGTTGTGTGTGTAGTCAAGTAGCTAGAATTCATAACAGATATAGCATCATGAGAGTTTCAGTTGTAGAGAAAGAAAGTGTGTTGTGAGAGTATTGTAATCAAATTCATTTGTAAAATAAAAAAATGAGATTTGATAGGATTATTTGTCATCTTGTTATCACATTGTTATTCTGGGAATAACAGTTGGTATCAGAGAAACCAAAGTTCAGAAATTGGATTGAATTTCAAGATTTGGATCGAATTTTCAAGAACACGCAAGTCGAACTGTTCAGATTCGATTTTGTTGCTACAGTGATGATTTTGGTTCGAATTCTGTATTGATAGATTCGATTTTATATCTAGATTGAGTTTTTTTTAATCGATTTGTCCAATTCACAGTAGATTGATCTGAATTATGATTTTTGTGAAGTTTTTTTCGAAGTTTCGTCAAACACTGTTCTAAGATTGAAATTCTAATTTTGTTGTTTTAGTTTGAAATTACTCAATCGTAATCTGTTCGAAACATGTTTTAGAAGATTTGTGCAAAATTTCAGACCAATTGAAGATGACTTGAGTTGAAATCAGTGTAAAAATTGAGTTTTTGGAACTGCAAGTCAAGAACTCGCAGAGGAAGAACTCGCAAGGGCAAAGAACATGCTAAGGAAGGAACTCGAACACTGGTAGAACTCGCACACAAAGAACTCGCAAAGACCTAGTTTTTGTTTGAAGTGAACAACTCGTTAACAGAGTTGTGCGAGAAGTATAAACTCGCACAATACTAGGTGTGAGTTGTTACTGTTCAAGTGACTTGTTGTGCGCGAATTGGTATCTGCGAGAAGGGTTTGTTGTGCGTGTTTGTATTTTGCGCGAAGTTTCCTTGTCAAAATTTTTTCTAAGTCTAAACTCGCAAGCCCTGGTCTTGTGCGTTTGTGTTTAGCGAGAACTAATTTTCTGAAAATTTTTCTAAGTCTTGATCTCGCAAGTATTTTGCTAGAAGTTCCAAAACTCGCACATTGTTGTGTGCGAGAACTAAAGAACTCGCATAAATCTTGTGCACGAACCTTGGTTCACGCAAGCTTTGTTGTACGCGGAGCTAAAACTCGCACAACTCTTTGTGCGAGAAGTGAGTTCACGCAATCTTCTTTGTGTGCGAAGTATAGTTCATGCAAGCTTTGGTGTTCGTGTTTCTGAAACTCGTACATAGTCTTTTGGGCGTTTTATTTGATTTCTTTGGTATGCGCGTTTCATACTTAGTAAAATTTTCTGTTTTTTTCTGAAATTTAACTGAGTTTGATTTTTGTAGATCCAACTTTATTATCTGAATTTTGACGATCATAAAAGCAGTGTAGATAAAAGATGACTTCCAGAGAAGCACTTGATATCAAAACCGATGTTAAACCACCAGTACTCTTCAAGGGAGAGTATGAGCAATGGAAAGACAGATTCATGGACTTCATAGAAAGACATGCATTGGGTGATCTTATCAAGAAATTTTTGGAAGAAGGAATTATGCCAATTCTGATAAAGACTCATACTGTTGGAAATGAACATAGAGAGTATCCACTTCTAACTGATGAATACACTCAAGAGCAGAAAGATAGAACAAAAGCTGATAGATTGGCAAGATCATTCATTCTTCAAGGCATCACAAACGAGATATATGTCAAGATTGATAGCTACAATGCTACCGGAAAGCAAATGTGGGATCAACTAGAGAAAATGATGCTCGGATCGAAGATTGGCAACCAGCTCAAGATCTCTAACTCCCTTAACAACTATGAGGAGTTCAAAACCAAGAAGGAGAAACTCTGGACACAACTTATGATAGATTTGTGACCTAGCTGAATGAGTTAAGCAAGAATAAAGTGAAGAAGTCACAAATTGAGCTTAATATCAAGTTTCTCAGTATCCTCCAACCAGAATGGAAAAGGTTCACTAGACAGTTGAAACAAATGAAAGATTTGAATGAAATCCCACTCCATGAAGTCTATGAAACCTTAAGGCAGAATGAAGTGGAGGTGGATGAGATCAAAGAGGAGAAGAAAAAGGTTGATAAATCAGTTGCTGATCCGATTGCTCTTGTTGTGAAGAAGAAAAGTGTAAGCCTCAAGAAGAAAAAGAAGGTGATAGTGTCTGAGTTCGAAGATGTAGAAAGTGATGAAACTTCAGATTCTGATGACTGTGAGAATTTGAAGCAGGCAATGCTTATGTTGACCAAAGCATTTTAGAAGAAATTTTACAAAAAGCCTGGCTCAAATAGTCAAAGAAATTATTCCGGGTCAAAAAACTATGAGCATAAAGAGAGGGTAGAAGTAAAGAGAATAGAAGAAAAGAAGCCTGAGGAAAGGAAGTACAGAGCTGAACAGACTAAGCAGCCAGAACCGACAAAATGCTACAACTGTGGCAAAATCGGACATTTTGCAAAAGATTGTATTAAGACGAAAGTCAAAAACTCCGAGTATTACAAGAACAAAATGCTCTTGGCAAATCAGCAAGAGGCTGGCAAGGAATTAATGGTGGAGGACGAATTCTGGCTCGACCATTCAGATGAAGAAGTTAAGAAGGAAGAGACAACTCATATTAGCCTCATGGGAAAGATAGTGGATGAATGTGAAGATGAAGCTGAGTCAGATGAGGAAGACAACGAAGAGGTATGTGATATGTCTCAAATCTAATTTTCTTAATGCCATGCAATCCATGTGTTAGTGTATTATTGTATACAAGATTTAATAGGTCAAGTCAAGTCAAGAAAAGTCAACAAAGTCAATGTTTAGTTTTGTCAAATATGAGTTTACTTAGGTGTTAAGCATGTAGTTTTAGTCCTTGGTATAAATACCTTTAATCCTTTGTATTTGGTAGGAGACTTCATTATAAAACATTCAGACTTGTGATAAATACGATTGTTACTTTTTCTCTCTACTCTCTCTACTCTCTCTCTAGATCTTTGAATGTTAAATCTTGTTTGGATTGCTTGATTGTGATTGGGATTACAATATCAATTGGTATCAGAGAAAACCAAACCAATTCAGAAGGATCTTTACATCAAAATTTGATTCAATTTTCGAAATTTTGGTTTTTCAAGAACTCGTTTCTGGAATGTTACTGTTGAATCGATTTTGCATTATTGGCAGAAGATTTGGATGAGATTAGGATCATTGATCATTGTACTCAAAATTTTTCACGAATTACTCACTAAATCGTTTGAATTTTGGGTTTTCGTATTTTCTTGAAAACACAAAAAAATGCACTGTAATCGATCAATCACTTGTAATCTTCATTGTTTTGATCATTGTTGTTTGATAAAAATTGATCAATTTCACTTTTCGAGCCTATTGTGATTATTGGCAGAAGATTTGGAAGAGAAATTCGAAGTTTGGATCGATTTCGTGAACAGAACTGTCAAAACGCGCAAGATCTTCGAAACACGCAAGATCTTCGAAACGCGCAAGATCTTCGAAACACGCAAGTTCGTCTGAAGAACGCGCACGCAAAGCCTACGAGTTCATCATCAAACACGCAAGTCAAAGGATTTGATTTTTGGTCAGAAACGCGCTAACAGAGTCGTGCGAGTTTCAGAAACACGCAAGACAAAGCTTGCGAGTTTGAGCGAAACACGCTAGTAGAGGCTTGCGAGTTTGATTGTCTTGAAATTTTTTCTGTAAGTGTTGAAACGCGCTACCAGTGGCCTGCGAGTTTTTCAAACGCGCACATAACGTTTAGCGCGTTCCTCAGTGAATAGTGACTAGCGTGTTTAGTGCCTTGCGAGTTTCATTGCTTTGCGAGTTTCTGTAACACCCTGAATTTCTTTATTTAATCTTGGTATTCTAGTGTTAACTCTTGTCGTTATCACCGTATTTAGTTTATCGTTCGAATTTATGTTGTTCGGTGAAGTTGGAACCTTACAGTGAGTTCCGCGACTTGCTCACGACTTGGAGTCGCGACATTAGTCGCGAAAGCCTCTGTTGGTTTTAGGGTTTGAGTTCACGGGCGAGTTGCACCGCGAGTTACAGTCACGACTTTAGTCGCGAGATTTCCTGGACCGACTTAAGGGTTTTCAAAACAAATATCTCATTTTGGTTTACATCTCATATCTCAAACTCTCTCTTCTCTCCTCTCTCTAAAATCGATTCTCTCTCTCTCCCTAAGTTTGGTAGTTAATATTTGGTGTTCGATCCGAGGTTTCGGTGTTTTAAGCTTCACCTCTACGTCGTGATCATTATCTGGTTTTTCGGGTTTTTTATCTAAAACCTATTTGGTGAGTTCCTACCACCTTTTTAACTGTTATACACATAAAAGGTTATATTTGTGAACTCCAATGTATTTCCATGGTTGGATTTAAGTTTGATGCATTTTGGATAAAACTTGAGTTTGGGGAGATTTTAGGGTTCCCGATCATTTTTGACTAAAGTGATGGGTTCCGTCTTAATTAAAGTAAAAGGATGGTTTTACTTGCACATTTATGTGGACTATTTGAAAGAATGTATATTAACTCATTTTCATGACTTTCATTTTTGTCAACAGTTAAACTTGAAAAATGCATTTCGGATATAAATGTATTGAAAGCTATGTGTTTAGCTTTGTTTAGTCACAAATGAAATTGTGGCAAGTCCAGACTATTACTAGTGGATCCATAGGTATTGAGTTGACATATATTTGGGATGTTTTTCCCCGTTAACAAAATATAGAATTACATGTGCATTAAATTGTGAGGTTCTAACCGTTAACAAAATATAGAACTACATGTGCATTAAATTGTGAGGTTCTGGCCGTTAACAAAATTTAGAACTACATGTACATTAAATTGTGAGGTTCTAGCCGTTAACAAAATATAGAACTACATGTGCATTAAATTGTGAGGTTCTGGACATTATAAACTTACTATTGGGATGTCATATACCCCTTCTTTTTGTAGGTAGATGCACTTGATCTTCGGGGGCCTTTGGTACGGTTATGTGAGGTCGGTTACTAGCCATGGGTCAAATGTAGTCTAGTGAACGAGTATGACTGGTTCCTTGGGGGCCTCCCTGACATCGTAGTATGGACCGAAGCGTTCGTGGCCATGGTTCCATGTATTTAGCTCATAACTCGGATTTGTGGCTTACTTTGTGTTCCACTACAATCTTTGGTAAATAGGGTAATCCCCGTCATCGGAAGATGCGTTTTGGACCGGTTGTCCTTTTATATATCAGAGAACTGCGTTTGCATAAATAAACCTTTGGAAGGATTTACTTTGATGAAATTGTTTATATCTCTTGAAATTTATAAACTGTATGATCTCACTAGGCTTTAAGCCTAACACTTTTTCTCAAATGATGTGTATAACAGGTTCCTTTAGCGGTAGGTCGCCAAGGGTTTTGCGTGTCGAGTGTGGACTCGAGGCATTGTTGAGATGACTAGTATTTGGAGTTGGGCATTGTTAAAGTCCCATTCTTTTGGTGAAATATGGATCGTCAACTGATGTAATCTATATAGTTATGTTTAGATTAGTTTGTTGATGAATTCTATATCCGGTCAGATTTTATATAGCCTTAAGGACTGATCCCCTTTATGGGAAGTTTATATCAATACGGATGTCTTGTTGCCATATTTCCAGGTTTTAATTTACTCTGAATTTTAGAGTGTTACAAGTTGGTATCAGAGTTCTAGTTTAAGCGAACTAGGCATGAATGTAAGATGTCTAGACTTAGACTGAGTTTGATAGGCATCGACTGTGAGATTGGGTAGAACTTCTAAGATGGAACAGTCTTAGAGTCAACGGAAGTTATGTTCATCAGGCGTTGTGACGTCGGTAACAAGAACCCTTATGTGTTATATGTTCATAATCTCACTTAGCTAATGTGATTATGAGGATATTTTACGTGAGTGTAATTGGTTTGCTAATGTTATGACAATTGGTAGACGTAGCGGTACGTTTCTTTCGTGCGTGTTTCAGTTAAACTCTTCCTTACCCTTTCTTATGCTTGTGTTTACCTGCTCTACCTTGGTATCTTGACCGTTAGAGTAGTTCGAAAGTTTCTAAGCGAGTAAGCTAAGGAATGATTGTTGTTTATAGAAATGTCTCTTTGGGATGATAGTTAGTGCGTTGAACGCATTAAGTTAATCATCTTGAGCCAGATTCGTTGGTGGAATTAGAACTATAAAATAAGGTTGCATAAATTGCTTTTCATGATCGCCAACCATAAAGTAAATTACCTTATAACGTTTTGGCAAAACATTTAGCACTCATCATATTTTAAACTATGAGCATAAGCATGGTTAAAATGGTTTTGTTGCACCTGATTTCAAATTGTTATCAAAACTCTCTTTATTCACGTCTTGTGTTTAAATGCTATTTTTGGATGTCGAAATATCTGTGTTTTAACGCTTTTTGAGTTAATGGGCAAGTAGCTGTGGAATTTTGACCTTGACATTGGATCTCTTCCACGTATGTCAATGGTTTTAAAGGAAGAGTTATTCCCATGCTTTTGAGTCGGAGTTTCTTGGGAATTTTTAGTTGTGTGAGTTTTGTTGAATTTCTTGGAGTTTTGTTTTACGGATTCTTTTGTCGCGTGTGCATATTTTGAGATGCGTGAGTTTAATTTCATTGCGTGCAAGTTAATGAGTTTCATGAAAATCCAGTTGGATTATGGTGTCTCATCTTACGACTTTGTGTCGCGTAAATAATCTTAGGAACATGTGCATATGCATCATTGTGTGCGTTAATTTCGGGGTTTTGTTAACAAATGTCCACCGTCGTGTACTATGTGCATTGGATTTAAGTATAACGTTGGTGTGGATGATTGCATAAACGATTTATGTTATTTTTAAAATAGGACTTTCGTTCTGATCGTATTTCCATCATTAACTCTCACTGTTAAAATTTCCGCAAAGCATTTAGCGAGTTAGCGGTATTTTTGTCGTTGTAGTTTCTATTTTGGTCAAATGTGTTTAGCTTTACAACATGAAGCTTTAAACTCGATTTGAAATTTTATTTGCATCCCCGTTATTTTACCGCCCTTTGGGGAATGAATTGTTGCATATGCGGTGAGTTGAAAATTCTTTTGCTCCAACGTCTCTTGGTTATAGAGGAGGAATTTTAAAGATAAAATTGTGATTTTTTTTTCCTTTGGAATTGTATAAACAATTGTTGCACATGTTGAAGTGCAAGAACCTCTTTTCACGTTTATAGTGTAAATTATTGCATATGTTTTACTCGGTATTTCTCAAGGTGCGAGTATTTTGTTAAGTTTTTGTATTCGGTAATTTGATTGTTTTAACATCATAAATTGCTCATGTCGAGCTTGAATATTTCAACAAGTAAATAGCGTGATTTACATATTCTGGGTGATTTTGTACACGTAAAATCTACATTATGATTTATGCATCTTTGATGATTTTGTGCAAACAAAGTCTATTTTATGACATATACATCTTAGTATATTTGCATTCATAAAACCTTGGGAAAATCTTTGGTCCCAATACGTGTTGAGTTTTGAGAAAGCATGTCTTTGTGGTGTGGGTTTTCATAAGCATTGTTTAAAGACATTTCATTATTTGGGGAAACGTTAAATGTCGGTTAAATGTGTTTTAAGGTTTACGAGGCTTTCGTTGGAAATTTATGTGAAGTGTCGGGCCTTTGGCTCGGGTTTTGACTAAATGAGTCGTGTGGACATTTGTCCGAATTTATAACCGTAATGAAAGATTTGAGTATGATGGTGTTTATTCGTGTTATTTGAGAGTTACATGCTTTGAGTGCGTTGGTCATTCATTCGGAGTCATGTAGCGTTTTAGACTTTAATGTTGTAGATCCATAGACAGTCTGTCTGTTTTGTAAAGTCTGAGGTTTTGGGTTACACTTAGTGACCGCTCGGGTTGGCTAGCCAGTAGACAATAGGTGGCACGATCTGCTGAATTGGAACTCGTCTGGATTGGATAAGTGTTGGGAACTGAAGAATTCAACAAGTATGGTTAATGCTGCTGGTTCAGAGTTAATACTGCTAGAAGACTTAAAGGTTAGTACTGCTGAGTGTTACTACTGCTAGTACTATTAATACTGCTAGTCAAAGTTAGTGCTGCTTGAACAAAGTTAGTACTGCTTAGCTAGTTAGTACTGCTAGTGGTTAGTACTGCTTAGGAGTTAATGCTGCTAGAAGGAAGTTAATGCTGCTGAAGATTAATACTGCTTATATGATGAAGATTCGTATGAAAGGATATACATGGAAGCTTAGAGATATACATAGAAGATATACTGAAGATATTTTATTTATTGTAATTATCTTTGTATTCAGTATATATATTGTATTGTTTAGAATAGTTAGATAACTTTAACTTTAGTTTTCATTCTTTTAGAGAAAAACAACCTCAAGGCATAGATCCTAATTCTAGAGAAGTAGAATTCGTATTGGTGAGCCTGTTCATCAATATTGAGGTTGAGTGAGTAATCTTGTAACTTCAAAGCATTCAATAAAAGCTTACAGTTTGTTATTCATATTTTCTGTGTTGATTTACTGTTTCATAGAATATCAAAGTGTTATTCCGCAAACTTCTTTGATATTGTTTCTGAGAGTTAATTCTTGTTGAGAATTCGATCCTGACAAGTGGTATCAGAGCCTGATTTCTCAGAAACAACTATTCATCATGGAAAATCTTACAGAATCAAGCAGTACTTTGGTCTCAAAGGTTCCAATGCTTAGACCCAATGAATTTGATATGTGGAAGATCAGAATCAAGCAGTACATACTCCTCACTGACTATTCCATGTGGGACATCATAGAGAATGGTCCTTCTGAAGCAGGAAAGATTGGTGCAGATGGAAAGAGAACTCCACCAAAAACTGATGCAGAAAGAAAGATCAGACAGACAGAGATGAAAGCCTTGAGCACCTTGCTCTTGGCTATTCCCAATGAATATCAACATCGGTTCTGTAACTGCACTGATGCAGAGATGCTCTGGAATGCTCTGGAGAAAAGATTCTCTGGTACCAAAAGTACCAAGAGAAATCAGAAAGCCATTCTGAAACAACAATATGAGAACTTTATGTCAACCAAGAATGAGTCCATGACTCAAACTTTTGACAGGTTCAACAAACTCATTGGTGAACTAGCTACAGTAGGAGTACAAATTGATCAAGATGATCTGAACAGAAAGTTTCTAAGGTCTTTCAGTGATGAATGGACCATGTATACTGTGTCTTTCAGACAGAATGATCAACTGGAAGAAAAGGAACTTGATGATCTTTATAATGATCTAAGAGTTTTTGAATCTGAGATAGAGGCTAAAAAGAGGCCTTCTGGGTATGTTCACAATGCTGCACTCCTTTCAGCATCAACTGATTCTACTTCCAATCTTGAATCAGTTAGTCCTGCCAATGGAACAAACCAAGAGAAAGGCACTGAAACTGTGTTTGAGGCCTTTCTGGCAAGTCATGGAAACTCTTCTCTCATTAATGATGACTTGGAACAACTCAATCCAGATGATCTTGAAGAGATGGATATTAAATGGCAGATGGCCATGCTCTCCATGAGAGTTAAAAAGTTCATCAAAAGAACTGGGAGGAACAACTTCTCCCAAAGAAGAGAAGATGGAGCAGGATTTGACAAGTCCAAGGTAGAATGTTACAAATGCCATCAAAAGGGACACTTTGCTAGAGAATGCAGAAGTGGAATGTCTCAGAATAACAACCACCAACAAGCTCAATCTGGAAGCTTCAACAGAAACTCTGCACAAGCCCTTGTATCTCAACAAGGTATGGGGTTTGATTGGAGTGATCAAGCTGAAGAGGCTATTCAGAATCAAGCTCTAATGGCAGAGGTGTCTAGTCTCCCTATAGAGGTAACTTCCAATCTTTGCTCTCAAAATTGCATTAACACTGTTAAAAGGTATAGGGATCACAACCAGAACATGAGTGATGACCTTAAGAGATTGGAAAAAGACATAAAAGATTATGTAAGGATTGTTGAGAGATTTGAAGAACAGATTAAGGGTTTTCAAGCTAATGAGCTTCAACACTCTTATGACACAAATTACTGGAAGTGGGAGAAGAATGACTTAGAGCTTCAACTGACCAGATCTAAAGAAGAAAGTGAAAAGCTAAGAGGAGAGCTAGCTAAAGTCAAACTTGATGTAGAAAAGTTTTCCAATGCTTCTAAAGCAATGGACTCTTTACTACAAAATCAGATTCATGATAAGCTGAGAAGAGGAATTGGGTACAATGCAACACCTCCACCATATAACAACAATTACATTCCTCCTACTTCAGAACTGTTAGACACCAAAGATAGGAAGGACTTGCTTGAGGGAGCCACTGAAATAGATCCCTTAGGTGAGGTAGTTGTTGAGGATAAGACTGAGAAAGAGGTTGGCAAGAGTAAGGAGAACAAGGTGAGTGATGAGATTCCTCTAGAGAATAATATTATCACCAATGATGATTGTGGAAGGGCTTGGATCAAATCCAAGGACATAGAGAAGACAGAGGGAAAGTCTGGTAAGGTCCATTACAAACAGACCACAGTTGTGAATCCAGGTCCTTGCCAACAGTGTGCATGTAAGAAAAATGAGCCCCAAAAACAGGACAAAAAGAGGGGAAATCAAAGAAACTGGAATAATCAGTGGGCACAAAAACAAGGGGTTGATCTGAGTAAAATCAATAGACCAAAACCTTGTTTTATCTGTGGCAAATTGAATCATCTTGCAAAATTCTGTTATTTCAATCCTATGAAACAAAGGATGAATTTCCAAAGATCCATGCAAAAACCCTTTGGTTATAAGAAAATTGAAAAGAACCATGTGGCTAAGAAAACTGTTAAAACTAAAAGCCACATGAAGAAAAAGTCTGTTGAAGAAAGTGTCAATATGTGGATTCCTAAAAGCACTAAAACTGTTAGTACTGCTACCACAAATAGTGTTGCTGACAATGATAGTGCTGCTAGAAGTAATACTACTGCTAATAATGTTAATGCTGCTAACAAGGTTAGTACTGCTAAATCTGTTAGTACTGCTAACTCTGTTAGTACTTCTAAGGTTAGTACTGCTTCTAGTGTTGATTCTGCTAAGCCAATCATATTGACAAAGTACTCTAATAAAGAGTGCTCTGAGTTTAAAAACCTCATTAAAAAGGAATGTAAATACTTTGATGAGAAAGGGAGACCCAAGACCACTTTGGCTTGGGTTCCTAAATCATACTAATTGATTTATCTAATGTGCAGGGTAACCAACAGCTCAAGGGAAAGAGCATTTGGCATGTTGATAGTGGTTGCTCTAGGCACATGACAGGCAACATGTCATGCCTTCAGGATTTCAAGAATATCAATGGAGGACATGTTGCATTTGGAGACAATCTTACTGGTGGTAAGATAAGTGGAAAAGGTAATGTCACCACAGGTAAGATGACATTTGAGGATGTCTACTATGTTGATCAATTAAAGTACAACCTGTTAAGTGTATCACAGGTTTGTGACAAACAACATAGTATATTATTTACAAATACTGAGTGTATGATCCTTGCTCCAGGGTTCAAGGTAGTTGATGAAAGCATGATACTACTTAGAACTCCAAGGAAGGACAATGTTTACTGTCTTGACATGGACAATGTTGATAGTGATTCATCTCTAAATTGTCTTGTTTCAAAAGCTTCTGTAGATGAATCCTCTCTCTGGCACAGAAGGATGTGTCACATGAATTTCAAGACTATGAACAATCTTGTTAAAAATAACCTTGTAAGAGGATTACCTTCAAAAGTCTTTTCATGTGATGATCATTGTGTTGCTTGTCTTAAAGGCAAACAACACAAAACTTCTCATAAGACCAAAGAGTTCAATTCTGTTTCTACTTGTCTCCAGTTATTGCATATGGATCTGTTTGGTCCTACAAATGTTATGAGTATAGGCAAGAAATCTTACTGCTTAGTTATTGTTGATGATTACTCCAGATTTACTTGGGTATATTTTCTAAGGACTAAGGATGAAACAAGTGGTCTTATCAAATCCTTTATTCTAAGAATTGAAAACCAAACTAATCAAAGAGTAAAAGTCATTAGATCAGATAATGGAACTGAGTTTAAAAATCATGATCTAAACACCTTTTGTGAAGAAAAAGGTATTGAGAGGCAATATAGTGCTCCTAGGACTCCTCAACAGAATGGTATTGCTGAAAGGAGGAATAGAACACTAATAGAGGCTGCTAGATCTCTGTTGGCTGATTCAAAATTGCCAATTACCTTCTAGTGGTCAAGCAAAAGAACAAGACCCCATATGAGCTTTTAAATAAAAGAAAACCTTTTATTGGTTTCTTCAAACCTTTTGGGTGTCCTTGTACAATTCTAAATACCAAATCTCACTTAGGTAAGTTTGATAGCAAAGCAGATGATGGATTTCTTGTTGGATATTCATCTCAGAGTAAGGCCTACAGAATATTTAACTCTTCTTCTAGAATAATTGAAGAAAGTGACAATGTCAAATGCAATGAGAGCACACCAAATCCTGTTGGATCTGGACCTCAGTGGCTATTTGACATTGATTCACTAACTAATTCTTTTGGTTTCAGTAGTGATGATTCTACAGGAACAGGATGTGGAGGATCAGGGATCACACAAGTCTCAGAAAGTATATCTAAATCTGTGATATTTCCCATACCCACAGTGAATTCTGTTGAAGACTGTGAAAAGGAATCATTTACTGGACCAAATCAGAGTGAAGAAGAAACTAGAGATGAGGAGACTCAAGAAAGTAAAGAATCAGAAGTAGCATCTGAAAACACTTCAGTTGAGTTGCATGACTCTAATCTAGAGGCTGGAATGAATGAAGAACCTAGTCATAACACAAGAGTTCAAAAGAATCATCCTCCACAGCTGGTAATAGGAGATATCTCTTCTCCTATGATGACTAGACATCAAAGCAGGCTTCAAGAAATGCAAGATCAACAGCATACAGTCCTTTCTTGTTTTCTATCCCAGCTTGAGCCTAAAAAGGCACATGATGCTATGAAAGAATCTTGCTGGATAGAAGCAATGCAAGAAGAACTGTTACAGTTCAAGCTACAAGATGTATGGGATCTAGTAGACCTTCCTAAAGGTCACAGAGCAATTGGCATAAAGTGGATTTTCAGAAACAAGAGAGATGAAAGAGGTATTGTCATAAGGAACAAAGCAAGGCTGGTGGCTCAAGGCTATACTCAAGAAGAGGGTATAGATTATGAAGAAGTTTTTGCACCTGTGGCTAGGATAGAAGCAATCAGACTATTCCTAGCCTATGCTTCTTACATGAACTTCAAAGTCTATCAAATGGATGTAAAAAGTGCTTTTCTCTATGGATCAATTGAAGAAGAAGTATATGTCTGTCAACCACCAGGGTTTGAAAACCCAAGCTATCCAGACAGGGTATACAAATTAAAGAAAGCACTTTATGGACTACATCAAGCCCCAAGAGCATGGTATGACACTCTGTCATCCTATCTCTTGGAAAATGACTTTGAAAGAGGAGTCATTGATAAGACTCTTTTTATCAAAAGAAAGAAGAAGGATATCTTGCTGGTCCAAATCTATGTTGATGACATTATCTTTGGATCTACAAGAAACAACATGTGCAAGGAGTTTGAGGATTTAATGCATCAAAGGTTCAAAATGAGTTCCATGGGGGAACTTACTTTCTTCCTTGGACTCCAAGTTCAACAGAAGTCAGATGGCATTTTCATATGTCAATCCAAGTATGTGCAGGATATTCTAACCAAGTTTGGTTTCTCAGAATCAAAACCTGCCAGCACACCTATGGAAACACACAAGCAGATCACAACAGATCTTGAGGGGGAGGATATGGATGTGCATCATTATAGATCCATGATTGGCTCTCTCATGTATCTCACAGCATCAAGGCCAGATATAATGTTTCCAGTCTGTGTATGTGCAAGATTTCAAGTTAGGCCAAAGCAATCTCACTTTCAAGCTGTTAAGAGGATATTCAGATATCTCAAAGGGCAACCCAGATTGGGACTTTGGTATCCTCATAATTCACCTTTTGACCTAATAGCATACTCAGACAGTGATCTAGGTGGGGCAAACTTGGACAGAAAATCTACTTCTGGAGGATGTCAGTTTTTGGGTGCTAGACTAGTCTCATGGCAGTGCAAGAAACAAACCACAGTATCCACATCTACAACAGAGGCAGAGTACATAGCAGCTGCAAGTTGCTGTTCTCAAGTCTTATGGATTCAGAATCAAATGTTGGATTATGGGGTAACCTTTCTACACACTCCAATCTTTATTGACAACAGCAGTGCTATTAGCATTGTAAATAATCCAGTCAAGCACTCAAAGACAAAGCACATTGAAATCAGGTATCACTTTATAAGAGATTGTAATGAAAAGAAACTTATTCAAGTTGTCAAAGTTCACACTGATAATCAGTTTGCTGATCTATTCACTAAAGCTTTTGATGTGGGTAGATTCACTTTCTTGGTAACAAGTGTGGGAATGATAAACTCTGAATAATCTTCTTCTCAAAAAGTGGTTTTATACCTGTATATTTTTATTCTTGGTGTTACTAATCTTCTTTTTCAGGATATGCATAGCAGTACTCAGTGTTTAGCAAAGTTTAAAAGGAGTAAGTTTAGTTAATACTGCTAGCAGTTAATACTGCTAGTGGTTAATACTGCTTTCAGTTAATACTGCTAGTGGTTAATACTGCTTTCAGTTAATACTGCTAGTGGTTAATACTGCTTTCAGTTAATACTGCTAGTGGTTAATACTGCTTTCAGTTAATACTGCTAGTGGTTAATACTGCTTTCAGTTAATACTGCTAGTGGTTAATACTGCTTTCAGTTAATACTGCTCGTGGTTAATACTGCTTTCAGTTAATACTGCTAGTTAGTTAATACTGCTAGCCGTTACTACTGCTAGTAGTTAATACTGCTCTAGGTTAATACTGCTTATATTCCGAATACTATAAATACTCTTTGCCCGCCTAAAAGTTCATAACGACTCTTTGCATACTGTTCTCTTGCGCTCAAAACCTTTTCTCTCTCAAGTTCGAAGTTTTCAGGCAAGTTTTCACTAAGACCAATGGCATCCATGACTTTCATCGACGAGCACAACGAGATTGCGATGCTACAAAAGCCAAAGCAAGCTTCAGGATTTCATCAGATTGTGGATTTCCTCAAGACAAGCCACATTGCTCATGCTCTCATTGTATCACCTACAATCTACATTGAGCATCAAAGGCAGTTCTGGGCCAATGCAACCATTGTTGTGGAAAATAGTGTGCAAATGATCAAGACAAGAATCTGTGATCAACCACTAACAGTTACTGAAGAGGTTATTCGCATCAGTCTACGTCTGGACGATGCCTCTGGTATAACTTCTATCCCAAATGATGAACTGTTTACAACTCTTACAAGAATGGGGTATGGAGGCCCATTGGGTGTTTTCAAATCTTCTAAAGCAAAATTCTCACCCCAATGGCGTTTCTTTGTCCATACTCTTATGCATTGTATATCCAAAAAGACTACTGGATGGAGTGAGTTCAGCAGCACTATTGCTTATGCTTTGGTGTGCTTGGCCACTGCCAGAAAGTACAATTTTTCTAAAATGATTTTCAATGATCTTGTCTCAAACATGGGAAACAAAAAGAGCTTCTTTATGTATCCCAGGTTTGTTCAAGAAGTTATTACTAATCAATTGACGGATATACCTCAACCTGTTGGGGTATATGTACCTAAACCCCCCAAAGGCAAGGTTTTCTCAAATATGAGAAGATCTGCTGGGGACTCTGAAGGAGTTGACACCCCATTGTTCTCTACAATGATGGTGGTGTCCCAAACCAATGAAGGTATGGTAGCAGGGTCAAGGCCCCCATTAGACCAACCCACTGCTAGCCAAGCCCAACCTTCCCTCTCAAAATCAATTCCCCAGTCACTTCTTGAAAAACCAACCTCTCCCATCACCCAAACCTACAAGAGAAAACAGGTAAAGAAGGCTCCATCCCTTCTTGTACCATTACCCACTAAGCCTATAAGCCCTCTAAGGGAGAATTCTCCCCTAGAGAATATCCAAAGGGAAACCACAAGGGTGTCTCCCAACCCAAAGGAGGTGCTCTCTGAGGAGGAGGTAGAGCATATGGGTGATGAGGCTGCCACTACTCCTGCTAGCACAGAGGAGGAAAGTGGTAACATCAATAAGACCTCCCCCATGGCAACTTTGAATGAGCAATCATTTGAAGGACCCTGGTGCCAAGAAACCACAGGGGTGGATAGTGCTTCTGCTAGGCAGAAGACTTCCACTACTAAAAGATCCAATGATCCTTCAATAGGGGGTAACACTCCTGGAGAAGGTGAGGACAGATATAACTATGATGAATTGATGGAGGCAATGGGTAACATCAATCTAGATGTTTTGAAACAAGGGAAAGAAATTGAAGAGATGAAGCTGGTAATCCTGTCACAACAAGTTCAGATTGCCAAATTAAAGAAGATGGTGACAAAGCTTGTACAGAAGAAGAGAAGAAAACAGTTTGTTTTAAAGAAGAGGTCAACTAATAAAGATGCTTCCAACAAGGGGGAGAAAGAGGCTGAAAAAGAGAAAGCAAATCCAGCTGAGAGGGCATTTGAGGTTGAGGGGGAGAAAGAGGCAGAAAAAGAATCAGAATTTACTGAAGCAGCAGAAACTGTTAATACTGCTGAAGCAGCAGTAACAGAAGCAGCAGTAACAGGGCTTTCTGTTGAAGAAATGGAGATTGTAGAAACACTAGTCAAAGCAAAGAATGACACTCCTGAGGCTACTCAAAAGGCCAAGGGAGTAGTCATCAATGAAGGAAAAGTTCAACAAAAGGCAACAGAAAAGGCAAAGGAGACAAAAGGAAAAGGAAAGGAGAAAATGGTTGAAGCTGAACTGCCTGCCAAGAAAAAGAGTCAGATTGAGTTGGATGAAGAAATGGCAAAGCTACTTCAGGCTGAAATGGAAAAAGAAGAACAACTTCAATCAGAGAAGGATAGAGAGCTTGCAAAGATCATGGCTAGAAAGTTGAATGCAGAATATCAGAAAAGCATCAAAGAAGCAGCTCAAGCCAAGAAAAGCTCTGTGAAAGTTTTTAAGCAAAGAATGCCATTCAAAAAGCAAAAGAGACAACCCTCCAAAACATTTTTGGCCAATCAGGAAAGAAGAAAGATGATAAATTTCCTGAAAGGTGCAATTGGTGTTAAGGGGGAGATATTCACCAACATGGCATACACTCAGGTTAAGGAGTTGTATCAGAAAGAGATGCTTAAGCTTCAAGGTGATTCAGTCCAAAGGGAAGAGGCTGAGAGAAGAATGAAGGAAAGGCATGACCTGAATATTCAAAAGCCATTCCCTGAGGACACCACACCTTCAAAAGATAAAACTGAAGAGATGAAGGAAGAACATGAAGGTGTTGGTATAGAAGCTACATCTGGGAAGAGGGTGAAGTCAATTGCCTCCAAGAAGCAGAACAAAAGGCCAAGGGTTGAAGAAACAGCAGAAACAGCAGAACCTTCAGTTACTTCTACAACTGAATCTGTAAAGAACCCAGAACAATCCAATAAGCAATATAATCTTGATTTTTATATGACTACAACAGCTGATGAACCAGTTTCAGTTGATCCCATCTCTATGAAAGCTCCAGAAGTTATCTTTTGGGATATTTTGGAAGATCAAAGGAAGAAATACTTCAGGCTTAAGAGAATGGGAGATATATATGAAGTGTACTCTACTTGGGGTAGACTCATAAGAAGTTGTTCAAGATCAGATTTAGAAGAGATGTTTAAAGTTGGGTTGGAGATATATGAAAAGGAACTGAAAGGAGAAGGAATGAGCTTAATCAGATTAGCTATGGAGTACTTATGCATGATGTTTGACCCTAGCAAAGTTCAACATGTGATCAGAGATTTGCATCTACAGAATAAATTTCAAAGAATAGAAAACTGGATGATATTTGAAAGGTGTGGAGTCTATGTCATCACTGTGGACAGAGCTTATCATGAGTACTACTTAGTTGATAAAATCTATGATCACAGCAAGGCCAAATTACAAGCAATGTTGAATGCAAAGCTTACATGTTCAAAAGATTCAGAAATGGAAAAGATTGTGGTTAGCAGAATCATTAATCAAAGTTTGGGTTTGGATCCTAATCTAGGAGTATGAATTGAGGTGTTGAAAGCATCTTGAAGAAGATTTGAAGAACTTGACTTCTCTACCTAAAAGTCAAGTTAGGGGGAGATTGTTGGGAACTGAAGAATTCAACAAGTATGGTTAATGCTGCTGGTTCAGAGTTAATACTGCTAGAAGACTTAAAGGTTAGTACTGCTGAGTGTTACTACTGCTAGAACTATTAATACTTCTAGTCAAAGTTAGTGCTGCTTGAACAAAGTTAGTACTGCTTAGCTAGTTAGTACTGCTAGTGGTTAGTACTGCTTAGGAGTTAATGCTGCTAGAAGGAAGTTAATGCTGCTGAAGATTAATACTGCTTATATGATGAAGATTCGTATGAAAGGATATACATGGAAGCTTAGAGATATACATAGAAGATATACTGAAGATATTTTATTTATTGTAATTATCTTTGTATTCAGTATATATATTGTATTGTTTAGAATAGTTAGATAACTTTAACTTTAGTTTTCATTCTTTTAGAGAAAAACAACCTCAAGGCATAGATCCTAATTCTAGAGAAGTAGAATTCGTATTGGTGAGCCTGTTCATCAATATTGAGGTTGAGTGAGTAATCTTGTAACTTCAAAGCATTCAATAAAAGCTTACAGTTTGTTATTCATATTTTCTGTGTTGATTTACTGTTTCATAGAATATCAAAGTGTTATTCCGCAAACTTCTTTGATATTGTTTCTGAGAGTTAATTCTTGTTGAGAATTCGATCCTGACAATAAGCACCCGTGTCTGTAAGCCCTTGAGGTGGAACTCGACGGAGTATGGCTAGAGGCAATAAACGGTTTGAACTTGTGATGTTTGGTATGGCATGGGAACTAAGATCGGGATACGTGGTGAAATCCAATAACATCACGGGTGGCCCCATTTATTTGTTCTCGCGACCCAAGATGGAAACGTTTAGAGGTCATGCGAGGAAGTTGTATGGGCGGCCTACTTGCGTGTCCTTCTATTCTCTTTGTGTACGGGTCTCTCCGTCGTAGACCCGGAGTATTTTAAACACTAATGTCATATTTTTACCAACTTTGGTTATGTGGAGTCGACGTTAAGGATGTCTTTAATATTGGGTTCTCCTCACGTATATTAAGGTTTGAATGAAATGTGTAATTTCTGCATGTTAGTATTTAGTTTTCTTTCGTTTTTGGTCGTGTGAGTATTTGGCCTAGTGTCCATGTTTTCGGACGTACGATGTGGATGGTGTTACTAATGTTTTCATACTTCGAGGTAGTACAATTAGTGTCAATTTATAAAGCATCGTTGAAATGAAGGATCCATCTTTGAAATTGCATAACTTTGAAAAGGAGTTGTTCCATGTTTTAAAATTCATTATTTGAAAGGTACTGTTTTTAAAGAGAAGTTCATCAATTTAATTGTTTTTACTTATGTAAAACTCTTGAGCTCTCTAGGCGTTAAGCCTAATCCTTTTTATTTTTCAGCATGTGCATCAAATTCCTGTTCTGGGTTTTATTAGCGCCCGTCCTTTATAGTCCGAATGTATAGATTGGTGGTATGTTTAGAGGTTAATCTTTATAATGTGGTTGTAGAAGAATTGTTTATGGAAGTATTAAGAAATTTGAATAAGGGCTATTTCCAGATTTGGAGTCGGATCGAAGTTGAGTGATAACATAATATGTGTTAACCGATTGCCGGAAAGACGCATTAGTGCGCCTTGTAAGAATATCTTTATCGATATTAGGAATGGATCAGTGAAATCTGAGAGTTTTGGGAATATTAGCGTCGACCGTTGGCTTTGAGTTCGGAACCGTGCAGTTCGAAAGAAATTGGTAGATGGAAAGTTGAGGTCGCTAATTTCCTGGAGGTAGTAATTGTCACCTAAGGTTGGGAGGAAACCGTAACCTTATGAATAAAGGTTACTTTAGAGAGTTGAGTGTTCGCTCGGTTAGGAGTGAAATGTGCCCATGAAGGGTAGCTAATTCGGGTGTCGGTATTAAGATCACGTTAATGATTCTGGCAAATGGGTTAAGAACGATCTTCTCTGCAGGCAGTGTTCTATTGAGAAGAGTAGATTTCGAGGACGAAATCATTCTAAGGTTGGGAGGATTGTACCACCCTGAATTTCGTTATTTAATCTTGGTATTCTAGTGTTAACTCTTGTCGTTATCACCGTATTTAGTTTATCGTTCGAATTTATGTTATTCGGTGAAGTTGGAACCTTCCAGTGAGTTCTGCGACTTGCTCGCGACTTGGAGTCGCGACATTAGCCGCGAAAGCCTCTGTTGGTTTTAGGGTTTGAGGTCACGGGCGAGTTGCACCGCGAGTTGCAGTCGCGACTTTAGTCGCGAGATTTCCTGGACCAACTTAAGGGTTTTCAAAACAAATATCTGATTTTGGTTTACATCTCATATATTAAACTCTCTCTTCTCTCCTCTCTCTAAAATCGATTCTCTCTCTCTCTCCCTAAGTTTGGTAGTTAATATTTGGTGTTCGATCCGAGGTTTCGGTGTTTTAAGCTTCACCTCTACGTCGTGATCGTTATCTGGTTTTTCGGGTTTTTTATCTAAAACCTATTGGGTGAGTTCCTACTACCTTTTTAACTGTTATACACATAAAAGGTTATAGTTGTGAACTCTGATGTATTTCCATGGTTGGATTTAAGTTTGATGCGTTTTGGATAAAACTTGAGTTTGGGGAGATTTTAGGGTTCCCGATCATTTTTGACTAAAGTGATGGGTTCCGTCTTAATTAAAGTAAAAGGATGGTTTTACTTGCACATTTATGTGCACTATTTGAAAGAATGTATATTAACTCATTTTCATGACTTTCATTCTTGTCAACAGTTAAACTTGAAAATGCAATTCGGATATAAATGTATTGAAAGCTATGTGTTTAGCTTTGTTTAGTCACAAATGAAATTGTGGCAAGTCCAGACTATTACTAGTGGATCCATAGGTATTGAGTCGACATATATTTGTGATGTTTTTCCCCGTTAACAAAATATAGAACTACATGTGCATTAAATTGTGAGGTTCTGGCCGTTAACAAAATATAGATCTACATGTGCATTAAATTGTGAGGTTTTGGCCGTTAACAAAATATAGAACTACATGTGCATTAAATTTTGAGGTTCTGGCCGTTAACAAAATATAGAACTACATGTGCATTAAATTGTAAGGTTCTGGCCGTTAACAAAATATACAACTACATGTGCATTAAATTGTGAGGTTCAGAACATTATAAACCTACTGTTGGGATGTCATATACCCCTTCTTTTTGTAGCTAGATGCACTTGATCTTCGGGGGCCTTTGGTACGGTTATGTGAGGCCGGTTACTAGTCATGGGTCAAATGTAGTCTAGTGAACGAGTATGACTGGTTCCTTGGGGGCCTCCCTCACATCGTAATACAGACCGAAGCGTTCATGGCCATCGTTCCATGTATTTAGCTCATAACTCGGATTTGTGGCTTTCTTTGTGTTCCACAACAATCCTTGGTAAATCGGGTAATCCCCATCATCGGAAGATGCGTTTTGGACCGGTTGTCCTTTTATATATCAAAGAACTGCGTTTGCATAAATAAACCTTTGGAAGGATTTACTTTAATGAAATTGTTTATATCTCTTGAAATTTATAAACTGTATGATCTCACTAGGCTTTAAGCCTAACATTTTTTCTCAAATGATGTGTATAATAGGTTCCTTTAGCGGCGGGTCGCGCGAGGATTTTGAGTGTCGAGTGTGGACTCGGGGCATTGTTGAGATAACTATTATTTGGAGTTGGGCATTGTTAATGTCCCATTCTTTTGGTGAAATATGGATCGTCAACTGATGTAATCTATATAGTTATGTTTAGATTAGTTTGTTGATGAATTCTATATCCGTTCAGATTTTGTATAGCATTAAGGACTGATCCCCTTTATGGGAAGTTTATATCAATACGGATGTCTTGTTCCCATATTTCCAGGTTTTAATTTACTCTGAATTTTAGAGTGTTACAAGTTGGTATCAGAGCTCTAGTTTAAGCGAACTAGGCATGAATGTAAGATGTCTAGACTTAGACTGAGTTTGATAGGCATCGATTGTGAGATTGGGTAGAACTTCTAAGATGGGACAGTCCTAGAGTCGACGGAAGTTATGTTCATCAGGCGTTGTGACGACGGTAACAAGAACCATTATGTGTTATATGTTCATAAAATCACTTAGCTAATGTGATTATGAGGATATTTTACGTGAGTGTAATTAGTTTGCTAATGTTATGACAATTGGTAGACGTAGCGGTACGTTTCTTTCGTGCGTGTTTCAGTTAAACTCTTCCTTACCCTTTCTTATGCTTGTGTTTACCTGCTCTACCTTGGTATCTTGACCGTTAGAGTAGTGCGAAAGTTTCTATGCGAGTAAGCTAAGGAATGATTGTTGTTTATAGCAAAGTCTCTTTGGGATGATAGTAAGTGCGTAGAACGCATTAAGTTAATCATCTTGAGCCAGATTCGTTGGTGGAATTAGAACTATATCTTGTTAGATCGATTCTATTTCGAGGAGATTTGTAAGTTAATTAATGGGATGGTTGCCCTATGATGCCTGAGGCATCCGTTGATTATAGTACGTCGGGATGTTGGGAAGCGTAGTATTAAGATGTGAGTGCCGACCGAATTCATGCATTAAATTTATTTATAAAATAAGGTTGCATAAATTGCTTTTCATGATCACCAACCATAAAGTAAATTACCTTATAACGTTTTGGCAAAACATTTAGCACTCAGCATATTTTAAACTATGAGCATAAGCATGGTTAAAATGGTTTTGTTGCACCTGATTTCAAATTGTTATCAAAACTTTCTTTATTCACGCCTTGTGTTTAAATGCTATTTTTGGATGTCGAAATATCTGTGTTTTAACGCTTTTTGAGTTAATGGGAAAGTAGCTGTGGAATTTTGACCTTGACATTGGATCTCTTCCACGTATGTCAATGGTTTTAAAGGAAGAGTTATTCCCATGCTTTTGAGTCTGAGTTTCTTGGGAATTTTTAGTTGTGTGAGTTTTGTTGAATTTCTTGGAGTTTTGTTTTACAGATTCTTTTGTCGCGTGCGCATATTTTGAGATGCGTGAGTTTAATTTCATTGCGTGCAAGTTAATGAGTTTCATGAAAATCCAGTTGGATTATGGTGTCTCATCTTACGACTTTTGTGTCACGTAAATAATCTTAGGAACATGTGCATATGCATCATTGTGTGCGTTAATTTCGGGGTTTTGTTAACAAATGTCCACCGTCGTGTACTATGTGCATTGGATTTAAGTATAACGTTGGTGTGGATGATTGCATAAACGATTTATGTTATTTTTAAAACAGGACTTTCGTTCTGATCGTATTTCCATCATTAACTCTCACTGTTAAAATTTCCGCAAAGCATTTAGCGAGTTAGCGGTATTTTTGTCGTTGTAGTTTCTATTTTGGTCAAATGTGTTTATCTTTACAACATGAAGCTTTAAACTCGATTTGAAATTTTATTTGCATCCCCGTTATTTTACCGCCCTTTGGGGAATGAATTGTTGCATATGGGGTGAGTTGAAAATTCTTTTGCTGCAACGTCTCTTGGTTATAGAGGAGGAATTTTAAAAATAAAATTGTGATTTTTTTCCCTTTGGAATTGTATAAACAATTGTTGCACATGTTGAAGTGCAAGAACCTCTATTCACGTTTATAGTGTAAATTATTGCGTATGTTTTACTCGGTATTTCTCAAGGTGCGAGTATTTTGTTAAGTTTTTGTATTCGGTAACTTGGATTGTTTTAACATCATAAATTGCTCATGTCGATCTTGAATATTTCAACAAGTAAATAGCGTGATTTCCATATTCTGGGTGATTTTGTACACGTAAAATCTACATTATGATTTATGCATCTTTGATGATTTTGTGCAAAAAAGTCTATTTTATGACATATGCATCTTAGTATATTTGCATTCATAAAACCTTTGGAAAATCTTTGGTCCCAATACGTGTTGAGTTTTGAGAAAGCATGTCTTTGTGGTGTGGGTTTTCATAAGCATTGTTTAAAGACATTTCATTATTTGGGGAACGTTAAATGTCGGTTAAATGTGTTTTATGGTTTACGAGGCATTCCTTGGAAATTTATGTGAAGTGTCGGGCCTTTGGCTCGGGTTTTGACTAAATGAGTCGTGTGGACATTTGTCCGAATTTATAACCGTAATGAAAGATTTGAGTATGATGGTGTTTATTCATGTCATGTGAGAGTTACATGCTTTGAGTGCGCTTCTCATTCATTTGGAGTCACGTAGCGTTTTAGACTGTAATGCTGTAGATCCATAGACAGTCTGTCTGTTTTGTAAAGTCTGAGGTTTTGGGTTACACTTAGTGACCGCTCGGGTTGGCTAGTGAGTAGACAATAGGTGGCACGAGCTACTAAATTGGAACTCGTCTGGATTGGATAGGCACCCGTGTCCGTAAGCCCTTGAGGCGGAACTCGACGGAGTATGGATAGAGGCAATAAATGGTTTGAAGTTGTGATGTTTGGTATGGCATGGGAACTAAGATCGGGATACGTGGTGAAATCCAATAATATCGCGGGTGGCCCCATTTATTTGTTCTCGTCACCCAAGATGGAAACGTTTAGAGGTCATGCGAGGAAGTTGTATGGGCGGCCTACTTGTGTGTCCTTCTATTCTCTTTGTGTACGGGTCTCTCTGTCGTAGACCCGGAGTATTTTAAACACTAACGTCATATTTTTACCAACTTTGGTTATGTTGAATCGACGGTAAATGATGGCTTTAATATTGGGTTCTCCTCACGTATATTAAGGTTTGAATGAAATGTGTTATTTCTGCATGTTGGTATTTAGTTTTCTTTCGTTTTTGGTCGTGGGAGTATTTGGCCTAGTGTCCATGTTTTCGGACGTACGATGTGGATGGTGTTACTAATGTTTTCATAATTCGAGTTAGTACAAGTTGTGTCAATTTATAAAGCATCGTTGAAATGAAGGATCCATCTTTGAAATTGCATAACTTTGAAAAGGAGTTGTTCCATGTTTTAAAATTCATTAATTGAAAGGTTATGTTTTAAAGAGAAGTTCATCAATTTAATTGCTTTTACTTATGTAAAACTCTTGAGCTCTCTAGGCGTTAAGCCTAATCCTTTTTATTTTTCAGCATGTGCATCAAATTCCTGTTGTGGGTTTTATTAGTGCCCGTCCTTTATAGTCCGAATGTATAGATTGGTGGTATGTTTTGAGGTTAATCTTTATAATGTGGTTATAGACGAAGTATTAAGAAATTTGAATAAGGGCTATTTCCAGATTTGGAGTCGGATCGGAATTGAGTGATAACAGAATATGTGTTAACCGATTGCCGGAAAGACGCATTAGTGCGCCTTGTAAGAATATCTTTATCGATATTAGGAATGGATCAGTGAAATCTGAGAGTTTTGGGAAGATTAGCGTCGACCGTTGGCTTTGAGTTCGGAACCGTGCAGTTCAAAAGAAATTGGTAGATGGAAAGTTGAGGTCGCTAATTTCCTGGAGGTAGTAATTGTGACCTAAGGTTGGGAGGCAACCATAACCTTATGAATAAAGGTTACTTTAGAGAGTTGAGTGTTCGCTCGGTTAGGAGTGAAATGTGCCCATGAAGGGTAGCTAATTCGGGTGTTGGTATTAAGATCACGTTAATGATTATGGCAAATGGGTTAAGAACGATCTTCTCTGCGGACAGTGTTCCATTGAAAAGAGTAGATTTCGAGGACGAAATCATTCTAAGGTTGGGAGGATTGTAACACCCTGAATTTCGTTATTTAATCTTGGTATTCTAGTGTTAACTCTTGTCGTTATCACCGTATTTAGTTTATCGTTCGAATTTATGTTGTTCGGTAAAGTTGGAACCTTCCAGTGAGTTCCACGACTTGCTCGCGACTTGGAGTCGCGGCATTAGTCGCGAAAGCCTCTGTTGGTTTTAGGGTTTGAGGTCACGGGCGAGTTGCACCGCGAGTTGCAGTCGCGGCTTTAGTCGCGAGATTTCCTGGACCGACTTAAGGGTTTTCAAAACAAATATCTCATTTTGGTTTACATCTCAAACTCTCTCTTCTCTCCTCTCTCTAAAATCGATTCTCTCTCTCTCCCTAAGTTTGGTAGTTAATATTTGGTGTTCGATCCGAGGTTTCGGTGTTTTAAGCTTCACCTCTACGTCGTGATCGTTATCTGGTTTTTCGAGTTTTTTTTATCTAAAACCTATTTGGTGAGTTCCTACTATCTTTTTAACTTTTATACACATAAAAGGTTATATTTATGAACTCCGATGTATTTCCATGGTTGGATTTAAGTTTGATGCGTTTTGGATAAAACTTGAGTTTGGGGAGATTTTAGGGTTCCCGATCATTTTTGACTAAAGTGATGGGTTTCGTCTTAATTAAAGTAAAAGGATGGTTTTACTTGCACATTTATGTGGACTATTTGAAAGAATGTATATTAACTCATTTTCATGACTTTCATTCTTGTCAACAGTTAAACTTGAAAAATGCATTTCGGATATAAATGTATTGAAAGCTATGTGTTTAGCTTTATTTAGTCACAAATGAAAATGTGGCAAGTCCTGACTATTACTAGTGGATCCATAGGTATTGAGTCAACATATATTTGGGATGTTTTTCCCCGTTAACAAAATATAGAACTACATGTGCATTAAATTATGAGGTTCTGGCCGTTAACAAAATATAGAACTACATGTGCATTAAATTGTGAGGTTCTGGCCGTTAACAAAATATACAACTACATGTGCATTAAATTGTGAGGTTCTGGACATTATAAACTTACTGTTGGGATGTCATACACCCCTTCTTTTTGTAGCTAGATGCACTTGATCTTCAGGGGCCTTTGGTACGGTTATGTGAGGCCGGTTACTAGCCATGGGTCAAATGTAGTATAGTGAACGAGTATGACTGGTTCCTTGGGGGCCTCCCTCACATCGTAATACGGACCGAAGCGTTCGTGGCCATGGTTCCATGTATTTAGCTCATAACTCGGATTTGTGGCTTACTTTGTGTTCCACTACAATCCTTGGTAAATCGGGTAATCCCCGTCATCGGAAGATGCGTTTTGGACCGGTTGTCCTTTTATATATCAGAGAACTGCGTTTGCATAAATAAACCTTTGGAAGGATTTACTTTGATGAAATTGTTTATATCTCTTGAAATTTATAAACTGTATGATCTCACTATGTTTTAAGCCTAACACTTTTTCTCAAATGATGTGTATAATAGGTTCCTTTAGCGGCGGGTTGCCGAGGGTTTTGAGTGTCGAGTGTGGTCTCGAGGCATTGTTGAGATGACGATTATTTGGAGTTGGGCATTGTTAAAGTCCCATTCTTTTGGTGAAATATGGATCGTCAACTGATGTAATCTATATAGTTATGTTTAGATTAGTTTGTTGATGAATTCTATATTCGTTCAGATTTTGTATAGCCTTAAGGACTGATCCCCTTTATGGGAAGTTTATATCAATACGGATGTCTTGTTGCCATATTTCCAGGTTTTAATTTACTCTGAATTTTAGAGTGTTACAAGTTGGTATCAGAGCTCTAGTTTAAGCGAACTAGGCATGAATGTAAGATGTCTAGACTTAGACTGAGTTTGATAGGCATCGATTGTGAGATTGGGTAGAACTTCTAAGATGGGATAGTTTTAGAGTCGACGGAAGATATGTTCATCAGGCGTTGTGACGACGGTAACAAGAACCCTTATGTGTTATATATTCATAATCTCACTTAGCTAATGTGATTATGAGGATATTTTACGTGAGTGTAATTGGTTTGCTAATGTTATGACAATTGGTAGACGTAGCGGTACGTTTCTTTCGTGTGTGTTTCAGTTAAACTCTTCCTTACCCTTTCTTATGCTTGTGTTTACCTGCTCTACCTTGGTATCTTGACCGTTAGAGTAGTGCGAAAGTTTCTAAGCGAGTAAGCTAAGGAATGATTGTTGTTTATAGCAAGGTCTCTTTGGGATGATAGTAAGTGCGTAGAACGCATTAAGTTAATCATCTTGAGCCAGATTCGTTGGTGGAATTAGAACTATATCTTGTTAGATCGATTCTATTTCGAGGAGATTTGTAAGTTAATTAATGGGATGGTTGCCCTATGATGCCTGAGGCATCCGGTTGATTATAGTACGTCGGGATGTTGGGAAGCGTAGTATTAAGATGTGAGTGCCGACCGAATTCATGCATTAAATTTATTTCTAAAATAAGGTTGCATAAATTGCTTTTCATGATCGTCAACCATAAAGTAAATTACCTTGTTGATGAATTCTATATCCGTTTAGATTTTGTATAGCCTTAAGGACTGATCCCCTTTATGGGAAGTTTATATCAATACGGATGTGTTGTTGCCATATTTACAGGTTTTAATTTACTCTGAATTTTAGAGTGTTACAGTTTAAAGAGTTGAAAATTTTTTTCTTCTGAGAAAATTTTATTTTCAAGTGGTGATTCAAGTTTGACTTTTAGTCAACATTTCTGATTTGTTTGGGAACGATCATTTTATTCAAGCATTTGTTTCTAGAGAAAAATATGTCAGAAAGGGGGACATATTTTGTTAGTGGTCATAATTTTCTGATTTTTGACGATCATTTTTTTAAGCTAACTTTTTCTTTCAAGATGCCAAAGACAGATGAGAGAGAGAATATTGTACTATCAGCCAGAGATTGTGTTATATTGTATATGCCTGAGTGATAGTGCTTGGAATACACCTATAGACGTATGCTAATTAAACCTCAAGGCAAGTATACAATGAGATCTAATATCGTCTTTCAAGTAATAAAATGGTAAGAACCAAGTATCGTCCCACAGAGATTGGAGTAAAAGTAGATTAAAAAGTAAGAGAAAGAAATGACTTCAGATGGCGATTTTGAAGACTTGATCTGGTTTGGTTTGTCACTTGATTAGATTAACAGAATAATAAAGCAAGGACGGGTGTAAGACATTTAGGTGAGATTTAAACACAAATGCCAACAGACTTATGCTACAACCATAACTAGATCCATCATCTATTTTGAGGGTATTCCTCTCGAACTTCAATATTCACACTACTGTTTAGATTCGACTAAACAGATCTTTGTGCAGCCTCCAGCTATTTATAGTGTAGAATAAAGTCCTCAAAATATATGGACAATCAAATCTCTTTGTATCTAAAACCGCTCTCTCGAGCCGATTCCCATATCATTCAAGTTGATGTGTTCGAAGAGGCTTATCTCTAAGTCCTCTACACTTTAACACTAATGACTAGCGATCAACTTGTCGAGAATAAATCAGTTTATAAATAAAAATCAACTCTCTCAAGTCTACTTCTTATGTCATTCAAACTGACGTGCTTTTGGTAGCTTATCTCTAAGTCAACTGCACTTTAACACTTTAGCAACTGATCAGTTCGTCAAGAAGTGTCATTGAACTTTATAAAACTTGAAATGAAATGATGGAACATTGTTATTGCGAAACAATGTCCACCTTTCTTTGGTTTGAAATCTCACCCTTTTATCTCACACCCGAGCTAAATAAAATTAGCTACTCATATTTAAAGATATAAAGCGATAAATGACGGAAAATAAAAACATAAATGTAAATGACATAAATTAAATGACGGAATATAAATGACAAGAATTAAAATGACGGAAATATAAATTACAACAAATATAAAAGACTTGAATATAAATTGCAAGTAAAGTAAAGAACTAAGTAAGGAACACTAGAAATAATAAAGCGTAAATAAAGAACAAGAGAGGATGACTTCAAATATTACTTGTAATTATCAAATGAGAGAATAGTTAATGGATTATGGACTCCTAAATTACTACCCCAAGCTCCCCTTTTATAACCAAGGGGAGTGGCACAAAAGGTAATTACCACTAAATAAAGTACTTAAAGTACAAAAGTAGTCTTAACCAAGAGTTAATAACCAAAAAACAATAAAGTGTTTAACCACAAATTACATATCAGCCAAAAATTAGTCTAGAAGGTTCCCAAAAGTCAGATTCAAAACTCAAAAAGGTCTTCCCACAAAAAGCTCCTCTTAGCTTATCCATTAAGCTCCCCATACGGCTGCTGTAAGGATGCTGCAGCATGCCGCAACTTGTTGCACTTATAAATTTGCCCAAAAATACACCAATTAGCTTATCCAAATGCAATAAAACAAGTTCTTCATATCTTTAGCTCCAAGAAACAAGAAAAGAGAAAATAATGAACTAAAATGACTCAAAGGTTGGGATTAGAAGGTAAAATGTTATGCTAAAAAGAAGATAAAAGAGCATAATGGCACTAAATAATTAGTGTCATCACAACCCCAAACTTGAAATATTGCTTGCCCCAAGCAATTAAGACACAAAAAGAGAGTAGAAGAAAAGAAGAAAAAAATTGACTCAAGTGATAAGATTTGCAAGATGGATGCATTAAGTGCACACATGTAGATGATCAACCCAAACATACATGGCATATCCCTTCATAAATCCAAAATCTCCATGATTTCTATCTACCATGAGTATGAACCATATGCTAGTAAGATTTTCTTTTTGTTATGGTACTCACATCTCATAATTAAGATCAAAAGGACTTTTTTAATGAACTGGATAACTATTTTTGGCTTTTTCTTATGCTCACTTTGCCTCTTATTTTCACCTTTTGCATCATTTTTCAATTTTTTTTTTCAGATTTGGCACTTTTGTGCTTTTTTCTTTGGTGAATGTAATGCACTTAGCCCCTATGGGACTTTTTTAGTGCTTAAGTCCAAACATGGCAGATTTGAAGAGCTATGCTCTTTTTCTGCGTTTATGATTTTGCCATGGTGGACTTTCCCAACCCCAAACTTTGAAATTTACAATGTCCTCATTGTAATAGCATGAAAGTGTATGGATATTATGGAGTGGGTGCAAGTGGCTAATGTAGAGTATCAAAAGATGGCCTAAATCATTTCCTATGTGAGATGTGGACCAAATTGCGTCCCAAGTAAAATAATCCTAGTTCTAGCAAGCGCTACAAAGTGAGATATAGACCATGAATGTATGAATTTATTGTGGATATGTATGCATGCTCAAGATGATCACCAATACCCATTTGCAAGAAAATAAAACCTAGAAAACAGCAAAGACACATCCCAGACTTGAAAATTAAAAACGAACAATAAAAATTGGAGCTAAAGGGTAATGAGTAGAACCTGTCCTACTCCATTGGAGTAGGCTGTGAATCCTTCGGTGGTGGTGCAGCAGCAGAAGTGCCCTCCACGCCCTCTCTGTACGCCTTTAACAGTTGCCTCAACTCTTCATTCTCGGCACACAACCTGATGTTTTCCTCCTTGATCGCTTTCAACTTTCTTCCCTGCTTCTTGATTTTTCTGCCAAACTTTTCAACCAGCACAACCTCAACCCTCTTGAAGTCTTCCCTCCTCTTCTTGCATTCTCTCTTCACCTTCTCTGCTAACTCTGTCCTTAATCTGTCGATCTTGTCAAAAAATTCATGCCTCTGATAGAATAACCCATGTATGAGAGAATTGTTCTGGGACAGCAGGTCCTGAAGCATGGCCAAAATATCCGTAGCCTGTGGTCTGTTCTCTCTTCTGTCCCTCAATCTGTTGACTGCCTTGAGGTCTATCTGCCATCGTCCTCCACCTTCCTTGATGATATCGTCCTCATCATACTGCGGTACTCCCTTTTTGAGTAACACTTGGGTGATAACACTGGGAAAAAACAACGGGCCCCGTGTCTTTGCAGCACAGCTCCTTATGCTCTTCAAAATGACTGTCAGGATCTGAATTCTTAACAAGAATAAACACTCAGAAACAATATTAAAGGAGTTTGCGGAATAACACTTTAATATTCAAAGATCAATGAAACAGTGAATCACAATAACAACTTGTAAACTTTATTGAATGGTTATAAAGCTACAAGATTTCACACACAACCTCAATATTGATGAACAGGCTCACCAATACGAATTCTACTTCTCTAGAACTAGGATTATAAACCTTGAGGTTGATTCTCTCTAAGAAAACTAAAAACTCAGAATTATTTTTTTTCTCTTCTAAAGATACAAACTATTCTATACTTATACTGAAGATAGAAGATAATTACAAATAATAAAAGATCTTCAGTATAATCTTCCATATTTATCTCTGAGCCTTCCATGATCTTCAATCAATACAACTGTCATCCTTGCCATATGAAGTCTTCATCTCATAAGCAGTATTAAGTCTTCAGCAGCATTAATACTTTGAGCAGTATTAAGTTCAGCAGTACTAACTACTAGCAGTACTAACTATGCTCAGCAGTAGTAACTTCTTCTAGCAATATTAATCTTGGTTAGCAGCATTAACCTGTATCAGCAGTAGTAATCTTCAGAAGTAGTAACCAGGTTGTGCTAGCATCATTAATCATACTTTTATAATTCTTTCAGTTCCCAACAATCTCCCCCTAACTTGACTTTTAGGTAGAGAAGTCAAGTTCTTCAAAAATTGTCTTCAAGATGCTTTCAACACAACATCTTAATTGCCCAAATTAGGATCCAGACCCAGGCTTTGATTTATTGTTCTGCTTACCACAATCTTTGCTATTTCTGAATCTTTTGAACATGTAAGCTTGGCATTCAACATTGCTTGCAGTTTACCCTTGCTGTGATCATAGATTTTATCAACCAAGTAGTACTCATGATAAGCTCTGTCTATAGTGATGACAGATACTCCACATCATTCAAATATCATCCAGTTTTCTATTCTTTGGAATTTATTCTGTAGATGCAAATCTCTGATCACATGTTGAACTTTGCTAGGATCAAACATCATGCACAAGTACTCCATGGCTAATCTGATTAAACTCATCCCTTCTCCTGTCAGCTCCTTTTCATATAGACTCAATCCAACTTTAAACATCTCTTCTAGATCTGATCTTGAACAGCTTCTGATGAGTCTACCCCAAGTAGAGTACACTTCATATACATCTCCCACTCTCTTAAGCCTGAAGTATTTCTTTCTTTGATCTTCCAGAATATCCCAAAAGATGACTTCTGGTGCTTTCATAGAAATGGGATCAGCTTGTACTGGTTCATCATCTGTTATAGTCATATAAAGCTCAAGGTGCACATTAGATTGGCTTGGTTGTTGTACACTTTGACTTGATTGTTCTGTATGACCTGCACCAGATGGTTCAACCTCTTTTTCAGCATCATCAACCCTTGAATTTTTGGACCTTTTGGAGGCTAGAGTTTTCACTCTCTTTGCAGATTTAATTTCCACAGATATTTCTTCTTTTGTGTCTTCAGCCTTGTCTTTTGTGGGAGTGACTTGCTCAGGAAAAGGTTGTTGAATATTGAGATCATGTCTCTCCTTCATCCTTCTTTCAGCCTCTTCCCTTTGTGAGGATTCCCCTTAAAGCTTAGCCATTTCTTTCTTATACAGCTCCTCAACCTTGCTGTATGCCATGTTGGTGAACATCTCTCCTTTGACACCAATTGAACCTTTCAGGAAATTTATCATTTTTCTCCGTTCCTGATTGGCCAAAAATGTCTTAGAAGGTTGTCTTTTCTGCATTCTTTTAACTGGCATTCTTTTGACTGGTAATTTCTTGGCCTCTGCTTCAGTTTGCATGCTCTTTTGAAATTCTTCATTTAGCTTTTTAGCCATGTCCAGAGCAAGTTCTCTATCCTTTGCAGATTGGAGTTGTTCCTCTTTTTCCATTTCTGCCTGAAGTTGCTTTGCCACTTCTTCATCTAACTCAATCTGATTCTTCTTCTTCTTTAAGGGTTGGTCAGGTTCTACCATCTTTGCTTTTCCCTTTGCATCCTTCAAACCCGCCTTACTTGTTTCTTTTCTTTTCTTTTCTTTGAAAGTCCTCCTTCATTGATGACCACTCCCTTGTCCTTTTGAGTAGCCTTAGGAGTGTCATTCTTGGCTTTGACCAAAGTTTCTGCAATTTCCAATTCTTCTACAGAAAGCCCTGTTACTGCTGCTTCTTTTTCCTCAGCAGCATTAACAGTTTCTGCTGCTATTGATTCTGTTACTGCTGCTGCTTGAGATTCTGTTTCTTTTTCTATTTCTGCTTCTTTCTCCCCCTCAACATCAAGTTCCCTCTCAGCTGTACTTTCCTTTTCTGTTTCACCCTCTTGATTCTCCCCCTTGTTGGAAGCATCTTTATCACTTTTCCTCCTCTTTAACACAAATTGCTTTCGTTTTTTTTTTCTGTACCAATCTTTTCACCATGTTCTTCAGTTTGGTAATCTGTACTTGTTGAGACAGAATTACCAGTTTCATGTCTTCAATGTCTTTTCCTTGCTTGATTACATCCATATTGATGTTGCCCATTGTTTCCATCAATTTATTATAGTCATATATGTCCTCACCTTCTCCAGGAGTGTTACCCCCTTTTGAAGGATCATGGGATCTTTTTGTAGTAGAGGTCTTCTGCCTAGCAGAAGCACCTGCTACCCCCATGGTTTCTTGGCACCTGGGACCTTTGGATGATTGCTCACCCAAAGTTGCCATGGGGAAGGTCTTATTGATGTTACCACTGACCTCCTCTGTGCTAGCAGGAGTAGTGGCAACCTTTGCACCCATATGCTCATTCATCTCCTCAGTGAGCACCTCCTTGGGGTTGGGAGACACCCCTGTAGTTTCCTTATAGATATTCTCTAATGGAGAATTCTCCATTAGAGGGCTTAAAGTCTCTGTGGGTGAAGGTACAAGAAGGGAAGGAGCCTTCTTTACGTTTTTCCTAATGTATGTATTGGTGATTGGTGAAGTTGGTTTTTGAACAAGGGACTGTAGGATTGATATGGTGATTGAAGGTTGGGATTGGCTTTCAGTGGGATGGTCTAATGAGGGCCTTGACCCTGAAGCCATACCTTCTTCATTGTGGGACACCACCATCATTGTAGAGAACAATGGGGTGTCAACTCCTTCCGAGTCCAATGGAGATCTCTTCATGTTTGAAAAGACCTTACCTTTGGGGATTTTTGGTATATATACCTCATCAAAGTGAGTCATATCCATCAATTCATTGGTTATAACTACCTGGACAAATCTTAGGTACATATAAAAACTCTTTTTGTTTCCCAAGTTTTACACAAGGTCATTGAAAATCATTCTTGAAAAATTGTACTTTCTGGCAGTGGCCAAGCAGACCAAAGCATAAGCAATGGTACTGTTGAACTCACGTCATTGGGTATAAAATTTAGCTTTTGAGAATTCGAAATCACCCAATTGGTCTCCATACCCCATTCTTGACAGATTTGAGAACAATTCCTCATTAGGAATATAAGTAATACCTGCAGCATCGTCTAGACGTAGACATATGCGAATCACCTCTTCAGAAACTGACAAAGGGTTTGTCACATACCCTTGTGTTGATTATCTGCACACCATTTTCACTGTAAGAGCATGGTCAATGTGGCTGGACTTGAGAAAATCCACAATTTGATGGAATCCAGCAGCTTGTTTAGGCTTCTGTAGCATTGCAATCTCATTATGTTCATCAATGAACGCCATAGCTGCCATCGAGCTTGAGTATTCTGGACTGAAACATTTGGTGCTTGAGAGAAAAGGGTTAGAGAGAAGATGAATAGAAATCAAAGAGTCGTTATGAACTTTTAGGCGGTCAAAAAGGGTATTTATACGATTCAGGACATAAGCAGTATTAACTAACTAACAGTATTAACTAACTAGCAGTGTTAATTGAGAGCAGTATTAACCACTAGCAGTATTAACTAACTAGCAGTATTAACTGAGAGCAGTATTAACCACTAGCAGTATTAACTAACTAGCAGTATTAACTGAGAGCAGTATTAACCATTAGTAGTATTAACTAACTAGCAGTATTAACTTTGCTCTGGCAGTATTAAAACTGCACTGGCAGCATTAACTATACTTACATTTTTTGAAGCTTGAGGTACTTTGAGCAAGGTAATAACTTTCTGAGAAAGAAGTTAGTAGCACCAAAGAATAAACCAATACCAGGTATGTAAACACTTTTTTAAAAACATGAGCTCATTCAGAGTTGATCATGCCCACATTTGTGACCAAGAAAGTGAATCTACCCACATCAAAAGCTTTAGTGAATAGATCAGCAAATTGGTTGTCGGTATGAACTTTAGCAACTTGAATTAGCTTCTTTTCATTAGTATCTCTAATAAAGTGATACCTGATCTCAATGTTCTTTGTTTTGGAGTGCTTGACTAGATTGTTAACAATGCTTATAGCACTGCTATTGTGAATGAAGATTGGAGTGTGAAGAAAGGTTACCCCATAGTCCAGCATTTGATTCTGAATCCATAGAACCTGAGAGCAGCAACTTGCAGCAGCAATATACTCAGCTTCTGTTGTTGATAAGGACACTGTGGTTTGTTTCTTACACTTCCAAGATACTAGTTTTTCACCCAAAAGTTGACATCCACCTGAAGTAGACTTTCTATCCATATTAGCACCACCCAAGTCACTGTTTGAGTATGCAATCAAGTCAAAGTTGGATTCATAAGAATACCAAAGACCTAATCTAGGTTGCCCTCTTAAGTATCTGAAAATCCTTTTAACAGCTTGAAGATGTGATTGCTTTGGCTTGACTTAGAATCTGGCACACAAACACACTGGAAACATGATGTCTGGTCTTGAGGCTGTGAGATACATGAGAGAACCAATCATTGATCTATATAGATGGACATCAACATCCTCCCCCTCAAGATCAACAGTCATCTGTTTATAAGTCTCCATAGGTGTGCTTGCTGGCTTTGAGTTTGTTAAACCATACTTATCCAGGATGTCTTTCACATATTTTGATTGCCTTATGAAGATCCCATCTTTCTTCTGTTTCACTTGAAGCCCAAGGAAGAAGGTAAGTTCACCCATTGAACTCATTTTAAAGCTCTTGTGCATCAACTTTTCAAAGTCTCTACACATTTGATCTTTTGTGGATCCAAAGATGATATCATCCACATAGATCTGAACAAGTATGATGTCCTTCTTACTTCTTTTAATGAAGAGGGTCTTGTCAATTATTCCTCTTTCAAACCCATTCTCCAAGAGATAGGTAGACAGTGTATCATACCATGCTCTTGAGGCTTGATGAAGACCATAAAGTGCTTTCTTCAGTTTGTATACTCTGTCTAGATATGATGGATTTTCAAACCCAGGGGGTTGACACACATATACTTCTTCATCAATTGTACCATAAAGAAAGGCACTCTTCACATCCATTTGGTATACCTTGAACTTCATGTATGAGGCATAGGCTAGAAATAGCCTAATTGCCTCTACCCTTGACACTGGAGCAAACACTTCTTCATAGTCTATGCCTTCTTCTTGAGTGTACCCTTGTGCCACAAGCCTTGCTTTGTTCCTGATCACAATTCCTCTATCATCCTTTTTATTTCTGAAAATCCACTTGGTGCCAATAGCTCTATGACCTTTTGGAAGGTCCACCAAGTCCCAAACTTCTTGCAATTTGAACTGCAGTAACTCTTCTTGCATAGCTTCTATCCAACTGGAATCTTTCATTGCATCATAAACCTTCTTAGGCTCAATCTGAGATAGAAAGCAAGAGAGTATTGTGTGTTGCTGATCCTGCAGCTCTTGAAGTCTGCTTTGATTCCTTGTTATCATAGGAGAAGAGATGTCTCCTATGACCAGCTCTGGAGTATGGTTCTTTTGAGTTCTAGTCTGATGACTAGGTTCTTCATTGATTCCCACATCTAGATTGAAATCATTTAAGTCAGCTGAGGGGATCTCATCAACTGGTTCTGGCTCTTCATGCACTTGATTCTCCTCATCTCGTCTTTCTTCTTCACTCTGAATTTGTTCAGTAGCATTCTCCTTTTCACAGACATCAACAGGCTCTATTGGAGGTATGGGAAAGATCACAGACTGAGGAATAATGTCTTGTACTTGTACTTGTTCATCCCCTGATCTTCCACTTCCTGAACCTGCATGATAATCACTACTGAAACCCAAAGAGTTAGTTAGTGAATCAATGTCAAATAACCACTGAGGACCAGACCCAATAGGATTTGGTGTGTTCTCATTGCATTTGACATTGTCACTTTCCTCAATTATTCTAGAAGAAGAACTAAAAACTCTGTAAGCCTTACTCTGAGATGAGTAACCAACAAGAAAACCATCATCTGCCTTGCTATCAAACTTTCCTAAGTGAGTTTTGGTATTGAGAATGGTACAAGGACACCCAAAAGGTTTGAAAAATCCAATAAATGGTTTTCTGTTATTTATAAGCTCATATGGTGTCTTGTTTTTAGGCTTGACAACTAGAACTCTGTTTTGGACATAGCAAGCAGTATTAATTGCTTCAGCCCAGAAAGTAATTGGAAGTTTGGAATCAACTAACAGAGATCTAGCGACTTCAATCAGTGTCCTGTTCCTTCTCTCAGCAACACCATTTTGTTGTGGAGTCCTAGGAGCACTGTATTGCCTCTCAATTCCTTTTTCCTCACAAAAGGTGTTTAGGTCATGATTTTTAAATTCAGTACCATTGTCTGGCCTAATGACTTTTACCTTTTGATTTGTTTGGTTTTCAATTCTTAGGATAAAGTATTTGATCAGTCTACTTGTCTCATCCTTAGTCCTTAGAAAATATACCCAAGTAAATCTAGAGTAATCATCAACAATAACTTGGCAGTATGATTTCTTACCTATACTCATAACATTTGTAGGACCAAACAGATCCATATGCAACAACTGAAGAGAACTAGAGATTGTGTTCAACTCTTTGGACTTATGAGAAGTTTTGTGTTGTTTTCCTTTGAGACATGCAACACAATGATCATCACATGAAAAGACTTTGGAAGGTAAACCTCTTACAAGGTTGTTTTTAACAAGTTTATTCATTGTTTTAAAGTTCATGTGACACATCCTTCTGTGCCAAAGTGATGATTCATCCAAAGAAGCTTTTGAAACAAGACAGTTTAGGGATGAATCAGTTGAAACACTTTCCATATCTAAGCAATATACATTATCCTTTCTTGGAGTTCTTAGTAGTATCATCTTTTCATCAACTACCTTGAATCCAGGAGCAAGGATAATGCATTCAGAATCAGTAAATAATATACTATGTTGTTTGTCACAAACCTGTGATACACTTAACAGGTTGTACCTTAACTGCTCAACATAGAATACATCTTCAAAGGTCATTTTACCTTTGGTTACATCCCCCTTACCACTGATCTTACCTCCATCTGGAGTATTACCAAAGGCAACATGCCCACCATCAATTTTCTTGAAATTCTTGAGGCATGACATGTTCCCTGTCATGTGCCTAGAGCAACCACTATCAACATGCCAGATGCTCTTCCCCTTGAGCTGCTGGTCGCCCTGCACATAAGATTAAACAATGAGTATTGATTGGGAACCCAAGCCAAAATGGTCTTGGGTCTCCCTTTCTCATCAAAGTATTTACATTCCTTTTTTGATGAGGTTTTTAAACTCAGAGCACTCTTTATTTGAGTACTTTGTCAAGATAATTGGCTTAGCAGCACAAACACTAGAAGCAGTACTAACCTTAGAAGTACTAACAGAGTTAGCAGCACTAACAGGTTTAGCAGTACTAATATTTGAAGAAGTACTAACCATGTTAGCAGTAGTATTGCTTCTAGCAGCACTAACATTGTCAGCAGTACTATTTGGGGTAGCAGTACTAACCGTTTTAGTGCATTTAGGAATCCACATCTTGACACTTTCTTTCACAGTCTTTTTCTTCAAGTGGATTTTAGTTTTAACATATTTCTTAGCCACATGGTTCCTTTCCTTCTTCCTATAACCCAAGGGTTTTTGCATAGATCTTTGAAAATTCATCTTTTGGTTTATAGGATTGAAAAAACAGTATTTGGCAAGATGATTCAATTTGCCACAGATAAAACAAGGTTTTGGTCTATTGATTTTACTCAGATCAACCCCTTGTTTTTGTGCCCACTGATTATTCCAGTTTCTTTGATTTCCCCTCTTTTTATCATGTTTTAGGGGCTCAGATTTCTTGCATGCACACTGTTTGCAAGTAACAGGATTCACAACTGTGGTCTGTTTGTAATGGACCTTACCAGACTTTCCCTCTGTCTTCTCTATGTCCTTTGATTTGACCCAAATCTTTCCACACCCTTCATTGGTAATGATGTGAATCTTTAGGGGAATCTCACCACTCACATTGTTCTCCTTACTTTTACCAACCTCTTTCTCAGTCTTATCCTCAACAACTACCTCATCTAAGGGATCTATCTCAGTGGCTCCCTTAGGCAAGTCCTTCCTATCTTTGGTTTCTAGCAAATCTGATGTAGGAGGAATGTAGTTGTTGTTGTATGGTGGTGGTGTGGTATTATACCCAATTCCTCTTCTTAGCTTGTCATGAATCTGAGTTTGTAGTAAAGAGTCCATTGCTTTAGAAGCATTGGAAAACTTTTCCACATCAAGCTTAACCTTGGTTAGCTCCTCTCTCAACTTTTCACTCTCCTCTTTAGATTTGGTCAGTTGGAGTTCTAGATCCTTTTTCTCATACTTCCAGTAGTTGGTATCATATGAGTGTTGGAGTTCATTGGCTTGAAAACCTTTAATCTGTTCCTCAAACCTCTCAACAATTCTCACATAGTCTTTTATATCTTTTGCTAACCTTTAAGGTCATCACTCATGTTCTGATTGTGATCTCTGTACCTTTTAACAGTGTCTATGCAAGTTTTAGAACAGAGATTAGAACTTACCTCAGTTGGGAGATCAGATACTTCTTCCATAAGAGCTTGATTTTGGATAGCCTCTTCTGCTTGATCACTCCAGTCAAACCCCATTCCTTGTTGAGAAACAAGGGCTTGAGCAGAGTTTCTGTTGTGATTGAAGCTTCCAGACTGAGCTTGTTGGTGGTTGTTGTTGTGAGACACTCCACTTCTGCATTCCCTGGCAAAGTGTCCCTTCAGATGACATTTATAGCACTCCAGCTTTGATTTATCAAAGCCTGCTCCATCTTCTCTTCTTTGGGAGAAGTTGTTCCTCCCAGTCCTCTTTATGAATTTCTTCACCCTCATGGAAAGCATGGCCATCTGCCATTTAATATCCATCTCTTCAAGATCATCAGAATGAAGTTGTTCCAAGTCATCATTAATTAAAGAGGAATTTCCATGGCTGGAAAGAAAGGCTTCAAACACAGATTCAGTGCCTTTTTCTTGATTTGCTCCATTAGCAGCATTAACTGATTCAGGGTTAGCAGTAGATTCAATTGATGCTGATAGGAGTGCAGCATTATGAATATATCCAGAAGGTTTCTTCTTTGCCTCCACCTCAGCTTCAAATACTCTAAGGTCATTGTACATATTATCAAGTTCTTTCTCTTCCAATTGTTCATTCTGTCTGAATGAAACAGTGTACATGGTCCATTCATCTCCAAGGGACCTCAAAAACTTTCTGTTTACATCATCTTGATCAAACTGTACTCCCATAGTAGCTAGTTCACCAATCAGCTTGTTAAACCTGTCAAAAGTTTGAGTCATGGACTCATTCTTAGTTGACATAAAGTTTTCATACTGTTGCTTCAATATTGCCTTCTGATTTCTCTTGGTACTTTTGGTACCAGAGAATCTCTTTTCTAGAGCATTCCAGAGAATCTATGCATCAGTTCAATTGCTGAATTGGTGTTGATATTCATTGGGAATAGCCAAGAGCAGTGTACTCAAGGCTTTTATCTCTGTCTGTCTTGTCTTCCTTTCTGCATCTGTCTTTGGTGGGGTCCTTTTTCCATCTGCACCAATCTTTCCTGCATCAGATGGGCCATTCTCAATGATGTCCCACATGGAGTAATCTGTGAGGAGAATGTATTGCTTGATTCTAATCTTCCACATGTGAAATTCATTGGATCTGAGCATTGGAACCTTTGAGACAAGAGTACTGTTTGATTCAACTGTGTTTTCCATGATGAATAAGATTTCTGAGAATACTAGCTCTGATACCACTTGTCAGGATCTGAATTCTTAACAAGAATAAACACTCAGAAACAATATTAAAGGAGTTTGCGGAATAACACTTTAATATTCAAAGATCAATGAAACAGTGAATCACAATAACAACTTGTAAACTTTATTGAATGGTTATAAAGCTACAAGATTTCACACACAACCTCAATATTGATGAACAGGCTCACCAATACGAATTCTACTTCTCTAGAACTAGGATTATAAACCTTGAGGTTGATTCTCTCTAAGAAAACTAAAAACTCAGAATTATTTTTTTTCTCTTCTAAAGATACAAACTATTCTATACTTATACTGAAGATAGAAGATAATTACAAATAATAAAAGATCTTCAGTATAATCTTCCATATTTATCTCCGAGCCTTCCATGATCTTTAATCAATACAGCTGTCATCCTTGCCATATGAAGTCTTCATCTCATAAGCAGTATTAAGTCTTCAGCAGCATTAATACTTTGAGCAGTATTAAGTTCAGCAGTACTAACTACTAACAGTACTAACTATGCTCAGCAGTAGTAACTTCTTCTAGCAGTATTAATCTTGGTTAGCAGCATTAACCTGTATCAGCAGTAGTAATCTTCAGAAGTAGTAACCAGGTTGTGCTAGCAGTATTAATCATACTTGTATAATTCTTTCAGTTCCCAACAATGACCCTCCCGAAATTGATTGTATGTCCCTGCATTAAACAAAAAAGCAAAACCATTCTTTCCACAGATACTAAGTGGACATGAGTGATGGGTGAGATTGAGTGCCGAAGGAAGTTTATCCAAACATTGGCATCAGGCTTTAAGTTACAAGCCTTAAAATGCCTCAACATGAAGTTGGAATGAGCATCCCAACTAGTTTCAGGCAGCCCCAACTCAGTGGAAATATCATCCAAATCATTTTCATTGATATTTTTCATCATCTGGTGGAAATCAGTGCGTTTAGGAGGAGTGAGGTTCAAAAATATGTTGATTTTCTTTGAAGTGAGAGTGAACCTCACTCCCCTGATCATGACCTTTGAAAAGTTATTGACATAAATTTCAGCGTAAAATTCTCTTAGGAGAGTCACATTATACGAAACAGGTACCTCACAAAGCTTGCTGAGTCCATGGGATTCCACCACAGTTTTGATAAAACTGTATTCGATTAGGCTTTGGGGGTGGAATCCCTTGTCAGGTAGGCCCATCATATCTTTGAATTTCTCAAAAGCACTCTTAACAGCTTCTGAACTCAATCCCCCATGAGGCAGGTCTGGCCTTGGGAGTTTTTCTGGTCTGGTCTTGGAGGTACTGGCTGGAGATTTTGATGTTGAGCCTTGCTGCAGGACTGCTGCAGCATCCTTCCCCATACTCCTAGTAGTTACCCTTGGCATTTTTCTAGGTGTGCTCTCCTCAACAGGTTTGGTCTTTTTGGCTTTCTTTCTAGAAGTACCTTCCTCAGCAGTTTTATACTTAGTGACCCTCTTTCTAGCCAATATTTTGGTCCTCTGTTTAGTTGGAATCACCACAGATGGTGATTCACTAAAGGGCAAGTTCAAGTCAGGAAGGTCATCCTTAGGAGAGGCATTGTCTGCATCCTTATGCAGCTTAGGTATCTTGTCATACACAACTCCCATTTTGTCCAAATTCTCATCAAGCTCCTCAAATCCAGGGAGTGATTTAGGCACTAAAATGTCATTCTCCAAGGAGTATGGCACAACAGCCCAATCATCGTGCATTTCGAAATCATCAGAGTGAATATAGAGGGGTATGCCCTCTGTGTTGTGATTAACCTCCTCCTCATCGTCGGAGACAGAGGTGAAATACCCATCAGCTTCTAGAACATTAGTGGGAGATGATACCTGAGCCTCGTGAACAAGGGGAGGAGTTGGTGTGACCTGGACCTTGACAGGGGGTGGTCCTTCGGTGGTGTGAACAGGGGAACCCATGGTCTCTTCGAGTGGGTTCTCATCGGCGGCTTCAATCTGAGGTTCAATAAGTCCATCTACCGGTGATTCTACCCTTTGTTGTTCTTCAGTGGTGGGTTGAGTGGGTACGTAGATGTGCAGCAAAGGGCGAGGGGTTGTGGCGGATTGTACGGGTGATGAAGACTCACCCTCGAGGGTATTCGGTTCAGGGTCGATTTGTGCGTGCGATGGTGGGTTCGTCGGCTGATTGAGGGTCTGTCGGTGTTGGCTTCGCCGGACCGGAGAGGGGTTTTGGGCTTCATCAGGATTTCGAATGGCTGGGCGTTTTACTCTGGCCATGTCATGGAGTGGTCGACGATGTCGACAGGTCGCCGGAAGTGGTGTTTGTGGTGGTGGGTTGTTTGGTCGGCCGAGAGAGAACGATGAGCGAGAGAGAAAGATTTTAGGCGGATGAGAGACAGAGGGGTGGTTCTTTGGGAAACTGAAGGGTTTCTTAAATCTTATCTTGCAAGTTTGTTGGAAGGATCTTTTAGCAACAATTCTCAGATATCTAGGTTGGTTATTAACCAAAAAAGAAATGATGAAAGTTTTAGGGGGAAGGAGTTTTAGAAGGTGATGATCCTCTGCAAACGGTTTGAAAAGAAGTTCCCTTTTTGAAAAGGTGGCAGATGACATCACTTAACTTTACCTTCCATAAAAATTTTAATCTTATCCTTATGGTTTCCCGCTTAAACTCAAAACCTGATTCCTTGCAAAACTAGGGTTTCATGCTGCAGAGATGCTATAGCAGGAGATCTTCATTTCTTTTCACAATTAGAGCTGCAAAACTATACAAACAATTAAAATACAAGTCCTAGAAAGCAGTAGAGGTAAGGTAAATTATTTACAAACAAAATGGGACTTCAAAAAGTCCACATCATTCTTGAAGCTTGTTTAGCACAAATGTTATCCCAGTTTAATCTAGTTGGTAAATAATCAATCAAGTAATCAAGCAACACAATAATAATCAAGAGATATATAAATCAGAGTAACATACCAATCCCTTGAATAAATAATGAAACCATTGAGTGTTCTTGATACCCTTAAATACAGAGAAAACAATATGTCTACCTTTCTCTTTAAAAAATGATTATAAAATTATGAAAGGTTAACCCTAAAAACTAATTAACTAAAACAATAAATACCTAGGCCATATGGGCTTTAACCATAATGGGCTTTCTAATGGGATTGGGCCCAATAGCTAATAACTATTAACATATTACATAATAAACCCTCTAAATAACTTTGATACAATTGCAGTTTAAACCCTGAACTTTAACTTTAATCTTGAATACAATTATTTGATCCAACAATCTCCCCCTTTGGATTCAAGATTAAAAAAAATTTGCAATTGTCTTCGGATCTTCACTTTTCTTCAGATATGTCGTTGATAGCTTCAAAACTTCAAAACTTCAAAACATTAAAACTTTGATAATCTTCATCTTCAGCAGATTATATTCTCCCCCTTAATATATTCTCCCCTTTTTGTATCTTCTCCCCCTTTTTGATGAGTGATGAGAATCATCATCATCAAAACTTTGCAAAACAATCTCCCCCTTTTCAAGACAATCTCCCTCATTTTGTATGATCACGTAAGCACAGTCTTCATCATGTAACGAGCCCTGTATGGAAATAAGAGCAGTCTTCCCAAATGGAAAGAGTGATTATTTCAATATTTTCAGATTCAAATAAATATGTGGTAACCATTCGAATCTTTTCAAATTCAAACAGTTAAAGAGGTGTAACCCTGAATCAACAAATGACTCAGTTAAAATGTCTGTCAATCACACAAAGTCACTGAGTATATAAGGAGTTGGTTTTGATGTTGACTCCCCAGGTCTTCCATTCAATCATCGAATAACACATGGTTATCTATGAACGTTCTGACAGAAAACAAAATTCTGTGTGCTCGTGCATGTGTATGAAAAAATTTAAGCATAGATGATTGCTTTTCAATATAGGCTCAAAATATGTAAACTTGTTGAGACAACAACAAATTATACAAAGACTCAATGTACATGAGAAAGGGTTCGAAGGTGGGGCAACTTTCCTTCTTTTTCAATATTAGTATCTTCCAAATGAAGAATCAATAGCGTATGTGTTGCGTCCCCAGAAAATGTGAAACATTCTCTTTTTGAGAAAAGAATGAGTAGCTGGTGGGGTTGTATGCAAGAGATAGCATGGGCTAGTTGCCTTTTTCAATGATGGTCACCAAAGAATGTAAACCAATCAGTAGATGTGGCTGCCCGGCTCAGAAAGTAGTTTGGTGCAGAGTTTAATATTCTTTTACTCTGAGCTCTCACCCTCTTTCTTTTAATGCTCACTTCTAACCAATCTCTCTTTTTCATTTTACCTCTTCACACACCATCACTCAATTCTTTTTACCCCTCTCCCCTCAATTACTCAGGGTATACTTCCTGGGTAGGAAACACTGGTTATCGTGAATCCATGGAAGTTCTGTTAAGCTCACACACTGAATCCCATGTATTGTCCTAAAAGAACATGCTGTTCAACAGGCTATTGTACATGAAAGCACAAATAAGCACAAAGTTATATGAAGAATAAAAATTTCTGAGAAGTCAAAACTGTTATGTTTGACGATGCAATTCTCCCCATCAACCTAAAAGAGTTTGACAATTAAGCTCATATCATTTTGTCATGAAGAATAAGATTTTGGAGAATCAAAAATGGATGTTGTTTATATGAACAATATATAAACATATTTTCAATGAAAGCACATGAAATGACGTTTGATTCAATCAACAGTGAATACAAAGAACGTGAGTATTACCATAGAAAGATTTAACTTTTGATACATGGTAATAACAAAGTCAAATAGAATGTTCTGAACCGTTATGTGTATGAATACTTGACAAAGTATATTGACAAGATAAAACGCAAGTATTTATCTTTAAGAACACACGGTCAGATAAGTATTTAAGTATCCAAAAATCTGTTAAAATCACAGATATTCTCCCCCTTAACTTAATGTAAATAATTTTTTTTTTAAGATAAGGCAGAAAAAAATAAATAAAGGACTGAAGTGCGGGTTCTAATCTGATGTGATTAGAAACTATTGTTAGTTGAACAAACCTGCATAAATAAAAGAAATAAGGGTAATCATTTATGAAAATGATTCCTCTCTCGTTAGCAACAGGTAAAAAATAACACACAAGATAAAAACGTAGAATACGCCCGCTAGAATCATGAGTAAGGTCTAAGACATGTTCAACATACCAAGTTTGCTGATGAGAAATTGAAATCGCTTTTCATCCAATGGCTTGGTGAAAAGATCAGCTAACTGAAAGTCAGTTTGAACAAAGTGCATTTCAATATGACCTTTTTCTACATGATCCTTAATGAAGTGATAGTGTACATCAATATGCTTTGTCTTCGAATGTTGTACCGGGTTAGCAGTTATATATATTGCGCTATTGGAATCACAATAAATAGGAACACGCTTGAAGTTGTATCCAAAGTCCCTTAACTGTGTCGTCATCCAGAGGACTTGAGAACAGCAGCTAGCAGCAGCTACATACTCAGCCTCGGCAGTGGATGTTGAAACACAGTTTTGTTTCTTTGAAGTCCAACTCACAAGTTTGTCACCTATGAATTGACATGATCCAGAGGTGCTCTTCCGGTCTAGCTTACATCCTGCATGATCAGCATCTGTAAAGGCAGTTAGTTCAAAACGAGAATCCTTTGGATACCAAAGGCCTAGATTAGGAGAACCTTTGAGATATCTAAGGATTCTCTTAACAGCAGATAAGTGCGACTCTTTAGGATTAGACTGATATCTCGCACAAAAACATGTGGCAAACATTATATCTGGACGACTTTCAGTCAGATAAATTAAAGATCCAATCATGCTATGATACACCTTTTGATCAATAGGTTTTCCGGAGGGATCTGCGTCTAAGAGTGTACCAGTAGCCATTGGTGTTTTCATGACTGAACTATCTGACATATTGAACTTTTTCAAAATATCTTTTATGTATTTAGCTTGATTAATAAATATGTCGTCGGGTAATTGCTTTACTTATAGACAAAGAAAGAAATTCAATTCACCCATCATCGACATCTCAAACTTTGTTTCCATTATTTTTGAAAAGTTCTTACAAAATTTCTGATTTGTCGACCCAAAAATTATGTCGTCAACATAAATCTGAATGAGAATCAAGTCCACACCTTTCCTTTTAAGAAATAAGGTAGTATCAACTGTACCTTTCTTGAAACAAGAAGCTAAGAGGAATTTAGTGAGAGTTTCATACCAGGCTCGCGGTGCTTGTTTAAGACCATAAAGCGCTTTGTCTAAAACATAGACATGATCAGGGTGATGAGGATCAACGAAACCTTCAGGTTGAGCCACGTAGACCTCCTCATGCAGAACGACGTTCAGGAAAGCCGACTTTACATCCATTTGATAGACTGTAAAGTTTTTATGCGCTGCATAGGCTAGGAAGATTCTGATGGCTTCGATCCTTGCAACCGGGGCGAATGTTTCATCATAGTCAATGCCCTCTTGTTGACAATACCCTTTTGCGACCAATCGAGCTTTGTTTCTCACGACTACTCCAGCTTCGTCTTTCTTATTTCTGAACACCCACTTTGTTCCAATAACGGATTTACCTTTAGGTAGTGGGATCAAGCGCCATACCTTGTTCCTTTCGAATTGGAGAACCTCATCTTGCATAGCAGAAATCCAGAAGGGATCACGTAGAGCTTCAGACGCTTTCTTTGGTTCTAGGGAACTAAGGAAGCTTGAAAACATGCAGAAGTTGGTTGTTGCAGATCTTGTTGTGACACCAGATTGTATGTCACCTATCACGTTTTCCAGGGGATGATCCTTAGTCCAACGATGTGTGCTTGGTAATGCTTCAACTGTTTGTTGCGTATTTGATGCATCGTTGTCATCTTGCACGGCAGGTTGCTCCATAGATGTACTCGGGACATCTTGTACTGGTGTTTCTGATACTGAAGCTTCCGGACTAGCAGTTGAAGTACTCGGGACTTCGTTTCCAGAAGAACTATCTGTAGAGACAGATTCAACATTAGTAGAGTCAGAAACTAACGGTGTAGTTGTACCTGATGGAGATGAAGTTTCAGTGACGTCTTTGGAAGGTCCAGACATGTCTTCAGAAATGGTAGGGACCTCCGAGCTTGTACCACTTGTTATTGATGTGGATATGCCTTTTTCAAAATCTGCACATATATCATCAAAGGCATCAATAAACAATAAATCTAACTCAGATGAAGTAGAGTTAGAGTGTGTAGAAGTGGATCCTTTGGTCCCTGGTTCTATTCGGGATTGAATATAATATTTGTCCTTAAGTACGAGTTCTGAACTGTTGTGTCCAGAAGTCCTTGTAGAATTCTCATCAAAGGAGACATTCATGCTCTCAACAACCGTCTTAATTCGAATAATGTAAATTCGATAAGCTTTGGATGTCAGAGAGTATCCAACGAGATATCCTTCATCCGCTTTCTTATCAAACTTTGATAATCCTTGACGCTCTTTAAGAATGTAGCACCTACAACCAAAGACACGAAGAAATTTGATATTTGGTGTATGATTGTTGATTAACTCATATGCTGTTTTATTAAATCGCTTGACCACAATGGTACGGTTCTGAGTAAAACATGTTGTAGCGACTGCCTTAGCCAAAAGGTACATGGGCAGATTCGAGTAAGCAAGCATAGTACGAGCTGCTTCAACCAGAGTACGGTTCTTCCGTTCAACAATGTCGTTTTGCTGTGGAGTGTAGGCTGCGGAGAAATTGTGTGAAATACCCACGAAAGTAAGATAACTCTTCAGGGTGTCATTCTTGAACTCCGTGTCATTTTCACTATGAATGGTTCTGACTGGCAGTTGAAGACGTACTTGAATGCGCTTGATGAAAGCGATAATCAACTCTGGCGCATCTGACTTGTTGCAAAGAAACTCGAGCCATGTATACCTTGAGTAGTCATCTATCATTACCAACACATATTTCTTTCCGTTGATAGATGTTGTGCGCATTGGGCCACAAAGGTCCATATGAAGAAGTTCCAGTGCAGATGAGGTCGATGATTCAGCTTTGGACTTGAAGGAGCTTTGCTTCATTTTGCCCAACTCACATGCGGGACATAGTGGGTCTTTTTCAAACCTCATTTCTGGTAGACCTTTGACCAGACCTTATCTCTGTAGCTTCGCTATAGATCGGAAATTCTGATGAGACAAGCGTCGATGCCACGTCCACGATTGTGCTTTAGAAGCTTTGGCTAGTAGACATACTGGACGTGTGGCAGACAGTGTAGGAAAATCTACATAGTATAGATTTCCATGGCGCTCAGCTTTGAAGACTTCGTAACCATCGGGATCCTCTAGATAGCAATGAGTGGTTGTGAAGCGGACTTGATATTTCATGTCACAGAAGTGACTGGTACTAAACAGGTTATGATCAAGTCCTTCAACATATAGTACTTTTTGAATCTTCACAATACCATTGTCGAGCATTCCATATCCTCTGACGTGGCCTTCGGCTTCAGAATTGGCAAATCTAACTGCTCCGGCAGGCTCCTCCACATAGTTATGCAAGAGGTGCTTGAATCCTGTCATGTGGCGTGATCATCCGGAATCTATTACCCACAATCGACAGGCCTGCAAAAGAGACAATTAGTTTTGCTTAGGCACCCATATCAGGATCGGTCCTTCGCAGTTAGCATCAAGCAACTCAGGAATATCATCTGGTTTGACTTTCACTCTCCATTCATAACGCGGCTTTGGAACCCATTTCCAAACCATCTTAACATTTAATTCCTGAAAGTGCTTTTTAGAAGTAGGATTGGCAACCTTAGCTCGATACACTTTGGGTTGTGCGGAAGAATTAGAATTAGAATTAGACTTAAAGTTCAGTTTAGCTTTTCTCTTATTCTGTTTGGACTTTGGAGGGGAGTAGTATGTGAATGAGTTATCCCAACAGTGTTTGCAATATAGATTCTTTCGAGCAAAATTCATAAACTTAGATTTATCAGAAAAAACCTTACATCCATGTTTATCAAAAGAATTACTTTTCAAAATAACACTGTCAGAAGTACAACTGTTTGAAGCAAAAGTTTTACTAGATAAACTATCATTCTTATTCAAACTACTATCTTTATTCTTCTTACTCCTCCCAACTCCATTTCCTTTTATATCTGAAACAGAAACAGGAACCTTGTTAGTCTCTAACTTAGAAGGTGGTTCTTTTCTAGTGCTCTTTGAAGTCTCACCCTTTTCAAAAATACTCGGTGGATATTCAGGATAATCAGAGTAAACAACTGAAGGTTTTGTAGGAGCATCAAATTCTGGATTGGTTCTTACCTTCCAGCTTGGATCATTGAACATCTGTTTATCATTTCAAGCATTTTAAAAAAAAGTAATTTTCAAATCATTGATCTTAATGCAAAGCTCTTGATTTACCTTTAAAGACTTTTCAAATTTATGTTTGAGATCAAAGTTTTCATCTTCAAACTCATCAAGAGACTGTTGCAATATATCAATTTGCTTCATCAATTCAGATGTATTATCATTCACAGAATTTGACACCTTTGGAATAGAAACAGGATCAGAGTCTGAAGCATTCATCATTTCATAAAATAATTCTTCTGTCATGGACTCAATAAACTCCGTTTTATCATTTTGAACACAAGATTCATTCGTGATAGCAGTTTCTTTTTCCACCTCATCAACAAGTAAAGGTTTAGAAGCAATGGGATTTGAGACTGATGGTATAGTAGATGGATCAACATCCGATTCATACTCATCATATTTGCATGCAGTCTCAGGTGGAACTGTGTTGGTGCTTACTGATTCTTTGGAAGGTGTGGTAAATAGTGATTCAAATTCAGTAAATTCGATCTTTCGAGTCTCATAGCTTTTATTTAAATCACCATATGTAAAACCAACTGATTTAAAAAGATTTTGAGAATCAGTGTCACCAGACTTGTTCTTTCCCATTTCTTCTCGACCTTTGGTCTCTTTAGAAGGTTTAGGAGTACTTGCTTCAACAAAAGTTGCACAAATGTTAGGAATGGGTCTGATTGCGGAGCCGAATTTATCAAAATTATATAGATGCTCCGGTGCCTTTTTCAAAATTTCATTAGTTGGCACACCCAAACCTGGTTTAAGTTTGTAAAACCTTTCGTCTTGGAGTTTATTGATCAACAGATTTAATGTCTGTTCAGTGTGACCTCATTTCATATTAATGTCCTCCAGTTGATTGATTTTGGTGTAAGCTTCATTTCTTTCTTTATAACAAACTTCAAATTTTATTTGAAACTCACCCTTTTCAGCATTAAGATTCACAAGATCTGTTTCTAAAACAGATATTTTTTCTTTTAAAGACGCTTTTTCAGCTTTTAAATCGTCTTTTTCCTTTTCTTTTTCTTCCACAACAACTTTTAAAATAGCATTTTCATCACGAAAGCTTAATGTAGATTGATGTGCAGAGCTAAGTTTGCCTTTCAGTAAAGCAAAATAATCTTTCATACCATGTATTTGGGCCATTAAAGATTCAATAAGTTCAGAATTGTCACTTACCTCAGAGTTTGCATCTTCGGATTGTGTCTCAGAGTCTTCATCGTCACCTTCCAGCTTTGCCATATAAGATACTTGGGTGAAGTAAGCTTGCTCCTCGTCATCGGAACTTTGATACAGACAGTTTTCTTCTTCAGCCATTAGCACTTTTCGTTCTTCAACTTTCCTGGCAATAAGTGACTTTCTTGCATAGTACTCTGTTAGAGCATAAATATGTTGGATACAAGATCAAGAAGATTGAAGGTCAAAGGTTTAAGAAGTCAAAGCTGAAGAAAGTCAACTCTTAAGTGAAAGTCAAAGTCTTTTGTAATAAAAGTCAAATGTATTTGTATTTTGTATTTTAGTTTTCTTGTATTAGGAATTGGTATAAATAGATGTTATTTTTCAGTTTTGTTTAGTTAGTTAACAAAGTTAAGAAGTCAGATTGTAATATCAGAGAGAGAGAGAGATTCGTAGAGAGAGAAAGTTGTAAATTGTGAATTGAAAGTGAAATCAAAACAGGTAATTGATTCTTGTTTATGTTTTGTTTTGATTAATTGATTAGAATCTAGAATCTGGAACAAACAATTGGTATTAGAGAAGATCCAAAGTGAAATCAGATCAAGAAATCCAAGAAAGTGTTGGATCGTCACTGTTCTTGAGCAGAAAATCAGGTTTTTGATTTTTAATGTGTTTTTGGAGCAGAATTTGATTAGGATTTGTTCAAAAAGTGTAACAGATCGAGTCTATGTACTTTAATTTCTGAATTGCACTGTAATTTCTCACGAATTTGTGATTTTTGTTGAGTTTTTGTTCATGAGTCGATATTCACTGTTTCATTGATAAATTTGTATTTTGAGTGTTTGTAATAGAAATTTAGTACTCGTTTTGTGTTCTAGATGATCATGTGATCGATCTCTCAAAGTTTCGTGCTGAAATTCGAAGTTTAGATTGATTTTTGGTCAAAACAGATGAAGAACACGCAAGAAAACTGAAGAACGCGCAAGATCTACAAAACGCGCAAGTTCATCGTTCAAACGCGCAAGATTCATCCGTTAGAACGCGCAAGTTGAAGGGAAGATTTTGGTCTCAAACGCGCAAGGTGTTATCTGCGAGTTCTAGAAACGCGCAGATCTAAGTCTGCGAGTTTGAAATTTGGGAAAAAGTTTCTAAGTGTTGAAACGCGCAAGTAGACACTTGCGAGTTCTACAAACGCGCAAATCGAAGGGTGCGAGTTTGAGCCGGAATAGTGATCTACGAGTTTGGTCGATCTGCGAGTTTGGTCGATCTGCGAGTTTGGTCAAAACGCGCTAGTAGCGACTAGCGAGTTTTTCAAACACGCACGCCTTTATCTACGAGTTCACCAGTGAATAGTCTCTTGCGAGTTTCTACGACTAGCGAGTTTCATTGACTAGCGAGTTTCTCAGAACACGCAAGTCTTTGCGTGCGATTTTCACAAACGCGCAAGCTTAAGCCTGGGAGTTTCTCAGTAAACAGTTGTTTGCGAGTTTCAACGTCTGCGAGTTTCATATTTTAATAGTGACTTGCGAGTTTCTATACTTAGAATATTTTCTGAGAAATTTTTCAAAACAGTAATATGGATTTTAATAGCGGGACCCCCGTGCTAAGTCTGCGGAGGGGGACAAAATTCTGATTGTGATCAAAATTTCTGAATTTCTATTTCAAGATTTCTTGTATTTTTGTGATTTCATATTTGGACTAACGATCAGTTCTAGTTTGTTATTACATATTTTTTCAAAACAAGTTTTAATCAAGATGACTTCTAAAGATGCACTTTCCATTGGCACCGATGTCAAGCGTCCTGTTCTGTTCAAAGGAGAGTACGAGCAGTGGAAGGATAGATTTCTGGATTTTATAGACAGACATGCAAACGGGGAAAATATTCTGCAGTCAATTACAGACGGTCCTATGAAACCAATCATAGTTCAAGTACCTGCTGATGATGATTCATCTGATAGTGGACATGGTGATGAGGAAAGAGAACAAAAGACAAAACCAGTTAAAGTGGATGTATCACAGTATTCTGAAGAACAGAAAAGCCGGTATAAAGCAGACAAGCAAGCAAGATCTCTTCTACTTCAAAGCATTCCTAATGAGATTTACATCAAGATTGATAGCTACAAGGATGATGCTAAAAAGATGTGGGATCAATTACAAAAGATGATGATGGGATCCAAGGTAGGGAATCAGATGAAAGTGGCTAACTGCATCAATAGCTACGAGGAATTCAAAGCCAAAGAGAATGAGAGTTTGGAAGACACATATGGATGGCTTACTTTGCTTCTGAATGAACTGACAAAGAACAAAGTGGCAAAGAAGCAGCTGGAAAACAATGTCAAATTCCTGAGTATCCTACGACCTGAATGGAAGAAACATACACGTAGGATGAAGCAGATGAAAGACTTGAGTGAAATACCTCTTCACGAAGTCTATGATACTTTGAGGCAAAATGAAGAGGAAGTTGAGGAGAAAAGAGCTGAAAAGAAGAAGGCAGAAAAGGTTCCTGATCCGATTGCTTTGGTTGTTGGAGAGAAGAAGAAAGAAAAGAAAGAAAAGACAGAGAAGAAGAAAAAGAAGAAAGTGCTTACTAGCTCTGAGTCAGAATCTGAGACAGATAGTGATGATGGAGAAAGTCTGAAACAAACCATGCTGTTGCTAACCCGTGCCTTTCAAAAGAACTTATACAAAAAGTCGGGATCAAATTCTCAACGATATTCTTCATCAAGTTCTAAGAATCATGATCACTGAGAAAGGGTGGAAGGAAGGAGATATGAAGAGAACAGATATGTTGAGAAGAAACCTGATGAAAGGAAGAAGTTCGTGAATGACTACACTGTTGCCGAAAAGCCAGCAAGTGATCCAGTCAAATGCTACAACTGTGGCAAGATTGGTCATTTTGCAAAAGATTGTAGAAAGCCAAAAGTTCGTAATTCTCAGTACTATCAGAATAAGTTTCTATTGGCCAAACAACAAGAAGAAGGCATAGCTTTAATGGTTGAGGATGAATTTTGGCTGGATCATTCAGAAGGTGAAGAGGAAGAAAAGGAAGAAACTGCTCATCTCTGTCTCATAGGAAAAGAAGTCAAGTATGATGAATCAGATGACGAGACAGCTGATGAGGTATTAAATTTAACTCAAAAATATTTCATTACCAAAATGGAAGCCATGGTGGTTGAGCTTCAAGATTTACAAATAAATTGAAAAAGGAAAAAGAAAGAGTTGCTAAAAGGAACAATAAGATCTTTGAGCTTAATACGTCTGTTATTGGGAACAAAGATCTGATTGATTCTTTACGCAAATCTGCTTCTGATTCTAAATCTCAAGTAGATTGTTTTGAGAAGAAGATTTCTGAGTTTGAAATTAAAATTTCTAATTATGAGTTTGAGAAAAGAGAATCTGCACTAACTGTTCATAAATTGCAGGTTGAGAACAAGCTTTTGAATAAGAAGGTAAATGGTCTGGAAGCCAAACTTTATGCAAGAGGACAATCATATCAAACCATTTTTCTTAATGTACGTAACGAAGAGGCTGATGTTAAGGAAAAATGAGGTCTTGGTTTTCAAAACCCTCATTACTTAAAGAAAGCCATCAGAAAACAACCGGCACTTTATAATTTTGATTTTCTTGCTTGTGCTGGTAAACATACTCATTTAAAACCCAAATTTGTTACCAAATTACCAGAAGAAGTTGAGGCTAAAGAAACTGAAAATAGAAAGAATATAAAGAAAATGCAACTACCATTTAACTATGCAAAGTTAAATGATAGTTATCTTTCAGAAACACCAAAAGTTCTTTCAAACGATTATTTTGCTAGTTATTCTGTTTCTGAGATGAAGGCAAAACATTCAGTTGCAAAGGTTTATGTTCCTCCACTCATTCTTGAAAGCAAAATAGTTGAGATGGAAAATGTTTTATCTGATGAAAAACTTTTGGTTGATATTCAACAAAGTGTATTTTCTACTGTATTAAAGAACACGATTTTTCAATCTACATCTATAAAATGTTCTAAAGTTAAAAAGGCACCTCAAACTTCGTCTGATAATTTTGATGACTTATTTGAGTCTGCAAATGACTTTCTTAATTCTGATGACGGGTGCATAGAAGAAATTGAGATGTTTGACTTCAATGCTCCTCTTCCTGATCATTCTACTTGTCTTACAAATGAAAAAGTATTACCAAGTGGCGTTAATATTGATGAATCATCAACTAAGGTTGGTGAATCAGTTTCTGTAACTGCTGATTACTATGCTCAAGGTAAGAAACATAAGAAACAACGATTACAGAAATAGAAATACACTAGTACACAAAAGAAAACTCAATCTCAGAAGTCTGATTTTCCTAATAAATCTAAATCTTTTGTTTCAGATATAAGGAAGAAAAAGTCGAAAGCTCAAACAGAATGGCGACCAAAACGGAAGGATGATGAGATAGCTGGATCAGTTTCTGATAATTCTTGTACTAGATCTGTTAGTAGTGATTCAGATGTAGTTGGTCAATATGCTTCTCATCAACAAAACCTTGTAACTTCTTACAAGCGTTATTCAATAAAGCAGTTGATTCAATTATCTCCTATTACTACTACATCTCATTATAATTATCGGAGAACTGATTTTGCTTATTCTCATAATTCTTCTGATTGGTATGGATCTTATCATGTTTATTTTTCGAGATCAAATATTTTTAAAGGTTTTCAAAAGGACAGAGGGTCCATTTTCAAATGGATACCAAAATCTTGTACTAATCTGTTAGGACCCGTTTTTAAATGGGTACCTAAATCTATTGTTTCCTGACTTCTTTTGCAGACCCGGCATATGTGGTACTTGGACAGTGGATGTTCCAAGCATATGACTGGGCAAAAAGCTTTATTGTCTAATTATACATAGAAATTCAGTGGAAATGTCAGATTTGGAAACGATCAGCTTTCACCAATCTTAAGATATGGTGACATCATTCAAGACAACATAACGATCAGTAAGGTGAGTTATGTCGAAGGCTTAGGGCACAACCTGTTTAGCATTGGTCAATTTTGCGATAAAGGGTTAGAGGTCAATTTCAAAGCTAAGAGATGTTCGGTTCGTACTGAAGACAACAATGAACTCTTAGTCGGAAATCGAAAGACAAACCTCTATACCATCAATCTTTCAAAGGTACAGAATGACAGTCAAGTTTGCTTAATGACAAAAGCTTCAATGCAGCAAAGTTGGCTCTGGCACAGACGTTTATCACACCTCAACTTTCGTTATATCAACAAGCTGGTTAGTGGGAAATTGGTAAAAGGACTTCCTGAGCTGAAATACGAGAAAGAACACTTATGTGTTGCATGTGAGAAGGGTAAGATGAAGAGAGCTCCGCATAAACCAAAGCCTGAACCAAGCACTAGTTTTCTGTTAGAATTGTTACATATGGATTTGTGTGGTCCAATGAGAACTCAAAGCTTAGGTGGAAAGAAATACGTGTTGGTTATTGTGGATGATGACTTAAGATACATGTGGGTCAAATTTCTTCGATCAAAAGATGAGACGCCCGAAGTTCTCATTACTTTCTTAAAGACGACTCAGGTGAATATGTAGAGACAAGTCAAGTTTCTTCGAACGGACAACGACACAGAGTTCAAAAACAAGATAGTTGAAGAATATCTCGAATCGGTCGGGGTATCACATCAGTACTCTGATGCTCGTATGCCTGAACAAAATGGAGTAGTCGAAAGGATAAATCGAACGCTTGTCGAGGCCGCTCGTACTATGCTCAGCCAATCCGGTCTACCTCTATTTTTGTGGGCAGAAGCTGTGTCGACTGCATGTCATACTCAAAATCGGTCCATGATACACCGTCGTTTTCAAAAGACTCCATATGAGCTGATCAACAACAGAACACCAACAATCAAGTGTTTTCATATATTTGGGTGTAAGTGTTTTGTGCTTAACGACAGAGAGAGTCTGAATAAATTCAGTGGTAAAACGGATGAGGGTATCTTCATTGGTTATTCTTCAACATCGGCAGCATATCGTGTTTATCTGAAAAAGTCAAAGACAGTTGTCGAGAGCGTCAATGTAACATTTGATGAAGATATGGCTTCTGAACAACTCAGTTCAGAACCCGTAATTACTGGAGTATTAGCTTCTGGGCAGATCAGTCCAGAACCTGTTTCTACAGAGAAAAATTCGAATAACGCTTCTACTTCAGTTTCACATTTATCTGATTTAGATTTGTTATTTGAATTATTTTATGATGAGTTTCTAGGATCTAATTTACCTAAATCTGCTGTGACTGACAGGTATGAAGACACAAGCTGCAATCATCTAGTCACTTCAGAAGTTATAACTGAACTTGTATCCCACGTTCAATCAGAAACTCATATTCCATTGAATACTCCTACAGTTGAAGATATACAAGTAAATGCTGAGCCAGAAGTAACAATATCTGTTGGGTGTGGTCTAATGTCTACTCAACAGTCAGAGTTTGTTGTTCCAACTGATGCTTCTGCACCTGAAACTTCAACTGTAAACCTCCCTCCTATTATTCAAACTGAAGAGCCTCATAGTGGATTTTTAGATGATGATCATGTTCAAACTTCATTTACTCCACTCCCTCATGAGCATTGCTGGACCAAAGAGCATCCTTTACATCAAGTAATTGGAGATCTTAACAAGGCTGTACAAACTAGGTCAGCGACTTTGAATCAATGTATGCATGACCCATTCCTCAGCAAGATAGAGCCCACGCGAGTATCAGAGGCTTTAGCTGATTCGGATTGGGTATCTTCTATGCAAGAAGAATTAAATCAGTTTGAAGCCCTGAAAGTTTGGAGATTAGTTCCAAGACCGGAAGGTAAATCCGTGATTGGCACTAAATAGGTATTAAAAAACAAGAAGGATGAAGATGGTATCGTCATAAGGAACAAAGCTAGACTTGTTGCCAAAGGTTACCGGCAAGAGGAAGGCATAAATTACGATAAGACGTATGCTCCAGTACTGCGTATAGAAGCAATCCGCATGTTTCTAGCCTACGCAACTCATAAGAATTTCACAGTCTATCTAATGGATGTGAAAACAGCCTTTCTGAATGGCATTCTTAAGGAGGAAGTATACGTGTCTCAACCAGAAGGGTTCGTGAATCCAGATAAGTTAGATAATGTCTACATCTTGGACAAAGCCCTGTATGGTTTTAAACAAGCCCCTCGAGCATGGTATGATGTTCTATCTAAATTCTTGGTCAAGTCCGATTTTTCCAAAGGTAAGGTTGATACTACTTTGTTCACCAAAAAGGAAAAAGCCGATATCATCCTTATTCAAATATATGTTGATGATATAATATTTGGCTCTACAAATCCTAAATATTGCAAAAACTTTTCCAACCTCATGGTGTCACGTTTTCAAATGAGTATGATGGGAGAGATGAATTTCTTTCTCGGATTACAAGTTAAACAGTTTTCAACGGGGATTTTCATTAACCAATCTAAGTACATTTTGGATATTCTTCGGAAGTACAAAATGGAAAATTGTAAACCAATTCGAACCCCGATGGCACCAGGTACTAAAATTAACACTGATCCTTCGGGTACAAGTGTTGATGTTAGAACTTATAGAGGTATGATAGGATCGTTAATGTATCTTACTTCAAGTAGGCCAGATATTATGTTTTCAACATGCTTATGTTCTAGATATCAGGCTGCTCCTAAAGAATCTCATTTGGCTGCTGTCAAAAGGAATTTTAGGTATCTTAAGGGGACTGCAGATCTTGGTCTGTAGTATCCTAAGGATATTGGGTTTCAACTGACTGCATATTCAGATGTAGATCATGCTGGTTGCATGTTGGACAGAAAGAGTAAGTCAGGTCACATTCAATTTCTTGGAGACAAGCTCGTTAGCTGGGCATCAAAGAAACAATTATGCGTTTCCACATCTACTGCTGAAGCAGAGTACGTAGCAGCTGCCAGTTGCTGCTCTCAAGTGTTGTGGATGCGAACACAGCTGCGAGACTATGGATTCAAATTTGATAAAACTCCAATTTATTGTGACTCGAAGAGTGCAATCGCAATATCTGCTAATCCTGTTCAGCATACGAAAACCAAACACATTGACGTTCGGTATCATTTTATAAAAGATAATGTAGAAAAAGGAACAATTGAACTTTATTTTGTAAAAATAGATTATCATCTTGCAGATTTATTTACCAAACCCTTAGATGAAAAGAGATTTAATTTTCTTATATCTATGCTTGGTATGCTAAATCTTAAGACATAATCGGTTATTACCTAATAAAGTTACGTATTGCTATTTTTCATCATTATCTTTATTCTTATTTCTGAAGGATATCTGCACTTTAATAGTTTGCTCATGATCTCAGGAGGAGAATGAGATGCACTTTAAGATGATCTACATTCTTTTGAGGGGGAGCTTATCTAATTTCTGCATTTTACTTAACTGACTATTTTTTTTTGTGATGCATGATTTTAGGGGGAGCTTATATGTCATATCAAAAGGAGTAAGACTATGATTTCTGATTATTTCAAATCAGAACTCGTACTTTAATCGTTTTATTGCTTTATGTCATTTACATTTGAATAATTTTTTAGAATAAAGTTGTTTTGACTAGACTTTGAGACTTATGCAGGATGAGAGAGGATGACACGATCATATCTTATTGACTTCAGCTTGACTTTCTGAGAATTAAGATTGAGCGAAAAGGTAAATTTCTTATCTTAATCTCAAATATATCTGAAAGAAGGACAACTTTCAGATATAGAAAACATGTTCTGAAATGTTCAAACCACTTCCTGATTCTTCAACAGATTTTATAATTTGGAAGTGTGATTTTCAATGTTTTCATTTTATTTTTGTGCTTAATTGATAAACAAATCGTGTGTTTCCAAAGATAAATACTTGCGTATTGTCTTTTCTACATACTTTCAAGTATTCACACACATCGGTTTAATTTTTTTGATCAAATTGTTCTTACCATGTCTCATATTGAAACATATTTTCGATGGTAAGACACCCCGCTTGTACTTCAAAGAATTTTGAGCGTTATTTCATTTCAAAGCGTTCATTTCAAGAATGTCTATATTTTTGTTTCGTATAGACAATATCCGTTATATTTTTGCCACAGTTGTAGCATCTTCCTGGTTCATCCTTTCGTTCTTCTCGCTTCTCCTCTCTCTTTCCTTCTCTTCTATCTTCCTTCCTGTCTTCTCGTCCATCCTCTATCTTTCCATGCCTCGGCTTGTATCGCATCTCAGACTTCTCTTTCTTGTATCCATCATACTTTGGCTTTGAGTAGAATCTTTTCAAGAATTCCCTTTATCTCTCTATTAGAGAGCTTAGCTAAACCATTGGTTTGTGGGTGGTATGCAGTGGCAATCCTGTGATTAACATTGTACTTTTTTAAAACTTCTTGTAACATTTTGTTCACAAAGTGGGTACCCTCATCACTGATCAGTGCCCTGGGGGTACCAAACCTTGTAAAAATTTGCTTTTGAAGAAACTTAATCACAGTTTTTGCATCATTTGAGACACATGCCACTGCCTCTACCCATTTGGATACATAATCAACAACAACCAGTATGTATTGGCATTGGTTTGATGGGGAAAATGGTCCCATGAAGTCTATTCCCCAAACATCAAATAACTCAACTTCCAAGATCCCATTTAGTGGCATTTCATTCCTTTGAGAAATGGAACCACTCCTTTGGCATTCATTGCATCTTTGTGCAAAACTGTGGGCATCTTTGAAGAGATTTGGCCAATAGAATCCTGATTGTAACACTTTGGCTACTGTCCTTTGGCCTCCAAAATGTCCTCCATACTCATATTGGTGGCAATGCTGCAGAATTGCTACAGCCTCAGTTTCTGGTATGCATCTTCTCAAGATCTGATCTGTACCAAGTTTAAACAAGAAAGGGTCATCCCATAAATAAGATTTGGCATCATGGAGAAATTTCTTGAACATTTGGTCAGAATAATCAGAAGGTCGTATGCCACAAGCCAAGTAATTTGCCATGTCAGCAAACCATGGTTGCTCAGAGTGTTGTAACATAAGGATTCTTTCATCAGGGAAGGTCTCATTGATGTCTCCTTCTCCTTTTTCCTCACTAGGTTTTTCTAACCTAGACAAATGATCTGCTACTTGGTTGTCTACTCCCTTCCTATCTACAATTTCTAGGTCAAACTCTTGCAACAACAAAATCCATCTTATCAACCTAAAATGGCTGCATGGTCAGTGTGAACAGTAACTTTTGTGCCCATCAAGTATGATCTAAACTTCTCAAATGCAAAGACCACAGCCAACAATTCTTTTTCTGTTGTTGTGTTGTTAATTTGAGCTTCATTCAAAGTCTTACTTGCATAATAAATTGAATGAAAAACTTTTTCTTTTCTTTGACCCAAAACTGCACCTACAGCCCAATCATTGGCATCACACATGATTTCAAAAGGTTTGTTCCAATCTGGAGTGACAACCACTGGTGCAGTTACCAAAGCTTTCTTCAAAATGTTGAATGCATCTCTACATTCTTCATTAAAATCAAATTTTTGATCAAGCTGTAAAAGTAAACACAAAGGTTTGGATATCTTTGAAAAATCTTTGATAAACCTTCTGTAAAAACCAGCATGGCCAAGAAAGCTTCTGATTCCTTTAACAGTGGTTGGCTCAGGTAGCTTTTCAACAATTTCAATTTTAGCTTTGTCTACCTCAATTCCTCTTTTTGAAATTACATGTCCCAGAACAATCCCTTCCTTAACCATGAAATGACATTTTTCCCAATTTAGGACTAAATCAGTTTCTAAACAATGATCAAAAGATGAGCCATATACAGAAAAGTCATCCATAAAAATTTCTATGGAGTTTTCAAGCATATCAGAAAATATGGACATCATGCATCTTTGAAAGGTTGCAGGTGCATTGCAAAGTCCAAATGGCATCCTCCTAAAAGAAAAAATACCATAGGACATGTGAAGGTGGTCTTTTCCTGGTCCTCTGGTGATATGGCTATCTGGTTATATCCTGAGTATCCATCCAAGAAATAGTAATATTCTTTTCCGGCTAACCTGTCCAGCATTTGGTCAATGAAAGGTAATGGAAAGTGGTCTTTTTGGGTAGCATTATTGAGTTTCTGGTAGTCCATGCAAATTCTCCATCCAGATACTACTCTAGTTGGGATGAGTTCATTTTTATCATTGGGGATGACTGTGATCCCTCCTTTCTTTGGAACACACTGGACTGGGCTAACCCAAGAACTACTGGCTATTGGGAAAATAATTCCTGCATCTAACCATTTCAAAATTTCCTTCTTCACTACCTCTTTCATGACAGGGTTTAGCCTTCTTTGTGGTTCAATTGATGTGAAGTTCTTATCTTCTAGAATGATCTTATGCTGACAAATGGAAGAACTAATCCCTTTCAAGTCAGCAATGGTCCACCCTATGGCTTTGGTGTGTGACTTCAACATATCCACAATGTAACATCCCATACTAGCTATACTCGCTTAAACGCATACAGAACAACTAAGTAACCTTTATAGCAATATAGTAATAGTTATAGACAACCGGATGTTAAGGTACATATATAAATATATACAATCCCAAAAGTTTCTATACAAAAGTAAGGTTGTCCGGTAAGTTAGTCTTCAGAATATCCACTCTTGGTTTCTCAACGCGGATATTCCCCAAATCTGTCTCTAGAACCTGCCACGGAATAACAAACGTGGCTGAGCAATAACTCAGTGAACAGATCAATGAAATCAGCAATAAACAATATAGGGTAAGTACAAATTATCCCTATAATCATGAAAAGATAAAATAAGCAATCGAATATCACAAAGATATAACAAAGGGTTCACGTAATCACCCGTTCCGTGTTTCGTGTTATTCAAGTTCACATAAATCACCCGAATACACTAAACCCGTTGTTCCCAAAGAATGTACGGTTCTATGGGCATAAGTGAGAACTAGCGGTGTGGGCACAACACCCACTAGCCCTCGACTACTATTAAAGCAGTCCTGGTTCTGTTCTGTTCCTAGGATATCCATTCGCCCTTATGGTCGGATCAGGGCCAACGCACTTTCCACGCATACACAAGGACGCCATAGTGATTATAGCCACCATGGAAGCATCACAAAGTCGGTGCCTCGACTAAGTGTCTGGGTAAAGGATCACAACATATGTGATCTAACCGAATCACAAAGATATAACAAAAATCAATGAACAATGTCAATATGGCTTGACAATATCTAGTCGTGCCATTCTCAATCTGATAATATCACGGTCATTTGACCGATTCAACAAACCATATTTATCACATTCCATTCGCGCCTCAGCATTCAGAGTAAAGCTCAAGAACCCGGCCAACGGTCCCTATTAGGAGCAACAAACTTTGGAAAAGTCCTAAGTCGTGTTCAACTAATGGAACACCAAATGGAATTCAACAAAGAAATTACACGATAAAAATCCAGGAATCAACATCAATGAGGTATTTTCGTATCTTAACTTTACAATTCGTAAATCATATTTGAATGGATTAACCCTCAACAATAGGTCAATCCCGTTCCAAGAAAATAAGAGATCCATACCTTTATATAGTCGAGATAATGAAAACACGATGCACAATTGCCAAAGGTTCCAAAATCCTTGCTAGTCGGATTTCCTATCACAAGTAATATACACTTAGAATTGTACAATGATTTCCTATATTGGTTTGATCTACTTAGCCAATTGACACCCTTTTATTAGCTTAATTTAACCTTATTTTTGTATTTATAGTCTTATAGTTCAATGCTATTGTTATGAAAGGATGCTAAATGAAACGAACATAACAATCAAAATATTGCAAAGAAAAACTCCCCTGCACATTTCAGCTTTTATCCGTCTCCGTGTTGGACATATTACTCATACTTAGGAGTTGAATTTCATGATATTTTCTAAATAAAAGTTGTACCTATGCCTCTTAGGAATCCAATAGAACTAGATTCATGTTGTTTGAAGCTATGATCGATTTTATATGAATTTTGCACTAACAGTGTGCAGTTCCCGATTTTACAGAGACCAACTACTGTAATTTGCTATTTTAGCATACTTAAGCTCAAAATCAGCTTTAGTACTCTTCATAACAATTGAACTAGACACACTAAGGTTTCCAACCACATATTACACACCTCCATTGGATCAATGGTTAATTTTATACACATTTTAAAAGTAACCTGCAGATTTGGGTTTGTTCCAACAACATCATTTTTAACTATTTCAAGAGATCACACTATCATTTGATTTGGTAACCATTCTAAACCATCTTGAACCAAATTGATTTGGTTTAACAACCTTGAACATCACATAATCAAAACCTAGATAAATTATTTAACCATCTAACTCAAAGATTATCAAAGTTCTTACCTTTAAGGATGATTACACCTCTTCAAGGTGTTGATTCCTTTAATCCCTTAACTCCAGCCCCTAATCAACAAGAACACACACAAACTTAGTATAAATCTTCCTCAAATAACTTATATTTCCAGATTACAAGCTTACCCAATGGTTACCTTCAAAATTTAGCTTCAAAATCATCAATTTCACATCATTTCTTCAAGGTTTTGAGGTCTAATTTCATGGAGAAAGGTTTGGTCTAGGGTTTTGAGGAGAAACGTGAAGGAGAAGAAGGAGATGGAGATTGAAATCTGATTATGAATTTTTATTAATTTCATATTTTGTTTTATATTTTTCAATTTTCCACTTTTAGTCCTTCAAGTTGCATAAGTTGCATATTTACCATGATTAGAGATTTCCTTCACATTTTTGGTTTAATTATTGTTTCACTTATCCATGTTTAACCCCTCTAATGGTTATGTTTGACAAAGTTAGTTCGGTTTAAGTCTATATGCTATATGTACAAGCATATAAAGCAATGACCAACACCAAACACTAACTTTTCACATAAAATTTGATATGAAATGTCCGGTTATTATATTCGTCCCCCCTTAAAATAAGATTTCGTCCTCGAAATCTAGAAGAGGGTTATAGGACTTACAATTTTTGTAGAAATCTGGATGATCGTTTTTGAACGATTCCTCTTGTTCCCACGCGGCTTCCCGGTAATCTTGATTCTTCCAAAGGACTTTTATATATGGAATAGATCGGTTTCGTAGCTTCTTCGTCATTCGCCCGATTATCCGTTCAGGTTCTTCTTTGTATGAAAGGTCTGACTCAATTTGATCTAGCGGGTAGTTGATTACATATAGGGGATCATAATTATACCCGTGTGACAAAGAAACATGGAAGACATTGTGAATGTGGGACAATCTGTGGAGGTAAGGAAAGACGATAAGCAACTTTGCCCACTCTTTCTAGAATTTCAAACGGACCAACATATCGAGGGTTCAGTTTCCCTTTAATACCAAACCTTCGCGTACCACGGATCGGAGACACTTTAATAAAGACATGATCACCTGGATGGAACTCTAAAGGTCGTCGAGGTTTGTCGGCGTAACTTTTCTGTCGAGACTGGGCTTCTCGCATTTTCAATTTTGCCAACTCGTCCTTTTCAGTAGTGATCTGAACTAATTCGGGACCCTTAATCTTCCTTTCACCCACTTCATTCCAACATATTGGAGCTCTATACTTTCGGCCATATAGAGCTTCAAACGGGGCCATTCCGATCGAAGATTGGTAACTGTTATATACGCAAATTCAACCAAAAACAAATACTCGTCCCAATTTCCAGACCACTCCAAAGTACATGCACGTAGCATATCTTCCAAAGTTTGAATAGTTCTTTTAGACTGGCCGTCAGTCTGTGGATGATATGCGGTGCTTAAATTCAACCGGGTTTCCCAAGCACTTTGAAGTCCGGTCAAAAATCGTGAAGTGAATCTTGGGTCTCTGTCAGAAACAATAGAAACAGGAGCACCATGTAATCGAATAATTTCACGGTTAAAAAGATCGGCAAGTTTACTGATAGAATCCGTTTCTTTAATAGGGAGAAAATGTGCCGATTTTGTAAGTCGACCGACAACAACCCATATTGCATTACTCTTCCGGGATGTTCTCGGCAAAGAGGTTAAGATATCCATCGTGATATTCTCTCATTTCCACACGAGAATATCCAACGGATGTAACAATCCCCCGGTTCGATGATGTTCAATTTTAACTTTCTAACAAGTTAGGCATTTAGCAACAAACTCGACTACGTCTCTTTTCATCCCATTCCACCAAAAATGTTGTTTTAAATCGTGATACATCTTTGTGGAACCTGGGTGAATAGAAACGGAGAATTATAAGCCTCGGCCAAGATTTCTTCCTTCACTTTCTGAACTTTCAGAACACACAATCTTTCCAAAAGCCACAACACGCCTTTATCACCAACATGAAAATTAGTTTCAGAATCACCTTGGATCTTTTGTTGTATTCCCCAAAGCTCCCCGCCATATTGTTGAGCTTCTTTAATTTTGGAAATGAGGGTCGGTTCGACAATAAGATTAGTTAACACCCCATCTCCAACTCGACAATATAATTCAACTCCCATTCTTTCCAAATCTGTTGCTATTTGGGGTTGAACAGAAAAGCATGATACAGATCTGACACCTTTCCGACTAAGAGCGTCGACCACAAGATTCGCTCTTCCAGGGTGATATTGTATTCGGACGTCATAGTCCTTCAACAATTCAAGCCTTCGACGTTGCCTCATGTTGAGTTATTTTTGTGTGAAAATATATTTTAGGCTTTTGTGGTCGATGAATATGTCACATGTTTCACCGTACAAGTAATGTCGCCAAATCTTTAAAGCGAAGATAACTGCAGCTAGCTCCAAATCATGTATCGGGTAGTTAACTTCATACGGCTTGAGTTGACGTGAAGCATAAGCTATAACCCGACCATTTTGCATTAATACACACCCCAATCCGGATTTGGAAGCATCACTATAAACCTGATACCTGCCTGACCCAGTTGGCAAGGCAAGTACCGGTGCATTTACGAGTCGTCGCTTTAATTCTTCAAAACTTTTATCTTGATCGTCACCCCATACAAACTTTACTCCTTTTCATAGGAGTTGAGTCAACGGAAGTGCGATCCTAGAAAAGTTTCCAACAAAACACTTATAATCTCCAGCTAATCCCAGAAATGCACGCACCTCAGCAACATTTATTGGTTTTGGCCAATTAGTAACGGCTTCAACCTTAGCGGGATCAACTTGAATGTCATCCGCTGAAATAACGTGGCCTAAGAACGCTACTCGATCTAACCATAACTCACACTTTGATAACTTGGGGTCTAGCTTTTTCTTTCGGAGTGTATCCAAAGCTAATCGGAGATGTGTTTCATGTTCAGGCTTCGACTTTGAATAAACAAGAATATCATCAATAAAAACAATCACAAAGTCGTCAAGATAATTCTTGAATACTCTATTCATCATATCCATGAAGATTGATGGAGCATTTGTCAACCTGAATGGCATAACTATAAACTCATTGTGACCGTATCGAGTTCGGAATGCAGTCTTCGGTATATCTGATTCCTTAATTCTGAACTGATAATAACCGGATCTCAAATCAATCTTTGAGAAACAACTGGCAACCTGTAACTAATCGAACAGATCATTGATCCTTGGTAAAGGGTATTTGTTCCGAATAGTGAGACGATTCAACTCACGGTAGTCAATACACAGTATTACGGAACCATCTTTCTTCTTTACAAAGAGTACAGGTGCGCCCCACGGAGACACACCGGGTCGAATGTACCCTTTGTTTAATAGATCTTGCAGTTTCTCCTTTAGTTCTTTCAGCTCAGACGGTGCCATACGATATGGAGCTTTTGAAACTAGACCAACTCCTAGAATAAGATCTATTGAGAATTCAACCTCCTGTTCAGGAGGTAACCCAGGAAGTTCATCTGGGAATACATTAGAAAATTCTTTTACAATTGGAATATCTTCCCATTTAGGATTTGCTTTAGAAACATCCTGGACCACGATTAGAAACACTTCACACCCACGATTTGTTAGTTTGTGAGCTTTTAAAGCAGAGATAACACGTATAGATTTTCGGGGTGGAATGAAGTACATGTTCAGGCTCAGTGACGTCCCCAAATATAACTTTTCTTTTGGCTTTATAGTCAATTGTGACTCGATGTTTAGCCAACCCGTTCTTACATAGTATGAGATCGAAATCTCTCATTCTCATAGCAAGTAAGGTGGCTATCCAGACTTTATCCCCAATCATCAATGGACAATCAACATATTCATCTAAATGAAATTTAGTTAAATAACATATAATATAATATGACATAATAAACTATTTCTATCCCATCCTAAGTCTACCCATTTCTCACAGGTCAAACTTAGATTTATTCTACAGGTCGCAACCTATGCTCTGATACCATAAATGTAACATCCCATACTAGCTATACTCGCCTAAACGCATACAGAGCAACTAAGTAACCTTTATAGCAATATAGTAATAGTTATAGACAACCGGATGTTAAGGTACATATATAAATATATACAATCCCAAAAGTTTCTATACAAAAGTAAGGTTGTCCGGTAAGTTAGTCTTCAAAATATCCACTCTTGGTCTCTCAACCCGGATATTCCCCAAATCTGTCTCTAGAACCTGCCACGGAATAACAAACGTGGCTGAGCAATAACTCAGTGAACAGATCAATGAAATCAACAATAAACAATATAGGGTAAGTACAAATTATCCCTATAATCATGAAACAAAAAAAATAAGCAATTGAATATCACAAAGATATAACAAAGGGTTCACGTAATCACCCGTTCCGTGTTTCGTGTTATTCAAGTTCACATAAATCACCCGAATACACTAAACCCGTTGTTCCCAAAGAATGTATGGTTCTATGGGCATAAGTGAGAACTAGTGGTGTGGGCACGACACCCACTAGCCCTCGACTAATATTAAAGCAGTCCTGGTTCTGTTCTGTTCCTAGGATATCCATTCGCCCCTATGGACGGATCAGGGCCAACGCACTTTCCACGCATACACAAGGACGTCATAGTGATTATAGCCACCATGGAAGCATCACAAAGTCGGTGCCCCGACTAAGTGTCTGGGTAAAGGATCACAACATATGTGATCTAACCGAATCACAAAGATATAACAACGATAAATGAACAATGTCAATATGGCTTGACTCTATCTAGTCGTGCCATTCTCAATCTGATAATATCACGGTCATTGGACTTATTCAACAAACCATATTTATCACATTCCATTCGCGCCTCAGCATTCAGAGTAAAGCTCAAGAACCGGGCCAACGGTCCCTAATAGGAGCAACAAACTTTGGAAAAGTCCTAAGTCGTGCTCAACTAATGGAACACCAAATGGAATTCAACAAAGAAATTACACGATAAAAATCCAGGAATCAACATCAATGAGGTATTTTCGTATCTCAAGTTTACAATTCGTAAATCATATTTGAATGCATTAACCCTCAACAATAGGTCAATCCCGTTCCAAGAAAATAAGAGATCCGTACCTTTATATAGTAGAGATAATGAAAACACGATGCCCAATTGCCAAAGGTTCCAAAATCCTTGCTAGTCGGATTTCCTATCACAAGTAATATACACTTAGAATTATACAATGATTTCCTATATTGGTTTGATCTACTTAGCCAATTGACACCCTTCTATTAGCTTAATTTAACCTTATTTCTGTATTTATAGTCTTATAGTTCAATGCTATTGTTATGAAAGGATGCTAAATGAAACGAACATAACAATCAAAATATTGCAAAGAAAAACTGCCCTGCACATTTCAGCTTCTGTCCGTCTCCGTGTTGGACATATTACTCATACTTAGGAGTTGAATTTCATGATATTTTCTAAATGAAAGTTGTACCTATGACTCTTAGGAATCCAATAGAACTAGATTCATGTTGTTTGAAGCTATGATCGATTTTATATGAATTTTGCACTAACAGTGTGCAGTTCCCGATTTTACAGAGACCAACTACTGTAATTTGCTATTTTAGCATACTTAAGCTCAAAATCAGCTTTAGTACTCTCATAACAATTGAACTAGACACACTAACGTTTCCAACCACATATTACACACCTCCATTGGATCAATGGTTAATTTTATACACATTTTAAAAGTAACCTGCAGATTTGGGTTTGTTCCAACAACATCATTTTTAACTATTTCAAGAGATCACACTATCATTTGATTTGGTAACCATTCTAAACCATCTTGAACCAACTTGATTTGGTTTAACAACCTTGAACATCACATAATCAAAACCTAGATAAATTATTTAACCATCTAACTCAAAGATTATCAAAGTTCTTACCTTTAAGGATGATTACACCTCTTCAAGGTGTTGATTCCTTTAATCCCTTAACTCCAGCCCCTAATCAACAAGAACACACACAAACTTAGTATAAATCTTCCTCAAATAACTTATATTTTCAGATTACAAGCTTACCTAATGGTTACCTTCAAAATTTAGCTTCAAAATCATCAATTTCACATCATTTCTTCAAGGTTTTGAGGTCTAATTTCATGGAGAAAGGTTTGGTCTAGGGTTTTGAGGAGAAACATGAAGGATAAGAAGGAGATGGAGATTGAAATCTGATTATGAATTTTTATTAATTTCATATTTTGTTTTATATTTTTCAATTTTCCACTTTTAGTCCTTCAAGTTGCATAAGTTGCATATTTACCATGATTAGAGATTTCCTTCACATTTTTGGTTTAATTATTGGTTCACTTATCCATGTTTAACCCCTCTAATGGTTATGTTTGACAAAGTTAGTTCGGTTTAAGTCTATATGCTATATGTACAAGCATATAAAGCAATGACCAACACCAAACACTAACTTTTCACATAAAATTCGATATGAAATGTCCGGTTATTATACTGAAGTTGTTTTTCTTGATGCAAATTTAGGGTAGATGATATGATGACAGGCAATTTGTTCTCTTCCCCTACAAAAGCATATTTCAAGTGAGATGGGAGTTGTTTCAACTCCAGGTCAGGTGGTGATATGACAGATGGTGTAAAGTTCTTTTGGTCATTCTGCTCCAATGGTTCAAACTTTGCAGCAGAAACTGGGGCAGTTTCATCTTCCACTATGTCTCTATCTAAGTCATCCTCAAGATCATCATCATTATCAATCTTACAAATCCTCCTAACTCCTTCCTCATGGCACAATGATTCAATCACACTTAAGTTTGAACCTTCCTCAACATCATCAGGATATTTTAATGAATTGAAAACATTGAAGGTGACTTTTTGGTCTTGGAGTCTCATGGTCAGTTCTCCTTTCTGGACATCTATCAAAGTTCTTCCCGTGGCTAGAAAAGGTCTTCCTAAGAGAATAGGAATATCTTTATCAGCCTCAAAATCGAAGATGATAAAATCTGCCGGAAATATGAACTTGTCAACCTGTACTAGAACATCCTCAATCTTCCCCTTAGGATAGGCTATGGTCTTGTCAGCCAATTGGAGTGTAACTGTGGTAGGTCTGGCTTCTCCTATTCCTAAGTTGTTGAAAACAGATAAGGGCATGAGGTTGATGCTAGCTCCCAAATCACACAAAGCTTTTCCTACTTCCTTCCCACCTATTGAACATGGAATGGTAAAACTTCCTGGGTCTTTCAACTTAGGAGGTATTCCATTGGTCAGGAGTGCGCTACATCCTTCAGTCAAAGCAACTGTCTCATATTCATTCAACTTCTTCTTCTTGCTTAGGATGTCTTTAAGGAATTTGGCATAACTCGGCATTTGCTCGATTGCTTCAACAAGAGGTATGTTGATGTGCAATTCTTTGAACACATCCAAGAATTTTTTAAATTGCAGTTCTTCTTTTTGATTCCTTAATCTTTGAGGGTAAGGAACATAAGGAGGAACTGGTTTTATGAAAGCTTTACTTGGATGTGTGGAGCAAGATGTGTCTTTTGTGCCTTTGATTTCACTCTCCTTAGGTAAGGTTGGGATTTCATTCACTACAGGTTGAACAGGACTGGCTACCCCAGGCTCTAGATTCTTTGTGGGTTTAGGTTGTGGTTCAAGAATAGGAGCTAAAACAGTAGTCTCAGGTTCTGGCTTTTTGTTATTTTCAAATTCTGTTTGAGTCATTGGTCCAAACTTTTTTTGCAATGTTTCATTCAATTCTCTACCACTCCTAAGGGTCACAACTTTTACATATTCTTTACCAGGAGTTCTTGGGACTTCTGTGTCACTAGGTAACATGCCATTTGCCCTACTGTTCTGATTAAGTGCAATTTGACTCACTTGGGTTTCCAACTTCCTAATGGCCGCACTCTGTTGATTAAAAAGGGCTTGATTTTGGCTCAAAAGTTGTTGTTGAGCTTGTGATTGAGCCACAAGGCTTTTTATCATAGCTTCCAAAGAAGATGATGATTCAGCCTGTGGAGGAGGTTTTTGAAAATGTTGTTGGTTATTTTGAAAATTCCTGTTCTGATGATGCTGTGAACTTTGGTTTTGCTGATGTTGAGAACCTTGGTTTTGATGATGTGAACTACTAGCATGATGTTGCGTTTGAAAATTTTGAGATTCTTGTGGCTTAGGAGCTGACTGATTTAGACATGGACTGTTTCAGGAAAAATTTGGATGTTGCCTCCAACTCGCATTGTAGTTGTTGCCATAGGGAGCATTCCTGTTTTGAACATAGTTTACTGATTCAGAGTTTTGAGGACATTGTTCATAGGAATGTTCCCCACCACAACAAACACATTGAACCGAAAGGACTGACTGGTGTATGTAGCAGCAACTTGTTGCATTCCTTGGTTTGAAGATAAGTTTTTGAGCATTGAAGCCATGGAAGCAAGTTGTGCTGTTAATGCAGTATATGCATCCACATCATGAATCCCAGTAGTTTTCTTTTGCGGTTGAGCACATGGATCAGCCCAATGTCCATTGTTTGTTGAAAATTTTTCAAGAATTTCATACCCGTCATTGTAGGTATTAGCTGTAAAGGCCCCTCCTGATGTCGCATCGAGCATTTGTTTTGCCATGGGGTTTAATCCATTGTAAAACGTCTCGAGTTGAATACAGTAGGGAATGCCATGATGAGGGCATTTTCTTAACAACTCTTTAAACTTTTCCCAAGCATCGGGAATTTCCTCATCGTCCATTTGTTTAAACATGCAAATTTCGTTTCTGGACATAGCATTACGGGTAGGTGGAAAATATTTTCTCAAAAATCTTTCAGCCATGTTGCTCCATGATGGCACAGAGCCAGGTGCCAAAGAATTAAACCAAGACTTTGCCCGATCCCTTAGAGAAAAAGGAAACAAAGTGAGTCTCAAGGCATCGTTAGATACCCCAGGTATCAGGAATGCATCAGTGATCTCCATAAAAGATTTTAAATGAGAATGTGGATCCTCCGATGGCATTCCGGCAAATTGTCCGTTTGTTTGAAACATTTGAAACATGATGGGTTTTAGCTCAAAATGGAGGGCTTGTATATGGGGTCTAATTATCCTTGAATTTAATTGCTCAAAATCGGGGATAGCGTAGTCCATAATTTTTCCCTCTTTGGAGTTTGCAAGATTAATTATGTTTGGAACTTCATTTCTTATTTCATTGGTGCCTTGAGATTCAACATCATCATCAACATGGTTATGATTATTTCCTTGATTTGGTGGATTTTGTCGAAATTGGTGCTCCAGTGGGTTTCCAAAAATTGGAGGGCCATCATGAAATATTGGTGGTGGTCTCGGATTTTCTAAAAGTGGTGGTGGTTTAGGTCCTCTATTTTCAAATCCGGGTGGTGGTTCTTCCATGATTGGAGGTTCTAAAAATAATGCAATCCTTTGGGCTCTCCTTCTAATTCGAAAAGTTCCTTCAATGTCCGGGTCAAGTTCGAACAACTCCCCACGTGGTACTCTTGGCATACACCAAACAAAGCGCTATTCAAACGGTGGTAGAAAAATCAAATCTTTTTAAAACTTTTTAAAACTTTTAGCGTGCCAATCCCCGGCAACGGCGCCAAAAACTTGATAGTGCTTGGAATACACCTATAGACGTGTGCTAATTAAACCTCAAGGCAAGTATAGAATGAGATCTAATATCGTCTTTCAAGTAATAAAATGGTAAGAACCAAGTATCGTCCCACAGAGATTGGAGTAAAAGTAGATTAAAAAGTAAGAGAAAGAAATGACTTCAGATGGCGATTTTGAAGACTTGATCTGGTTTGGTTTGTCACTTGATTAGATTAACAGAATAATAAAGCAAGCACGGGTGTAAGACATTTAGGAGAGATTTAAACACAAATTCCAGCAGACTTATGCTACAACCATAACTAGATCCATTATCTATTTTGAGGGTATTCCTCTCGGACTTCAATATTCACACTACTGTTTAGATTCGACTAAACACATCTTTGTGCAGCCTCCAACTATTTATAGTGTAGAATAAAGTCCTCAAAATATATGGACGATCAAATCTCTTTGTATCTAAAACCGCTCTCTCGAGTCGATTCCCATATCATTCAAGTTGACGTGTTCGAAGGGGCTTATCTCTAAGTCCTCTACACTTTAACACTAATGACTAGTGATCAACTTGTCGAGAATAAATCAGTTTATAAATAAAAATCAACTCTCTCAAGTCTACTTCTTATATCATTAAAACTGACGTGCTTTTGGTAGCTTATCTCTAAGTCAACCGCACTTTAACACTTTAGCAAGTGATCAGTTCGTCAAGAAGTGTCATTGAACTTTATAAAACTTGAAATGAAATGATGGAACATTGTTATTGCGAAACAATGTCCACCTTTCTTTGGTTTGAAATCTCACCCTTTTATCTCACACCCGAGCTAAATAAAATTAGCTACTCATATTTAAAGAAATAAAGCGATAAATGACGGAAAATAAAAACATAAATGTAAATGACATAAATTAAATGACGGAATATAAATGACAAGAATTAAAATGACGGAAATATAAATTACAACAAATATAAAAGACTTGAATATAAATTGCAAGTAACGTAAAGAACTAAGTAAGGAACACTAGAAATAATAAAGCGTAAATAAAGAACAAGAGAGGATGACTTCAAATATTACTTGTAATTATCAAATGAGAGAATAGTTAATGGATTATGGACTCCTAAATTACTACCCCAAGCTCCCCTTTTATAACCAAGGGGAGAGGCACAAAAGGTAATTACCACTAAATAAAGTACTTAAAGTACAAAAGTAGTCTTAACCAAGAGTTAATAACCAAAAGACAATAAAGTGTTTAACCACAAATTACATATCAGCCAAAAATTAGTCTAGAAGGTTCCCAAAAGTCAGATTCAAAACTCAAAAAGGTCTTCCCACAAAAAGCTCCTCCTAGCTTATCCATGAAGCTCCCCATACAGCTGCTGTAAGGATGCTGCAGCATGCTGCAGCTTGCTGCACTTATAAATTTGCCCAAAAATACACCAATTAGCTTATCCAAATGCAATAAAAACAAGTTCTTCATATCTTTAGCTCCAAGAAACAAGAAAAGAGAAAATAATGAACTAAAATGACTCAAAGGTTGGGATTAGAAGGTAAAATGTTATGCTAAAAAGAAGATAAAAGAGCATAATGGCACTAAATAATTAGTGTCATCATTGAGATACCGAAAATAGAAGTTGAACGAAATCAACTGAAAAATCAGAATTCAGTGCTTCTAAAGCAGATTCAGGAGTTGAAATTAAATTTGTCAAATTCTGATAAAACTTCTGACTGTAAAAAGTGTGCTAATAAGGATAAATCTCATTTTGCAGGTATCATCAGTGAGAAAGAGTAACAGATTAAAGATAGAGAGAAAATGATGGGAATAAAAGATAATACTATTCAGTCTCTTGAAGAAGTAATCAAGATGAAGGAGTCTTATGTTGAAAGTCTTCTAAGCCAATTGAAGATAACTGAACAAATATCATCAGATCTGCATGATGAATCAGTTAAGCTTCAACAAAAGTATATGGCTTCTGAAGAAACTGCATATGAATTGAAAGTGAAAAATGCTGATTTGATGAAAAGCATAAAAGAAGATAAAGTTAAAGCAAATCTTCAAAGTCAAATGAAGACGACTGAAAAGAAATCATCTAAGCTGAAAGATGAGTCAGTCAAGCTTCAAAACAAGTTTAAGGCTTTTGAAGATCAGATATCTGTTCTGGAGAAGAAGAATGTTGAATTGAAAATAAGTCTCCAAGCATAAAAAGAAAAATCATGTGTGAAGATATCTTCTACTCAACAGATTTCTGAACTTTCTAAGAAAACTTTGCAAGAGAAAAAGGATTTGGAGCTAAGATATTCAAAACTTTCTAAGCAAGTGTCGGAATTTGAAAAGATCATAATCACTGAAAGAGACACTTTTGCGAAAGAAAGACAAGTTCTTGAAGCTAAAATAACTGAACTTCCCACACAGATTTCTACTTTACAAGACTTGCTCGAAAAAGAAAGACAAATCTTCAAAGAAAACAAAAAGTCTTATGAGCTTGAAAAGAAAAACGCGGAAAAGAGAAATACTGGGATTTTCATGGAAATATCTGAAAAATCCAAGAACTTGGAAAAGAATTTTGAGCAAGAATGTTCACATTTTGAATCTGAAATATCTAAGCTCACATCCAAATTAACTGTTCTATCATCAGATATTCTTAAATAACAGATGGCTAGATCTGATTTGAAACAAAAGTTTGACACACTTAATGCTGAAAGAAACATTTTATCTGAAAAGATAAAAGACTTAGAAGATGCAAACGTTGATTTGTCAGAAAAGATTACAGCTGATGTGATTGATCAATCACCTGTTGATATTTCAACAGAATCAGTCTGTTCTTTCAAAACAGCTTCAAGTTCTATTCATGATCAAAATGTTTTCAAAAAGAATAGTGTCAAACCTAAAATTGTCAAATCAAGTCAGATTCGACAATCAAATCTATTTTATGACAAATCTGTTGATGGTTCAGCAAATTTTTATGTAAAATCTTTTGGAAAGAATTCAAAGCAAAATCAGATAGTCTGGAGAGTGAAGAGTTCTTCAGATGAAGAGAAGAAGAAGGACAAAGCATCTGCATCCACCTCTAAAGCCAAAAAGAACAGTGCACACAAAGGTAAATCTTTTTGTAATTCTGATATATATTACTCGACTAATCATTTGATCAGAATTGCTCAAAGAAAAATCTTTTGTTCTTACTGTGGAGAGAAAGACTTCGTTCAGAGAAAAACTGCTCATAACTGGTACGGTTCTTACAGAATAACTTCTCAGAATTATGGATTTAAAAGATATACATCTAATGAGAAGTGGAATCTTAAATCTAACATACCAGGACCCAAATACCAGTGGGTACCAAAACCTGTTAAATCTGTTTCGCAGGTACCACAGGTTTAGGGGGAGCAAGATATTTGACTTCTAATCATGTACAGATTAGGACTCGTACTTCAAAGTACAAAATTATGACTTCTGAGTAAATCAACTCAGGACTCGGACCTTAAAGTCAAAGAGTTATGGCTTTTGAACACAACAGTTCAAAACCCGAACTGAAGTGTCAAGATTGTGGCTTCTGATCACATGACAGATCAGGACCCGTTCTTAATGTTCAGACAAGGATATTTTGAAAATATCCAGGGGGAGCTTAATAGACAAAAATCATTCTATAATGATTTGAGGGGGAGCTTAAATGTAAGTATCTTCTGACCTAAATCTCTGATTGTTTGAAAGAAGAACAACTTTCGAACATGAAAAACGCTTTCTAAAATGTTCAAACCACTTCTCTATTTTCAAAAGATTTCATGAATTTAGAAGTGTGATTTTAAATGTTTTTCAATATTGAGCTTTAATGTTTAACTGACCGTGTGTTTCTAAAGATCAATACTAGTGTATTATTTTTCCTATATACTGTAAAGTATTCACACACATCGGTTCAGTACTTCATTTTAATTTGTTATTACCATGTCTCTAAACGAACCTATTTTTCGATGGTAATACCCCCGTTTGTAAATCACTGTTGTTGAGCAACAATCATCATTTCAACTTGAGCGTTCATTGCTAAATTGTTTATATTTGTTCATATAAACAAAATATACCCTAACCATTTTATTTGATCTGATTGATACATTGTCAGATTCTCAAAACAATTCTCTTGATTTCATTTCATTCATTGAATATATTTGTTTTGAGAAATCTTCAAAGATCAATTGCTCAAATCTCATGAGCATACATTTTGATAATGTTATCATACATTTTGTGCTTAACTGTTCAAGTTAAACTGTTGAGCAAACTATTTTTTATAGGACTTACATAGGATTCCTGTGTGATTTTAAAAAGAACTTCCATGGATTCACGTTAACCAGTGTTTCCTACCCAGGAAGTTATCCTAGAGTGATTGAGGGGTGAGGGGTCAAAATCAAAGAGTGGGGGAGATAACTCATCCAATTGAGTTTTTCTCATTGTGTGGAGCGGTAAAATGGAAATGAGAGTTTGGTTAGAAGTGAGCATAATGATAAAAAGTAAGAGGGTGTGAGAACAGAGTTAAAAGAATATCAAAACTCTGCACCAACCACTTTCTGAGCCGGGAAGCCACAAAATCTGATTGGTTCACATTCTTTGGTGACCATCATTGAAAAAGGCAGTGAGCCCATGTCAACTCTTGCATTAACCCCACCAGCCACTCGTTTCTTTCTTAACAAAGAAATGTTTCATTTTCTTTGGGGACGCAACATATCTGCTATCCAGTCTTCACTCGGAAGATTTAGATATTGAAACATTTTCGCACCTCTTTCATGCACATTGAGTCCATGTAATATCTATTGTTGTCTCAATAATTTACACAATTTGAGCCTTATGAAACACAATCATTGTGCTAAATTCTTTCATACACAAGCACGAGCACACAGAAAATTTGTTTTTCTGTCAGAACATTCATAGACAAACCTTGTGTTTTTCAATGATTGAATGGATGTCCTGGGGAGTCATCATCAAACCAACTCCTTAAATTGTACATTCGTTGTACACAGTAACTCCGTGTTACTGACAGGCACTTCTAACTGTTTCATTTGTTGAATCAGGGTTACCAAGTTCATTATATCTGAATTTGAAAAGATTCGGGTATATACAGTTCATGATTCAGCTATTCAGATCAAAGAGCGAAGATTGTCAAATGTATCTCAAAAAGGGGAGAATATTTGTAAAAGGGGGAGATTCAAAGAAAGTGCTGAAATTGAGAAAGTTTTGATGATTATGGTGCTCACAATCATCAAAAAGGGGGAGAAATCTACAAAGATCAATTTCAGAAATGAGATTGCAAAAAGTGGAAGAAATTTCTGAAAGATTCAAATTTCAAAGATGATTTGAAGAAAAGAGACTTTCTAATGATTATTCTGAAAGTCCAAGCCAGATGAAAAGAAATCATTTTGAGGTTATTCAAAGTCAAATTATAAGATTCGTGAAAGTTCGTTTTTCTGAAGAATGATCAGAGATTGCAGAAATGGAGATACAAAGATCAGAGATTCCTCAAAGTTTAAAAGAAATTTTCAAAGATTTCAAAGTTTTTCAAGTTTAAAAAGTCAATAGTTTTTGGTTATCTTTGCAAAATCAGTATGATAATATTTTTTTTAGATTTCAAGTATTATTTTTAAATACAACATTATTTTGTCAGAATAAATTCGAAATGTGAAGTGTTGTAGTCAATTTTATGTTTTTGTGTGTTTTTATGAAATTTTGTTCATTTGAAGTTGCAATTTGTTTTTTGCAACTTACTGTGCTTTCATTGGAAGATCTTAATGTATATTGTTCTGTACTTCAAAATTGTTTTCCTGAAAAACAAGTTTTTTGTTTTATACTGACATTTTGGATTTTATCCAATACTTTTGATCTTTTTCAGGAAATCAATGGCGGAGGAAAATATTCATGATCAAAGTGTTCAGATGGATGAACATGATCCTATTGTGTCACGGGAGATGCCCATGCCTTCTTCACGATCTCATTTTTCTGAAGTTGGTGCTGATCCAGATCTTCAATTGATCAATCCTCAAGATTATCTCTCTTTGTCGCCAAATAATCATCATGTGATATTTGACAATCTCATGGTCAAGCCATTGATAAAGGAGATACTGAAAAACCATCCAATCTGTACTGCCTTAACTGCAACTGCTACTGTACCAATGATCTATTTACAACAAGCATGGAGAACCATTGAGCATGTAGTGCAAGGCAACAGAAAGTATTTCACCATTCGCATCGACAACTTCACATCCATCCTGACCTATCAAAGACTTCGTCTGCTTCTTGATCTACCTTTGCCAGATTCAAGAGAAGGAAAGACAACTTTTGATCCTTATCCTACAGATCACGAAAGGTTTGCTGGTATTCGTGCTTTAGGATATGTTGGAAGTCTTTCAAAGATGAGTGACTTTAGAAAGTCAAATTTGCCTCCATTCTATTATCAGTTTTTCTCAGTGATCAACAAGTGTTTGACTTCACGACATTTTGGGCATGACAACACCAATATTCATACTCTAAGACTGTTCCATGCTATCATCTATGATCTGTGTGTTGATTATGCTGTGGCCATCTGGACTGAGCTATATGAGAAAGTTCTAAGCAAGACACATTCAAAGAAGCCAAAGTATGTGCCTTATCAGAGATTTTTACAACTTATTGTCCACTAATTGGACTCCAAGAAGTAACGTCTAAACATGAACGCGAGAAAAGTATCATGAAAGAAAACAAACAGTCAATACTGAAACTTAGCAAGGATCTTGCTGAGAAGAACCTATTGATTGAAGCTTTACATAAAAATATTGATACTAGCGCAAAAGAGAAGACTATACTTCATAATGAATTATCTGAAACTGTTTCAAAATATAAACTGTTTGAGTTTGAATCAAAAGAGATTACTAAAATGTATTCTTCGCTTTCAGAAGAAAACAAATCTTTACTTGAAAAAGTGAATGTTTTGGAAGGAAAATTATATACTTTGGGTCAAACTGAACAAACCATTCATCTAAACAAACCGAAAGAGAACAAAGAGTGTTGGGGACTCGGTTATGAGAATCCATACTATCTCAAAAAGGGTATATCAGAAGTGCCTGAGCCACAATATCCTGAACTTGAAGTTGAGTGGACTAAATTATCTGAAGAGGATGAAGCCAAGGAAAATGAGAAAAGAAAGAACACAACTAAAATTCAACTTCCATTTTGATATGAGAGGTTGAATAATAGTTATAGTTCTGATAAATCAAATTTTCTTTCAAATGACTATTTTGAGAGTTATTCTTTAAAAGAAATGGATGCTAAGCCTATCGAAGGTAAGCTTTACGTCCCTCCTCTCGTTTTGGAAAGTAAATTTCTGAACTCGTGAAAACTCTAGCAGAAGAAAAAATTTTGATTGATCTTGAACAAACTGTATTTTCTGTTGTGTTTAAATATACTGATTTTTCTAAATCATCCAAGGCTTCAAAATCTATTGACATGTCTGGTCTATTTGATGATGAGTTTTATTTCTTAAACTCTGATGGTGTTTTAGATGACTGTGTTGCTCATTTTGATTTTAATGCTAAACTTCCTGATCATTCAAAATTTGTCATAAACTCTTTTGGATTACCAAGTGTGTACGAAAAAGGTGAAAGATCAACGAAAGTTGATAAATCAATTCCTGTGAAAACCAAAGTTGCCAAAGGTAAGAAGAAGAAATTTGGGCATTCACAGGAACCGACCACCACTGGTAAGACAAAGAAGAAGTATTCTCTTGATTCTCACAGTTCTAACTCTAAACTTTCAAATGTTTCAGATATGAGGAAGAAAAAGAATGAAGTTAAATCAATTTGTCTACCAAAGAAGAAGGTTGACGAGAAGGAGAAATCATTACCTAATTTTTCTTGTAATAGAAATACTGATAGTACTTCTGATGTAATTGAGAATGTTGCTTTCAATAAACAAAAACTTGTAACTCTTTACAAGAAGTATTGAATAAAGCAATTATTCCAATTATCTCCGTATGCTAGAAAGTTTTCCAATAATCGTCGGAATGATTTTGCTTCTCGACAACATTCTAATGATTGGTTTGGCACATATCATGTATATTCTTCTCATTCATATGGTTCAACTGTTTTTCAAAAAGTAAAAGGATCCATTTTTAAATGGATGCCAAAATCTACTTGTGCTAACACTGTAGGGCCCATATATAAATCACTGTTCTAAAAAACTCGCCGCACAGCCACCATGGCGCGCCATGGCACCAAGGCTTATGTCTCACGCCACGTTAAGCTCGTGGCACGCCATAGCCTAATGCGCAATTTTTGTAATGCAATTTTTGGTATTTTTTTATGTTTTTAATATATATAACCTAATTTAACTTGTTTATTACTATTGACTCATTGAATAACACGCCAAAACATATGTTTTTATATATAATATTATATATAAATTAGAAATTTGACGCCATAAGTCACGCCTTGAAAACGCCAAGGCTTCGCCATGGATCCTAAGGCTTGAGGCTTGGCCTCGCCGCCACGCCACGCCTCACGCCATTTAGAACCTTGATATAAATGGGTACCTAAATCAATTGTTTCATGATTTTCTCATGTGCAGACCCGTCATATGTGGTACTTGGATAGCGGATGTTCTAAGCATATGACTGGGCAGAAAGATTTATTATCTAATTATACAGAGAAATATTGCGAGATAGTTAGATTTGGAAATGACCAATTTTCATCGATTTTGGGATATGGTGATGTGATTCAAGACAAGGTGACGATAACGAATGTGAGTTATGTTGAAGGTTTAGGGCACAACCTGTTTAGCATTGGCCAGTTCTGCGACAAAGGATTAGAGGTGAACTTTAAAGCTAAAAGTTGCTCTGTGCGTACTGAAGATGGCAAGGAACTTTTGGTCGAAACTAGAAAATCCAACCTCTACACAATCAATCTTTCAAAGGTCCAGACTGACAGTGAGGTTTGCTTACTTACAAAAGCCTCGTTGCAGCAAAGTTGGCTTTGGCACCGAAGGCTGTCACACTTGAATTTTCGTTACATTAACAAATTGGTCACTGGAAAGTTAGTGAAAGGACTTCCTGAGCTCAAATATGTGAAAGAACACTTGTGTGCAACATGTGAAAAGGAAAAGATGAAGAGAGCTCCATATAATCCGAAACCTGAACAAAGTACCAGTTCTTCACTCGAGTTGGTGCATATGGATCTTTGTGGTCCCATGCGAACACAAAGCATAGGCGGCAATAAGTATGTTTTAGTTATCGTGGATGACTATTCGTGGTACACATTGGTAAAATTTTGAGATTAAAAGATGAGACGCCCGAAGTACTCATCACTTTTCTGAAGACTACCCAAGTGAACCTGCAAAAACCAGTCAAGCTTCTAAGAACAGACAATGGCACAAAGTTTAAGAACAAAATCGTTGCAGTTTATCTTGAATCGGTCGGGATAACACATCAATTCTATGTTGCTCGTACACCAGAACAGAACGGAGTACTAGAACGGCGAAACCGAACGCTAGTCGAGGCCGCTCGGACTATGCTCAGCCAATCTAATCTACCTTTGTTTTTGTAGGCAGAAGTTGTTTCGACTGCGTGCTATACTCAGAATCGTTCCATTTGATCAGATTCTTTTCTTTATTTTGAGCTTTTTGCATTGCCATGTATTTTGTACAGACTTATGTTTTTAACAAGTGTGGGATACCGATCGTTGGAGACTCCAATTTAGGGTCGCTAAGGCCAATCAGAAGGCTGAGTTTGAGGGGTGTCGTCTAGGCACACTGGAGGATGGATCAGTGTAGTACAACATCGACATCAGGTGGTAAATATATAGTTTTTTTAATATGTAATTAGATTTTTATGTTTACTAACAACTTATCTTAATAGTCTATTATATGCATAAATATTGGGTCGCGACCCGAGTACTTCTGAGGTGTTTGAGCGGATCCACTGCTCGAACCGGAAGGTCGTTCCGGGTTTGTCTAGCCCACCTACTTATTCTCCTCAGTTCGTTTACCCCAAAAAGGCTAGAACGATGGTATGTTTTCAAAAACCATTACTTTGTTTTATAGAACGATTTGGTAGATTTAAAGTAATATATTTTAATAAACCTAGTGATGTTATTAGTTTGGTCTGCCACTTTGGGCAAACGTTAGGTTAAATTGATATGTTGGTTGGCAATGTGACTACCATTGGTAATTAGAATTTTATAGTTGTAAAAATCAGGCATTGGTTATGTTTGAATTAGCCGTAATGCTACTGAAATGTCTACATATATAATTAAGCTCACCCGTTTGGTTTTGGTAAACCATAGGAACAATTTTGAGAGCTTAGGGATGAAGACTAGTCTAGTGCAGGGCCCGACACGTTCCCCCTGATGATGCATTTCTTTGGGAGCAGAGTGTCGGATACTAAAAGAAGGACCGTCTTTTTTTATTCGGGACCTCCAGGATCCCTGGTATGCTATGACCGGTAAATGTAGCAGCAATGGCGAGAGATCATCTGTTACTTGTCACTAGTTGAGGTATGTTGGTTATATTGTTATGTATCATGTCATTATTTTTTTTTGCAAATAGTTACTTATTGTTGTCAAATATTGAATATTTAGAGGTAGTACATTGAGAGCGACGATGGATGAAATGGAGGAATGCCATCGGGCCGAGCTAGAGGTTGAACGAAAGAGTAGGGTAGATGTGGAGTCCCAACAAACCGATCAGGCTGCATTATCGGTGCATTTTGCAGCTTTTATGCTACAACAAGGATACATTTCCCCGCTCCCGGTAGTTAGGTTGTTACCTAACTCTCGGATATTATCTTGAATTAAATGAATTTGGTATTTTAAATTGTATGAATTGGTTATTTTTAATTTTTTGGATACTTTCGGATTGCTATTTTCAATTTATGGGCAGGTTTTGTAAAAAATATACAAGAAATACAAAACTTTAATTGTTCGACGTAAATCTGTTACTAAACAATTCCGCTGTTGATCCATAGCTAAAAGGCCCCTCGATAATCCGTCGCTAAACTCGTCACTGATATGTCGCTAAAAGTGCCCTCGCTAATCATTCGTTAATCCATCGCTGATCCGTCGCTACTCCATCGCTAATATCCATCGCTGATCCATCACTGATAGCATCACCCACCCCCCTTTGACCTACCGACTATCAGCGACGGATTAGTGAGGACTTTGTCTGTAGCAGCAGATAGTGGTCAGTTTTGTCAATCACTTTGATGTAGAGTGGATTTCCAATTTGGCTATCCGCTTTTTAAGTCTGTCTCGAAACGCGTCAGTCCACTATTTTGCTTTGGCAAAGTTTTGAATAAATCTACTTAAACACAGTAAAAAAAATCTCTTACAATAATAATACACTACAACATAATTGAGTTTAAAAGATGTAAAAAATGTGCTAGTGTCTTAATACCGCTTCATATGACTTTATTTATAGAACCAAACAATTGTGCATCCTATGTTTAAATAGTCAATTAGTTTATAGGACGTTTTTAGGCGTACTAACAAGTTTTTAAGTCATTTTTATAATACAATATCGTATTAGTTTCATCATATGACATTTTTTAGAATTTTCCTATCAACACGTCTTTTCTATGTGATACTTGTATGCTTTTATAATACAAATTTTCAAATAATGTCTTATAAAAAGACTAGTAGGACGTCTTATTTGAAAAGTGTTCTAAAAACTTGTTAATACGCCCAAAATCATCATATATAAACTTATTATAACCCTTTTAAATATGACACATAATTGTGCGGTCCTATAAATTAAATCATATAAAACATTATATTAACACACTTAAATGTCTTTGCATCATATTAATTAACCCGAATTTTTTGTAATAAAATAATAATATCAATGAAGAATTAACACATGTGATCATTTGATTTCAAGTTGTATCGAGTGTTTTGTATTTGAAATCGCTCAAACCATGATGACACTAGAAAATAACATGCAGGGTTTCAGCGATGGACGAATCTGTCGATGTTCGTTGGAATTGTTTATCGAGTGTCAAAAGATGAAGAAGCCAATACAAGACCTTACAATTATTAAAGAGATCACACTTTAATTTAACTAAATGTCAAAGGTTTTGAAAATGTTGGACAAAGTGCTCTATTTTTACTTTAAAACTTGCCTTTGTCTTTTCCGAAAGCTAACCATTGGACATTGTTATAAATTAGAAAGCAAAATATGAAGAAATAAAAAATCCGATGCAAACGCCTCAATTTTCTCTTTGTGGACTTCTGAACAATTCATATCTGAAAATTTGAACTTCTTTCCTAAAATGACTCGACAATTTGTACACAATTTTTTTGAAAGTTCTGGCCCATCTTCCATGGGTATTTTTTGTTTTGGGAAATTGACCCATACAACCATTTGTATCTTCACAATTGGTCTCCTAGCATTTTTCTCCACTTTTCTCTCAAATGTCACTACCTCCGAAGTTATAGGTCAACAAATTGTGGTGGGGTGAAAAAGTAAAAAAAAAATATTCTGAAAATGTCCGCAAGTACAGGGACCAAAACCATAAATTCGTTTAAACATGTCTGCAACTTGCGGACTTTTACAAAATTGCAGAATTGATCCGTGTACTTGCAAACCTGTTCAGAAACTTCATTTTCGCTATTTTTTCACCCCTTCGTAATTTGCGGACTTGTCACTTGTGGAAGTAGTGACATTTTAGTAAAACCTGGAGAGAAATGGCTAGGAGACCAAATGTGTATATAGAACTAGCTATTTGGGTCAATTTCCCTTTTGTTTTCTAATCAAAGTCAATTTTTTATATCGAAGTGGTAAAAAGAAAGAAGCAAAGTTGAGAAGTTTTTGGGTATTTAGACGAGAATAATACCTCACATATTTAAATATACACCATGAGCTTACTTATATTGCTAACAACTTGTTTTAGTTGAAACCTTTGAAGGGAGATATGGTGCTACACATTTAAAAGAGACTAGTTGAACCACACTTATAATTGTCAAATTGTTCCTGATCGATGTACCCTCAAACTTGGGTGTTTAGATTATTCTAAACAAAGTATATATCACCCACTTTAACCATAACCTTTTTACGAGTAAACTTGGGCTAAAAGATAAAGTTCATTCTTCTTGTGAATGGCTAACCCTGGTATAAACTCAAAGTCTTTATCTTCTTTCTTCATACCATCCGACAACTCCCAGTCAAACAAGTAAACAAGATTAGCAAGCAAAAGCTCTGTCGAGGTAACTCCCATTGAGATTCCGGGATAGATTCTTCGACCAACCCCAAATGGGAACAACTTGAAATCACTCCCTCTAAAGTCAACATCAACTTGAAAATCTTGGGTTTTCTGTTTGATTTGGTAGCCATGTGAAATGGCATTTTTCTTTGTTTCTTGAGGTACTAGAAGAGGAGCTGGAGGGTATAACCTCGTGATCTTTTTTACCATTGCTTTCAGATATGTGAGTTTTAGAAGATCATCTTCGTCTATTTTATCTTTCTTTCCAACCATAATCCCCACTTCTTGTTATGCTTTCTTCATCACTTTAGGGTTCTTCAATAGTGCTGTCATTGCCCAAACCACTGTAGCCGCACTAGCATCTGTTCCGGATACCAATACATCCTAAAAGAAGAACAATGGAAACAATTAAATATGTAATGATTTGATCTCCCATGAAGCAAAACATGTTAGTAAAGTAGTAAACAAATAGATGATTTTAGGAATATTCACAAAAATAGCCACACCTGGAACTACACATTAAAAAATAGTCAAAAAAAATTGCAAACTAGAACGAATGTAGTAGTCTGGTTTCACGAAGGGCCCATTTTTTTCACAAGACCCCTATTTAGCGGCTTTTTTTACGTTTTGTGGACCAATTACGCAAAATTATTCTGCAAAACCCTACCTTTTTTAGCAAAATGGATCCATAAAACCTTAATTGTTTTTCACAAAAATGGGTTTGCAAAATTAGTGTTTTGCGGAACAATTTTGCATAATGGGCACACAAACCAGAAACATGGGATTTATTCGAAACCATTTAGTGTTTTGTGGAACAATTTTGCCTAATTGGCACACAAACTGTTAAAACGGACAAAAGGGTTTTCCGGAACCATGGGGTTTATTCGAAACCAATGGCTATTTTGTGTTATATTGCAAATATTTGACTATTATCTGATTTGTCATCTCCAAATGTGACTAACTATGTGAATATTCCGTGATTTTAACCGATAAGCTTTTCAGAACACGAATTTGTCATTTTCATGGGATATCACTAAATTAAAAGTTCAATGAGGGAAGGAGTAGAATGTAGAAGTCATGTGAACATACACTCTTATTTTTCCACAACAGAGAGCATATAGAGATTACCGCTAGCATGGATTTTATGTGATCAGAAGTGAGCTCAAAAGGATTCAAGACTTGATCTTTCTTGAGTTGAATTAAAATGTCAATTATGTCTGTTGAATAACTCAGTAATATACTCAAACTTATATCTTATACATAATTAAAGAGATCTGTTTACATACATAATAGATGTCTTTTACATACTGGACAAAGACCAACACAACAAATATAAATAGTAAGACAACCAACACCAGTAACCAACATACCCTTTCAAGGCACCGGTTGGATAGAAACGCATCCATAACTAACTTATCAAAATAACTGCTTATTATAATATGATTACTTATATTCAACATTCCCCCATAAGCTAAACATCTTCAACCCCAAGTGCTTTCTTCAATCTTATGAAATTACCACGTTGTAAAGACTTAGTAAAGACATCAGCAACCTGCTCCTTTGAACCATAGAATAAAACCTCTACTTCTTGATTTTGAATAAGCTCCCTGATGAAGTGAAATTTAATCCTTATGTGTTTGCTTTTTCCATAATAAACTGGATTCCTTGTTAGTGCAATAGTTGCTCTATTATCACAGAATATTGAGTAGCATCAACCTGTGAAACACCAATTTATTCCAACATTCCCCTTAGCCATAGACCATGGCAACCTGTTGATGAGAGGGCCATATACTCAGCCTCTGTAGATGATAAAGCAAAAACCTTTTGTTTCTTTGACTGCCATGAGACATCCCCTGAACCCAAACTAAAACAGTAACCGGTTGTACTTCTACTATCATCAAAGTTTCCCCCATAATCACTATCACTAAAACCAATTAACTTAGGATTTTGAACTTGAGAAAACTTAATACCATTATTCAAGGTTCCTTTAACATACCTTAGGATTCGTTTAGCAGCCTCCCAATGACTCTTCTTAGGATTTTCCATAAATCTGCTAACAAGGCTGACTGAAAACATGATGTCAGGCATTGTTGATGTGAGGTACATAAGGCATCCCACTATGCTTCTAAATAATGTAGGATCCACACTTTCTTCATGGCTATCCTTTAATAATTTCAACCCAACTTCCAAAGGGGTTGCAGTAGAGATAGAGTCACTCATGTTGAAATTTACAAGGAGTTCCATTGCATACCTCTTCTGAGAAATAGATATCATGTGATTACCTTGTTTAGCCTCTATCCCCAGAAAATAGTGTAACAGACCAAGATCTGTCATTTCAAATTCGGTTTTCATACTTCCCTTAAATTCATTAATAAACTCCAAAGAATTGCCTGTGAAGACTAAATCATCCACGTATACACAGACTAACAGCAGCTTGTCATGTTCTTTCTTTTTGAAGAGGGTATGTTCATAATTACATTTTTTGAAGCCATTCTTGATGAAGTATCCCTCAATTCTGCCATACCACGCCCTTGTAGCCTGTTTCATTCCATAAAGTGCTTTCCTGAGATGGCATACCTTATCTTCTTAACCTTTTCTTTTATAACCACATGGTTGATCAGCATACACATCTTCCTTAACATAACCATTGAGGAAAGCAGATTTCACATCCATCTGATGCACTTTCCAATTATTCTGAGCAGCTATAGCCAAAACCAATCTTATAGTTTCTAATCTAATGACAGGAGAAAATACCTCTTGGTAATTAATACCATACTGTTTCTTGTAGCCCTTTACCACCAACCTTGCCTTATGTTTATCCACCTCTCCTTTCTCATTTAGTTTGGTCTTGTAAATCCATCTTACACCTATGGATTTCTGACCTTTTGATAGATCAACAAGTTCTCGGGTGTTGTTCTTCAAAATAGAGTTCATTTCCTTATCCATTGCCTTCCTCCATTTTTCATCTAAACAAACATCTTCATAATTCAGTGGGTCTGCATCTTAAAACAAAGCAAAGTTAGCAAAATCATCAAAGTTTTAAGGACTGAGTATTTGCATAGAGATCTCTCAAGCTTCATGTCTTTCTGTTTTGCCCACTTGAAGAAGAAGAATCTTCATATTTTTGTTCTTCATGGTTTACCCCTTGGTTATTATCCAAGGATGTAGACACATTAGGTGAAGTGGGAGCCGTGCCATCACCATCACATGGGGAAGAGGGAACCAAACTATCATCATTATTAATACTTTTGTCCTCTTCTTGACTTTCTTGAAGAATAGTACACGGCATACCTCCATCACCCAAAAGTCCTTTCTGTAACACCCCGAGTTTCGTTTGGTCGATTTGCGAAGAGGAAAAGATTCGAGATTGAGGTTTCTGCACTGTTCTGCAGGGCACACGAGAGAAAACGCACGGGTCGTGCATAAGAATCAGCGGCGAGGTAGTGGGCTTGCGCACGGGTCGTGCGCATTTCCTTCTTTGAGGGCGCACGTCTGTCAGGCTGCTTTTTGGAGTTGCCTTAAATATCTCATTTGTGAGATATTTCTTAAAATATTTCCTTTTCTCAGTCTCTCTCTCTCTTTCATTTTCCTTTTCTTCTTTCGATCTTCGAGTCTCGTTTGGTTGCTAGTTTGCGGTGTTTCTAGCAAGGAGTCGGTGTTTTAAGCTTCACGTCTTCGTCATAATTGATATCTGGTTTTCCGGGTTTTATTCTAAAACCTACTGGTGAGTTCCTACTACCATTTTACGAACTTTATACATGTCAAAACTCTTATTTGTGAAATCCAAAGTATTTCTACGGTATAATTTCATGTTCTCTACATTTTGATATAAATGAAGTTTTTGGTGATTTTCGGGATTCCCGATCAGTTTTGACTAAAATGACGGGTTCCGCCTTATTAGAAGTAAAATGATGTTTTACTTGCCCATGTTTGGGGCTTATTGAAAGAATGTATATAAACTGGTTTTATGATTATCTTTCTTACCAGCAGTTGGTCTAGAAAATGGCATTTTGAAATATAAATGTGTTGAAAGCTGTTTATCTAGCTTTAAAATGGTCACATGAAATATTGTGACAAGTCATGACTATACTAGTGGATCCCTAGGTATTGAGTCGGCTTATTATTGGTATTTTTGTACCCCTTCTGTTGTAGTTAGATACATTTGATCTTCGAGGGCACTTAGTACGGTTATGTGAGACCGGTTACTAGTCGTGGGTCAAATGTAGTCTAACGAAAGAGTATGACTGTTCCTTGGGGGCCTCCCTCACATCGTAGTACGGATCGAAGCGTTCGTGGCCATGGTTCCATGTATTTAACTCATAACTCGGATATGTGGCTTACTTTGTGTTCCACTATAATCCTTGGTAAATCGGGTAATCCCCATCATCGGAAGATGTGTTTTAGACCGGTTGTCCATATATTATCAAAGAACTGTATTTGCATAACTAAACCTTTGGAAGGATTTACTTTGATGCATTTTATTATATCTCTTGAGATTTATGAACTGTATGTTCTCACTAGGATTTAAGCCTAACACTTTTTCTCAAATGATGTGTATAACAGGTTTTCCTTAGCGGTGGGTTGCCAGGGTTTTAAGAGACGGGATTGGTCTCGAGGCATTTTGAGATGACTAGTATTGTAACTGGGCATTTGTTAAGCCCCATTCTTTTGGTGAACTGTGGATTGTCAACTGATGTAATCTTGATAGAGGTGTCTAGATTAGTTTGTTGATGAATCCTATATCTGTGCAGGTTTTGTAAAGTCTTAAGGACTGATCCCCTTTATGGGAGGTTTATATCAATACGAATGTCATGTTGCCATGTCTCCAGGTTTTAATTTACTCTAATATTTTTTAGGGTGTTACAAGTTGGTATCAGAGCTCTAGTTTAAGTGAACTAGGCATGAATGTAAGATGTCTAGACTTAGACCGAGTATGATAAGAATTGATCCGTGAGATTGGGTAGAGCTTCTAAAATGGGTTAGTCTTAGAGTCAACGGAAAGTACGTTTATCAGGCGTTGTGGCGATCGTGACGAGAACCTTTATGTGTTATATGTTCATAATCTCACTTAGCTAATGTTATTATGAGGATATCGTATGTAAGTGTGCTTGAATTTATATTGCTATGACGATTGGTAATGTGGTAGTACGTTTCCTTTGTGTTTATTCCAACTCTCTGTTATCTCTTTTCCTGTTCTGTGAAGCAGTTTGGTATGGTGAATACGTGTGGTAGACCGCGTACGCGTGTTGATGGTCTGGAAGCGACAGCCTCCACCGCTGGTCAGCCGGAGGGAGTTGAGGTTGTTGTGCGACCACCTGTTTAGCAAGGGCTAGGTGGGGGGCCAGAGGTCATTCCGCGAGTAGACTTGGCTTCGTCCCACCTAGTCATCAGGGATGCTAGTTCCCAGTCTAAAATGATGGCTAGCATGATGTTGGCAATGAGGGAAGAGATGGCAAAGCAGCAAGATTTTCTGTTAAAAGTGATTAAGGACCGCGATGTGAACAATCGGAGAAGTGAGACGGTTGTGGAAAACATTGTGCTTGGTTCTGGAGACGCTGGCCCTAGAATCAGGAACGAGGAGCGCTTAGTTATTAATGCTCCGGGAAGTGGGAAAAGTTGTTCCTACAAATCCTTTCTGGGGTGCGGACCACCAGAGTTCTCTGGTTCCGACGACCCAATCTTGTGTGTGAAGTGGATTCGAGCGGTCGAGCAAGCTTTTGGCTCTTTCGAATGCGGAGATGATCAGAGAGTGCGGTTCGGTACCCATCTGCTGAGGGATACTGCACTTATTTGGTGTAATGTCATTCAATCCACCCTATCTCCTGCTGTGTTGGCTCAGTTGTCTTGGGCCGAGTTCAAGAAAAAGTTGTTAGAAGAGTTCTGCAATGAAAGAACAATGGACCGAATCGAGAAAGAATTCCGGTCTCTGGTAAAGGGAAGCCTGACGGTGAGGGAGTACACCCGTCAGTTCATGGAGATGCTTGATCTGGTGGGGCATGCTGCCCCAACAGAGAAGGATAAGATGAAGGTCTATCTGAATGGTCTACCCGCGGACATGCAATCCATGGTCCACAATTCAAAAGCTTATAACCTCCGCGAGATGGTTGATGAAGCTCAGTACATGGAAGAGATGTTCGCGAGGAACAAAGCTGAGAAAGCTGTGGTGGTGACTGGTAAGAGAAAGTGGGAGAGCAGTTTTGTACCTCCCAAGAGAACCCGACCTTTTTTCGGAAACCGCAGCTTCGGCGGTTACCAAGAAGCCAGATGGTGCTCGAAGTGTCGAACAAAGCACCACGGTAACTGTAGCACCACTTCTCAAGCTTGTTTCAAGTGTGGGAAGTCTGATCACACCGCCCGCGACTGTTCTATCGTGGGGATGGTCTGCTTCGAGTGCAAGGCGCCGGGGCACATGAGAAAAAATTGCCCGAAGCTTGTGTCGGGTAGCGTGGCGGCGAAGAAGGAGAACCCTCCGAGGGTTCCGGGTCAAGCATTTTAGATGACGGCCGAAGAGGCCATGGCATCCGCTGATGTGGTATTGGGTACTTTTCTTATAAACTATGTACCTGCTCGTATTTTATTCGATACGGGTGCCAGTTTCTCTTTCGTATCTTAGTTGTTCTGTCAAAAGATTTCTATGCCCACTACTAGTCTTGAGGATGCGTTAGTGGTAGAGATAGTTGATGGTAGTCAAGTTATGATCTGTGATGTTTTGAAGAAATGTACTATCGGGATCAAGGGGAGAGAATTCTCGATCGATTTACTGCCGATGTTTATCGGAGGCTTTGATGTTGTGGTCGGTATGGATTGGTTGTCAAACAATCATACTGAGATCGTATGTTCCAAGAAATTAATACGACTTCCCAATTCCAATGGTGAAGTTGTTGTGATCTATGGTTAGAAGAGAAAGGGCGAAGTGGCGATAATCACAATGGCGAGGGCACGCAAGTGTCTGATAAAAGGATGTTCGTCTTTCCTAGCCTATGTGATCAATTCCAAGTCAGAGAAATGAAAGCTTGTTGATGTGAAGATTGTGCGTGAGTTTCCAGATGTCTTTCCTGATGACTTTCCTGGGTTACCACCCGATCGGCAAGTGGAGTTCCGGATTGACCTTGTGCCTGGAGCAGCACCAATTGCTAAAGCTCCTTACCGTTTAGCACCGTCAGAGATGCAAGAAATGATGGCACAACTCCAAGAGCTTTTGGATAAGGGCTTTATAAGACCGAGTTCGTCACCCTGGGGAGCTCCGGTCTTGTTTGTAAAGAAGAAAGATGGCACGATGAGAATGTGCATTGACTATCGTGAGTTGAACAAAGCTACAGTAAAGAACAGGTATCCGCTTCCGAGAATAGATGACTTGTTCGATCAACTTCAAGGAGCGGGGTGTTTTTCCAAAATCGACTTACGTTCCGGTTATCATCAGGTGAAGGTGAGAGAAGAAGACGTTCCGAAAACATCTTTCAGAACACGTTATGCCATTATGAATTTCTTGTAATGCCTTTTGGCCTAACGAACGCCCCGGCGATATTTATGGACTTGATGAATAGAGTGTGCCGACCATTCCTCGACAAGTCGGTCATTGTATTCATTGATGACATACTCGTGTACTCCAAGAGCGAGTCAGAACACGAACAACATCTGCGGGAAGTGCTCGAAGTGTTGAGAAAGGAAAGATTGTACGCCAAGTTTTCCAAGTGTGACTTTTGGCTTAATGAGGTACAATTTCTGGGTCACGTTGTCACTCGAGACGGAGTGAAAGTGGATCCCTCCAAGATTAAAGCTATGATGAATTGGGAATCTCCCAAGAATCCGTTAGAGATCCGAAGTTTCTTGGGTCTGGCGGGGTACTACCGGAGATTTATCCAAGACTTTTCGAAAATCGCTTCTTCCTTGACAGTTTTGACTCGGAAGAATGTGATGTTTGAATGGACCGAAACACAAGAGAAGGCGTTCCGGATACTTCAAAAGAAGTTGTGTGAATCTCCGATCTTGTCGTTACCTGAAGGGTCAGAAGACTTCGTGGTTTATAGCGACGCTTCGAAAATGGGTTTGGGTTGTGTGTTGATGCAAAGGGGCAAGGTGATTGCCTACGCATAGAGACAACTCAAGATTCACGAGAAGAATTATCCTACCCATGATCTAGAGTTAGCGGCGGTGGTGTTCGCTTTGAAACTTTGGCGACACTACCTCTACGATACAAAATGTACACTTTTCACAGATCATAAGAGCCTGAAGTATGTCTTTGATCAAAAAGAGTTGAATATGAGGCAAAGGTGGTGGCTCGAGTTACTTAAAGATTATGATTGTTAATTGGTTTACCATCCGGGTAAGGCGAACATGGTGGCCGATGCGCTAAGTCGGAAGGACTACAGCGGAAGTATTTGGGCTACCCATTCGAGAATCGAGTTAGTGTGTAGTCTTGTTGAAAAGATCAAGGCATCACAAGTGGAAGCATTGTTGGAAGAGAATCTCACAGAAGAAGTCATGACGAAACAGCGGTTGCTCTTAACGGAAGATAGCTGCGGGGTAAAACTGTTCAGCGGTCGCGTGTGGGTACCCAAGATTGGGGGTAACCGTGATCTGTTGCTTGAAGATGCACACAAGTCCAAGTATTCCATTCATTCGGGGAGTACAAAGATGTACAGGGACTTGAAACTGCATTATTGGTGGCCAATAATGAAACTTGATGTGGCACGTTATGTAGAGCGTTGTGTGACGTGTTCGCAAGTTAAGGCCGAACACCAATGACCGTATGGGAGTCTTCAGTCTTTAGAGATTCCTGAGGGGAAGTGGAAGCATATCACCATGGACTTCGTGACGAAGTTGCCTAAAACACTTCGAGGTCACGATACCTTTTGGGTGATAGTTGATAGATTGACAAAGAGCGCTCACTTCTTGGCTATGCGCGAGACACTACCGATGGATAAGTTAGCGAAACTTTATATCGATGAGGTCGTCTCGAGGCATGGAATACCATTGTCGATCGTGTTGGATTGCGACAGTCGGTTCACTTCAAAGTTTTGGGATGGGTTTCAGAAAGAGCTTGGTAGGCGAGTTAAGTTGAGTATGGATTACCATCCATAGACCGACGGGCAAAGAGAGAGAACGATCCAAACTTTAGAAGCCATGCTGAGGTCTTGTGTCATCGATTTCGTGGTAGTTGGGACTCTCACCTGCCTTTGGTGGAGTTTGCATACAACAATAGCTACCACTCGAGTATTGGAATGGCACCTTTTGAGGCATTGTATGGGCGAATGTGTCGGACTCCCGTGTCCTGGCTTGAAGCAGGGGAAAATCAGTTCGCCGGACTTGAAATAGTGCAAGAGACGTCCGATAAGGTCAAATGCATTCGTGAAAGAATGAAAGCGGCTCAGGATCGGCAGAAAAGTTATGCCGATAAGAAGAGACGACCGATAGAATTCCAAGTGGGCGACCGCGTGATGCTTAAGGTTTCGCCATGGAAGGGCATTATCCGGTTTGGAAAACGTGGGAAGCTGAGTCCCCGTTTCCTCGGACCTTTCAAAGGGGGCTTAGACGGGTGGGTTTGCAAGCCTACCAGTTGTAACTGCCACCGGAGTTGAGCAGAATTCACAACACGTTTCATGTTTGTTACCTTCGAAAGTGTTTGTCTATGGAAGACAACATTATTCCCCTCTCAGAGTTAAGAGTGGACGAAGGTAACCGTTGTGTGGAAGAACCCGACGCCATCTTAGAGAGAAAGTCTAGGAAGCTGCGTCACAAAGAAGTCACTTTAGTCAAGGTGCAGTGGAAGCATCACCGGGGAGCAAATGTGACGTGGGAAGCCGAGGAGGATATGAAGCGAAGATATCCTCACCTTTTTGAGCAGTTGGGATTTCGGGGACGAAATCATTCCCAAGTTGGGGAGGATTGTAACACCCCAAGTTTTGTTTGGTCGATTTGCGAAGAGGAAAAGATTGGAGATTGAGGTTTCTTCACTGTTCTATAGGGCGCACGACTCCTTCAGAGAAAACGCACGGGTCGTGCGTAAGAATCAGCGGCGAGGCAGTGGGCTTGCGCACGGGTCGTGCACATTTCCTTCTTTGAGGGCGCACGACTGTCAGGATGCTTTTTGGAGTTGCCTTAAATATCTCATTTGTGAGATATTTCTTAAAATATCTCCTTTTCTCAGTCTCTCTCTCTTTCTTTTTCCTTTTCTTCTTTCGATCTTCGAGTCCCGTTTGGTTTCTAGTTTGCGGTGTTTCTAGCAAGGGGTCGGTGTTTTAAGCTTCACCTCTTCGTCTTGATTGATATCTGGTTTTCCGGGTTTTATTCTAAAACCTACTGGTGAGTTCCTACTACCATTTTACAAACTTTATACATGTCAAAACTCTTATTTGTGAAACCCAAAGTATTTCTACGGTATGATTTCATGTTCTCTACATTTTGATATAAATGAAGTTTTTGGTGATTTTCGGGATTCCCGATTAGTTTTGACTAAAATGACGGGTTCCACCTTATTAGAAGTAAAATGATGTTTTACTTGCCCATGTTTGTGGCTAATTGAAAGAATGTATATAAACTAGTTTTATGATTATCTTTCTTACCAGCAGTTGGTCTGGAAAATGGCATTTTGAAATATAAATGTGTTGAAAGCTGTTTATCTAGCTTTAAAATGGTCACATGAAATATTGTGACAATTCATGACTATACTAGTGGATCCCTAGGTATCGAGTCGGCTTATTGTTGGGATGTTTGTACCCCTTCTGTTGTTAGATAGATTTGATCTTCGGGGGCATTTAGTACGGTTATGTGAGACCGGTTACTAGCCATTGGTCAAATGTAGTCTAACGAAAGAGTATGACTGGTTCCTTGGGGGCCTCCCTCACATCGTAGTACGGACCGAAGCGTTCGTGGTGGCCATGGTTCCATATATTTAGCTCATAACTCGGATGTGTGGCTTACTTTGTGTTCCACTATAATCCTTGGTAAATCGGGTAATCCCCATCATCGGAAGATGTGTTTTGGACCGGTTGTCCGTATATTATCAAAGAACTGTATTTGCATAACTAAACCTTTGGAAGGATTTACTTTGATGCATTTGATTATATCTCTTGAGGTTTATGAACTGTATGTTCTCACTAGGATTTAAGCCTAACACTTTTTCTCAAATGATGTGTATAACAGGTTTCCCTTAGCGGTGGGTTGCCAGGGTTTTGAGAGACGGGTTTGGTCTCGAGGCATTTTGAAATGACTAGTATTGTAACTGGGCATTTGTTAAGTCCCATTCTTTTGGTGAATTATGGATTGTCAACTGATGTAATCTTGATAGAGGCGTCTAGATTAGTTTGTTGATGAATCCTATATCTGTGCAGGTTTTGTAAAGTCTTAAGGACTGATCCCCTTTATGGGAGGTTTATATCAATACGAATGTCATGTTGCCATGTCTCCAGGTTTTAATTTACTCTGATTTATTTTTGGGTGTTACACTTTCCATGTCTTCTCTTCATCAAAGATTACATCCCTACTAACAATAACCTTTCTTGTCCAAGGGTTATTGAGTTTATATGCTTTTGTATTGTAGTTATGGACTACAAAGATAAAATTTTCAGATTTTTGGTCTAACTTTCCTCTATTTTGTTTTAGGATATGTGCATAAGAAACACACCCGAAAGTCCTTAAATGGCTGACACTAGGTTTGAACCCACTCCAAACTTCCTGAGGGGTTTTATTTTCCACGCTCCTTGTTAAAGATCTATTGATAATATAAGCAGCACATGCTATATATAGCTTCTGCCCGAAAACATCAGGCAAAGATTTGATTTTCAACATGTATCTGGCCATTTCAACTAAAGTTCTATTTTTTCTCTCTGCTACCCCATTCTGTTGGGGAGAGTAACTAGCAGTCAATTGGTGATGTATCCCATTTGATCTCAGAAAATCCTCTAAGTCTTGTAAGAGATATTCACCCCCTATGTCAGTCCTTAGACCTTTTATCTTGTGGTCCCGCTTCTCAACCATTGCCTCAAAAGAGATAAAATGATTATAATTTTCAGATTTCTCCTTAAGAAAGTTTATCCACACCTTCCAAGAGTAGTCATCTATAAAAGCCAGAAAATAAGAACTTCCCCCTATTGAAGTGGTTCTCATTGGACCACAAATGTCAGAGTGGATAAGTTCCAGAAGGTTTGAGGCTCTCCAAGTTTTATCGTTTAAAAAGGTTCTCTAGTGTGTTTTCCTAAGGCACACCCTTCACAAATTTGATCCAGACTATTTACAGCACTGAGGCCTTTTACCATCTCATATTTGAACATGTGATTGAGAGAATTAAAAGAGACATGCCTAAATCTGTTGTGCCATAAAATAAAAGTCTCTTTTGGATTCATACTTAAGGAGAAATATCTAGTATCCTCAAAGTTTATAGGGAACATCTTGTTTGAGGTCATTCTTACTTTCCCTATTAGAATATTGGTTGGATCTTTTATCTCACACATCTCATCCTTAAACAGGGGAGAATAGCCTTTTAAAATAAGTTGTCCTACACTTAACATATTATGTTTTAACCCAGAAACATAAAACACATTTGAGATTTTCTTTTCTATATTATCAATGTTAAAGTTTATATCACCGCAACCCAAAACAGAAAGGGTCTTATCATCTCGTGTCCTTACATCTTTTTTATCGGATTCCCTAAGATTGACAAATAAGTCTTTATTTCTTGACATATGGTTGTTGCACCCACTATCTAAATACCATAAGTCACTTTGGTGATTTCTTTGAACACTTAGCATCATAAACATTGAATCATCTTCTTTGCTATCTTCTTTATGTATAAAACTTGATGTTTTGTTTTCTTCTGCTAGCCTTTTTCTACAATACTTAATAGTATGTCCTATTTTATCACAGTAAAAGCATTTGACTTGAAAGGCAGGTTTACCCTTTGCTTTTCCTTGAAGTTTCCTTGATTCTCATCCTCTTTACTTGATTCAATGTTTCTTTGTCTGTTGCTTGTACTACCATCCCAAGATTGAGTTTGAAAAGCATGATCAACAACAGAAGAATCAAATTGCTTCATCCTCAATTCATGATATTGGAGAGTACCCAACAGAGTCTCTAAGGAAAAGTCTGATAAATTCTTCGATTCCTCAATTACTACCACTATGTATTCAAATTTTCTAGTAAAACTATGTAAGATCTTCTCCACTACCCTTCTGTCATCAATACTTTCACCATTCACTTGAAGTTGATTAAGCAGTGTGATTACCATGGTATAGTATTCTTCCACACTTTCACTTTCCTTCATTTTTAAATTATCAAACTCACATCTCAGAGTTTGTAACCTTACTATTTTCACTCTCTCTTCTCCTTTGTATCACTTATACAACATCTCTCATGCCTTCTTGGACGATTCTGAAGTGGAGATTCTTTCAAATATATGTTCATCTACTGCTTGATAGATTAGATACAAAGCTTTCTTATCTTTCCTTCTATTTTCTTTTATGGTATTTGTTTGTTGTTCAGAGAGAGCCATAGGGTTCCCTGGTTCAAAGACTCCTTCTTCAATGACACTCCACAGATCCTGCGATTCAAATAGAACGTTCATTTGGATGCTCCAATGAAAGTAGTTTCTTCCATTTAATTTTGGAAGTTGTGTCTGTGATTGTATGTTGTTGAAAGAACTCGAAGCCATACTCTTAATGGATCTGATATCACTTTGTTGAATAACTCAGTAATATACTCAAACATATATCTTATACATAATTAAAGAGATTTGTTTACATACATAATAGATGTCTTTTACATACTGTACAAAGACCAACACAACAAATATAAATAGTAAGAAAACCAACACCAGTAACCAACATACCCTTTAAAGTCACCGATTAGACAGAAACACGCCCATAACTAACTTATCAAAATAACTGCTTATTATAAGATGATTAGCTTATATTCAACAATGTCCTGGTCTTCCTCATGAGGGTTGGAGTTTTGAGGGTCAAGGTATTCCTCAATTAGTTCTCGTTAAAACGAATATAAATCATGGAAACACATCTCTAGCCGATCCATCTTGCCCATTAGCTTATCAATCAAACCCACAAAAGGCAAACCAAGCCAAAGATCAAAAATGAAAAAGGTTGTTATTCTCGCTTGAAGTTCGCCAATGAGCCAAGAAACCCTCTTCCACTCAAGTCCATCATCATACCTGTTGCAAAAACCCACCTGTGCTAGCTCATGTATCTTTTTCATGGAACATCGGACCTCATCTTCGCGAATATATCTAGAAGATTGTACCTTTTTTGTGCTCAGCAGATGAATTGTTATGATTTTTCTCATTGTTTTCCAAGACTCGTTGTAGGGCGACAAAACTACATCGAGGCCATTGTAAGATAACCTACGTTGGGCAAGTAACGATGGCCTACTGTAAAAGATAAGATCTTGGGTTTTCAAGACTTCTCATGCTAGAGTTGCCGAAGAAACAATGATAGCTAGGATGAAACCAAATTTAAGAAATAAGATTGGACAATAAGATTGTGAGAGTTTTCATAGGGAAGTATGGAGATTTGAGTGATTGATCTAGTGCAAGTTTCCAATGAAGGGTAGTCCCAGAGGGGCTGGTGGGCTGAATATTTTGTTTTTGATGATTTTGGGAAAAAGGTAGAGGACTAGAGATAGGAGGGGAATAGAAAGAAGAAGAAATTGAAGGAGGAGGTCCATTGCTAAGATATAAATGTAATATTGTTTTTATGTGTGTGTATATATATATATATATATAGGCGAAAGATTGTGTGAGAAGTGGGGTTAACATGAAAAGTGTGAAAAGTGGATTTGAACCACTTTTAATCTCATGCCCTCCCATGATTGCTGTAACACCCTAAAAATAGGGATAACAAAAATCCGGAAAACGGACATGAGGTATACTAAAATTGCCATAGCAAGAGCCTCCCAAAAATGGGGAATATATATTTAAATGACCCGTTTAATCACAATTGTAATTTAACGAACAATGAACAACAACCAACTAATCTAATTTCTACATCTAGAAAAGAGATTACAAAAAGGTTGTCATCTATAGACCCAAACGGTCTATATCCAAAAGTATAATGCGTCCATGTGCAATTCCCCAAGCTCTCACCCCAATGCAACTAAACCTGCTTAAGACCGCCGCCGCTAGAACCTGAGATACACATCGACACCAAACAAGTGTTAGGCCAAAAAGCCTAGTGAGTTGAACAATAATAAGCATGCATGAACAGGCATATTTCTTATCAGCAATTAACCATAGTTCAACAAATGTGGAGTCAATAGGGGAGACCCATATCACCAATCAAGTCCCACCCAAGAGTCGATATACCTTGATGCCCTTAACAAGGAACACCCCAAAGGCCCGACCCACCCGAAGACTATCGCTAAGAAAACTCCCCGAATGGCGGAGGTATAGGCACATACCATCACAGTGGCGCCCAAGACTATATCCTCCTAGTGTACTGACTTGGTTCGTCCACATAACATTTATAAGGGGTCCTTTAGGTATATTTCAACCCACATAATTCAATACCAACTACGGGTATAATATTACCACCTTATCCTCATGATGTCTAACAAAAGACCCAATGTAAATCATGCTCATCATACATATAAACATATCACCAAAATGGTGTTCCAACTAGAATCATTATCATGCCCATATATGCATACATTTAACATATCAAGGTACCCACATTATGTATCTATGAGACAAATCCCAAATAATGATACATATAACAATAATCATGGCAAATCACCCATATATATATGCATCTTCCAACTATTATCATGAAGAATCCCCAAACATTTGAACACATAGAGATAAAGTAACAAATAGGAGATTATGATGTGTATCTAGTTTTAACAAAGGGTTAGTAAACTCACAATCTAGGTTTTGAACCCAAAACCTAGAAAATATGGAAACCCTAGAAGTTGGAGGATGAACTTGAAGATAAGAATGAGACTTGGAGAAACACTTGAATCTTCCTTGGAAATGAAGTTAATGCTTTAATCCAAAACTTAACCACCAAAGGATAGTATTTATGAGGGCTAGGGTTTGGTAAGAGGAGGATGGAGACTGAAATGGGAGCTCCAAAAATCGCAACCAAAAGATAGGTTTTGAGAGAAATGAGGTTAAAATCTGATAAGGGTTCATTTAAGGCACTGCATAGTGCCCGGCGATAGTGCCAAGGGCACTATCGCGAGTCACAATCGCAAGCACACACACACTTACGGTACATCTTTCGCGAGTATGCCCGGCGATAGTGACAATTGTCACTATCGCGTGTCACTATCGCGAGACTTCCCCCCCCCACTCGGTACAATCCTGGCGATTGTGCCCGGCGATAGTGACAATGTCACTATCGCGATGGCACTATCGCGCCAAGCTCATCCCAGCCCGAAAACTTAGCAAATTTCGAAAATGAGCACGAGGTCTAAACACGTGCAATTATTATATAATCAGATAGCATCTTAGTCCCATAAATAAATATCATATGCATATATGAAAAAACTCATATTTTTAGATAAACACAATTAAAGTATTAGGGAACAAATACTTACCTTATAAATTTAAGGATGTTACAATCCTCCCCACCTAAATGGGATTTCGTCCCCGAAATCTTACTCTAAGCAAACAAGTGAGGATAACGCTTCTTCATATCATCTTCGGACTCCCAAGTAATGTTAGCACCCCGATGGTGCTTCCATTGGACTTTAACCATGACTACGTCCTTACGTCGTAACTTCTTGACCTTTGACTCCAAGATCCCCTCCGGTTCCTCAACGCAACGATTCCCATTGTCCACCCGAATTTCTGTCAAGGGAATAACTCTTTCCTCCTCGGCTAGGCACTTCTGAAGGTAGCATACATGAAATGTAGGATGTATTCCATCCATTTCCGGTGGTAAATCCAATCGATAGGCTTGCAACCCATTATTTTCCAAAATGACGAATGGTCCAAGGAAACAAAGACTAAGCTTCCCACGCTTTCCGAAACGTATGATCCCCTTCCACGGAGACACCTTCAACATGACCCGGTCACCCACTTGAAACTCAACCAGCCTTATCTTCTTGTCCGCATAACTCTTTTGTCAGTCTTGTGCCGCCTTTTGCCTCTCCCGAATCTCTTTCACCTTGTTCGTCGTCTCTTTCACTATTTCCGGACCGGCGAATTATTTTTCGCCCGCTTCTAGCCAACAAACTGGGGTTCTACACTTCCGCCCATACAAGGCCTCGAACGGTGCCATTCCGATATTAGAATGGTAATTGTTGTTGTATGCGAACTCTACCAAAGGTAGGTGTGAATCCCAACTTCCCCCGAAATCTATTACACACGACCTCAACATATCTTCTAAGGTCTGGATCGTCCTCTCACTTTGACCATCCATTTGAGGATGATACGCCGTGCTCAAATTCAGTCGAGTACCCAACTCCTTTTGCAAACTAGCCCAAAAGTTCGAAGTGAATCGGCTATCCCGATCCGATACCACAGATTTCGAAACTCCGTGCCTTGACACCACCTCGTCGATGTACAGTTTAGCCAATTTATCTATTGGCAAAGTATCCCGCATCGTAAGAAAGTGCGCGCTCTTGGTCAACCGGTCCACGATCACCCAAATGGTGTCGTGACCACGCAAGGTCCTCGGTAACTTTGTCACGAAATCTATAGTAATGTTGTCCCATTTCCACTCGGGAATGGACAACGGTTGCAAACTCCCATACGGTCTTTGATGTTCCGCCTTGACTTGGAGGCACGTGACACACTTCTCCACATAACTTGCCATGTCTAACTTCATCACCGGCCACCAATAATTTAACTTTAAGTCTCTATACATCTTGGTGCTACCGGGATGTATAGAATATTTCGAATTATGTGCTTCCTCGAGAAGCAAGCCACGATTTCCCCCAATCTTGGGCACCTAAATTCGCCCTTGGAAGAGTTTGAGTCCACGACTATCTTCTATTAAGAGTTCCTTTTGCTTGGTCATAACCTCCACCTTGAGGTTCTCTTCTTTAAGTGCTTCCGCTTGGCTCGATCTTATACTTTCCAACAAACTCGACACCACATCGATTCTGGTAAGGGACATTTTGACACCTTCGCCATGATTCCTTCGGCTCAATGCATCCGCCACCACATTAGCCTTACCGGGATGATAGAGTAGGTGACAATCGTAATCCTTCAAAAGCTCTAGCCATCTCCTTTGTCGCATGTTGAGCTCCTTTTGGTCGAAGATGTACTTGAGACTCTTGTGATCCGTGAAAAGAGTACACTTGGTTCCATACAAGTAGTGTCGCCACAACTTCAATGCGAAAACTACCGCCGCCAACTCCAAATCATGAGTCGGATAGTTCTTCTCATGATCCTTTAATTATCGCGACGCGTAGGCTATTACCTTCCCCATTTGCATTAGTACGCACCCAAGTCCCATCTTGGAAGCGTCACTATACACCACAAAGTCTTTCGATCCTTCGGGTAAGGACAAGATCGGGGCTTCGCACAACTTCCTCTTGAGCGTCTGAAACGCTTGCTCTTGTGCATCGGTCCAAAGAAACTTGACGTTCTTTCTTGTAAGGGAAGTGAGCGGTGTAGCCGTCTTTGAGAAATCCTGAATGAAACGTCGGTAGTAACCCGCTAAACCCAAGAAGCTTCGGATCTCCGTCGGACTTGTTGGGGGTTCCCAACTCATCATTGCTTCGATCTTTTCCGGATCTACTTTTACCCCGTCCTTTGATACCACATGCCCCAAGAATTGCACTTCTTGAAGCCAAAATTCGCACTTCGAGAACTTCGCAAACAATTTCTCCCTTCTTAGAACTTCTAATACTTCCCGTAAGTGTCTTCCATGTTCGGACTCATCCCTTGAATATATTAAAATATCGTCGATGAAGACGATCACGGATTTATCCAAAAATGGACGACACACACGGTTCATCAAATCCATGAATACGGCCAGAGCGTTGGTTAAGCCAAACGGCATCACCAAGAACTCATAATGACCGTATCTCGTTCGGAAAGCCATCTTCGGAATATCTTTGTTCTTCACTCTCACTTAATGATAACCGGACCGAAGGTCAATCTTCAAGAAACATCCCGCCCCTTGGAGTTGATCAAAGAGATCGTCGATGCGAGGTAGAGGGTACTTGTTCTTCACCGTGACTTTTTTTAACTCCCGATAATCTATACACATCCGCATGGATCCATCTTTCTTCTTCACGAACAAAACTGGTGCTCCCCAAGGTGACGAACTTGGTTGAATGAAGCCCTTCTCCAACAACTCTTGAAGTTGCGTCATCATCTCCTTCATTTTTGTCGGTGCCAAACGATATGGAGCACGAGCTATCGGAGCCGCTCCCGGTGTAAGGTCAATCTGAAACTCCACTTACCGTTCCGGCGGTAAACCGGGTAAGTCTTCCGGAAAGACGTCCGGATAATCTTGCACTACCTCCACATCTCCCACCGACTTCTTTTCTTTCTTTGCGTCCACAACGTAGGCCAAGTACGAAGGGTAGCCTTTCGCTAAAAACTTGCGAGCCTTAAGAGATGAGATAATAGGATTATTCCTCTTTTCTTTCTCTCCATAAATGGTTGCCACCCCATTTTCCGGCAATGGTACTTGGATCATCTTTTTGGAGCAAAAGATGTCCGCCTTATGCCTCACTAACCAATCCATGCCTATGACTACATCAAACCCTCCTATAGCCATAGGTAGTAAATCTACTCCGAAAGAAATTCCGTCGATCTCTAGAGTGCAATCACAAAAACAGTCACGAATGATCACTTGATCTCCATTAGCTATTTCTACTACTAACGCATCGGGAAGAACACTAATAGAAGTGGTGAATCGTTTACAGAAAGCATCCGACACAAAAGAACATGTAGCACCCGAATCAAACAAGACACGAGCAGGCATGGAGTTTACTAGAAACGTACCCGAAACAACATCCGCGGTCTCCTTTGCCTCCTCGGTGGTCATCCGGAAAGCTCGACTTGGTGCCCGTGATGGTTGCTCGACCCTAGCCGTCAAACCCACAGAATTACCACCACCTCCTCTAACCAGCCTTGGACACTCTCACTTCATATGCCCCGGCTCTCCGCATTCATAACAAACCGCCCCACGGAGGGAACACTCTCGAGTCGTGTGGTTTTTCTTACCACACTTGCTACACCAAGCTGGACCGGAGGGAGTCCTTACAGCGCACGACCCCAAGTGCTTTGACCTACACTTGTGGCACCACCGATCTTCACAGCGTTGATCACCTGATCTCTCGCTTACAAAGGGTCTAGATTGACGAACGGGCCCAGATGGCCCCTCCCACTTCCGTTTCTCACCAACGTACCTCTTCTCATCCCTTTCCGAATTGATGTCGTCCTCTATGAGTAAGGACTCCTCGATAACCTCTTGTAGAGTCAAACACTTAGCATTCCTTACATCCGTTCGCATTCCGGCCGGTAAACCCTGTTGATATGCTTTCATCTTCGACTTTTCATCGGGGACTAGATGCCCCACCAAGTTTAGCTTCTCCAAGAAGAGCTTGGAGTAGCCAACAATCGACATATTCCCCTTCTTTAGATCTCGGAACTCCCGCTCCAACCTGTCCAACGACCGCTCGCTGCAGTATTTGTCCATTATCTTCTCTTTGAACACCGTCCAAGTTAGCTTAGCCAGAACTTCCGGGTTGAGGGTGGATCGGGTGAGGTTCCACCAAATCACAGCCTCTCCCTGAAGTAGCTGAGAAGCAAACTTGACCCGTTGAGAAGGATCGCATTCACTGGACTCGAAGGCCATCTCTAATTCCTTGAGCCAGTACATACAAGCAACCGGGTTGTCTGAACCCGCAAACTCCTTAGGGTGACACCCTAGAAACGTCTTATAGGTACACCCTTTAGTCTTCGATTTGATTCCCTCAGCGGATGGTTCTTCAATCGTTACCACATTCGGTCCACCCGACCCCACAATAACGTTTTCAGCCATAGTCTCGGGTTGACGGTTACTGACGTCTCGATCCTCTAGAAGTCTCATGAAAAACTCTTGCTGTTGGGTCATGGCCGAAGTCATGGCCAACTGTTGTTGAGCCAAAGCCGCATTCATGGCCAACATCATGCTATCCCGAAGCCGGGTCTCCATGGTAACTTCCTCCATGATGGCATCACCTGTGTTGAGGTTCCGGCGTGGAATGTGCTCAGGCCCTCCCGCCAAGATTCTGGGTATAGGTATGTCATCGGAGGTTGCCCCCACCGGGGGTCGTACTGTTGCAGATTCCACTTCTGGTTGCCCTTCTGGCATGTCCGGTAATCTACTTCGAGTGTTTACCATTAAAATCTGTCATGCACGTACGAGAAATAGATTGAGAAAAGACTAAGCGAGTTGAACTCATTATACGTACTACTACTTTCATCAATTATCATAATAATAGTAAACCAAGGATGCTCACGTAACAATGCATTCATAATAGCAGTAGCTAAGTGAAATTATGAACGAACCATACACAAGTATTCTGGTCACCATCATCACAACTTTCAATTACAGTAATTCCGTAATTCTAACGCTCTCCCCACCTAGGATTCCTACCCCAAGTGGACAGTGAAGTCATAAAGTCTAAAGCTTAAGTCTAGATATGCTAAACAATACCTAGTTCACTTAGACTAAAGCTCTGATACCAACTTGTAACACCCTAAAAATAGGGATAACAAAAATACGGAAAACGGACATGAGGTATACTAAAATTGCCATAGCAAGAGCCTCCCAAAAATGGGAATATATATTTAAATAACCTGTTTAATCACAATTGTAATTTAACGGACAATGAACAACAACCAACTAATCTAATTTCTACATCTAGAAAAGAGATTACAAAAAGGGTTGTCATCTATAGACCCAAACGGTCTATATCGAAAAGTATAACGCGTCCATGTGCAATTCCCCAAGCTCTCACCCCAATGCAACTAAACCTGCTTAAGACCGCCGCCGCTAGAACCTGAGATACACATCGACACCAAACAAGTGTTAGGCCAAAAAGCCTAGTGAGTTGAACAATAATAAGCATGCATGAACAGGCATATTTCTTATCAGCAGTTAACCATAGTTCAACAAATGTGGAGTCAATAGGGGAGACCCATAGAACCAATCAAGTCCCACCCAAGAGTCGATATACCTTGATGCCCTAACAAGGAACACCCCAAAGGCCCGGCCCACCCGAAGACTATCGCTAAGAAAATTCCCCGAATGGCGGAGGTCTAGGCACATACCATCATAGTGGCGCCCAAGACTATATCCTCCTAGTGTACTGACTTCGTTCGTCCACATAACATTTATAAGGGGTCCTTTAGGTATATTTCAACCCACATAATTCAATACCAACTACGGGTATAATATTACCACCTTATCCTCATGATGTCTAACAAAAGACCCAATGTAAATCATGCTCATCATACATATAAACATATCACGAAAAAGGTGTTCCAACTAGAATCATCATCATGCCCATATATGCATACATTTAACATATCAAGGTACCCACATTATGTATCTATGAGACAAATCCCAAACAATGATACATATAACAATAATCATGGCATATCACCCATATATATATATGCATCTTCCAACTATTATCATGAAGAATCCCTAAACATTTGAACACATAGAGATAAAGTAACAAATAGGAAATTATGATGTGTATCTAGAATAGTCTTCATCGTGAGAAGGGTTAGAAGCAATCTCCATCTTTGGATCAATCCTAATCGAAGACTAATTGAAATTACCCTTCTAAACGAATAAAAATCACATGTCCCAAAGTCTCACGTCTCAGTCATGTCTACATGAATACACATCAATAGGGAGAGAATGTAAACTTAAATAAAATAAATATAAAATATATAAAAATATGATTTATCTTCATTTAATTGGATGGATAGGAATGAGATGTGCGATTTTGGGACTTAATCTGAACCATTAGATCAACAGTAATTAAAAAGGATGAAGGGTCAAAATCTCTTCTTGCACTTGGCATTTTAATTGTTCTCACATGATACTTTGTATATATATGTATATATATATATATATATATATATTTAGAGAGAGAGGGAGAGAGAGTTAGGTTCAAACGAGAACGCTAACTATTTATGAAAACAAGAAAACAACAAATCATGTACAAAATCATATGTGATTTTATATTAACCCGAAAAAACGGACGCGGACAACTTTAGCCGCGACTTAAAGTCGCATGCAAAGTCGCGTGAATCATATATGATTTTATACGTGAACCATATATGATTTCGTATGATTTTACTCGGTTGTTCTCGTATTTTTTCTTAAATAAATTTTGTTCTCCTATGAATCAACCTCTATGTAGATATATATGAACTATATTAATTTCCGATACCCACACAATTAAAATTATATTATTATATATCTTATGTTTATATTTTGAAAATTAATTATATATGTTACATTATTCTTTTTTTGACAAAATATATCTATACTATATTATAAAGCATTGATAAAAAACTATTGAATACAAATTATTAGGCATAAGGTACCATCATTTTATGCAAGATTTTAAAAATCTCTTAATTTACAAGTATCAAAGCACAAGATACATATTACTACTGCAGACTTTTAACACCCACCAATTTGGTATGTGCAGGGTCTTTTCTTTTATGCAGACATTTCCATGTATCACTATTAATTAATATATTATATTACTATAATTTTGTTTCAATTATATTATTATTAAATATGTCATTGTTATTTTTTCTAGATGTCATTAAAATATATAAGATAATTATTGAATTCTAACAAAATACTTCATTTTTTTATATAAAAAAATTATATTATTAAGCCTAAATTAAACGAATTTATAAAAAAACATTATCACTTTCTCAAAATCATCCAAAATTGTACTATAAATCAACAAAAAAATAAAATGAAACATTAAAATCGTGATGTATCTCGCTGCATTGCACGAGTACGATTCTAGTACTACATTATTCTTCATCTTGAATTTAAACAATGAAATATTAATGTCAAATCTTAAATCCTAAAAAGAGAAAACCCCATCAACTCTTAAAAGAGAGGGCGTTTGAAAGTTTTAAAGGAAACATTTGACTTGGCTTTCTTTTCCAAAACAAAATATAGGCTTCATATTTGTCAAATGTTAATTGAAAGTTACAATTATCGTCTTTATAGAAACGGTGGTAGGCCCTGGACATGATGTAGAAATGGATCCTCGATAAATACGATTTTTTTTTTAATAGATTGTTTTTATCGTCAGAAATAACATTAAATTCAAGAAATACTACTATTTCATATAAAAACATTTTTCCAAGCATTGCTAGACGCAAAATCAATGAATAATTATTTCTAAATTAATACTCTCTCCGTCCTAAAATAAGTGTCCACAATTGAAATCGCACACAATTTTAGACAAACATAATTATTACACATATTGGATAGCCAAATGACATCTTTACCCTTATTTAATTTATCTCTCTTCACAACTCTTAAATATATGTGCATTATTAAGGGTAAACTTGAGAATTTAGTTATCTTTTTTTGAAAGTGGACACTTATTTTGGGACAAACATAAATAGAAATGTGGACACTTATTTTAGGACGGAGGAAGTATTATTTACCATATCATTTTCATATAGCATTGTAGATTTGTTCAACTATTGTACACATCCTATGATATACCTTTAATATATGACTATGTGGAGTAACACTATACGTAAATCAATATAAATCCGTCTGGTTTCCATGTCACCTCTTGTTAATGTTTTCATCACCATTTTAAACTTTTTGAATTAAAACAAACTTTTATGAACCATCAATATTATAATCAAATGTTTGGTTAAAGCTTGAAATTTTATTCTTGTTTTAGAAATAAGAAAGTACTTAAATTCATGCACTTGATATCATGTATTAGGTAATAAGGAGTAAGAGGGTGTTATTATGCAACCCTTCTATCCAGCACTCATTTTATTCTGAGTTTTTTCCTTTTTCTTAATTACATAAAATGAGTAGTGGATAGAGGGGTTGCATAGGTTGCATCATGTAAAGTAATTGCATTTGAACGCCCCTCTAAGGAATAAATAGTGTATGAAAAAACAAGGGTACTTTAAAATCCTAAATATAGATAAGTTGGATCGTCTCATATGGATGGTAATGTTTTTCAAAAGATAGGAGTTTTCATAGTTAATAACGAGAAATCTACTATATTCTAATATAAAAATAAAATTCATGTGGATGAAATAATCAAAAGAGTCGATGGGTGATGAATAATTGAGAATATATCAAGGTTTTCTAGGCAAAGTAATTTTAGATTTTTGTACTAGATAAAAAAAACTTAGGGAGCGTTTGGTTTGCAGATTCTGATGGAATTGGAATGTTGAATTCTGTTGACCAGATTTCATTACATCGTTTGGTTCATTCTTTTCAAAGAATTGGAATGTTGAATTCCAATGAATTCCACAAATGAAGGAATACAACATTTCTTGGGGGGGGGGGGGGGTATTTCATTGGAATGGAATGTCTTATATTTTTTTGGACAAAATTACCCCTCATCCTAATATGCACCACCACCACCGGCCACCATTGACCACCACCAGCTACCACCACCTCCGACCACCATCGACCACCTCTGACCACCACCACCTCCGGCCACCATTGACCGCCACCAGCCACCACCACCTCCGACTACCAACACCGGCCAGCACCACCTCCAGCCACTGCCACCGGCCACCACCACCACCTCCGGCCACCATCGCCACCGGCCACCACTACCGTTCAACATTATTAAATGGTATTTTATTAGTATTTTTAATTTAAGCTAGAAATTTAAAAAAAAACATAAAAGGTTATTTTGGTCATTTGTCATCATTTCATTCCAATTACAAAGCTACATTCTGTTAACCAAACAGACAGATTCCAATTCTTTTAACAGATTCCATTGCAATTCCCGTTAATCAAACATGTGGTCAAACCTGATAAATTCCATTCCAATTCCTTTAAAGTCAAATTCCTTTGACAGATTCAATTCCACCCAAAAATATTATGCGAGCCAAACGCCCCCTTAGAAAAACAATAAGCAAATAAGCAATAATTATAAAATGAACCACCAATTAACTTTTTACATATTTTATTCTCCAATGTAATTAATTAATACATGTTTAAACCCTTACTAAATTCTTTTTTGGTCTTATTAGATGCTAAAAAATTGTATCTCATTCATTTACTCATTTTTTGAACTACTTTATATACTATATAGTATATAATAAAAAAATTGTGGGTCCTGGACGTATGTCCAGCCCGCCATCCCCCAGGGACGACCCTGCTCAAACTATTACAAAATGAACTTTATAATATGTTAAGGTTTATAAAAGAAAATATTTTATATAATTTAAGTTTATAAAATCAAAATTTTATGCAACTTATATAAAAATGTAAGAATAAGTTCATCTAATGCTTTTAAGTATCCTAACAATTTTTTTATGTCACTTTTGTCATAAAATGTTCTATTAGTTTTTCTATATGACATTTTTGAGAAATGTCCTAAGAATATATTGTGTTTACATGACACTTGTTTTTCTAGAACATTTCTTTTCTAATAACACTACAAAACAGAAGGCTATCACCGACGGCCAAATCTGTCGGTAATCTGTCGGTGAAAGTCCGATCCATCGGAAATATGTCCTCGGAAATAATGTCACATTTCCGATGAATCACCGACGGATATTACCGCCGAATCACCGATGGCCACTTCTTTACCGACGACCACATACTACCGACGGATTACCGACGACCACATATTACCGACGGGCGTTATTACCGACGGATCATTTTCGACGGATTCCTACGGTATTTAAAAAATTAAAATTAAATTAAAAAACATCTATCTGTCAGTAATTTAATTTTTTACTAAAAAATAATTAAAAATTGATAATTTCCAGTTTAGAACCTGTACAAAATCTGCCAATTTTTCATTTAATATCCAGTTTAAAACCTGTACAAAAACAGTCCATTTTTCATTTAATATCAAAAAAATTAAAAATAAAACGTAATTCCAAAACGTAAAATTATCAAAAAAATATATATATTCAAACATCATTAATACATCTAACTATCCTACAACGGGGGAGGGAGGGGGGAGGAGGTGATCTGGAAACTTCTTTATGAAGGCCTCAAATACTTTCATTTGCTCATGCAACTGGCACGTCACTTGTCTCTCTTCCTCTAACTTATGTTTTAGCTCATCTATCTGAAATTCAACATTTGACAAACATATAACAATGTTAGACAATATTGAACAAACATATAACAATGTTAGACAAGCATACCTCCATATCGCGATGGTCGTGCGAGCTCCCGCTCGTACTGGCACCTGAATCACCGGTCATTGCATAATAGCGATCCTGATAATTAAAATTATCAACATTTGACAAACATATAACAATGTTAGATAATATTTAACAAACATATACCAATGTTATACGACATTTAAAAAACATATAACAATGTTAGACAACATTTGACAAACATACCTCCATATCGCAATGGTCATGCGAGCTCCCGCTCGTACTGGCACCTGAATCACCGGTCATAGCATAATAGGGATCCTGATTGGTCCCCTTATCCAAACAGACGACCTTTACGCCTTCCTCCGACACTGTGCTCCCACAACTCGGCGTCATTAGGAGGAACAGTGTCGGGATCTAATTCCGGGTACTCGTCCTCCCTAATTCGTGCATAGTTATCCTACAGTTTAGCAAATTAGACATTGTCAACTAACCAGAAAATTCGGCAGCATTTCAACTGTAATTTGAACATATCCATTACCTTCTTTTATCAAAACAATCCTATTGTTTGCCCAACAATGGCAGCCCAAACTATGTTTGCTATAATTTATATCTATCTTATAAAACAAACAAAAATCTAGACGTACATAATTGAACTTACCGCCATATGAGTCGCCTTTGGGTAAACGTAGATCGGAGGATCTGTGGGCGGACCAGTCGCACCCGATACAAGTTTCCTGTTGGTGCAGTGTGTAGCCTCATAAACCTCCCCGCCAATAGGCTCACGGCCCCATGCCTCTCTCTACAATAGACAACTTAAATTGTTAGTAGGTAACAAAATCATGTATATATATATATATATATTCATCAGCTATATACATTTAGTCTAGTGGATAATAAATTACCATTTGGTCCCGATGCATAACGGTACTAATAGATCCGTTCATGTATCTGGATGTCATCCCCTCATACTCGGTGGCCCGATTGGCCCTAGATATACGCCTTAACGCGTCGGTGTTCCATGCCTGTTAAAAATAAGACATAAATCAATATAAATCCTAGTACAACCAGATACAAGTATTCAAACAAAACAAACCTGATCATTCATCTGTACCCAAAACTCATGCGGAATCCACTCTAGATTGTGTGCGCTAAGAACCGTGTAGTCATGATGGTCGATCTGGACACCATCAATAGCTAAAGCCCTCGCCATGACCCATCTACGGGCATCTCTCATCATGTGTGGGTACCTATTCATCATGGTATGCCGGAATGCAAATAATACGTCGGCCTCCATCTCAGGAGGCCAACTATAATACATTTGCATACACATTGTTTGGATTAAGTAAAAATAAACCCACTCAGTTAGTTAAATAGAGTAAAATACATACCCGTAAACAATCCATCATCTGTGCATAGTGCTCCTCAGGGACATTCCCATAATGAGCCTATGGACCAACGAACATGGATCGAAAGATGCTAGTGGCCCTTCGGACCACTTCCTGCTTCTTAAACCTTCACAATTGTAAAATATAAAACATAAAAAACATTAGGATCAGTTTATTATGTACTAGAACAAATAATATATCACATCTACTTACCCGTCGGCAGACAACACAATCGTCGGTCGCTGACTCGGATGACGAGGCGTCTCTGATGCAATATTGGGGCCTCTAACCCTCGAGCTCAATCCAGGTGAGGGCGTCACAAGCACGTCCTCATAATGCATCTGATCTAGTCCCTCATCGGTAGCTGCGACGAACTAGGAATCGTCCTTAAGCTCGTCGGGATGGGAGTCACCATGCCCGGCAGAGCTGCTACTGCCCCTGCTAGAGCTTGTACCTCTACCCCTACCCCTATTAGCGCGTCCCCCCATCTAAAAGTAGAGAATGGTTCGCACACAAATATATAAGTGTATATAAATCATAAAACACATAAATATAGGTGTACAAACATATAAGGATATAAATATTATGAATAATGTCTACAAAACAAAGGCACGCTATTCATCAGACGAGTGATCAGATAACATAGGTTCATTTTCGTTATATGAATCATCGTCCACGTCTTCAAATTCTTCTTCCTCGTCGATAGCTTCGTGATCTGATGCATCTTCATCGTCACTAGATTCGTCATTTTTGGCGAATACGTTGACCTCCCCAGTGACAAGAGGGATGGAATCGAGGTCCTCATTTACCCAATTATTTGTATTATGAGTTACCCGTTCGTTGATTTGAAAGAACAACTCTCCATCCACATTATCATCATCCAAGTCATCGATAGCCCTTTCTGCAACTTCATATATTCCACGGGCTTTGGTCTTCACAACTGCCCACCAATCCTTTAAATCCTTACTGCCTGAAGGATAGAGTGTGTAATACACTTGTTCCACTTGTGATGCTAGGACGTAATAGTCCTCACCTCTGAGTCTGGACTTGTATTTGATATCAACCAACCCATGTTTAGGGTCTACTCTAACTCCCCTGAACTATCAAACCATGTACACTTGAACAAAACTACAACATAATAGCCTACACCGTAATACTCCACCTCTAACACGTCATCCAACAATCCGTAATAGTTAGACTCGGAGTCGTCATAACAAGATCCTCTCACACATACGCCATTATCATGTGTGACACGCCCAACAGCATGTATTACCATATGAAACTTGTAACCATTGACAAAATATCCCTTATGCGACCAAGCATAACAGCCCAGTCCACGTGCTAGGGATTTCAAATGATCGGAGAAGTCGACTGATCCGAGCATGAGAAATAAATTACATATGTGTAACATTACTCATGTGTTAGGGATTTCTATGCTCACGTGTTGTTCGAACCAAGTAGAAAACCTTTTAAACCCATTCCTTTATCTCGTGCAATTGCATCAAGATGAGGTTCTCTTTGTCGTATCCACTCATCAAAGGTCCACTAAAAAGGTTGAACTTCTTCAAATTCAACAACACATACATGTGGATCTTGTAAACCTCGACTTGAGTCAAGATGGTCATCCCCCCCCCCCCCTTCTCGAATAATCTACGAGAAGGAACCTTGAATATGCTCAATAGATCGTCTATTCCTGAAGAACTAGGAATATTTGGGGCAAAGTTTCTTGACTCGTGATTATGCCGAGTTTCTATCTGTGGATCAAAATACAGGGAGCAATAGGTGGAAAGTTCATTTACTAGATAAGACTCAACGATAGACCCCTCCACCCTTGCTTTGTTTCTAACATTCCTCTTCAACGACCCAAGCTTCCTAAACAACGATTGAAATACGTGTTAAAAAATAAATGGGTGAGTATTTGAATGAAAAGTATTGGAATGAAAAAGTTCATTTACCTCTCATAAAGTTACATCCACCTATATTGGACCGGCCCACCATTTATGGCTTCTCGTGTCAAATGTATCACTAAGTGTTCCACAGAATCAAAGAATCTGTGCAGCCAGACTTTTTCCAACTTACAAATTGTTTGAACGATACTTGTTTGCAATGGAATCGAGTCTTCTAAGTGTAAAACCCTTGAGCAGATTGCACGAAAGAATGTGCATAACTTCGTTATCGTATCCCATATGGGAGTCGGTATCATCCTTCGTAAGGCAATAAGGAGCAATCATTGCATAAACACATGACAATCATGACTCTTGACGCTATAAAAGTTGTAGTATGCCCGTCTGAAAACTTCAGCCTCTACAACCATTCACATACTTGATTTACTTGGTGTTTGGTCAATGTGTATTGTGACCCAGTTTACTAGCATACTAATCACACAACACAGATTATGAACACAAGTTTATTAATCAAATCATGATATTACAATTAGCCACATATCTCACACATAATCACAAGCCTCACGTTCACTGTGTGTGTAAGTTCTTACCAATCTATATGTGTTTGTTCGTGCGTGTTCTAAAGATTACAAAGAAACCAAAACTATTTATACTAAGTCAACTTATGTTGACTTTACAACCAAACCCTCAAACTATACAACAATTAAAAAATAGACCCTCACTTTTAATCTTGAATACAATATCGGTCTAACAATCTCCCCATTTGGATTCAAGATTAAATTTTTTTTGACAATAATCTTCAGGTCTTCTTATCTTCACAAATATCTTCAGCAAATGATCTTTATCAGCTTTAAACTCTGAAATCTTTGATTTGTAGAAACTCTTTGAAAGCACTTTAAATGAATCTCCCCCTCTGGATTAGCTTTTAGAATTTCTGAAAAATCAACCTTTTCTTCAATCTCTAACTTTCTTCAAAACTTTGAAACTTTCAACATACTTTGAAACTTTGACATCTTTGACAGCTTTAGCATAATCTTCATTCTCCCCCTTCATTGATACAAACTTTAATCATCTGAACTTGAACTCTGATTTATCTCCCCCTTTTTAATGATTTGTGAGAATCAAAATCATTAAAACACTTCAAGTTTAGATCTATCTTTGGAACATCTCCCCCAAATGAACAAGTAAGCATAGTCTTCATGATCTTCAATCTCTCCCTTTGACAAGAAATGATCAATCTTCCCCCAGATAGGAAAACTTGCAATCTCTCCCAATAAATGATATGAGAGAATCGTTCATCTGATCTGAATGAGCCGTCAATTCATGAATGTATTCATCTAAATCTTTTCAAATTCAAACAAATTAGGAGTGATAACCCTGAATCAACATATGAAACAGCTAGGAATGCATGTCAGGAGCACAAAGCCACTATGTACAACGAATGTACAATGTAAGGAGCTTGAAATGATGTTCACTCTCCAGGACTTCCATCCAATCATCGAAAAACACAAGGTATTTTCTATGAATGTTCTGACAGAAAAACATATTTTTTGTGTGCTCATGCTTGTTTTATGAAAGAATTAAGCACAATGATTGTGTTTCATAAGGCTCAAAATATGTAAACCAATGAGACAACAATGATTATACATAGACTCAATTGTGCATGATCAATGGTCGAGGTGGGGCAACTTTCCTTCTATTTCAATATTAGTATTTTCCAAATGAAGAACCAATAGCGTATGTGTTGCATCCCCAGAAAATGTGAAACATTCTCTTTTTAAGAAAAGAATGAGTAGCTGGTGGGGCGTTTGCAAGAGATGGCATGGGCTAGGTGCCTTTTTCAATGTCGTTCACGAAGAATTGTGAAACAACAGTTTATGTGGCTGCCCGACTCAGAAAGAAGTTTGGTGCAGAGTTTAATATTCTTTTACTCTGTTCTCTCACCCTCTTTCTTTTAATCTTTTAAGCTCACTTCTAACCAATCTCTCATTTCCATTTTACCTCTTCACACACCAACACTCAATCTTTTTAACCCTCTCCCCTCAATCACTCAAGGAATACTTCCTAGGTAGGAAACACTGGTTATCGTGAATCCATGGAAGTTCGTTTAAGCTCACACATTGAATCCCATGTATTTGTCCTAAAATCATGTGTTGCTCAATGATTTTCTTGACATTTAAGCGCAAGGAATCAATGTCAGTGTATGTATGCTCATAAAAATCAGAATGAAATTTGAGCATTTTAAGCATTTAAGATTTCTCAAAACTTTGTATGAATGAATAATCATGAAAGAATAGAAATGTTTTGAGAATCTGACAATGATTAAGATCAGATCAAAATTCATGAAAAATAATATTTTGGGAAATCAAAGACGAATGTTGTTTATATGAACAATATATAAACATATTTGCAACGAAAGCACATATAATGATGAAATGACGTTTGATTCAAACAACAGTGAATACAACCGGGAGTATTACCATAGAAAGATTTAACTTTTGATATATGGTAATAACAAAGTCAAGAAATATACTGAACCGTTGTGTATGAATACTTGACAAAGTATAAAGACATGACAATTACACAAGTATTTGTCATTAGAAACACACGGTCAGATAGTCATCAAAGTATCCAAAAACCATTTAAAATCGCACTTATCAATTCATGAAAATCTTTTAAGAATAGGAAGTGATTTGAACATTGAAAACCATTTTTCATAAGTGAAAGTTGTTCCTCTTTCAACAAGTGATAGAGTTAGAGATATAGAAAGATATACATGTAATGTATAGTATCTCAACTCCCCCTGAAATGAATATTTTCAGTGAAGTATCCTTGACAAAAATTCAGATATCCTCCCCCTCGATACCTGTAAAAATTCAAGTTATTAGAAAAAATATTACAATGAAAGTACATGTAGCTAATATCTCCTCCCCCTAAAAGATATAACAATTAACTCCCCCTCAAATCAAAAACTTCTAGAAAAGATATTTTCAGTTAAGCATCCATTAGAAGAAAAACATTTGAGTACGGGTTCTGAACTAAGTATTCAGAAGCCATGATTACATATTCTCCGGTGAGAATAGTAATATGCAATTTTACCAATGAAGCACGGGTTCTGGTCTGATGTAACCAGAAACCAAAGTTCTTAAACATTGAGGAACGGGTCTTGAACTGTTTTACTCAAGAGCCATAGTTCATTGAAGCACGGGTTCGGAACTGATTTATTCAGAAGCCTTAGTTCTTTCTCCCCCTTAGTCTTTATTTGTATGCAACACAAGTTTAGCTTTTGGTATCCACTGGTATTTGGATCCTGAATTATTAGTTGCAGTTCTAGTAGGAGAGATATAATAAGAACCATACCACCTTTTTTCATAATTTTTATTTACAAAAACATTTGAGCCATAGTAGGAACAACTAATTTTCTTTTGAGCTAACCTGATCAATTGATTTATAGTGTAAACCAGATTAGGTTTGCCAAAAGTTTTACCATTCGAAGCATAATTCCTTTTTGCATTAGATGCATGCTCAGATGATTTATGTTTCTTCTTCTCCTCCGAGGAACCTTTCACTATCCAAATCCATTTTTCTTTCCCATCTTTCCTTCTCCAAAACGTTTTCTTCTGAGACTTTTCCTTTTTGATGTTACCTGAATCATCAACATTTTTGTCATAGAAAAGATTAGAAGGACGGATTTTATCATTAAGTTTAGAAGTATGATTATCATTAGCATCAAACAAAGGATTATTAGAAACATTAGTGAAAATTGAACTTGCTGCTGATTTGAATGAGCATTTGGAAGCAACTATATCATCTCTCAGTGATTGAGCAATTGATTCTGGCGTTTTGTGCTCAGTCAGCTTCACCTTGAACATGATATCTTCAAGTTCTTTGATCTTTGTGGACAGACAGTTTCTTTCCTTTGTCAGTTGATCAAACTTCTTATGCAACTCAGATTTTGCATTCTTCTCCTTCTGAATGTTTGTTGACAACTCAAATTGCTTTTCATTCAACTTCTTTATCTCAGTCTCAAACACTTTCTTTTCTTCATCAGAATCTTTCTTTACACTCTTTGTCTGCTCAATCTTCTTCTTTTCTTTCTCAAACTTTTCTCTCTCCAATATGATTACTTTCTCGAAGTCTGAATTTGTTGAGAAAGCTTTGTACATTTCAGCTCCACAACTTTCTTCTCTTCAAAAGATTTTCTTGAAAATTCAGATAACTTCTTAGCAAACTCTTTTCTTTCTTTCTCCATCTTCTTTTCATCTTGAGATATCTTTTCTTTCAGTTCATCCATCTCTCTTGTCAGCTCATCATTATCTTTTTCAATTTTCTTTCTCTTCTTCTCAATCTTCTTCATCTCATCTTGTGTTTTTATGTTGTCTTTGTCTTGGGTTGATTTTTCCTTCAGCATATTTATCTCAACCTCAAGACTGAAGACTTTATCTTTCAAATAATCTCTTTCAGTAAATATTTGTGAATTTTATTTTCTCAGCTCTTCACATGTTTCACTGTATATATTTGCTCTTCTTCTCAGCTCCTCTAGCTCTTTTTGCAATGTTTCCTTCTTGGACCATGTAGATCTAGAATTAAGACTTTCAGATCTTTTCAATTTTGCTTGCAGATTTGATATCTCCTTTTCTTTTGATTCAATTATTCCTGCAAAATCAATTTTGGACATAGTAATGCATACTGAGCAAACATAATCTTTCTTTACATCTTCATCATCCTTCAATTTGGTAATTTGTTCAAGAAGAGATGAATTCTGAATCTTCAGATTTTCATTTTCAGCTTTAAGAGGTGATATCTCATATTTAAGCTTTGTATTCTCCTTTTCACAATCAAGAGCCATGTTGTTGTATCTTGATAACTGACCAGCAAGTCGTTTAACATTGGCTTTTGCTTCAGAAATATTCATCTTTTCAAAATCATAGCTGAAACCCTGAGACATCTTGAAATCAAACTCTTTAGAAATGTAAGCTAGTAATGATCTTTGAATCCAACAAATTGAGAAACACTTGAAAATTTTCAGAAAAATGAAATTTCTAAAAACTTCAAGTTCAGAATTCGCAAGCAGCATTAAACAAGAACAATTCGCAAAACAAAGTGTACTAGAATTCGTAAACCCCTTAAAATTCGCAACACAAAGCTTAGAAATTCGCACAAGTTAGAAATTTGCAAGCTAGAGAGAACAAACACAGAGCAATTCGCAAATGGCTATCTGCGAAAAGTTTACAATTCGTAAGTCTCTCTTCTGCGAATTCTATACTTAACAACTTTTGAAAATGCAATTCGCAAAACACAATTCGCAACAGGAATTCGTAACAATAATTCGTGAGCTTCAGGAGTATGAATCCTTTACTTAGAAAAAAATTCTAATTTTCACAAACATTTCGTACCACATACGAATTCTTGACTTAGAAGAATTTTTGAAAAAGCAATGCGAAAACTTCAGAATTCGTTACATAGAGTGATGCGAAATCCCATTTTTCGTTATAGACACAATAGCAAATTCTTCAGAATTCGTAACAGACACAGAAACGAATTCCTCACTTAAACATTTTAAAACACCACTTTTCGCAAAATTGACTTTTACGAATTCTAGTTTTTTGTAACAGAAAGATAAACTAATTCTGTACTTGAACAAATTTTCAAAAGATTATGCGAATTCTTCTAGATTTCGTTATATACACTGATGCGAATTCTTTACTTAAAGAATTCAGAAATTATATCTTGCGAAATTTGATTACGAAAACTATCAAACTAGCGAGTTCTTCAAACGAATCCTTTAGATCTTGCGAGTTATTGGTTACTTAGTCCAAAAATTCGATTTTTTCTCCAGAAATCGATCCAGAACTCCAAATTCAAAGTTGTAACTTCACAGATTCAACAAGGTTAGTCCAAAGAACAATCCAATGCAATATTATAATCCAATTCACACAATTTCATATTCAATTCAATCAAACAGTGACCGAAACTCGTTCGACCAAAAACCAACAAAAATCTCAAATTCTCGATTAGAAAATGTTTTTCTGTGAAAATCAATCCAACAAAACCTTTTTAAAACATCAAACGATCACTAAACAATCACCAACTTCATCAAACACTCACTTTTGGTGCTAAATTCAATCAAGAAACCTTCGACAGAACTCGAACTTTTTAAAACTCAAATCGATGGATTTCTCAAGCTCTGATACCAATTGTGACCCAGTTTACTAGCATACTAATCACACAACATAAATTATGAACACAAGTTTATTAATCAAATCATGATATTACAATTAGACACAGATCTCACACGTAATCACAAGTCTCACATTCACTGTGTGTGTAAGTTCTTACCAATCTGTAAGTGTTTGTTCGTGCGTGTTCTAAAGATTACAAAGAAACCAAAACTATTTACACTAAGTCAACTTATGTTGACTTTACAACCAAACCCTCAAACTATACAACAATTACAAAATAGATCCTCACTTTTAATCTTGAATACAATATCAGTCTAACATGTACGGTGACTTCGGCTTCATTACTTTATTGCCTGATGTGGCAATGTGCAACTCCGATCAGTTGCAATAAATCTCTACATCCCTCCTTGTTTTTATATTGTCTTTTGTTTTTTACGTGTCCATGAAAGTGTTAAAAAGATTCTCAAAGACGTTCTTCTCAATGTGCATGACATCCAGGTTATGTCGGATTAACAACGTCTTCCAATATGGCAACTCCCAAAAGATGCTTCTCTTCACCCAATCATGAGTGATTCTGAAGCCGGTAATTTTTCTATTGGTCGATCAAAACGGGGAGCCATCATAAACAATTGGAAGATGAACGATCTGCTCCCATATTTCTTTACCGGTTAACTCGGGTGGTGGACCGGCTAATAACCTAGATCCGTCCAAAAATCATGTTCGATCACGTCGGAAGGGGTGTGCACTAGTAACCATCTCCGATGACAGTCAAACCAACAATATTTTCCTCCATTTTTTAACTGAAACGAATCGACTGTACCCATGCAGTACGGGCAGGCTAGCTTGTCATGCATGCTCCAACTCGACAACATTGTTCTCACAAGTTTATTAGGCAGGGAAGTCGCTGACGGTCAATAGAAGTATAGCCCTCATCTCAAAATTGTTCTTATGATAAGTGTTAAGTCTGATTTTATAGTAATCATTGTATTTATAGGCTTGGTCTTATACTGTACTTAGATAGGTTTTATCTGTGTATAAGCCAAGGGTATTTAAGTCCCTTTGGTCTTTTGTGTTTTCAACACTTCACGTATATTCAATACAAGAACTCATCTTGCGCTTTACTCTCTCTCTCACTACTTTCTCTCTCACTACTTTCTCTCTCACTACTTTCTCTCTCTAGGATTTAGAGATCTTGGATTAACAATTGGTATCAAAGCCAATCTAGATCTTGAGAGAATTGAGAGAATTGATTTTCGTATCTGAATTTGTGCATTAATTCGAAAATTTGATTGATTTTCTTGAATTTTTTCAAGAAAATCTCGTTTTTTGATTTTTCATCAAATTCGGCCTTGTTTGTGATTGATTTTCGTTGATTTTTGGTTTGTTGGATTCGATTTTGCAAGTAGAACACTCTTGATTCACACCAAATTTCAAGAAAAACAGTTTTTGATAATCAATTTTGAGATTTTAAATGTTTCTGAAAAACTCGTTTTTCGGTTCTGTTGAGTATACGAGTTCTTGATTTTGTGGATTTTAGTTGAAAAGTTTGATTGAAAAGTGTTACAATTTGTTTTTCGATCAATTCTGTGTGAAAAAGCTTTATCAAATTCATGGCTATAATCGATTTTGGTGATTTTTACTGATTTTCAGGTGGTTTGCGCTAGATCTCAACTTTGCGCGAGTTCATCCTGTTTTGCACAAGTTCATCACGAGAACCCTAAAATTATACTTTGCGTCTTCTACACATCACGCAAACCTAATTTGCGCCTTTAACCTCTCACGCAAAGAGAAGTTCTCGCCATATACTTGTCACACAAAGTTAGCTTCACGCAAAGTCAAGTTCTCGCCACGCTCTGCTCACGCAAAGTAAAATTTGTGTATTACTCGACTCACGCAAATCAAAGTTTGCGCTAATCACGTATCACGCAAAGGCTACTTTGCGCCACTACTTAGTCACGCAAACCTCTATTTTGCGTCTTACTAAGCTCACGCAAATCTAAGTTTGCGTCTCCTACTTCTAGCGACAATCTTCGTTTGCATCTTCTGTCTCTCATGCAAACTTCAAGTTTGCGCCAACTGTTTCAAGACTTAGCATTTTTCTGGATTTCTGAGATATGGATTCTGCAAAGTTTGCTTTCCAAGATCAGTTTTACAACAGTGATCTGATGATGCAATTAGGCACAGAAACTCGTCCTCCAGTTCTAGTTGACGAAAATGAATTCACTCAATGGCAAGATAGGTTCCTGAACTTTATCGAGAGTCAAGCTAATGAAGATAACATGATGAAGTCTCTAACTGACGGACCTTTCATAAAGCCTAATAAAGAGACTCCTGCAACAACTAAAGAGGCTTCGCGAATGAAAGCTGATCGAGAATTAAAAGCTAATCTGATGCTAGCTTTACCAAACTCTGTCTACAACCGGGTTGATCATTGCAAGGATTATCCAAATCTGTTGTGGGCACAATTGGAAGAGATCATGCTTGGTTCATCAGTCACAACTCAACTCCGCCATACACGTTATATGAACAATTTTGAGGAGTTTAAAGCCAAAGAATCTGAGTCTCTAAAGAGTGTCTTCGACAGATTTTGCACAGTACTGAATGATTTGTGCAAGATAAATGTGAACAAGACAGAGCTTGAGATAAATCTAAAATTTCTTAACGCTCTTCAGTCAGAATGGATCAAATCTTGTCACAGACTGAGGAATGATGTTCGGATCTCCACAATGCAGATTCAGGAACTATTCGAGATCTTGATGACTGATGAGAGCATTGTACTAGAGAAAAGGCTAAGCTTGAAAAGAAAAACAAAAAGTCAGTGGACCCGGTTGCTCTCCTCACGAAACAAGTGACAGAACAAGCATTGTCTGATAATGCTTACGACGGGTCAACTGATGATGATGGCGAGGCACTGCAGAAAGCTATGATCCTTCTTTCTCAACATTATCAAAAGAAGTTCCAACCTCGGTCGGATTCCAACAATCTTCGCTTCACTTCTGGTTCTAAGATTGTACAAGTACTCGAGGCTAAGAAACCTGTTGCCTGCTACAACTGTGGAAAGTCGAGTCACATTTCTAAGGAGTGTAGAGTGAAGAAGGTTAGGGACTCAGCATATTATCGAAGGAAACTGGAACTTGCTGAGAAAAGAGAGAATGGAACTGCTTTACTTGCTGAAGAAGAATTATGGCTGGATCACTCTGATGATGAAGTCGCAAATGTCGAGATCGCTCAGATGTGCTTTGTTGGAGATGATCGGTCAGATGATGATTCTGACACTGATGAAGACGAGGTAATTTCTGATTTTGATTACACTTTTATTTCTTCACAGATGAATGTTATAATTACTGCTTTACATGATCTTCGCTTAAAGTTATTATCTGAAAAAAACTTAAATTCAGAAAAGTCAGATTTGATTAACAAATTGAAGATTTTTTTAAAAGATGAAAAATCTATTTTGGAAAATACAAAAGACATCTATCAAAATAAATTAGATGATTTGGAAAAATCAAATAAGACTTATCTTGAATCTTTGACTGTTATGACCACTTTAAAAGACAGTTTTTCGGATAAAATAAATAAATTAGAATACAAATTATATCGAAGAAACCAATCTGAGCAAACAATTTTTATGAATAAACCAAGGAGTGATGAAGCTTTAAAAGAAAAATGGGGACTTGGTTTTGAAAATCCACATTGTTTAAACAATGCGATTGAAAAATCTCCTACTTTATATAAATACGATTATCTAACTCTTGCTCAATATGCTCCTCAATTTAAAATTGATTGGATGAATGAGAAGCAAATGTTAGAAATCGAAAATGAGAAAAGGACGAATAACAAGAAAAAGAAATTCCTTTTGTTTACACATATGAAAATGCCAAATATTTTCCTGATAAATCAAGGAAATGCAGAAAAGGTTTTAATGAAATATCTCTCATCAAGACTTCAGTATCTGATGATTTTGTTGATATTTTTGCCAATAAATATGATAAGAAAAATATTTCTCCAATCATTTATGATTCTAAGAAATATACTCCTCCTTTAATATTAGAAGGCAAAATCATTGATCTTGAAGATAAGATGGAAGATCAAAATATTTTAAAAGAAATTGAATCTGATATTATTCTTTCTTTCATGACGTCTAGTCTTGAAAAAAATTATTTTCTCAAAAACAAGATTCTATTTCTAGCCTTTATTCTGATTGTCAAGTAAACAAAATGGAAGTTTCTAAATTTGATATCTTTTCTCAAAATAATTCTGACTCTGAGATAAGTTCAGATTTATTGTCTGATCAGATTGGTTGCTTAGGTAAAATTATTTCTTCTGATTTAAATATTAAATCTAAAATTCTTGATGACTCTTTTACGCTAAATGATTAGTATTATAAACCTAAGCGTAAAAGAAGACGATCAAAGAAGTCAAAGAAACATGATAAAGTCATTTCTGATAGTTCTAATTCTTCTGATTCAATTATTTCAGATAGGACTTTGAGCAAGTCTACCAAGCAACTATGGAGAGTCAAGCGGACATCAAATGATTCTCAGACTGATGAGGATTTATATGTAGACAAACATTATAAAAGTGATTCATTTGTTGTGTGTAATAAAATTTCCAAATATTCTATAAAGCAAATGATTCAAATTTCCAAAAATGTCTCATATTCTTCTTCTGATTCGAGTTCAGATGATTATGCTTTATTTTCTTCTATTTCTTCTGTTCATTCTTGTGCTCATAATTCTGATAATTTTTCTCGTGCTTTCAATGTTAAATCTCACAATTATTTCCCCATATGAACTACAATTAACAAACATGGGCCCAAATTCAAGTGGGTACCAAAATCTCAATCTGACTCAAAGTTGCAGGCATCTCATGTCAAGGGGGAGTAAGAGAAAAATGGCTCTTGAGTAAATCAGCTCAAGACCCGGACTTCATTGTCAACATTTTGGCTTCTGAGTAATTCAGCTCAGAACCCGTGATTCAAAGACATTGACTTCTAGAGATGTTAGTCTAGAACTCGTTCTTCAATGCTTGTTAGCTTCTGACTAATGAGAAACTGTGAGTACATCTACTTTATTCCACTGCATTTATCTCTGATAATGATGTTATTCCAGTTTTCTCAAATATTTTTTCATGAATCTGAGCAATTTTATTCAAACTCCTGATTTTGTTCAACCCAAAATTTCCGAAAGAGACACAATTTCTTTATATTTTATGTGGAAGATGATATTATTGAATTAGATTTTGTTTCAACTGAATATAAACTTGTCGATAAAATGTTTCTATTTTTCAAATCTCGGCATGTTGAATTTAAAAGTTTAAATCTTTACAAATTTTATTCTATAAAGTAAAAGTTTTACAATTTTTCTTTATTTTGAATAAAATGTGTGTCTAGTATAAATTTTCAAGTTGCTTTGTTTATATTAAAGTTTTTATATGTTTAAATTTCAATTCTAACAAAAGTCGAAAAGTCAGCAACATGTTTGTAGCTTTTGATAATGCTTTAAAGTTGTGTGATTCGGAATATTTATAGTCTATAATGCTTAGAAAACCTAAAAAGTCAAAATTTTGAATCGTAATGAAAATATGGGCTAAGCACTTAGACGTAAAACCTTGTATTTGAGATGATTATTAAATTCTTATAAATCAGAAATCTCTAAGTTTGAAAGTTTGTACCTGTGACCTTTCTGGTTTGGGAAATTAAGTTATGTGGGATGATTGTCATCTGGTCCCCTAAGGTCATTTGATCTGGGAGTGATCGAACCCAAATCCTTCAATAGAATCAGATCGAAAGTCATGTTCTACTGGTATGAATGGGTTTAGGATGTGTCGATGTAGCCTTTCTGATCCGGGAAAGTAAGTTCCAAGGGGTGCTTGACACCTAGTCCCCTTAGGCCATCTGGTCTGGGAGTGGCTGACCTAAATCCTACAATAGGGTCAGATAGAAAGTTACGTTTACGGCATGTTCTTTACTTAATAAACTTGTTGATTAAAAAGATACCAAAAGTGCACAAGCTTAAAAGATGCCAAAGAGCACACTCATGTGAAGTTGCCAATGTGCACAATGCTAAAAGATGCCAATGAGCACACATCTCATGATACTTGGTGATATGTTTGAGTTGCAATAAACCTGTAATTTTGTGAACGTCTGAATTTTTGATGGATCAGTGTGATTACATGCAAAGTTCTCTATTATATTTTTTAGAATTGCATTTTCTTGAAGCTTATCGGAGTTCACATGCGAGCACACTGAATAGATTGATGAAAGTTTTTGAAACTGAACATGTCTTAACTTGATATGCAATAAAACTTGTTTCTATATCCAAAAGCATATATTTGATTTCATCTGATGGATTTTATTGTGATATTTTACTAAGTAGAATTTTATTTTTTTATGTTTAAATTTTTATATATTTAGTCGCTTCAAAATACATATTCAGTATATTTTTCTTTCTACATTGATGTTTCAATTCTTGTGTTCTCATATTTTTATAAATGGGTTTGTGCATTATTCAAGGGGGAGTGAATAAGGAGAATTTTCTTAATGATCATATCTGATTCTCTATGTGAATGCTATTTTGAATTGTTATATTTTAGTGCATTTGTGTAGGGGGAGTCAAAGAGCTTACCAGGTAAAATTTTCCAAGTATAAGTCAGCTTTACGCCAATAGTTGGTAGCGCAAACCTCACTTTGCGCCACCTTCGTCTAGCGCAAACTTCACTTTGCGCCACCAACATGTAGCGCAAACCTCTCCTTTTTCTCCTTTACTTTGATTTTGCAGATCTTAAGCTGTCTCGTCTCCAACATTTGCAAGACCAAGTTGATCTCGATCATCAAGGTCATGAGGGGGAGAAGTTAAGGAGATGTTAAAGAGACAAAGAGCTCAAAAGTTTTTCTGCTGCTCAAGATTTGCTCAAGATTCTATTTTTCTCAGTTATACTAGTCTTTTGTTGTTCCAGCTCCGATCACCATAGTTCATTCAAGTTTATTTGAAAGAGGTGAATCGTCTAGAGCATAAGCTGATGAACCGATTGTTCTTTCAAGCTAATTACAAACAGGTACAGTCTTGTCAAGACAGCAAAAGCAATTGAGTCTGAAAGATGCTGAGAAGATTTTTTTTTTTAAGTCAAGAAGCTGCTTCGCAAAGTCGCTTAGATGGTTCGTGCTGATTTAGAAGACTGACTTTGAAGACCACAGCGCCAATGATTACTAAGGGGGAGATTGTTAAGTCTGATTTTATAGTAATCATTGTATTTATAGGCTTGGTCTTATACTGTACTTAGATAGGTTTTATCTGTGTATAAGCCAAGGGTATTTAAGTCCCTTTGGTCTTTTGTGTTTTCAACACTTCACGTATATTCAATACAAGAACTCATCTTGCACTTTACTCTCTCTCTCTCTACTTTCTCTCTCTAGGATTTAGAGATCTTGGATTAACAATAAGCATCATACGTAAGAGCACCCACTGTATACAACATCTTTAGATCATCTATTAGCGGCTTAAGAAACACATCTAAATTATGACCAGGGCTATTTCTACCAGGAATGACTAATGCAAGTTTAACATAGGAATCTTTCAAACTCAACCAAGGTGGTAAATTGTAGATGGTAAGAAACAATGACCATAGTGAATACGGATTCGAATTTGAATTATTCGGGTTGAAACCGTCGATGCATAAGCCAAGATGCACATTCCGGACCTCGGAAGCGAAGTCAGGATGTACCATGTCGAAATGCTTCCAAGCCGCACCATCACTTGCATGTATGTAACACCCTCAATTTGGTAAGAGCAACTAATTAAAAACCTCGATATAAAATCAAATAAAGGACAATATTTCCTTCTACAAATCAAAACTCAATATACCTCCAATTGAAATTCTATAACTAATCTCAACAATTATAAACTCCAGTCTTAAACAAAGACTAAACCAAAGTCGGTTGTTACTTAACCCAAATATCAGTCGCTCTTCCCCAAAACAATACGGAAGACTTCACTAAGATATTCACTTCTCGAGCACAACTAACACTACTCTCTTCACGGTGTCACTAGAACTATTCTCAACCGGAACCTGTTGCACATGCCGACTAATAAAAAGGTTAGGCTAACGCCTAGTGAGTTCAAGAGTTTTCAACATGGATAAAATATATTGAAAAAGGAAAGAACGCGACTTAAATCAAAATCTTTCAAAATGATTTACTTTAAATATGAAGGCGACCCTTTTCTAGTAATCTCACATTTTTAAAGATGAACGTCACTTACAAAACTTTCTTTCAAAAGGTGATGCCACTCAAAACTCACTCAAAAAGTGAATAGAAATCAAACTCCCAATTTATGAAGGCAAGAGTAAAAACTTTATTGTTCAACTACCGAAATACAAGTAAGACTCAAACCCCAAAATTATAACATATGGAGAAAACCTCATACTCAAATGTCACCGAAAACATGGATAAGACGAAATACCTAAAACAACACCTTTCGGTGATGGGGGAGACCCGAATTCCATGGGTAGTAGCGGAACACAAAAGTAGACCACATTCCAAGTTATTGAGCTCACCATACTAGGATCAAGGCCACGAACTCACCGGCTCGTACTCAGATGTGGGGGAGGGCACCCAATGATTCCTAGTCATACTCATTCACTAGGATTACATTTACGACCCAGGGCTAGATTCTGGTCCCACATAATCGTACCAAGTTACCATCCTAGGGTACAATGTCTCAACTAGCTACAAATGGGAAATGACTATCCTATAAAAACAGACTCATAAATTACATCATGGGGTCAATAGCACAATGAGGCCCTCTATTACCCTATAACTAATCTTGGTCCCAACATGAAATAATAGCCACTTTTTAAAATATTAAAGACCGACTCATATGCCTATGGATCCATTACATTATAGTCTATAACAATACGTGCCTCCAATTAAATGACCAACGTACTCAAAACATATAACTCCCAAATGATGTGCAATAACCACCATCATACTCAAAACTCTACAGCGGGCTATTAAAACCGGACAAATCTCCCCACGACTCATTTTAGTTAAAAACCGAGCCGAAGCTCCCCAATTTACTTTATCGGATAATAAAATAAAGTGTAAACTATAAAACACATTTAACCAACGGTTATGCAAACGCAACGACCAAAAATATGATTAACCCAAAACTCATCATTGGTTGAGACAAACCATTTTCCAAATGAATTCACACCATTTATTCTTTCAAAACGTCCCATAACTCAAGAACAAACATTTCTCCAAACACACACTAAAAGTGTGTATATACCAAAAGACCTTCATTCATAAGATAAATCATTAAAATGCTTATACTTATGATTTATTTATCATGATGCCCAAAAATCCCAAACATGGATGTTTTACAAGGTTTATAAAGTCAAACACTTCAAATAATCAAAACCCATTAAATGAATCAAACCTTGATAATTTCATGTAAATACATAAACACTTTAAAATGTACATTTTGGCATGTACAATGTTTTCACAGATCAACCTAAACTCACCTTGCTAAATTTAGGCTCTAGATTTTTCCCAACTTAAGCTCCTTTGAAGAACACTTGGATCCTCAAGTCAAAAACTTCCAAAGAATACCTAGATCCATACATTTCCAACCATAAATATTTACATCCAACCATAAAGAATTGTTTCCCAAACATTTTACATGAAGATCTCATCTATACCAAAACCCTAATTTCCATAGTTTAAGAAAAGAGAAGATTACCTTTGACATAGCTTGAAACCATCAACCACACCCTTTTAGATTCCACAATAAGCCACAAACTCCCAAATGTTCAAAGTGGTGAAAATGGTTGGATGAAACCCTAAAAACTTTGGTGAAGAAGATGAAGCTGAAAGGGTTGTAGGTTTATCTTCCAACTTGCTAGATGGAGAAGAAACACTTACATTTAGGAGGAAAAACTCTCAAAATGAGTTAGGGTTCGATTTAGGGGTTGGGAGTCAATTTGGGAGAGAAATGGGGAGAAGTTTTGAGGTTTAGGTCAAAATGGGGTTAGGGGTCGGTTCCTCCCTTTTAAATGTGCACAGTGGCTCCGCGCGGATGGTGATGTTGATCCATCTACGTGGAGCACTAGGAACAGAGTCTCGCGCTGATGGTGGCGCTGATCCATCCGCATGAAGATCCACGCGGAGCACTGCCGCCCGATTTTCTTCATTTTTCTTGCCCGATCACTGTTTTGGTTATAACTTCTTCGTTTTAACTCCAATTTTTCTTCGGAAAGAACCGTTTGACTCGTAATTGAACCCTTCATCCAACAAGGCTATAAAATATAGGATTCGAGTCCAAAAATCCTATTTCTTATTTTTCCCTTAAAATACCCATTTTTATTAACTTGAAATTATGTCTTCCTAAAAATCGAGGTGTTACAATGTACCATCACACTCGGTTCTGTCTGATGATCCTTGTGCCAAGTCATCTCTTTAGACGTCTTCTTTGACATATACAATCTTTGAAGTCTAGGAACAATAGGTAAGTACGTCAACACCAAGTTTGGGACTTTGCTTCGTCCACTAGTCTTGTAACGACTTTCATTGCAATACAGACAATGGGTCAACTCAAAATCATTCTTGTAAAATAGCATGCAATGGTTTTTGCAAGAATCAATCATTACTTTTGGTAGAGCAAGCTTTTCAAACTATTCTTTGTCTCGTAGAAGTTACCGGGTAGTTTGTCACCCTCAGGTAGCATCTCTTTAATTATAGGAACAAATTGATTATAAGTCGTCTCGGGTACATTACATTATGTCTTCCAATTCAACAATCTCGACGCAGCTCCTAATTTCGAGTAATTTGGACACCCATCCCATAATGGCTCGTCAGCATCTTGTAACATGTCATAAAATCCTTTGGAAGAAGGATTAAGGGTTTCTTCTTCCCATGTCATGCCATCATGTATTATGTGATCGTTCACTATTTCAACATACCCTTCATTATGATCTACTACCGGAGTAGAAGATTGACCCACGTCTTGATGCGGTGCATGGTAATAGGTTTCACCATGTGCCCACCATATGGTCTAATCAGGCAAGAAATCGTGCTTCATCAAATGCAGCTTCATGGCATCCCTTTCTTTATGGCGTAAGTTTTGACACTTCTTACAAGGGCATTTGATACGAAGCACTATCCCATTACGTGTAGGTTTCCTTTCAACAATCCTTTCATTGGCACTGGCGTAGTCCAAAAAACTGTCTATTGCAACAATAGTCGACCCTAAGAAACCCCCGACTGTCGTTCTTTCTATACATCCATCCTCTATCTATCGACATATTAAACCACTACAACAAAGAAAGAAGTAGTTAGTCTACATAATCAAGATAGAGGTAGTATTGGAAAGTCAACCCATAGGTTAAAATGAAGTTTGAAGTCTATTGAATGCCTTGAAAACACTACATGTAATGGTATGCCTACTTGAAAGTCAAACCGTAGGTTTAGAGGAGTTTTTGATGACTTTAAAACTCTAAGTGTAATGGTTTGACTCTTGGAAAGTCAAAACCGTAGGTTTAAAGCAAAGAAAGGTGTTTTAATAAGTTTAAAACCCTACGTTTAAGGGTTTGACAATTTCAAAGTCAACCCGTAGGTTAAAATGAAGTTAGAAGTCTATTGAATGCCTTGAAAATACTACATGTAATGGTTTTCCTAATTGAAAGTCAAACCGTAGGTTTAGAGGAGTTTTGGATGACTTTACAACTCTAAGTGTAATGGTTTGACTATTGAAAAGTCAAAATTGTAGGTTTAAAGCGAAGAAGGGTGTTTTGATGAGTTTAAAACCCCACGTGTAAGGGTTTGACTATTTCAATGTCAACTCGTAGGTTAAAATGAAGTTAGAAGTCTATTGAATGCCTTGAAAACAATACATGTAATGGTTTGCCTACTTGAAAGTCAAACCATAGGTTTAGAGGAGTTTTGGATGACTTTAAAACTCTACGTAAAATGTTTTGACTATTGGAAAGTCAAAACCATAGGTTTAAAGCAAAGAAAGGTGTTTTGATGAGTTTAAAACCCTACGTGTAAGAGTTTGACTATTTCAAAGTCAACCTGTAGTTTAAAATGAACTTAGAAGTCTATTGAATGCCTTGAAAACTCTACATGTAATGGTTTGCCTACTTGAAAGTCAAACCATAGGTTTAGAGGAGTTCTGGGTAACTTTAAAACTCTAAGTGTAATGGTTTGACTGTTGGAAAGTCAAAACCGTAGGTTTAAAGCAAAGAAAGGTGTTTTGATGAGTTTAAAACCCTACGTGTAAGGGTTTGACTATTTCAAAGTCAACCAGTAGGTTAAAATGAAGTTAGAAGTCTATTAAGTGCCTTGAAAACACTACATGTAATGGTTTGCCTACTTGAAAGTCAAACTGTAGGTTTAGAGGAGTTTTGGATGACTTTAAAACTCTAAGTGTAATGTTTTGACTATTGGAAAGTCAAAACCGTAGGTTTAAAGCAAAGAAATGTGTTTTGATGAGTTTAAAACCCTACGTTTAAGGGTTTGACAATTTCAAAGTCAACCCGTAGGTTAAAATGAAGTTAGAAGTCTATTGAATGCCTTGAAAATACTACATGTAATGGTTTTCCTAATTGAAAGTCAAACTGTAGGTTTAGAGGAGTTTTGGAAGACTTTAAAACTCTAAGTGTAATGGTTTGACTATTGGAAAGTCAAAATTGTAGGTTTAAAGCGAAGAAGGGTGTTTTGATGAGTTTAAAACCCTACGTGTAAGGGTTTGACTATTTCAATGTCAACTCGTAGGTTAAAATGAAGTTAGAAGTCTATTGAATGCCTTGAAAATACTACATGTAATGGTTTTCCTAATTGAAAGTCAAACTGTAGGTTTAGAGGAGTTTTGGAAGACTTTAAAACTCTAAGTGTAATGGTTTTACAATTGGAAAGTCAAAATTGTAGGTTTAAAGCGAAGAAGGGTGTTTTGATGAGTTTAAAACCCAACGTGTAAGAGTTTGACAATTTCAAAGTCAACTTGTAGGTTAAAATGAAGTTAGAAGTCTATTGAATGCCTTGAAAACTCTACATGTAATGGTTTGCCTACTTGAAAGTCAAACCGTAGGTAGGGGTGTTCGCGGTGCGGTTTGAGGCAAAACCGCAAACCGCACCGCATATGCGGTTTGAGCATTTTTCCAAACCGCACCGCATATACCTCAAACCGCACCAAACCGCACCGCATTTTGCGGTGCGGTGCGGTGCGGTTTATGCGGTTTGTACCTTACGCATTTTACACCTACAATTCAATAATTATAAGTTCAAAACTTCATTTTAAAATCAACGATAATGTGATCGTAGTCCCTAAAAATAAAAATATTCAATACGTCCGATTCTAAAATTGTTGGGTCTGAAATGTGCTAAGGATGGTTAATACTGCTAGACATGACTATTACTACTGCCTGAGGAAGTTAGTACTGCGAGATCACAATTACTACTGCTTGAAGGAGTTAATGCTGCTGAGACAAAATTAATACTGCTTGCTGAGATTAATACTGCTAGTTCAGAATTAATACTGCTCATGAAGATAGTGCTGCTTATGAGATGAAGACTCCGTATGAGAATGAAGACAGCTGTATAGATTGAAGCTAAAGTAAAGAAGATAATTATGGAATGAAGATCAATTTTATTTTGATAATTATCTTGTAATCAGTCTTGTATATATAGTATAGAAGTCTTTGATAGAAAACATAATCATTCATAAGTTTTTGTTTTAGAGAGAATCAACCTCAAGACTAGTTTAGATCCTTTCTATAGAGAACTATAGAACGTCTGTTGAGCCTGTTCAACAGATTGAGGTTTTGTGTGTAATCATCAAGTTTAATCAATATAACTTGTGATTTAAGTGCATATACTGTTTCATTGATTGTTAGTGTTAAAGTGTTTTTCCGCAACTTCTTTAGCATTGATTCTGAGTGTGTGTGAACTAAATTCTTGTTTGAATTTCGATCCTGACAAGTGGTATCAGAGCAGGTTAAACTCAGAAAAACAACAATCATCAGGGACGGTTCAAGTGATAGCGTTCTGGTCTCAAAGGTTCCAATGCTCAGATCTAATGAGTTTGACATGTGGAAGATTCGGATCAGGCAATACATTCTTCTCACAGATTACTCTATATGGGACATCATTGATAATGGCCCATCTAATGAAGGAAAGATTGGAGAAGATGGAAAAAGAATACCACCAAAGACGGATGGAGAGAGGAAGATAAGGCAAACAGAGATGAAAGCCTTGAGCACACTGCTCTTGGCTATTCCTAATGAGTATCAACACCAATTCTGCAACTGCACTGATGCCCAGATGTTTTGGAATGCTCTAGAGAAGAGATTCTCTGGTACCAAAAGTACCATGAGAAATCAGAAGGCAATATTGAAGCAACTGTATGAAAACTTCATGTCAACTAAGAATGAGTCCATGACTCAAACTTTTGACAGGTTTAACAAGCTGATTGGTGAACTAGCTACGGTTGGAGTGTAGATTGATCAAGATGATGTAAACAGAAAGTTCTTAAGGTCCCTTGGAGATGAATGGACCATGTATATTGTCTCCTTCAGACAGAATGACAAGCTGGAAGACAAAGAACTAGACGATCTTTATAATGACTTAAGGGTGTTTGAGGCTGAAGTGGAAGCCAAGAAAAGACCATCTGGATACACTCATAATGCTGCTCTTTTATCATCTTCTTCTTCTACTGATTCTGCTGCTAATACAGAATCAGTTAGTACTTCTTATGTATCTAAGCAGGATGTATCTAATGACTCTGTATTAGAAGCTTTTCTTGCTAGTTATGCTAATTCTGGTTTAATTAATGATGATCTTGAACAAATTAATGCAGATGACCTTGAGGAGATGGATATAAAGTGGCAGATGGCCATGCTAACTATGAGGGTCAAGAGATTCATAAAGAGGACTGGAAGGAACAACTTTTCTCAGAGGAGAGAAGATGGTGCTAGGTTTGACAAGTCAAAGGTGGAGTGCTACAAGTGTCACAAGATGGGACACTTTGCAAAAGAATGCAGAGGAGGAATTCCTCAACAATATCGCAGCAACCACCAGCAAGCACATTCCTCAAGCTTAAAAAACCACAGAAACTCCACTCAAGCTCTTGTTTCTCAAGAAGGAATGGGATTTGATTGGAGTGATCAAGCAGAAGAAGTTGTTCAGAATCAAGCCTTGATGGCAGAAGTCTCAGAATCTTCAAGCACAGATATTCCAACAGAGGTAAAAACTAAACTATGCACTAAAGAGTGTCTTCAGACTGTACAAAAGTACAGGGATCACAACCAAAGTGTCAGGATCGAATTCTTAACAAGAATAAATTCTCAGAAACTAATATCAAAGAAGTTGCGGAATAACACTTTGATATTCAATAAAACAGTGAACAAAACAGTATATGATCAACAACTTGTAAACTTGTATTCAATGCTTGAAGTTACAAGATTAAACACACAACCTCAATATTGATGAACAGGCTCACCAATACGAATTCTACTTCTCTAGAATTAGGATCTATGCCTTGAGGTTGATTTTTCTCTAAAACTTAGAATTAATAATTCTCAAAAAGTTATCCCTAACTATTATAAACAATACTATATATATATACTGAAGATAAAAGATAATTACCATTAATAAAATATCTTCAGAATATCTTCCATGAATATCTTCATCTTCCATGAATATCTTCAGCTTCCATGAATATCTTCAGTTTATCTAGCTGTCATCCTTTCCATACAGATCTCCATCTCATAAGCAGTACTAATCATAAGCAGCATTAATACTCTGAGCAGTATTAACTCTAGCAGTACTAACCATGCTCAGCAGCATTAATCTCTTCAAGTAGTACTAACTTTGAACTAGCAGTACTAATCTTGTTGAGCAACATTAACCATCAACTAGCAGCATTAATAACAAAAGTACTAACTAGAAGTATTAACTGTTTTCTTCTAGCAGCATTAACTAGAAGTATTAATCACAGAAGTACTAACTAGAAGTATTAATTGTTTTCTTCTAGCAGCATTAACTTTGTTCCAGCAACATTAACTACAACTGGCAGCATTAACCTCAGAAGTTTTAACCTCAGAAGTATTAACCATGTTCTTCTATAAGTATTAACCATGTTTGAACTAGAAGTAGTAACCATGTTGAACTAGAAGTAGTAACCATGATGAACATTAACTTCAGAAGTAGTAACCATGATGAACATTAACTTCAGAAGTAGTAACCATGATTGGCATATTTCAGACCCAACAATCTCCCCCTAACTTAACTTTTCAAAACTGAGAAGTTAAGTTCTTCAGCATAGGGTCTTTATGATAATTTCAAAACTTTCTGCAATTACTAGTTCTTCTTGATTCAGTTTCTGCTGTTATCTTCTTTTCTGTTTCTGGTGTAGTTACTGCTTTGTTTCAGCTTCTTCACTTATCTCCCCCTCAAAATAAGATTTCATATCAACTTGATTCTCCTTCTCATGTCTTCTCAAGTTCAGTTGTTTAAGTCTCCCCCTTTTTGAAATAATCATGATCTGTGCTCCTTTTCATCTCTTTTATCTCCATAATTTGATTGTGAACTTTCAGACTAATTGTACCAAGTGTATCCATCAATTCTTTGTAGTTAAACTGTCCTCACCTCCTTTAGGTGTGTTTACCACCTTTGAAGGATCCTTGGATCTTTTAGTAGAGATCTTCTGCCTAGCAGAAGCACCTTCTACTCCCTTGGTTTCTTGGCACCTGGGACCTTTAGATAATTACTCATCTAAAGTTTCCATGGGGAAGGTCTTAGATATGTTCACACTGTCCTGTCCTGCACTTTGTGCAAAGTCAGTAGTGTGAGCCTTACAACCCATATGCTCTTGCATCTCCTTATTGAGCACCTTCTTGAGGTTGGGAGACACCCCTGTGGTTTCCCTATGGATATTCTCTAAAGGAGAATCCTCCCTTAGAGGGCTTAAAGGCTTAGTGGGTGAAGGTACAAGAAGGGAATGAGCCTTCTTTACCTGTTTTCTTTACCTGTTTTATTGGTGAAGTTGGCTTATGAAGTAGAGACTGGGGAATTGATATAGAGTGGGAAGGTTGGGTTTGGCAAGCAGTGGGAATGTCTAATGAGGGCCTTGACCCTGCTGCCATACCTTCTTGTGGTTGGGACACCACCATCATTGTTGAGAACAATGGTGTGTCAACTCCTTCCGAGTCCCTAGCAGATCTTCTCATGTTTGAGAAAACCTTGCCTTTAGGGGGTTTAGGTACATATATCTCATTAAAATGAGGTTAATCCGTCAATTCCTTATTAAGTACTTCTTGTACAAACCTTGGATACAGATAAAAGCTTTTTGATTGATATCCAGGTTTGACATTAAATCATTGAAGATCATTTTTAGGTATAGAAAACTTACATTAGCAGTAGTAACACTTATCAGCAGCATTAACACAGACTGGCAGTAGTCACTGAACTAGAAGTACTAACTACCTTTCAGTATTAGCAACCTGAAACACTTTTTCACTTTTCTTACCTTCTGCTGGATCAAAAGTAACATGTCCTCCATCAAATCTTTTAAAGAATTTGAAGGCAGTCCATGTTCCTTGTTATGTGCCAAGAGCAACCATTATCTTCATTCCAAATGCTCTTCCTCTTGAGCTTCTGATTGCCCTGCACACTTGATAAATCAGTTAGTCTTTGATGGAACCCAAGCCAAAGTGGTATTGGGTTGTCCTTTCTCATTTATATAATCTGTCAGTTTAGTCTGAATGAGTTGTTTAGGAATCTCATGACTGGAGTACTTTGTAAATATTATAGGATTGGCTGCATTACTACTAGAAGCAGCACTACCCTTGTTAGCAGTACTAACTTGGTTAGCAGCACTATTCTTGTTAGCAGTACTATCTGGGATAGCAGTACTAACAGGTTTCTTTGCAATTGGAACCCAAACTTGAACAAAGTTGTTTGCTTTCTTTGTCTTTAAATTACTCCTTGGCTTATTTGGAGCATTTTTCTTTGTATTAGCAAACTTGTTCTGAGCATGAGACTTTAAAGGTGCTCTTTTCTCAGCCAATTGATTCCTTATTTTATTCCTATAACCAAAAGAGTTTTGTGGTTTTCTTTGAAAAGTGACTCTTTGGTTGATAGGGTTGAAATAACAGTGTTTGGCAAGATGATTCAATTTGCCACAGATAAAACAAGGTTTTGGTCTATTGATTTTATTCAAATCAACCCCTTGTTTTTGTGGCCACTGATTATTCCAGTTTCTCTGATTTCCCCTTGGTTTATCATGTTTTTGGGGCTCATATTTATTGCAAGAACACTGTTTGCAAGGGACAGGGTTCACAACTGTTGTCTGTTTGTAATGGACCTTGCCAGACTTTCCCTCTGTCTTTTCTATGTCCTTAGATTTGACCCAAGTCTTTCCACATCCCTCATTGGTGATAATGTGATTTTCTAGAGGAATCTCACCACTCACAGTGTTCTCCTTACTCTTATCATTAGAGTTCTCTTCTTCAGAGTCTGTTTCAACCACCACTTTGTCTAATGGATCTACCTTAGTGGCTTCATCAGACAATTCCTTCCTATTCTTGGTCTCTAGCAAGTCTGATATAGGAGGGATGTAATTGTTGTTGTATGGTGGTGGTGTGGTGTTATAACCTATTCCTCTTCTAAGTTTGTCATGGATTTGAGTATGGAGCAAAGAGTCCATTGCTTTAGAAGCATTGGAAAATTTCTCAATATCCAGCTTTGCTTTCTCAAACTCACTCTTTATCTTCTCATTCTCCTCTTCTTTCTGTTTAAGCTTAGACTCATACTGATCTTTCTCCCACTTCCAGTAGTTTGAGTCATAAGAGTGTTGAAGCTCATTGGCTTGGAAACTCTTGATCTGTTCCTCAAAACTCTCAACAATTCTTACATAGTCTTTTATATCTCTCTCTAATCTTTTAAGGTCATCACTCATTGTCTGGTTGTGATCCCTGTATCTTTTAACAATTTCCATACAGGTTTTAGAGCAAAGATTAGACATTACCTCTGTGGGGATTTCTGTGCTTGAAGAATCTGAAACTTTAGCCATTGATGATTTCTGATTTCAAGGAAGAATGATGATTGCAGGTTTCTGAGAATACTAGCTCTGATGCCACTTGTCAGGATCGAATTCTTAACAAGAATAAATTCTCAGAAACTAATATCAAAGAAGTTGCGGAATAACACTTTGATATTCAATAAAATAGTGAACAAAACAGTATATGATCAACAACTTGTAAACTTGTATTCAATGCTTGAAGTTACAAGATTAAACACACAACCTCAATATTGATGAACAGGCTCACCAATACGAATTCTACTTCTCTAGAATTAGGATCTATGCCTTGAGGTTGATTTTTCTCTAAAACTTAGAATTAATAATTCTCAAAAAGTTATCCCTAACTATTCTAAACAATACTATATATATATACTGAAGATAAAAGATAATTACAATTAATAAAATATCTTCAGAATATCTTCCATGAATATCTTCAGCTTCCATGAATATCTTCAGTTTATCTAGCTGTCATCCTTTCCATACAGATCTCCATCTCATAAGCAGTACTAATCATAAGCAGCATTAATACTCTGAGCAGTATTAACTCTAGCAATACTAACCATGCTCAGCAGCATTAATCTCTTCAAGCAGTACTAACTTTGAACTAGCAATACTAATCTTGTTGAGCAACATTAACCATCAACTAGCAGCATTAATAACAGAAGTACTAACTAGAAGTATTAACTGTTTTCTTCTAGCAGCATTAACTAGAAGTATTAATCACAGAAGTACTAACTAGAAGTATTAACTGTTTTCTTCTAGCAGCATTAACTTTGTTCCAGCAACATTAACTACAACTGGCAGCATTAACCTCAGAAGTATTAACCTCAGAAGTATTAACCATGTTCTTCTAGAAGTATTAACCATGTTTGAACTAGAAGTAGTAACCATGTTGAACTAGAAGTAGTAACCATGATGAACATTAACTTCAGAAGTAGTAACCATGATTGGCATATTTCAGACCCAACACAAAGCATGTGTGACGACCTTAAAAGGTTAGAGAGAGATATAAGAGAGATATAAGAGAGTATAAAGTGATTGTTGAGAAGTTTGAAGATCAAATCAAGGCTTATAAGGCCAATGAACTTCAGCATTACTATGACACAAATTACTGGAAGTGGGAGAAAAATCAATTAGAGATTCAAATAGAAAAGTTTAAAGAGGAATGTGAGAAGATAAAGAGTGAGTATGAGAAAGCTAAGTTTGACATTGAGAAGTTCTCTTATGCTTCCAAAGCAATGGACTCTTTGCTCAAAGCTCAAGTTCATGATAAGATCAAGAGTGGTATAGGATACAATGCAACACCTCCACCTTACAACAATAATTACATCCTTCCCTCTTCAGATCTCTTAGAGAACCAAAATAAGGAGGACTTACCTATAGGAGCAACAGAAGTAGATCCTATAGATAGTGTGGAGGTTGAAGAAGAGAATGAGGAAGAGAATTATGAGAGTAAGAATGCAGAAGAGATTCCTGTAGAAAATCATATCCTTACAAATGAAAGGGGGGGGGGTAAACCATTCATCAAGAGTGAAAAGGTAGATAGCTCAAATAAAGAAAAGGGAAAGGTACAGGGAGTCCACTATATGCATACCACAGTTGTGAATCTCTGTACATGTAAACAACATCAGCCCCAAAAACATGATAAAACAAGGGGTAATCAAAGAAACTGGAATAATCAGTGGGCACAAAAACAAGGGGTTGATCTGAGTAAAATCAATAGACCAAAACCTTGTTTTATTTGTGGAAAGCTTAATCATATTGCCAAATACTGTTATTTCAATCCTATGAACCAAAGGATAAATTTTCAAAGACATATACAAAATCCTGTTGGTTATAGGAATCAAAGAAGGAATCATATGGCTGAAAATGTAAAAAGAGCTCCTTTAAGGAGTGTAGAGTGAAGAAGGTTAGGGACTCAGCATATTATCGAAGGAAACTGGAACTTGCTGAGAAAAGAGAGAATGGAACTGCTTTACTTGCTGAAGAAGAATTATGGCTGGATCACTCTGATGATGAAGTCGCAAATGTCGAGATCGCTCAGATGTGCTTTGTTGGAGATGATCGGTCAGATGATGATTCTGACACTGATGAAGACGAGGTAATTTCTGATTTTGATTACACTTTTATTTCTTCACAGATGAATGTTATAATTACTGCTTTACATGATCTTCGCTTAAAGTTATTATCTGAAAAAAACTTAAATTCAGAAAAGTCAGATTTGATTAACAAATTGAAGATTTTTTTAAAAGATGAAAAATCTATTTTGGAAAATACAAAAGACATCTATCAAAATAAATTAGATGATTTGGAAAAATCAAATAAGACTTATCTTGAATCTTTGACTGTTATGACCACTTTAAAAGACAGTTTTTCGGATAAAATAAATAAATTAGAATACAAATTATATCGAAGAAACCAATCTGAGCAAACAATTTTTATGAATAAACCAAGGAGTGATGAAGCTTTAAAAGAAAAATGGGGACTTGGTTTTGAAAATCCACATTGTTTAAACAATGCGATTGAAAAATCTCCTACTTTATATAAATACGATTATCTAACTCTTGCTCAATATGCTCCTCAATTTAAAATTGATTGGATGAATGAGAAGCAAATGTTAGAAATCGAAAATGAGAAAAGGACGAATAACAAGAAAAAGAAATTCCTTTTGTTTACACATATGAAAATGCCAAATATTTTCCTGATAAATCAAGGAAATGCAGAAAAGGTTTTAATGAAATATCTCTCATCAAGTCTTCAGTATCTGATGATTTTGTTGATATTTTTGCCAATAAATATGATAAGAAAAATATTTCTCCAATCATTTATGATTCTAAGAAATATACTCCTCCTTTAATATTAGAAGGCAAAATCATTGATCTTGAAGATAAGATGGAAGATCAAAATATTTTAAAAGAAATTGAATCTGATATTATTCTTTCTTTCATGACGTCTAGTCTTGAAAAAAATTATTTTCTCAAAAACAAGATTCTATTTCTAGCCTTTATTCTGATTGTCAAGTAAACAAAATGGAAGTTTCTAAATTTGATATCTTTTCTCAAAATAATTCTGACTCTGAGATAAGTTCAGATTTATTGTCTGATCAGATTGGTTGCTTAGGTAAAATTATTTCTTCTGATTTAAATATTAAATCTAAAATTCTTGATGACTCTTTTACGCTAAATGATTAGTATTATAAACCTAAGCGTAAAAGAAGACGATCAAAGAAGTCAAAGAAACATGATAAAGTCATTTCTGATAGTTCTAATTCTTCTGATTCAATTATTTCAGATAGGACTTTGAGCAAGTCTACCAAGCAACTATGGAGAGTCAAGCGGACATCAAATGATTCTCAGACTGATGAGGATTTATATGTAGACAAACATTATAAAAGTGATTCATTTGTTGTGTGTAATAAAATTTCCAAATATTCTATAAAGCAAATGATTCAAATTTCCAAAAATGTCTCATATTCTTCTTCTGATTCGAGTTCAGATGATTATGCTTTATTTTCTTCTATTTCTTCTGTTCATTCTTGTGCTCATAATTCTGATAATTTTTCTCGTGCTTTCAATGTTAAATCTCACAATTATTTCCCCATATGAACTACAATTAACAAACATGGGCCCAAATTCAAGTGGGTACCAAAATCTCAATCTGACTCAAAGTTGCAGGCATCTCATGTCAAGGGGGAGTAAGAGAAAAATGGCTCTTGAGTAAATCAGCTCAAGACCCGGACTTCATTGTCAACATTTTGGCTTCTGAGTAATTCAGCTCAGAACCCGTGATTCAAAGACATTGACTTCTAGAGATGTTAGTCTAGAACTCGTTCTTCAATGCTTGTTAGCTTCTGACTAATGAGAAACTGTGAGTACATCTACTTTATTCCACTGCATTTATCTCTGATAATGATGTTATTCCAGTTTTCTCAAATATTTTTTCATGAATCTGAGCAATTTTATTCAAACTCCTGATTTTGTTCAACCCAAAATTTCCGAAAGAGACACAATTTCTTTATATTTTATGTGGAAGATGATATTATTGAATTAGATTTTGTTTCAACTGAATATAAACTTGTCGATAAAATGTTTCTATTTTTCAAATCTCGGCATGTTGAATTTAAAAGTTTAAATCTTTACAAATTTTATTCTATAAAGTAAAAGTTTTACAATTTTTCTTTATTTTGAATAAAATGTGTGTCTAGTATAAATTTTCAAGTTGCTTTGTTTATATTAAAGTTTTTATATGTTTAAATTTCAATTCTAACAAAAGTCGAAAAGTCAGCAACATGTTTGTAGCTTTTGATAATGCTTTAAAGTTGTGTGATTCGGAATATTTATAGTCTATAATGCTTAGAAAACCTAAAAAGTCAAAATTTTGAATCGTAATGAAAATATGGGCTAAGCACTTAGACGTAAAACCTTGTATTTGAGATGATTATTAAATTCTTATAAATCAGAAATCTCTAAGTTTGAAAGTTTGTACCTGTGACCTTTCTGGTTTGGGAAATTAAGTTATGTGGGATGATTGTCATCTGGTCCCCTAAGGTCATTTGATCTGGGAGTGATCGAACCCAAATCCTTCAATAGAATCAGATCGAAAGTCATGTTCTACTGGTATGAATGGGTTTAGGATGTGTCGATGTAGCCTTTCTGATCCGGGAAAGTAAGTTCCAAGGGGTGCTTGACACCTAGTCCCCTTAGGCCATCTGGTCTGGGAGTGGCTGACCTAAATCCTACAATAGGGTCAGATAGAAAGTTACGTTTACGGCATGTTCTTTACTTAATAAACTTGTTGATTAAAAAGATACCAAAAGTGCACAAGCTTAAAAGATGCCAAAGAGCACACTCATGTGAAGTTGCCAATGTGCACAATGCTAAAAGATGCCAATGAGCACACATCTCATGATACTTGGTGATATGTTTGAGTTGCAATAAACCTGTAATTTTGTGAACGTCTGAATTTTTGATGGATCAGTGTGATTACATGCAAAGTTCTCTATTATATTTTTTAGAATTGCATTTTCTTGAAGCTTATCGGAGTTCACATGCGAGCACACTGAATAGATTGATGAAAGTTTTTGAAACTGAACATGTCTTAACTTGATATGCAATAAAACTTGTTTCTATATCCAAAAGCATATATTTGATTTCATCTGATGGATTTTATTGTGATATTTTACTAAGTAGAATTTTATTTTTTTATGTTTAAATTTTTATATATTTAGTCGCTTCAAAATACATATTCAGTATATTTTTCTTTCTACATTGATGTTTCAATTCTTGTGTTCTCATATTTTTATAAATGGGTTTGTGCATTATTCAAGGGGGAGTGAATAAGGAGAATTTTCTTAATGATCATATCTGATTCTCTATGTGAATGCTATTTTGAATTGTTATATTTTAGTGCATTTGTGTAGGGGGAGTCAAAGAGCTTACCAGGTAAAATTTTCCAAGTATAAGTCAGCTTTACGCCAATAGTTGGTAGCGCAAACCTCACTTTGCGCCACCTTCGTCTAGCGCAAACTTCACTTTGCGCCACCAACATGTAGCGCAAACCTCTCCTTTTTCTCCTTTACTTTGATTTTGCAGATCTTAAGCTGTCTCGTCTCCAACATTTGCAAGACCAAGTTGATCTCGATCATCAAGGTCATGAGGGGGAGAAGTTAAGGAGATGTTAAAGAGACAAAGAGCTCAAAAGTTTTTCTGCTGCTCAAGATTTGCTCAAGATTCTATTTTTCTCAGTTATACTAGTCTTTTGTTGTTCCAGCTCCGATCACCATAGTTCATTCAAGTTTATTTGAAAGAGGTGAATCGTCTAGAGCATAAGCTGATGAACCGATTGTTCTTTCAAGCTAATTACAAACAGGTACAGTCTTGTCAAGACAGCAAAAGCAATTGAGTCTGAAAGATGCTGAGAAGATTTTTTTTTTAAAGTCAAGAAGCTGCTTCGCAAAGTCGCTTAGATGGTTCGTGCTGATTTAGAAGACTGACTTTGAAGACCACAGCGCCAATGATTACTAAGGGGGAGATTGTTAAGTCTGATTTTATAGTAATCATTGTATTTATAGGCTTGGTCTTATACTGTACTTAGATAGGTTTTATCTGTGTATAAGCCAAGGGTATTTAAGTCCCTTTGGTCTTTTGTGTTTTCAACACTTCACGTATATTCAATACAAGAACTCATCTTGCACTTTACTCTCTCTCTCTCTACTTTCTCTCTCTAGGATTTAGAGATCTTGGATTAACAATAAGCATCATACGTAAGAGCACCCACTGTATACAACATCTTTAGATCATCTATTAGCGGCTTAAGAAACACATCTAAATTATGACCAGGGCTATTTCTACCAGGAATGACTAATGCAAGTTTAACATAGGAATCTTTCAAACTCAACCAAGGTGGTAAATTGTAGATGGTAAGAAACAATGACCATAGTGAATACGGATTCGAATTTGAATTATTCGGGTTGAAACCGTCGATGCATAAGCCAAGATGCACATTCCGGACCTCGGAAGCGAAGTCAGGATGTACCATGTCGAAATGCTTCCAAGCCGCACCATCACTTGCATGTATGTAACACCCTCAATTTGGTAAGAGCAACTAATTAAAAACCTCGATATAAAATCAAATAAAGGACAATATTTCCTTCTACAAATCAAAACTCAATATACCTCCAATTGAAATTCTATAACTAATCTCAACAATTATAAACTCCAGTCTTAAACAAAGACTAAACCAAAGTCGGTTGTTACTTAACCCAAATATCAGTCGCTCTTCCCCAAAACAATACGGAAGACTTCACTAAGATATTCACTTCTCGAGCACAACTAACACTACTCTCTTCACGGTGTCACTAGAACTATTCTCAACCGGAACCTGTTGCACATGCCGACTAATAAAAAGGTTAGGCTAACGCCTAGTGAGTTCAAGAGTTTTCAACATGGATAAAATATATTGAAAAAGGAAAGAACGCGACTTAAATCAAAATCTTTCAAAATGATTTACTTTAAATATGAAGGCGACCCTTTTCTAGTAATCTCACATTTTTAAAGATGAACGTCACTTACAAAACTTTCTTTCAAAAGGTGATGCCACTCAAAACTCACTCAAAAAGTGAATAGAAATCAAACTCCCAATTTATGAAGGCAAGAGTAAAAACTTTATTGTTCAACTACCGAAATACAAGTAAGACTCAAACCCCAAAATTATAACATATGGAGAAAACCTCATACTCAAATGTCACCGAAAACATGGATAAGACGAAATACCTAAAACAACACCTTTCGGTGATGGGGGAGACCCGAATTCCATGGGTAGTAGCGGAACACAAAAGTAGACCACATTCCAAGTTATTGAGCTCACCATACTAGGATCAAGGCCACGAACTCACCGGCTCGTACTCAGATGTGGGGGAGGGCACCCAATGATTCCTAGTCATACTCATTCACTAGGATTACATTTACGACCCAGGGCTAGATTCTGGTCCCACATAATCGTACCAAGTTACCATCCTAGGGTACAATGTCTCAACTAGCTACAAATGGGAAATGACTATCCTATAAAAACAGACTCATAAATTACATCATGGGGTCAATAGCACAATGAGGCCCTCTATTACCCTATAACTAATCTTGGTCCCAACATGAAATAATAGCCACTTTTTAAAATATTAAAGACCGACTCATATGCCTATGGATCCATTACATTATAGTCTATAACAATACGTGCCTCCAATTAAATGACCAACGTACTCAAAACATATAACTCCCAAATGATGTGCAATAACCACCATCATACTCAAAACTCTACAGCGGGCTATTAAAACCGGACAAATCTCCCCACGACTCATTTTAGTTAAAAACCGAGCCGAAGCTCCCCAATTTACTTTATCGGATAATAAAATAAAGTGTAAACTATAAAACACATTTAACCAACGGTTATGCAAACGCAACGACCAAAAATATGATTAACCCAAAACTCATCATTGGTTGAGACAAACCATTTTCCAAATGAATTCACACCATTTATTCTTTCAAAACGTCCCATAACTCAAGAACAAACATTTCTCCAAACACACACTAAAAGTGTGTATATACCAAAAGACCTTCATTCATAAGATAAATCATTAAAATGCTTATACTTATGATTTATTTATCATGATGCCCAAAAATCCCAAACATGGGTGTTTTACAAGGTTTATAAAGTCAAACACTTCAAATAATCAAAACCCATTAAATGAATCAAACCTTGATAATTTCATGTAAATACATAAACACTTTAAAATGTACATTTTGGCATGTACAATGTTTTCACAGATCAACCTAAACTCACCTTGCTAAATTTAGGCTCTAGATTTTTCCCAACTTAAGCTCCTTTGAAGAACACTTGGATCCTCAAGTCAAAAACTTCCAAAGAATACCTAGATCCATACATTTCCAACCATAAATATTTACATCCAACCATAAAGAATTGTTTCCCAAACATTTTACATGAAGATCTCATCTATACCAAAACCCTAATTTCCATAGTTTAAGAAAAGAGAAGATTACCTTTGACATAGCTTGAAACCATCAACCACACCCTTTTAGATTCCACAATAAGCCACAAACTCCCAAATGTTCAAAGTGGTGAAAATGGTTGGATGAAACCCTAAAAACTTTGGTGAAGAAGATGAAGCTGAAAGGGTTGTAGGTTTATCTTCCAACTTGCTAGATGGAGAAGAAACACTTACATTTAGGAGGAAAAACTCTCAAAATGAGTTAGGGTTCGATTTAGGGGTTGGGAGTCAATTTGGGAGAGAAATGGGGAGAAGTTTTGAGGTTTAGGTCAAAATGGGGTTAGGGGTCGGTTCCTCCCTTTTAAATGTGCACAGTGGCTCCGCGCAGATGGTGATGTTGATCCATCTACGTGGAGCACTAGGAACAGAGTCTCGCGCTGATGGTGGCGCTGATCCATCCGCATGAAGATCCACGCGGAGCACTGCCGCCCGATTTTCTTCATTTTTCTTGCCCGATCACTGTTTTGGTTATAACTTCTTCGTTTTAACTCCAATTTTTCTTCGGAAAGAACCGTTTGACTCGTAATTGAACCCTTCATCCAACAAGGCTATAAAATATAGGATTCGAGTCCAAAAATCCTATTTCTTATTTTTCCCTTAAAATACCCATTTTTATTAACTTGAAATTATGTCTTCCTAAAAATCGAGGTGTTACAATGTACCATCACACTCGGTTCTGTCTGATGATCCTTGTGCCAAGTCATCTCTTTAGACGTCTTCTTTGACATATACAATCTTTGAAGTCTAGGAACAATAGGTAAGTACGTCAACACCAAGTTTGGGACTTTGCTTCGTCCACTAGTCTTGTAACGACTTTCATTGCAATACAGACAATGGGTCAACTCAAAATCATTCTTGTAAAATAGCATGCAATGGTTTTTGCAAGAATCAATCATTACTTTTGGTAGAGCAAGCTTTTCAAACTATTCTTTGTCTCGTAGAAGTTACCGGGTAGTTTGTCACCCTCAGGTAGCATCTCTTTAATTATAGGAACAAATTGATTATAAGTCGTCTCGGGTACATTACATTATGTCTTCCAATTCAACAATCTCGACGCAGCTCCTAATTTCGAGTAATTTGGACACCCATCCCATAATGGCTCGTCAGCATCTTGTAACATGTCATAAAATCCTTTGGAAGAAGGATTAAGGGTTTCTTCTTCCCATGTCATGCCATCATGTATTATGTGATCGTTCACTATTTCAACATACCCTTCATTATGATCTACTACCGGAGTAGAAGATTGACCCACGTCTTGATGCGGTGCATGGTAATAGGTTTCACCATGTGCCCACCATATGGTCTAATCAGGCAAGAAATCGTGCTTCATCAAATGCAGCTTCATGGCATCCCTTTCTTTATGGCGTAAGTTTTGACACTTCTTACAAGGGCATTTGATACGAAGCACTATCCCATTACGTGTAGGTTTCCTTTCAACAATCCTTTCATTGGCACTGGCGTAGTCCAAAAAACTGTCTATTGCAACAATAGTCGACCCTAAGAAACCCCCGACTGTCGTTCTTTCTATACATCCATCCTCTATCTATCGACATATTAAACCACTACAACAAAGAAAGAAGTAGTTAGTCTACATAATCAAGATAGAGGTAGTATTGGAAAGTCAACCCATAGGTTAAAATGAAGTTTGAAGTCTATTGAATGCCTTGAAAACACTACATGTAATGGTATGCCTACTTGAAAGTCAAACCGTAGGTTTAGAGGAGTTTTTGATGACTTTAAAACTCTAAGTGTAATGGTTTGACTCTTGGAAAGTCAAAACCGTAGGTTTAAAGCAAAGAAAGGTGTTTTAATAAGTTTAAAACCCTACGTTTAAGGGTTTGACAATTTCAAAGTCAACCCGTAGGTTAAAATGAAGTTAGAAGTCTATTGAATGCCTTGAAAATACTACATGTAATGGTTTTCCTAATTGAAAGTCAAACCGTAGGTTTAGAGGAGTTTTGGATGACTTTACAACTCTAAGTGTAATGGTTTGACTATTGAAAAGTCAAAATTGTAGGTTTAAAGCGAAGAAGGGTGTTTTGATGAGTTTAAAACCCCACGTGTAAGGGTTTGACTATTTCAATGTCAACTCGTAGGTTAAAATGAAGTTAGAAGTCTATTGAATGCCTTGAAAACAATACATGTAATGGTTTGCCTACTTGAAAGTCAAACCATAGGTTTAGAGGAGTTTTGGATGACTTTAAAACTCTACGTAAAATGTTTTGACTATTGGAAAGTCAAAACCATAGGTTTAAAGCAAAGAAAGGTGTTTTGATGAGTTTAAAACCCTACGTGTAAGAGTTTGACTATTTCAAAGTCAACCTGTAGTTTAAAATGAACTTAGAAGTCTATTGAATGCCTTGAAAACTCTACATGTAATGGTTTGCCTACTTGAAAGTCAAACCATAGGTTTAGAGGAGTTCTGGGTAACTTTAAAACTCTAAGTGTAATGGTTTGACTGTTGGAAAGTCAAAACCGTAGGTTTAAAGCAAAGAAAGGTGTTTTGATGAGTTTAAAACCCTACGTGTAAGGGTTTGACTATTTCAAAGTCAACCAGTAGGTTAAAATGAAGTTAGAAGTCTATTAAGTGCCTTGAAAACACTACATGTAATGGTTTGCCTACTTGAAAGTCAAACTGTAGGTTTAGAGGAGTTTTGGATGACTTTAAAACTCTAAGTGTAATGTTTTGACTATTGGAAAGTCAAAACCGTAGGTTTAAAGCAAAGAAATGTGTTTTGATGAGTTTAAAACCCTACGTTTAAGGGTTTGACAATTTCAAAGTCAACCCGTAGGTTAAAATGAAGTTAGAAGTCTATTGAATGCCTTGAAAATACTACATGTAATGGTTTTCCTAATTGAAAGTCAAACTGTAGGTTTAGAGGAGTTTTGGAAGACTTTAAAACTCTAAGTGTAATGGTTTGACTATTGGAAAGTCAAAATTGTAGGTTTAAAGCGAAGAAGGGTGTTTTGATGAGTTTAAAACCCTACGTGTAAGGGTTTGACTATTTCAATGTCAACTCGTAGGTTAAAATGAAGTTAGAAGTCTATTGAATGCCTTGAAAATACTACATGTAATGGTTTTCCTAATTGAAAGTCAAACTGTAGGTTTAGAGGAGTTTTGGAAGACTTTAAAACTCTAAGTGTAATGGTTTTACAATTGGAAAGTCAAAATTGTAGGTTTAAAGCGAAGAAGGGTGTTTTGATGAGTTTAAAACCCAACGTGTAAGAGTTTGACAATTTCAAAGTCAACTTGTAGGTTAAAATGAAGTTAGAAGTCTATTGAATGCCTTGAAAACTCTACATGTAATGGTTTGCCTACTTGAAAGTCAAACCGTAGGTAGGGGTGTTCGCGGTGCGGTTTGAGGCAAAACCGCAAACCGCACCGCATATGCGGTTTGAGCATTTTTCCAAACCGCACCGCATTTTGCGGTGCGGTGCGGTGCGGTTTATGCGGTTTGTACCTTACGCATTTTACACCTACAATTCAATAATTATAAGTTCAAAACTTCATTTTAAAATCAACGATAATGTGATCGTAGTCCCTAAAAATAAAAATATTCAATACGTCCGATTCTAAAATTGTTGGGTCTGAAATGTGCTAAGGATGGTTAATACTGCTAGACATGACTATTACTACTGCCTGAGGAAGTTAGTACTGCGAGATCACAATTACTACTGCTTGAAGGAGTTAATGCTGCTGAGACAAAATTAATACTGCTTGCTGAGATTAATACTGCTAGTTCAGAATTAATACTGCTCATGAAGATAGTGCTGCTTATGAGATGAAGACTCCGTATGAGAATGAAGACAGCTGTATAGATTGAAGCTAAAGTAAAGAAGATAATTATGGAATGAAGATCAATTTTATTTTGATAATTATCTTGTAATCAGTCTTGTATATATAGTATAGAAGTCTTTGATAGAAAACATAATCATTCATAAGTTTTTGTTTTAGAGAGAATCAACCTCAAGACTAGTTTAGATCCTTTCTATAGAGAACTATAGAACGTCTGTTGAGCCTGTTCAACAGATTGAGGTTTTGTGTGTAATCATCAAGTTTAATCAATATAACTTGTGATTTAAGTGCATATACTGTTTCATTGATTGTTAGTGTTAAAGTGTTTTTCCGCAACTTCTTTAGCATTGATTCTGAGTGTGTGTGAACTAAATTCTTGTTTGAATTTCGATCCTGACAAGTGGTATCAGAGCAGGTTAAACTCAGAAAAACAACAATCATCAGGGACGGTTCAAGTGATAGCGTTCTGGTCTCAAAGGTTCCAATGCTCAGATCTAATGAGTTTGACATGTGGAAGATTCGGATCAGGCAATACATTCTTCTCACAGATTACTCTATATGGGACATCATTGATAATGGCCCATCTAATGAAGGAAAGATTGGAGAAGATGGAAAAAGAATACCACCAAAGACGGATGGAGAGAGGAAGATAAGGCAAACAGAGATGAAAGCCTTGAGCACACTGCTCTTGGCTATTCCTAATGAGTATCAACACCAATTCTGCAACTGCACTGATGCCCAGATGTTTTGGAATGCTCTAGAGAAGAGATTCTCTGGTACCAAAAGTACCATGAGAAATCAGAAGGCAATATTGAAGCAACTGTATGAAAACTTCATGTCAACTAAGAATGAGTCCATGACTCAAACTTTTGACAGGTTTAACAAGCTGATTGGTGAACTAGCTACGGTTGGAGTGTAGATTGATCAAGATGATGTAAACAGAAAGTTCTTAAGGTCCCTTGGAGATGAATGGACCATGTATATTGTCTCCTTCAGACAGAATGACAAGCTGGAAGACAAAGAACTAGACGATCTTTATAATGACTTAAGGGTGTTTGAGGCTGAAGTGGAAGCCAAGAAAAGACCATCTGGATACACTCATAATGCTGCTCTTTTATCATCTTCTTCTTCTACTGATTCTGCTGCTAATACAGAATCAGTTAGTACTTCTTATGTATCTAAGCAGGATGTATCTAATGACTCTGTATTAGAAGCTTTTCTTGCTAGTTATGCTAATTCTGGTTTAATTAATGATGATCTTGAACAAATTAATGCAGATGACCTTGAGGAGATGGATATAAAGTGGCAGATGGCCATGCTAACTATGAGGGTCAAGAGATTCATAAAGAGGACTGGAAGGAACAACTTTTCTCAGAGGAGAGAAGATGGTGCTAGGTTTGACAAGTCAAAGGTGGAGTGCTACAAGTGTCACAAGATGGGACACTTTGCAAAAGAATGCAGAGGAGGAATTCCTCAACAATATCGCAGCAACCACCAGCAAGCACATTCCTCAAGCTTAAAAAACCACAGAAACTCCACTCAAGCTCTTGTTTCTCAAGAAGGAATGGGATTTGATTGGAGTGATCAAGCAGAAGAAGTTGTTCAGAATCAAGCCTTGATGGCAGAAGTCTCAGAATCTTCAAGCACAGATATTCCAACAGAGGTAAAAACTAAACTATGCACTAAAGAGTGTCTTCAGACTGTACAAAAGTACAGGGATCACAACCAAAGTGTCAGGATCGAATTCTTAACAAGAATAAATTCTCAGAAACTAATATCAAAGAAGTTGCGGAATAACACTTTGATATTCAATAAAACAGTGAACAAAACAGTATATGATCAACAACTTGTAAACTTGTATTCAATGCTTGAAGTTACAAGATTAAACACACAACCTCAATATTGATGAACAGGCTCACCAATACGAATTCTACTTCTCTAGAATTAGGATCTATGCCTTGAGGTTGATTTTTCTCTAAAACTTAGAATTAATAATTCTCAAAAAGTTATCCCTAACTATTATAAACAATACTATATATATATACTGAAGATAAAAGATAATTACCATTAATAAAATATCTTCAGAATATCTTCCATGAATATCTTCATCTTCCATGAATATCTTCAGCTTCCATGAATATCTTCAGTTTATCTAGCTGTCATCCTTTCCATACAGATCTCCATCTCATAAGCAGTACTAATCATAAGCAGCATTAATACTCTGAGCAGTATTAACTCTAGCAGTACTAACCATGCTCAGCAGCATTAATCTCTTCAAGTAGTACTAACTTTGAACTAGCAGTACTAATCTTGTTGAGCAACATTAACCATCAACTAGCAGCATTAATAACAAAAGTACTAACTAGAAGTATTAACTGTTTTCTTCTAGCAGCATTAACTAGAAGTATTAATCACAGAAGTACTAACTAGAAGTATTAATTGTTTTCTTCTAGCAGCATTAACTTTGTTCCAGCAACATTAACTACAACTGGCAGCATTAACCTCAGAAGTTTTAACCTCAGAAGTATTAACCATGTTCTTCTAGAAGTATTAACCATGTTTGAACTAGAAGTAGTAACCATGTTGAACTAGAAGTAGTAACCATGATGAACATTAACTTCAGAAGTAGTAACCATGATGAACATTAACTTCAGAAGTAGTAACCATGATTGGCATATTTCAGACCCAACAATCTCCCCCTAACTTAACTTTTCAAAACTGAGAAGTTAAGTTCTTCAGCATAGGGTCTTTATGATAATTTCAAAACTTTCTGCAATTACTAGTTCTTCTTGATTCAGTTTCTGCTGTTATCTTCTTTTCTGTTTCTGGTGTAGTTACTGCTTTGTTTCAGCTTCTTCACTTATCTCCCCCTCAAAATAAGATTTCATATCAACTTGATTCTCCTTCTCATGTCTTCTCAAGTTCAGTTGTTTAAGTCTCCCCCTTTTTGAAATAATCATGATCTGTGCTCCTTTTCATCTCTTTTATCTCCATAATTTGATTGTGAACTTTCAGACTAATTGTACCAAGTGTATCCATCAATTCTTTGTAGTTAAACTGTCCTCACCTCCTTTAGGTGTGTTTACCACCTTTGAAGGATCCTTGGATCTTTTAGTAGAGATCTTCTGCCTAGCAGAAGCACCTTCTACTCCCTTGGTTTCTTGGCACCTGGGACCTTTAGATAATTACTCATCTAAAGTTTCCATGGGGAAGGTCTTAGATATGTTCACACTGTCCTGTCCTGCACTTTGTGCAAAGTCAGTAGTGTGAGCCTTACAACCCATATGCTCTTGCATCTCCTTATTGAGCACCTTCTTGAGGTTGGGAGACACCCCTGTGGTTTCCCTATAGATATTCTCTAAAGGAGAATCCTCCCTTAGAGGGCTTAAAGGCTTAGTGGGTGAAGGTACAAGAAGGGAATGAGCCTTCTTTACCTGTTTTCTTTACCTGTTTTATTGGTGAAGTTGGCTTATGAAGTAGAGACTGGGGAATTGATATAGAGTGGGAAGGTTGGGTTTGGCAAGCAGTGGGAATGTCTAATGAGGGCCTTGACCCTGCTGCCATACCTTCTTGTGGTTGGGACACCACCATCATTGTTGAGAACAATGGTGTGTCAACTCCTTCCGAGTCCCTAGCAGATCTTCTCATGTTTGAGAAAACCTTGCCTTTAGGGGGTTTAGGTACATATATCTCATTAAAATGAGGTTAATCCGTCAATTCCTTATTAAGTACTTCTTGTACAAACCTTGGATACAGATAAAAGCTTTTTGATTGATATCCAGGTTTGACATTAAATCATTGAAGATCATTTTTAGGTATAGAAAACTTACATTAGCAGTAGTAACACTTATCAGCAGCATTAACACAGACTGGCAGTAGTCACTGAACTAGAAGTACTAACTACCTTTCAGTATTAGCAACCTGAAACACTTTTTCACTTTTCTTACCTTCTGCTGGATCAAAAGTAACATGTCCTCCATCAAATCTTTTAAAGAATTTGAAGGCAGTCCATGTTCCTTGTTATGTGCCAAGAGCAACCATTATCTTCATTCCAAATGCTCTTCCTCTTGAGCTTCTGATTGCCCTGCACACTTGATAAATCAGTTAGTCTTTGATGGAACCCAAGCCAAAGTGGTATTGGGTTGTCCTTTCTCATTTATATAATCTGTCAGTTTAGTCTGAATGAGTTGTTTAGGAATCTCATGACTGGAGTACTTTGTAAATATTATAGGATTGGCTGCATTACTACTAGAAGCAGCACTACCCTTGTTAGCAGTACTAACTTGGTTAGCAGCACTATTCTTGTTAGCAGTACTATCTGGGATAGCAGTACTAACAGGTTTCTTTGCAATTGGAACCCAAACTTGAACAAAGTTGTTTGCTTTCTTTGTCTTTAAATTACTCCTTGGCTTATTTGGAGCATTTTTCTTTGTATTAGCAAACTTGTTCTGAGCATGAGACTTTAAAGGTGCTCTTTTCTCAGCCAATTGATTCCTTATTTTATTCCTATAACCAAAAGAGTTTTGTGGTTTTCTTTGAAAAGTGACTCTTTGGTTGATAGGGTTGAAATAACAGTGTTTGGCAAGATGATTCAATTTGCCACAGATAAAACAAGGTTTTGGTCTATTGATTTTATTCAAATCAACCCCTTGTTTTTGTGGCCACTGATTATTCCAGTTTCTCTGATTTCCCCTTGGTTTATCATGTTTTTGGGGCTCATATTTATTGCAAGAACACTGTTTGCAAGGGACAGGGTTCACAACTGTTGTCTGTTTGTAATGGACCTTGCCAGACTTTCCCTCTGTCTTTTCTATGTCCTTAGATTTGACCCAAGTCTTTCCACATCCCTCATTGGTGATAATGTGATTTTCTAGAGGAATCTCACCACTCACAGTGTTCTCCTTACTCTTATCATTAGAGTTCTCTTCTTCAGAGTCTGTTTCAACCACCACTTTGTCTAATGGATCTACCTTAGTGGCTTCATCAGACAATTCCTTCCTATTCTTGGTCTCTAGCAAGTCTGATATAGGAGGGATGTAATTGTTGTTGTATGGTGGTGGTGTGGTGTTATAACCTATTCCTCTTCTAAGTTTGTCATGGATTTGAGTATGGAGCAAAGAGTCCATTGCTTTAGAAGCATTGGAAAATTTCTCAATATCCAGCTTTGCTTTCTCAAACTCACTCTTTATCTTCTCATTCTCCTCTTCTTTCTGTTTAAGCTTAGACTCATACTGATCTTTCTCCCACTTCCAGTAGTTTGAGTCATAAGAGTGTTGAAGCTCATTGGCTTGGAAACTCTTGATCTGTTCCTCAAAACTCTCAACAATTCTTACATAGTCTTTTATATCTCTCTCTAATCTTTTAAGGTCATCACTCATTGTCTGGTTGTGATCCCTGTATCTTTTAACAATTTCCATACAGGTTTTAGAGCAAAGATTAGACATTACCTCTGTGGGGATTTCTGTGCTTGAAGAATCTGAAACTTTAGCCATTGATGATTTCTGATTTCAAGGAAGAATGATGATTGCAGGTTTCTGAGAATACTAGCTCTGATGCCACTTATCAGGATCGAATTCTTAACAAGAATAAATTCTCAGAAACTAATATCAAAGAAGTTGCGGAATAACACTTTGATATTCAATAAAATAGTGAACAAAACAGTATATGATCAACAACTTGTAAACTTGTATTCAATGCTTGAAGTTACAAGATTAAACACACAACCTCAATATTGATGAACAGGCTCACCAATACGAATTCTACTTCTCTAGAATTAGGATCTATGCCTTGAGGTTGATTTTTCTCTAAAACTTAGAATTAATAATTCTCAAAAAGTTATCCCTAACTATTCTAAACAATACTATATATATATACTGAAGATAAAAGATAATTACAATTAATAAAATATCTTCAGAATATCTTCCATGAATATCTTCAGCTTCCATGAATATCTTCAGTTTATCTAGCTGTCATCCTTTCCATACAGATCTCCATCTCATAAGCAGTACTAATCATAAGCAGCATTAATACTCTGAGCAGTATTAACTCTAGCAATACTAACCATGCTCAGCAGCATTAATCTCTTCAAGCAGTACTAACTTTGAACTAGCAATACTAATCTTGTTGAGCAACATTAACCATCAACTAGCAGCATTAATAACAGAAGTACTAACTAGAAGTATTAACTGTTTTCTTCTAGCAGCATTAACTAGAAGTATTAATCACAGAAGTACTAACTAGAAGTATTAACTGTTTTCTTCTAGCAGCATTAACTTTGTTCCAGCAACATTAACTACAACTGGCAGCATTAACCTCAGAAGTATTAACCTCAGAAGTATTAACCATGTTCTTCTAGAAGTATTAACCATGTTTGAACTAGAAGTAGTAACCATGTTGAACTAGAAGTAGTAACCATGATGAACATTAACTTCAGAAGTAGTAACCATGATTGGCATATTTCAGACCCAACACAAAGCATGTGTGACGACCTTAAAAGGTTAGAGAGAGATATAAGAGAGATATAAGAGAGTATAAAGTGATTGTTGAGAAGTTTGAAGATCAAATCAAGGCTTATAAGGCCAATGAACTTCAGCATTACTATGACACAAATTACTGGAAGTGGGAGAAAAATCAATTAGAGATTCAAATAGAAAAGTCTAAAGAGGAATGTGAGAAGATAAAGAGTGAGTATGAGAAAGCTAAGTTTGACATTGAGAAGTTCTCTTATGCTTCCAAAGCAATGGACTCTTTGCTCAAAGCTCAAGTTCATGATAAGATCAAGAGTGGTATAGGATACAATGCAACACCTCCACCTTACAACAATAATTACATCCTTCCCTCTTCAGATCTCTTAGAGAACCAAAATAAGGAGGACTTACCTATAGGAGCAACAGAAGTAGATCCTATAGATAGTGTGGAGGTTGAAGAAGAGAATGAGGAAGAGAATTATGAGAGTAAGAATGCAGAAGAGATTCCTGTAGAAAATCATATCCTTACAAATGAAAGGGGGGGGGGGGGTAAACCATTCATCAAGAGTGAAAAGGTAGATAGCTCAAATAAAGAAAAGGGAAAGGTACAGGGAGTCCACTATATGCATACCACAGTTGTGAATCTCTGTACATGTAAACAACATCAGCCCCAAAAACATGATAAAACAAGGGGTAATCAAAGAAACTGGAATAATCAGTGGGCACAAAAACAAGGGGTTGATCTGAGTAAAATCAATAGACCAAAACCTTGTTTTATTTGTGGAAAGCTTAATCATATTGCCAAATACTGTTATTTCAATCCTATGAACCAAAGGATAAATTTTCAAAGACATATACAAAATCCTGTTGGTTATAGGAATCAAAGAAGGAATCATATGGCTGAAAATGTAAAAAGAGCTCCTTTAAAAACTCATGTTCAAAACAAGTTTGCAAAATCAAAGAAAAATACTCCAAACAAGTCATGGAGTAACTTAATAAAGAAGAAAGCAAATAACTTTGTCCAGGTATGGGTTCCAAAAATAAAGAAAGCTGTTAGTACTGCTACTTCAAATAGTACTGCTGACAGAAATAATGTTGCTACCAATGTTAATGCTGCTAACAGAGTTAGTACTGCTAACCCAGTTAGTACTGCTAATTCAGTTAGTACTGCTTCTAGTGTTAGTAATGCAAGACCTATTATCCTGACAAAGTACTCAAGCCATAAGATTCCCCAGTCTGAAAAGCTCATCAAAATTGATTATGAATATGTTGATGAGAATGGGACACCCAAGACCACTTTGGCTTGGGTTCCTATTAAAAACTAATTGTTCCACTTTATGTGCAGGGCAACCAACAGCTAAAAGGGAAGAGCATTTGGCATGTTGATAGTGGTTGCTCTAGGCACATGACAGGCAACAAGTCCTGCCTACAAAACTTCAAAAGAATTGATGGAGGACATGTTGCATTTGGTGATAATCCATTTGGAGGAAAGATTAGTGGAAAAGGTATTGTGTCAAAGGGTAAGATGACCTTTGAGGATGTCTACTATGTTGAACAATTAAGATACAACCTGTTAAGTGTATCACAGGTTTGTGACAAGAAACATAGTATATTGTTTACTGATACTGAATGTATTATCCTTGCTAAAGGGTTCAAGGTAGTCTATGAAAGTATGATACTACTAAGAACACAAAGAAAGGACAATGTTTATTGCTTGGATTTAGAGAATGTATCTAATGATTCATCATTTAATTGTCTATTTTCAAAAGCTTCTGTTGATGAATCATCTCTTTGGCACAGAAGGATGTGTCACATGAACTTTAAAACAATGAATAAACTTGTGAAAAACAACCTTGTAAGAGGTTTGCCACAAAAGGTATAACATCTCTACCCGAGGAAGATCTTTTTGAAAATATAAGCAGAATGGGATATGAAGATCCCACTGAGATTTATAAGTTCTTTAAGAACAAATTCTCACCTCAGTGGAGATTCTTTGTTCATACTCTCCAGCATTGCATTTCAAAGAAAACAACTGGCTGGAGTGAGTTCAGCAGTACCATTGCTTATGCTATGGTCTGCTTAGCAACCTCCAGGAAGTTCAATTTTTCGCAAATGATCTTAAATGACTTACTGTCAAACCTGGATACCAAAACAAAATCTTTTTATATGTATCCCAGGTTTGTGCAAGCTATACTGAATAAGGAATTGACGGATTTACCTCATTTTAGTGAGGTATATGTACCAAAGGTCCCAAAAGGGAAGGTGTTTTCTAATATGAGGAGGACTAGTAAGGACTCCTCAGGTATTGACACACCATTGTTCTCTACAATGATGGGTGTGTCTCCTTCCCATGGTGAGGCATCAGTGTCAAAGCCCTCATCTGACAACCAAACTGATGACCTACCAACACCACTCATTTCTATTACCATCCCTCAGTCCCTTCTTAAAAAGCCAACTTCACCCATCACCAAAATATATATAAGGAAAAAGGTAAAGAAGGTTCCTTCCCTTCTTGTACCTTCACCCCCACAGCCTTCAAGCCCTCTAATGGAGCATTCTCTATTAGAGAATATCGATAGGGATACCACAGGGGTGTCTCCCAACCCCAAGAAGGTGCTCACTAAGGAGCAAGTTGAGCATATGGGTTGTAAGGCTCACACTACTGTCTTTGCACAAAGTGCAGGGCAGGATAGTGTGAACATATCTAAGACCTTCCCTATGGCAACTTTGGGTGAGCAATCATCCAGAGGTCCCCGGTGCCAAGAAACCAAGGGGGTAGAAGGTGTCTCTGCTAGGCAGAGCACCCCTACTAAAAGTTCCAGTGATCCTCCAAGGGTGGTAAACACACCTAAAGGTGGTGAAGATAGATATACATACGATGAATTGATGGAAACTATTGCCAACATCAATAATGATGTCCTATCTCAGGGAAAACTTATTGATAAGCTACAACAAGTGATCTTATCCCAACAAGTCCAGATTTCCAACCTCAAGAAAATGGTCCTCAAGCATGTGCAAAAGAAGAAAAGAACCAAGTTTATACTGAAGAAGAGGAGCATCCCTCATGATGCTTCCAAAAAGCGGGAGAATAAGGGGGAGTCAAGAACTGAATCTGAGAAACAGAGTCCTGTTGGAATGGACTCTACTTTTGAGGGGGAGAAGGGCAAAGAATCAGAAACCAGTGCAGCAGTAGAAACAGAGCCAGCAGTAGAAACGTTCAAGAAATCAGCATCAATTGGCATAGCAGCAGTAACAGAAGAAGCAATAACAGGGCTTTCTGTTGAAGAAATAGAGATAGGAGAAACCCTTCTAAAGGCCAAAACAGACACTCCCAAAGCCACTCAAAAGGCCAAGGGAGTGGAAATCAAAGAGGGAGGACCTGAGATAAAAAGGAAAGAAATCAGTGAGGCTGAACTGAAGAGGAAAGGAAAGGCAAAGGTGGATGAATCTGCAAAGCCACCAAAGAAGCTAAAACAGATTGAACTAGATGAGGAACTGGCTAAGAAGCTGCAGGCTGAGCTACAACAAGAAGAAGAAACTCAGAAGGCCAAAGATAGGCAGATTGCTCTAGATCTGTCCACTAGGCTGAATGAGGAATATCAATAAAGTGTAAGGGCTACAGCTGAGATCAAGAAAAGCACTGTGAAAGCTTCCATACAAAGACTGCCAGCAAAGAAGCAGAAAAGATAACCTTCTAAAACTTACCTGGCCAATCAAGAAAGGAGAAAGATGATCAACTTTCTGAAAGGCTCTGTGGGGGTTAAAGAAGAAATGTTTTCTGATATGTCCTACTCAAGAGTTGAAGATCTATACAAGAAGGAAATGGCAAAGCTTCAAGGGGACTTCACTCAAAGGATAGAATTTGAAAGATAAATGAAAGAGAGACATGATCTTAATATCCAACAACCCTTCCCTGAGAGTGAGGCAACCACTCCTTCAAAAGAAAAGGCTGAAGAAAAGAAGGAAGAACATGTTGTTGTGGAAGTCAAATCTGCCAAGAGAGTGAAAACTATAGCTTCCAAGAAACTGTCTAAGAAGCCAAGGGTTGCAGAAGTTGAGAAAGATACAGAACCATCTGTTACAGGTCAAGCTGAGCAATCAAGTCAAAGTGCACAGCAACCAAGTCAATCTAATGTGCATTTTGAACTTTACATGACTGTAACAGATAATGATCCAGTGAAGGCAGATCCCATTTCAGTCCAAGCCCCTGAAATCATCCACAGGGATATTCTTGAAGATCAAGGCAAAGAATATTTCAGAATCAAAAGAATGGGTGATCACTTTGAAGTCTATTCTACTTGGGGGAAGATAGTCAGATGTTGTTCAAGGTCAGACTTGGAAGAAATGTTTAAAGTGGGAATGAATCTATATGGGGATGTGCTGAAGACTCCAGGGATGAACATCAATAAACTAGCAATAGAGTATTTATGCATGATGTTCAGTCCAGATCTTTTCAAGCATGTCATCAAAGATGTATTCAAGTCTGTGGACAACTGGATTCTTATAGAAAGGTGTGGGGTATATATCTTAACCGTAGATAAAAGCTTCCATGAATATTACCTGGTGGATAAGATATATGACCATGGCCTAGCCAAGCTACATGGGATGCTGAAAGCCAAACTAATTTGTCCTCAAGGCTCAGAAATGGCAAGGATTATGGTTAGCAGGATCATCAATCAAAGTTTGGGTTTGGATCCTAATCTAGGGGTGTAAACTTAGGTTTTGAAAGCATCATGAAGACCAGATTTTGAAGAACTTAACTTCTCAATTTGAAAAGTTAAGTTAGGGGGAGATTGTTGGGTCTGAAATGTGCTAAGGATGGTTAATACTGCTAGACATGACTATTACTACTGCCTGAGGAAGTTAGTACTGCCAGATCACAATTACTACTACTTGAAGGAGTTAATGCTGCTGAGACAAAATTAATACTGTTTGCTGAGATTAATACTGCTAGTTCAGAATTAATACTGCTCATGAAGATAGTGTTGCTTATGAGATGAAGACTCCGTATGAGAATGAAGACAGCTATATAGATTGAAGCTAAAGTAAAGAAGATAATTATGGAATGAAGATCAATTTTATTTTGATAATTATCTTGTAATCAGTCTTGTATATATAGTATAGAAGTCTTTGATAGAAAACATAATCATTCATAAGTTTTTGTTTTAGAGAGAATCAACCTCAAGACTAGTTTAGATCCTTTCTATAGAGAAGTATAGAACGTCTGTTGAGCTTGTTCAACATATTGAGGTTTTGTGTGTAATCATCAAGTTTAATCAATATAACTTGTGATTTAAGTGCTTATACTGTTTCATTGATTGTTAGTGTTAAAGTGTTTTTCCGCAACTTCTTTAGCATTGATTCTGAGTGTGTGTGAATTAAATTCTTGTTTGAATTTCGATCCTGACAAAAATACATATTATACAAATACTGCAATTATTTTATATATACACATATCTGTGTTTAATATATAAAATTAAAAAAAATATACATATGTATAATGTGCGGTGCGGTGCGGTTTGAACCGTGGTTTGATAACTCAAAACCGCAAACTGCACCGCATAGTGCGGTTTGGTAAAAATGCAAACCGCACCGCGGACGTTCTAAACCGCACTTTGCGGTGCGGTGTGTGCTGTTTGGCGGTTTAGATGAACACCCCTAACCGTAGGTTTAGAGGAGTTTTGGGTAACTTTAAAACTCTAAGTATAATGGTTTGACTGTTGGAAAGTCAAAACCGTAGGTTTAAAGCAAAGAAAGGTGTTTTGATGAGTTTAAAACCCTACGTGTAAGGGTTTGACTATTTCAAAGTCAACCCGCAGGTTAAAATGAAGTTAGAAGTCTATTAAGTGCCTTGAAAACACTACATATAAAGATTTGCCTACTTGAAAGTCAAACCGTAGGTTTAGAGGAGTTTTGGATGACTTTAAAACTCTAAGTGTAATGGTTTGACTATTGGAAAGTCAAAACCGTAGGTTTAAAGCAAAGAAATGTCTTTTGATGAGTTTAAAACCCTACGTGTAAGGGTTTGACTATTTCAATGTCAACTCGTAGGTTAAAATGAAGTTAGAAGTCTATTGAATGCCTTGAAAACAATACATGTAATGGTTTGCCTACGTGAAAGTCAAACTGTAGGTTTAGAGAAGTTTTGGATGTCTTTAAAATACTAAGTATAATGGTTTGACTATTGGAAAGTCAAAACCGTAGGTTTAAAGCGAAGAAAGGTGTTTTGATGAGTTTAGAACCCTACGTGTAAGGGTTTGACTATTTTAAAGTCAACCCGTAGGTTAAAATGAAATTAGAAGTCTATTGAATGCCTTGAAAACACTACATGTAATGGTTTGCCTACTTGAAAGTCAAACCGTAGGTTTAGAGGAGTTTTGGATAACTTTAAACTCTAAGTGTAATGGTTTAACTATTGGAAAGTCTAAACCGTAGGTTTAAAGCAAAGAAAGGTGTTTTGATGAGTTTAAAACCTTACGTGTAAGGGTTTGACTATTTCAAAGTCAACCCGTGGTTAAAATGAAGTTAGAAGTCTATTAAATGCCTTGAAAACACTACATGTAATGGTTTGCCTACTTGAAAGTCAAACCGTAGGTTTAGAGGAGTTTTGGATGACTTTAAAACTCTAAGTATAATGTTTTGACTATTGGAAAGTCAAAACCATAGGTTTAAAGCAAAGAAAGGTGTTTTGATGAGTTTAAAACTCTACGTGTAAGGGTTTGACTATTTCAAAGTCAACCGTATATTAAAATCAAAGAGAGGTGTTTTGGAATGAAAGAAAATAGTTTAAAACACAAACATATGTTTTTTAAAATTTCGGCAACATAACGACTATAAAATGAATATTTTTATTTATCAGCCTAATGTTTGCCCAACAATTGACAAACCAACTAAAATAAATAAATAAAATCAAGCATAATTAATGTTTGCCCAATAATTGACAACTCAACTAATTAATATCACAAGTTTATCAAACCAAATCATACCAAAACATTTGATATTTCAATCTACAATATACTCATATCAATTTTAATCTACAATATACTTGTATCTCATTACAAGTCTAAACTGTCATAATTAAAATTATCCATAACTGCCATATATCCCAAAAACAAACATAATGAAAAGGTTTGAGTTTACAAACATAACAAATAATTTCATTACTACTCACATTTTCCTATTAAATGACAACATAAATTAATTACGGAATAACATCTAAAATTATTTTGGTACCTTAAATCACGTCAAGAAGTCGGGATTCGATCGTGTGTATGTGTATGTCTCTGAAGCGGCACCAAATTTCACTCAATTTCAATCTACAAACACACACAAAAATTCATACACACAAATGAGTGGAGCATAATCAAGAGAGGGATGTAGGTCGCCGGAGAAATCGATAAATCGACGGTGAGTGAGAGGGATGGAGGTCGCCGGTGAGTAAGAGAGACGACGGTAAGTGAGTGAGAGGGACGTCGGTGAGTGAGTGAGAGGGACACCGATGAGAGTTCGAGAGTGAGAGTGAGAGTGAGAGGGAAATCGAATTAAAAAAAATTAGGGCTACTTTATGCCCGCTCTTTTATTTTAGAAATTTCTATAAATAACCGAAGTATTTCCGACGGAATTTCCGTCGGTAATTACCGAGGGAATTTAACCGTCGGTAATTACCGACGGATTTCCGACTAATATCCTTTTTTAAAATTAAAATAATTATTAAATTATTAATAATTATTAAATTATATTGTTTTTTAAATTATTATATATTATTTAATATTAAAATTATTAAATAAATTATTAATTTATCAAATTATATTTAAATTGACTAAAATACCTCTGAATTAACTGGACTTAACAGAAACAGTTAACGGCTGTTAGGAGATGGGACCAAAAGTGTTACGAAATTGTGTCATTTGTAACAGTTTTGGTCCATTCTTCTAACAGTCGTTATTTTTTCCCGTTAATTCCAGTTAGATCAAGGACCAAAAGTGTTATACACACATACATACGTCTATGAACATACATACATACATATATAGACATACATACATACATCTATAAACATACATACATATATAGATAGATATGTACATGACATACACAAATTTATATGCATACGACATATACATATACATACAAGCAATACATATGTATACAATACACCTATAGACATACATACATACACATGATATACATATGCATACGACATATACATAAACATGATATACATATACAATACATCTATAGATATACAAATATACATACATACACACATACATAGACATGATATAGACATATATATATGTGTTATATACATACAAGCAATACATATGTATACAATACATCTATAGACATACACACAGACACACACACACACACACACATATATATATATAGAGAGAGAGAGACAGAGAGAGAGGATCATACGAGAATGCTATCTGTTTAAAAGAATAAGAGAATAATTCTAGGCCATATTTAAAAGTAATTGTAGGTATAAGGGTATAAAAGTGATTTAGTTATATAAAACTTATTTTAGGTATTTATTTAAGATTCTACTTTACCATATTTATGAATTTAATATTATTTAATTTTTTATTTAATAAATTTTTTATATTTAATTAATTTAAAATAAGTGTATTTAATTTTTATATAAAGAATTCATTTTTTTATTTAAAGCAAAATTTTAAAAAATTACAATTTTCATCAAAATCACATGTGATTTACAATGAATTAATTTTTTTCAAAATGTTTTCTTAATCATATGTGATTTAAAATTTGAAAAACAATAATTCAAATTAAAGTAGAAAAAGAAAAATTATGAAATAGAATCATATGTGATTGTTAATCCAAGATCTCTAAATCCTAGAGAGAGAAAGTAGAGAGAGAGAGAGAGAAAAAAAGCTCAAAGTAAGATGATCTATTGAAATGAGCGTGAAAGTGTTACAAGACCCAAAGCCCAAAGGGACTTAAATACCCTTGGCTTATACACAGAAAAAATCTATCTAAGTACAGTATAAGAGCAAGCCTATAAATACAATAATTACTATAAAATCATACTTAACAATCTCCCCCTTAGTAATCATTGGCGTTGTGGTCTTCAAAAACAATCTTCTAAATCAGCACGGACCATCTAAGCGACTTTGAAGAAGCTTTCTGACTTAAAAATCATTCTTCTCAGCATTGTTCAGTTTGTGATGCCTTTGCTGCTTTGACAAGACTGAACCAGTTTGTAATAAACTTGAAAGAACAATTGGTTCATCATCTTGTGCTCTAGACGATACACCTCTTTTATATGACCTTGAAAGAACAGTGGTGATCGGAGCTGGAACAGCAAAAGACTAGTATGGCTGAGAAAAATAGAATCTTGAGTGAATCTTGATCATCAGATAAACTTTGGAGCTCTTTGTCTCTTTAACATCTCCTTAATCTTCTCCCCCTCATGACCTTGATGATCGGGATCAACTTGGTCATGCAAATGTTGGAGACGAGACAACTTAAGATCTGCAAAATCAAAGTAAAGGAAAAACAGGGAAGGTTTGCGCTACACATTGGTGGCGCAAAGGGAGGTTTGCACTAGCCGAAGGTGGCGCAAAGTGAGGTTTGTGCGACCAACTATTGGCGCAAATCTGACTTGAACTTAGAAAATTTTACCTTTTTAAGCTTTTTGACTCCCCCTACACAAATGCACTAGATATGACAATTCAAGTTAGCATCCATGTAGAAAACCAGATACTCCCCCTCAAAAACAGATATGATCTTTTCAGAAAAATTTCTCCTTATTCACTCCCCCTTGAATAATACACAAACCCATTTATAAAGAAAATATGAGAACACAAGAAATGAAACATCAATGTAGAAAGAAAAATATACTGAATATGTATTTTGAAATGACTAAATATATAAAAATTTAAACAGAAACAAATAAAATTCTACTTAGTAAAATATCACAATAAAATCCATCAGATGAAATCAAATGTATGTATTTGGATACAGAAACAAGTTTTATTGCATATCAAGTTAAGACATGTTCAGTTTCAAAAACTTTCATCAATCTATTTAGTGTGCTCGCATGTGAACTCCGATTAGCTTCAAGAAAATGCAATTCTAAAAATATAATAGAGAACTTTGCATGTAATCACACTAATCCATCAAAAATTCAGACTTTCACAAATTTACAGGTTTATTGCAACTTAAACATATCACCAAGTATCATGAGATGTGTGCTCATTGGCATCTTTTAGCATTGTGCACTATGGCATCTTCACATGAGTGTGCTCTTTGGCATCTTTTAAGCTTGTGCACTTTTGGCATCTTTTTAATCAACAAGTTTATTAAGTAAAGAACATGCCGTAAACGTAACTTTCTATCTGATCCTATTGCAGGATTTGGGTCAGTCGCTCCCAGACCAGTTGGCCTTAGGGGACTAGGTGTCAAGCACCCTTGGAACTTACTTTCCCAGATCAGAAAGGCTACATCGACATATCCTAAACCCATTTATACCAGTAGAACATGACTTTCGATATGATTCTATAGAAGGATTTGGGTTCGATCACTCCCAGATCAATTGACCTTAGGGGACCAGATGACAAGTATCCCACAGAACTTACTTTCCCAAACCAGAAAGGTCACAGGTACAAACTGTTAAACTTAGAGATTTCTGTTTTATAAGAATTTAATAATCATCTCAATCACAAAGTTTTATGTCTAAGTGCTTAGCCCATATTTTTATTACGATCCAAAATTCCAACTTTTTAGGTTTTCTAAGCATTGTAAACTATAAATATTCCGAATCACACAACTTTAAAGAAAAATCAAAAGCTACAAACATGTTGCTGACTTTTCGACTGTTATTAGACTTGAAAGTTGAACATATAAAACTTTGATATAAACAAAGCAACTTGAAAATTTATTCTAGACACACATTTTATTCAAAAGAAAGAAAAATTGTAAAATTTTTACTATATAGAATAAAATTTGTAAAGGTTTAAACTTTTAAAACAACATGGCGAGATTTTAAAAAATAGAGACATTTGATCGGCAAGTCTATATTCAGTTGAAACAAAATATAATTCAATAATATTATCTTTCACACAATGTATAAAGAATATGTGTCTCAATTAAAAAAAATTTGGGTTAAACAAATTCAGGAGTTGAAATAAATTTGCTCAGATTCTTTTAAAAAACATTTGAGAAAACTGGAACAACATCATTATCAGAGATAAATGCAACGGAAATTAAGTAGATGTACTTACAGTTTTTTATTAGTCAGAAGCTTAAAACATTGAAGAACGAGTCCTAGACTGACATGTCTAGAAGTCATAGTCTTTGAAGCACGGGTTCTAAGCTGATGTACTTAGAAGCCATAATGTTGACAATGAAGTCCGACTCTTGAGTTGATTTACTCAAGAGCCATAATTTCTCTCTTACTCCCCCTTGACATGAGGTGCCTGCAACTTTGAGTCAGATTGAGATTTTAATACCCACTTAAATTTGGCCCATGTTTGTTAGTTGCAGTTCTTATGGGGAAATATTTATTAGATTTGACACAAGAAGCACGAGAAAGATTATCAGAAAAATAAGCACAGTCATCAGATGAATACAAAGCATAACCATCTAAACTAGAATCAGAAGAAGAATATGAGACATTTTTGGAAATTTGAATCATTTGCTTTATTGAATATTTTGAAATTTTCAAACAGCAAATGAATCACTTTTATAATATTTGTCTACATATCTATCTCCATCAGTCTGAGATTCATCAGATATCCGCTTCACTTTCCAAATCTGCTTCGATGACTTGCTCAAAGTCCTATCTGAAAGACTAGAATCAGAAGAATTAGAACTGTCAGAAATGATTTTATCTTGTTTCTTTGACTTCTTTGACCTTCTTCTTTTACGTTTTGGTTTATAATACTGATCATTTAGCGTAAAAGATTCATCAAGAATTTCCGAATTAATATTTCAATCAGAAGAAATAATTTTACCTAAGCAACTAATCTGATCAGACAATAAATCTGAACTTACCTCGGAGTCAGAATTATTTTGAGAAAAGATATCAGAGTTAGAAACTTCCTTGTTGTTTAATTGACAATCAGAAGAAATGCTAGAAATAAAATCTTGTTTTTGAGAAAATAATTTTTCTTCAAGACTAGACGTCATGAAAGAAAGAATAATATCAGATTCAATTTCTTTTAAAATATTTTGATCTGTCATATTATCTTCAAGATCAATGATTTTGCCTTCTAATATTAAAGGAGGAGTATATTTCTTAGAATCATAAATGATTGGAGAAATATTTTCCTTATCAGATTTATTCGCAAAAATATCAACAAAATCATCAGATTCTGAAGATTTGACTGGAGATATTTCATTAAAACCTTTTCTTCCTTTCCTTGATTTATCAGGAAAATATTTCGCATTTTCATACGTATAAACAAAAGGAATTTCCTTTTTCTTGTTATTTGTCCTTTTCTCATTTTCGATTTCTAACACTTTCTTCTCATTCATCCAATCAATTTTAAATTGAGGAGCATATTGAGCAAGTGTTAGATAATCATATTTGTATAAAGTAGGTGATTTTTCAATCGCATTGTTTAAACAATGTGGATTTTTAAAACCAAGTCTCCATTTTTCTTTTAAAGCTTCATCACTCCTTGGTTTATTCATAAAAATTGTTTGCTCAGATTGGTTTATTCGATATAACTTTTCTTCTAATTTATTTATTTTATCCGAAAAACTGTCTTTTAAATTGGTCATTTCAGACAAAGACTCAAGATAAGTCTTATTTGAATTTTCCAAATCATCCAATTTCTTTTGAAAACTTCTTTAGTATGAACCAAAATAGATTTTTCATCTTTCAAAGAAATTTTCAATTTGTCAACCAAATCTGACTTTTCTACATTTAAGTTCTTTTCAGATAATAACTTTAAGCGAAGATCATGTAAAGTAGTAATTATAACATTCATCTGAGAAGAAATGAATTTATAATCAAATTCAGAAGGTACCTCATCAACATCGGTTGAGGAGTCGTCATCATCGTCAGATTGATCATCTCCAACAAAGCATAAAGTAGCAGTTTCAACTTTGTCAGCTTCATTGTCGGAGTGATCCAGCCAATACTCCTCTTCAGTAAGTAGAGCAGTTCCATTCTCTCTCTTTTCTGCTAGCTCCAATTTCTTTCTGTAGTATGCCGAATCCTGAACCACCTTTGCTTGACACTCCTTTGAAATGTGCCCCGGCTTTCCACAGTTAAAACAAGCATCAGCTTTCTTAGCCTCAGGCACTTTGACTCTTGAACCGGAAGTGAAGCGAAGATTGTTTGAACCCGACCGATGATGGAACTTTTTCTGATAATGCTGAGAGAGAAGGATCATAGCTTTCTCTAACACCTCTCCATCATCATCAGTGACCCCATTGTAAGCGTTATCAGACAACGCTTGTTCAGCCAGTTGGCTCGTGAAGAGTGCAACTGGGTCCACTGATTTCTTGTTCTTCTTTTCAAGCTTTGCTTTCTTCTCTAGCACCAAGCTCTCATCAGTCATCAGAATCTCATATAATTCCTGAATCTGCATAGTAGAGACCCGAACATCGTTCCTCAGTCTCTGACAAGGTTTGTTCCATTCAGGCTGAAGAGCATTGAGGAATTTCAGATTCGTCTCAAGCTCTGTCTTGTTCACATTTATTTTTCGCAGATCATTCAGCACTGTACAGAATTTGTCGAAAACACTCTTTAGAGACTCACTATCTTTGGCCTTGAACTCCTCAAAGTTGTTCATGAATCGTGTATGGCGAAGTTGAGTTGCGACTGATGAACCAAGCATGATCTTTTCCAATTGTGCCCACAACAGATTTGGATAATCCTTACAATGATCAACCCGGTTGTAGATAGAGTTTGGTAAAGCTAGCATCAGGTTAGCTTTTAACTCTCGATCAGCTTTCATTCGCGAAGCCTCTTTAGATGTTGGAGGAGTCTCTTTATTAGGCTTTACGAAAGGTCCTTAAGTTAGAGACTTCATCATGTTATCTCCATTAGCTTGACGTTCGATAAAGTTCAGGAACCGATCTTGCCATTGAGTGAATTCGTTTTCGTCAACTAGAACTGGAGGACGAGTTTCTGTACCTAACGACATCATGAGGTCACTAGTGTAGAACTTAGCTTGAAAAATAAACTTTGCAGAATCCATTTTAAAAAAAAAATTAAGTCTGGAGTTGCCGCAAATTAGAGGTTTGCGTGAGAGGCAGATGGCGCAAACTAAGCTTTGCTTGAGCAGTGAAAGACGCAAACTAGATTCTCGCGAGCAGTTGGTGACGCAAATGAGACTTTGCGTGAGAAGTGCAATACGCAAACTTGAGTTCGCGTGACAAGAAACTAACGCAAACTTGTGTTTGCGTGATACAAGTAAGACGCAAAACGAACTTTGCGTGAGTCACTAGAAACGCAAACTGAAACTTCGCGTGAGATGACGACACAAATTTTTTCTCGTGAACTGAAGAATACGTAAAGTAGCTTTGCGTGAGCTAAAGGAAGCGCAAATCACTCTTTGCTTGAGAAGAGGAAGACGAGAACTGAACTTTTCGAGACAAGAAGATGACGCAAACTGACTTTGCGTGATATGTGGCTGACGAGAACGTGAACTTTCGCGATGAACCCTGATCTTGACAATAAGAACTGACGCAAATACCCTGAAGAACTTGCGCAAACCATGAAGAACTCGTGCAAAGTTCAAATCTGGCGCAAACCACCTGAAAATCAGTAAAAATCACAAAAATCGATTATAGCCATGAAATTTCAGATGTATTCTTCCACAGATATGATCGAAAACAACATTCTAACACTTTTCAATCAATCTTTTCGATTAAAAACCATTATTTCGAAAATTCAGATATAAACAGAACGTTAAAACCGTTTTTCCATAAACATTTAAAATCTCATAATTGATTATCAAAAACTGTTTTTCTTGAAATTTGGTGTGAATCAAGAGTGTTCTACTTGCAAAATCGAATCCAACAAACCAAAAAACAACGAAAGTTAATCACAAACAAGGCCGAATTTGATGAAAAATCCAAAAACAATATTTTCTTGAAAAAATTCAAGAAAATCAATCGAATTTTCGAATTAATGCACAAATTCAGATACGAAAAACAATTCTCTCAATTCTCTCAAGATCTAGATCGGCTCTGATACCAATTGTTAATCCAATATCTCTAAATCCTAGAGAGAGAAAGTAGAGAGAGAGAGAAAAAAAAGCGCAAAGTAAGATGATCTATTGAAATGAGCGTGAAAGTGTTACAAGACCCAAAGCCCAAAGGGACTTAAATACCCTTGGCTTATACATAGAAAAAACTTATCTAAGTACAGTATAAGACCAAGCCTATAAATACAATGATTACTATAAAATCATACTTAACAGTAATGTTTAACAAAACACATTTAAAATGTATAAGATCACATGTATTTCAAAACGTAATTCATAATTTTTCATCAAAATCACAATGAATTAAAATTTTCAAAATGTTTTTCCTAATCATATGTGATTTAAATTTTGAAAAACAATTATTCAAATTAAACATTGAAAAAGAAAAATAGTGAAAATAGAATCATATGTGATGTATAACAAAATACATTTAAAATGTATAAGATCACATGTGGTTTTTGACGAAAATTGTAAAAATTATTAAATAAATTAATTCAATAAAGATATATATTTAAAATGAAAAACAAAATCATACTTATGTTAGTGTTGTAAAAATAATAAGTAAATAAAAAAAGAAAATAAATCATGCTTAAATCATGAAAATTATAAAAAAATCATGAATAAATACATTTATTAAACTTATTACATAATCTATATAAAAATAAATGAGTTTCCATATATAATATGTATACAACAAATGACACATATGCCCTTTTGGGCGATTTTTAATAAAGTTTTATCTAAATCATTATTTAATAAAATGATTGGTCCAAAATTATTCTTTTAAATTGGTATCATTTTCGTTTGAACCCGGCTCTCTCTCTATATATATATATCTATACTACATATATAAGCATTTAGACCAAAAGTCTTAAAGACAAATATTAAAGCACAATGTACCACCAATTTAAGCATAGGTTTCAAAAATCTCTTAATTACAAATTGTGAAGCATAATGTACAACTAATTTATGAATGATGTATAAGTGAAGATGTAGTATGCCAATTTTGACTTTTCAACTATGTAGGTTTCACTTTTTACACTTCTATTGTTGTAGATGCACGGATTTCACTTTTCAGATTTCTATTTCCAATTGCAAATTCAAATTTCAAAATATGTTCAAATATATGTTCCCTCCTCAAACGAGTTAGTGTTATCTCCAACGCCTCGCTCTCCTCTTCCCGTCAGTTATGTCTTATTTTTTTCTTCTGCATTTTCATTCCTTTGTACGGTGTTGGTGATGTTTGGGTTTTCGAGTTTGAAGAAGGTGATCAGGATGATGATCGTGATGAAGGTTAGCAAGATGGTGGCTGCGAAGCATGAAGCAAGATTTGCCCAGCCAGAGGGTGGTGGTGGCGGTGGGTTTTTCCTGCTGACCATGGCGGTGGTGAGTTAGGGAGATGGAGGATTCTGTTTTTTGGATTGATTAGTGTTGATTGGTGGTGGTGGCGGTGGGTTTTTCCTGCCGGCCAACGTAATGTGAAGCGATTATGGTCTCCATAAAAAATTAAAGGTAAGCCATACTTTTGGGTTGTTTGTTTACCTCTTAATGATTCCATTAAGAGGCAACCTCTGAATCGTTAAGAGGTGAATCCTGTTTAGCAGAAAAAAAAATGTTGCCTTTTAATGGTTCCAAAACCCTCTGAATCATTTTGTATCATGAGTCTCCCTTAACCATTAAGCGCCCTGATTTCATTCTAAACAATTACCAAACAACCATATTTCATATTGCACTATATCATAAGAGCCTCTTAATCATTCTACACCAAACCATTCAGCAACTGCCAAACAGCCCCTTAATTTAGTTGATAAATTATTGCTTAATGATGGGGATAAAGTTAACCAATACCGCCGCATGCAGTGGTAGTGGTCTGATCTTACACCCGGCGAAACCTGGTCAGATAGGGGACGAGTGTTTTTATCAACGCTTCCTATTTCATAACTTAATTTAGAGAAAATTCAAATACCGATTTTCTTATAATGCACTGTTTCTTGAACTCATGAACAGGAGAAGGCTAGCCTGCACGGTGCATTTAGAGTTGTTTAGCAGGATTGCAATATCATTGTTGCAACCAAGTTATCCACCTCCTCCTATAGATTAGTTGGTTCATATATTTTAATATCAGATTAGTTGTTTCATATAATCATATACTTTTAGTACCATGTAAATGTTGGGGCAATCATATTAGCTCTAATAATTGATTTCATGTTCTTCAAAAAATTTGTATATGTGATTTTTGGAAGATAAGTGGTTTCATGTTCTTCATATCTAAGTAGTATAGATATGTGTGTGTGTGTGTGTTTGTGAGAGAGAGACAGAGAGAAAGGGTGCGAGAGAGAGAGAGGGACGCAAAATTTGGTTTTGATTTTTCCAATTTCTGATAACATTTTTTATTTTTACATTGCTCTTTAAAACTTCATCTCACATATTTGGTTTTTGCTTCATCTCACATATTTGGCTTTCATTTTGTGCTTTGATTATTCGACCCCAGGAAACAATTTTAAATTCTCATTAGCTCTTCAAACTCCATCTCACAGGTTTGGTTGTCTTTGATTTGATTTTGCTTTGTCACCGGATGAATTTTAATTATTAAAATCATTGTACAATCTACAACGATTGATTTGATAATTAAAATCCGTGCAAATTAAATTATAATTGTTTTTGTCATGAACATGTAGAAAGTCGATAAAAAAGTTGATGGTTATTGTTCTTGAAGATTGGTGATACAAGGATGACACATGGTTTTGTTCTTGAAGGATTCAAGCCCCTCTTCTGCATGATCGACCATGATCGCTCCATAATGTGCCAACTCAACTACATGCTCAAGGACTTTTCATTTTTCAATTACGATAAAAATTTCACAACTTATTCACCCGGTGCATTGCATAGGCATACTGCTAGTATATATATACATACATACACACATACACATGATATAGACATATACACACACTTTATGCATACGACATATACATATATACATGATATACATATATGTGTGTTATATACATACAAGCAATACATATGCATGTATACAATACATCTATAGATGCATACACACATATAGGCATATACACACACTTATATGCATACGACATACAAGCAATACATATATACATATATATTATATATGTACACATATATTATATCTATAGACATATATATGTACTATATACATACAAGAAATACATAGACTTGAGATCATGTGAGACCAAGCTATTTCCGTGAGACCCGTGAAACCACAAAAATAACACTAAACCTTCACAGTGTTTTGGTTGTGAAGGTTTGTTGTTTTTCGTTCCTTCACAATGAATCACTGTGAAGTTTTAGTGTTATTTTCTGGTCTCACCAGTCTCACGAAAACAGGTTGGTCTAACGTGAACCTAACCCGCAATACATATATACATACATATATATATATATATATATATATATACATGTACGCATAATTTACCGACGGATTTCCTAATGACCGTCAGAAATCCGTCGGTAATTTGCGACGGATTAGCGATGGATTGTTGGAAAATTAAAATAATAATTAAATTAAGAGTAAACTCTAACTTTGGTCCCCGTGGTTTATTGAAATTTTTGAAAGTGGGACCTAAACTTTGATAACTCTAAAAATCGTCCCTGTGCTTCTCATTTTGCTCTGAAAGTGGTGCCCCGTCACTAACTCCGTTAATTTTCTTTGTTAGTGTTATTCCTAGATTCTAGTCTCTAAACACAAACAAATCAACAAACAATATTTATGAATAAATTACCTGTTTGATTTCTCTTTCAAATTCCACAATTACAACTTTCTCTCTCTAGAACTCTCTCTCTCTCTCTCTACAGATCTCTCTCTAACGAATTCTCTCTCTCTCAGATTCTCAATTAGACAACTTACAACTAAAAACAGAAATACAAGGTATTTATACCTACATCTAAAATACAAAGAAACTAAAATACAAATACTTTGACTTTTATTACAAATAGACTTTGACTTTGATGAGTGTTGACTTTCTCAGCTTTGACTTCTTACACTTTGACCTTCAGTCTTATTGATCTTGTATCCAACATATTTATGCTCTAACAATCTCCCCCTTTGGATTCAAGATCACTATTTAAAGATCTAGCAATTCAGTCTTCACTTTAAGCTCTGTTAGTACAATTTCCCCTGTTTCTTTGACGGTATTCTTTCCAAAAACTGTCTTCAAATGATTAACGATCTCCTCAAAACTTTCACAAGATACTTTCAGACTTTGGAAAGAAATTATCTTCAGAATCATCTCGGATTGCTTTAGCAAATAATCTTCAAAGAAAATTTCCTCAATAATCAGCATATCTTCATAAATTCTTTGATCTTCTTAAAGTCTTTACTTTGAATCTTCAGACTTGGACATTTCTGAAAATCATCTCTCAAAACTTTATCATTTCTTGATACCATCTCCCCCTTTTTGATGATTTGAGCATCTATATCATCAAAACTTTTCTCCCAAGAAATGTCATTGACCAATATGATCTGTCAAACTGAGCCTCTGAATTCTGTGATCCATAACCAAGTATTCATCTAGATCTTTGCAAATCCAGACAAAAATAGGAATGTAACTCCTTAATCAACAAATGAATTAGTTAAAGTGTCTGTCAGTAACACAAAGTCACTGTGTGTAACGAATACACATATGAAAGGAGCTTTTTGATGTTCACTCCCCCAGGGCTTCCATCCAATCATCGAAACACCACAAAGGCAATTTCTATGAATGTTATGACAAGAAAACATATTTCTTGTGTGCTCGTGCAAGTGTAGAAAGAATTAAGCACTTGATGATTGCTTTTAAGGCTCAACATTGTGTAAACCACTGAGACAACAGTAGATAAACACATACTCAATGTGCATGATTGAAGTGCGAAGGTGGGGCAGACTTCCTTCTATTTCAATATCCAGATTTTCCAAATGAAAACCAGATAGCATATATGTTGCGTCCCCTTGAAAATGTGAAACATTTTCTTTTTGAGAAGAAAATGAGTGGCTGGTGGAGTTTTAGCAAGAGTTGGCATGGGCTAGTTGCCTGTTTCAATAACGTTCACCAAAGAATTGTGAAACATTAGTAATGTGGTTGCCCGGCTCAGAAAGCATTTGGTGCAGAGTTTGATATTCTTTTATTTTGATCGCACACCCTCTTTCTTTTAATCATTAAGCTCACTACTAACCAAACTCTCTTTTCCATTTTACCGCATCACACCCACACTCATTTCTTTTAGACTCCTCACACTCAATCTCTATGGATTAACTTCTTGGGTAGAAATCACTGGTTAACGTGATTTCATAGAAGTTCATGTAAGTCCTAACACAAAGAACCCATATAATCCTATGAAAGAATAATGTTGCTCAAATGGTTTAACTTTATTAGTTAAAGCTCATATACAAATATCAAATGTATGCTCATAAAATATAATCATGAAGATTTGAGCATTTGAAACATTGAAGTGTTTTCAAACAAGTATATTGAATGAATGAACACGAATGCAAAAGGCTTGTTTGAAAATCTTACATTGTATGAAAATGATCAGAAATGAATGATATAACAATCAAAGCTTAAGGTCAAGAATAATGGATATTGTCTATACGAAACAAAAATATAGACATTCTTGAAATGACGTTTCGAAATGAAACATTGCTCAAAATTCTTTAAAGTACAAGCGGGGTGTCTTACCATCGAAAAATTGTTTCAATTTAGAGACATGGTAAGAACAATTTGATCAAAAATTAAACCGATGTGTGTGAATACTTGAAAGTATGTAGAAAAGACAATACGCAAGTATTTATCTTTGGAAACACACACTTTGTTTATCAATTAAGCACAAAAATAAAATGTAAACATTTAAAATCACACTTCCAAATTATAAAATCTATTTAAGAATCGGGAAGTGGTTTGAACATTTCAGAACATGTTTTTTATATCTGAAAGTTGTCCTTCTTTCAGATATATTTGAGATTAAGATAAGAAATTTACCTTTTCGCGCAATCTTAAATCTCATGAAGTCAAGTTGAAGTCATTAAGATATGATCTTGTCAGCTTCTCTCATCCTGCAAAAATCTCAAAGTCTAGTCAAAGCAATTTTATTCACAAATTTATTCGAATGTAAAAAACATAAAGCAGTAAAACGATTAAAGTACGAGCTCTGATCTGAAATAATCAGAAATCATAGTCTTACTCCTTTTGGTATAACATATAAGCTCCCCCTAAAATCATGCATTACAAAAATTTTGTCAATTAAGAAAAATGTAGAAATTAGTTATACTCCCCCTCAAAATAATGTAGATCACCGTTAATCTTCTCTTACTCCCCCTGAGATCATGAGCAAACAATTAAAGTGCAAATATCCTTCAGACATAAAAATAAAGAAAATGATGAAAATAACAATACGTAACTTTATTAGGTAACAACGGATTACGTCTTAAGATTTAACATACCAAACTTAGAGACAAGAAAATTAAATCTCTTTTAATCTAAGGGTTTGGTAAATAAATCTGCAAGTTGATAATCTGTTTTTACAAAATAAAGTTCAATTGTTCATTTTTCTACATTATCTTTTATAAAATGATACCTGACGTCAATGTGTTTGGTTTTTGTATGTTGAACAGGATTAGCAGATATTGCGATTGCACTCTTCGAGTCATAATAGATTGGAATTTTGTCGAACTTGAATCCATAGTCTCGTAGCTGTGTTCGCATCCACAGGACTTGAGAGCAGCAACTAGCAGCAGCTACGTACTCTGCTTCAGCAGTCGATGTGGAAACGCATAATTGTTTCTTTGAAGCCTAGCTAACGAGCTTGTCTCCAAGAAATTGAATGTGACCAGAAGTACTCTTTCTGTCCAACATGCAACCTGCATGATCTGCATCTGAATAGGCAGTCAGTTGAAACCCAGTATCCTTAGGATACCACAGACCAAGGTCTGCAGTCCCCTTCAAATATCTAAAAATCCGTTTGACAACAGCCAAATGGGATTCTTTAGGAGCAGCCTGATATATAGAACATAAGCATGTTGAAAACATAATATTTGGCCTACTTGAAGTAAGATACATTAACGATCCTATCATACCTCTATAAGTCCTAACATCAACACTTTTACCCGAAGGATCAGTGCTAATTTTAGTACCTGGTGCCATCGGGGTTCCAATTGGTTTACAATTTTCCATATTGAACTTCCGAAGAATATCCAAAATGTACTTAGATTGGTTAATGAAAATCCCCGTTGAAAACTGTTTAACTTGTAATCCGAGAAAGAAATTCATCTCTCCCATCATACTCATTTGAAAACGTGACACCATGAGGTTAGAAAAGTTTTTGCAATATTTAGGATTTGTAGAGCCAAATATTATATCATCAACATATATTTGAATAAGGATGATATCGGCTTTTTCCTTTTTGATGAACAAAGTGGTATCAACTTTACCTTTAGAAAAACCGGACTTGACCAAGAATTTGGATAGAACGTCATACCATGCTCGAGGGGCTTGTTTTAAACCATACAGGGCTTTGTCCAAGATGTAGACATGATCTGGTTTATCTGGATTGACGAACCCTTCTGGTTGAGACACGTATACTTCCTCCTTAAGAATACTATTCAGAAAGGCTGTTTTCACATCCATCTGAAAGACTGTGAAATTCTTATGAGCTGCGTAGGCTAGAAACATGCGGATTGCCTCTATACGCGCTACTGGAGCATACGTCTCATCGTAGTCTATGCCTTCCTCTTGCCGGTAACCTTTGGCAACAAGTCTAGCTTTGTTCCTTATGACGATATCATCTTCATCCTTCTTGTTTTTGAATACCCATTTAGTGCCAATCATGGATTTACCTTCCGGTTTTGGAACTAATCTCCAGACCTTCAGGGCTTCAATCTGATTTAATTCTTCTTGCATAGCAGATACCCAATCCGAATCAGCTAAAGCCTCTGATACTCGCGTGTGTTCTATCTTGTTGAGAAATGAGTCATGCATACATTGATTAAGAGTCGCTGACCTAGTTTGTACAGTCTTGTTGAGATCTCCAATTACTTGATGTAATGGATGCTCTTTGGTCCAGCGATGCTCATGAGGGAGTGGAGTAGATATTTATTGAACATGATCATCATCTTGAAATCCACTATCAGACTCTGCAGTTTGAATAATAGGAAGGGGGTTTGCATTTGAAGTTTCAGATGCAGAAGTATCAGTTGGAACAGCAGAATCGAGCTGTTGAGTAGACATTGTATCACATCCAACTGAAATAGTTACTTCTGGCTCAGCGGTTACTTGAGCATCTTCAACTATAGGAGTAACAGAAGGAATTTGAGTTTCTGACTGAACGGGGGATACTTGTTCAGTTATGACCTCTGAAGTGACTGGATGATTGCAACTTGTGTTTTCAGACCTGTCAGTCACAGCAGATTTAGATACATTAGAACCTAGAAACTCATCATAGAAGAATTCAAATAACAAATCTAAATCAGATAAATGTGAAATAGAAGTAGAAGCGTTATCCGAATTTTTCTTTGTAGAAACAGGTTCTGGACTGATATGCCCAGAAGCTAATACTCCAGTGATAACGGGTTCTGAACTGAGTTGTTCAGAAGCCATTTCTTCATCAAATGTTACATTGACGCTCTCGACAACTGTCTTTGACTTCTTCAGATAAACACGATATGCTGCCGGTGTTGAAGAATAACCAATGAAGATACCCTCGTCCGCCTTAGCACTGAATTTATTCAGACTCTCTCTGTCGTTAAGCACGAAACACTTACACTCAAATATGTGAAAATACTTGATTGTCGGTGTTCTGTTGTTGATCAACTCATATGGAGTCTTTTGAAAACAGCGGTGTATTATAGACCGATTTTGAGTATGACATGCAGTTGACACAACTTCTGCCCACAAAAATAGAGGTAGATTGGATTGGTTGAGCATAGTACGAGCGGCCTTGACTAGCGTCCGATTTTGCCTTTCGACTACTCCATTTTGTTCAGGCGTACGAGCAGCAGAGTACTGATGTGATATCCTGACCGATTCGAGATATTCTTCAACTATCTTGTTTTTGAACTCTGTGTCGTTGTCCGTTCGAAGAAACTTGACTTGTCGCTGCATTTTCATCTGGGTCGTCTTTAAGAAAGTAATGAGGACTTCGGGCGTCTCATCTTTTGATCGAAGAAATTTGACCCACATGTATCTTGAATAATCGTCCACAATAACCAACACGAATTTCTTTCCTCCTAAGCTTTGAGTTCTCATTGGACCACACAAATCCATATGTAACAATTCTAACGGAGAACTAGTGCTTGGTTCAAGGTTCGGTTTATGCGTAGCTCTCTTCATCTTACCCTTCTCACATGCAGCACATAAGTGTTCTTTCTCGTATTTCAGCTCAGGAAGTCCTTTTACCAATTTCCCACTAACCAGCTTGTTGATATAACGAAAGTTCAGGTGTGATAACCGTCTGTGCCAGAGCCAACTTTGCTGCATTGAAGCTTTTGTCATTAAACAAACTTTATTGTCAATCTGAACTTTGGACAGGTTGATGGTATAGAGGTTTGTGTTGCGATGTCCACCTAAGAGTTTTGTGCCGTCTTCAGTACGAACCGAGCAACTCTTAGATTTGAAGTTGACCTCTAACCCTTTATCGCAGAATTGACCAATGCTAAACAGGTTGTGCCCTAAGCCTTCGACATAACTCACCTTACTGATCGTTATATTGTCTTGAATGATGTCACCATATCCTAAGATTGGTGAAAGCTGGTCGTTTCCAAATCTGACATTTCCACTAAATTTCTCTGTATAATTAGACAATAAAGCTTTTTGCCCAATCATATGCTTGGAACATCCACTGTCCAAGTACCACATATGTCGGGTCTGCAAGAGAAATCAGGAAACAATAACTTTAGGTACCCATTTAAAAACGGGTCCTAACAGATTAGCACAAGATTTTGGTATCCATTTGAAAATGGACCCTCTGTCCTTTTGAAAACCTTTAAAAATATTTGATCTCGAAGTATAAACATGATAAGATCTATACCAATCAGAAGAATTATGAGAATAAGCAAAATCAGTTCTCTGATAGTTATAATGAGATGTAGTAGTAATAGGAGATAATTGAATCAACTGCTTTATTGAATAACGCTTGTAAGAAGTTACAAGGTTTTGTTGATGAGAAGCATATTGACCAACTACATCTGAATCACTACTAACAGATCTAGTACAAGAATTATCAGAAACTGATCCAGCTATCTCATCATCCTTCCGTTTTGGTCGCCATTCTGTTTGAGCTTTCGACCTGTTCTTGCTTATATCTGAAACACAAAATGTAGATTTATTAGGAAAAGCATATTTCTGAGACTGAGTTTTCTTTTGTGTACCATTGTATTCCTGTTTCTGTAATCGCTGTTTCTTATGTTTCTTACCTTGAGCATAATAATCAGTAGTTACAGAAACTAATTCACCAACCTTAGTTGATGATTCATCAATATTAACACCGCTTGATAACACTTTTTCATTTGTAAGACAAGTAGAATGATCAGGAAGAATAGCATTAAAGTCAAACATATCAATTTCGTCTATGCACCCATCATCAGAATTAAGAAAATCATTTGCAGACTCAAATAAGTCATCAAAATTATTAGATGAAGTTTGAGGTGCCTTAGAAACTTTAGAACACTTTGTAGATGTAGATTGAAAAATCGTGTTCTTTAATACAGTAGAAAATACACTTTGTTGAATATCAACCAAAAGTTTTTCATCAGATAAAACATTTTCCAACTCAACTATTTTGCTTTCAAGAATGAGTGGAGGAACATAAACCTTTGCAACTGCAGGTTTTGCCTTCATCTCAGAAACAGAATAACTAGCAAAATAATCGTTAGAAAGAACTTTTGGTGTTTCTGAAAGATAACTATCATTTAACTTTGCATAGTTAAATGGTAGTTGCATTTTCTTTACATTCTTTCTATTTTCAGTTTCTTTGGCCTCAACTTCTTCTGGTAATTTGGTAACAAATTTGGGTTTTAAATGAGTATGTTTACCAGCACAAGCAAGAAAATCAAAATTATATAATGCTGATTGTTTACTGATGGCTTTCTTTAAGTAATGGGGGTTTTGAAAACCATGTCCACATTTTTCCTTAACATCAGCCTCTTCGTTAAGTGCATTAAGAAAAATGGTTTGATCTGTTTGGCCTCTTGCATAGAGTTTGGCTTCCAGACCATTTACCTTCTTATTCAAAAGCTTGTTCTCAACCTGCAATTTATGAATGTTTAGTGCAAATTCTTTCTTTTCAAACTCATACTTAGAAATTTTAACTTCAAAATCAGAAATCTTCTTTTCAAAAGAATCTACTTGAGATTTAGAATCAAAAGCAGACTTGCGTAAAGAATCAATAAGATCTTTGTTCCCAATAACCGACTTATTGAGCTCAAAGATCTTATTGTTTCTTTTAGCAAATCTTTCTTTTTCTTTCTTCAGTTTTACTTGAAGATCATTAAGCTCAACCATCATAGCTTCCATTTTGGTTATGAAATCTTTTTGAGTTAAGTTTATTACCTCATCAGTCATCTCGTCATCTGACTCATCATACTTAACTTCTTTTCCCATTAGACAGAGTTGAGCAACTTCTTCCTTTTCTTCCTCTTCACCTTCTGAATGATCCAGCCAAAATTCTTCCTCATCCATTAAAGTTATGCCAGCTTCTTGCTGTTTGGCCAGTAGCAGTTTGTTCTGATAGTACTGAGAATTACGAACTTTTGGCTTTCTACAATCTTTTGCAAAATGTCCAATCTTGCCACAGTTGTAGCATTTGACTGGATCACTTGCTGGCTTTTCGGCAACAGTGTAATCATTCACGAACTTCTTCCTTTCATCAGGTTTCTTCTCAAGATATCTGTTTTCTTCATATCTCTTTCCTTACACCCTCTCTCGGTGCTCATGATTCTTTGAACATGATGAAGAATACCTTTGAGAATTTGATCTCGGCTTCTTGTAGAATTTCTTTTGAAAGGCACGGGTCAGTTACATCATGGCTTGTTTCAGACTTTCTTCATCATCACCATCTGAATCAAATTCTGACTCAGAACTCGTAAGCACATTCTTCTTTTTCTTCTTTTTCTTCTTCTCTGCCTTTTCTTTCTTCTTCTCTCCAACAACCAAAGCAATTGGATCAGGAACCTTTTCAACCTTCTTCTTTTCAGCTCTTTTCTCCTCAACCTCTTCTTCATTCTGTCGTAAAGTCTCATAGACTTCGTGAAGAGGTATGTCATTCAAGTCTTTCATCTGGTTCATCCTACGTGTATGTTTCTTCCATTCAGGTCGTAGGATACTCAGGAATTTGACATTGTTTTCCAGCTGCTTCTTTGTCACTTTGTTCTTCGTCAGTTCATTCAGAAGCAAAGTAAACCTTTCATAAGTATCTTCCAAACTCTCATTCTCTTTAGCTTTGAATTCCTCGAAGCTATTGATGCAGTTTGCCACTTTCATCTGATTCCCGACCTTGGATCCCATCATCATCTTTTGCAATTGATCCCACATCTTCTTAGCATCATCCTTGTAGCTATCAATCTTGATGTAAATCTCATTAGGAATGCTTTGAAGTAGAAGAGATCTTACTTGCTTGTCTGCTTTATATCGACTTTTCTGTTCTTCAGAGTACTGAGATAAATCCACTTTAACTGGTTTTGTCTTTTGTTCCCTTTCTTCATCACCATGTCCACTATCAGATGAATCATCATCAGCAGGTACTTGAACTATGATTGGTGCCATAGGACCTTCTGTAATTGACAAAAGAATATTCTCTCCATTTGTGTGCCTGTCCACGAAATCAAGGAATCTGTCCTTCCATTGTTCATACTCTCCTTTAAACAGTACAGGAGGCTTGACATCAGTGCCAATGGAAAGTTCATCTTTAGAAGTCATCTTGATTAAACCTGTTTTAAAAAAATATGTAATAAGAAACTAGAACTGATCGTTAGTCCAAATATGAAACCACAAGAATATAGAAATGACTCTGAAAATAAAATTCAGAAATTTTGATCACAATCAGAATTTTGTCCCCCTCCGCAGACTTAGCACGGGGGTCCGCAAACAACTGTTTACTGAGAAACTCGCAGGCTTAAGCTTGCGCGTTTGTGAAACTCGCACGCAAAGGCTTGCGTGTTTTGTAAAACTCGCTAGTCGCTAAAACTCTCTAGATGCTTAAACTCGCAAGAGACTATTCACTGATGAACTCGCAAATAGAGGCGTGCGTGTTTGAAAAACTCGCTAGTCGCAACTAGCGCGTTTTGACCAAACTTGCAGATCAACCAAACTCGCAGATCGAACAAACTCGCAGATCACTATTTCGGCTCAAACTCGCACCCTTCGATTAGCGCGTTTGTAGAACTCGCAAGAGTCTACTTGCGTGTTCTTTAGAAAGTCGACCAAAACTTCACTTTTTCATCGAAATTCGATCCAAACCTTGTCCAATTGACTTGAAACTATGCAGGGATGATCGATTACAATACTAGAACTTATTACAATACACGAATTACAAAAACAAACTCAAATTGTAACATTTTGATGCGATTTACAGTGCTTAAGAACTCGTGTCTCAAAACTCAACAAAAATCACAAATTTACAATCAATTACAGTGCAATTTGCAAATTGAACTTCACAGACTCAATCGAATTCACTCAACTTACAATTCCTAATTGATTACAACACGAAATTCGCACTAGAACTCAGAATTTGATTCCTCGGCTCAAGAACACAGTGTCAAACATTTTCTTGATTTGATTTCAACTTTTGAATCTGCTCTGATACTAATTGTTATTCCCAGATTCTAGTCTCTAAACACAAACAAATCAACAAACAATATTTATGAATCAATTACCTGTTTGATTTCTCTTTCAAATTCCACAATTACAACTTTTTCTCTCTAGAACTCTCTCTCTCTACAGATCTCTCTCTAACGAATTCTCTCTCTCTCTCAGATTCTCAATTAGACAACTTACAACTAAAAACAGAAATACAAGGTATTTATACCTACATCTAAAATACAAAGAAACTAAAATACAAATACTTTGACTTTTATTACAAATAGACTTTGACTTTGATGAGTGTTGACTTTCTCAGCTTTGACTTCTTACACTTTGACCTTCAGTCTTCTTGATCTTGTATCCAACATATTTATGCTCTAACAGTTAGTAACAAGGGCATTTTTGTCTATTCGGGTTTCCTCCTTATTTTTTAACGGGGACAAGCCCATTAAACAAATCCTTTTAACTCTCCTAAAAATACGACACCCTACTACGTTGATCATAAAACCTTCGATCAGACCTTTCCACCGGCGATTGACAGAGCTGGGAATGGAGACGCAGAAGTAGATCGTGGATGCAGGACCAGTTGATTTTGGAGTCTTCGTCACTGTACTTGTATCAAAAAGCCTTCGACCAATCTCCAATCTGTTAACTCTATACGTCTTCATTCCGAATGCACACGATTCCTCAATCCTCAACCCAGAGCCTATACCGATGTGAAAAATAGCACCCCTGAGATTGTGGATGTGAAACCAGTTGAAATTGGAGTCGCATAATCAAATTGTGGATGAGTTTGTGAATTGTTTGATCGAATCAGAAAGCATCCATTTTTAGACCAAAAATTATTTGAAAATTGTGTACTCAAATCCATTTTCTTTCTTACTTGGAGGGTTAGTATCTTGTGATTGACTCGCTTGTCATGGTAAGAATTATTTTGGAAAAAAAGATTAGACGACTTGGTTCGATGAAGGTCTTACATTTATGAGCAATAGGACCACCTGTTAATGTGATCAATATCTAGGACACGGCTAAACTCATAATCAACCTTAGCACACGGTTCAGTACAACAGCAAAGAATATATCTAAGATCTTGAAATGAATTGGAGTCAATATGAACCTTGCAATTCGAGAAAAGAGCAACGGTGTGATGACCAAAAGAGTGGCGTAAATTGGGTTCCGGTTTTGGGATGGACTAAAGCAAAGCAGGGTGGGATCATATGGCTCGGGATATCCGAGTCATGTATCGAGCTTGACCCATTGACCCAATCAACATACTCGTAAGCATACCCTTTAGCCCATTTCATCCCGATTTTCTCAAATGCAACTGAATAGGGTGTATCCTGATCTATCTCGGTGTACTTCACCATCATCGTAAGAGCCAATGCCATCAAACAATAGATCACGCTGAACATTGATATCGAAGTAAACCCAAAGGTATATCTCTAGCCCGTTTTCGAGTCACTTTGGTCAAATTAGCAACCATATCGAAACCCGTATACGACCAGTAAACAACAGTTGCAGCTCGAAACACCTTCGGTCCATACGGGAAGAAAGGTTCTAAATTTGAATGCTTGTCGTGCACAAACTCAACAATGATTATGAAAACGATGATCAAGGAACTAATCATCGAAGGAATCATATTTGAAACTGATGTCAGTTTTGTTCCTTTCAAGGCTACCATGATGGCTATAAATAAGATTATCACATGCAGCAATTAAAGTAAAGTGTTTCACACGTTTTGGGTTTGAATAAGAATAACTCTCTTATTAATGTTTAGAAAATAGCTCAAAACTAAACACCCAAATCTTATATTCATTGTCAAAGCTTAACAGTGATATATATATATATATAGTACTAGCACATCTTTGTTAATCCTAATTCCATTAGAACTAGATAACTCCTAATTTTATTGGGAATATCTTAAGCCTTCCTTATCGTAATCGACGTGTTAGAGATATATTAGGCTGAAGGTTATCTTCAAAGCTTATCCAATATTCTCCCTCGTAAGCTTTGACTTGGTCTTGGACATGTCTTGAACTCCTATCAAGCTACTCATTTCACTAAACTTGATCTGTGCCAAAGCTTTAGTTAAGATATCCGCCTTTTGTTCAACTCCCGGTATGTGCTCCATATCGACAAGCTCCCTTTCAATGCACACTCATATAAAATGGTAGTGTTTATGTATGTGTTTGCTTTTACCATGAAATACACGGTTTTTGGTGAGCGTTATTGCAGACTTGTTGTCAATCTTGATGAGGGTTTGCTCGATCTTCCAGCCCGTGATCTCGCTTAAAAGGTCTTGAAGCCATATGGCTTGTCTAGACACCTCTGTTGCTGCCATGAACTCAGCCTCACACGATGAGAGGGCAACCGTGTCCTGTTTTTGTGAACACCAAGTAATCGGTGAGGATCCAAAGTAGAACATATGACCCGTAGTGCTTCTTCCATCATCTTGATAAATATTGTGACTACTATCACTATACCCAATGATCTTCTTTGATCTTTCACGATTAAACTTCAAGCCAAATGCAACCGTTCCCTTTAGATACTGTAGTATTTGCTTCATTATTTCACCATGTGATTTGCGAGGGCTTTGCATATACCTTCTAGAGACACCAATAGAGAAAGCTAAGTCTGGGCGTGAGTGTAATAAATACCTTAAGCAGCCGACATTCCTTCTATAGTTCGTAGGATCTATCTCTGTTTGTTCTTGTGCTTTTCAAACTTTTAGTCCAAACTCCATGGGTACTTGAGTTGGATTGCAACTTTCCAAACCAGCTTCTCTCAAAATCCTTTGTGCATAACCTTCTTGTTTGATCTCGATTCCATCTTCTCCTTGATTTACTTGAATACCGAGATAATAAGTGAGTCTTCCGAGATCCGACATATCAAACTTAGATGACATCACATCCTTGAATTCACTTATGACTTTGAGAGTGTTGTCAGTTATAAACAAGTCATCTACGTAAATAGAAACAATGAGAAGAGTTCCTCCTTCTTCTTTCCGATACACAGAAGTTTCTTTTGAACACCTTTTGAATTTCATCCCTTTCAGAATTTGATCCAACTTTGTGTTCCAAGCTCGTGGAGCTTGTCTCAAACCGTACAAGGCTTTTGAAAGCTTATACACCTTGTGTTCTTCACCTTTTACTTAAAAACCTTCGGGTTGACCAACATAAACATCTTCCTTTAATTCTCCATGTAAGAATGTTGTTTTCACATCTAAATGATGAATTTCCCATCCATGTGATGCAGCCAATGCAATCAACAATCGTATGGTTTCAATACGAGCAACTGGTGCAAAAACTTCATCAAAATCTATGTCGGATTCTTGTACATATCCTTTAGCCACAAGTCGCGCCTTGTACTTGTTGAAAGTACCATCTGCATTCTACTTAATTTTGAAAATCCACTAGAGACCAATAACTTTTACCTCACTCGGTTTATCAACTAGAAACCATGTCTTGTTTGTGTTGATTGAATCGACCTCTTGTTTGCATGTTTGTCTCCACTTTAACAAACCCTTTGCTTCTTTATAGCAACTTGGCTCATTATCTATTGACAGTGGAAGTCTCTCACATTCTACAAAGGCTTGAAGGACATAATCATCAAGGAAACGTGGTTGACTTACTTGACGAGTCGATCTTCTTAGTGGTAGCTCTTATTGGGTTGTGTCACTCTCATTATCGAGATTATTATGAGTGTGATTATCCGTGTTGTTGTCGTCTTCATGTTCATGATTCTCGAAGTCATTGGACTTAGTGCTTTCGGTTTCGTCATGATCTTGGTGTTGATCATTGTCGATCACCACGGGTCTTTCTCCAGTATCTACAACCTCACCCCATCTCATGTGAAACATTCCTGGATCCCTTCTTGGTCTGTCTCTTGTTTCATTCCAGCTCCAGCTTGTTTTCTCATCAAATACCATGTCACGACTCACCACTATTCTTTGTGTCGCTGGGTTATACAATCTATAGGCCTTGGATCCCTGCTCGATCCCAAGATGCAGTAGTGATTGTGATCTATCGTCCAGTTTCTTGAGGTTTGTAGCTTCCACCTTCGCATATGCTAGACAACTGAAGACCTTTAAGTATTCTAGGTTCGGTTTCTTCTCTTGCAAGCATTCGTAAGGGGTCATGTTCTCAATGGCTCTTGTGGGTACCCTATTGATTACATAGGTAGCGTGGCGCACTGCTTCTCCCCATAAATAATCTGGTACCTTCATTGCCTTAAGAATATTCCTTGTCATCTCCATCAACGTCCTATTTCTTCTTTCTACCACACCGTTTTGTTGCGGTGTGTAGGGAGCCGTGAGTTGTCTCTTGATCCCGCTTATCTCACAAAATTCATTGAACTCCCTTGAGGTGAACTCTCCTCCTCAATCAGTTCTAAGAGTCATGATCGCTTTCCCAAGGTCATTCTCTACTAGACTTTTAAACGCCTTGAATTTACCAAACGCTTCACTCTTTTCTTTTATCAAGATTGTCCACATGTACCTCGAAAAATCGTCTATGATAACAAATATATATTTGTTATGAGCTATGGTTGGTGGTGTTAGCGGACCACAGAAGTCTGCGTGAAGAAGTTCTAGTGGTTTGGAAGCTCGAAACATAGATACATTTGGAAAATTTTGACGAGTTTGTTTCCTGACTAAACATGACTCGGACAGCTTCTTTTCCTCTCTGATTTCTGGTAGGCCGTGAACCATCTCTTGTTGGGACATAGCTTTGATTGTTTTAAAACTTATATGTCCTAACCTTGCGTGCCACCTCCAAGTATCGTCTTTTATTCTTATGTGTAGGCATATCGGTTTTCCAATCTTTAGACTTATTTTTGTAAAGTATGTTTGGTGAACGTACGACTTTTACCAAGAGTCTTCCACTTGGATCATGGAGTGTCAAGTAATCTTGTCTCATCCTAACATCACACCCGGCTTCCGTAGCTTGTCCTAAACTCAGAATATTGCTCTTAAGTTCGGGAATATAGTAGATATCGGTGATAAGTTCTTGTTCATCCATTTTTCTTTGAAAAAGTATTGACCCTTTGCCTCCTATTTCAACACAAGATCCATCCTCGAACTTTACCTTGCCTTTTATATTCTCGTTGAGTTCAGAGAAGTATGTCTTGTTGCCGATCATGTGGTTACTTGCTCCATTTTCGAGATACCAAACTCCTTCTTCCCCTTCCTTGGTTTCGTAGTTCTTTGGTATGAGATTCTCTTCGTTTAAGAACACGACTTCATGCATATAAAGGGTTGGATCAACTTCTTCTGTCTCCGCTTTATTTGCCTCTTGAATCTTTTGTGTTCTTTCAGGGCATGTAGAGGCGAAGTGGCCGAGTTTGTCACAACGATAGCACATTATTTTGGATCTATCCTTCTTTTCTCTTGTCTGGTTTTGATCAATTTGATTTGTTGTTCATTCTTGTGAGTTGAATCTTCCTCTGCCTCGTCCTCTATTTCCTCTTCCACATCCTCTCCCTCGTAAATATGCAAAGCTTTGTTGATCTGAATTTGCGAATAACAACTTGCCTTGTGTTTCTCCGTGATTCTCCTCATCGAGAATTCGTTCTTCATAAGCCTTGAGTCTTCCTATAATATCCTCAAAACCCGTCGTTTTTAGATCTAGAACTTGCTCGAGGGAGGCTATGATATGGATGTATTTGCTTCTTGGCAAACTATTAAGGAATTTCTTTACGAGTTTAGGTTCCTCAATCGTTTGTCCAAGAGAGGTCGCCTTTGTTGCTAGGTCCGATAACCTTCCCGCAAAGGTATCTATTGTGTCCGAGCCCTTCATCTTGACCCTTTCAAATTCGGACATTAGAATTTGTAGTCGCACTTCTTTAACACAATCGGCGCCTAGATGTCGAGTTTTGATTGATTCCCATATCTCTTTTGAAGAATCTAGATCGCCTACTTGCAAGATCAGGGCTTCCGGGATGGATTGAAAGAGTAATGCTATTGCGACATCTTTCTTATCGGATTCAACTATTCCGGGTTCAATTGTTTCCCACACCTTATGAATTCGCAGCAATACTTTCATCCTCATGGCCCATGCTGTATAGTTTGTAGAGGTTAGCATGGGACATTGGATTGAGATCATCTTGTCTAATTCCTTCGAGCGAGGAGGCGGTCTGGCATCTCCCATGGCTTGGTTGCGTCGGCTTTTTTTTTGGAAAGGGTATCCGGGGCCTATGGCCCAGACTAATCCCTGGCAATTAGGGCCTATGGCCCAGCTACTAAAGCGTGTAGCCCTGAGATTATCCTCAGTGGCCACAAGTGCTGCTAGTGGGGCTCGAAACCGGGTTGAGCGCTATGAACTCCCCAAGCCTTTACCACCACGCCACAACTCTTGTGGTTTTGGTGACGTCGGCTTATTGGCACAGCTCCGAGATAGAGACTTCGAGTTGATCGATTCGCCTTACGCTCTGAGACCAAATAAAGTAAAGTGTTTCACACGTTTTGGGTTTGAATAAGAATAACTCTCTTATTAATGTTTAGAAAATAGCTCAAAGCTAAACACCCAAATCTTATATTCATTGTCACAGCTCAACAATGATATATATAGTACTAGCACATCTTTGCTAATCCTAATTCCATTAGAACTAGATAACTCCTAATTTCTTCCTTATCCTAACCAACTTGTTAGAGATATCTTGGGCTGAAGGTTATCTTCGAAGCTTATCCAACAGCAATAGGGTCTAATAGATTGAAACCTTCTGCAAATTAATCGATCCGAATCCGAAGAAAACCTTCTGCAAATAAACAACATTGTAGCAAATAAGCAATTCAACATTGTAGCAAATAAGCAATTCAACATTGTAGCAAATAAACAACATTGTATGCAAATTTGAAGGTAAACAAGGTTTGGGATAACAGCAGATCAAGTAGCCAAAATTGCATGTGTTCTTCCATTAAAAGAACCAAATGAACTACGATATGTCCTGTTGCAAATTCCGATCACACCACACTCGATCGAACCACACAAAACAAGATCGAAACGAGTAGAAACTTAATCTAAATCAACCCAAGATCCAAAATAAACTAAAATGAGTTTGTAATGCGGAAACGATAAACTAAATTTTCTAACTTTGCCCACATTCCAGCCGTAGTAGTCTCGTCACACACATCTTGTAGAACATCGTTTGACAAGTGTAGGAGAATTTGAGATATCGCTCTCAAATCATTATAATCCTTCAACTCCTCGTTCCATGCCGCGGGCATTGCATCATAGCCCTCGATACACCAATGTAAACCCATTTGTATCAATACCTCCCTCATCATAATCTTCCAAAGAGGAAACCGAGTGTTCCTATTAAGCAACGGCAAATCGATCTTCATTGTCAACATATCGAACAAAACCCAATAGATAAATCATAAAACGAAGTCTATCGACAAAACTCGAGAGCTCTGATACCACTTGCTGCAAATTCCGATCACGCCAAACTCGAACGAACCCCACAAAACGAGATCGAAATGAGTAGAAACTTAATTGAAATCAATCCAAGATCCAAAATAAACTAAAAAGAGTTTGTAATGCGGAAACGATAAACTCGAATCTCTCAACGGAAACGATAAACAACCACATACATATAAACGTAAACTTGATGGAAATAAATAAGGGAGAAAAACGACACCGGATTTACGTGGAAAACCCAAAACTGGAAAAACCACGGGCGGAGGAGACCACCAAGAAGTCCACTATAATCGTCGATGTTTACAATACTTGAGAAAATGGAGAAACCGATGAAGAATACATATTATAAAAGCTAATCTAATATGTATATATATTTTGTTGGGAGAGATGGATGAAAATATTTCGGAGAGCACCGCCTTAAACAATCGAGGATGGAAACTAGCAGCACCTTAGGCAACTTGCATGCGGGTTAGATAGCATCAAAGTCGCCCGAACATCCAAGCTAAGAAAACAAACAGTAGCATAGGTGAGTGACATGCAAGTTTGGTCACTGAAGACTGTTAGGTAAAAATGTGCCTCACAAATGCAAAAACTAGCGAATTGATTTCTAAGGTCCCAAACGAGTAGAAATCCAAGTGCACAATTAACCCAACAACAAATGCGGATAACAATTCTAGATGTTGCACAATAATTATCTAACGTAGAAAAATAAACCCACGAAATGTAGATAATAATAAATACGTTATTATCTATAATTATAGCAAGTTCAAAACAAATAACACCGTGATTTAACGTGGTTTCACTATCGGTTTTTGATAGTGTACATCCACCAAAGAGAGAGAGCAAGAATATTATTACCAACCAAGGAGATTACAAAGTGCTTGTACAAGGATCTTGAGATCCACGATCACCTAACAAAACTTCACGAACACCACCGAATATCAAGAACACTCTTGACCTCACATAAACTAAATATATCGAAAGGATATATTAGGGAGAGTATTATAGTGTTAACTAGTGAAAGTTAAGAGAAAGGGATGAAGAAAATGGTTGGAGGGGAAGGGGTATTTATAGGATTGAAGAGGAGTAAGGACCAAGGAAACATGGGTAGATTAGTGACCACGTTACCAAGCTTGGAGGCCAAGCTTGGCATTTCCATCATGTGTATTTTCATCATGTGTACCATCTCCCAAAAATAATATAATTAAACATTATAACACTCCACCATGATGCACGTGATCCTCGATAGCGAAACGAATCCCAATCCAACCAATACGGGTTCTTCCAACAATAGATAGCAAAGTAAATTGGCACGAGGTAGCAAAATGCATTCCAACCGTGACGAGCTTCGGCATGGCCATCACCCGTCAAAGTTACAAGCAAACAAATAACCTCAAATGCACAATCTACTAAACAAGGTAAAGCATAAGCAAAGCTCTAAGCACTTAACAAAGTAATTCCTTCAAATATGTCATTTTGTCACCTGTGGTAATATCTTCTCTCTCTCGCAAAGTGCCCAACGGCACTAACACAAACGGAGCTAGATCAAGTTTGAGAAATGCTCAAAATTAGCTGGCGGTAGCGACTTAGTGAACATATCAGCGGCATTGTCATCTGTCAGGACTTTCTTCAAATAGACAATCTTCACTTCATGTAATCTCACAAGATATGCATCACGCACATTTATGTGCTTTGTCCGGGAGCTGAAAGCCAAATTAGTAGCCAAATGGATGGCACTCTGATTATCACAGAAAATGCGTACGGAAGGTTGCTCGAAGCCTAAGCCATTCATCAATTCTTTTAAATGGACCGCTTCCTTTGCAGACTCAACCGCAGCAACAAGTTCAGCTTCTGTGGTTGACAATGCAACAATGGACTGTAAACGTGATCTCCAACTAACGGTTGTTCCACCTAAAGTAAATACATAACCGGATGTGAATCTCCAACCAACTCGATCACCTGCATAGTCAGAATCACAAAATCCAACAATTTCACAGTCATTCTGCAAACCAAATATAAGACCATGTGTCTCGGTTCCCTTCAAATATCGGAATGTCGTTTTAACGGCTACCCAATGTGATCGACCTGGATTCGCGAGAAACTGACTCACCACTCCGACACAATGTGCAAGATCGGGACGAGTACACACCATGGCGTACATGAGACTTCCGACCGCACTAGCATATGGAACTTTTGACATTTCGGCCTTTCCCTTGTCATCCTTCGGACAATCTTCACTTGCAATCTTGATGTGCTTCGGTAGCGGAGTGCTAGACGTCTTGGCACCATCAAGATTAAACCTCTTCAATATCTTTTGGATATACGCCCGTTGTGTTAATCTAAGTGTTCAGGACTTTTTGTCCCGCACGATTTCCATACCCAAAATCTTCTGCGCCGCACCAAGATCCTTCATTTCATATTCTAACTTCAACTTATCTTTCAGAAGTTCGATCTCTGACCGGTCCCTGGAGGCTATAAGCATGTCATCTACATAAAGAAGTAAGTAAGTGAAAACGCCACCGCTTTGTCTATGATAGACACAAGCGTCTTTTTCACTACGCTCAAATCCAAGATTGAGCATAAACAAATCGAACTTCTTATACCACTGAAGAGGCGATTGTTTAAGTTCATAAAGGGACTTCTTGAGTTTACATACATATTCTGGTTTGCTTTCGGAAACGAAACCATCAGGTTGTTTCATATAGATAGTTTCCTCCAAGTCTTCGTGTAGGAAGGCGGTCTTCACATCTAACTGTTCTAGCTCCAAATCGTGAATAGCCACGATCGCCAAAAGAACACGAATAGATGTATGGCGTACAACGGGAGCAAAAATATCGTCATACTCGATACCTTTCCGTTGTGCAAAGCCTTTAGCAACGAGATGAGCCTTGTACCGATTGTCATCATTGACATTGAAAACCCACTTGCAACCAATAGCACGACTGCCATTCGGCAATGGACATAAGCCCCAAGTGTTGTTCTTCGAGAGAGCTTTCATCTCTTCTTGCATGGCTCCAAGCCATTTAAAATTGTGGGTCGAGGCCAACGCCTCCTTTATATCAAGCGGCTCATCTTGCCCTACATGCAAAGCAAACTCCAGCTGATCTGTAAAACTCATGTTAGCAAAATCCCAATCTCCATACCTGTTAGGCGGACGAATAGTTCTTTGACTATGCCTGGTAGGCGCAATAACTGGGATTGTATCGCCATCGTCTCCACCATCATTCAGAATCTCTTCTTCAGAATCACTAGTAGAAGTCACTGGCGGAATGACTTCTTCAACATTAACGGGTGATTCTGAGCTAATATCAGGAGTGGATGAACTGGGAATATAAGGACTGTCTATTGTCTCCACATCATCGGTAGTAGGAGCAACAGTAGTAACGACTTCCGGATCTTTAGAGGTCTGAGGATCCTGTGACTTCAACAGGATTGATTCATCAAACGTGACATGTTGAGAATGAATCACTTTACGAGTCAAGGGGTTCTAGATTCGGTAACCCTTGATACCATCTGTATAGCCGAGCAAGAATCCTTTGGTGGCTTTAGGATTCAGCTTGTCCTGGCCTGAAACATGAAAATAAACAGGACAACCAAATACACGTATGTATTTCAGACAGATGTTTCTTTTACCTCTCCAAGCCTATTCCGGAATCTTTCCCCCGATGGCCGAACAGGGTAACCTATTAATAATGTGCACCACGGTGTAAAGTGCTTCGGCCCAGAAAGATTTGGGGAAGCCCGATGTCGACAACATGCATCGGACCTTCTCAAGCAAAGTCCTATTCATCCGCTCTGCAACCCCATTAGATTGAGGGCCGTCTGGTGTGGTGTAGTGACGGTGGATGCCTTTACGCAAACAAAAGTCTTTGAAGTTACCACTAGTAAATTCTCCACCGTTATCAGATCTCAGCACTTTCAAGTTCTTGCCAGTCTCGACCTCTACTCGTGCCAACCAAGTCTTGAACGTATCGAAGACATCTAACTTTAACTTCAACACATACACCCAAAGCTTATGTGAGAAATCATCAATAAACGAAACAAAGTATTTACCTCCACTGAGGGATGGAGTACTGGATGGTCCCCAGACGTCTGTATGAACATAATCGAGGATTCCTTTAGTGTTGTGTTTCCAACACCAAAAGAAACATGCGTCTGCTTTCCTTTGACACATCCCGAACAAAACTCCAGGCTGGCAGGTACAACGACCTTAATGAGTCTTCGTTTGCGCAAAATCTCCAAATTCTTCTCGGATGTGTGGCTCAAACGAAGATGCCATAAGCGAGCAACATCGAGATTCTGAGAAATATCAGCCACACACAATTCAGAAGAAATAGTTTCGCCAATCAAATGGAAAAGATTATTTTCCGCCCGTTCGCCTTTCATCACAATGATACTCCCTCGGGTTTGGACAGTTGTCTAACAGAGATCAAGGAACGAGTCATGGATGGAACAAACTTGACATTATTCAATGTCCAAATACACCCATCGAACATCTTGATTTGCACAGTACTGATACCCTTAGTAACACACGAAGTACTGTTTCCCATAAAAATAATGTTACCTTCAACTTTTTCAAAGGTAGAGAAACAGTCCCGGAATGGTGTCATATGGAAAGATGCCCCGGTATCTAACACCCATCGTCTGTCACGTTGCGGTGGTGTAACTGTGGCAGAGAAGTCATTTTGCTCCTCTTCGGCTGCAACAGCTGATGATTCGGCGTTGTCTTTGTCTATGTTTTTAAGACTCGGACAATCTTTCACCCAATGACCTGGTTGTGGCAATAGTTACAGTTTCCACGTGTCTTTGATTTCCCACGAGAGCCAGGCCGACGGGACTGAGAGCGCCCACGATTTCTTCCTCTTGAAGACTGTTGATCGTCTCGGCCTCTGTCAGCAAATAGGCCTTGACTGCAAATGTTCTCCCTGGGATTGTTACCGATCCTCATTTGAATTCTTTGATCTTCAGAAATCATTCCTGTTTTCACATCAGACAAAGAAAGAGTTTATCTTCCATATATAAAATTGTTAGTGAATTGGGAGTATTTCTCGGGAAGTGAATACAATAGGATCATAGCAAGTGTTTCTTCATCTTTAGCAAGAAGCGCATCCGTTGCCTTCAACTTCATAATGATATCTTCAAATTCGATCATGTGAGCTTTAATGGTTGTGCCTTCCTTCATTTTGAAGAAGAGACACGACCGCATCAGTAACAATCTGTTGGTCAAAGTTTTCTTGAGATATAAATTCTCAAGCTTGCTCCAAATACCTGCAGTTGTCTTTTCAGACACAATCTCAGATATAACATTTTTTTCCATAGCCATCTGCAAAGTAGTAAATGCCCATGCTTCCATTTCTTTAGCCTTAAGTTCAGACATGCTAGGGTCTAACTCGTCTTTAGCAAATACTACGAGATGGACTCCATTTTTCCTAAGTGCAGCAGATGTTGTGAACTGCCATTTACCAAAGTCACCGTCCCCATTCCAAGTCTGTATACGAATCCCAGCCCCGGACAAATTAAATGTACCTTCTTGGTACGGTTTTTGGGACTGGTTTGAGGAACCGACACCAAATGGATTTTCTACGTCAGCCATAGAGAAAAAAAAATGTGCAAACTGGTTTATGTATATTTTCTACAAAAAACCCAAATCTAGATCCGAAGCTCTGATACCAATTGTTAGGTAAAAATGTGCCTCAGAAATGCAAAAACTAGCGAATTGATTTCTAAGGTCCCAAACGAGTAAAAATCCAAGTGCACAATTAACCCAACAACAAATGCGGATAACAATAATCTAGATGTTGCACAATAATTCTCTAACGTAGAAAAATAAACCCACGAAATATAGATAATAATAAATACGTTATTATCTATAATTATAGCAAGTTCAAAACAAATAACACCGTGATTTAACGTGGTTCCACTATCGGTTTTTGATAGTGTACATCCACCAAAGAGAGAGCAAGAATATTATTACCAACCAAGGAGATTACAAAGTGCTTGTACAAGGATCTTGAGATCCACGATCACCTAACAAAACTTCACGAACACCACCGAATATCAAGAACACTCTCGACCTCACATAAACTAAATATATCGAAAGGATATATTAGGGAGAGTATTATAGTGTTAACTAGTGAAAGTTAAGAGAAATGGATGAAGAAAATGGTTGGAGTGGAAGGGGTATTTATAGGATTGAAGAGGAGTAGGGAACAAGAAAACATAGGTATATTAGTGACCAAGTTACCAAGCTTGGAGGTCAAGCTTAGCATTTCCATCATGTGTATCATCTCCCAAAAATAATATAATTAAATATTATAACAAGGACTCGCATTGAACACTACGTTTCCAATTTCATTTGTAGCCTCCTTTGTTGACTTAGATATATGTTGACTTTGCAATCCACTTCATGCAAAGCTTTTTAATCCCATAAATCATGAATGCATTTTGGAGACACATTTTTTATAATATATATATATATATATTACATGTCCCATCTATTGTACTGTTCAATTCATCTAACAGAAGCTTAATCGATTGGATGGACTGAGGAAACTCCAATTTGATCGATTGGATGAGGAATGATGAAGAAGGGTGTTTATCATGTTTAACAGGGGTGTTGAAGGGTGTATCAAAAGGTTTATCGAAAGGTTTTGTGGATTTGATTAAAACAAGAGAAGGAAAACTAAATGGACAAAATTGTCCCTGCTAGAGTTAGTGATAGGGGGACCACTTTTAGTGAAAAATGAGAACCACGGGGACGATTTAAAGAGTTATCAAAGTTTAGGTCCACTTTCACAAATTTCAATAAACCATGGGGACCAAAATTAGAGTTTACTCTTAAATTAATATTATTTCCGACGGATTACCGACGGAATTCAATATTTTAAAAAATCAAAAATAAAACAATTTTCGGTCTGTCGGGGTGATCCGTCGGAAATGTTTATATTTACCGACGGATGTGTTATTCGTCGCAAATATCTTCTTTCCGTCGGTGTTCCGCCGGAAATTACCGACGGATTTATGCCGTCGGTATTAAGCTTTTTTCTAGTAGTGTAATGTCATAAAAATATTAATAGGATGATTTATTTCAAATTTGTCTTAAAACTATTAGGATGTTCAAAAGCATCATATCAACTTATATTATACCTCGTTTACATATGACATATAGTCCTATAGGGTTGGGTTCCAGTGAAAAGTTGAGTTAATGGTGAGAAGCGTGGGAAGTGGTTATCAACCATTGGATGAGAAATGGACGCACATTATGATGAGATGCACCGAAATGCATCGGATTAATTCCCATCTAAGGCGCAATTTATGGGAGGGTTTGAGATTAAAAGAGATCGACGGTTCAGATTTACTTCTCACGCTTCTCACCATTAACTTAACTTCTCACACGATCCTTCCCCAAATCCTATAAACATAAATGCTATAAACCAGTCTACTAAAATAAGTATAATAAAACCAGCAATTTTTATTATAATATCAATATATCAAGTGTTATTGATAAATTTGTTATATAAAGTAATTTGATTAAATGAAAATGTTTTAATTGCTATAATTATAGGAAGGAATACAACTATTCAAAATCAAAAGAAGCTGCCTTCCATTCAAATCTGGCACCCTCTCAAGTTTAACAAAATGAGTCATTTAATTATGTCGGCCATGCTCGTGCACCCACACACTTTCTATTTGCAAACTTATCATCGAAACGATCAATCAAATTATACCCTAATAATAATTAAGCCATAAAATGAAGGACATGATACATTTAAGCTATAGCACCAGAAGGTGCATTAGCACCTCCTCATAATTTGAAAAAAACGTTTTAATGCATTGATAGTTAGCCGAATATCAAATGTTTAAGTGTTGGGCTCCACCTAACCTTCACTAAGGCCCAGACCCATAACTTAATATGAGAGGCTAGGCTGCATCTAAATATTAATTTCTTTTGTCATCCTGTAGCTCCCGCTCTCCTAAACCGCCGTATAGAGCACGCTTTCTTTTTCTTTTTTCACAGGGAGTGTTTGGGATTGCTTATTTAAAACAAGTTATGTTTTTTTATAAAAGTATTTATTAACTTATGTGGTGATAAAAAAAGAGTTTTATAAAAAGGGTTTTGATTAGCCTATTGTGATACCAAAACGTAATAACATGTTATTTAGGGGTGTTTGAGATTGCTTATACATGTAAAATAACCAAAAAAGTCATAAGTTGTTTCAAATAAGTTGATAAGTCAGAATGGTTTAACTTATTAAAAACTCCTTATTAGCGGTGAGGAAAAACTATAAGCATTTTCTTTTTTTCCAACTCAAACACTAAAAATATCTTATTAGCGGCGTGGAAAAACTCTAAGTCAATAAGGAGTTTAAATAAGCAATCCCAAACACCCCCACAGTCCACTGGTGTGACTTTCTGCCAGACACCTGTCTGGTGTGACTCTCTGCCGGAGCCCGACCACCAGCGCGGGTGATAAATCGTTGAATTGTTGATTATGTATTTATGTTAGAATTTTTATGAGAAATACATCATTTTTAATGCTTATTTATGTTAGAACCACTGTGAGAAATACATTCTTTGTGTAATCACCAGTTCACCAAAATTTTATTTCATCTTCGTGCTACTGCGTGCTAGACTAGTGTTCTATGTTTATTTACAAGTGAGGTTAAATAGGTTATTTTATTTCCATGTAAAATGTGATGACAGGAAGTGGAACATTCCAAGTCAAATAGGTTATTTTATTTCTACTAAGTAGCAGAATTACAAGTTAGCACCCAAGTTAATATACATTTATTTAATTTATTGATTAGTTTAATTTTTAATAGTCATGGATAAATATTTAATAAAGAGAAAAACAACCAGTGATCTTGCACAGAAAATGGTTGAAACAAAAAGGGATAGAGTGTTCACTCTTGTGTTTTTTTATTATAAAACTAGCAATGATATTATTACTTGTTGTGACCGCGACCATTGAGAGAACGTTTTCAACTATGAACATCGTGAAAAATAGGTTGCGCAATAGAATGGGAGATCAATGGATGAATGATTGTTTGGTTGGTTATATTGAAAAATATCTTTTTACGAAGATTGATAATGAAAATATCATAGATAAGTTCCAGAAAATGAAAACTCGTCGAGGCCATTGTTAAATATGTAAATGTCGAATATAATCAATATAATATCGACGTTTTTGCCATTTTTAAAATGTCAACTTTTATTTTTATTCTAATATGGTCCTGGCTCCGCCACGAATACATACATATATACCTCCCCAAGGTTGCAATTAAGCACAACCTCCGCATGTAGGACCGGTTCCCACTCATTCAACAATATCTTTGTTGCAAGGTTCGTATTTATTTATTACACAAATAGAAAGAGGACAAGATCTTCAAGTCAAACTCAAATTTGTTTCTTCTATACTCAACCTAACCAAAACTATACGCCTCTACAAAGCTGTTACAACCAATCTAATGATATACACAATTACAAAAATTAACCAAAGAAGGTAATTAATGGAATAATGGAACCTTAAACGATGAAATTGAATCTTCTCCGTAGTATCCTAAAACAAAATTTCGCCCCCAATTGGTAACGGACGTCGCCTTAAGGATACAACTATCTAATTAGATTGATGCACGTCAATCCAATTCCATCGAATTGATGATACGTTTCATGAACTTTCTTGTGAATATGGAGAGAAATGTAGGGAGAAATTTGTTTCTGAAAATGGAGGGAAATGAAAGATTTATACCTTCTCATTTCAACCGAAAATAACTGACGAAAAACTGTCCAGGGACTAAAGCGGGTTTGGCGCGGGTTTACCTGCATGCAACTCGCTTTAGACAATTAATGTCTCATCAACAATTCAGAGACTAATGCGAGTTTGAAGCGGTTTTACTCTCATTGTAGTCGCTTTAGACATTGTTTCAAAACTAAACAAAGTCTAATGCGGGTTTGGGGCGACTTTGGTCTCTCGGAACACGTTTTCTTCTCTATTTCGATTTTAACAAAGACCCCAACGCCCAAGACCCGATCTTTTGACCATTAAATATTTAGTATTCCCTCACTAAAGCTCAATTCAATCTCATTCCATGGGCCTTTCTCCAATTTGAGCAGCACCAAACGTTTGAGCAGCGGAAGATTGAAGAACAAATGAGAAAAATGATGGAGCAAGTCGCTAGATTCACCGGTGCCCTAATCGGCTTTACCCTACCCCCACCCCCTCCTGATTATAGAAGACATATGGATAAATTTATAGTTGCATGTGGATAAATTTAGATTACTCGATTGTAGTTTTACATTACTCGTGTTTGGGCAGAATCAGATTAATCTATAACAGGGAAACACAATTTTTTTTCCTTTAGTGATTGACATCTTCGAAAATCCGTCACAAACCTCATGAAAATCCGTCGAATAAAGCCGTCGAATTATCCCTCGATAGTTATACTCCGTCGAAAAAACATCGAAGAATTATGCGTCGCTGATCCTCGCAAAAAAAAAGTCATTGAAAATCGGTTGAAGTTTACACCCCGTGGAAAATTCTTCAAAAAATGAATCTGTCGAAGCTTTCACTCTAAATTCCGTCAAAAGTTATACGAAAGGTTTATCGAAAATCCCTTGAAATTTTCATAGGTTTTGCGACGGATTTGTTTGTCGAAAATTACTTGAAAACCCCCATTTTCGACCAAATATTAACCGACGAGATATTCCGTGGAAAATCCATATTTTCGATGGAAATATCCGTCTAAAATGCCCTTATGTTTTGTAGTGACTAGACTAACTGCAAGAGACATTTAGGGTTATAACATACTATATATTACTCATTGATTTCAAACAAAAAATACTCGTTTAAATTAATAGATATACAAATGTAATTGTAATGAAGGTAGGCGAAGGGCAATTGATGGTGTTTGAAGAATTTTTGGTGTACATATTCAATTCAGATGCGAGTATAGCTAGCTAGTACATCACAAAATTTAAATATACACCACAAATTATGCTTGCTTCTATTCTAACTGCAAGTAGCGTATACGTAACTTGTGGTTTAGTTGAACCTCTTTGAAGGGCAAAATAAAAAGGTGATCCACATTCAAAAGAGAATAGTTGAACCAAACTCATTAATCGTAATTAGCGAAGTACATATACCCACTTAAATTATGAACCTTTTTTTTTGGCTACAAGACAAAGGTCATTCTTCTTGTGCATGGTTAACCCTGGCATAACCTCAAAGTCTATATCTTCCTTCTTCATACCATCTGGCAAACCCCATTCAAACAAGTAAACAAGATTAGCAAGCAAAACCTCCACCAAGATGATTCCCATTGAGATTCCGGGACAGATTCTTCGACCAGCCCCGAATGGGATCAACTTGAAATCTCTCCCTCTAAAATCAACATCACTACCCAAAAACCTCTCTGGTAAGAACTCTTCCGGGTTCTCCCAATATTCCGGGTCTCTTCCAAGGGCAAATGCGTTCACATAAACTAGGGTTTTCTGTTTGATTTGATAGCCGTGTACGATGGCATCTTTCTTTGTTTCGCGGGGAACTAGAAGAGGAGCCGGAGGGTATAACCTCATGATCTCTTTTACCACAGCCTTCAGATAGGTGAGTTTTGGAAGATCATCTTCGTCTACTTGACCTTTCTTTCCAACCACAATCCTCACTTCGTCTTGTGCTTTCTTCATCGCTTTCGGGTTCTTCATTAGCGCTGTCATTGCCCAAATCACTGTAGCCGCACTAGCATCTGTTCCGCCTGTCAATACATCCTAAAAGAAGAACAAATTAAGAAAACAATTAGATATGTAAGGGATGCATGTGCTGTATGATTATCGTGGGAACAGTGCGGTAGGGGTGCCTCAGAGGGCGTCTACAGTTTTTTTTTTAAACATTGTAGTAGTAAAAGAACAGATAATTTAACCTGAAAATTTTCAAAATGGGAATTTGTAATTTTCATGGAATATTGCCAAATTCAAAGTCTAAAGGACTAGAAATCAGGATGGCTTTTATGTGATCATATATATAGTGGTTACCGCTAGCATGGCTTTTATGTGATCGGAAGTGAGCTCAAAGCTTTGATCTTTCTTGAGCTGAATTAAAATGTCGATAATGTCCTGGTCTTCCTCATGAGGCTTGGAGTTTTGAGGGTCGAGGTGTTCATCGATTAGTTCTTGGTAAAACGAATCTAAATCACGGAAGCACTTCTCTAGCAGATCCATCTTCCCCATTAGCTTATCAATGAAACCCACAAAAGGCAAACCAGGCCAAAGATCCGAAATAAAAAAAGTTGTTATCGTCGCCTGAAGTTGACCAATGAGCCGAGAAACCCTCTTCCACTCATGTCCATCTTCATAACTCTTGCCAAAACCCACTCGCATTACGATCGCCTGCATTACATTCTTGGTGATTTCGCTCACGTTTACTTGCTTAGATGAAAGTGCTAGCTCATGTATCTTTTTCATGGAACGTGAGACCTCGTCTTGACGAATATATGTAGAAGATTGTACCCTTTTTGTGCTCAGCAGATGAATTGTTAAAATCTTTCTCATTTCTTTCCAAGACTCGTTGTCCGGCGACAAAACCACATCGAGGCCATTGTAAGATAACCGACGTTGGGCGAGTAATGATGGCCTACTGCAAAAGATAAGATCTTGGGTTTTCAAGACTTCTTCTGCTAGACTTGCCGATGAAACAACGATAGCTGGGATGAAACCAAAGTTAAGAAATAAGATTGGACCATAAGATTGTGAGAGTTGCCATAGGGAAGTATGGAGGTTTGAGTGATTGATCTGGTGCAAGTTTCCAATCAAGGGTAGTCCGAGAGGGCCTGGTGGGCTGAATCTTGATTTAATTTTGATGATTTTGAGAAAAAGGTAGAGGAGAGATAGGAGGGGAAGAGAAAGAAGAAGAAATTGAAAGAGGAGGTCCATTGTTGAGATATAAATGTGACATTAGTTTTAGTTATATATATATATACAGTGTTTGGTTCATTTGAGAAATAGTAAATATATGAAAAATAGAGAAGTAATCCTAGTCATTCATATGGTTAAGATCGGATTTGACTAGTCAAATATTGCGGCTTTGACCGGTCAAAAGTTGCGGCTTTGACCGGTCAAAAGTTGCGGCTATCCAAAAAATAGAAGGACAATTTCGTAAATTTTACAAAACACACGGGCTGTGTTCATACATGAACATGTATAATTCACATATGAACTATATATGAATCAGTGCAATTCACAACTGAACTCTTTTAACTGATTCATATATGAACCTTTGTGATTCATATATGAACCTTTGTGATTCATATATGAATCAGTTGAACTAACTAACAGATTCATATATGAACCTTTGTGAATCACAAAGATTAATATATGAACCTTTGTGAATCACAAAGATTCATATATGAACCTTTGTGAATCACAAAGATTCATATATGAATCAGTTGAACTAATTGATAGATTCATATATGAATCTTTGTGATTCATACAGATTCATATATGAACTCATCCCGTGTATTTTACGAAATTACCCCTCTACCTTCTATAGATCACACAAGGAATTATCCGGTGCTTCGCGGTCAAAGCCGCAAATGTTAACCAGATGAATGGCTAAAATTACTTCTCTATTTCTCATATATTTACCATTTCTCAAATGAACCTCTCCCTAGATATATATATAGAGAGGCACCTTCAAATACAAACTTTTTAATGGTGCAAACCATGCAACCCACTTATCTACCACATATTTTGTTTTTACCTTTTTAATAAAAAAATGGGAAAATAAAATATGTGGTAGATAAGTGGGTTGCTTTGGTTTGCACCATTAAAAAGTTTGCATTTGAACACCCCTCTCTCTCTCTCTCTCTCTCTCTCTCTATATATATATATATATATATATATATATATATTACATGGACTCGTGATAAGAACATACAAGTGTCATTATTGGGGTGTCAATTTTGTTTGGTTGAGTGCCTCACCCTAACTCTGTTATGTGTAGCCATTAAACCCTAACTATGTTATCCGTAGCCATCAAACCCCTCACGTACTAATTTGGTCATTTTAGTCATTCTTTAGTGTCTCAATCAATTTGAACAAATATATAAAACATTTAATAATTAATTAACTATACGTTCATATATAAATATATTAATTAGTTCATATGTGAATCATACAGGTTTATATATGAATATGTTAATAAGTTCAACTGATTCACATATGAACCTACAGTAAATTAGTTCATATGTGAATCAGTTAGTTAATTAGTTCATATATGAATCACAAATGTTCATATATGAATCAGTTAAAAGAGTTCATATGTGAATTACACTGGTTCACATATAAACATATAGTTCATATGTGAATCATACAGGTTCATATATGAAATCGTACCGTGTATTTGTAAAAATTACGAATCTATCCTTCTATTTCTGGAATAGCCGCAACTTTTGACCAGTCAAAGCCGCAATTGTTGACCAGCCAAAAACGCAATATTTGACTAGTCAAATCCGATCTTGACCTAATGAAAGACTATGATTACTTCTCTATTTCTCATACATTTACCATTTCTTATATGAACCTCTCCCTACACACATATACACATATAGGGAGAGTTCATTTGAGAAATATTAAATATAGGAGAAATAAAGAAGTAATTTTAGCCTTTCATTCGGTCAAGATCGGCTTTGACCAGTCAAATATTGCGTCTTTGACTGATCAACAATTACGGCTTTAACTGGTCAAAAGTTGCGGCTATTCCAAAAATAGAAGGACAGTTTCGTAATGGTTTATTACCCTTTTCATTTCTATAAATCATATCCTCCCTTTATAAAACCACTATGTGGCGGTTTGGTTTGATTGAATGATTCTGAGGGATTTCGGTTTTATGGAAGGATTTGAAATTGGAGGGATTTGGATTTGTAAGGATTTGGAATCTTTAGTGTGTTCTGTTTGTAGGATTCGGAATGAAATTGAATTCTATTATTTATAAATAATTTGTAAATACAAATTATAAATAATTATAAAAATAATTAAATTATCTTTTTTAGACCTTGGCTCATCGTAAAAAAGTATGGAAAAGCTGGTAAGTCCGAAAAAGCTTGATTGGGCCAAGTTTTAACCCTAAAGCTCGACCTGACATGAACCAACTTAATAATACGAGTCTTTTTTTGCTCACTAAAAACAGGTTTGGAAGGTCTGAACCCAAATCAGGATAACTCGGACTTTATGGATCTCTTATCCACTTCCCTAACGTTATATTTATCATTTTCTTTTTAAAATGTTAAGATTCATAACGAATACGTAGCTTAGACCAACTTCAAGCAAAACATTAATAAAAAGACAAATTTGCATTTAATTTTATTAGAGCCCTAAGACAAATCTTTTTATATTATGAGCATCTTTAACTGAACAACAAATTGAAGGATTTGCCGTTTCTCATTTCTCTAACCGTCCAACATAAATAAAATAAAATCAAAATTAAAAAAAAAGAGGAAATTGTCGGCCAAAGATTTGATACATCACCGTTCTTTCCACTACTAATAGGCATTTTGATCTCTCCCCAACTCCAAGATCATCAAAGAAACATAAATCACATGATAGTCCTAGAAACATAAATCTCAATCAGAGATAATGACCAGGATTAAATTGAATGCATTACATATGAACTCTTTTAACTGATTCATATATTAACCTGTATGATTCACATATGAACTATATGTTCATATGTGAACCAGTGTAATTCACATATGAACTCTTTTAACTGATTCATATATGAACCTTTGTGATTCGTATATGAATCAATTAACTGATTCACATATGAACTATTTAACTGTAGGTTCATATGTGAATCAGTTGAACTAATTAACAGATTCATATATGAACCTTTGTGATTCACATATAAACTAATTAACTGTGTTAATGTATATGTGTATAAGGCCCAGGCCCATGTCTGTATAAGGCCCAGGCCCATATAGCCTCTGTATAAATACCTTGTATTGTCTAGTCTAGGTTATCTTTTCTCATTATTTACCTTGTCATATTGTACGTTTATTCTCTCAATCAATATATCGAAGTCTCAAGCCTTCAGTATATTCATCGTCTCTTTCGATCATATTCATCTTCTAACATGGTATCAGAGCTGTAGGTTTGCTTGCACTCTCACCATCATCATCGTTCCTTTCAATCATCGATTTCACTGTTCATCATCCGTGCCGCAGTCGATTTCATTGTTCATCATCGATTTCACTGTTCATCGATTTTACTGTGTAAATCATCCGTGCCACAGTTGACCGTCACCGTCTCTCAACCCTAACCGCAGTCGACCCTCGCCGTCGCCGCCCTTTCTGTCTCTCGAAATCGAAACCCTAGACGCAGACCGGAAGAACTCCGGTCACAAACACCATACCGGTCGTTACACTTGTCCGATCGACGCATACCAGTCGCTAATACCGGTCAACACCCAAGTCCGGTCCACTCCATACCGGTCACAACCTTATACCGGTCCATACCGGTCGCAAGCCTACCGGTCCATACCGGTCGCAAGTCTACCGGTCCATACCGGTCACAACACCCTACCGGTTCATACCGGTCGATACCGGTCACTCTAGTGCAATTCTGAACTGTTTCTCGTCACATCCATGGCTGCCAATCTCAGTCACTCAAATCCCATCTCGATTGTTTTCAATGGTAGCAACTACATCCTGTGGCATCACCATATGACAATTCTGCTAAAATCTCATGGGCTTTACACCTATGTTACTGGTGCATCCAAACTTCCAGTTCAGGCAGCAACTGAGAATGCTGTTGATTTTGCCAAACACATGAATGAGTGGGCCATCAATAATGCTCGTATTCTTGGTTTTATTAATGTCTCCACTACTCCTGAGATCAACCAACAGTTTCTTGGCTATGTCACCGTCAAAAGTCTCTGGGATTTTCTCGCCAAGCGGTACACGTCATCGGGCCTATCTCATCAGTATCAATTGTGGACTACCTTTCAAAATAAACGTCAACTTCCTGATCAATCCGTAAACTCTTATATCTCTGAAATGCAGTCTCTCAGAGATCATATAAGTCTTGGAGCACCACAAATTTTTGATGAAACGGCTCAACAGTTTACAGCCTACTTCAACCAACTACATTTGATCACCATTCTGATGGGTCTTACTGTTGGGTCATCTGAAGATTTGAAGATGACCTCCTGATCTTCCATCTTATATCATCCTACTTAGAATATGTTTGAGGTTCTTTTAGCAAGCTTGGTTTCTATACAAATGTTCGGTGAAGTCGAAGATCAGCCGAAGAAGACAAAGAAGGAGTACATCTCTCAAAGCGGATTGAAGATAGTCTCCTCAGCCTAAAGCCAAGCATGCCCAAGTGATCAACACCATCGGCCAGGATGATGTCAATCACATATCTCTCAGGAGTATGAAGGTGTCCTCACACCTTCAGGAGCCGAAGATCTCTTAGGTCTTCGGCAGCCGATGGTCCCATCTCTCCTTAGAGTATGAAGGTGTTCTCACATCTTCAAGGAGAAGCCGAAGATCTCTCAAGCCTTCGGTAGCCGATGATCTCTCCTTAAAGTATGAAGGTGTTCTCACATCTTCAGGAGCCGAAGATCTTTCAAGTCTTCGGCAGTCTATACTTAAGGATTTCTTTCAAACACATTGTACTTTTCTGACAAAGTATATTGTGATATCTTGCATTGACGTGGACCTCATCTGGAGATCAGATAAAGTAAGTTTTGTCTACTACACCATTTTAAGGAAAGGTCTCTACCATCCTTCTGCAGGTCAACACATCAAGCCAAAACACCTCAAGACAAAAGGTACATCCTGTACCTTGCTGAAGACCTGTGTCCATCCCTTGCTCAACAGGTGTCCCATGCATTTAATGCATGAGGCACTATAAATATGAAGGATGGCTCAACATGCAAGATGACCAGCTCTCAAGCATTCAAGCTCTCTAAGTGCACTGGCATTCTCTCTCTAAGAAGTTCTTATTGTTTTCTAAGTGTTTTACAATTGTTCTTCATTTCTCTTTGTGTAAGATTGTTTGAATAGATTTCATCTATTCTCTTCCGCAACAATCAAAAGTTTTCTATGTGTAATTCTTGATTTCAAATCAATAAGAATTAAATTAAGTGAAAAACTATGTGTATTGTATTCAACCCCCCCTTCTACAATACTTCTTTTATTTACTTACTGCTATTTGGGACCAACAAGTGGTATTAGAGCGGTTTAGTTTAACTCAATAAACTAGATCCGTGATGGCAGCCTCTTCTTCTTCTTTGAAAAATGATTCTTCTCAAAACTTCACTGCTGTTTCATACGACAATGGCTCTATAGCCAAACCACCAAGGTTTAACCCCAATAACTTCTTCTTGTGGAAAAGTCGTATGATACTCTTTCTAGAAGGAGTTGACAGCAGATATCCAACTATTTTACATGAAGGTCCCTTTATTCCTAGAGTTTGGGACCGATATAATGCAGACAAAGGAAAAGCTGATGAGGACTCTTCTGAAGAAGAAAGGACTCCAGCTACTGGGAGATACATTCTAAAGGACCCCAGTAAATACAATGATGAAGACAGACGTCTTATAGCTCTTGATACTAAAGTCAGAGCCATCATTGCCCTCTCTCTGCCTGATGAGGTCTATCATTCTCTCGTTAACCTTTCTACTGCAAAAGAAATGTGGTCCACTCTGTGTGTTCTTTATGAAGGTACGTCTGAGGTGAAAAAGAGCAAAAAGATTGCTCTTGTAAGAAAGTATGAACTCTTCTCTCATGAGAAGGGTGAGTCTCTCTCAGACTACTACAATCGCTTTAACAGTCTTCTCAATGATCTTAAACTTGTGGGTCGCATATATGATAATGAGGAAGTCTTGTGCAAGTTCATGGACTGTCTTCCTGAGTTTTGGGAAAACATCTGTACTTGTATCAAGTCTACCAAGGATCTTGACTCTATGCCTCTCACTGCCTTGTATGGCACCCTCTTCAACTATGAGCAGTCTAAACTGCTTAGGAAGTCATTCACAAAAGATATCAAAGGCTCTTCTCTAGCCCTTGTCGGTGAATCTTCCAAAAGTACTGTGTGTGTCCCTAGGATCACCTATCCTTCTGACTCTGACAACGATAGTCAAGAGGACCCCAATGACCCTTCAGAAGCCTATCTCAGTGAGGCTGATGATGAAGGAGAGGAGACCTCTGTGGCTCAGCTGTCAGATGGTGTTGCCATGCTGCCTGGCTTTTCTAAAGGCAAACCTCACTTCCCTTCTAGAAAACCCAGGTTTTCTAGAAAACCCTCCTCTACTCTTTCAAAAAATGCTTCCTCTGACAAATCAAATGAGGAATGTTACAGGTGTGGGAGGAAGGGACACTTTGCTTCTGAATGCAGAAGCAGGTCCTCTGATAAGTCTAGACTGCCCTCCTCCAACCGTACATCCTCTAGGTTTGTCAGAACCAAGTCTGATTCCTTTCAACCCTCTTTTCAAAAATCAAAAACTTCTGCTCCTTCAAACTCTGACCGTGCTGAAAAGTACAAGGCCAAATACAAGAGAGAGAAGGAAAGGAATGCTCTTCTAGCCAACAAAGGAAAAGGTCTTCTTGCCGAATCTCATGATTGGGCAGATGAACCAACTTCCGAAAGTGACAAGGAAATGGCCAACCCTTGCTTTATGGCTAAAATAGATGATGCTGATGATGGTGAAACCTCTTCCACCTCCATGGCTCTTGTGTCTGCTGAGTGCTCCACATCATCTTCTCAGGTACATCCATTTTTCTCTCTCTCTGATGCTGAGAAAATTGAAGCCTTTGACTCTTTGACCATTGACTTCTATGAAGCCAAGGATGCAAAGAAGAAGGAAAATGCTCAGATAAAATCTCTTTCTTCTCAACTGCAAATCTGTCTTTCTCAACTAAAACACTTTGACAAAATCAAGGCTGAGCTTGAAGATTTGAAAACTATAAATTTTACTCTTGCTAAAGAGAAAAATAAACTTCTTAAAAAGTTTAAAAAGGAGCAAGAAACTGTGAAAAAGTGAACAAGCTCCTCCAAGAACTTAGAAAAGATTTTTCAGGATCAAATATCTTGTGATGACAAATCTGGACTAGGCTTCGGAAAATATGACCTTGAACCTCCTTCTGACACCCATGCTCCTTTCTCTCTTCCCTCATTCTATGAGTCCTCTGAAGAGAACTATGATGACTCTGAACTTCTGGACTCCTCTGATTTCCCTAAAGATCTCAAGTTTGGAAAGTTTATCAAAGCTAAGAGCATTGACTCACCTAATGAGAGTGAGGAAGCCCAAGACTCAAATAACCCTTCTAAACTAATTATTGAGTCTATGTGTTCCTTAAAAATAAACGAGCCTTCCTCTTCTAAACCCAAACCTTCCAAAGTACCTCAGCCTTCTTCAAACAAAGTCTCTTTCTCCAAAAAGGGAAAATTTGTTGCCAATCTTTCTCCCCAAAAGAAACTTCCCAAGAAAAACTCAAAGAAACCATCTTCTCTTCCAATCCCCAGAGCTATGATGTTAAATAAGCTAAATTCCAAGACATCCTCTTCTATTCCTTCAACTGACTCGGGCAAAGGTATCTTGGGTCCTAAGCCTCTTGACTTTCCTCTAACCTCCAAGGCCATGAAAGTCAATGTGACCAGTCATCACAAGGAATCTGGTCAAAACTCCAAAAAGGTCTTTACCTATAGAAAATGTTATAACTGTGGTAATACCTTTCACCTTGCTAAGGATTGTCCTATGGAAAGAATTGATAAAAATGCTTCCAAGGATTCTTCCTCTTCTTCTAACTCAAAAGGACCCATTTCCAAATGGGTACCAAAGAACTGATTTTCTTGTGATTGCAGGGTCAAGGGCACCAACAAATCTGGTATCTCGACAGCGGGTGCTCAAGACATATGACCGGCAACAAATCTCTTCTTGTTGACTTCGTGCCTACCAAAGGTCCTTCTGTCACCTTTGGTGATAACTCTAAAGGAAGGACTAAAGGTTATGGAACACTCTCAAATGGTTCCATCACCTTTAATAAAGTAGCTTATGTTGAAGGCTTGATGCACAATCTCCTAAGCATAAGCCAACTGTGTGATCTGGGGTACAAGGTGATGTTTGAGTTATCTTCATGCATCATTTTCAACGAAAAGATGGAAACTGTACTCTCTGGCTACCGCAAAGAAAATGTCTATGTCATAGACATGGGACATAGCTCATCCTTCGGAACAAACATCTGTTTTGTCTCTGAAAACTCTGTAAAAAGATGTTGGCTTTGGCACAAGCGTCTCTCTCACCTCAACTTCAAGACTTTGAATGTCCTTTCAAACCAGGAGCTTGTTACGGGCATGCCAAAGTTATCCTTTGTGAAAGAAAAGCTGTGTGCTGCATGTGAGAAAGGGAAACTCACAAAATCTTCCTTCAAGTCCAAGCAATGCTTCTCCATCACTCAGCCTCTTCAGATGCTCCACATGGATCTGTGTGGACCAGTCAGTACTCCAAGCCTTGGTGGTAGAAGGTACATTCTGGTTATTATTGATGAATTCACTCGTTACACTTGGGTATTTTTTTCTCAGGTATAAAAGTGACACTACTGAAGAAATCATAAAGTTCATCAAAAAGTCTGAAGTGTTGAATGGGCAGCTGGTAAGATCTGTAAGAAGTGACAACGGAACAGAATTCAAGAACAGTATGTTGGATGACTTTTTCAATGAAAAAGGCATCTCTCAGAACTTCTCTGCCGTCAGAACTCCACAACAGAACGGTGTAGTGGAGAGAAAGAACAGAACGCTATGTGAAGCTGCCCGATCCATGTTGAGTGAATCTCATCTCCCTACCTACTTTTGGGCCGAAGCAATCAACACTGCATGCTTCACCCAAAATAGGTCTATCATTGTAAAAAGACATAATAAGACTCCTTATGAAGTCTTTTATGGTAGAAAACCCAACATTGGTTTTCTTCATGTCTTTGGGTGTGTCTGCTACATTCTCAATGATAGAGAAAATTTGGGAAAATTTGATCCCAAAGCTGACGAAGGTATCTTCGTGGGATATTCTCTCACTTCCAAAGCTTTCAGAGTCTACAACCTCCGAAGGAAGTGCATTGATGAATCCATCCATGTCAAGTTTGATGACCTCAAGATATCATCACTCTCTTGTGATGATGAAGAATTGAACAGATGGATATCCTCCTGTGTTGATGATGGTCCTCTTCCAACATCATCAGACATTCCCTACACAGTTCCTACTTCTCTCTACCAAAACAATGAACCCTCTACATCTCACAACCCCTCTTCTCATCAAGAGGATGATCCTCAGCCTACCCAACCTCAACATACACTCCAAATCATCCCGGTCTCTCAATCTGACATTCCCCCCTCACCTATACAAGCCGATCTTCCATCCATCTCTCCTCAAAATTTCCCTTCCAACTCTCCTCTACAAATCTCTTACCCTCCTCCTTTACCTCCTGCCCTCAAGTGGACAAAAGATCACCCCATTGATCAAATCATTGGTGATCAACAAGCTGGTGTACAGACTCGAAGAGGTGTTGTTAACATTTGTCTCTATGTTAACTTCCTTTCCCTCATTGAACCAAAGAAAGTTGACGAAGCTCTAGCTGATCCATGTTGGATCACTGCCATGCAAGAAGAACTTTCTCAGTTCGAAAGGAACAAAGTCTGGAGATTGGTTCCTCGTCCTTCCAGAAAAACCATCATAGGAACCAAGTGGGTCTTTCGGAACAAAATGGATGAAGAAGGCACGGTGATCAGAAACAAGGCCCGACTGGTTGCACAAGGATATAGGCAAGAGGAAGGAATTGACTATGATGAAACATTTGCTCCAGTTGCCAGACTTGAAGCCATCAGAATCTTCCTTGCTCATGCTGCCTACAAGAACTTCAGAGTCTTCCAGATGGACGTAAAGAGTGATTTTCTGAATGGGGAGCTAGCTGAAGAAGTCTATGTGAAACATCCCCCTGGCTTTGAAGATCCAGTCCATCCTAACTATGTGTACAGATTGGACAAAGCTCTCTATGGTCTAAAGAAGGCTCCTCGTGCCTGGTATGACACTCTTGCTGACTTTCTCCTGAAGAACAAGTATACAAGAGGTAAAATTGACAACACTTTGTTCATCAAGCAAACCTCAGGTAATCTTATTCTTCTTCAAATTTATGTGGATGATATCATTTTTGGTGCCACTGATGAGTCACTGTGTGATGAGTTTGCCTCTCTCATGAAAAGCCAATATGAGATGAGTATGATGGGGGAGCTTACCTTTTTCTTAGGACTTCAAGTTAAACAATCTTCAGAAGGAATCTTTATAAATCAAATCAAATACATACGTGATCTTCTGAAAAAGTTCAATTTTGAAAACTCCTCCCCCATGAAAACTCCTATGGCACCACCTTTGAAACTTCATGCTGATCCAGATGGTGTATCTGTGGATATCACCAGCTACCGAGGCATGATCGGCTCTCTTATTTATCTTACTGCGAGTAGACCGGATATTATGTTTGCTACTTGCCTGTGTGCGCGTTACCAAGCCAATCCGAAGGAATCTCACTTGGCTGCGGTTAAACACATTTTTCGGTATCTAAAAGGTACCATGAATCTGGGTCTTTGGTATCCCAAAGACTCAGGTTTTGATCTAATAGGGTATTCAGATTCTGATTTTGCAGGCTCTAAGATTGATAGGAAGAGCACCACTGGCAGCTGTCAACTCCTTGGTGGCAAGCTTGTTAGCTGGTCCAGCAAGAAGCAAAACTCAGTCTCCACCTCTACTGCTAAGGCTGAATATGTAGCTTCTGGAAGTTGTTGTGCTCAAATCCTATGGATGAAGAACCACCTGAGAGACTACAATCAACTGTACTCTCATATCCCGATTCTGTGTGACAACTCAAGTGCGATCGCAATCGCAAACAATCCAGTGTTGCACTCTCGTTCCAAGCACATCGACATCCGGTATCATTTCATCCGGGATCACATCTCCAAAGGTGATGTCGAACTCCATTTCATCCCTACCGACCTCCAACTGGCGGATCTCTTCACCAAGCCTCTTGACGAAGCTCGGTTCAAGTTTCTTATCGGCGAACTCGGTATGTTAAATGCCGATTTTTAGTTTTCTTCTTAAAAAAAAAAAAAAAAAAAGGAGAGAAAGAAAGAAAGAAAAGACATCAAAAAAAAAAACGTTATCAGTTTCCTTTTACGCTGATAATAACCTCAAGTCATCATGTTTAGACTTGATGGAATCATCAAGGTGATGTCATCTTGCCGACATCATCAAGACATTTTTTTTCTTTCCTTCAATTTTTTTTCCACCTACACCTCTTTTTTTTTTCCCTCTCACTCTTAACCGATCTCTCTCTCACTCTCTTCTCCCGTCGGTAGCCGACCACCCACACACTCCATCGGCTACCGACCGCACTCACTCCCCCTCCCTCTTTTTCTTCGGCGGTCACCCCAACCGACCCCACTACCTATTTTTTTTCTTTCCTCCAACCTCTCACTTATATATTTTCTTTCCTCTCTCTCCCTCTCATTCGGCTCTCCTCCCCCCCTCCTTCCCGTCGGCTACCGACCCCCCCTCCCTCCTTCCCGTCGGCTACCGACCCCTCCTTCTCTCCTTCCCATCGGCAGCCGACCCCCCTTTATTCCTCCCTCTTCGGTCGCAACCCACCAACCCCCTTATACTCTCATCCCTCTTTCGGCCCCCTTAGCCACCGAACCCCCCATTCGGCCGCCGAACACCCCCTATGACTCCATCGGTAGCCGACACCCCCCCTCCCCACCTTCCATCGGCTACCGACCAACCCCTTACCTCCCTTTATCTTCGGCGACAACCCATCGACAGCCGACCACCACCCATCGGCAGCCGACGCCATCCAAACCCCACACCACACCAAATTTTCGACCAAGCCCCCCTTATCTCTCCTCTCGGCAGCCGATACCCCCAATCACCCCCCCCCCCCCACATCTAATTTTTGTCCTACACAAACCATCCCTAACCCCCCCCCCCTTATTTTTTTGCCTAGCCGATACCTCCCCCCATCATTAGATCGGCCATACCCCCCCCCCCCCACAACCAATTTTTTTTCCCTTCACTCTTTCTCCCTTCCACACTCTTTCTCCCATACTTTACATTTCCCACTTCCCTAGACTTCCCCTATTCACCCATCCCATCCCACCTACTTCCCTTCCCATCCTACCTTCCTACTTTTATTTTTTTTCCTTCCATACCTTTTCCTTCCCTATTTATTTTTTTTCCTCCATCTATCCCATCCTACCAAATCTCAACTTTTCCTTCCAATCTTTTCCTCTCTTCTTTTCTTTCCCCAACTCCTAGAAATCTTCCATCAAATCTTCTTACACACTATTATCTCCTTCCCTTATTACCTACATTTTCAAATCCCTTCCTTTTCTTTTTCCCTCCTATTTCCACTATAAATATAACCCCTCCTCATCCTTTTCTCCTCATCCTTTTCTCTTCATCCTTTCTCTCCTAAACAACCTACATTTTTTTCTCTTCTCCATGGCTTCCCCTTCTTCTCCCAAGGTTGTCAAGAAAAATATGATGACACCTCCTTCCACTCATGCAGATCTCATTTTCAACCCATGCAACCATGTTGCAAGGTTGGAAAGTGATCCCAAACACAGTGAATTTAACCCTATAGCTTCCTTCCTCCTTAAATCCCCTCTTCACTTTGCCTTGACACACAACCCACCAAAAATGAGCAAACTGCTCATTGGCAACTTTTGGCTTACGTGTGTCTATGATAGCATATCCCAGAAGGTGTCTGCTTCCATTCTCTCAGACCCCACTTCACCCGATCTCACTTTTGGTGTTGATGAGGTTCGTTCGGCTCTACACCTTCCTGTGTACCAGTCTTATGAAGCATTCCCACTTGGCAACGAGCACGAGGAGGTTGTTGCGGCACTGAACTACATCCCTGGCGACCATGCCCGGAGTCCGCAGACATTGCTACGCAAAAGCATGGGAGGTATATGGCATTTCTTCTTCTCTCACGTTCTTTTATGCCTTAGCAAGAAAACGAGTGGCCATGATCAATGTCCATCCTACATCACCCAGCTCGCTCATGCTCTTATCTTTCAAAGAAAGATTGATTTTGCCCGGTACTTCTTCCATGAATTAGTCAGTGTGATCACCCCCCACAAGCGGCCGCATGTCGCCTTTCCTCGATTTATCTGGCTCATTCTTTACCAAAAATTTGCTACTACCATTGATGCCTCTCGTAGCATCACCTTCGATTACAAGGCGCCCATTGTGACCAAACCTCTTCTTCATAAGGGGCCTTTGGCAACTGACAGTCCTCTGCTTCCAGGTATGGTCTCTTTCCTTACTTCTCCCAATCTACAGTGGGGAGATGCTAAGGACACTCCGGTGTCCAAAGGTCCCTCCTCTGTAGTGGACCTTTCTCCCTCACCCTTAGTGACGTCGGCTAGCACTCTCTCATCCTCAGCTACCGACAACGCCGCACTTGCCCAATCGACCATACCACCGAAAGGACCTTCGGTGGTTACCCAGGTCACCCCCCACACCTCAAAGCGGCGGCACTCTACCTCTTCCCCTCCCTCTTCTCCCAAAAGAAAGAGGAAGGTTTCTAGGGCCACCCCACATACTCCACCCACCGATTCTTCACAATCGGCCGGTGTTGAAATTGTCCCATCCAGGCCCGGGGAATCTGCTACACCTATTGCCAACCCCTCTGTATCCTCTCCAAAGGATGCATGTGAGACTTTCGGGGACCCTCACCTTCCCTCTTCCCCCTCCTCCTTAGGGGATGAGGATGACTTGGTCTTCTCCCCGGACCAAGGCTCTGACTTCTCACTGCACGGCTTATCACCCGACCATTTCATGGTCGACACTTGTGCACGACCCGGTGAGACTCTGGTCTTACCCAAGGCCAGTGTTGAGGGTATTTCACGGTATTTAGCTTACTTGCAACAGGGTCAAGATAAGGTGACAACTCACGCAGGCCCTTCTACCTCCGCCTACCGCTCTCCTCCACATTCTCCAGATAGCTCTTCTTCTCCTATGGCTACCTCCGCTGACGGTAGCTCCTCCGATGACTTATCTTCATCACCACGATCACCTGCCACCGATGCTCTCCTCCAGAGCAATGCATCCTACGAAGAACCATCTCGGATTCATCCTCTTCCTCATCATCCACCGACGCCTTCACGGTGCCAGGCCTCAGCTGCAGCGCAGGACACTCCTCCTGTTCCTGTCATTCCCCCGGAAATCCTAGCAGATATTTAGGAAGCCAACAATCAACATCGTCTCATTGGTGCTCAGTTTCGCGAACATCAGAACGTTCTGGGCTCCCTCGTGAAGATCACTAGCGAAAAGTTGTTATCTCTTGAGACCTCAGTTGCTGCTCTTCAAGCGGCCTCTGATGCTCGTGATGCGGAGGTCCGACGTCTTCAGGCAGCTTCGCAGGCTCACAGTTCCCTTTCCACTCAGATTCTTCAGTCTCTTCTGTCTCTTCATCAGCAGTTGGGTTCTTTCTTGGTTACTCCCCCGACTGCCGCTGAGGGGGAGAAACAGCTGGTGGTTCAAGTCTCTTCAGACAGCGGCCGTCAGGGTCCCACTCCTGTTGTTTCTACTGATGCTCCAACTGAGGGGGAGCTGCTTCCAAGACAAGGGATAGACAAAGGAAAGAAAAAGCTATCTGCTGATGAAGAGGCCATGCTTTCCCAACAACAAAAGGCTTCTGCTATAAAAGCCTTTGTTTGTGAAGCTGATCGGCTAAAACTTCAACCTCCTCCTAAAGTTGACATCCAGCAGGTAGCTGAGCTTGATTCTGATGACATTCTATGGTATCGAAAATCTTTGATGGAACGAAAGTTGAAATCTAAAATTGTTGAAGTAAAGTTTGGCACCTCCAAACGATCAGAGATAGATATCAGAATTGTCATCCGCAGAGAAGACGGCTCTCAGCAGGCTACCAGATTCTGCGACTTGGACGACTACGGACTGTCTGAATGGTATGAAATTTCTGAACTTTTATCCAAGTCCCTTAGTCGACACAAACCTTCGGTCAAAAGGTCTCTGAACACTCTTCTGGAGAGAATGAAGAACATTGGCAGGAAGTACAAGCATTCTCATGATGAAGAAGTTCAAGTTGAGATTCTAAAGCAGATGTGTCTCTCCTCCCCTCCACAAATCTCTCATTCTGACAAACAACACATCTTCAAGGATCTCGCTGCCAAAGGAATGACTCCCAATTCTCAAAATCTGAATCTAAAGATACCAGGTGGTCCGTCCTTGGGTCCAGGCACTGTGACAGGGCGTCCATACAAAGGAGTCTATTTTCTGGATGAAACGGAAACTAAGAGATTCTTCAGACATGAAGAAATATCTATTTCTCACACCGAGTTTCTGGTAGCCATTCTCTCTCTTATCCCCGTTAATTCTCAAGCTGCATTTCTTCGACATGACATTATGGGTGAACTTCATAAAAGATAGAAGAAGGAATGAAGCAATGCTCTATCTTACCTATATACTTGTAATATTTGCTTTGTTAAGTCATATTTAATACAAGTGCATTTCTTTTATTTAGTTTGTACATATATACTTCATTCTTTTATTCTTTTGTAAATGTCGGATATACTTATAAATCCTTATACAAAAAAAAAACTATGTGAAAAGAACCCAAAAAGAGTAAATATGGGTCAAAATGAATTTATTCAGTACACTCTTTGTTCTATTCTTTAGTATGGATGTCATCCTCAAATAGGGGGAGATTGTTGGGTCATCTGAAGATTTGAAGATGACCTCCTGATCTTCCATCTTATATCATCCTACTTAGAATATGTTTGAGGTTCTTTTAGCAAGCTTGGTTTCTATACATATGTTCGGTGAAGTCGAAGATCAGCCGAAGAAGACAAAGAAGGAGTACATCTCTCAAAGCGGATTGAAGATAGTCTCCTCAGCCTAAAGCCAAGCATGCCCAAGTGATCAACACCATCGGCCAGGATGATGTCAATCACATATCTCTCAGGAGTATGAAGGTGTCCTCACACCTTCAGGAGCCGAAGATCTCTTAGGTCTTCGGCAGCCGATGGTCCCATCTCTCCTTAGAGTATGAAGGTGTTCTCACATCTTCAAGGAGCAGCAGAAGATCTCTCAAGCCTTCGGTAGCCGATGATCTCTCCTTAAAGTATGAAGGTGTTCTCACATCTTCAGGAGTCGAAGATCTTTCAAGTCTTCGGCAGTCTATACTTAAGGATTTCTTTCAAACACATTGTACTTTTCTGACAAAGTATATTGTGATATCTTGCATTGACGTGGAACTCATCTGGAGATCAGATAAAGTAAGTTTTGTCTACTACACCATTTTAAGGAAAGGTCTCTACCATCCTTCTGCAGGTCAACACATCAAGCCAAAACACCTCAAGACAAAAGGTACATCCTGTACCTTGCTGAAGACCTGTGTCCATCCCTTGCTCAACAGGTGTCCCATGCATTTAATGCATGAGGCACTATAAATATGAAGGATGGCTCAACATGCAAGATGACCAGCTCTCAAGCATTCAAGCTCTCTAAGTGCACTGGCATTCTCTCTCTAAGAAGTTCTTATTGTTTTCTAAGTGTTTTACAATTGTTCTTCATTTCTCTTTGTGTAAGATTGTTTGAATAGATTTCATCTATTCTCTTCTGCAACAATCAAAAGTTTTCTATGTGTAATTCTTGATTTCAAATCAATAAGAATTAAATTAAGTGAAAAACTGTGTGTATTGTATTCAACCCCCCCTTCTACAATACTTCTTTTATTTACTTACTGCTATTTGGGACCAACACTTACAGATAAATTTGAGAATGTTCGTGCTTCTCTTCTTCATAGGCAGCCCCTACCCACTCTTGAAGAAGCCATATCAGAATTGTTAAGTGAAGAAACTCGTCTTCACATGCGTTCCCCGATGCCCGCTACTGATAGCGTTCTCTACACGTCTCATCCTAAGTCCAAATGTAAATGGACCAAGAACATCCATAACAAATATGTGGGAAATACGAATACATCTGAGTGTGCCTTTTGCCATTCTACTGCTCATCTTCTCCTTGATTGTCCTATTCGCAAGTGTCGTAGGTGTGACATCACTCAATCGCGCCATTATGAGTCTGACTGCCCTAAGAACTCAAAGCACACTGGCCCTCAGAACCGGACTCACATTGTTGCTGGGTCTACTATTGCTGATAACGAGGTTTCTTCAGTCTCCTCACCTGATCTAATGGAACTGATGCACCGCAATCAGGAACTCATAGAGCAGATCATGTCTAGTGCTATGGGTATGAATTCTCCACACTCAGCTGCATCAGGTAACTTATGGATTTTTGACTCTGGGTGTTGCAATCATATGACACCTTGCACTGATGGTTTTGTTTCTAAGAAACCACCTCAGCATTTTACGTCAGTACGAACTGCTGACAACATTGGCCTACCGGTATCTTTTAGTGGAAATGTCTCCACTCCTCATATTCAATTACCGGATGTTCTAAATGTTCCGAAACTATCTCTGAGCTTAGTTTCGATTGCACAGCTTCTTGAATCTAATTTGATCATTTTATTTCATTCTTCTGGTTGTGTTGTACAGGATCCAAAGACCAAGCAGATCCTTGGACTCGGCCGTAAAGTTGGACGGATGATTGAAGTGGTCTACCTTCGTCTTCCATTACCCTCTTCAAGTCTTGTTGCCTCAGTTTACAGCACTTCTTCCTTTGATTTGTGGCATGCCCGACTAGGTCACTTGTCTCTAGCCAGAATAAAATCATTAGCTAATTTAGGGGTGTTAGGAAATTGTGTATCAACTGACAATATTTCTTGTTTATCATGCAAACTTGGCAAACATCATGCTTTATCTTTTGAAACGAATGAGTTTAATTCTACTTCTTCTTTTGATCTTATTCATTCTGATGTATGAGACCAGCACCACATCCATCCATGGGGGGTGCTCGATATTTTGTTATTTTTATTGATGATCATACACGTTTTACATGGATATATCTCATGAAACATCGTTCGGAGCTACCTAAAATTTATATTATGTTTGCTTGGATGATTCACACCCAATTCTCAAAATCTATAAATATTCTTAGAGATGACAATGCTATGGAATACAAGGAGTCCTCTCTTCTCTCTTTTCTTCAATCTAAGGGAACTCTCTCTCAGTACTCTTGTCCCGGCACATCTCCTCAAAATGGTCGTGCCGAACGCAAACATCATCATATTCTTGATACGGTTCGCACTCTTCTCATTTCTGCGAAATGTCTAGAACGTTTTTGGGGTGAAGCTGCTTTCACTGCAGTTTACACTATCAATCGTCATCCTACTCCCATCCTAAATAATAAGTCTCCTTATGAGGCTCTTCATGAGGTCACCCCTGCCTATGAACTTCTAAAAGTTTGGGGTAGTGCTTGTTTTGTTCAGTTACAATCTCATGAACATACCAAACTTGAACCTCGCTCCAGACTTTGCTGCTTCCTTGGATATGGTATTGAGCATAAGGATTATCGCTGCTGGGATCCTATCTTCCAGCGTCTTCGTATATCTCTTCACGTTACCTTCTGGGAACATGTTCCTTTTTCTTCTATATCCAAGTTTCGTGAGTCCCCTACCTTCACCGCTCCGTTCTTTACTGATGCTTCCGTCTCATTGAACTCACTCCAATATGACATCATATTGTCTCCGCCAATTGTTCAAACATCTTCTGACTCTGCCTCTCCTTCAGAGTCTCCTGCCCCTACACCACCTGCATCTCATAGTTTTCCTGATCAACATCAATCATCTGCTCCATCCGCACCGCCAACATCTGAGCTGCCTGATGAGTCTTTGGCTCCTGGAACGTCTCAATCTCCAAATGTTAGACGATCAGATCGGGTAAGACAAGTTCCTTCTCATCTCCGTGATTATCTTGTTTATGCTACTCTGTTGTCCAATCACGAACCTACTTTCTACAAGGAAGCCTCCTCTAATCTTGATTGGCAGAAAGCTATGGATGAGGAACTTCAGGCTCTTGACAAAGCTCAGACATGGGACTCTGTTCCTCTTCCACCGGGCAAGTCACCCATTAGTTCCAAATGGGTGATCAAAATCAAGACAAAATCTGATGGCTCTATTGATAGGTACAAAGCTCGCCTGATGGAAAAGGGCTTCAATCAAGAGTACGACATTGATTATGAGGAGACATTTACACCTGTTGCTCGAGTCACTTCTGTTTGTAGTCTTCTAGCCATCGCAGCTACAAAACAATGGCCTCTCTTTCAGATGGATGTTAAGAATGCCTTCTTGAACGGTGACTTATCTGAGGAAGTCTACATGACACCTCCTACAGGCGTTCGACTTCCACAAGGTCATGTTTGTCGTCTTTGGAAGGCTCTTTATGGACTCAAGCAAGCTCCGCGAGCTTGGTTTGAGAAGTTCAGTTCCACAGTCACCTCTCTGGGTTTCTCAGCCAGCAACTACGATTCAGGACTGTTTACTCGGACCACTGAGGCTGGCATAATCTTACTTCTTTTGTATGTGGATGATATGATTATTACTGGCAGTGACTCTACAGGCATAGCTAATCTCAAGACATCTCTCAGCTCCTGTTTTGAGATGAAGGATCTTGGATCTTTACACTATTTTCTTGGCCTTGAGGTGCTCTCAGATCCATCGGGAATTTATCTTTGTCAAGCCAAAATACACCTCAGATCTCTTGTCAAAAGCTGGGATTACTGACAACAAAACTGCATCCACTCCTCTTGAGCACAACCTTCATTTGGCTCCGAATGTTGGACCTCCTCTGCGTGATCCTACTTTATATCAACAGTTAGTGGGGTCACTTGTCTACCTGACAGTGATTCTGTTAGAGCATAAATCTGTTGGATACAAGATCAAGAAGACTGAAGGTCAAAGTTGAGAAAGTCAAAGCTGAAGAAAGTCAAATCTCATTAAAAGTCAAAGTCTCTTAATAAAAGTCAATTGTATTTGTTTTTGTATTAGTTTAGTTTTCCTTGTATTTGTGGTAGTATAAATATTTTTTCTCTTTGTATTTCAAGGGAGGTGACATTAGTTGATATATCAGATTTGAGAGAATTCAGTTTTAGAGAAAGAGAAAGATTTCTAGAGAGAGAAAGTGTAATTCTTGAGAAATCAAGTAATCAAACAGGTAATTCAATTGTTTAATCTTGTTTGTTTGATTGTTAATGAATAGAAACTAGAATCTGGAACACATAATTGGTATCAGAGCAGATCCAAAGTGAAATCGAATCAAGAAAATCAAATTCTTTGGGTTGTTCGTCACTGTTCATTCAAGAAAATTCAAGTTATGAATTTCAGAGTGTTTTTGGAGCAGAATTATGTTAGGAAGTGGTCGAAAAGAGTGATAGATCGAGTTCTTGTAATCAATTTTTAGATTTACACTGTAAATCACAAGAATTTCGTAATTTTTGTTGAGTTTTGTTCACGAGTATAAGTTCACTGTTTCATCGATTTTTTTTGTTGTAAGTGGTTGTTTGTAAATTTCTTGAGTTGTAATTCGTTCTAGTATTGTAATCGAGCAACAATCCAGAGTTTCAGATCATTTGGACCACGTTTGGATCGAAAACAGATGGAAAAGTTAGTTTTTGGGTCGACAGAAGGAAGAACGCGCTAGATCCCTCAAACGCGCAAGTTCTTCGTGAAACGCGCTAGTTCTTCGTGAAACGCGCAAGGTTCATCTGTTAGAACGCGCAAGTCGAAAGAAGAGTTTTGGTCTAAAACGCGCAAGGACTATCTGCGAGTTCTAAGAAACGCGCTAGTAGTGGCCAGCGAGTTCTACAAACTCGCTAATCGAAGCTAGCGAGTTTCAGGAGGAATAGTGATTTGCGAGTTCTTCGGTGTGCGAGTTTGACGAGGAATAGTAATTAGCGAGTTCATCGACCTGCGAGTTTGAAACTTCATGAAATAATTCTAAGTGTTGAAACGCGCAAGTAAAGCTAGCGAGTTTTGTTCAAACGCGCAAGATTCGACGTGCGAGTTTGGGAAACGCGCACATCTCTGTTAGCGAGTTTCAGTGTGAACAGTTTTTAGCGAGTTTAGGTGCTTGCGAGTTTCATCTGCGAGTTCTATCTACGAGTTTGATCTGCAAGTTCGATCTGCGAGTTTGCTTGCGAGTTTGTCTGCGAGTTTGCTTGTGAGTTTGTCTGCGAGTTTGCTTGCGAGTTTCTCAATCGCGCAAATTTCTGCGAGTTTTATCAGTCTGCGAGTTTATCAGTCTGCGAGTTTTAGTGCTTGCAAGTTCAATAGTGACTTGCGAGTTTTTCTACTTAGTCAAATTTTTCAAAACTGTTATATGGCTTTTAATAGTGAATTTTTTTTCTCTAGGAGCGCTACCCCTCGACCCCACAAGGGCGTTGCCCCTTGATCCCACCCACTAACCGGGTAGCGGGACATAGTTCTTTCTGTGATCAAAATCTCTGAATTTCTTTTCAAGATTTTTCTTGTGATTTCATATTTTGGACTAACGATCAGTTCTAGTTTCTTATTTGTTATATTTTTCAAACAGGTTTAAAGAAGATGACTTCCAAAGATGCACTTTCAATCGGCACTGATGTAAAACCTCCAGTTTTATTCAAGGGCGAGTATGAACAATGGAAGGACAGATTCTTGGATTTCATAGATCGGCATTCAAATGGAGAGAATATTCTTCTGTCTATCACTGAAGGTCCAATGGCTCCAATAACAGTTCAAGTACCTGATGTTGATTCTTCTGATAGTGAAGATGGGACTGAGGAAATAGAGCAAAAGATGAAAACAGTGACAGTGGATATTTCTCAATATTCTGAAGATCAGAAAAGCCGATACAAAGCAGATAAACAAGCGAGATCATTACTTCTTCAAAGCATTCCAAACGAGATCTACATCAAGATTGATAGCTATAAAGCCAATGCTAAGAAGATGTGGGATCAGTTGCAAAAGATGATGATGGGATCCAAGGTTGGAAATCAAATGAAAGTGGCAAACTGCATCAATAGTTATGAGGAATTCAAAGCTAAGGAGAATGAGAGTCTGGAAGATACATATGAGAGGTTTGTATTGCTTCTGAATGAGCTGACAAAGAATAAAGTCAAAAAGAAGCAGTTGGAAAATAATGTCAAATTTCTGAGTATCCTACGTCCGGAATGGAAAAAGCATACAAGAAGGATGAAACAGATGAAGGATTTGAATGAAATACCACTACATGAGGTATTTGAGACCTTGAGGCAGAATGACGAAGAGGTTGAAGAGAAAAGAGCTGAGAAGAAGAAGGCAGCACAAGTTCCTGATCCTATTGCCTTAGTAGCTGGAGAGAAGAAGAAAGAAAAGAAAGAAAAGAAAGAGAAGAAAAAGAAGATAGTTCTTACCAGTTCTGAGTCAGATTCAGTTACAGATAGTGATGATGGCGAAAGTCTGAAACAAGCCATGATATTGCTGACCCGTGCATTCCAGAAGAAATTTTACAAGAAGCCGGGATCAAATTCTCAAAGGTATTCTTCATCTAGTTCAAAGAATCACGAGCATCGACAGAAAGTGGAAGGAAAGAGGTATGAAGAGGATAGATATGTGGAGAAGAAACCGGATGAGAAGAAGAAGTTCATGAATGACTACACAGTTGCCGAGAAGCCAGCAACAGATTTCATCAAATGCTACAATTGCGGCAAGATGGGTCATTTTGCAAAAGATTGTCGAAAGCCGAAAGTTCGCAACTCTCAGTACTATCAGAACAAGTTGCTTTTGGCAAGACAGCAAGAAGCGGGTGTCGCTCTAATGGCTAAAGATGAGTTTTGGCTGGATTACTCAGAAGGAGAAGAAGAAGTGAAAGAAGAAACAACTCATATTTGTCTCATGGGCAAAGAAGTAAAGGATGACGAGTCAGATGATGAGGCAGTTAATGAGGTATTAAACTTATCTGAAAAAGATCTTATTACCAAAATGGAAACCATGGTGGTTGAGCAACAAAATTTACAAAATAATCTGAAAAAGGAAAAAGAAAAAATTACTAAAAAGAACAAGAAGATCTTTGAGCTTAATACGTCTGTTATTTCAAACAAAGATCTGATTGATTCTTTACGCAAGTCTGATTTTGATTCTAAATCTAAAGTAGATTGTTTTGAAAAGAGGATTTCTGAGTTTGAAGGTAAAGTGTCTAAATATGAGTTTGAGAAAAATGAATCTGCACTAACTGTTTATAAATTGCAGGTTGAAAATAAGAATTTGAATAAGAAGGTAAATTGTCTGGAAGCAAAACTTTATGCGAGAGGTCAAACAGATCAAACCATTTTTCTCAATGCACCTAATGAAGAGGCTGATGTCAAAGAGAAATGGGGACTTGGTTTTGAAAACCCCCATTATCTTAAGAAAGCCATCAGAAAACAACCAGCACTTTATAACTATGATTTTCTTGCTTGTGCTGGTAAACATACTCATTTAAAACCCAAATTTGTTACCAAATTAACAGAAGAAGATGAGGCCAAAGAAACTGAAAATAGAAAGAATAAAAAGAAAATGCAACTACCGTTTAACTATGTAAAGTTAAATGATAGTTATCTTTCAGAAACACCAAAAGTTTTTTCAAACGACTATTTTGTTAGTTATTCCGCTTCTGAGATGAAGGCAAAACCTGCAATTGCAAAGGTTTATGTTCCTACATCTATTCTTGAAAGCAAAATAGTAGAGCTTGAAAATGTTTTATCTGATGAAAAACTTTTGGCTGATATTCAACAAAGTGTATTTTCTACAGTTATAAAGAACACTGTTTTTCAATCTAAATCTACAAAGTGTTCTAAAGTTTCTAAGGCACCTCAATCTTCATCTGATAATTTTGATGACTTATTTGAGTCTGCAAATGATTTTTTAAATTCTGATGATGGGTGCATGGAAGAATTTGATATGTTTGATGACAACTATACACTTGCTGATCATTCTACTTGTCTTAAAAATAAAAGAGTGTTACCTAGTGGTGTTAATATTGTTGAATCATCAACTAACGTTGGTGAATCAGTTTCTGTAACTGCTGATTACTATGCTCAAGGTAAGAAACATAAGAAACAGCGCTTCCAGAAACATAAATACACTGGTACACGAAAGATTATTCAGTCTCCGAAATCTGCTTTTCCTAATAAATCTATATCTTATGTTTCAGATTTAAGGAAGAAAAAGTTGAAAGCTCGATCCGAATGGAGACCAAAACGGAAAGAGGATGAGATAGCCGGATCAGTTTCTGATAATTCTTTTACTAGTCAAGTTAGTAGTGATAATGATGTAATTGATCAATTTGCTTCAAATAAACAAAACCTTGTAACTTCTTACAAGAAATATTCAATAAAGCAATTGATTCAATTATCTCTTATTCCTACTACATTTTATTTTAATTATCGGAGAACTGATTTTGCTTATTCTCATAATTCTTCTGATTGGTATGGATCTTATCATGTTAATTCTTCGAGATCAAATGTTTTTCAAAGTTTTCAAAAGAACAGAGGATCCATTTTCAAGTGGATACCAAAATCTTATGCTAAAATGTTAGGGCCCGTTTTTAAATGGGTACCTAAATCTGTTATTGTCTGATTTCTCTTGCAGACCCGGCATATGTGGTACTTGGATAGTGGATGTTCCAAGCATATGACTGGGCAAAAAGCTTTATTGTCTAACTATACAGAGAAATTCAGTGGAAATATCAGATTTGGAAACGATCAGCTTTCACCTATCTTAGGATATGGTGACATCATTCAAGATAACATAACGATAAGTAAGGTGAGTTATGTCGAAGGCTTGGGGCACAATTTATTTAGCATAGGTCAATTCTGCGATAAAGGGTTAGAGGTCAACTTCAAGTCTAAGAGTTGCTCAGTTCGTACTGAAGACGGCACAGAACTCTTAGGTGGACATCGAAAGACAAACCTCTATACCATCAATCTTTCCAAAGTACAGATTGACAGTCAAGTATGTTTGATGACAAAAGCTTCAACGCAGCAAAGTTGGCTCTGGCACAGACGTTTATCTCACTTGAACTTTCGTTACATCAACAAGTTGGTTCGTGGGAAATTAGTCAAAGGACTTCCTGAGCTGAAATATGAACGAGAACACTTATGCGCAGCATGTGAAAAGGGTAAGATGAAGAGAGCCGCTCACAAACCGAAGCCTGAACCAAGCACTAGTTCTCTGTTAGAATTGCTACACATGGATTTATGTGGTCCAATGAGAACTCAAAGTTTGGGAGGAAAGAAATACGTGTTGGTTATTGTGGATGATTACTCAAGATACACGTGGTTCAAATTTCTTCGATCAAAAGATGAGACGCCGGAAGTTCTCATTACTTTCTTAAAGATGACCCAAGTGAAAATGCAGCGACCAGTCAAGTTTCTTCGTACTGACAATGGCACAGAATTCAAGAACAAGATTGTTGATGAATATCTCGAATCAGTTGGGATTTCACATCAGTATTCTGCTGCTAGAACGCCTGAACAAAATGGAGTAGTCGAAAGGCGAAATCAAACGCTAGTCGAGGCCGCTCGGACTATGCTTAGCCAATTGGACTTACCTCTATTCTTGTGGGTAGAAGCTGTGTCGACTGCATGCCATACTCAAAATCGTTCCATGATACACCGCCGTTTTCAGAAGACTCCATATGAGCTAATCAACAACAGAACACCAACTATCAAATATTTTCACGTATTTGGGTGTAAATGTTTTGTGCTTAATGACAGAGAGAGTCTGAATAAATTCAGTGCTAAGGCGGACGAAGGCATCTTTATCGATTATTCTTCAACATCAGCAGCATATCGTGTTTATCTGAAGAAGTCAAAGACAGTTGTTGAGAGCGTTAATGTCACATTCGATGAAGAGATGGCTTCTGATCAAACTAGTTCAGAACCTGTTATCACTGGAGTATTAGCTTCTGGGCAGATCAGTCCAGAACCTGCTTCTACAGCGACAAATTCGGATAACGCTTCTACATCTACTTCACATTTAACTGATTTAGATTTGTTATTTGAATTCTTTTATGATGAGTTTCTTGGAAATAATGTATCTAAATCTGCTGTGACTGACAGGTCTGAAGACACAACTTGCAATCATCCAGTCACTTCAGATGTCATAACTGAACAAGCATCCCCTGTTCAGACAGAAACTCACATTCCAACATCTACTCCTACAGTTGAAGATGCACAAGCAAATGTTGAGTCAGAAGTAACTGTTTCAGTTGGGTATAATACATTGTCTACTCAACAGCCAGAATCTGCTATTCCAACTGATACTTCTGCACCTGAGTCTTCAACTGCAAAACCCCCTCTTGTTATTCAAACTGAAGATTCTGAAAGTGGATTTCTAGATGATGATCATGTTCAATCAGTATCTATTCCACTTCCTCATGAGCATCGATGGACCGAAGATCATCCATTACATCAAGTAATTGGAGATCTTGACGAGCCTATACAAACAAGGTCAGCGACTCTTAATCAGTGTATGCATGACTCCTTCCTCAGCAAGATTGAGCCAACACGAGTATCTGAGGCTCTTGCTGATTCGTACTGGGTATCTGCAATGCAAGAAGAGATCAATCAGTTTGAAGCCCTAAAGGTTTGGAGATTAGTTCCTAAGCCAGAAGGAAAGACCGTGATAGGAACTAAATGGGTATTCAAGAACAAAAAGGATGAAGATGGTATCGTCATAAGAAACAAAGCTAGACTTGTTGCCAAAGGTTACCGGCAAGAGGAAGGGATAGACTACGATGAGATGTATGCTCCAGTAGCTCGTATAGAAGCAATCCGCATGTTTCTAGCATACGCAACTCATAAAAACTTCACAGTCTTTCAGATGGATGTGAAAACAGCCTTTCTAAATGGCATTCTTAAAGAAGAGGTGTACGTGTCTCAACCAAAAGGGTTCGTCAATCCAGATAAGCCAGATCATGTCTACATCTTGGACAAAGCCCTTTATGGATTAAAACAAGCCCCTCGAGCATGGTATGACGTTTTATCCAAATTCTTGGTCAAGTCTGGTTTCTCTAAAGGTAAGATTGATACTACTTTATTTATCAAAAAGGAAAAAGCTGATATTATTCTTATTCAAATATATGTTGATGATATAATATTTGGTTCTACTAATCCAAAATATTGTAAAAACTTTTCTAACCTCATGGTGTCACGTTTTCAAATGAGTATGATGGGAGAGATGAATTTCTTTCTCGGATTACAAGTTAAACAGTTTTCTACGGGGATTTTTATTAACCAATCTAAGTACATTTTGGATATTCTTCGGAAGTACAAAATGGAAAATTGTAAACCAATTGGAACCCCGATGGCACCAGGTACTAAGATTCACACTGATCCTTCGGGTAAAAGTGTTGATGTTAAGACTTATAGAGGCATGATAGGTTCATTAATGTATCTTACATCAAGTAGACCAGATATTATGTTTTCAACATGTTTATGTTCTAGATATCAAGATGCTCCCAAAGAATCCCATTTGGCCGCTGTCAAACGGATCTTTAGATATCTGAAGGGCACTGCAGACCTTGGTTTGTGGTATCCTAAGGATACTGGGTTTCAACTGACTGCATATTCAGATGCAGATCATGCAGGTTGCATGTTGGACAGAAAAAGTACTTCTGGTCACGTTCAATTTCTTGGAGACAAGCTCGTTAGCTGGGCTTCAAAGAAATAATTATGCGTTTCCACATCGACTGCTGAAGCAGAGTACGTAGCTGCTGCCAGTTGCTGCTCTCAAGTCTTGTGGATGCGAACACAACTATGAGACTATGGATTCAAGTATGACAAAATTCCAATCTACTGTGACTCGAAGAGTGCGATTGCCATATCTGCTAATCCTGTCCAACATACAAAAACCAAACACATTGATGTCAGGTATCATTTTATAAAAGATAAAGTAGAAAAAGGAACAATTGAACTTTATTTTGTAAAAACAGATTATCAACTTGCAGATTTATTTACCAAACCCTTAGATGAAAAGAGATTTAATTTTCTTGTCTCTAAGCTTGGTATGTTAAATCTTAAGATGTAATCGGTTGTTACCTACTAAAGTTACAAATTGTTATTTTTCATCATTTTTTTTATCTTTATTTTCTGAAAGATATCTGCACTTTAATTGTTTGCTCATGATCTCAGGGGAAGTTAGAGAAGATTTTAGATGATCTACATTCATTTGAGGGGGAGCATAACTAATTTCTGCATTATACTTAACTGACAAAATTTTTGTGATGCATGATTTCAGGGGGAGCTTATAAGTCAAAAGGAGTAAGACTATGATTTCTGATTACTTCAAATCAGAACTCGTTTATTAATCGTTTTATTGCTTTATGTCATTCTATTTTCAAATAAGTTTTTGTGAATAAATTTTGACTACACTTTGAGACTTATGCAGGATGAGAGAAGCTGACACGATCATATCTAAATGACTACAGCTTGACTTTCTGAGATTTAAGATTGCTCGAAAAAGGTAAATTTATTATCTTAATCTCAAATGTATCTGAAAGAAGGACAACTTTCAGGTATAGAAAACATGTTATTAAATGTTCAAACCACTTCCTGATTTTTAAACAGATTTTATAATTTGGAAGTGTGATTTTAAATGTTTTCATTTTTTTTGTGTGATTAATTGATAAACAAACCGTGTGTATCCAAAGATAAATACTTGCGTATTGTCTTTTCTATATACTTTCAAGTATTCAAACACACCGGTTTGACTTTATTCAACATGTTCTTACCATGTCTCTAAATTAGAACAATTTTTCTTCGATGGTAAGACACCCCGCTTGTACTTCAAAGAATTTTGAGCGATATTTCATTTCGAAACGTCAATTCAAGAATGTCTATATTTTTGTTTCGTATAGACAATATCCATTATTCTTGACCTTAAGCTTTGATTGTTATATCATTTCATTTCTGATTATTTTCATACAATGTCAGATTTTCAAACAAGCCTTGTGCTTCATGTTCATTCATTCAATATACTTGTTTGAAAATACTTCAATGTTTAAAAATGATCATACTTCCATGATCATATTTCTGAGCATATTTACATCTGACATTTGTATATGAGCTTTAACTGCTATAGTTAAACCAGTTGAGCAACACATGCTTTCTAGGAAAAATATGGGTTCTTTGTGCTAGGAATTATCTGAACTTCTATGGAATCACGTTAACCAGTGATTTCTACCCAAGAAGTTAATCCCTTAGTGATTGAGTGTGAGGAGTCAAAAGAGATGAGTGTGGGTGTGACAAGGTAAAATGGAAAAGAGAGTTTGGTTAGTAGTGAGCTTATTGATTAAAAAGAAAGAGGGTGTGAGATCAGAGTAAAAGAATATCAAACTCTGCACCAACTACTTTCTGATCCGGGCAGCCACATTACTAGCGTTTCACAATTCTTTGGTGAACGTTATTGAAACAGGCAAATAGCCCATGCCAACTCTTGCTTAAACCCCACCAAGCACTCGTTTTCTTCTCAAAAAGAAAATGTTTCATATTTTTCTGGGGACGCAGCATATAATCTATCTGGTTTTCATTTGGAAAATCTAGATATTGAAAAAGAAGGAAGTTTGCCCCACCTTCGCACTTCAATCATGCACTTAGAGTTTGTGTTTATCTACTGTTGTCTCAGTGGTTTACACAATGTTGAGCCTTATTAAAAAGCAATCATTCGTGCTTAATTCTTTCTACACATGCACGAGCACACAAAGAATTTGTTTCTTTGTCATAACATTCATAGAAATTGCCTTTGTGGTATTTCGATGATTGGATGGAAGCCCTGGGGGAGTGAACATCAAAAAGCTCCTTTATATTGTGTATTCGTTACACATAGTGACTTTGTGTTACTGACAGGCATTTTAACTGATTCATCTGTTGATTCAGGAGTTACCTATTCTTATTTTGTCTGGATTTGCAAAGATCTAGATGAATACTTGGTTATGGTTACCGAATCAGAGGCTCAGTATGACAGATCAGAATGGTCAAAGACATTTCTTGGACGAAAAGTTTTGATGATATAGATGCTCAAATCATCAAAAAGGGGGAGATGATATGAAGAAATGTTAAAGTTTTGAATTTTGGAAGAGATGATATCAAGATCTGATAAAGTTTTGTGAAGTTGATTTTCTGAAATGTTCAAGTCAGAAAGTTTAAAGGGAAGATTTGAAGACAATCAAAAAATTTCTGAAGTTTTGAGGAAATTTTCTTTGAAGATTATTTGTTAAAGCAAGGTGAGCTGAATCTGAAGATAATTTTCTTTCCAAAGTCTGAAAGTATTCTATGAAAGTTTTGGGGAGATTGTTAATCGTCTGAAGATAATTTTGGAAAGAAGACTGTTAAAGAAAAAGGGGAGATTGTACTGACAGAGTTTAAACTGAAGACTGAATTGCTAGATCTTTCAAAAGTGATCTTGAATCTAAAGGGGGAGATTGTTAGAGCATAAATCTATTGGATACAAGATCAAGAGGTTGAGAAAGTCAAAGCTGAAGAAAGTCAAATCTCATTAAAAGTCAAAGTCTCTTAATAAAAGTCAATTGTATTTGTTTTTGTATTAGTTTAGTTTTCCTTGTATTTGTCGTAGTATAAATATTTTTTCTCTTTGTATTTCAAGGGAGGTGACATTAGTTGATATATCAGATTTGAGAGAATTCAGTTTTAGAGAGAGAGAAAGATTTCTAGAGAGAGAAAGTGTAATTCTTGAGAAATCAAGTAATCAAACAGGTAATTCAATTGTTTAATCTTGTTTGTTTGATTGTTAATGAATAGAAACTAGAATCTGGAACACATAGATTCGACCTGACATTGCCTATGTTGTTCATATCGTCAGTCAGTTCATGTCTGCACCCTGTTCTGATCACTATGTTGTTGTCTTGCGCATCCTTCGATATTTAAAAGGGACCATGTTTCATGGTCTTTATTTTACATCCACATCATCATTGACTTTGCGAGGTTTCTCTGATGCTGATTGGGACAGTGACATGACTGATCGTCGCTCCACTATCGGCTACTGTTTCTTTCCTGGAGACTCTCTCATATATTAGCGAAGCAAGAAACAATCTCTCACAGCTCGATCCAGTACTGAAGCTGAGTATCGAGCACTAGCTGACACGACTCAAGAACTTGTGTGGTTACGCTGGCTACTCTTTGACATGGGGGCTCCTCAACAGTCTCTAACTCCATTGTGGTGTGACAACAACAATGCAATTCAGATTGCTCACAATGATGTCTTTCACGAGCGAACGAAGCATATTGAAATTGACTGTCACTTTGTTCGTCAACATGTGACTCGTAAGACTATCCAGCTTCTTCCTATTTCAACTATTGATCAACCGGCCGACATTTTCACTAAAGTTCATCTACCAGGACGGTTTCGTGATCTCGTTTCCAAACTCCATCTGGCTCATTCTTCTCCTGATTGAGTTTGAGGGGGGATGTTAATGTATATGTGTATAAGGCCCAGGCCTATGTCTGTATAAGGCCCAGGCCCATATAGTCTCTGTATAAATACCTTGTATTGTCTAGTCTAGGTTATCTTTTCTCATTATTTACCTTGTCATATTGTATCAATCAATATATCGAAGTCTTAAGCCTTCAGTATATTCATCGTCTCTTTCAATCATATTCATCTTATAACAAACTGATTCATATATGAACGTATAGTTCATAGATGAATCATAAAGGTTCATATATGAATCAGTTAAATGAGTTCTTATGTAAATTACACTGGTTCATATATGAACATATAATTCATATGTGAATCATACAGGTTCATATATGAACTCGTCCCGCGTATCTTACGAAACTACCCATCTATCTTCTACAGACCACACAAAGAATTATCCGGTGCTTCGCCGCAAATGTTGACCAGATAAAGGGCTAGGATCATTTCTTTATTTCTCATATTTTTAGTATTTCTCAAATGAACCTAATCCTACACATATATATACACACACTTATGTGTGTTAGTGTTTTTAGTAATACTATAGAACAAATTAAGTATATATAAAATAAGAAAACTGAAAAAGAAAGAATTGTTGATATCAAATAGATAGAGCTTATATTGATATTAAGAGTGCAAAATGAAGATTAAATCTCTTGAATCTCTAATAATTATTGTTTTCTTCAATTTTCAAAGAATTCGTGTTCGATTCTTTATGTAGGGGAAATGAGAGTAAGTATTTTCCTATTTAGGGTTTCAGTTTTCAAGTTTTCTCTTTATGTTTATTTAAGTTTTATGTCTCGTACATAAGTATTATTTATTTCTCAGGTTATATATTTAAAAACCCTCATACCTTACAAAATAGTGTGTTGTAACGCGTCATACCTCGTTACAATGCAAGTCAAACTTTAGAGTGGAGCCGTAGGATTTAACGTGGCGGTGAAGCTAAGCTTTGATGCCTTAACTCACCACTATAATGAATTATTTAAAACCATGTATTTATCGGATATTAATTGAAAGTTGCAATTAGTCTGTCCAAAATCTCCACTTTTACTCTGCTACCCCTCTTCACTCTTTAAAACGCGATTAGCAGCCCAAAACTTCACAACTAGGGGTGTAAATGATGCGAGTCGAGCTCGAGTATCATTATACTCGACTCGAACTCGAAAGCTAATACTCGAGCTCGAACTCAACTCGAAAACTCGCGAGTAGTGAAAACCCAAGCTCGACTCGAACTCGAAAGCTAATACTCGAGCTCGAACTCGACTCAAACTCGTTTTAAGCTCGAATCAAGCTTAAACTCGAACTCGAATCAAGCTCGAACTCGAATCAAACTCGACTCGATAAAATGATAAACAAGCACAAAAATCTTAAAATGAGCAAGTCCCCACTCGATCAAAAATTTTAATACAAAACCTTGAATAACTTGAAATGTGCACCGACTTAAGTTTAAGGGGTGCTCCAAAACATTTCAAAATAAAAGGTTAAAACTTGAACACTTGCTTAGTTCAAAGACCAACCTTGTACTAACAAGATGAGATAAAACTAGCCAACCTTACATTGCAATTTATATAAGTGGCCATGAGGTAGAATCCTTTTACTAGGTGATGTGGATATAATTCGTTTATATAGGAAGGTGATAGTGGTAAGTTAGGTTTGTGTAGGGAATGTGGGATTAAAATAAGGAGTGGAGAAGGAGAACTTCATACTTTTTTAGTTTATTTATACCTATTTTTAATATTAAGAAGTTTTATTTTAATATTATCTTTGACCAATTTTTTCTTTTAAATAAAAATTTATTAATATGTAAAATCATAATCACCGTAAATAATTTATATCTCATTTTAACATTTTATTATATATAGAGTTATCTATACTATATTATAAAGTACAGATAAAAAAACTCTTAAATACAAATTATTAGGCACAATGTACCATCATTTTATGCAAGATTTTAAAAATCTCTTAATTTACAAGTATTAAAGCACAATATACATATTACTACTGAAGGCTTCTAACACCCATCAATTTGTTATGTGCATGACCTTTCTTTTATGCAAACATTTCCATGTATCATTATTAATTAATATATTATATTATTATAAATTTGTTTTAATTATCTTATTAAATATGTAATTGGTTATTTTTTTTAGATGTCAATAAAATATATAAGATAATCATTGAATTCTAACATCTATACTATATTATAAAGTACAGATAAAAAAACTCTTAAATACAAATTATTAGGCACAATGTACCATCATTTTATGCAAGATTTTAAAAATCTCTTAATTTACAAGTATTAAAGCACAATATACATATTACTACTGAAGGCTTCTAACACCCATCAATTTGGTATGTGCATGACCTTTCTTTTATGCAGACCTTTCCATGTATCATTATTAATTAATATATTATATTATTATAAATTTGTTTTAATTATCTTATTAAATATGTAATTGGTTATTTTTTTAGATTTCAATAAAATATATAAGATAATCATTGAATTCTAACAAAATACTTAATTTTTTATATAAAAAACATTATATTATTAAGCCTAAATTAAATAAATTTATAAAAAAATCATTATCACTTTCTCAAAATCATCCAAAATCGTACTGTAAATCGACAAAAAAATAAAATGAAACATTAAAATCGTGATGTATCTCGCTGCATTGCGCGAGTACATTTCTAGTAAAGATAAATTTTGTCATATTTTTACATTCACTTTTATAAATTATAATATAAAGTTAATTACATAAAAAATATATTCGAGTATCTCATGAGTTTATCGAGTCGAGTATCAGATGGCTCGACTCAACTCGTTAGTATATCGAATCGGGCTCGAGTTCGAGTCGAGCATATTCGAGTCGAGTGTTGACCGAGTCGATCTCGAGTAGCTCGCGAATTTTCTCGTGTCATTTACACCCCTATTCATAGCAAAAATAGAGCAGCCATTTACTATCTACTAGGGTTGTAAATGAGACGAGACAACTCGCGAGCTACTCGAGATCGACTCGGTCAAAACTCGGTCAACACTCGACTCAAACTCAAACTCGACTCAACATACTAACGAGTCGAGTCGAGCGACATGATAGTCGACTCGAAAAGTTCGTGAGATACTCGAATATATTTTATATATAATTAAATTTATATTATAATTTATAAAATATAATGTAAAAAAATTTAATTATAGATATTTTAATATAATACATTAATCATAAGAAAATAAATAAAAATTAAAATTTGAATTTTGAAACAAAAAATCTCCTTAGCATGTGAAGCTTCCAATCTTTGGCTTTAGATGTATGTTGAGAAAATGTCTATCCCACATCGCCTATATAAAGATCCATGTGCTTCATCTCTTGGTTATATATACAACCCACTTTCCTTTACAACCCAATTGATTTTCCACCCACTAATGGTATTAGTCAAGTGACTTAGCCCATTGGCTTGAGTTTATTTGGGTTTTAGTAACTTTTAATATTGTTATGAATTATGAATTAAATGAGTTTGAGCTTGATTAGAGCTTGAAATGAGTTTAAGTTCGAGCTCGAAACGAGCTTGATTTGAGCTTGAAGCGAGTTCGAGTTCGAGCTTGGGATTTGGTTATCGAGTTCGAATCGAGTTTGGATTTTCACTACTCGCGAGCTTTCGAGTCGAGTTCGAACTTGGGATTTAGCTTTCGAGTTCGAGTCGAATATAATGATACTCGAGCTCGACTCATATCATTTACACCCCCTACTATCTACAACTTGCCACAACAACTAAATATAAATTAATTAATTAATTAATGACAAGACTGGAAAAATATCTCACCTTTAACAACTATAATTAATCATCCAATTTTGTTTAGCAAATTAACTGTCAGTAAGTTATCAAGTTTGGAACAAATGGACAAAAATACAAACATCAGTGTCTTATTCTAAAATAAAATCAACTTTATATTATGTTAAGATTTTAATATACTGTTTTATATAACTTAAGTGTATAAAATTAAACAATTGTGCGTTTTATATAAAAGTATAAGCGTAGTTCATATGATGTTTTTGAGCGTTCTAACAAGTTTTTTTATAACACTTTTGTAATAAAATCTCTTATAAATTTTGTTATATGACACTTTTGAGAAATGTCCTAAGAATACATCGTGTTCATAAGACACTTGTTTTTATAAATTAATTTTTCTAGTAATGCCATATAAAAATGTTGATAAAACGATTTATTTCGAAATTATCTTAAAATTGTTAGGATGGCTAAAAACGTCCTATCAACTTATTATAACACATTTACATACAAATCTTTTGTTCTATAAACATTAATATAGTATAAATGAGTCAATTAAAATACATCCTATAAAATCGATTTTTATTGTAATGTCAATCTTTATTGATAAATTAATTACTATATAAGTAATTTAACTAAATAAAAATGTTTTAATTGCTTTAATTGCTTTAATTATAGGAATACTACAACAAAATTGATTTTATAGGACGTCTTAAATGTCTAAACATCTTAATAGAATACTCTATATGATCTAAGTTTATAAGACCAAATTATAAAGTGTCATTTATAAAAATGTTATAATAAATTTATATGACGTTTTTGGACAAGTTTTTTAGGACGTTTTTGGATGTTTTAACAAGTTTTTTAGAACGTTTTTTTTAAAATAAAGTGTCGTATTAACTATTTTATAAGACACTTGAGAAATGTCCTATAAACTCATATTTTTATAAGACATTTGTGTTTATGGGACATTTTCTCATATATTGTCATATGAAATAGCTAATACAACAATTTATTTTAAAAATGTATTATAAATTTTGTTAAAATGCCTAAACATTCTATAAACTTATTGTAACATTTTTAAATATGTCACGTTTTATTTTAATCTTATAAAATATTTTATTAGGAGAGTTTAAATATTTTCACGTGTTATAAAAATAAATTGTGTTATTAGCAATGTTCTAAAAAACTCGCCGCACAGCAGCCATGGCGCGCCATGGCACCAAAGCTTGTGTGTCACGCCACGTTAAGCCCATGGCACGTCATGGCCTAATGCGCGGTTATTTTAATGAGATATTTGATTTTCTTTACGTTTTTAATGTCTTATTTGCAAGGTTTTTATATATACAACATAATTTAACTTCCCTATTACTATTGACTCACTGAGTAACAATACAAAACATACGTTTTTATATATAGTATTATATATGAAATAGAAATTTGACGCCATAAGTCACGCCTTGAAAACGCCGTGGCTCTTAAGGCTTGAGCCTTGGCCTCGCCGCCACGCCACGCCTCACAACATTTAGAACCTTGGTTATTAGTGGAAGGAATGCAACTATTCAAAATCAAAACAAGCCGACAGATTTGAAAAACTAGTTGCCTTCCATTATGGCTCCATCAAGTTTGACAAAATGAGTCTATTAATTGTTGGCCAATGAACCATGTGCTTTCTTGTATTTGCAAAGTCATCATCGAAATGATTAATCAAATTAAACCTGAATAATAACAAGTCCGTAGAAAATTAAAAGTACATTCATTTCTAACATGTCTTCTATTTTAGAGATTTTAACACAAGTTATATTAATATATAGTCTCTAATTTATCTTTCCAACACACTTTAAAAAAAAAACTTAGTATAAAATGATAAAAATTCAATATTATTGGTGGAATTAAATAAAATAATCATTTCAAATGTTCAAGTTTTCTCTATTATAGAGAACAAGATAACAAAGTTGTTGGAGAAGTATAGAACAAAAACTAATTTTTTTCTATTTTAGCAAAACTGTTGGAGATGCTCTAAAACAAGCAACGTGAAACGAAATTGTGTGTTTTTTTAACATCAAACTATCGGATGGTATTGGAGATGCTGATATGGTACCAGTTAACTTAAGTGTAAGAAGTTTAAACTTGTATATTTCAACGTATAACATTGATTTCGGAAATATCTTGTAAATCTAATGAGTAAACTACGATTTTCGTCCTTGTGCTTTGTTGTTTATAACTATTTTTATTCCCGGTCTCTAAAAATTGCTTGTCACTACAAAATTTTTGACTTTTTCCGACGGTCAAATCCGCCGAAAATCCGCCGCAAATAGTCATTTTCGGCGGCATTTTCGGCAAATTACTATTTTCGGCGGAAAAATCCGCCGAAAACCGACCCGAATTTTTTTAAAATTTAAATGATTTGATTAATTAACAAAATTAATTTTAATTTTTTTCGGCGGATTTTTCCGCCGAAAATATTTTTTAATTATTTATTTATTTTTTTAAAAGAATAAAAAAAATAAAAAATAAAAATAAAAAATAAAAAACCGTCGGAAATCCTTCGGAAATCCGCCGAAAAAATTGTAATATTATATATTTTTTTTATTTTTTTAATAATTAATTAATTATTTATTTTTATTAAAAAAACATCTTTCGGTGAAAATGTTACTGCAGATTTTCAACGAAACGTTATTTACCGATGGTCAGTATTACCGACGGATTAACGACGACTAAGTTGACGGCGACGTTTACCGACAGATTACCGACGGAACGTTCTTTACCGACGGAACGTTAAAAAAATAATTAAAAATACAGAAAATCTGTATAAAAACATGTTCAAAAACATTGGTAATTCCTATGCAAAAACCATTACAAAACACTATTGTCTTTAATACAATATCATCTCAAATCTGTAAACTAAATTCAATGTAGTCTAGCGGTACAAACTAAGCAACCAATTCAATAGAGTTCAATTTTAGAATTGGGAGGGTAGACGATGATAACGGTATCAACATCGCAAAGAATGGTGAATTCGTTAGCTTTCTTTATGATCCCAAGCTTACGTTTCTGGTAAGTGGTGTTTCGGGTCTTCTCTTTCGTTATGAGCTCCATTCTTAGCTTTGCACTTCTCATGCATCTGCATCCACAAAAATAGGATATCTATGTTAATCAAATAAGATCTTGAATTATTCCAATTAACAATCAATAATTAATTTGAGATTCTATTACCATAATTAAAATGTTAACAATCAAATCAAAAGGGATATCTATGGTTGATTAGGGTTATTAGCAGTAAAAAATTAAATCAGGAGATAATAACATTGTAACATCGATAAGGATCAAGAATAATGATAGGTATAAACAACGGATTCAACAAGCTTACAGAGTGAGGGAGGTCGGCTGCAAACGAACCTGCAAGATTGATTTAGAGATCGACAAAATCAAGTATTCAAGTTTATGAAATAACATAAAAAAAAGACGTATATTGAGTTGGTACTGGTGGATTAACCCAATGGTCACATCAATATACCTATTAAAGTTGATTAACCCAATGGTCACCATAAAACATCATCAATATACCAAACTCTTCCAATATAACCGTGCATCATCATCATAGAGTATCCAATCCCAAGTCTGGCTTTTAGCAGAAAATTCAGTCCAAATAAATTACCAAACATTAAGCATATAACTTTGCGGCTTGGAAAATTACCTGTCTCAAACGTAAGAGCTGCAATATCTTCTTTGACTTAGGGTCCATGGCATTGATATTGAACATTGCACACAAGAGCAGAAATTCATACACTTGTATCATTTGCAAAAGATTAAAAAAGATAGGGATCAAAGCAGCAGAAACAAAATCCATGAAAATTGAAATAAAGAGATAACACTCACCCTATGGAAAATCAACTTTCTGTCAGCATCTTTCTTCTTCTTCAAGAGTTCAGACTCTTGCTTCTTTGCCAAAGCCCATTCCTCGCTTCTCTTTTGCTTCTTCAATACGGACTCAGGAACAACTTGTCCTGCCTTAGCAACTTCAACCATTTCTTCTCACTAAAACACATATTGTCAAATCAATACAGCCTTCAATTACTCCATTACAAATAAAACAACACAAATATGTAGAAAAAAAAACATTTAGTCAAGAACCAAACTCCACAGGGCAGTTACCAAACTCCAAATAAATTCCAGTAGCCAAGAACCACTCAAGGATTTCAAGAATAAAATAAAATACAACAACCAACTTAAGAAAATTGTTGGGAAATTCAATAACTGCAACACATCAGATATAAGATGGATACCTGTCATTGCACCTCAACACTGTTGCAATTAACAATTTTGCAAGCAGCAACGACATCCTGTTTTTGGAGTTCAAGAGTCAGTGTTCGTTTTCTCAACCAACGCTCATTTATGCCTCAGATGTATATTATCATAGTTTCGAAACTGATCGTGAATACAACGCCCATTTTTGTGCATTTGTCAACAGTTATGTTATTAACTTTCCCTGCACAAAGTAATTATGTATATCTTAATGAGTTTTGGTTAAGAAAACCATAGACGGACGAGTAGCAGACTCTAGACTCTTCTATCCGCAACATTTCTCTTTTCAGGCAATAAAAATATAACTCCATAACCATGAATAGGGAAAGGAACTTAAGAAAGTGGTACCTTTAATCTGTAGAACTGTATCTTTGCATCCAAAAATGTACACTATCTGCTTTGAATCACATTTATCAATTGTGTGTCCCAATATGCAATCATTCAATCAAGTAAACAAATAATCAACACAATAATGCAAACGATATTGATTAATCAAACGATTCAATGAGTTACAAGTTCTTGAAATCGATATCTCTCTCTCTGTTTCTCTCTTCACGGCGCACCACCACCAACATAACCTCCTCTCAATAATATTAATTCTAATTAGCTCCAATAATAACCTCTCTTAACCTAATTAACACTTAAATAAGATAATCTATACTAGGGCCTTATTAACCAAATGGGCTTGGCAAGGCTTAAGCCCAACTACAAAACAAACTTATTTAACTAAATAAAACTAATAAATAAAATACGTAAACAGACTTTGACTATTTATTACAAAAGGACCCTAGACTATTTGTTGAGACGACTTTATCAGCTTTGACTTCAGATTTCCATCTTCAGATAATTATGATCTTGAATCCAATAAATATGTGCTTTAACAATCTCCCCCTTTGGATCAAGATCATTCTTTAAGCTCAGAAAATGTAATCTTCCTCTTTGTCTTCAGAATGTAGCAATCTCCCCAATCGATGAGAATATCTTTTGGAAAGAAATTATCTCCAGTTTCAGCTCGGAATACTTCAGCAAATCATTTTCAAAGAAAATTTCTTCAAAGCAGCAAAACTTCATAATATCTTCAAAAATTCTTTCAAAAACTTTTGATCTCCGCATTTCTTGATTGACGCTTCTCCCCCTTTTTGATGAAAAGAGCAAAGAGTTCATCAAAACGTGTCTTCAAGAAATTTCTTCCACCATTGATCTTGCAAACAGAACCACTGATTATTCGTCAATTCATAAAGATGCGTATCCAGATCTTTGCAAATCTAGACAAAATAGATAGATATGAAAGGTAACACCTGAATCAACAAATGAACCAGTTAAAAATTGCCTGTCAGTAACACAAAGTCACTGTGTGTAACGAATACACAATATAAAGGAGCTTTTATGATGTTCACTCCCCCAGGGCTTCTATTCAATCATCGAAAAACCACAAAGGTAATTTCTATGAACGTTATGACAAAGAAACACATTCTTTGTGTGTTCGTGCAAGTGATAGAATAAATTAAGCATATAATGATTGCTTATAAGGCTCAAAATGTGTAAACCACTGAGACAACAGGTAGTTAAACACAGACTCAATGTGCATTAGTGAAGTGTGAAGGTGGGGCAAACTTCCTTCTTTTCAATATCCAGATTTTCCAAATGAAAATCAGATAGCATATGTGCTGCGTCCCCTTTGAAAATGAAACATTTTCTTGTTGAGAAGAAAATGAGTGGCTGGTGGGGTAATGTCAAGAGTTGGCATGGGCTAGTTGCCTGTTTCAATAATATTCACCAAGAATTGTGAAGCATTAGAAATGTGGCTGCCCGGCTCAGAAAGTAGTTAGTGCAGAGTTTAAAAATTCTTTTACTCTGATCTCACACCCTCTTTCTTTTATCATTAAGCTCACAGCTAACCGAACTCTCTTTTGACATATTCTCTCATCACACATCCCACACTCATTTCTGTTGACTCCTCACATTTAATCACTAAAGGATTAACTTCTTGGGTAGGAAACACTGGTTAACGTGAATCCATAGAAGTTCAATGAAGTCCTAGCACACTGATCCCATGTTTTCCTATGAAGCATATGATGCTCAGGTAGTTTAACTTGATCAGTTAAAACTTAATGATGAAGCAGAAAACATTTAAAAGCACACTTCCAAATCAAGAAATCTGTTTGAGAATCGGGAAGTGGTTTGAACATTTAAGAACATGTTTTCTTATGATTGAAAGTTGTCCTTCTTTCAACCATGGATGAGATGAAGATTAAGAATTATACCTTTTGAGTACAGACTTACATCTTGCGAAGTCAAGCTTAATGTCATAAAGATATGATCTTTGAAGCATCTCTCAACCTGTAAAGTCTAACGATCTAGTCAAAGTAACTTTATTCACTGAAATTGAAATGACATAAAGCAGTAAAACAATTAATGTACGAGTTCTGATCAGAAGTAATCAGAAGTCATCACCTTTACTCCCCCTGAAATTATGCATCAGAAAAATTATCAATGAAAAATATAAACATTGACTCCCCCTCAAATGTTGATTATCATATCTGACAGATGCATAAAATTTCAGAAAAGTATGCACTCCCCCTTGATGGTTGATTTCCTCATCGGAGTATTGGAGTACAATCTCTTATCAGCACAGGAGTAAGGTCTTTTAATCACTGAAGTACGTGTCCTAAACTGTTGTGTTTAGAAGTCAAACTTCGTTGAAGTACGGGTTCTAAGCTGATGTACTTAGAAGCCTTAGTTCTCTTACTCCCCCTTGACAATAGGTGCCTGCAACACAGATTCATCCTTTTTCTTTGGTACCCACTGGTATTTGGGTCCATGTTTGTTAGTTGCAGTTCTTATGGGAGTAACTGCGTAAGAACCATACCAGAAATGATTACTTGTTTTATGAACAAGATCATGTGTACGACAGTAAGAACAATAGAATTGCTTACCTGACAATCTGATTAATTGATCTCTCGTGTAGATATGTTCAGGTTTACCTTTATGCGCATTGTTCTTCTCGGCATTATGGTTATGTACACATGACTTCTTTCCTTTCTCGTCTTTCTTCTCATTTTCAACTGGTTTCTTCTTCCAGACCAGTTCTTCTTCTTCGTATCTTCTCCTTCTTCTTCTTGAACAATCTACATTGTCATCAAAGAAAATGTTAGTAGTACGAATCTGATCAAATGAATTGACTAACCTTTTTGAAGAAACAGATTTCAAATGTGAACTTGAGGCTGTCTTTTTGAAGTCAGCTGAATTATTTCTAGGTGTGTGGATTTGTGACTCTGGAGTCGTTTGCTCAGTCACCACCACCTTTGAAACAATCTTTTCAAGCTCTTTAATCTTTGAAGCAAAGTTGTCTCTTTCTTTAACAAGTTGGTCAATCTCTTTCTTGAATTCAGTCTTCGCTTTTTGATCTTTCAAGGCACTTTCAGATAAGTCAGATAACTTCACAGTCAGCTTTCTAATCTCAGTTTCAAAGAAATTTATCTCTTCTTCAAATCCCTTCTCAGCATCATTTCTCTGGCCGGATATTTCTTTAAAGAATCCAGTGTTCTTCTGTTCAATGACCTTCTTGTCTTTGGAAAACTTTTCCCTTTCCAGAATAATTACCTTCTCAAACTCCGAAGTCTTTTGAGAAAGCTTTAAACATTTCAGCTCAATTGCCTTCTTTTCGTCTGCACATTTTCTCGAAAAATCTGAGAATTTCTTTATAAATGCTTTCTTTTCAATTTCAAACTCAGATCTTTCTTTGGCCATCTTTTTCTCCAGGTCAGATATCTTCTTTTGAAGCTCAGCATTTGCACTCTCCAAATCAATAACTTTCTCATTGTTCTCAACGGAATCTAGTTTCTGGATTTGAGCATTCAAAGCAGAAATCTTTTCTTTTAGTTCAGAGTTCTCAAATTCCAGAAACTTTACTCTTGAGGACAACTTTGGTCCTGTCTCAATCTTCTCAATATGTTCCCATAATAGCTTTCCTGTAGCATTTTTACTGTCTAATGTAAAGAAAATCTCTTTTGAAATCTCTTTTGACATTCCTTTCATTAGGAAAGATCGAGCTAATCTGTCAGCTTGATGCCTTTTTCTTTGCTCGTCTGAGTACATATCAAGAGGTAATTTATACTCTCTTTGTTCATCTTGACCATTTTGTCCAGCTACGGTGAGAAGTTTAGTTGGAGGTGTCATGATTCCTTCTTTCAGAGATTTTCTGATATAATCTCCCAAATCATTTCGATCGATGAAGTCTATGAACTGATTTTTCCATGCATCATACTCTCCTTTGAAGAGTACTGGTGGCTTCTCATCCGTACTGATTGAAGGAGCTTTGCTGGAAGTCATACTGATAGATATAAGATAAGAACTTGAAAAATGACCGTTAGTCCAGATAAAATCACACAATACTAACAATCTTAGAATGAAATTCAGAAAAATCTGATCACGAACAGAACTTTGTCCCCCTTCGCAGACTTAGCACGGGGGAACTTGTAAAGTCCGATATTATGTTCGACCGGGAACTTGTAAAGCCCGGTCGATTGATTTGACCGATATAGAGTTCGACCGGGAACTTGTAAAGTCCGGTCGTGTGATTTGACCGATATAGATGCTTTGACCGATATGACTAGACCGATATAACTTTGACCGATAGAATGCAAGACCGGAGGGATGTTCGACTAACAATAAACAAGACCGATATGTTCGACCGATATAATCTTCGACCGGGTGGACTGTGAGAGTACCGTTCGAATGCAATAGACCGATAAAAAAGTGTTCGACCGGAAGTGCAAAGACCGATATGTTCTTGATGTAATATCGACCCAGAATCCAAAATCAGTCCAGAAAACACTCGATACCATGAATTAAAGTACCAAACTTTGCCAATATGATCAATTTACCAACTAGAACAGATTACAATCAATTAATTTCTATAAAAACCACTTTAAGAACAAATTGATTGATGACACAGTGTCGACTTCGTGAACGAACCCAGAACAACAAATTCAACAAATTGATAATCAAAATCGATGCAATAATAAAATCAATCAATACCCAATCACTATAATAGGTAAAACAAACACAATCCAACCAATAATAACTTGAAAGAACAATCACACAATAAAAATTATGAATCTTTTACAGAAAACAGAACCGAACAAAAACTTATTCAATCCAATATGTAACTTGCTCTGATACCAATTGAGTGTCCCAATATGCAATCATTCAATCAAGTAAACAAATAATCAACACAATAATGCAAACCTGATATTGATTAATCAAACGATTCAACGAGTTACAAGTTCTTGAAATCGATATCTCTCTCTCTGTTTCTCTCTTCACGGCGCACCACCACCAACACAACCTCCTCTCAATAATATTAATTCTAATTAGCTCCAATAATAACCTCTCTTAACCTAATTAACACTTAAATAAGATAATTTATACTAGGGCCTTATTAACCAAATGGGCTTGGCAAGGCTTAGGCCCAACTACAAAACAAACTTATTTAACTAAATAAAATACGTAAACAGACTTTGACTATTTATTACAAAAGGACCCTAGACTATTTTTTGAGACGACTTTATCAGCTTTGACTTCAGATTTCCATCTTCAGATAATTATGATCTTGAATCCAATAAATATGTGCTTTAACATCAATCGATAAATCCTTCTTCCCAATTTGATTCTCAATAACCCACCTTTACCACCTGTAAATTATATGTGTGAATAGTAGCCCTTAATGTGGTCATCGTTGTTACATAAACACGCAACGTGGATTCCAGACTTTCAGAAACAGTGGGGCTAAATCTACTTGTTAACAACACTCAAATTACAGTTGAACCCTTTGCAAGGTTCCTAATATTTTTCCCAAGGCATCAGCCATACCTCATCTCAATAACTAGAAAACTGACAATTCATCACACAACCTTAAAAGTAACATGTTCTAACACTTGGAAATCAAAACTGCAGAGAACTCAAAAATCAATCATGGAGGAAAACATAGCTTTAGTTCATGATAGAATACAATTCCATTCAAGAACTTTAATCTAAGTAAAGAAATCGAGAAATCAAGAAGAAATAAGACCTACAACATATTAGCACATATCAGGAACAAATCGAGAAATCAGGAACAAATCGATAAACCAAACACGGGCTCAGTCGTATACCTCTATAATCGATGGTGGTGGTGGCGACGTCGACCGGTGGTGGTGGCTGATGGTGGTGGTTTCTGGTAGTCGACAGCGGCAGGGGTGGTGGCGAGGGCTCTCGACAGCGGCAGGGGTAGCGAGGGCTCTCGACGGTGGTGGTGGTTGATTAGGGCAACGACAGTGGTGGGGGCGACGAGGGCTCTCGATGGAGTGTTGCCGTCGATGGGATGAAGGGGACGAGACACGAGAGGATGAAGTCTTTGAGAGGGAAACAATTGGGGTGTGTGTCAATTGGGGGGAAAATTGGGAAGGAGTCTGAAATAATTTTCTGGGGGGAATTGGGAGGGAATTGGGTGTGTGTCGATTGGGGGGGGGGGGGGGGGAATTGGGAGGGAGTCTGAAATAATTTTCTGGGGAAAATTGGGAGAGATTCTGAAATAATTTTCTGAAATCATAATATCAAATTTTAAATATAAAAAATCTAACAGAATATTTAATTTTTATTTTATAAAAAAAACAGTATTTTATTAAACCTAAAATAAATTACATTATTATTAAACTATCGAAAAAAACTCGTAAAATAAATTAAAGCCCAGTTGGATCCATTAAAGTTCAACTATGTACGTTAAAGCCCAACTGGTACGTTAAAGCCAACTGGATCTCTTAAAGCTCGACCGTTCCATTAAAGACCAACTGGAACCGTTAAAACTCAATTGTGTATGTTAAAGCCCAACTGTGTACGTTAAAGCCTAACTGGGTACGTTAAACCCCAACTGGGTACGTTAAAGCCCAACTGGATCCATTAAAGTTCAACTATGTACGTTAAAGCCCAACTAGATCCATTAAAGCCCAACCGTATCCACTAAAGCTCAACTATACCCATTAAAACCAAACTGAATCCATTGAAGCCCAACTGGAAACGTTATAGCCCAACCAGATCCGTTAAAGCCCAACTATATCCATTAAATCCCAATTGGGTACGTTAAAGCCCAACTAGATCCGTTAAAGCCCAGCTGGGTACGTTAAAGCTAACTGGATCTATTAAAGGTCGACCGTATCCATTAAAGACCAACTGAATCCGTTAAAACTCAATTATGTATGTTAAAGCCCAACTGTGTACGTTAAACCCCAATTGGGCACGTTAAAGCCCAACCGGATCCATTAAAGTTCAACTATGTACGTTAAAGCCCAACTGGGTATGTTAAAGCCTAACCAGATCCATTAAATAGATACCAGGTACGTTAAAGCACAACCGTATCCATTAATGCTCAACTATACCCATTAAAGCCCCACTAGGTACGCTAAAGCCCAACTAGATCCATTAAAGACCAACTGGGTATGTTAAAGTTCAATAAGATCCATTAAAGACCAACTAGGTACGTTAAAGCCCAGTTGGGTATGTTAAAGCCCGACTTAGTATGTAAAGCCCAACCGGATCCATTAAATCCCAACTGGATACATTAAAGCCCATCTGGATCCATTAAATCCCAACTGGACCCATTAAACCCAACCGGATACATTAAAGCCCAATTGGATACATTAAAGCCCAATCGGATACATTAAAGCCCAACTGTGTACATTAAAGCCCAATCGGATCCATTAAAGCCCAACTGTGTACATTAAAGCCCAATCGGATCCATTAAAGCCCAACTGTGTATCCATTAAAGCCTAACTAGGTACGTTAAAGCGCAAGTGGGTACGTTAAAGACCAACTGGGTACGTTAAAGGCCAGTTGGGTACGTTAAAACCCAATTGTGTATGTTAAAGTCCAACTATGTACGTTAAAGCCCAACCGGGTACGTTAAAGCCCCAACTAGATCCGTTAAAGCCCAATTGCATCCATTAAAGCCCAACTGGGTGCGTTAAAGCCTAACTGGGTACGTTAAAACCCAACTAGATCCCTTAAAGCTCAACTGTATCCATTAAAGCCCCACCGGGTACATTAAAGCCCAACCAGATCCATTAAAGATCAATTGGATCGGTTAAAACCCAGCTGAGTACGTTATATCTCAACTGGATCATTAAGGCCTAACTAGGTATGTTAAAGCCCAAGTGTGTACGTTAAAGACCAACTGGATCCATTAAAACCTAACTAGGTACGTTAAAGACCAAGTGGGTACGTTAAAGACCAACTAGGTGCGTTAAAACCCAACTGCGGCGGTTTATTTTTTATTTTCTAAATTTTTTAAGAAAAATAAACTTTTTTTTTTATTTTTAAATAGGGTTTTCGGCGGATCATTTTTTTTAATTTTTTTTATAATTTTTTTGGCGGATTTCCGACGGATTTTTATTTTTTATTTTTTTAATTCTTTTAAAAAAATAAATAATTAATTATTTTCGGCGGATCCTTTTTTTTTTAAATTTTTTTAAAAATACAAAATATCCGCCGGAATTTGTATAATTTTTTTTGGCGGATTTCCGACGGATTTTTATTTTTTATTTTTTTTATTCTTTTACAAAAATAAATAATTAATTATTTTCGTCGGATTTTCGGTGGATCTTTTTTTTTAAATTTTTTTAAAAATACAAAATATTCGCCGAAAATCCGCCGGAAGTTTTTTAATTTTTCGGCGGATTTCCGACGGATTTTTATTTTTTAATTCTTTTTAAAAAATAAATAATTAATTATTTTCGGCGGATTTTCGGCGGATTTTAAATTAATTAAAATCCGCCGAAAATAAATAATTAATTATAATTAATAAGAAAAAAATTATAAATCCGTCGGAAAACCGCCGAAAATAATTGATTTTTTTTAAAAATAAAATAAAAACAAATTTCCGGCGGATTTCCGGCGAAAGTCAAAGTGGGTTGACCCGTTTGACTTCCGTCGGAAATCCGCCGAAAACTCCCGGCAGAAAAATTCGTCAGAAAATTCTGCTGTAAAAAGTCTTTTATTTAGTAGTGTTTGAGTCACAGTGTAATTTCTATTTCATTTTGTTTTTCATCCCTAAGACTAACAAAGTTAAAATAGTTCATTAAATTTCGGGGTAATATGACCTTTTTTTGTTTTTTTTCATTTTTATTAAATATTTATACCATTATACAATCTATTAATAAAAACTTTAATAATGTGTACTAAAGAAAAAGGTGAAAGGAAACGGAAAGGGAAATGGAGTGGGGCAGGGGTGGCCGGTGGGATAGATTACATTTTATTTTTTATTTTTTTATAAAAACTTTAATAATTTTACTACGTTTTAATAGCTTGTACAGTGATATAGATATTTAATAAAAATGAAAGAACCTAAAAAGATCATATTATTCCCTAACTTATCGGATTTTTCTAACTTTCAGCCTCATAGACGAAAAGCGAAACGAAATAGAAACCACATTGACTAAAAAAAACAGTTTTTAAAAATCAAGAACAAAAATAGTTATAAACAACAAACCACGAGGATGAAAATCATAGTTTACTCAAATTTAATTTAAAAAAAACATGTAAGTTACATGAAACTACAGAAGTAACCATAATAAGATGTATATATATACGAGATCATTCAAATGCAAACCATGTCTATTTGTACAAACCGTGCAAATTCAATTCAACCAATAAGATTTTTTGATTTTTTTTCTTTTTATTAATAAGGGTAAGTTGGTCAATATACATGGAATTCATTAATTAAGGGAAATATCAGTCACCTACTATTTTGGGAAGTAAATATATTGTAACCATTTTTCTTTTTGAAATAGTAAATTAGATAACTCAAAACTCAAAATTTTGAAATGAAATAACTGAAAATTTGAAATAAAACTAGGGAAAATTCAAAATGAAACAACTGAAAAATTAAAATGAAACAAGGGAAAATTCGAAATGGAACAACTGAAAATTTGAAAATAACTAAATGAAATCATTCCTCCCTTAATTAACAGATACTATAAGTAGCCTCCTTTAATCATGGTTGTTTTTTCTTTTGCTTTTTACCCTTCCACATTAGTTTAATTAATGAAATTAAATTTTTTATTGACATAAATAGCCACATTTAATCATGATCATTGATCAGTGAAATCGACGGATGAAAATGGTTTGTACAGTTTGTACAAATGCCTTCGTTTACAAAGTAAATCACCCTTTAATATTTATATATACATACATAAATAGGCGAAAGATCGTGTGAAAAGTTGAGGTTAACGTGAGAATCATGAGAAGTGGATCTATACCTCAACTTCTCACACCATTATTTGCCTCTCTCTCTCTCTCTCTCTCTCTCTCTATATATATATATATATATATATTCAAGGTCGTAATTAGGCACAACCTCCCCATATACCCCGGTCCCCACTGAAGATTTCCATCGTCCTCTCCCCCATCACCGGCCATCATTCAATAATCTATATATATATATATAGGGGTTAAATCATATGAGAACGAAAAAAATATTGAGAATCGTGAGAACCAATCTAAGCCGTAATTTGGTTTTGATCCTATGGTTTTAATTAAAAGTTGTTTCATCACATGAAAATGGGATAATTGTCATTTTGGTAACAAGATTCACCTGATGAAACTTACAGATTCATTCACCTGATGAAATACACATATTCACCATATGAAATACACAGATTCACCTGATGAAACTTACAGATTCATTGTATGAAACACACAGATTCACCATATGAAACACACAGATTCATCACATGAAATCAAACACAATTTTCATTTCTAATCTATTTCACCTCATGAAATCAAACGTAATTTCAGTCTATATGTTATTTCACCTTACGAATTCAAACACTAATGTTATTTCACCCAAGAAATCAATTAGAATTTTTGGAAACAAAAATGCCCAAATCAAAACCAAAGAAGATGTTTTCCTAATCTGTTCCAGATTCAAATAAGTGATTTGAATTCTTTCATCGTTTTGAACATTAACTTGACCCGATTCTTTTGTATCGGAGTTGGATTTGATTCCAAAAACTCTTTTCAAACCCGAACCCTAGCTCTTCGATATTACTCGAAACAAAATCATCATCATCATCATCATCATGATCGTTATTCGCTTCAGAAACAATAATTCCAACATCAGAAACGTGTTCGATTTCTCCATGAGAGTCGAACAAATCGGTGATTAAATCCATTTAGTCGTATTCTTCTTCGTGACCGTATAAACAATCATGGAAAACAGTTGAATCTGGACAACCTGATTCAGATTCACATGAACAACAATAACATGAATTCGAGTTTCCATGCGGATTGTGATGAGAAAAAGAGGAGGTAAAAGGGACGAAAAACGATGAGTTAAGAGGTGAAAACGAACCGAAATTGAAGGTGTTAGGAACTTCTTCTTCGTCGACGTTCACAAGATCATCATCGTCTTCAATCAAACTAGAACAGTTGGGTATGGAATCATCTAGGGTTTGTTCAGATGAAATTGTTTCATCTTCTTCGAGTACTTGGTGTTGTGGCGTATTGGATTGTAGAGATAAATGTTTGATTTTCGATAAATCTGCCATTAGAGGAGCTTGATTGAAGATGGATTTTGAAAAGATAAAGACGATTTCAACGAAGACGATGAGTAACAAAAAAAGACCTTTTGCTCTTTTGCACACGTCTGAAAAATGGACCTAGATGCCCCTCTAAATTTGTTATTTATTAAATAAATGGTTTTAGATTTCAAAAATATCACAAAAATGTCATTGTCTTTAATGAGCATTGATTAAAACCAATTAATGGTTTAGATCGGTTTTCACGATTCTCAACCTATTTTTGGTTCTCAACCTATATATAGGAATAGATCAAATGCAAATCACCTTAATTTTGCAAACCGTGTAAACCGTCGATTTTATTGGTTAAATTAATGAAATTGGTTCATGAAATTATATATATATATATATATATATATATATAGAGAGAGAGAGAGAGAGAGAGTGTGTAACACCCCAAAAGTTGGACTAACAAAAATTTACGGAAAATAGAAATGTGGTATGCATAAATGCCAAAGCACGAGCTCATAATGCCTGTTAATTACAAGTTTGTAATAAGACACAATAATATATGACAACTCCCTAATCTAAGTCTCGCTAGACATAAGATTACAAAAAGGTTGTCAACTATGTCCAAAATAATGGTCTTCAATATTGGCATCCCAAAATGCTCCCAAGCTCACCACTAAAGTCGATTAAGCTTCCTTGGCGCTCACACCGCTAGAACCTGAGATACATACCAACAATCAAGTGTTAGACCAAACGGGTCTACTGAGTTACATAAAAACATAGCATATTAACATAAAGCATATTATGAACAATTATGACACTTCGATCACCAAAGTCCTTACGGGGTCAATCATGGGGGAGACCCATCACACCAATGAGTTTTACCTCAAGTCAATGTACCTTGATGTTCACTCGCTTGAGCAACATCCCGAAGGCCCGACACACTTGAAGACTACTTCCCAGGCATTACTCCAAATGGCGGAGGTCTAGGTGCATACCATTATAGACTACATCCTCCTAGCACTTACTCATGGTTCGTTCTTTTGTACTTACGATGTCCGTCTCTATACATAGTTTCATACTCATAAGATACATGTATAAGACTACCACAATCCCAAACATAACTTAGGTACAAAACTCTAAGATATGCAAATACTCAACATTATCCATGTCTCATCAAGACAAATATGTAAACATGCTCAAACATCAAGAATAATAACCTCATTCATATCCATAACCATATTCAAGGCTAAGATACCAATAATACCAAACTTAACAGTTAGTTCAAACTTATCAGGTGATCAGATCTTCTCATAACAATAATACATTAGGTATGAAAGCATATAAAATATGTATCTCATTTTAAAATAATGTAAGAAACTCACTATCTAGGGTTTCACACAAAACCCTAGAAAACTTGGATGAGAAGATGAGAGGGTGAGAACTTGAAGGTGCTTTAAATGCTCCACTTGATGATTCTTGAAGCTTCCTTAACCCACAATAAATGTTCCCAACTACTACTAGGTTTTTAGTAAGTGTGGGAGGGTTTTGGAATGAAGAAAATCGCCCTAAATGAGCTCTTGATCAAAACCAAAACGTGAGAGATGAGGAAATGAAGTCTAAATGGTCAAAACTGAGTTTTTATACTCTCAGCCCCCGACGGCGACATTGCCCGGTGATTGTGCCATGGGCATAGTCGCGAGCATCCTGATACCCGCGGTACATGTTCGGTGATTGTGACAGGGCGACATTGCCCATGTCACTCTCACGTGTCATACTCGCCGGGGGTGTACCGAGACCACCCCCCGGCCCGCGATAGTGCCTCGCGACTATGACCATTGTCATAGTCGCTGGTCACAGTCGCCCAGCACCACAAAATCATGTTTTTCGACGTTTTCGATATGGTTTAACATGTATGGAATCCAAGGAAATTTAACAGATCAATTGACATAATAAGACCTTAATTCCAAGGAAGAATTCCAACAATTAGGATTTACGAAGACGCAAAGAAATTTATAATTACTTACCCTAATTTTCCAGGTGTTACAATCCTCCCCACCTAATGAGGATTTCGTCCCCGAAATCTTAAACACTAGAATAAATGAGGATATATCTTCCTCCTGTCCTCCTCCGATTCCCACGTCACGTTAGAACCCCGATGGTGTTTCCATTGAACCTTCAACATAGTCACTTCTTTATGCCTCAATTGCTTCGTCTTTGACTCTAGGATAGCTTCTGGTTCTTCTACACATCGATTTCCGTTGTCCACTCGTATTTCTGTCAACGGAATAACACTTTAATCTTCGGCCAAACACTTGCGAAGATAACAAACATGAAAGGTAGGATGGATTTCGTCCATCTCCGGTGGTAGATCCAACCGATAAGCTTGAAGTCCGATCTTTTCTAAAATCGTGAAGGGCCCAAGGAAACGGGGACTAAGCTTCCCGCGCTTCCCTAAACAGATGATTCCCTTCCATGGCGACACTTTCAACATAACCCGTTCCCCCACTTGGAACTCCACCGGTCTTCGCTTTTTGTCCGCGTAACTCTTTTGTCGGTCTTGGGCCGCTTTCAATCGCTCTCGGATGCCCTTCACTTTATTCGACGTCGCTTGCACAATTTCCGGACCCGCAAATTGCTTTTCCCCCGCCTCGAGCCAACATACCGATGTCCTACATTTCCGTCCGTAGAGCGCCTCGAATGGAGCCATCCCGATACTCGAGTGGTAGCTATTATTGTAGGCGAATTCCACTAATGGCAAGTGTGAATCCCAAGTTCCTCCAAAGTCTATGACACACGATCGAATCATGTCCTCGAGAGTTTGGATCATCCTCTCACTTTGCTCGTCCGTCTGAGGGTGATATGTCGTGCTTAACTTAACCTTCGTTCCCAACTCCCTTTGCAATACATCCCAAAACTTGGAAGTAAACTGGCTATCCCTATCCGAGACTATGGATAGTGGGACACCATGACGAGACACTACTTCATCAATATATAGCTTAGCAAGTTTGTCCATCGGTAACGTTTTCCTCATTGCTAGAAAATGAGCACTTTTGGTAAGTCTGTCCACTACCACCCAAATAGTGTCATGACCTTTTAGGGTCTTCGGCAATTTCATGACGAAGTCCATCGTGATGTGCTCCCATTTCCACTCCGGAATGGTTAGCGGTTGCAAACTCCCGTAAGGTTTTTGATGCTCCGCTTTAACTTCAAGACATGTGACGCACCTTTCCACATAATTCGCCACGTCGAGATTCATTACCGACCACCAATAATGAAGTTTCAAATCTCTATAAATCTTGGTGCTACCAGGATGTATGGAGTACTTTGACTTGTGTGCCTCCGTCAAGAGCAACTCGCGGTTTCCCCCGATTTTAGGCACCCAAATCCTCCCTTCGAATAACTTGAGACCGCGGCTATCCTCCGTTAATAAGTCCTTTTGCTTTACCATGACCTCGTCCTTGAGATTCTCCTCGCGAAGTGCTTCGGCTTGACTTCTCTTGATGTCCTCCATAAGACTTGATATTACCTCAATTTTAGCAAACGTTACTTTGCTTTCCCCTCCGTAGCTCTTTCGGCTTAAGGCATCCGCTACCACATTGGTTTTACCGGGGTGGTAAAGCAATTCACAATCATAATCCTTCAAGAGTTCCAACCATCTCCTTTGCCGCATGTTGAGCTCCTTTTGGTCAAAGATGTACTTTAAACTTTTATGATCGGTAAACAACGTACACTTCATCCCATAAAGGTAATGCCGCCATAACTTTAAGGCAAAAACCACCACCGCTAGCTCTAAGTCATGCGTGGGGTAATTCTTCTCGTGATCCTTGAGTTTCCACGATGCATACGCGATCACTTTCCCTCTTTGCATTAACACACATCCGAGTCCAAGCTTGGAGGCGTCGCTATAAACCACAAAATATTCGGATCCTTCAGGCAAGGATAGGATCGGTGCTTCGCATAATCTCTTTTGGAGGGTTCGGAAGGCTTTCTCTTGTGATTCGGTCCATGTGAACTTCACATTCTTCCTTGTTAGAGACGTGAGTGAAGACGCAATCTTCGAAAAGTCCTGGATAAAACGTCGGTAGTAACCGGATAAGCCCAAGAAGCTCCTTATCTCTGTTGGGCTCGTCGGTGGTTCCCAATTCATCATTGCCTCGATCTTAGTCGGGTCCACCTTTACTCCATCCTTTGACACCACGTGGCCCAAGAATTGCACTTCTTGTAGCCAAAATTCGCACTTCGAGAATTTGGCGAATAATTTCTCTCTTCGAAGGATCTCTAAAACTTCCCGCAAATGTTGCCGATGCTCTTCCTCGTCCCGCGAGTAAATCAAGATGTCGTCTATAAAGACTATGACCGACTTATCTAGGAAAGGTCGGCATACTCGGTTCATCAGGTCCATGAACACGGCCGGAGCATTAGTTAGCCCGAATAGCATAACTAAAAACTCATAGTGACCATACCTCGTCCGAAACGCCGTCTTCGGTATGTCGCTCTCTTTCACCCGCACTTGATGATAGCTGGATCACAAATCTATTTTGGAGAAACATCCCGCTCCTTGAAGTTGATCGAAGAGGTCGTCGATCCGGGGAAGTGGATATTTGTTCTTAACGGTAACTTTGTTGAGTTCGCGGTAGTCTATACACATTCACATAGACCCATCTTTCTTCTTCACGAATAACACCGGCGCTCCCTAAGGCGACGAGCTCGGTCGTATAAATCCTTTCTCAATTAGTTCTTGGAGTTGCGTCATCATCTCTTGCATTTCTGTTGGGGCTAAATGGTAAGGAGCACGAGCAATCGGAGCGACTCCCGGAGTAAGGTCGATGTGGAACTCCACTTGTCGTTCCGGTGGAAGTCCAGGTAGGTCGTCTGGAAAGACATCCGGGTAGTCGCACACCACTTCCACTTCTTCCAATTTCTTTTTCTCTAGCTTCGCGTCGATCACATAGGCTAAGTACGACTCACATTCTTTGGCTAGGCTCTTGCGTGCCTTGAGTGATGATATAATCATATGGGTTCCTCGGTTCTTCTCCCCGTAAACCAACACTTCACCGCCCTTAGACAAAGGTACCCGAATCAACTTCTTAGAACAAAAGATATCAGCATCGTGCTTAGCTAACCAATCCATTCCCACTATTACATCAAATCCTCCAATATTGGTCGGTAACAAATCTATAACGAAGGGCTCTCCATCTAACTCTAAGGTACATCCTACATAACAACCCCTAACAACCATATGCTCCCCATTGGCTACCTCTACCACTAGAGCATCATTCAAAAACTACAAGGAGTGGAGAAGTTCTTGCAAAAGGAGGTAGACACAAAAGATCGGTTCGCACCGGAATCGAATAAAACACGGGTAGGTAGAGAGTTCACTAGAAACGTACCCGACACTACGTCCGCCGCCTCCTTTGCTTCACTATCCGTCATCTGGAAGGCCCGACTTGGCGCCTTTGGTTGAACTTCTTTCTTCGGTAAGTCCCCACTTGGCGTCCCTTGGCTACCCCTTGCTAACTTAGGGCAATCGCGTTTGATGTGCCCCGGTTCTCGGCACTCGTAACAAACTCCCCGTGAGGGGCAATACCGTCTCATGTGGTCCTTCCGCCCACACTTGAAACATTCCATAGCTCCAGAAAACGGCCTCAGATTGCAAGCACCGACGTGCTTGCTCTTACATTTGGGGCACCACCTCGCCTCCCGTCGCGGTTCGGTGTTCCTCCCCCCGCTAAAGGGTTTAAAAGGTCGCGCGGGCCCGGTTGGCCCCTCCCATTTGCGTTTCTTTCCTTGAACTTTCTTCTCCTCTCTCTCTTGAATCAGATCATCTTCCACCAACTGAGACGCCTCAATCACTTCTTGCAACGTAACCTTTTGAAAGTTCCTCACGCCCGTCTTCATCTCCGCAGGTAGTCCCTTCACAAAGGCTTTTATTTTGGACCCTTCATCTGTTGCCAAATGTTCAACTATGCTGAGCCTGTCCAAGAATTGTTTAGCATAGTCCGCGACCGACAGATTTCCTTTCTTCAGATTTTTGAACTCTTCCTCTATTTTGTCGAGTGCTCTCTCGTTGCAGTATTTCTCCATGATTTTCTTCTTGAATGTTGGCCAAGTGATCTTGGACAATACTTCCGGTGTAAGTGCCCTTCGGGTGACGTTCCACTAGCTCAGAGCATCCCCTCTAAGCAGTTGAGAGGCAAATTTGACTCTCTGCGAGTCCGCACACTCGCTTGACTCGAAAGCCATCTCCACATCTTGAATCCATTTTATGCAAACTAGCGGGTCAGTCGTTCCTGAGAATTCTGGAGTCCGACTACAAAAGAAGGTCTTGAAAGAACATCCCCCTTCCTTCCTCTTATCAGCTCTAACCGCGTGCTCTTCGGTGCCAACAACATTATCCGCACCGCTCGATCCCAAAACCGCATTGTCTCCCACCGTCTCGTGCCTCCGGTTACTTGTATCTCTGTCTTCTAGGACTTTCAAGAATCTCTCGTCCTGCTTATCCATTGCAGAGTTCATTATTTGCATTATGCTGGCTAATAGGACCGACTGAGGGTCCGCTTCTTGAATAACTGGATCCTCGGTTTCCAAGTTCACTTGGGGATTCGCGTTGATGATACCCTCCAGCATTGGGGGTATTGGTGGAATTACTTGATTAATCAGTGCGTTTACCGGTCGGGTAATCTCCGGAGCAGTTACACTTGCTTCATTTGCTTCCTCGGTCGCCCCGACCCGACTCCTCGTGTTTACCATAATGGACGGTCACACATGACAAGAGTAATACCGGTTAATTCTTTGAAAGATAATCGGTTCAATACGTACTACTACAAGGATCAATCATCATAATAATAATTTCAAACATGCTCACGTAATCATAGATTCAGAACAACACTGGCCAAGTGAGATTGTGAACATATTTTACACAAGAATCCTCGTTATCATCATCATAATTCTCAATCAATGCAATTCCGAATTCCTAATACTCTCCCCACCTAGGAATGCTCTACCCAAGAGGACAGTGATTTTATAAGCATCGCCAGTCTAAGTCTAAGTATGCTAAGGTCAATACCTAGTTCACTTAAACTAGAGCTCTGATACCAACTTGTAACACCCCAAAAGTGGGACTAACAAAAATTTCCGAAAAATAGAAATGTGGTATGCATAAATGCCAAAGCACGAGCTCATACAAAGGAACAACAAATGCCTGTTAATTACAAGTTTGTAATAAGACACAATAATAGATGACAACTCCCTAATCTAAGTCTCGCTAGACATAAGATTACAAAAAGGTTGTCAACTATGTCTAAAATAATGATCTTCAATATTGGCATCCCAAAATGCTCCCAAGCTCACCACTAAAGTCGATTAAGCTTCCTTGGCGCTCACGACGCTAGAACCTGAGATACATACCAACAATCAAGTGTTAGACCAAACGGGTCTAGTGAGTTACATAAAAACATAGCATATTAACATAAAGCATATTATGAACAATTATGACACTTCGATCAACAAAGTCCTTACGGGGTCAATCATGGGGGAGACCCATTACACCAACGAGTTTTACCTCAAGTCAATGTACCTTGATGTTCACTCGCTTGAGCAACATCCCGAAGGCCCGACACACTTGAAGACTACCTCCCAAGCATTACTCCAAATGGCGGAGGTCTAGATGCATACCATTATAGTGGCACCTAAGACTACATCCTCCTAGCACTTACTCATGGTTCGTTCTTGTGTACTTACGATGTCTGTCTTTATACATAGTTTCATACTCATAAGATACATGTATAAGACTACCACAATCCCAAACATAACTTAGGTACAAAACTCTAAGATATGCAAATACTCAATATTATCCATGTCTCATCAAGACAAATATGGAAACATGCTCAAACATCAAGAATAATAACCTCATTCATGTCCATAACCATATTCAAGGCTAAGATACCAATAATACCAAACTTAACAGTTAGGTCAAACTTATCACGTGATCAGATCTTCTCATAACAATAATACATTAGGTATGAAAGCATATAAAATATGTATCTCATTTTAAAATAATGTAAGAAACTCACTATCTAGGGTTTCACACAAAACCCTAGAAAACTGGGATGAGAAGATGAGAGGGTGAGAACTTGAAGGTGCTTTAAATGCTCCACTTGATGATTCTTGAAGCTTCCTTAACCCACAATAAATGTTCCCAACTACCACTAGGTTTTTAGTAAGTGTGGGAGGGTTTTGGAATGAAGAAAATCGCCCTAAATGAGCTCTTGACCGGAACCAAAACGTGAGAGATGAGGAAATGAAGTCTAAATGGTCAAAACTGAGTTTTTATACTCTCAGCCCCCGACGGCGACATTGCCCGGCGATTGTGCCATGGGCATAGTCGTGAGGGCATAGTCGCGAGCATCCTGATACCCGCGGTACATGTTCGGCGATTGTGACAGGGCGACATTGCCCATGTCACTCTCGCGTGTCATACTCGCCGGGGGTGTACCGAGACCACCCCCCGGCCCGCGATAGTGCCTCGCGACTATGACCATTGTCATAGTCGCTGGTCATAGTCGCCCAACACCACAAAATCATGTTTTTCGATGTTTTCGATATGGTTCAACATGTATGGAATCCAAGTAAATTTAACAGATCAATTGACATAATAAGGCCTTAATTCCAAGGAAGAATTCCTACAATTAGGATTGACGAAGACGCAAAGAAATTTATAAATACTTACCTTAATTTTCCGGGTGTTACAGAGAGAGAGAGAGAGAGAGAGAGAGAGAGAGAGAGAGAGAGAGAGGGCGTTCAAATGCAACACCTTTACATGATGCAACTCATACAACCCATATATCCACCACTTATTTTATTTTCACATTTGTAATTAAGAAAAAGAAAAAAAATTGAAAATAAAATGAGTGATGGATATCACTATTAGAAAAATCGAAATTTCCGACGAAAATTACCGACGGACAAAAACCGTCGGTAAATAGCGACGGATTAACGACGGATTTTGAATTTTAGCAACGAAAAACTTTGCCGTCGGTAATCCGTCGGTAAAAATCCCCATCCGTTGGTAATCCGTCGGTAAAATAATGTTTTCCGACGGATTCCCGACGAACCCTTTAATATTTTAATATTTATTTATTTTTATTATATATTCCGTCGGTAATCCGTCAGTAAATAATTAAATTATTATTATTTTTTTAAGATTAAAAATCCGTCGGTAATCCGTCGGTAAATAATTAAATTTTTATTATTTTTTTTTAAATTAAAAATCCGTCGGGGATTACCAACGGAACATTTAATATTTTAATTTTTATTTATTTTTATTATATATTCCGTCGGTAATCCGTCGGTAAATAATTAGATTTTAATTATTTTTTTTAAAGTTAAACACATAATAAGTCATCACTTGTATGTTTGGGCCTTAATAAGTCAACAACGATCATAATGGGTTTTGATGGGTTCAATTGGGATTTGATGGGTTATATTGATCTTAAATTAGTTCAATTGGGCTTAAATCAGTTCTGTTGGGCTTAAATCGGTTCAATATACATATATATATATATATATATATATATATATATATATATATATATATAGGGTCAGGTTCACGTGAGACCAAGTTGTTTCTGTGAGACCGCATGAGACCAAGCCTTAAAACATGAAACTTCACACCGAAACACTGTAAAGGTAAAAAACATTCGAACCTTCATAATGTAATCACACTATGAAGGTAAAAAAATCTAAACCAAGTTAAAAAAAATCAAACCTTCGCAGATAAAAGACTGTGAAGGTATATCCGAACCTTCACAGTGAAGACGCTGCGAAGGTAAAAAAAACGAACATTCACAGCGAAAAACACCGTGAACGTAACATTTACGGTGTTTTCCCTATGAAAAGTTCGATTTTTTTTACATTCACAATTTTTTGGTGTGAAGTTTCATACTTTAAAACTTGGTCTCACTGGTCTCACGGAAACTGTTTGGTCTCACGCGAACTTAATTATATATATATATATATATATATATATATATATAGTGTTTGGTTCATTTGAGAAATGGTAAATATATGAGAAATAGAGAAGTAATCCTAGTCATTCACATGGTCAAGATCGGATTTGACTAGTCAAATATTGCGGCTTTGACCGGTCAAAATTGCGACTTTGACTAGTCAAAAGTTGCGGCTATCCCAAAAATAGAAGGACAATTTCATAAATTTTACAAAACACACGGGCTGTGTTCTGTAACACCCGTAAATTCCTGTCTGTGAAAGCCAATCCCTTAAAGAAATCATTGATTCTGATCATATAATTTCATCCCTTACGCCTTACCTTTTAAGCCTTATCGCATCGTGGGTGCTCCGGAGGAAAATGGAAGAAATCGGGGCTCGGGACACTCTGGGCAATCACAATCGCCAACAGAGTGGTGCCTGCGGTACAGTTTGGGCGATAGTGCCCTGGCGAAAGTGCCTTGGGCACAATCGCTTGCGGTCTGGTTGTTTTAAAATCGATTTTGAGCAGCCCCACCTCATTATTCTCAACCCCTTTCACCCTTTTTCTCTCTAGAAACCGAACCCCAAACCCTAAAATCAGTTTTATGCTTCCAAGACACCAAATTTGTGATGTTTCAAGTGTTCCCCTTCCACCCACCAAAGATTAGGAGCCATGGTCAATAAGCTCCATCTTCACCTTCAACCTCAAGTTCGTTTTGGGTTTTCTAAGTTTTCGTCAAAACCTAAGTGGTAAGTGTATCCTTCCCATTTCTAGCCTCATGATAAGTTATAAATGCTCCATTGATGTTTCCCTTGTGTTTGGTTTCTCAAAATCTTGGATTTGATGGTTTTGGAAAACTAGGGTTTTGATCTTGTTGAGGACGTTAGTATGTAAAGGTTGGGGAAATGTTTCTATATGTCTATGTATGGGTATTTATGGTTTGGATTTGTATGGATCTAGGTTTTGGAAGTTTTCGGCTTGAGGATTCAAGCGGCCTTCAAAAGAGCTTGTTGGGTGAAATCTAGATTTAGCCTAAATCTAGCAAGGTGCGTTCAAGTTGATTTGTGAAAACGTTGTACATGCCAAAATTTTTATTTTAAAGTGTTTATGTGTTTTACATTAAATTATCAAATATTGGGTTATTGCTAATCAATGATTATTTGAAGTATTTAACTTTGCAAACTTTGTATAATACTCACATTTGGGATTTTTGGGCATTTTGATAAATGTGTCACAAAGGAATGTGTTTTGAGGTCTTATTGCATAAATAGATCTTTGGTCAAAGAAATACACTTTTAAATGTTTGTCGGGTTTTATGCATCATTCATGAAATGGAATGTTTTATAAAGTATTAATTGCGCATTTATGCGAGGTACTTGAAAGAATGTTTATGGTCTCATTTTATGATTTTCATTCTTATCAGCAGTTAAAGTTGGAAAATGCATATTTTTGTGTTATGAGACATTTGGAAAAATTATAAGGGTATAAGTTCATTTGGAAAAAGGGGTACCTCAACTAATGTTGAGTTTTGAACTAATCTTACTTTTAGTCGTTGTGTTTGCATATCCGTTGGTCGAGTGCGTTTATCGTTTTTTCATTTCAATTATCAACGGGTCAATGGGTTGCTAAGCCTGCGGCTTGGCATTTTATTTGATTTGGGGTCTTTGGACAATTGTCCAGTTTTGGTAGCTCGACTTCGAGCCTTGTTGGCAATTTTTGAATGAAGCACGTTAGGTATCGGGTGAGATGTAAGTCCTTCGTGCTGCACGTTAAGGTACCGGGTGAGGTATAAGTCCTTCGTGCTCAAGTATTACGATTTTGAATGAGGCACGTTAGGTATCGGGTGAGATGTAAGTCCTTCGTGCTGCACGTTAAGGTACCGGGTGAGGTATAAGTCCTTCGTGCTCAAGTATTACAATTTTGAATGAGGCACGTTAGGTATCGGGTGAGATGTAAGTCCTTCGTGCTGCACGTTAAGGTACCGGGTGAGGTATAAGTCCTTCGTGCTAAAGTATTACGATATTGGATGAGGAGCTCGACGTAGGAACCCGACGGGGTTGAACTCGAGTTTCCGTGGGTGTACGTTTAAAGCCACTGAGCCTGACATCCCTTGCGTGTACTTTTGTTTATATGACTAGTCATAACAACATAAAATGGGCTTACTTTGTGGACCGTCACATTTTATGGAATCGGGAATCGGGTATTGAGTTTTGTTATCCAAGTTTTCGGTGACGTTTTGTTTAATTGGGTTTTACCCTTGATTTATGGGTTGAGTATTATGCCCCAACCGTGTTTTGGGTGTTTTGGGATATGAGGTTTAACCGTATCTTCATAAATGGAGAGTTCAATTTATATTTACGCTTTGCGTGAGTTTTGGGCCTAGTGCCGGTGTTTTCGGACGTACGGTATATATGGTTTTGAAGTTGATTTTTGGGTGTTTTGGAATATAACGTTTTATCCACGTTTCTTAAATGGGAGTCGGCTCACATGCATGTTTCGAGTTAATTTAAGTTGCAATCAATTTCTAAAGCATGTTTGAAATAAGGTGTCTATCTTTGAAAGCGCATGACATTGAAAAGAGTTGTTTCTATGTTTTAAAGTGCATCAATTGAAAGATCATATTTTAAGAGAAGTCTATCTTTTGAAAGTATTTACTCATGTTAAAACTTTTGAGCTCACTAGGCGTTAAGCCTAACCTTTTTATTTGTCGGCATGTGCATCAGGTTTCAAGGTTGGGAGTTGGTTCTAGCAACCCTATGAAGAGTAGAGCCTTAGATAGATCCGAAAGTAAGTAATCAGTGATGTCTTCTGCATGATGGAGATAGTGACTATGCATGGGTATGTGTAGCACCCGTCCTTTGTAGCCCATATGTATAAGATGGTATACGTGTATTGTAGTCGAATCTAAATTTGTGGTTGTAGATGATTCATTTATTGATGTATTTAGAAAATTTTAAATAAGTTGATATTTCCAAAATTCAGGGTGTTACAAGTTGGTATCAGAGCTTAAGTTTGAGAGATTTAGGTATTGATTTTTGGATGCCTAGACTCAAACTAGCGTTCTTATAAGTGATTGAGAGTGAAATTTCACATTAGGCGTCTTAAGATAAGATATCTTGGAGTTGATCGGGTCGCTAGACACGGGAAATCGTCAATGGTCGCAAGGATGATCATGTATGGTACGTTCATAATGGCACCTGGCCAGTGTCATGGTGAACCTACATATCACATGTGTATACTTGAACTACCTTAGTATATTGACCGTTGGGGTAGTGAGAAAGTTCTAAGCGAGTAATCTAAGGAAAGGTTGATGTCTATAGCGAGGTGACGTTGAAGTGATAGTTAAGTGCGTTGAATGCATTAAGTTGATCGTCTTGAGTATGAATAATTGGTTGGAGTAGAACCTTGAGCTTATGGAATTGACGTCATACGAGGAGAGATTGTAAGGTGAACCGATGAAATATCCGAGTGTCGCTTTAAGATGTAGAGTATCCGGATGACAATAGTAGGAAATTGAGATTGTTGTCCTAAGATGCTTGATACACCCGGATGGTATTAGTATGTCGGCTTGTTGAGAAGCGTAGTCTAGAGGGGTGAATGCCGACCAAATTCATGCACTTAAATTTATTTCTAAAATAAATTTGCATAAATTGTTTCTTGTGTTCGTAAAACAGAAAGTGGTTTGTGTTATAAAGTTTTGGTAAAGCACTTAACACGCATCAGATTTTAAACTGTGAGCTTAAGCATGCATAAATTGTTTTGTTGCACGTAATTGCAAATTGTTATCAAAAATCTCTTTATTCACGTCTCTTGTTTAACGCTATTTGCGGATATTGTAATATCCATGTTTTAATGTCATTTGAGTATTGGGCAAGTAGCTATGAGATTTTAACCTAGGCATTGGATCTCCTCCACATATGTCAATGGTTTTAAAGGAAAAGTTATTCCCACGCGTTGAGTCGGAATTTCTTGAGAATTTTAGTTTGTGTGAGTTTTGTTGGAATTTCATGGAGTATTGTTTTATACGATGTCTTTCCATGCATGAGTTTTAATTTTATTTCTTTTAAGCTTACGAGTTAGTTGGCGTCGTGTCCCATGTGAAATTTGTTAAAGGTGTCATTTTACCTTTCATTGCATTAAAAGAGGAAACTCTTAAAGGCTTAGTGTTTTAGCCATATTGTCGTCTTACATTCTTGTTGAGAAATGAGAATTGTCAATGCATGATTTTAGCATTATTGAGTTTTGCGAAAATTCAATTGGGTTTAGAGTGCCTCGTCTTACGTCATTTTGCGTTGCGTAAAATAATTTTGAGAACATGTGTATATGCATCATTGTGTGCGTTAATTTACGAGTTGTGTTCAATACTTTGTTTCATGCGAGTCTTGCATCGACACGTTTGCAACTGTAAGAGGCACCTTGAAAAATCGAAATGTCGCATGATTACAACTTGAGTTTCACACGAGTATATGTGCATACTTTTGGGTTGAATCCGACTTTCACTCGCGTGAGTAAATATGCAAAATATTTATATTGTCTTAAATTAAATTTTAATCTAAGCGTGCTTCGCTTGTTGACCTTGCTGTTATAAATTTTCCGCAATACATGAAATGAATTTTCGAATTGCATATCGTTGTAGTTACCATCTTGGTCAAATGTGTCTTATCGAGGCGGCTTAAAGTTTTAAACTCGATTTGAGAATTATTTGCATTCTTATCATTTCATCGAACTTTGGGGAATAAACTGTTGCATATGGAGTGGTTAATAATTTTATGTCGCAACGACTTTTGGGTTGGGAAGTCAGAACTTTAAAATTAATTTGTGAATGTCTCTTTTGGGAATTGTACAAACTTTTATTGCACATGTTATAGTGCGGAAAGTTATCTTTCATATGCATAGTATAAATTGATGCATTACTTGGACCATGGTAGTCCGTTTGAAAATTTTGTTGCGCATCTCTTGTTACCGTTTTTATTAACGTAATTACTGATCAAACGAGTTTTGGAAATGGTTTTATATGCTTTGTGTTGGTAACCAGTTTTGAAACCTATCGGATGGGCGATAGTGTGTTGTCACTGTACGGTTAATCGTTATAAAACTTGTGTATTTGAAAGTTTTATAAAAGTTTTGAAAGTTTTATAAAAGTTTAAATTGGCATGTTATTTGAAAAACCTTGAACTCATTAGGCCTATAGGTTTAACCCCGTCATGAAAGGAGTTGTGTTTAGGGACTAAGGGAGTCCTTGGGATTTGAAGCGTCGGATAATCCGACTTGCGATCAGTCTTGAATGTTTGAGGTTTCGGTTGTGAATCGGATCGCGTTTGTATTAATGGAAATAGTAGATTTAAGCCTTCCCAGTTAATTACAGAAGCAATCCTATACCTCGGTAATCATGCGGGATAAGGTCTTAAGTGATTACCTGCGATTAGATTGGGTTCGTTTTGGGGGATTGCTCGTCGGTGTGACACCATGGTTTATGTTGATGGTGTATCGTCTCAGTGGCTTCCGCGATTAAAGGATATTTTGGTGGTCGGTCTGTTAGAAATATAAGATTTGAAATTTAGCACTCGTTTAAGTGTCAAATTTAGTACGACTATTTGTCTAGATTGGGATTTTGGACGGAATGTCCATGTTTTCGAGGTCACCATTTAGCCCTAGGTGTCGACTTGTTTTCTTGGAGTTAGTAGAGCTGGGAATGTTTGGATGTATCCCGGTCGAACCATGAGAAATATTGACCTTTCAGTGATGGAATTTGGAAGGAGTTTGGGTGTTGAGGATGAAGTATCGATGTGTTTAAGCATTTCCGTGGTGGTAAAGCTTGTGTTAAAGGATTGTTGCGAGGATTGGTATTGGAACGGAGTTGAGTGTTGACCGAATCTGGGCTAAGTAGTATCTGAAGGACGCTTTGGTGCGCCTTAGAAGATTATCTTTATCGATATTAAGAATGAATCAGTTGAAATCTGAGGAACTTGGAAGTTTGGTTGCGATCTTTGACGTTGTGTTCGGAACCGTAGATCCGAAGGAAAGGTTGGTCAACGAGAATTTGGGGTCACTAACTACCTGGAGGTAGTAATTGTCACCTAAGGTTGGGAGACGACCATAACCTTGTAAGTAAAAGGTTATTTTGGAGAGTTAATTGTACGCTCGGTTAGGAGTATATTGTGCCCAAGAGGGGAAACAATGTGAGTATCGGTGTAAGGGACGTGTTGGTGGTGCTAACAACGGGTTAAGGTCAATCTCCCTGCGGGTGAGATTTCATGGGAACCTAGATTTCGAGGACGAAATCATTCTAAGGTTGGGAGGATTGTAACACCCGTAAATTCCTGTCTGTGAAAGCCAATCCCTTGAAGAAATCATTGATTCTGATCATATAATTTCAACCCTTACGCCTTACCTTTTAAGCCTTATCGCATCGTGGGTGCTCCGGAGGAAAATGGAAGAAATCGGGGTTCGGGACACTCTGGGCGATAGTGCCCTGGCGATAGTTCCCTGGGCACAATCGCCAACAGAGTGGTGCCTGCGGTACAGTTTGGGCGATAGTGCCCTGGCGAAAGTGCCTTGGGCACAATCACCGGGCACAATCGCCTGCGCCTCTGGTTGTTTTAAAATCGATTTTGAGCAGCCCCACCTCATTATTCTCAACCCCTTTCACCCTTTTTCTCTCTAGAAACCGAGCCCCAAACCCTAAAATCAGTTTTATGCTTCCAAGACACCAAATTTGTGATGTTCCAAGTGTTCCCCTTCCACCCACCAAAGATTGGAAGCCATGGTCAAGAAGCTCCATCTTCACCTTCAACCTCAAGTTCGTTTTGGGTTTGCTAAGTTTTCGTCAAAACCTAAGTGGTAAGTGTATCCTTCCCATTTCTAGCCTCATGATAAGTTATAAATGCTCCATTGATGTTTCCCTAGTGTTTGCTTTCTCAAAATCTTGGATTTGATGGTTTTGGAAAACTAGGGTTTTGATCTTGTTGAGGACGTTAGTATGTAAAGGTTGGGGAAATGTTTCTATATGTCTATGTATGGGTATTTATGGTTTGGATTTGTATGGATCTAGGTTTTGGAAGTTTTCGGCTTGAGGATTCAAGCGGCCTTCAAAAGAGCTTGTTGGGTGAAATCTAGATTTAGCCTAAATCTAGCAAGGTGCGTTCAAGTTGATTTGTGAAAACGTTGTAAATGCCAAAATGTTTATTTTAAAGTGTTTATGTGTTTTACATGAAATTATCAAATATTGGGTTATTGCTAATCTATGATTATTTGAAGTATTTAACTTTGCAAACTTTGTATAATACCCACATTTGGGATTTTTGGGCATTTTGATAAATGTGTCACAAATGAATGTGTTTTGAGGTCTTATTGAATAAATAGATCTTTGTTCAAAGAAATACACTTTTAAATGTTTGTCGGGTTTTATGCATCATTCATGAAATGGAATGTTTTATAAAGTATTAATTGCGCATTTATGCGAGGTACTTGAAAGAATGTTTATGGTCTCATTTTATGATTTTCATTCTTATCAGCAGTTAAAGTTGGAAAATGCATATTTTTGTGTTATGAGACATTTGGAAAAATTATAAGGGTATAAGTTCATTTGGAAAAAGGGGTACCTCAACTAATGTTGAGTTTTGAACTAATCTTACTTTTAGTCGTTGTGTTTGCATATCCGTTGGTCGAGTGCGTTTATCGTGTTTTCATTTCAATTATCAACGGGTCAATGGGTTGCTAAGCCTGCGGCTTGGCATTTTATTTGATTTGGGGTCTTTGGACAATTGTCCAGTTTTGGTAGCTCGACTTCGAGCCTTGTTGGCAATTTTTGAATGAAGCACGTTAGGTATCGGGTGAGATGTAAGTCCTTCGTGCTGCACGTTAAGGTACCGGGTGAGGTATAAGTCCTTCATGCTCAAGTATTACGATTTTGAATGAGGCACGTTAGGTATCGGGTGAGATGTAAGTCCTTCGTGCTGCAGGTTAAGGTACCGGGTGAGGTATAAGTCCTTCGTGCTCAAGTATTACGATTTTGAATGAGGCACGTTAGGTATCGGGTGAGATGTAAGTCCTTCGTGCTGCACGTTAAGGTACCGGGTGAGGTATAAGTCCTTCGTGCTAAAGTATTACGATATTGGATGAGGAGCTCGACGTAGGAACCCGACGGGGTTGAACTCGAGTTTCCGTGGGTATACGTTTAAAGCCACTGAGCCTGACATCCCTTGCGTGTACTTTTGTTTATATGACTAGTCATAACAACATAAAATGGGCTTACTTTGTGGACCGTCACATTTTATGGAATCGGGAATCCCCCGTCACCGAAAGGTGTTGTTTTTGGGTATTGAGTTTTGTTATCCAAGTTTTCGGTGACGTTTTGTATAATTGGGTTTTACCCTTGATTTATGGGTTGAGTATTAAGCCCCAACCGTGTTTTGGGTGTTTTGGGATATGAGGTTTAACCGTATATTCATAAATGGATAGTTCAATTTATATTTACGCTTTGCGTGAGTTTTGGGCCTAGTGCCGGTGTTTTCGGACGTACGGTATATATGGTTTTGAAGTTGATTTTTGGGTGTTTTGGAATATAACTTTTTATCCACGTTTCTTAAATGGGAGTCGGTTCACATGCATGTTTCGAGTTAATTTAAGTTGCAATCAATTTCTAAAGCATGTTTGAAATAAGGTGTCTATCTTTGAAAGCGCATGACATTGAAAAGAGTTGTTTCTATGTTTTAAAGTGCATCAATTGAAAGATCATATTTTAAGAGAAGTCTATCTTTTGAAAGTATTTACTCATGTTAAAACTTTTGAGCTCACTAGGCGTTAAGCCTAACCTTTTTATTTGTCGGCATGTGCATTAGGTTTCAAGGTTGGGAGTTGGTTCTAGCAACCCTATGAAGAGTAGAGCCTTAGCTAGATCCGAAAGTAAGTAATCGGTGAAGTCTTCTGCATTATGGAGATAGTGACTATGCATGGGTATGTGTAGCACCCATCCTTTGTAGCCCGTATGTATAAGATGGTATACGTGTATTGTAGTCGAATCTAAATTTGTGGTTGTAGATGATTCATTTATTGATGTATTTAGAAAATTCTAAATAAGTTGCTATTTCCAAAATTCAGGATGTTACATGTTCATATATGAACATGTATAATTCACATATGAACTATATGTTAATATATGAACCGGTGTAATTCACAACTGAACTCTTTTAACTGATTCATATATGAACCTTTGTGATTCATATATGAATTAGTTGAACTAACTAACAGATTCATATATGAACCTTTGTGATTCATATATGAATCTGTATGAATCACAAAGATTCATATATGAATCAGTTGAACTAATTAACATATTCATATATGAATCTTTGTGATTCATACAGATTCATATATGAACACATCCCGTGTATTTTACGAAATTACCCCTCTACCTTCTATAGACCACACAATGAATTATCCGGTGCTTCGCGGTCAAAGCCGCAAATGTTGACCAGATGAATGACTAAGATTATTTCTCTATTTCTCATATATTTACCATTTCTCAAATGAACCTCTCCCTATATATATAGGGTCCCCTTCATTTGCTAACCACGGCATTGGTGTTAACCGTGCTAACCAATCTGGACCGTTGGTTAATTAGATCAATGGTTCACAATTAATTAGAATTTTAATTTTAGAAATATTAAACTAAAAGGCTAGGAAATTACGGTGCATAAGAGCATAGGGTTAAAAATGTAAAAATGCAAATAGCCTTCCAAAATCATATTAACACGTTACCAAAAAAAGAGGCGCAAAAGTAGGGATTTTTTAAACTAATAATTATTGTTTTTAAACCAAAAAAAAAAAAAAAAACGAGGCCCACACAGTTTAAAGTGTTTGCTATTTATGTGAATATGTGCATTTTTTAAACTAATAATTCCTAATGTACATTTTCAAAACAAACATGTGTGCATGATTTTTGTGTTGTGCATATGGGCATCGTCTACACTAATAAGTCTTGATGTGCATATGTACAATTTTAAATATGCATATCAAAATGATTAGATTATTTGCTCTTTCAGTTCATATGTGCATTGTTCACGTTAATAAGTTTTGATGTACAGTATGAGCCTTTTGTATATGAATACGGAAAATGGTTTAAGATATGCACATATGCATATGTGCAAACTTAATAGCATAAAATCCGGAAAATGCATATATGCTCACTTGGACATTTGTTCATTGTGAAGTAAATATGTGCATTTTTTAAACTAATAACTCTTAATGTACATTTTCAAAAATACATATGTGCATGATTTATGTGTTGTACATATGTGCATTGTCTACACTAATAAGTCTTGATGTGCATATGTGCAATTTGAATATGCATATCAAAATGATTAAATTATTTGCTCTTTCAGTGTATATGTGCATTGTTCACATTAATAAGTTTTTATGTACACTATGAGCCTTTTGTATATGCATATGAAAAATGGTTTAAGATATGCACATATGCATATGTGCAAGCATAATAACATAAAATCTGGAACAATATCAAAGTTACGTTTAAAAATATTAGATTTAACTCTTTATAACATAAAATCTATATATATCGCTCATTGTGATATAATGAAAAATATATGTAAATGATATATTAAGATTTAAGATAATCTTGAATAATTTAATATTTCAAACTTTTATATTTAATATGGTATATCATTACCATAACAAACATTGCTATAATTATGGTACACATTAAATAGGCGATAATGATTACTTAATTTGAATATTCCGATTTTATATAAATTCCTTTATTACCCTTGTAAGTTTAAAATAAACAAAATCATTATCTAATCTCTAGAAGCATTCTGATTGGCCGAAAATGGGTTAGCATGGTTAGCACTAATAGATTGGTTAGCAAATGAATGACTCTCTCTCTCTCTCTATGTATATATATATATATATATAGGGCCTTTCATGGGAGACCCTAGTATTTTGTGGTAACCATGAGATCCAATCTCATCCATTCATTTAATTAATCAATGGTCTAAAATAACTAATATAAATAATAATTAAAAAACGGATTTATTGCAACTAAATTAGGAAAAAGGGGTAAAATTGTCAAAAAAACATTATAATTCAGTGTGATCTAATTTAGGCGTGTTCCGATAATTTTGTGTGTGATAATTTTGGGTGTGATTTAAGTTAGCGCTTACCGGATTTAATGCAACTAAATTAGGAAAAATGGGTGTGATACACTGTGATCATCTTGCAAAACCTTATATCCTTCATGATAGAATGATGGGATTATTTTTGCTAATTTCGTAGGTGGTGATACACTGTGATCAATGTCTCATGGTACATATGAGATTCAGATGTTAAATTATCAGATATATGTCAAATCACAATGTAACACATACATCACAATGTAACACATATATCATATATATGCCAAATCACAATGTAACACATACATCAGATATATGCCAAATCACGTGGCACATGAGATTCAGATGATGTTATATTATCACAATGTAACACAATGTCACATAGTCCATATGGATATTATCCCAAAATCAATTTGTTGAGATAATAAAGGAAACGTAATATTTGATTGACGAGACTTTGATTTTTTCAGTTAAAAAAATGTTATTTTAATTAATTTATCAAATTATTAATATATCCTCCCCTATTAATTAATTAAAAAAATAAATAAATTAAAATGATTGAATGAGATTGGATCTCATAGTTACCACAATCTAATAGGGTCTCATTTGATTAGGCCCCTATATATATATATATATATATATATATATATAGAGAGAGAGAGAGAGAGAGAGAGGGAGGATCAAACGAGAACATTAACTATTTAAAAGAACACGAGAACTAACAAAATCATTAGTAATTTTACATTAACGTGCAAAAAAGCCATGTGAACCTGAAGCCGCGGCCAAAGTCCTGTTTTTATGTGTCAATGTAAAATCACTAATGATTTTGTTAGTTTTTGTGTTCTTTTAAATAGGTATTGTTCTCGTTTGAACCCGACTCTCTCTCTCTCTCTATATATATATATATAAATATATATATATATGTGTGTGTGTGTGTTGTATATATGTATATATTCATTTGTATATGTTATTTACCTTAATAAGTCATAGAGATGTCTTATTGAGCTTTAATAAGTTCTATTGGGCTTTAGTAGTCGTATCTATAATGGTAGACATCACATGCATATATGCAGTATATACCTGCATAGAAACATGTAATAAGTCATAAATGGTATTATTGACTTTAATCAGTTACCGACGGATTACCGACGGATCCTTTAATATTTTAATTTTTTATTATAAATTTCGCCGGTATTCCGTCAGTAAATAACTAAATTATTATTATTATTTTTTAATTAAAAATCCGTCGGATGGATTGGGTATTAATGAAATCAACTTGGTCTTTAATGGATTGGACTTTAATGTATACAGTACATACTCTACATACATATGTATACACTACATACTCTACATACATATGTTTGTATATGTCATACATGTCTAGCTATATGATGTATATATGTGTTGTATGCATGTGTACGTATTAATGGATTTATAGAGGTTTAAAGGGTTCTATTGGGCTTTAAAGGCTTTTCATTGGGCCTTAATTGATTTATTGGGCTTTAAAGGGTTTCATTGGACCTTAATGAATCTATCAACCTTTAAGGGGTTCTATTGGGCTTTAAAGAGTTTCATTAGGCCTTAATGGATCTATCAGGGTTTAAAGGGTTCTATCGAGCTTTAAAAGGTTCTATTGGACTTTAAAGGGTTTCATTGGCCTTAAAGGATTCTATCAGACTTTAAAAGGTTACATTGGGCTTTAAAGGGTTTCATTTGGCCTTAATGAATCTATCGGGTTTTAAGGGATTATATCAGGCTTTCTTTTAGGCTTTAAAGGGTTTCATTGGGTCATAATGGATCTATAAGAATTTAAGGGGTTCTAATAGGCTTTAAAGGGTTTCATTAAAATTCGTTAAAGGGTTCTATTGTGCTTAGTGTCCCTTAGTGGATCTATCGTGGTTTAAAGGGTTCTATTGGGCTTTGAAGGGTTTCATTGGGCCTTAATGGATCTCGGGCTTTAAAGGGTTCTATTGGGCTTCAAATTGTTTCACTGGGCCTTAATGAATCTATTAGGATTTAAATGGTTCTACTGGGCTTTAAATGGTTTCATTGGGCCTTAATGGGTCTATTTGACTTTAATTAATTCTACTGAACTAATTATCAAAGCACAAGATACATATTGCTACGTCATACGTCTAACACCCACTATTTTGGTATGTGCAGGCCTTCCTTCGGGCATTAAAAAGTTATATTGGCCTTTAAAGGGTTTCATTAGGCCTTAATGGAATATCGGGTTTTAAGGAATTCTATCGGGATTTAAAGGGTTCTATTGGGCTTTAAAGGCTTTTCATTGGACCTTGATGGATTTATTGGGCTTTAAAGGGTTATATTGGGCTTTAAAGGATTTCATTGGGCCTCAATGGATCTATCGGCCTTTAAGGGGTTTTATTGGGCTTTAAAGAGTTTCATGGGTTCTATCGGGCTTTAAAGGGTTTATTGGGATTTAAAGGGTTTCGTTGGATCTTAATGGATTCTTTCGGGCTTTAAAAGGTTATATTGGGCTTTAAAGGGTTTCATTTGGCCTTAATGAATCTATCAGGTTTGAAGGGATTATATTGGGCTTTAAAGGGTTTTAATGGATCTATTTGGCTTTAATTAATTATACTGAACTTTAATCGGATTTAAAGGGTTATATTGGGCTTTAATTAACTATACTGGACTTTAATTGATTCTATTGAGTTTTAAATGGTTACATTGGCTTTAATGGATCTATCAGAGACTTTAAAGGGGTCCATTAGACTTTAAAGGGTTCTATAGCTCATGAATGCCTACTGAAGTTCTTAAGCGTCACTGAGTCAAATATGACCCACCAAAATTTTATTTTACGGTTTATTATTTTATCTTAAAAAATATATCAATATCTAAATATTATAAAATATAGTTCATTTACAGTCATTCAGTAAAATACGACCCCTAAATCTGTAAAATTAATATTTAAAACTTAATTTAATTTCTTCAATTTTTCCTTTTCCCTTAAAACTTTATTACATTTTTAAGTATTTCACTTCCCCCCCAATTTTTTCACATTTCCCTCCACCCCTTTGCCCCTTTTTTTGTTAACCTACTCGCATCTAACAAAACAGAGATAACTCGTCTCTCTTTTGTGGATCTCTCACGCCGAACGAGAAGAACTCGTCTCTCTTCTGTGGATCTCTTACGCCGAACGACTCAGATTAAAGAATCACGAGACTGGTGGATCTAATTTCTGATATAGAGCAGGTAGAAACGCAACGATAGTAAGGATCAATCGGTGGAACTTGAGAGAATTAATGGAGTAACATCCTCTCAGACACTGAAACACTAGCAGGTTTGTCTCTGTTTTGATTTTTGTTTATGACCTGCTTCATTCTATAATCTGTTTTTTCTTCTATTTTGTTTATGCCCTCGGTGGAGCTTCAGTGAATAAATCGATCGTAGCCTCCTCTCAAGAAACAGTATAAGGTTTGTCTTCGTTTTGGTTTTTTGTTTATGACTTGCTTGGAGGAGTTTGAGCAAACCACTAGGACGATTGGTGTAATCTATATATTTCTATTTGTTCATGGATTGTTTTAAAAAATATAATATAATGTGTTTTTAGCTCAATAATGTGAATCCAACAACTGGATGTTTGAGAACCTTGATAAAATGAAACTGGAAGAGCTTTCTCTTTCTCAGTCTCAATTTTTGACTTTCTTTGGGTTCATTGCCCATTCGCTTATGATCCTTCAATTACTGTGATGGTTGGTTTAGTTTTTGTCATATAGCTTGATTCTTTCACTTAACATTCAATAGATGACATATGTTTTGTGTGGTAGAATATAATAGTTGAGTTCATTAGTTATATCACATAGTTTTTTTTTTACTTTGATAGACACACTTAAACAAGTTGCCCAAGCATGAAAAGGGAGTGTAGTTTGCAAATAGGTTTGTAAAAATAGGGTTGTGGGTCTCAAAACCAAAACCAATATAACATATCTATCATGTGTGTATCTTCTGAAAACCATGACCTCGTGAACTGTACGATTTCATGAACTGTACGATTTCGTCCTTGTGTTTTTTAAATTACGGTTTTCGTCTTTGTGGTTTACTCATCTAGCTGTCTGTTATCACTCAAGTTTTTTTTACCAATGGTAATCCTTTTTCGACTGCCGAAACTGCAATTTGTTCAAGAAAATCATCTAGTTTTAAGTAGATGTATCGATGCTAAGTGGGCACGAGCTTTCCAGTCTGTTCGGACCCGTTACACATGCGACCGAAGCATCTTATCTGGTTATAACTATACAATGGATGGGCCTTGATGCAATTGATGCGATTTGATCAACCTCAACCTCCCATCTCCCCATCTCGCCTCCCCTAATTTTATTTTTGTTACAGAGAAGAATGTCGATCGCTTCCTTGCTTGCTCTTACACATGTTTGATTCTTAGCGACGATGCCATCCCCATCACGGTACTAATTTTTACTACTTTAATATATATATATATATATACATATGTATACTTGATTTTGTCGATCTCTAAATCAATCTTGACCCAAAATTTCACTCATTTCTCTCCTTCTCCCTCTCACAGGCCATCGATTTCTCGTTCGTTTTTGCAGGTTCGTTTTGCAGCCGACCCCCCTCACTCTGTAAGCTTGTTGAATCCGTTGTTTATACCTACCATTGTTTGTGATCCTTATCGATGTTACAATGTTATTTTATCTTCTTTTTGTGTTTATTTATCTACTGATTGATTGTAAAATCTGTTTTGAAAACGGAAAAAGGGTGTATGAATTTGTTTGTTTGTTTATCTACGTATTAGAAGGAAGTTTGATTTTTTACAACTTGATCTGAAGTTCGTTCTTATGTTGGTTGCTTTTGTGTTTAGAAATGCTATGTAATTCTGTACTTAAATGGTAATTTAACTATGTTCAAGAAAGCATTACGCTGGGTTAAGTGAACTTGGGACCTTCTTGCTCTCAATCTCGTACCAAACACATTACTTGGTCCAATTTGATTATACATGACACACATATTTTCATTTTGCAATAAACTAAAAATAATTGGACTTCACCCTAAAAGAAAGTGAACACACAGACATTTTGAAACAGTCCATGCATTTATGTAAGAAAGAGCAATCTCCTAAAATCAAGTGGCATCATCCTCTATGCTGATGTGCCACATGATTTATCAACATACAATTGGGTTTGCTCTCATATTTCGTAATTACAATATAGAAGGTTCATCCCCAGATATGAGAACACATAGGGGTCTATCCTTCTAATGTTTGGTAATGGGGTAAAAAGGATCTGCAAGGCTTCAATGTCATTCCACATGGGTCCATCCTCTGTTAACCACCTAATGTTCCCTTACACTAGTGTTTGACATCGAGATAAAAGAGTTCAATGTCATCTGGTATGGGTTCATACCCAACCACCTAATGACCATCACACTAGTGTTAATACTGGGGTTATGTAGTTCATATTGGGCTTATTATCTTGATTTTAAAATGATATATTGCAAACAATTACTAGATTCAGTCTTACTAGCTAATTTTATAAGTTAGAGATTTTTCTTCTCTGTATTGCGTCTCTAACGAAACTTCCCCTGGGTTTTTATTTTAGATGCAAGGAATGATAGATCTGATTACATATGTCTCAATTATGCAGGGAACAAAGGTTACCAAGGACAAGCCATACATTATCTTGACCGAGCAATAAAAGCAGATCCTGAAGATATGGGTCACCGTGCCTCACTTTTTGTTGAGCTTGGAGAACATCAGAGGGCTGCTGAATCATATGGGCAGATCTGGAAACTTCGTCCTATGAATGTTGAAGCACTGAAAACAACAGCAAATGTTTGGAACTACTGATTTACATGCATATATGCATATACTTAAATTGTGTTGTTTACAAGCAATGTCTCACATTTTAATTATGGTAACAGAATATCGAATTAATGATTGATTGTTAATTGGAATAATTCAAGATCTTATTTGATTAACATAGATATCCTATTTTTGTGGTTGCAGATCGATGGGGCGTGCAAAGCTAAGAATGAAGCTTATAACGAAAGAGAAGACCCGAAACACTACTTACCAAAAACGTAAACATGGGATCATAGAGAAAGCTAACGAATTCACCATTCTATTGAATTGGTTGCTTAGTCTGTACTGCCAGACTACATTGAATTTAGTTTACAGATTTGAGATGATATTGTATTAAAGACAATTGTGTTTTGTAATGGTTTTTGCATAGGAATTACCAATGTTTTTGAACAGGTTTTTATACAAATTTTCTGTATTTTTAATTATTTTTTTTAAAATTAAAATATCAATTACCGACGGTTGCTTACCGACGGATAATCCGTCGGTATGTTTAAATAATATAATTTAAGATTTAAAATAATTTAATTTTAATTTAATTTAAATAAATTTACCGATGGCTAATCCGTCGCTAATTCGTCGGTACATAAGTCCGTCGGTAAACCGTCGGTAAAGTGAGGCCGTCGGTAAACCGTCGGTAAAGTGAGGCCGTCGGTAATCCGTCGGTAAAGTAAGGCCGTCGGTAATCCGTCGGTAAATAACGTTCCGTTGGTAATCCGTCGGTAAATGTCGCCGTCACTTATCCGTCGTTAATCCGTCGGTAATATTGACCGTCGGTAAAATTCGTCGGTAATCCGTCGTTAAATCAAGCTCCTACGAGATAATTTCCGACGTTGATTACCGACGGATTTTACCGTTTACCGACGGATTACCGACGGTTTGGGCCGTCGGAAATTTCTGTTTTTTTGTGTAGTGATATATAGGAGTTGCATAATAACCCCCCCCCCCCCTCTCTCTCTCTCTATATATATATATACATATATATATATATATAGTGGTGGTTTCAATTGGAAACCTAATTTCATTGGAAACTTTGGAAACCAAATTTCAACCATTGATCTTTTTAATCAATGGTCAAGATTCATTTGAATTATATATGGTAATAAATTAATTAATTTATTAATAAAAGATAATAATAATATGTCAAAAGAGTAAATTTGTCTTTTTCTTTTGTGTTTCAAATTTGGCAACAAAGATGAAATATGGTAATAAATTAATTAATAAAAGATAATAATTATATATGGTAATAAATTAATTAATTTATTAATAAAAGATAATAACAATATATCAAGACAACCTTTTTATTACTTGTTTATCAATATGCAGTATGTAAAAACCCAATTAAGTTTCATTACCATTATTGTTTCGCTATATCAAATCTGTTTCATCAGGTTTCACTATATTAATATTTTGTTTCACTATATTAATATTTTGTTTCACTATATCAAATATGTTTCATCAGGTTTCACTATATTAACATTTTATGTTTCATCAGGTTTCATTATATTAATATTTTGTTTCACTATATCAAATCCATTATGTTTCATCAGGTTTCACTATACTAATGTTTTGTTTCACCATATCAAATCCATTATGTTTCGCTATATCAAATCTGTTTCATCAGGTTTTACTATATTAATATTTTGTTTCTCTATATAAAATATGTTTCATCAGGTTTCACTATATTAACATTTTATCAAGTACATGAATCAAATACCGTAAACTAAAATTAAATAATAAAAGGGTGTCTTCGTACATGAATAAAAAAAGGGTGTCTTCGTATGATTTAAATTTTGTTTCCTAAATTAGATATCTCATTTTTAATTTAATAAATCTTCCATATTACCATATATAAAATAAATTAAAATTAAATAATAATTAATATAATAATAATAGCACTTACCATATATATTATGAAATTATGTAAAATACTAAAATAACCTTATCAATTAAAAATAAAAATAAAAAAAACAAATTCACTGATTGGTTGATTTCGGTTTCCAAAGTTTCCAATGTAAAACTGGTTTCCAATTGATCCCTCCCCTATATATATATATATATATATATATATATATATATATATATATATATATATATATATATATATATATATATATAGGGTTGGGTTCTGGTGAAAAGTTGAGTTAATGGTGAGAAGTGTGAGAAGTGGTTATCGACCGTTGGATGAGAAATGGACGCACATTAGGATGAGATGCACCAAGATAAGATGCACTGAGATGCATCAGATCAATTCCCTTCTAGTCGCAATTCATGGGAGGGCTGGAGATTAAAAGAGTTCAACGGTTCAGATCCACTTTTCACCGTTAACTCAACTTCTCACACGATCATTCGCCTATATATATACATATATATAGAACGATAATCAAATTAGAACCACAAAAATGTTGAGAACTTTAAAAACAAATCTCAACCATCTAATGACTCCAATCTAACAACCTTAATTAATGTTTCATTTATAATTAAGGAATGACGTGATGGTAATTTTTCTTTTTCTTGATTATTTTCCACTTTTTTTTATAGATATTAAAATTTAGAATTAATTATTATTTTATTTTTATTCAATCTTATGCGATGTAATTTATAAGTAATAATAAGATACTTTAATTTTCATTAATTGATAATAATCTTTTATATTTCATTAATTGATTGTATTATTATTAATTTAGTTTTGACTCGTTTACTTTCTTACATATACATTATTTAATGGTAACGTATAGAATAACATACATCTTTATAAAATATATTTGACTATTTTAAATAATAAAAACATCACATAAGAAAAAATATAGTAAATATAAAGATATTGTAATTAAAAATCACATGAAATTCTGGAAACACCAACGTTTTATTTCACACAATAAATAATACTATGAAACAAAAAATAAAATAAATTTTGTTTTGTTTGAGATTGTGAAAACAAAACATAGTTGATGTAAAATGTGATGTGAAAATAAAACACTAAAGTATTCATTCATATTTGTGAAACAATATAATGTCGCTAAAGTGAAACAATAAAATGTTGTTTCACAAGATGAACAATGTAGTGTTATTTCACAATTTTGAAAACAAAAGTTGATGTGAAATGTGATATGAAACACTAAAGTGTTGTTTCTTATTATGAAACAACACAATATTGCTAATATGAAACAATGTAATGTTGTTTCACAGGGTGAAACAATGTACTGCTGTTTCACAGGGTGAAACAATGTACTGCTGTTTCACATGGTGAAACAATGTAGTGTTCTTTCATATTGTGAAATAATATAATGTCGCTAAAGTGAAACAATGTAGTATTGTTTACAATTTGAAAACAAAACACAACAAAAATTGACGTGAAATGTGATGTGAAATACTACAGTGTTGTTTCATATTGTGAAACAACACAATGTTGTTAATGTGAAACAATGTAGTGTTGATTCACATAGTCAAACAATGTCATGCAGTTTCACATGGTGAAACAAAGTACTGTTGTTTCACAATGTGAAAAGAAACCAAAATGACATGAAATGAAATGTGATGTAGAATACTAAAATGTTGTTTCACAACATACGAGTTAAATCATCTTTTATTATTTCATGTAAAAATTTCAATTATTAAAGAAAAAGTAAAAAAAATATAATGATACTCGTGTCAAATTAAAGAAAATAAGATGCTCGTTTTTTATATAAATTTATTGATTTAAAATTTTATTATAATTAATATAATTTTTATTTAAAAATGAGGTGGTGTTGAATTTAAATTATATAATTTCAATAAGAGATAGAAAGTGAAATGATTACCTTCCAACTCTCACAATTGATTAATCTTGAGTATGGTTGAGATTGATTCTTATAGTTCGCAACCTTTTTGTGGTTCTCACTTGATTTAACCATATACCCCGGTCCCCACTAAAGATATCCAAGGTTGTAATCAAGCACAACCTCCGATATACCCTGGTCCCCACTGAAGATTTTCATAGCTCTCCCCATCACCGGCCATCATTCAATAATTTTCTTGTTGCAGGATTTGTATTTCTATTATAACGTTGCTATAAAGTGTTAAATACATCCCTATCTAGTAATTTCCTTTTCATATACATCAACATCAAAGATTGCCTTTTTACATTCTTAATCCATGATTTAACCTGATTCTAACATAAAAGATAATACATATAACAATTACCATTTTCATTATACAAAACAAAAGGAGGAGGACAAGACCTTCAATTCGAACTCCAATTTATTTCTATACTCAACGAGAGAACCTAATCAAAATCATACATCTCTAAAAAGAAACCAACCAAAATGGATAGAAAAATGCGGTTGTTGTATACATGTTCCTTTTTTAGTTTACGTATTTAATTTTAACTCTACAAATGTTAGTTCTGCACGAGACGTTCTTTTCTTCGTACTATTATAAACAATTATATGAGTAGATAACGTTTACATTAAGTTGTCGTTTGTGCAACTTTAAGGTGAGAAATGTTGTTTGGGATGATAAAATTGGTTTCGACAATTCTACACTTCACACACACAAACAATAATTTGGTATTGTAAGTTTTTTTTTGAACGACATTTAACACTCACACACGTTCCCGCGGTATCCGGGCATCCGAGGGCAGCACCGACTAATCCGCAGCGACCCGGTCCAGGCCTTTGGATTAGACCCATCCAGGATCCGACTAAGCCCGGCTCAAAGACCGAACCCGCAACCCATAGACTGGTTGCTCGACCTGGACCCAAGCCAACCCGAAGGCCGACCCAGAGTCTGGGATGCTCCTCATGTGCCCAAAGCTTCCCCCTAGATTCGAACCTGGGTAGACTGGGATACCATCCACAGTCCCCCCAAGGTGTTACCGAATTTCGGGTTGCGACTCAGGCAAGCCATGATTTGCATTTGGTATTGTAAGTTGAAGGAAGAAAAACAAATATGTGGATGTAGAGTGGTTTTCTAATTTAAAATCCCTTAAAAAGATGAGAACACTACAAGACAATAAGGTCTCATAAATGAACTAATCCGTCCGTCCGTCCGTCGATGTGTCCAAAGATGAAGAAGATAGACACTACAATAATTAAAGCTATCCGTTTCGATTGTCTCCTTGCAAACGGTCAAAATAGTCCAGATCTGAAATTTAGGATTTCTTTTCTAAAAATTCTGGTCTTCCAACGGTATTTTTGTTTTCTAAATTTTTTTAAGTAAATTTTTTAGGGAAATTAATTAAAATAAGCGTATTTCAAATCCGTATTACCCAAATGTCCCAAATCTCGTTCAAATCGTCGAAATACCCCTTTTGTCCGGGAATAGTGGCCGGGAATCCCGGGTTGGGTTGTGTGGCCTAAAACAACCCTAATTTTCTCAAACCCTAAAACAACCCCGGGAATCCCGGCCATAACCCCGGGAATCCCGGCCCTAACCCCGGGATCGAGTCACATTTCGGCCGAACACGTCCAAACCCGGGATTCCCGGCCACTTATCCCGTACATAATGGGCATTTAGGCAAATTCGACGAGATTTGGGATATTTGGGTAATACGGTGGTCAAATACGCCTATTTTAATTAATTTCCCAATTTTTTATATCAAAGTGAAAGTGGTAAAAAGAAAAATGTCCATTTTGTAGTAAAACATTTTACTCTTAACCACAAGTGTTTAAAATTCTTTAAATTTTATAAAAAACTATTTGTATTTTATACGATCTGCAAGAACTTCGTTTATAAGAATATCGCATATATTTTATAATTTTTAACCTTTGATATTTTGTCGAATACTTCTTGACACAAGGAGTATATATGTATATGGAGAGCTTCATTTGAGAAATGATAAATGTATGAGAAATAGAGAAGGCATCTTAGTCATTCACCTGGTCAACATTTGTGGTTTTGACCGCGAAGCACCGGATAATTCCTTGCATGATCTATAGAAGGTAGAGAGGTAGTTTCGTAAAATACACTATGAACCTATATGATTCACATATGAACTATACGTTTATATGTGAATTTGTTAATTAGTTCATATGATAATCAGTTAATTAGTTTAATATATGAATCATAAAAGTTCATATATGAATCTGTTAATTAATTCAACTGATTCATTTATGAACTTACAGTTAATTAGTTCATATATGAATCACAAAGGTTCATATATGAATCAATTAAAAGAGTTCAGATGTGAATTACACTGATTCACATATGAACATATAGTTCATATGTGAATTATACATGTTCATATATGATCACAACCCGTGTATTTTGTAAAAATTACGAAAGTGTTCTTCTATTTTTGGAATAGCCGCAACTTTTGACTAGTCAAAGCCGAAATATTTGACCAGTCAAATTCGATCTTGACCGTATGAATGGCTAGGATTACTTCTCTATTTGTCATATATTTACCATTTCTCAAATGAACCTAAGGCTATATATATATATATATATATATATATATATTGGCCACGGTTATCTTGCAATCCAGTAAAAGGTTACAATCTCATGCAATAGGGATGTTAGTTTCAGATGTATATTAATCATACAAATAATATTACAAAGAAATCAATAGATGACCTTAAGTCTAGGGCCAAACCGCGCGTGTTTCTGTCCTGCGCACCTACGGTGACTTACGCGACCTGAGCTGCGGCTTGAGGCCGCGGGCCAAGCCGCGCGTCCTGCAGGTCGTGCCTCCCCGGGCCTCGTGCTGAGCCATTCCCCGACCTTCCTCTCGGTCGGGCGGTGGTTGTTTCCTTAGTCGTTCGTCCATAATTATTAGGAAATCACGAGTGTTACAATCCTCCCAACCTTAAAGGAGATTTCGTCCTCGAAATCTAGCACCGACCAAGCACCCGAAAGTCGAATTTAACGGAATTCATTGGTTTTCCATATTTCTGTCCTCCCTGGTAACCCAAACTTCGACTCATGGATTCTCATGACATTGATATCTTACCAATTTCCTTTTTCCAAAGAGCACAAGAGTTTATAGGAGGTGTACATGACAGTTCAAATGTTGCTCATCCCGGAAAACCATCCCGACAAATGGCTTTTCATCCATTTACTCCGAAGATGTTAGCAATCATGCAGTGGAGACTCTAGATGACACCATCTCCACATAACGACTGTTCCATCCAAATGGGATGTCTCAACAATACTTTACCTCATATACGAAACTGTGTACATCCTATTCAAGATTGCCACTACGTTCTCATAACGAGCCGCCACAATAACATCTCCTCGTTCGATATAACTTACTGATGACAGGATGAACATCGAGTCTTTTTTTTTAACTTATTTTTCTCACATTAAGATCTTGGTTTCCTCCCAACCTTAGGTTGTTCACATTACCACAAGATTAACTTACGACCTTAACTAACCAGTTCCACCAAGGATACCCAAAAACGGACTTTACCCTTAAATACTTCTAATCGTCCTTCATACACATGACACTCTTTTCTTGCCTTCAAGAACACAACATCCCTGGCAGAAACAATCCAACCATGGTTTGACCATACTCCTCTCAATTTCGAGTACTCGCCACCATGTTGACTTTACCCGAGTGGTGAAGGAATTTGTATAAAAATTGCTGAGCCGATCACCCGCTATTGTTACAAATACGATATTTATAATCTCTACAAATCAAGGGCCCCTCAATAATCGATTTATACTTAAGGTCTACCTTGATATTCTCACTAAATGTCTCCAATAATCAATACCATAAAAATTTATTGTCCCTTCCTTGACGAAATTCCTATCAACAAATTTGGTTCGATTTTCATCCAGGAACGTACCATTACACTCTACAGATAGTCGATCATCCCAAACTTACTGGTTACACCACTCCCATAATGCATTAGAGCATCGATTGTCGAATCAGCGAAAGCCTTGCCAATTACAGAAATACCAATAATCGATCCCTAATTACCAACATCTAATCTCCTTAAAGTTACCACTTAACTTGCAAACACACAAGAATTCAACGGAAGTGCATTGAAGCACTCCAACGGTTATTGTCCTCAAAATCGAGTGTTGACGCCTATCCTTGAAATGACTATACTGCAATCGTGGGTTGTAACAACCCGCATATTTCACATAACACATATCACATAATTTACATATATCCAAACACATATAGGATACAATTTGGTCTTTTGGTACAAAGCTGTATAAATATATCAAAAGTCACTACTAACTTTTCGCTAAACTGTCATAATACATAACATTTATATGACAACTTTCAAACAAAAACAACTTCCAGATAACATCTGCCAGCTTCACATATAATCAGATAAAGCTCATAACTTTCCTTTCCCTTTATCAGTTATACGTGATTGTCCTGAAATGCATATTTTGAAAACAAAATGAGGGTTTGACCATACGGTCTAGTGAGGAAATCCCTGTCAGTTTCATGATCTCAATAAAACTGATAATATGAAACAATAAATCTGTTTTTGAAGAAATGAGCAAACTGATTTAACATTCTTCTCAGGAAACTAACCACAACAGTTGCCACAATTTTACACCCCGATAAGATCGCAATCAATACCGGTTGTGGCCCACCACACAAATACATTCGTGGGCACTACATATAACTCCCTGCTCAGACCATTACACTCCTAGCACACCCAACTTCTGTTGTGAAGGTCCATTTTTATCTCAAGAATCAATAATTCACATTACATGCAATAAATAATAAAACATGTAACAATTATAATATCACTTGTATCAATCCGGGTCCAAACATATCAATAATATATAACATCAATATGTTAAATATTTGAATATATATGCATTTCAGTAAAATAGTTAAAGAAAACTCACCTCGATATTGATATACGATAACATGAAGTTTAACCGGTAACGAAACTCGAAACCGAATGCGAATCTGAATAATGAAACACAGTTACAATCTAAATGATTTAACTTAATCCAATACCCTAAATAATCTCTAACAAATCTAATATGATACCCCGAACGACCCCTAACGAAACAAGGCAAAAGTCAAAAATTCAAATTAAACTAAAGATTCATGAAACCAATTCCAAAGAATTGATTTTTTTATAACAACTAGCAAACTCAAAAAGTTTTATCCTACCTTCAAACACAACAAAACCCCAAAATCACCTAACCAAAACATGAAGGTTCACCTTATTAAAACAATGGAAGAAAACAAATTTAAATAACGAAATATGAAATTTTCATCAAATTCCAACCCATCCAATAAATAACCAAATAACCAAACTAAAAATAAATTTATTAACAAACTCAAAATCGATTCCTCCATGAATGATTTTAACCTAAAACTTCAAACTTAAATAAAATAATTCAAGAACTAGATAAACTTCCGTAATTGAGAAAAACGGAAATAATACCTTAATACTCAAAAGGTGGAAAAACTAAAATTGAAAGATTCCTTCTCTTGAGATTTCTTCCTTCTCTGATTTCTTCTAAAAAATCCATGGAACACTTATTGAAACTAAAATCATTTAGAAGATAAAGAGGAGATGGTGGGTTTTTATACCACCAAATTTTCAAGTAAACCTTGGAAAAAATCAAATAACAAATAGACCCCTTAGACTTATATAATAACACATAAAGCCCTTGGATTTTCAAGTTAAGCACAATAATACTTACCTAGGTTATAACAATATCTCCCCCTAAACGGAATTCTGTCCCAGAATTCTATCGGCCGAACAGACGGGGATATTTTGATCTCATAACTGATTCTGGTTCCCACATAGCATCCTGACTCTGGTGATAACGCCAATGAACTTTTACTAAACCTATTTCATTGTTTCTCAACTTTTTCACTTTATAATCAATAATCGATTCCAGCTCTTCAACGAAATGTAATCGCTCATCCACTTGAACTTCGGTTAACGGTATTGCCTGATCAGAATTAACCAAACCCTTTCGTAAATTTGACACATGAAAAGTGTTATGAATACCGCAAAATTCATACAGAAGTTCTAACCGGTAAACTACCTCACCAATTCGATCAATAATCACAATTCACAAACGGTACGATATATCTCGGACTTAGTTACCCCGTTTCCCGAATTGTACGATTTTTTTCCATGGCGAGACTTTCAACATCACATTGTCCCCAACCTGAAACTCTATCGGCTTTCGACGTTTATCGGCGTAGCTTTTCTGTCGATCCTGAGCCATTTTCAAACGTTCCCAAATTTGACCGATTTTATCTGCAGTTAACTGAACAATTTCTAGTCCGGCCAACTGTTTCTCTCCCACTTCATTCCAACATAACGGCGTTCTACATTTTATACTGTATAAAACCTCAAAAGGTGTTGCTTGAATACTCGAGTGATAACTATTATTGTAAGCAAACTCAATTAAAGGTAAGTGTCCTTCCCACGAACCACCAAAGTCGATAATACAAGCTCGTAACATGACTTCAAGCGTCTGAATCGTCCGTTCACTCTGACCGTTAATTTGCGGGTGATAAGTTGTACTCAACTTTATCTGTGAACCCATTTCTCTCTGAAAACTTTTCCAAAAATCGAGGTAAATCGACTGTCTCGATCTGATATAATCGATAACGGTACACCATGACGAGTTACCACTTCATTGATGTACAACTTCGCCAATCTTTGCAGCGGGTATGTTTCTTTTATCGGTAAGAAATGAGCCGACTTGGACAATCGACCACAATAACCCATATAGCATCGAAACCTTTCGAAGTTCTCGGCAACTTTGTTACGAAATCCATCGTGATGTGATCCCATTTCCAAACCGGAATTTCTATAAATTGCAAGTTACCGTAGGGTTTCTGATGTTCCACTTTAACCTGCAAACAAGTTAAACAACGCTCCACATGCCGAGCAATATCTTCCTTTAGACCCGACCACCAAAAAAATTGTCTTAATTCTTTATACATTCTGTTAGTACCCGGATGAATAGAAAAACGAGACTTGTGAGCCTCACTAAAAACTCTATCACGAATATCACCGAAACGAGGTACCATATTCTATTTTCAAAACACATTAATTCACGATCATTTTTCACTAAGACAAACGACATACATGCGAGTCGTTCTCGTTTCAGATTTTCTTCTTTCAGAGCTTCGATCTGACATTACTTTAACTCTTTGAAAATATTCGGTAAGAATTCGGCTCGTAACGTAACGGCTTTGATCGTTCCACCCTTTTATTTACGGCTCAAAGCATCAGCCACCACATTAGCTTTTCCCGGATGATACAAAATTTCATAGTCATAATCGTTCACCAGTTCTAACTACCGTTGTTGTCGCATATTCAGTTCTTGTTGATTGAACAATTGTTGAAGACTTTTATGATCGGTAAAAATCTGACATTTGGTACTGTATAAATAATGTCTCCAAATTTTCAAAGCAAACACAACAGCGGCTAAATTCCATATCGTGAGTCGGATACTGCCTCTCGTGATCTTTCAATTAACGAGAAGCATAAGCAATAACCTTTCCACGTTGCATTAATACACAACCTAAACCTAATTTCGAAGTGTCACTATAAACCACAAAATCTTCTGAACCATCGGGTAGAGACAAAATTGAAGCACTACACAATCTTTCTTTCAAATTTTGGAAGGCATCGGCTTGAGTAGGAGTGTAAATGAGACGAGACAACTCGCGAGCTACTCGAGATCGACTCGGTCAAAGCTCGGTCAAAACTCGACTCGAATAAGCTCCACTCAAACTCGAACTCGACTCGACATACTAACGAGTCGAGTCGAGCGACCTGATACTCGACTCGATAAGCTCGTGAGATACTCGAATATATATTATATATAATTAATTTATATTACAATTTATAAAGTATAATGTAAAAATTTTCATAATAATTATTTTAATACAAGACATTAATGTTAAGCGAACCGTTCGCCAGGAAGTTCGTTTATGTTCAGCGAACCATTCGGCAGGAAGTTCGTTTATGTTCGTTTATTTAATAAACGAACGAACATGAACACTTTTTTTGTTCGTTTAGTTAAACGAACGAATGAACAAATGTCTCGTTCGTTCGTTCGTTCATTTATGTTCGTTAATTGTTTCATTTATTTAATGATATTATGGTAATAATTAAATACATAAGAATTTAACATTTAACATTTGAATAAAAATTGTAATTAATTAGAATTAATATAAATTTAAAATTAAAAGAAAAAGAATAAAAACAGATCAACTTAATTTATCCGCACAACTTTATTTATATAGTGGTTTCTCTTCTTTTGTCTCACATCGAACTTGAAAGCACCTATGCCTTTTAGTAACTCCACACTGAGCCATTGGCTTTTCCATGTTAGTTTGAGCCTTTTGGCTTGAACCCATTCATAGAGTTATTGTTGTAGCACCTCATTTTAGCGGTGCTATTTAAGTTTGTTTGTTATAGTTATTTTTGTATCTTAACGAACGAACAAACATTATCTTGAGATAGTGAAAGAGTTTGTTTAATTATTTTGAACAAAATCACCTTCTTTATTTTAAGTTTGTATATGTTTGTTTTTAGTTTTAATTTGACAAACATAAACAAACACGAACATAATTCGAGTTCGAGTTTTGTTTCGAGCTTGAATCGAGCTTGAAACGAGTTTGAGCTCGAGTTCGAGCTTTGTTTCGAGTTTGAAACGAGTTCGAGTTCGAGCTTGAGATTGGGAATTGGTTATCGAGTCGAGTTTGAGCTTGGATTTTCACTACTCGCGAGTTTTCGAGTCGAGTTCGAGTTTGAGAATTTTATTTCGAGTTCGAGTCGAGTTCATTGATACTCGAGCTCTACTCACATCATTTACACCCCTAGGCTTGAGCTTCTTTCCATTCAAACTTCACATTCTTTTTTCGTTAGCATCGTTAAAGGAGTTGCAATACGAGAAAAATCTTTTATAAATTCACGGTAATACCCGGCTAAAGCCATAAATTTTTTGACTTCAGTCGGTGTTCTCGGTGGTTCCCCTTTTTCAATAGTTTCAATTTTTACGGGATCCACTTTGATACCGTTTTCAGAAAGAATATGCCCCAAAAACTGAACTTCTCGTAACCAAAATTCACATTTATAAAATTTAGTGAAAAGCTTTTCCCGTTTCAACAGTTCCAATATCAAACAAAGATGATTAGCATATTCTACTTCTGATCGAGAATAGATAAGAATATCATCGATAAAAACAATAAAAAATTTATCAAGATAAGGATCACATACCCGGTTCATCATATCCATAAAAGTTGTCGGCGCGTTAGTCAAACCAAACGACATCACTAAGAACTCGTAATGACCGTATCTGGTACGGAATGCAGTTTTCGATACATCTTCTTCCCGAACTTTCAACTGATGGTAATCGGATCGTAAGTCAATCTTTGAGAAGTAACTAGCCCCAATCAATTGATCAAAAAGGTCATCGGTTCTCGGTAGCGGATATTTATTCTTTGTTGTCAGTTTATTGAGTTCCCGATAATTGATACACATTCTCATCGACCCACCTTTCTTCTTTACAAATAACGCTGGTGCACCCCATGGAGAAGTATTGGGCCTGATAAAACCTTTATCTAACAATTCCTGTAACTGTGACATCATTTCTTTCATTTCGGACGGAGCCAAATGGTACGGTGCACGAGCAATCGGCGCGGCCCCCGGTATCAAATCTATTCTAAATTTAATCGATCGATCTGGAGGAAGATTAATCAAATCATCTGGGAAGACTTATGGGAATTCACTAAATACCAGTATGTTTTTAACAACACTCTTTTCTTTCTTGGTGTCAATTACATAGGCCAAATAACTCTGACAACCTTTCTTAACACATTTACGGGTTTTTAACATAGAAATCAGACTAGTCTGTCGCTCTCTACGGTCACCGTAAATCACAATCGGCCTTTTCCCGGGTAAGTCAATATTAATCATCTTTTTATTGCACACAATATTGACCTGATTTAATCACAATCGGCCCTTTCCCAGGTAAGTCAATATTAATCATCTTTTTATTGCACACAACATTGACCTGATTTTCGGCCAACCAATTCATCCACACTACCACATAAAATTCTTTCAATGACATGGGGAACAATTGAATAGGTATCATATACCCATCCACATTTATGCAACAATTATCAAAGACTTCATTAACCGAAACCTGATTATTATTAGAATTTTCTACTACTAACACATAATCTAACACTTTAGGTTTCACATGCAAATGATCAATAAATGAGGGAGACACAAAGGAACGATTTGCACCAGAATCAAATAGCACTTTAGCACATACTGAGTTTACTAAAAAAGTACATGTTACCACATCAGGAGTCTGCTCAGCCTCAACTGTAGACATCTGGAATGCCTTCCTTTGCTTTGGGTTGATCAGGTTCTGTGTATCTCCCCGATTTCCTTGACTAACCCCCAAAAGATTTGTTCCCCGTCCTCTCAATTGTGGACAATCAGGTCTGATATGATCTAGTGAATTACACTGATAACAAAGTCGAGTGGTTCTACAATCAAGAGCAACGTGACATGATTTCCCACATCTGAAACAATGCTTTTGATCTTGACTACACTCACCTCAATGAATTCAATGACATTTTGGACACGGTCTCACACCAAATCTAGGATTCGGTCGATTATCAAATCGAGTAAACTTTTGTTTTCTAGAGTCACTTGGCAGTCCTTCCCACTTTCTTTTCTCACCTAATTGTCGGTTTTTATCTTTTTCAGTTGTTTCTGCAGCATCAACTACGGATATAAAAGTATTGGGCTGCATAGCCATAACCAGTTCCCGAATAGAAGACTGTAATCCATAAATATATCTATCGACTCTAAGTTTTTCTGAAGATAGATTCAACAAATCGAGATTTTTCTATAAATCTTGCCGTGTATTCCTGAACTGTTGAATTACCCTGCTCCAAACTCGGAAATTCTTCTTCTAATTTTCTTGTTGTTGCTTCTGGACAAAAGTATTCTTTAAAAGCTTCAGTAAATTCATTCCTAGACAAAGTTTTGAAAAATTTGGTCCTTTTGAAGATATCATAAGTTCCCACGACATCAGATTTCAATACACCGGCGGCAAACATAACTCTCCTCATTTGAACATTTACTGGTATTAAAAATTGATTCAATTTCTTTCAACCATTTCATAGCTTTCACATAATCACGTTCACCGGAATAAGTTGGTGGTTTACATGCTAAAAACATTTTGAAGTCACATCCTTTGGTAACAGTAGTAGGAGCATTTACCTCATTCCCTCTAGTAGTTTTAGGATGTTCAGGATGTTGTGTTTCTGTGCGATGAGGATTTCCAAACAAAGATTGCAAGTTAGTTTGGAGTCTATTCATTGCCGCATATAAATCCCCCTGTGTAACATATTCAAATGCTTGAGTCCGACCACGAACTCTGGCTCGACTTCTGCCCCGACCACTATTTGAACTTTCCTGAACTGAATTTTCTGGTTCCAGTGATAATCCCCTACTCTTTCCTCTCCCTCGTGCTCGGCCTCTTCCCCGACCCCTACCTCTAACATATGTTGTATCAGGTTTTGCTCCAATTTCAATCGTTACTCTTTCCTGTCTCCCGCCTATTTCTTTTGGGTATTTGAGGGTCCAATTGTAATGTTCTCAGTCGGAGGATCCGCCCCTTCTGGATTAACCGAGACAATTCTTCCATAACGACGAGAATTGGTTGCCATCTATTAAACCATAAAATATATACATTTAATCACATACCCAGATATAATAAAGTATTTAGTATAACACGCACCTGTAAGTTCATAATTACATTGGCCAGATGTAATTTGAATTTAACTTACATGCCATTCTTTATACTCATTATATTTAATATCCCACGGGTTCTAAACATAACTTAAGTTCACATAAAATCATACAGTTTAAGTCTAGGTATAAATCCAAATACCTAAATCCCTTAAACTTAGGCTCTGATATCAACTGTAACAACCCACATATTTCACATAACATATATCACATAATTTACATATATCCAAACACATATAGGATACAATTTGGTCTTTTGGTGCAAAACTGTACAAATATATCAAAAGTCACTACTAACTTTTCGCTAAATTGTCATAATACGTAACATTTATATGACAACTTTCAAACAAAAACAACTTCCAGATAACTTCTGCCAGCTTCACATATAATCAGGTAAACAGATAAGCTCATAACTTTCCTTTCCCTTTATCAGTTATACGCGTTTGTCCTGAAATGCATATTTTGAAAAGAAAATGAGGGTTAGACCATACGGTCTAATGAGGAAATCCCTGTCAGTTTCATGATCTCAATAAAACAGATAATATGAAACAATAAATATGTTATTGAAGAAATGAACAAACTGATTAAACATTCTTCGTAGGAAAATAACCACAACAGTTGCCGCAATTTGATTGCACACACCTCGATAAGATTGCAATTAATACCGGTTGTGGCCCACCACACAGAACACATTTGTGGGCACTACATATAACTCCCTGCTCGGACCATTATAGTCCTAGCACACCCAACTTCTGTTGTGAAAGTTCATTTTTATCTCAAGAATCAATAATTCACATTACATGCAATAAATAATAAAACATGTAACAATTATAATATCACTTGTATCAATCCGGGTCCAAACATATCAATAATATATAACATCAATATGTTAAATATTTGAATATATATGCATTTCAGTAAAATAGTTAAAGAAAACTCACCTCGATATTGATATACGATAACATGAAGTTTAACCGGTAACGAAACTCGAAACCGAATGCGAATCTGAATAATGAAACACAGTTACAATCTAAATGATTTAACTTAATCCAATACCCTAAATAATCTCTAACAAATCTAATATGATACCCCGAACGACCCCTAACGAAACAAGGCAAAAGTCAAAAATTCAAATTAAACTAAAGATTCATGAAACCAATTCCAAAGAATTGATTTTTTTATAACAACTAGCAAACTCAAAAAGTTTTATCCTACCTTCAAACACAACAAAACCCCAAAATCACCTAACCAAAACATGAAGGTTCACCTTATTAAAACAATGGAAGAAAACAAATTTAAATAACGAAATATGAAATTTTCATCAAATTCCAACCCATCCAATAAATAACCAAATAACCAAACTAAAAATAAATTTATTAACAAACTCAAAATCGATTCCTCCATGAATGATTTTAACCTAAAACTTCAAACTCAAATAAAAAAATTCAAGAACTAGATAAACTTCCGTAATTGAGAAAAACGGAAATAATACCTTAATACTCAAAAGGTGGAAAAACTAAAATTGAAAGATTCCTTCTCTTGAGATTTCTTCTCAAAAATCCACGGAACACTTATTGAAACTAAAATCATCTAGAAGATAAAGAGGAGATGGTGTGTTTTTATACCACCAAATTTTCAAGTAAACCTTGGAAAAAATCAAATAACAAATAGATCCCTTAGACTTATATAATAACACATAAAGCCCTTAGATTTCTAAGTTAAGCACAATAATACTTACCTAGGTTATAACAGGGTATGCCAACAATTATTTCATTAGAGGTTTGCATTGTGCCACTCTTCAATGTCGAAATAAAGTTGACACCTGATATGGCACTAAATTCCAAATCTTACACCTCTAACAAATGAACCACAACATCTTCTTTATTCTTGAAGATTTGCCCATATGGCACACCACCAACACATACATGATGTAGAACAATCGACCCATTAATTCATACCCAACCATAAGCAAACAACCACACAATACTTTAACATGAAGGTTTACCGAAACAGAAAGTTCACCACTTAAATAACTGGGAGAATACATCAATCTATTACCTCAGTTATTCATGCGTGAAGCGATTCATAAAACTAAAATCCAAAATTCAAAACTGACCACAAGTCATCTCATCCGACGCTTCAATTCCCCAAGGACGCCTCTAGTCCTTAATAACAAGTCGTTTCACAAAAGAGGGTTTTAAAACTATGGCTCTAATGAGTTCAATGTTTTTTCAACTATAAGACTCAACAAGCATGCCAATTTATTATTTTTAAAGATTTGCCAAACGTAAAATTTTTATAATACTTTTACACTCGCACAAAGTCTTTAGCACAACTAGGAAATCGTTTGAAGTGACCACAATTGCCACACACGTAAAACCAATCAATTACCACACATCTTTGTTGACCAATAGCAAGAACAACAATAGATGAAGATGCACAAAATGAAACATGAACACGGACCATCTCAGTCCCAACGTACGATTACTCATGTTATGGGTGTAAATTAATTCGTGCACTAAACAGCGTACAACAAAATGTTTGCAGCAACTCCAAATAGAATTTACATGATATCAAACTCCCAAATTTTTCTCTCTTTTAGTCACAATATGACACAGAATAAGATTCCACAACATAACTTGCATGCGTCAGTTTATCTCACAAAACTAGTAAAGTGATACGTGCATGCACTTTGGTTAAAAACACGAAATAATTTATGTCGGTTTAAAGTTCAAAGACAAATAACAATATGCTCTCATCGTTCTAAAATGTTGGCTAAGACACCATGACGGAAATTCCAGATAAAATATGTAAGCATACTATATGCAACCAAACTGCTCACACAAAACTCGAGGGAAAACAATACAACTGGACGCCATTAAAATCTTCACATCAAATCAACAAATCGTAAGGAACAAAATGCTCAATAAAACTCAAACACTAAAATAATGGAAGGTAACTCTTCGCCCAAAGCCTTAACATATGTGGAGGAGATCCAATGTTAAAGTCATAAATCGCAGTTATTTGTCCAAAACCCTAAATGACATCAAAATACAGACATCACAATATCCGAAAATAGTGTTGGACAAAAACGAGAATAAAGAAAGTCTCAACAACGTTTGCAACCACATGCAATAAAATATTTTTATGCATGTTTAAAATCATGGTTTAAAATCTTGTGTGCTAGACCTTGTTCCAAGATTTCGTAATATAATCCATATGATGATTTGGAAACATGAGAAATAATTGATGCAATTTATTTTAGAAATAAATTTCGTGCATGAATCTGATCGGCACTCAACGTCTCGAAACTATGCTCCTCAATTTTCCAGTCACACTATCGTCATCCGGATGTTCAAACATCTTAAGGCAAAAATCGAATATTTCATCGGTTCACTTTACAATTTGTCCTCGAATAAATTTGATTCCATAAGTCTATGGTTCTAATCCAACCAATAATTCCGCCTGAACGGTCCACTTAACGCAATCATCATGCTTACTGTCACTCCAAGTGACGAATGTTAAAATCCTCAACCTCTTCTAACGACTATACACTTAGGAACTTATTCACTACCCCAACGGTCGTCACATCAAAATAGTCCAAGTATACACATGTAACTTGTAGGTTCATCATAACACTGGCCAGGTGCAATTATGAACGTATAATACATGATCATCTTTGCTACTTTCAACGTGATTCCCGTTCCTAGTGACCCCATCAACCTCAAAACATCCAATCTTAAAGTGCCTATTGGTGCAATTTTCTCTCTCATTCACTTGAAAGAATGTTAGTTTGAGTCTAGGTATCCAAAATCCACACCTAAATCTCTCAAACTTAAGCTTTGATACCGACTTATAACATCCTCAAATTTGGAAAAAGCAACTAATTAAAAATTTCGATAATACATCAAATAAAAGATAAATCTTCTTCCTATAAATCAAGACTTGATACACCTCCAAAATAAAATTCTATCACTAGTACAAAAATGCTTTTTTGCCACAGTTTTGAAAATTGAAGTTAGCCATGGTTGGGTTTAGAACCGTGGCTAAAAGTCAAAAATAAAATTCTAGTAATGGATTAGCCACGATTTAACTTGTGTGTCCTAATCTATGTGCAAATGAATATAACAATAACAAATTTAATTCCAATAGCCATATGTAATTGATACAAATTCACATATTACAATCAGTATGAATATCTCTCTCAATCACATATTTTCTCTCTCTAAGAATCCTCTCAATTAAGTGCTACATCCTACTAACAAAGAAGAAATCCCTTATACACCTACAAGGTTACAAAACCAACAAAACAAACAAAAAGACAATAACTTTCAACTATATGACTTTAGCATGACTTTGACTTTGCTTGAGGATTGACTTGAGCTTTGGCTTTTAATTCCCATGATTTTGGATCCAATATATTTGTGCATTAACAATCTCCCGCTTTGGATTCAAGATCATCTTCAAAACAATAAGTTAAATATCCCCCCCCCCCTTGTGAAACATGTAGAGATCTTTCTTTGAAAAGAAATTTTGCAATAATGAACAGTCTCCCTATTTCTAGATCTTTATCAAAATCAATATTTCACCTCTTCTTTGGAAATTAATCTCCCCCTTTGATTCTTTGAAACGTCTTCAGATTTTCAGCAATCTCCCCCAAAGTCTGTGATTATTCTCTTCAAGAACTTTAACAATCTCCCCCAAGGTTATGAAAACCTCATTCAGACTTTAGAAAATAAATTGTAGGGACCAATATTCATAATTAATCAATGTAAAAAGATTGACATGAGATAGATTGGGTTGGAATATGAATGTATTATTCACAACCTAGAGAGAAACGTATAGAAACAAATACTACACCAAATGTCTACATCTTGAATGAAAGTTACAAAAATATTACAAACAACTTCCTATTTATACCCAATAAACCCATGTACAACATTTAGCCCAAACCCATATGCTAATGAGAAGGCCTTTACAAACTAAAAGCCTTTTACAAAACTTTCTATATAACATTCCCCTCCCCCCCTAAAGTTTTGTAGAGGAATCATCTTCATATGGGTACCTAAGTTGAAGTGAATGTTTCTTGCAAGCTAGTCATGTGTGGATCATAGATTCAGGTGCATCAAGGCACATGACAACACATAAGCACCTACTGTTCGATTATGTAGAACATTATGCAGGTCCAGTCAGTTTCGGTAATAACATGAAAGGATACGTCAGAGGATACGGTGTGATCAAGAACAACATGATAACAATTTCAAAGGTTTTGTATCTTGAAGGATTGGCACACAACTTATTCTCTATCATTCGGTTTGTTGAGAAAAAGTGCAAGGTGGTATTTGATGATGACTACTATTATATTCAATATAAGAGCGGAGCTGAGTTGATAAAAGCAGGAAGAATGGGTCAAATGTATGGTGTTCATTTTCCTACACTGACTGCGTCAAAATCTGTTTGTCTTATTTCTAAGGCTACATCAAAAGACAGTTGGTTGTGGCACTGAAGGTTTTCTCATCAAAACTTCAGAGATATCAACAAGCTTAGAAGCCAAGAATTAGTAATTGGATTGCCAGAGCTGAAAATGGAAAAAGAGTCTCTTTGTTCAGCTTGTGAGATAGGTAAAATGAAGAGAAGTTCTCATAAATCAAAAATGTTTTCAAGTTGCATAGCACCTCTTCAACTCATCCACATGGACTTATGTGGACCAATGACGACTCAGTCTATAAATGGCAAGAAGTATATACTGGTGATGATTGATGAATATTCACGATACACATGGCTTGAATCCGTGCAGTTTAAGTCTGAAGCTCCAGATCTAATCATCAAATTCATTAAAAAGATACAAATTCTTCTTCAATGCCAAGTGCAACAACTCAGAAGCGACAACAAAACGGAATTTAGAAATGAAACTCTTCAGAGTTATCTTGAATCCGTTGGCATATCGCACAACTTTTCGGCAGTCATGACACCTCAACAGAATGGGGTCGTTGAGAGAAAGAACAGAACGTTGGTGGAAGCAGCGCATACAATGCTAGTTTACTCGGATCTACCTCCATTTCTATGGGCTGAAGCAGTAGCCACTACATGTTTCACACAAAACATGACTATAATCAATAAGCGTTTGAATAAAACTTCATATGAGATTGTTAATGGTCGAAAACCTACGGTTAAATTTTTTCGTATGTTTGGATACAGATGCTACGTGCTGAATGATAGAGAGCATCTATAAAAATTTCAAAAGAAGGTTGATGAAGGAGTGTTCATAGTATATTCTTTACAATCCAAAGTGTACAAAGTCTACAATAGATGGACAAAGACTGTGATTGAAAGCACCAACGTATCATTTGATGAATCCTCAACAAGGACTTTTGAACAATTCAGTTCAGGACTCGCACCTAAAGACAAAGATTCTACATCAAAGGGAGTAAAACCTGAAATAACACAGACTAAGATTTCTAAAACCAGGACCTTAACTGAATCAGATCTTGACTTGTTATTCATTGATGCATTTAATGATTTAACTGCAGATGATGATAAGCAAGGCAACTTAAAGAATACTACCACACCTACTACAAGTGCAGACTTATCTAGGCCGTCTGAAGGAGTTGGTGATGCTTCTACTAGTCAAGAACAAGTTATTTCTGGAAGTGCTACACCAGACAGTTCATTTGAGCCTGTTGAACCATCAATTGAACCAACATCAACATCATTTGTGTCTGGAGTATTACCATCAGAAATATAATCTCAAGAAGTTGTTCCATCACCAAGTGTTAAAAGTCCAAAGTCACATGATTCTGAATTACCTGCCATTCAAGATGAGTTTGATGAAACAAACAATCAGACCGACATGGCACATCTACCGAGAACACATAGGTGGACCAAGGCACATCCTCCAGAAAATATCATTGGTGATCCGAATGCAAAATTTACAACCAGCTCTGCATCTTCTAATTATTGCATGTTCGTGAATTTTCTAAGTAACATGGATCCTAAAAAGCCGTCTGAAGCACTAAAAAATCCATATTGGATTAATGCCATGCAGGACGAGTTAAATGAATTCAAACGAAACCAAGTGTGGATATTGGTACTAAGACCCATGGATAAAATAATCGTTGGAACTAAATGGGTCTTTCGAAATAAGAAGGATGAGGCTGGTACAATCGTCAGGAACAAGACAAGATTGGTTGCAAAAGGATATAACCAACAAGAGGGTATAGACTACGATGAGACTTATGCACCAGTTGCCAGGATTGAGGCAATCAAGATTTTTCTTGCATATGCCGCTTATAAGAACATCAAAGTGTACCAGATGGACGTTAAATCAATGTTTCTGAATGGTATTCTACATGAAGAGGTGTATGTAAGTCAGACGGAGGGTTTCACCGATCCAAAATATCCAGATCACGTGTACGTGCTTGAAAAAGCTCTTTACGGACTGAAGCAGGCATCGCGCACGTGGTATGAGACATTGATGGTTTATCTTTCCGAATCTGGATTCTGCAAAGGTACAATCGATACAACTTTGTTCATGAAGAAAAAAGGTGAGGATTTGATTTTAGTGAAAATTTATGTAGATGATATTATTTTTGGCTCTATGAATCCTAAACTTTGTGATGAGTTTCAAGACATCATGAAGAGTAGGTTTCAAATGTCAATGATGGGAGAGTTGAACTTTTTCTTGGGATTACAAGTAAAACAAACTCCGGAAGGGATTTTTATTAACAGTCAAAGTATATAAAATATATGCTTAAGAAATTTAATTTGACTGATTCAACTCCCATGAAGACTCCCATGCAATCTCGAAGTTTGTTGGATGCTGATATCTCCAGAAAATCAGTAGACCAAAATATATACAAAAGCATGATAGGATCTCTTCTATATTTGACATCGAGTAGACCAGATATAATGTTTACTACATGTTTTTGCGCTCGATATCAAGCTAACCCAAAAGAATCCCATCTTGTTGCGGTTAAAAGAATCTTACGGTACCTTAAAGGCACACCAAATTTGGGCCTTTGGTATCCGAAATATTCTAGTTTTGAATTAAAAGCCTACACAGATTCAGACCATGTAGGTAACAAGTTAGACAGAAAAAGCATGTCAGGAGCCTGTCAGTTCTTGGGAGACAAGTTAGTTAGTTGGTCTTCGAAGAAACAAAATTGTGTTTCAACATCTACGACCGAAGTAGAATATGTCGCGGCTGCCAGCTGTTGTTCGCAAGTATTGTGGATGAAGACGCAACTCAAAGACTATGGATACACTTTAAACAAAGTTCCCATGTACTACGATTCTAAAAGTGCAATAGCAATTACGGAAAATCCGGTGCAGCATTCGAAAACAAAACGTATTGATATAAGGTATCATTTTATCAAAGATCACGTAGAAAAAGGTGCTATTGAAATGCAATTTGTTTCTACTAATTTTGAGGTTGTTGACCTGTTCATAAAACCTCTTGATGAAAAGAGATTTAATTTCTTAGTCAGCAAACTTGGAATGCTAAATCTGAATGCTTGACAATAATATCCTATCTTGATTTGAGGGGGAGTGTGTTCTTGAGTTTTGATTGTGTAAGTGTTTTTGGTTGATGATTATTTTTTCTAAGTCTGATACATATAATCAAAGTGGACTCGTGTTCAATGAGGACCAAGGTTATAATTTGTTTTGCAGGTCAGACAGTTTCATGGAATTCTAAATTTTCAAGAAATTAGACATTGACTTCTGATCAAAACAGATCAGGACTCATACTTCAGTATGATGAGTTGAATGCACAAATCCAGCGGGAGTAAATATCTGTGCACACTTCAAGGGGGAGCAACAGATAGAAGTCTGTAAGTGTGTGTGTGTGTGTGTATGAAAAGTTTTGAAAATCTGGGAATTTTTTTAAAGTGAGATATGTTATTTTTGAGATTTAAAGAGAAAATGTGAAAATTTTCTATTTTTGGAAAGTCAAAGCTTCAAATTTTCTATTTTTGGAAAGTTGCCAAAAAAATTATAAGTCTAGTTATCGTAAACAATTGACGCAAGCAATAGCCTGCGACTGTTAATGCCAAAAATCATCCAAAGGAAGATCTAAGGTCGGTGTGGAGCTTTAACACCTAAAGTAGGCAATCACTCGACAAATCGTACGACAATGACAGAAAGTAAATTGAACACAGAGATTTGATGACGCGGAAAACCCCATCGAGGGTAAAAACTGCGAACGACAATGAGGATCGTCAGGTGCACTATGGACGTCAATCAGGGACGTAGTCCTTTGAAAGGAGTGATTACAAGTACAAATGACAATGTTACAATTGAAAATAATGTAATCGTTCGTGGTATGCTAAATTTCGTGCAATGGAACACTTCCGTCGAGAGATTCTGCATTGAAAGAATGAGTGAGAGTTGTATCTTCGTAGTTGCTTGTTATCAGATGTTGATCTTGTCCTTGTATTGATCTTCAAGGTTGTATATATAGCTTTGGTTTCCATAAATAAGCATTAATTGTCTAATGGTACTGATATTGATTGATCTTGATGGCGGTCGTCCGTTATATCCGTTGGTCATTATGTGTATTAAACTTGTAATGAAATATCCACAAAGGAAAAACGGTTGTGTGCAATGAATGATCAATGATCGTTAGTAATGTTACATAGATCGTAAGATATAAGCCTGTCGAGAGTGATTACTGTTAGTTGTGGACGTGGAAAACTCACGACGATCGTCATCAAGGACGATGATGTCTACTGTCGTACATTATCAGCAAGACCTTATCTTAATACAAGAATGGTTGCTAGACTGGAGACGCTTGGTTTCCTTTTATCGGTCGTGACTTGTGAAATTTTACCCAAACAGTTTGCCCCCAAAATTCGGAAAGTTAGACGATAAGTCATTTTTTTGAATTTTGTAACCAGGTGGGACACGTGTCGATTTCTTGTAACTAAATCGTTTCCTTAAGAATCGAAGCGATTATGGAGGAAGCATGCAGCCGTTTAACTGCTGTGGCGTCATGATGACATGGGGCGCGTGGTGTCAGGCGTAGGGACATGTGTCATTCATCCGTAGAGGAGAGAGAGGAGGAAGAACCCACCAAGGAATCCCCAAAGGTGGAGATGGCAGGTACGTTCGTTCCTTTTGTAGAGTCTAGTCGTAGGACGTCATCTACGGGTTAGTAGTTTTTAATGGGTCTAGTCTAAATAGACGTTATCCATTTGTCGTACGTTTGTATGGGTCGTCAGACCTTTATAAGGTTTTTATGGGGTCTAGTCGAATAGACGTCACCCATGAGTCGTATAGTCAGTGGGTCTAGTTTCTTGGACGTAACCACTGGTCGTATGATCTTTAGGGTTAGTCATATGGCGTTCCCTTTTAGATCGTGTAAGGTCTAGTCTTCATGCGAGATGTCCCTTACCTAGAATTTTTTTGTTTATTTGATGTTTCAGAAGAATCGACCCCCACCAAACCATCGACCGGTGTCAGGATCGAATTCTCAACAAGAATTAATTCTCAGAAACAATATCAAAGAAGTTTGCGGAATAACACTTTGATATTTAATCAAACAGAAAATCAAAACAGAATATAATCAACAAATTGTAAACTTGTATTGAATGCTTTGAAGTTACAAGATTACACACTCAACCTCAATATTGATGAACAGGCTCACCAATACGAATTCTACTTCTCTAGAATTAGGATCTATGCCTTGAGGTTGATTTTCTCTCTAAAAGAATAAAAACAAAAGTTAATTCATTATTCTAAGCTATACAATATATATACTAAATACAAAGATAATTACAATAAATAAAATATCTTCAGTATATCTTCCATGTATATCTATAAGCTTCCATAATCTTCAGATTATCTAGCTGTCATTCTTTCCATCCGAATCTCTTTAGCAGCACTAACCATGATCAGCAGCATTAACTTCTTCTAGCAGCATTAACTACTAAGCAGCACTAACTACTAGCAGTACTAACTAGCTAAGCAGTACTAACTTTGTTCAAGCAGCACTAACTATGACTAGCAGTATTAATAGTACTAGCAGTAGTAACACTCAGCAGTATTAATCTTTAAGTCTTCTAGCAGTAGTAACTTTGAACCAGCAGTATTAACCATACTTGATGAATTCTTCAGTTCCCAACAATCTCCCCCTAACTTGACTTTTAGGAAGAGAAGTCAAGTTCTTCAGAATTAATCTTCAAGATGCTCCCAAAACTCTATCATGGCCTAAATTCCAGTGTTTGCATCCAATCCCAAACTCTGATTGATGGTTCTTTGAATCAAGTATTTAGCCATTTCTGAATCTGGAACACACCTTAACTTTTTCTTCAGCATGGCATGTAGCTTCAATCTGCTATGTTTATACACTCTATCCACTAGAAAGTATTCAGTGTGATTTAAATCCAAAGTCACTGTATATACTCCACTAATTTCATATAGAGTCCAACTGTTTATTGATTTGAAGACATCCTTGATCAAGTGCTCTACTTCTTCAGGTTTGAACATCATAAACATATACTCCATTACCAGTTTTGTAATTGAAATTCCTGGAGCCTTTAGAATATCTGCATACAACTTCATTCCTATCTCAAACATCTCTTCAAGATCTGATCTAGAACATGTTCTGACAATTTTTGCCCATGTGTTGAACACTTCATACTTTTCATCCTTTCTTTTCAGCCTTATGTATTCCTTTCCATCCACTGTCAATGTATCCCAGAGAATGACCTCAGGAGGCTTAACTCCTACAGGTTCTGCTGAAATTGGTTCAGGCACTTTGTCCATTACTACCATATACAAATTTACATCATCAGTGTTAGCTGGCTCTGTCTGTTTAGATGACTCAGGTGCCCCTTCTTCTTCAGCAACCTTCTTAGCCTCTTCTTCAGATACTTTAGGCTTCTTGATTGGCTTTCTCCTTGCCATCATTTTTGTTCTCTTTAAAGTTCTTAGACTTTCTCCCAGAGTGGACTCTTTCTTAGGAGGTGTTTCTTGCTCATCTGGAAATGGCTTTTGACAATCAAAATCATTACTTTCTTTTATTCTCTTCTCCATCTCCACCCTAGCAGTTTCATTTCACTGAAGCTTTAACATCTCTGAATCATAGAGCTCTTTGATCTTCTCAAAAGACATTTTGGAGAACATCTCCTTTTTGACTCCTACAGCACCTTTAAGAAATATAATCATCTTGTTTCTCTCTTGGGTACCTAAGAATGTCTTTGAGGGTTTTCTCTTCTTTGCAGCTGTTTTCACTACTGATTTCTTCATACTTGCAGCTTTCTTCTGTGCAATTTCAGTTGCCATACTCTGTTGATAAGCTTCATTCAGTTCAGCAGTTAGAGCTTTTGCCATTTCCCTGTCCTTTTCCATCTGAACTCTTTCTTCTTTTTCAAAATCCTCCTGCATCTTTTTAGCTAGGGCTTCATCTGATTCAACCAACCTTTGCTTTTTGATTGGTTGATCAGATTCTACCATCTTTGCTTTTCCTTTGTCTCTGCTCATTGCCTTTTTACTGTTATCTTTCTTGATCACTTCACCTTGTTCTTTTATGATTACACCTTTGGTCTTTGAAGTGACCTTGGGAGTATCATTCTTGGCTTTTAGTAAGGTTTCTGCAATCTCAAGATCTGTTAAAACTTCTTTCACAGTTTCTGCTGCTTTATTAATGTCAGCAGTAGTAACTGTTTCTGCTGCTTCTTTTGATTCTTTTGGCACTGAGTCTGTTTGTGTTTCTTCTTCCTGCTCCCCCTCAACCTCAAGTTTTTCCCTATCAATCTCCTCCTTTCTTGTGACTTCTTCCATGTTGATCTCCCCCTTTTTGGGAGCATCATGTTCAGACTTCCTTCTCCTTAGTTGGAATTGCTTTCTCTGCTTCCTTTGTACCAGACTAACCACCATCCTCTTCTGCTTAGCAATCTGTTCTTGTTGTGACAGAATGACTAGCTTCATTTCTTCAATATCTTTGCCTTGTTTGAGAACATCTTGATTGATGTTCCCCATTGTTTCCATCAATTCATAGTACGTATATCTGTCCTCACCCTTTCCAGAAGTGTTACCCTCCTTTGAAGGATCATTGGATCTTTTATTAGTGGAAGTCTTCTGCCTTGCAGAAGCACTATCCACCCCTGTGGTTTCTTGGCACCAGGGACCTTCAAATGATTGCTCATTCAAAGTTGCCATGGGGGAGGTCTTATTGATGTTACCACTTTCCTCCTCTGTACTAGCAGGAGTAGTGGCAGCCTCATCACCCATATGCTCTACCTCCTCCTCAGAGAGCACCTTCTTTGGGTTGGGAGACACCCTTGTGGTTTCCCTTTGGATATTCTCTAGGGGAGAATTCTCCCTTAGAGGGCTTATAGGCTTAGTGGGTAATGGTACAAGAAGGGAATGAGCCTTCTTTACCTGTTTCCTCTTGTAAGTTTGTGTGATTGGAGAGGTTGGTTTTTCAAGAAGGGACTGGGGAATTGATTTTGAGAGGGAAGGTTGGGCTTGGCTAGCAGTGGGTTGGTCTAATGGGGGCCTTGACCCTGCTGCCATACCTTCATTGGTTTGGGACACCACCATCATTGTAGAGAACAATGGGGTGTCAACTCCTTCAGAGTCCCCAGCAGATCTTCTCATATTGGAGAAAACCTTGCCTTTGGGGGGTTTAGGTACATATATCCCAATAGGTTGAGGTATATCCGTCAATTCATGAGTAATAACTTCTTGAACAAACCTGGGATACATAAAGAAGCTCTTTTTGTTTCCCATGTTTGAGACAAGATCACTGAAAATCATTTTAGAAAAATTATACTTTCTGGCAGTGGCCAAGCACACCAAAGCATAAGCAATAGTGCTGCTGAACTCACTCCATCCAGTAGTCTTTTTGGAGATACAATGCATAAGAGTATGGACAAAGAAACGCCATTGGGGTGAAAATTTTGCTTTAGAGAATTTGAAAACTCCCAATGGGCCTCCATACCCCATTCTTGTAAGATTTGAAAACAGTTCATCGTTTGGGATAGAGGTTATACCAGAGGCATCGTCTAGACGTAGACTGATGCGAATAACCTCTTCAGTAACCGTTAGTGATTGATCACAGATTCTTGTCTTGATCATCTGCACACCATTCTCAACAACAATAGTTGCATTAGCCCAGAACTGCCTTTGATGCTCAATATAGATTGTAGGGGATACAATAAGAGCATGAGCAATGTGGCTTGACTTGAGGAAATCCACAATCTGATGAAATCCTGCAGCTTGCTTTGGCTTTTGTAGCATTGCAATCTCGTTGTGCTCGTCGATAAAAGTCATGGATGCCATTGATGTTAGTGAAAAGCTTGCCTGAAAACTTCGAACTTGAGAGAGAAAAGGTTTTGAGCGCAAGAGAACAGTATGCAAAGAGTCGTTATGAACTTTTAGGCGGGCAAAGAGTATTTATAGTATTCGGAACATAAGCAGTATTAACCTAGAGCAGTATCAACTGAAAGCAGTATTAACTACTAGCAGTATTAACTACTAGCAGTATTAACTGAAAGCAGTATTAACTACTAGCAGTATTAACTGAAAGCAGTATTAACTACTAGCAGTATTAACTGAAAGCAGTATTAACTACGAGCAGTATTAACTGAAAGCAGTATTAACTACTAGCAGTATTAACTGAAAGCAGTATTAACTACTAGCAGTATTAACTACTAGCAGTATTAACTGAAAGCAGTATTAACTACTAGCAGTATTAACTGAAATACTCCTTTTAAACCTGCTAAACACTGAGTACTGCTATGCATATCCTGAAACAGAAGATTAGTAACTCCAAGAATAATATACAGATATAAAACCACTTTTTGAGAAGGGGATTATTCAGAGTTGATCATTCCCACACTTGTTACCAAGAAAGTGAATCTACCCACATCAAAAGCTTTAGTGAATAAATCAGCAAACTGATTATCAGTGTGAACTTTGACAACTTGAATAAGTTTCTTTTCATTACAATCTCTTATAAAGTGATACCTGATCTCAATGTGCTTTGTTTTTGAGTGCTTGACTGGATTATTCACAATGCTAATAGCACTGCTGTTGTCAATAAAGATTGGAGTGTGTAGAAAGGTTACCCCATAATCCAACATTTGATTCTGAATCCATAAGACTTGAGAACAGCAACTTGCATCTGCTATGTACTCTGCCTCTGTTGTAGATGTGGATACTGTGGTTTGTTTCTTGCACTGCCATGAGACTAGTCTAGCACCCAAAAACTGACATCCTCCAGAAGTAGATTTTCTGTCCAAGTTTGCCCCACCTAGATCACTGTCTGAGTATGCTATTAGGTCAAAAGGTGAGTTATGAGGATACCAAAGTCCCAATCTGGGTTGCCCTTTGAGATATCTGAATATCCTCTTAACAGCTTGAAAGTGAGATTGCTTTGGCCTAACTTGAAATCTTGCACATACACAGACTGGAAACATTATATCTGGCCTTGATGCTGTGAGATACATGAGAGAGCCAATCATGGATCTATAATGATGCACATCCATATCCTCCCCCTCAAGATCTGCTGTGATCTGCTTGTGTGTTTCCATAGGTGTGCTGGCAGGTTTTGATTCTGAGAAACCAAACTTGGTTAGAATATCCTGCACATACTTGGATTGATATATGAAAATGCCATCTGACTTCTGTTGAACTTGGAGTCCAAGGAAGAAAGTAAGTTCCCCCATGGAACTCATTTTGAACCTTTGATGCATTAAATTCTCAAACTCCTTGCACATGTTGTTTCTTGTAGATCCAAAGATAATGTCATCAACATAGATTTGGACCAGCAAAATATCCTTCTTCTTTCTTTTAATAAATAGAGTCTTATCAATGACTCCTCTTTCAAAGTCATTTTCCAAGAGATAGGATGACAGAGTGTCATACCATGCTCTTGGGGCTTGATGTAGTCCATAAAGTGCTTTCTTTAATTTGTATACCCTGTCTGGATAGCTTGGGTTTTCAAACCCTGGTGGTTGACAGACATATACTTCTTCTTCAATTGACCCATAGAGAAAGGCACTTTTTACATCCATTTGATAGACTTTGAAGTTCATGTAAGAAGCATAGGCTAGGAATAGTCTGATTGCTTCTATTCTAGCCACAGGTGCAAACACTTCTTCATAATCTATACCCTCTTCTTGAGTATATCCCTGAGCCACCAGCCTTGCTTTGTTCCTTATGACAATACCTCTTTCATCTCTCTTGTTTCTGAAAATCCACTTTGTGCCAATTGCTCTGTGACCTTTAGGAAGGTCTACCAGATCCCATACATCTTGTAGCTTGAACTGTAGCAGTTCCTCTTGCATTGCTTCTATCCAGCTAGATTCTTTCATAGCATCATGTGCCTTTTTAGGCTCAAGCTGTGATAGAAAACAAGAAAGCACTGTATGCTGTTGATCTTGCATTTCCTGAAGCCTGCTTTGATGTCTAGTCATCATAGGAGAAGAGATATCTCCTATTACCAGCTGTGGAGGATGATTCTTTTGAACTCTGGTGTTATGACTAGGTTCTTCATTCAGTCCAGCCTCAAGATTAGATTCATGCAACTCAACTGAAGTGTTTTCAGATGCCACTTCATTATTTTCTTGAGTCTCCTTATCTCTAGTGTCTTCTTCACTCTGGCTTGGTCCAGTAAATGATTCCTTTTCAAAGTCTTCAATAGAATTTACTGTGGGTATGGGAAAAATCACAGATTTAGATAGACTTTCTTGAACTTGTGTGATCCCTGATCCTCCACTTCCTGTTCCTGTATACTCATTACTTAAACCAAAGGAGTTAGTTAGTGAATCAATGTCAAATAGCCACTGAGGTCCAGACCCAACAGGATTTGGTGTGTTCTCATTGCATTTGACATTGTCACTTTCTTCAATTATTCTAGAAGAAGAGTTAAAAACTCTGTAAGCCTTACTCTGAGATGAATATCCAACAAGAAATCCATCATCTGCTTTGTTATCAAACTTACCTAAGTGAGATTTGGTATTTAGAATTGTACAAGGACACCCAAAAGGTTTGAAGAAACCAATAAAAGGTTTTCTTTTATTTAAAAGCTCATATGGGGTCTTGTTCTTTTGCTTGACCACTAGAACTCTGTTTTGGACATAACAAGCAGTATTAACTGCTTCAGCCCAGAAGGTAATTGGCAATTTGGAATCAGCCAACAGAGATCTAGCAGCCTCTATTAGTGTTCTATTCCTCCTTTCAGCAACACCATTCTGTTGAGGAGTCCTAGGAGCACTATATTGCCTCTCAATACCTTTTTCTTCACAAAAGGTGTTTAGATCATGATTTTTAAACTCAGTTCCATTATCTGATCTAATGACTTTTACTCTTTGATTAGTTTGGTTTTCAATTCTTAGAATAAAGGATTTGATAAGACCACTTGTTTCATCCTTAGTCCTTAGAAAATATACCCAAGTAAATCTGGAGTAATCATCAACAATAACCAAGCAGTAAGATTTCTTGCCTATACTCATAACATTTGTAGGACCAAACAGATCCATATGCAGTAATTGGAGATAAGAAGAAACATAATTTAACTCTTTGGTCTTATGAGAAGTTTTGTGTTGTTTGCCTTTAAGACAAGCAACACAATGATCATCACATGAAAAGACTTTTGAAGGTAAACCTCTTACAAGGTTATTTTTAACAAGATTGTTCATAGTCTTGAAATTCATGTGACACATCCTTCTGTGCCATAGAGAGGATTCATCTACAGAAGCTTTTGAAACAAGACAATTTAGAGATGAATCACTATCAACATTGTCCAAATCAAGACAGTAAACATTGTCCTTTCTTGGAGTTCTAAGTAGTATCATGCTTTCTTCAACTACCTTGAACCCTGGAGCAAGAATCATACACTCAGTAGTAGTAAATAATATACTATGTTGTTTGTCACAAACCTGTGATACACTTAACAGATTGTACTTTAATTGATCAACATAGTAGACATCCTCAAATGTCATCTTACCTTTGGTGACATTACCTTTTCCGCTTATCTTACCACCAGTAAGATTATCTCCAAATGCAACATGTCCTCCATTGATATGCTTGAAATCCTGAAGGCATGACATATTGCCTGTCATGTGCCTAGAGCAACCACTATCAACATGCCAAATGCTCTTTCCCTTGAGCTGTTGGTTGCCCTGCACATTAGATAAATCAATTAGTATGAATTAGGAACCCAAGCCAAAGTGGTCTTGGGTACCCCTTTCTCATCAAAATACTTGCATTCTTTCTTGACAAGATTTTTGAACTTTAACTCCTCATTCTTGGAGTACTTTGTTACAATAATAGGCTTGGAACTATGTTTGCTAGAATCAGTACTAGTTTTAGAAGTACTAACTGCCTTGGCAGCACTTGCATGCTTAGCAGTACTAACCTTGTTAGAAGTAGTAACTGTGTTAGCAGCAGTAACTGTGTTGGCAGTATTAACCTTTGAAGAGGTAATAACAGTATTAGCAGAATTAATATTTTCAGCAGTACTAACACTGTCAGCAGTAGTAACTGTGTTAGCAGTACTAATATTGTTAGCAGTACTAACACTGTTAGTACTTCTAGGTACCCACATTTTGACACTTTCTTTTAAAATCTTTTTCTTTAAAGTGCCTTTACTTTCAACATATTTCTTTATCACATGTTTCTTTCCAGCCTTCCTATAACCAACAGGTTTTTGCACAAATCTTTTAAAGTTCATCTGTAGGTTAATTGGGTTGAAGTAACAATACTTAGCCAAATGATTCAACTTGCCACATATAAAACAAGGTTTTGGTCTATTGATTTTATTCAGATCAACTCCTTGTTTCTGAGCCCATTGATTATTCCAGTTTCTTTGATTTCCTCTTTTTAATCCAGAATTTAGACTCTTGGCTTTATTGCAATCACACTGTTTACAAGATTCAGGATTCACAACTGTGGTTTGTTTGTAATGGACCTTGTTATCATTTCCTTTAGTCTTCTCTATCTCCTTGGACTTGACCCAGATTTTCCCACATCCCTCATTGGTGATAATATTGTTTTCTAATGGTATCTTTTTACTCACATTATTATCCCTGTTCTCACTGGCTCCTTTTTCAGTCAAATCCTTAACTACTACCTCATCCAAAGGATCTATCTTAAAAGCTTCTTCAGACAAGTCCTTTTTCTCCTTAGTTTCTAACAAGTCTGATGTAGGAGAAATATAGTTGTTATTGTAAGGAGGGGGTGTAGTGTTGTATCCAATACCAGGCTTCATCTTATCATGTATCTGAGCCTTTAGAAGAGAGTCCATTGCTTTTGAAGCATAAGAAAACTTGTCTATGTCAAGTTTAACTTTTGACAGTTCCTCTTTCAGTCTATCATTCTCTTCTAAGGACTTAGACAGTTTGGTTTCTAACTCATTCTTTTCCCACTTCCAATAGTTTGTGTCATAAGAGTGTTGAAGTTCATTAGCTTGAAAGCCTTTGATTTGCTCTTCAAATCTCTCTACTATCAACACATAATCTCTTCTGTCCTTTTCTAATCTTTTGAGGTCATCACACATACTTTGATTGTGATCCCTGTATCTTGTAACAGTGTCAATGCAAGATTTAGTGCAAAGATTAGAACTTACCTCAGTGGGGAGATCAGATACTTCTGCCATAAGAGCTTGGTTCTGAATGGCTTCCTCAGCTTGATCACTCCAGTCAAATCCCATTCCTTGTTGAGAAACAAGGGCTTGAGCAGGATTCTTGTTCTGATTGTATCCTCCATTCTGAGCTTGTTGGTGGTTATTGTTTGGAACAGCACTCCTGCATTCTCTAGCAAAGTGTCCTTTCTTGTGACACTTATAACATTCCACCTTGGTTTTGTCAAAACCAGCTCCATCTTCTCTTTTTTGAGAGAAGTTATTTCTTCCAGTTCTTTTAATGAACTTTTTCACCCTCATGGATAACATGGCCATCTGCCATTTAATATCCATCTCCTCCAGATCATTAGGGTGAATTTGATCAAGATCATCATTAATCAGAGAATTGCTGCTATGACTGGACAAAAAGGCTTCAAAGATAGTTTCAGTGCCTTTTTCTGAACTTACTCCACTGGCAGTACTAACTGCTTCAGGGTTGGCAGTAGTATCAGTGGATGCTGAAAGAAGTGCAGCATTGTGAATATAACCAGAGGGCTTCTTCTTGGTTTCTACCTCAGTTTCAAAAACTCTTAGATCATTGTATAGATCATCAAGTTCTTTCTCTTCCAGATTGTCACTCTGTCTATATGAGACAGTGTACATAGTCCATTCATCCCCAAGAGATCTGAGGAACTTTCTGTTGATATCATCTTGTTCCATCTTCACCCCTACAGTAGCCAGTTCACCTATGAGTTTATTGAACCTATCAAAAGTTTGAGTCATAGACTCATTCTTTGTGGAAGTGAAGTTCTCATACTGCTGCTTTAGAACATCTCTTTGATTTCTTTTGATGCTCTTAGTTCCAGCAAATCTTTTCTCTAGAGCATTCCATAGAATCTGAGCATCAGTGCAGTTGCAAAATTGATGCTGATATTCATTGGGAATGGCCAAGAGCAGAGTGCTCAAGTCCTTCATCTCTGTCTGTCTGATCTTCCTCTCACCATCTGTCTTTGGTGGAGGTCTTTTCCCATCTGGTCCTATCCTTCCAGCTTCAGAAGGACCATTCTCAATGATATCCCACATTGAGTAGTCAGTGAGAAGAATATATTGTCTGATTCTGATCTTCCACATGTCAAACTCACTTGGTTTGAGCATTGGAACCTTAGAAACCAAAGTACTGCTTGATTCTGTAAGATTTTCCATGATGAATAACTGTTTCTGAGAGAGTTAGGCTCTGAAACCACTTGTCAGGATCGAATTCTCAACAAGAATTAATTCTCAGAAACAATATCAAAGAAGTTTGCGGAATAACACTTTGATATTTAATCAAACAGAAAATCAAAACAGAATATAATCAACAAATTGTAAACTTGTATTGAATGCTTTGAAGTTACAAGATTACACACTCAACCTCAATATTGATGAACAGGCTCACCAATACGAATTCTACTTCTCTAGAATTAGGATCTATGCCTTGAGGTTGATTTTCTCTCTAAAAGAATAAAAACAAAAGTTAATTCATTATTCTAAGCTATACAATATATATACTAAATACAAAGATAATTACAATAAATAAAATATCTTCAGTATATCTTCCATGTATATCTATAAGCTTCCATAATCTTCAGATTATCTAGCTGTCATTCTTTCCATCCGAATCTCTTTAGCAGCACTAACCATGATCAGCAGCATTAACTTCTTCTAGCAGCATTAACTACTAAGCAGCACTAACTACTAGCAGTACTAACTAGCTAAGCAGTACTAACTTTGTTCAAGCAGCACTAACTATGACTAGCAGTATTAATAGTACTAGCAGTAGTAACACTCAGCAGTATTAATCTTTAAGTCTTCTAGCAGTAGTAACTTTGAACCAGCAGTATTAACCATACTTGATGAATTCTTCAGTTCCCAACAACCGGGCTCTCAAAAAGAGAGGCCCTCGCTCAACTTGCCCACAAAGGGTGAGAGATAAAGAGGAAGGCTCCCCCGACATCTGGTCGGGGGTTAAGAAGGCGAAGGTGGTTCTGAGAGAAACGCCTTCAAAGGACAGTGGTCTCGAGGCCACTGCTCTAGAGATGACGAAAGGCGTATTCGACAATCGACGCGGAGCCTGCAGACTCGGCGGGGACGACAAGGCAGTCTTCTTCTTCCCAGGACAAGGGGAAGAGCCTGCAGACTAAGGAGGCACTGGCCCCGATCAACATGAGTTTTACCCTCCCAGGTGATTTCATGTCGTCAGGCAACCTGGGGAGGACTTTATTTCCTCATCTAGGGAAATTCCTTCTGTCGACCTTCTCTGATCGATACAAGGATGTATCGATCGACGACTTGGCTGCCCATGCCTCGGGGCTTTCTTTCATGGAGAGAATCTTTTGACTCTTGTTTATGTTTATGGCCGTCAATAGCTTTGTTGGCATTACACCTTTATGCAGGCCTTTGAAGCTGAAATGGTCTTGAATACCGGCATAGACCAAATCTAGGGTATCGACCCGGGTGCTTTAGCCAGAGAGCAGGCGACACTTGCTAGGGATTTGGAGGCGGTGACCAGAGCCAAGGCAACAGAGGCCAAGAAAGAGGAGTACTCCGTCTGACTTGACGACGCCCTCAATAAAGTTGAGGTCGACGATCATGTAAAGGAAGAGCTCTGAGGGCAGCTGAGGGAGGCCCTTGGTCTAGCGTGTTCGGTGGAGGCGGAGCTGGAGGCGACTAAGAAGGTCTCGACTGTGAATTAAAAAGAGGTCTAGGCCCTTAGGTCAGAGTTGGGGGCGGCGAAGAAGTAAATTGCTGGACTTGAGAAAGATGTGAAGTCCATCGAGACCTTCACTCGTCTTAAGGTTCGTGTGGCCTTGATACTAAGCCACCTGAGCGGCCAAGATCCCCTAGCGTCGGCTGAAGATGATCTCAACTTCTTCTTGAAGGCATTCGGGGCTGAGAAGGACCTCGACTCAGAAGATGATTAAGAAGTCGAATCAGGGGATGACGCTTCTAAGGGTGGAGATGTTGCGTTCGACCCCCAGCAGCAGGAGCAGCAACAGAAACAACCGACTCCTTAGTTTTGGGTTAATTTTTCTTTTTTGTATTTTTAATCAGGAGACCGTTGGTGGTCGTGCCATGCACTGTAATACCTTTTTAGGTATTCTAAATGAAAGACTTTTTGAACAGATTGCACTGTTGCTACCTTTACACTGTTGAAACAATTATCTGAACAATTGTATAAGTAACTTACGACAGACGTAAGGAAAGTAAAGGATAAGTAAGATTAATGAAAATCTAAGTAATTCACAACAGATATAAGAAAGTGATCGTAAGCTAACAAAGATTAAATGAAAATCTAAGTAACCCACGACAAGAACAAATAAAAAGTATGAAGTACCCCAAACATTTTCGAAGTAGGATCGAACGTTAGTCGAGCTTACGATTTTAAGCAAGTAGACAAGGAACTTTTGTTTCGACACAAATTGATTAACCTGTTATTGGAGATAATTCCGCAAAGTATTTACGATTGTTATAAGGTTTTGACCTCAGATCCTTTAGGTCATACGATATGATTGTTAGATAATCGTTAGGCATAAATGTAGTTGAATGATCGACCAATCCTGCAATAACTTCATAGGGGGTCGTTGGCTTGACGAACGACTCTCTGATGCTTAAGTCAGTAAGGTTTGTAGAAATATAATTGTAAGGAAAGAAGAAATAGGTTTTAGAATAAATACCTCTTTAGATGTACCGCATTCCAACTTCGGGAAATGTCACGACTGTCAAGGGTTTGTAGTCAGTAAGCTCCCTTTATGACAACCTTGGTTATTCGATACGGTCCTTCCCACTTGGTTGATAACTTACCTGATCCAGGCTCTTGTGTGTTTTGAAACACTCGTCGTAAGACATGATCACCTGTTTGGAAGATTTTTGCCTTGACATTTTTATTGAAGTGTCGTTCGACCAATTGTTTCTGAGAAGCCATTCTAATCAATGCTGACTCTCGCAATTCTTCTAGTGCATCGAGGTCATAACTTAGATCGACTAAGTTGTGATCGACCGTCGAATGTCGTGAGGTTGGAATTTGAGTCTGAACAGGAAAGACTGCTTCACAACCATAGACAATAGAGAATGGAGTTTGTCCTGTAGATGTATGAGGTGTCGTACGATTGGCCCAAAGAATCGTCGGAAGTTCTTAAACCCATCTGCCTTTTCTTACCTTGAGTCTCTTCTTAATTGATTTGATAATCGTTTTGTTGCTTGACTCGGCAAGTCCATTGGATTGAGAATATCTGGTGTCAAAGTTGTAAGCTTAATGTTACGATCTTCACATAACCGCTTATGAATTGTGACCCGTTATTACATACGATTTCAGATGGAATTCCAAACCTGCAGATGATATTAGTCTGGATAAAGGAAATGATTTCCTTGTCCCGAACTTGGGAGAAAGCAGTCGCTTCTATCGATTTTGAGAAATAATCTGTAAGGACTAGAAGGTATACCTTTTGCCCGAGGGCTGGAGGTAACTTGCCGACTATATCCATTCCCCATCGCATGAAGGGCCATGGATTTAAGGTCGAATGCAAGGGTTCGGAGGGTTTGTGGGACATACCTGAATGTCGCTGACATGCGTCACAACTTTGGACGTACCTTATTGCGTATTGTCGCAAGGTACCCTTGTCGGGAGACACGATTAGCCAAGCTGCAACCTCTTGAGTGGTTTCCACATTCTTCGTCATGCATTTCTCGCAGAATGATTTGGACTTGATTTTTGTTGGTAACATATCGTAATTTAGTCCTGTCGATGATCGTCTGTAGAGTTCATCTCTGATCGTCTGTAGAGTTCATCTCTGATCATAATGTATTTAGGTGCCTTAAATTGAATTTTTCTGGCTTCCATTTTGTCATCAGGAAGTTGGTAGTGTATTAGAAAATTTTTGATATCGATCGACCAATTGTCTTCCTTTTCGATCATTTGTACATCTTTGCCTTTGTCGATGGATGATATCGCCAGATAAATTATGGGAATGGTATTGAATGGATGATACCCAAGTGTCGACCCAATGTTGGCTAATGCATCGTCTAGAGTATTATGATCTTTTGGGATATGTGAAATAAAAAATTCTTCGAATTCCACATATTTGTCTTTTGCTATCTTGAGATAAGTCGTCATTCTGGAATCTTTAGCGGCAAAATCTCCATTCATTTGATTCACGACCAAAAGTGAGTCACTTTTGACGTGAAGTTTTGTTGCCCCCAAGTCATGGGCCATATTCAATCATGCTATCAAAGCTTCATATTCAGCCTCATTGTTGGTAGCTTTGAAGTCACATCGTATGGAGTACACCATCTTGCCCCCTTGTGGCGACTTGAGGACGACACCAAGTCCTACCCCCCGGACGTTGGATGATACGTCGACATGTAGTGTCCATGTTGGGTCGTCAAGAGTTGCCACAATATTTGTCGATGCTTCCAGTTCTAGACTAAAATCTGCGATGAAGTAAGCTAATGCCTGCGATTTGCTCGCATCTCTTGGTTTATACTCAATGTCGTAACTACTAAGGTAGATACTCCATTTTGCCAGCCGACCTGTCAACTCTGGTTTTCTTAAGACAGACTTAAGAGGAAAGTTAGTCACGACAGTAATAGGGTATGATTTGAAATAATGACGTAACTTTTTCGCTGCAGTGGTCAAGGCTAATAAGAGTTTTTCCATAGAGGAATACCTGGTTTTCGCGTCAAGAAGTGACTTACTCATGTAATATATTGGTCGTTGTTGTTTGTCATCTTCTCGTACGAGGACGACACTTACAGCGTTCGGGCTGACTGCTAAATATAGATAGAGGATCTCGTGATCCTCAGGTTTCGATAGTAAAGGTGGGGATGCCGTGTACTTTTTGAGCTCTTGGAGTGCGTTTTCGTGATCGTCCGTCCACTCAAAACCCTTGTTTTTTTCTCAAGACATTGTAGAATAGACAACATTTGTATGAAGATCGAGAGATAAACCTGTTTAGTGCTGCGACACGGTCTGTAAGTCGTTGGACCTCTATGATATTGCGTGGAGATTTGACATCCAATATGGCTTTTATTTGATCAGGATTGGCCTCGATTCCTCGTCGGGTGACCATATATCCTAAGAAATTTCATGCGCTTACTCTAGAGGAGCATTTTGTAGGGTTAAGCCTCATATGATATTGTCTAAGGATACCGAATGACTGTCTTAAGTGATCGATATGATCGATCGCCTTCTTTGATTAGACTAGCATGTCGTTGATGTATACTTCCATTATGTCTCCAAGACGTTCTTTGAACATCCTGTTGACTAATCGTTGATACGTTGATTCTGCATTCTTAAGACCAAGAGGCATAACTTTATAACAGTATATCCCTTTGTTTGTCATGAACGTCATCTTCTCTTGATCGTCTCGATGCATCAAAATTTGGTTGTATCCCGAGTACGCATCTATAAATGTAAGTAACTCATGTCCAACAGTTGCGTCGACCATGGCGTCGATGTGCAGTAAGGGGAATGGGTCATTTGGACTGGCCTTGTTGAGATCTGTGAAATCGATACACACTCTCCATGTCACATTTTCTTATGCACGACCATGACGTTGGCCAGCCAATTGGGATAATTGACTTCCCGAATTTTTCCTGTCTTGAGCAAGTTATCAACTTCGTCGTTGATTACTTTGTTGCGTTCTGGGGCGAACTTGCGACGCTTCTATTTAATAGGTTTAAACGAAGGATCAACATTGAGTCGATGTGTGATGACCTCTGGGTCGATACCGACCATGTCTTCATGTGTCCATGCAAAACAATCGGCATATTCCTGCAAAAAAAAAATTAGTGAACCCTTTAAGGTAGGATCAAACGACGTACCGATGTAGACCACTCTGTCAGGTTTCTCCTGATCCAGAACAACTTATTCCAATTAATAGTCGTCAATAGTTTCAAGATCTGTCTGGCTCTGTAATTGCTAGATGTTCTGCTTTCTAGGCTTCATAGAGATTTTATAACACTCGCGAGCGATCTTCCGCGCACTCTTGATCTCTTGGACGCCCCAAGTTGTAGGAAACTTGATCGTCTGATGGTACGTCAAAGGCACACCTTTCATGTCATGTATCCAGGGTTGCCCCAAGATAACGTTGTATGCTGATGAACAGTCGAGGACGTTGAATTTAGTCTGTTTGTTGACTCCTTTTTACGAATACCAGGAGTATGATTTCCACAATGGTGTTAGCCATGTCTCCATTGAAGCCCACAAGGACCGTCGAACATCGTACGATCTCGGATTTATCGATTCCCATTGCTTTGATTGTGTTGAGGAAGATAATATTAGCAGAACTTCCACCGTCGACCAGGATTCTTTTCGTCGAGCAATTACCGATCTTGAGCTGGATTATGAAGCCATCATGATGCTTTTGACATTGATCACTAAGATCTTCTTGATCAAAGGTAATGGGCATGGCCTCTAATTCCAAATCTTGTTTTGGACGTGACGTCCGTGGAACAGAGGATTCTCCGGATCCTTGGCTAGCATGGCCCTTTGCTGCCGAATAGGTTAACCCGCAAACATCAGATCCTTCGATAACGCAGTTGATAACCTTTGTATGTTCAGGTGAAGCTGGTCGCGCGTTTACACCCAATAAATCCTGCAAATGACCTTTGGGGACGAGCCAAGCCAATTCTCGCCTTAGAGCAATACAGTCGTCCATCACATGACCATGATCATTGTGGAAGTCGCACCACTTGGATTTCTCTTTCTTGGCATCATCTTTTTCGCTCTTTGGTGGCGATTTGACGTTAGTCTGAACATTCTTAAGAGCTTCGACGATATCTTTGGACGTTCCCTTAAACCCGTAAGAAGAGATCTTAGGATGTTGGGGGAATTTATTTGCTGGAGCAACTATCTTTTTGTCGAATCTCACGTTTAAGACTTGTTTAGAAGTCTCGACATGAGCAGTCGACCTTGCTTTGAAGTCCGGATTCTTGACGGTCAACGCTTTCTTGTCACTTGAGTGCTTACGACGGAAAGTTGCATCATCTTTAACTCGCATATAAGTTAACATGCGAGCTCGTACGTCTTCAAAGTTTTCTGAGGGATACTTTGTCAAATCCATGTGTAGATCAGAACTGTCGTCGAGACCTCGCTTGTACGCCTCGATTGCAGTTCGAACATCATAGTTCCGCACGCTGATCATCTCAGAGTTACAACGATTGAAATAGCTTCTCCATCTTGCAACTGCTGGTGAACTGCTGGAATAATTGGTTGACCAGTTCTGCAAAACTGCCGATAAACATGGGTCGCAAGTTAATCACCCATTGCAAGGCAACTCCATTGAGGTTCGCCCCGAAACTTTTACACATGCAGACTTCTTGATACCAGTGAGGTATCAACATGGTTTACATTAGTTGCTTATATTGCGCAATATGCTCCCTTGGATCGTTGATTCCCGAATATTTTGGCATGAATGTCGTGATGTTATACTTTTTTGGCATGTCGACCAGAGCAATCTCGTCGACAAAAGGTGATGCCTGAAATCCAGTTCTTGGTTCGACGTCTATTGGCACAACAGCCCCAAGTAGCTTTGCAAGCAGTGATAGCATCTTTTCATTCTACTCTTCCAACTGTTTTAAGCGTCATGCGATATGATCGTCTGGATTGACACCGTTGCTAGGCATGAATCTAGAGTCTTGAGACATTGGACCTATATTGGGAAAATAGCCATTGTTCCACGACGTGCCCCCATTATCTCCATTCATTGGTGCATGCATGTAAGGCATGGTTACTGATGGAAACGTTGTTACAGGAGGTGGCATCGTAGGGATTGTTGCGATGGAGAAAGTAGCAACTCCAGTAGGTGCTCCCATACGCCTGGGGTATGGAGGAGGTGGAGGTGGAACACCTACAAAAGACATGTTAAATGGAGGTCTTGGACCGAACGAAGGTCCAAATTGGTTACTCGTGTTTGGATTTCTCATTGCTGGATTTCTCATGGCTGAGAGTTCCTCGTTAGCCCTGCGATTTTGCTCGTCCAAAGTATGAATTTGGTTGTGAGCAGCGTCGAGTTCCATGCGCATTTGAGCAATGATACTAGCTTGAGTTCCTTGTGCTGCCATGCTCATGTCAAACAAGACTCCTGCACTAAAACCGTTAGTAGGTCGCACTTTTTGCAGAGGATGTTACTCTAGCTCGGGCCCCACGATGGGCGCCAAACTGTTAATGCCAAAAATCGTCCAAAGGAAGATCTAAGGTCAGTGTTGAGCTTTTACAACTAAAGTAGGCAATCACTCGACAAATCGTACGACAATGACAAAAAGTAAATTGAACACAAAGATTTGGTGACGCGAAAAACACCATCGAGGGTAAAAACCGCGGACGACATTGAGGATCGTCAAGTGCACTATGGACGTCAATCAGGGATGTCATCCTTTAGAAGGAGTGATTACAAGTACAAATGACAATGTTACAACAGAAAATAATGTAATCGTGTGTCGTATGCTAAATGTCATGCAATGGAACACTTCTGTCGAGAGATATGCTTGAAAGAATTCGTGAGAGTTGTATCTTCGTAATTGGTTGTTATCAGATGTTGATCTTGTCCTTGTATTGATTTTCAAGGTTGTATATATAGCTTTGGTTGCCATAAAAGTGCATTAATTGTCCAACGGTACTAATATTGATTGATCTTGATGGCGGTCGTCCATTATATTTGTTGGTCATTATGTGTATTAAACCTGTAATGAAAGATCCACAAAGGAAAAACAATTGTGTGCAATGAATGATCAATGATCGTTAGTAACGTAACATAGATCATAAGATATAAGTCTATCGAGTGATTCCTGTTAGTCGTGGACGTGGGAAACTCACGACGATCGCCATCGAGGACGACGATGTCTACTGTCGTACATTGTCGGCAGGACCATATCTTAATACAAGATGGTCGCTAGACTGGAGATGTTTGGTTTTCTTTCGTCAGTCGTGACTTGTGAAATTTTACCCAAACAACGACAAGCTACTTGACGCAAGCCACGGTGTGTGACTTCTAAACTTGACGCAAACAATGGTCTGCGACAAGTTACTTGACGCAAACCAAAGCTTGAAACAAGTGAAGAACTCGCATCCTTCGACTTGCGACAACCTAGAACTCGTATGAGGTAACTTGCGACTTCTTTCCAAAGGCACACTTGTCGCAAATTGCGCCTTGTGACAAGTACACACACGACTTGATAATCTTTGCGACAAGTCCCTTTTTCTTCGGTTGCGACAAGTGGGAACTCCAATCCACTTGTGCCACGTGTCATGCCCTATTCTTAGTATATATACGAGTTTCATGTTTCAGTATAACTACTTGTTCTAAACCCTAGCTTGCGATTTTCTACTTAGTGTTTTTTCTCTCAATATCATATTTTATGACTTCTCGATTTTCATATTCATCTTCGATTCAGTGTAGGTTTCTATGTTTGTTATATGTTTTCTTGTATTCGATTTGTATTTGTATTTGTTATTGTTCTTGTTCTTCGATTCCAGGTTTAAAATTGTTGATTTAGGGTTTTGATTTGTGATTGTTCATCTTGTTCATAAACCCTTCGAACCTGAACTCAAATATTATGGACTCTTGAACTGAATTCATTAAATAAATCATGATATAAACTTGTTATTATTGATGGGTTTTGGAAATCGAGCACTTTGATACTTGAATCTAACCTGAAATCACATTCCTTGACATTGGATTTGCATTTTTGGATATTGGATTGTTCGACTTATTCATATCCTGACTTTGGACTTTAATCTTAATTGACACTGAATCTTAACAAAATTAAATATCCAAATCATCATTAAAATGCTTAATCGAACTTATCTTAAACAAAGTTAATCGATTTTCAAGTGATTAAAATGTGCTGATTTTTGAAATTTAAAAATATTACAAGCTTAGAACTCTGCGAGTTCTTCTTATGAAACTTGCGAGTTCTTGGATTGAACAATGAATTTCACGAAAAGTCCATGTTCTAAGGGTTCTGTACTCTTTGTTTGTGCCAAAAATAATTCTAAGTCTCCTTGTCGTAAACTTGATCTGCGACAAGTGGTCATCATTCTTCATTTTGCAACAAGTACTATAGTTCATTACCTTGAGACAAGTTTTCTAGTCCTTTAGTCTGCGACTTCTGGACTTAGAAAAAATTTCAAAAATTTTCTGAAAAATCATTTTTTGGATTTCACTGACAATTTGGACATATGTCCAATACTTTTCAACTTTTCAGGTGATATCATGGCTAGTGATAATTTTGTCGATCAGAATGTCCAGATGGATGAGCATGATCCCTAAATCTCAAGGGATGCACCGATTCTCTCATCCAGATCAAATTATCAATCACAAGTTGGTGAAAATCCTGACATGACACTCATTCATCCGAATGACTACTTACTGTTGTACTCGAACAATCATCATGTTGACTTCGATCATCTCAACATTGATCCTTTGGTACTTGACATCTTCAGAGGTCATCCTCTATACCATGCTTTGACTGCAACTGCTACAATACCACTCATCTATCTGCAACAAGCATGGAGGTCCATTTCATTTGAGAACAGAAACAACCAGAGATACTTTCAGATTCAAATTGATCATTTCACTTCCATTCTGAACTTTCAAAGGCCGAGATTGATTCTAGATCTTCTTGAAGCCAACTCTAGAGAAGGAAGAAACATCTTTGATGTGTTTGCCACTAATTATGAAGTATTTGAAGGCATCCGAGCCTTGGGATATGTTGGTGAGCTTACAAATATCAGCCAGTTCAAGAAGAACAACTTGCCACCATTTTGGTATGCCATGTTCTCGATTGTCAACCGGTGCTTCACTGCCAAACATACCGGGATAGACAACACTAGCATGCACATGTGGAAGCTCTTTCATGTCATTGTGTACGATCTGCATGTGGATTACTCTGTTATCTTTTGGACAGAACTATATGAAAGAGTTATGGCTAAGAGGACAACAAAGAAGCCAATATTTGTACCTTTTCAGAGATTTCTTCAGTTAATAATCCGAAGCATGATAAGATCAAACCGAGATATTACCAAGAGGAATAACCATGAAGTTGGACCAGAATATGTGATGAGGTACTTGCAGAAACAGAAGAAGAGTGTAATAGAATATAGAGAGTCTCTAGGACGACCAGAACCGGTTGCCCCTACCCCAGGCTCAAACCCTAGGAGAGCGAAGTCTGTGAGGGTTCAATCTACCAGGGTGGTAATTGAATGGGTAGAGCTGAGAAAAAATCTTAAGAGGGGAACAGGCGTGGGTCAGTCTTCTAGACCTGAGGTTGTGGGACCCCAGGCTATTTCCACACATCATGTGGGTTCCACATCTCAACCTGAAGTGGCTATCATGCCTCAATTGAGCCGTCAGGAAGAGAACGCCGAGGAAGGTTAGAACTCTGAAACAGAGTCGGATCATGCAGCAAGTACAGATCATGAAAGCATACCATATGCTACTGCTGATACATATGAGGAAAAAGATGAAGAGCTTATCGATGACAACAACAATGATGATCAGGGTCATGATTTTGCATTTTTAAATGGTGATGCCATGGAAATAGATGTTGAAACTACAATCAATGAAGTGGTTGGTGATATAAGGAGAAATGAGGGAGACTCAGTTGAAAATATTGATAATGTGAGGTTAAGTGCAAGGGAAGAAAAAGAAAAAGGTGACCGTGTGTGAAACCTAACCTACCGATCTAGAAGGACAACCACATCTACTACTTCGCCGCATGTGTTACGTGCAAGTATTGAAGAAACGTTAGTCGCCCACTAACGCATTTTCACACCTAATCAAACCATTCTGTCACCTTATAACAGGTGATAGTCTCAGATATACACGGGGATGTAGCACAACTGCTATCTAGCTCTCACTCGGAGAGTTTAGATATTGAAAACAAAGAACATCAGCCCCAGTTCTCAGCTTCTTTGCTTTCACATTCGAGTCTAGTGCCCTTTGAGGGGAACCGAACCGATCCAATCATCCATTGGATGTTGGGTTTTCCCAACCGAACCGATCCAATCATCCATTGGATGTTGGATTTTTCCAATCCAATGGATGATTGGATCGGTTCGGTTCCATCCATTGGATGTTCTTATTGGATATCCATTGGATCAGATTGGATATCTATTGGATATTCTTATTGGATATCCATTGGATCTGATTGGATCCTTCCGACATCCAATGGATGATCAAATCGGATCCATCCAACGTGTTAATTTAATGCAATGTTCTAATTAATTACTTTTAGTTTGTGTTAAAACCAACATAAGTGAGACTAAAAATTCAAAAACCAACACAAAACAAATTTAGATTTAAGCAAATTGCAAAAAAAATAATTGGATGATTGTTGGATGGAAAACTGGATGGTAATCGGATGTTTAATTGGATGGGTAATTGGATGTTGGTCGGTTCGGTTCGGTCGGTTTGGTCGGTTCTGGAGTGCCATCCAAGAACCAACCGATCCAAATTGGATGTTGAGATTTTCAATCCGGTCCGATCCAATTACAATTGGATATCCAATTATGGTCGTTCGGTTCTAATTGGATCGGTCGGTTCCTATTGGATCGGTTGAATTTCTACACACCCCTACTCACAGGTGTAGATGATGTAGATATGATTGAGCTATCTTCAGATGATGATGAGGATGATCTGAATGAAAATTATAAATTATTTTGGAAATTCAAGGAGGAAGAGAAAGTGAACATCATGGATTTTGTTGAAGATGATGATGTGGAAGTAGTTGTACTTGATGTAGAACCTCCTAAGGAAGTAATTCCAGAGAATGAATCTAGTGTTCTGGATGGTTTGTTTGATGAAAGAGATAATGATTTTCTAAGAGATATAATTAGATCTAGCACACCGGAAGATATACATCTCAGTCCAGTTCATTGTCATATGCCAGATCCAATATAGATTGAAGTACCTTCTGTCCCTAAGAGAGTATAACTTTCCTGATTCTTCTGATGTTCATATGGCTCAAGCAGCTGATGCGGAAGAGTTACCATACCATCCTAATCCTAACAGTCCGCAGAATCAACCTGAATTTCAACCTGAGTCTAAGCATGTTCCAATGATGCCTAATGAAAATAGGTCCTTCTGCTACTGCAAATGAAGTTGGTCCCTCTAATCCTCAAGCTCAGTCTGATGAATCTTAATTTGGTCCGACAAAAGAACAGTTGAAAAAGATTTGTCATGCTCTTAGAGCTCCATTCTTGGAAGAAGAAAAGAAGTTGTTTGTTAGAAAGATCAGAATTCTTGATATCAGATAATGGGTATTCAAGACAAGTCACCTGACTTTTAGTATAAGTATGTCAGAATGATGAGCTTTCTGAAGCGAACTTCCAAAGATATAAAGAGCAAATATGGAATAGTAGTTGTCAAAGAAGTTCGTCTGAAAAAGTTTATGAAAATCTGGTATCCTGAGTTCACAGTTCAAAGAAAAGACATGAAGGAGTACATTTTCAATGAAGCGGACTTTGTGAATCTTCATTTTGATGACTTTGAGTTCATGTACCATGAGTTTAGAGATATGACTATCAGATTTCCAAATGTTGGTTTTGCCTTGGATACAATCAAGAGGTTTATCAGGAGGCACATATTCTTCACTTATTGTGATGACTTTCAGTTTGGTATGGAGACAAATCAGAAGAGAGTCAATTTACTTGCAGCTGATATGACTCATCCCAATCTTGATGAGTTTCCACTATATACTGTGTTAAGAGAACTAGAACTTGGAGTTGTGTATGAGAATGGGAAGAAAGAAAAGTGCTTTATGAGAGCAGCTGAGGTAGCCAAGTATTCTGATGGCACTTTGAAAATAGGGTTACAAAACCTCAAGGAGATTTATGAAGAAAGTGAGAGGAAAAGATTAGCTGAAGGAGACCATTTGCCAAGGATGGGCATAATTTTTACCGTACATGTTATTCTAGCAATCCAAGACAGAATTGAATTCAGAGCAGGAATCAGGAGGTTTGAATCATATCTTCGGATAAGAAGAACAAGCTTGAGAAGATGAACAAGATGATTTCTTTGGATCTTTTGCAAATTGATTCAAAAGGGGGAGATTGTTAATACATTAGTGTTTGACTCAATTTGTATTTTAATGTTGACTTTATTTCTAAGCTTTGCTTTACATGAGGTCAAGGCTTGTTTGACCCGTATATAATCCTTTTGTTCTTGTAAGCTTTTGTGTAGCTTTTGTGAGACTTATGACTAATGAGACATATTACTTTCTTTCTCTAGAAATTCTATCTACTTGATCTTGATTGTTTGATCTTAATTGTGTGATTGCTTGAATTCTTGGACTAAAGGAAATTATCTTCAGATTTAGCTCACTTTGCTTCAGCAAATAATCTTTAAAGAAATTTTCAGCAAATTTCATCTAGCTTTTTGAACTCTTAAACTTTCTCTTTCATTCTGTTTTTTCTCCATAACTCTGACAACAAATCTTTCAAACCTAGCCATTTCTTGAATGTCTTACCTAAAACTATTGTGTCATTTCTTGACTTTCAACAAAACTACTTTTCTATTTCTTGATCTTCTCCCTATTTTTGATGATGTAGAGTATAGAAATCATCAAAACTTTCCTCAAGAAATGTAATGAACCATTTTCTGACCACTGAACTTTCCATATGAGCCTCTGAACATCCGTCAATTCATAATATATTCATCCAAATCTTTTCAAATTCAGACAAATAAGAGTGTAACCCTGAATCAACACATGAATCACTTAAAATGCCTATAAGCAGCATGAAGCCACTTAGTACAACGAATGTACTGTACAAGGAGTTTTATTGATGTTCACTCCCCAGGTCTTCCATTCAACCATCGAATAACACAAAGTAAGTCTATGAGCGTTTTGATAGAAAAATAAATTTTCTGTGTGTACGTGCTTGTGTATGAAAGAATTTAAACATGAATGCTTTATAAGGATCAAAATGTGTAAAGCAGTGAGACAACAACAGTATTACACAGACTCAATTGTGCATGATCGAAATACGAAGGTGGGGTAACTTTCCTTCTTTTTCAATATCCACATCTTCTAAATGAAGACGAGATAGAGTATGTGTTGCTTCCTTAATCAATTGAAACATTTCTTTGTTGAGAAAGAAATGAGTAGTTGGTGGGGTTTAATTCAAGAGTTGGCATGGGTTAGTGCCTTAAATGAAGTTCACCAAAGAATGTGAACCAACAGATTATGTGGCTGCCCGGATCAGAAAAGATTTGGTGCAGAGTTTTCATATTCTTTTAACTCTGTTCTCACACCCTCTTTCTTTTTATCATTTAAGCTCACTTCTAACCAAACTCTCTTTTCATTTTACCTCAACACATACCTACACTCAGATATTGACCCCTCGCCTCTCGATCACTCAGGATAACTTCTTGGGTAGGAAACACTAGTTATCGTGAATCCATAGAAGTTATGTTAAGTCCTCACACTGATCCCATGTAAATTCTCCTAAAAGCATAATGTTGCTCAACAGGTTAACTTTAACAGTTAACGCACTATAGTACGAAATACATGTCATATATATATATATATATATATATATATATATATATATATATATATATATATATATATATATGCTCAGTAAAATAAGCATGAATATTTGAGCATTTTAAACATGGAAGATTTTGTCAAAACAAGTATATTGAATGAATGAAATGAATACAAACTGCTTGTTTGAGAATCTGACAATGTACGGAAAAGATCAAATATGAATTATTTAACAATAAAGGCTTAGGTCCTGAAAGAATTGGATGTTGTCTATATGAACAAGTATAGACATTCTTGAAAGAATCTCTTTGAATGAAATATCGCTCAATTAACAATGAATTTCAAACGGGGTGTCTTACCATCGAAAATTAGTTTTAATTTTGAGACATGGTAAGAACATAGTCAACATAAATACTAAAACTATGTGTATGAATACTTGAAAGTAAATGGAAAAGATAATACACAAGTATTTATCTTTGGAAACATACGGCTAGTTAAATATTAAAGCTCATAACAAGAAAACATTTAAAATCACACTTCAAAATTCATGAAATCATTTTAAGGATAAGAAGTGGTTTGAATGTTTAAGAACATGTTTTCATGTCTGAAAGTCATCCTTCTTTCAAACATGTATGAGATTAAGGTTAGAATTATCCTTACGCTCAGCTGTAATCTTAGAAAGTCAGCTTCAAAGTCATGATTGATATGATCATGTAAGCTCCCCCTCAAAAACTGCAAGTAGTCAAAAAGACCGTCAAAGCAACAAAGTCTTATTGAAAGAAAAACATTTATTGAAAAATAAAGACATGAAAAGCGAAGTAAAACGTTTACAATACGAGTTCTAAACTAAGTGTTTAGAAGTCAATGTCCTTACTCCCCTTGAAATATGCATCTAAAATTTGTCAGTACAAGATATATGCAGAAAATTTCTCTAACTCCCTCTAGAAAGTATGATCTTTTGATCTTTATCTCACACTTCACCTGAAATCATGAATAGAACCTTTCAGTGCAGACATCATTCAGATTAAAAATAAAGAAATGAACAAAAATTAAAAAATTGAACTGTACTAGGTAAATACGGATTATGTTTTAAGATTCAACATACCTAATTTCGAAATGAGAAAGTTAAATCTCTTTTCGTCCAAAGGTTTGGTGAATAAATCAGCTAATTGTTAATCCGTGTTTACAAAATAAAGTTCAATTGTACCTTTTTTGACATTATCTTTTATAAAGTGATACCGCACGTCTATGTGTTTAGTCTTTGTGTGCTGAACAGGATTAGTAGATATCGCTATGGCGCTCTTCGAATCACAATATATAGGAATCTTGTTGAAATAGAAACCATAGTCTTGAAGTTGTGTGCACATCCACAATACTTGAGAGCAGCAACTTGTGGCAGCTACATACTCTGCTTCAGCTATTGATGTGGAAACACGTAGTTGTTTCTTAGATGCCCAACTTACGAGCTTGTCTCCCAGAAATTGAATATGACCCGATGTGTTTTTCTTGTCTAGCATACAACCTGCATGATCTACGTCTGAATACACTGTTAGCTCAAAACCAGTATCTTTAGGATACCACAAACCAAGATCTACGGTTCCCTTCAGATATCTAAATATCCGTTTAACTGTCGAAAGATGGCATTCTTTAGGCGAAGCTTGATATCTAGCACATAAGCATGTAGAAAACATAATATCTGGCCGACTAACCGTCAAGTACATTAATGAGCCTATCATGCCTCTATAATTCCTAAGATCAATAGCTTTTCTCGAAAGATCAGCTCCGATTTTAGTACCTGGTTCCATCAGGGTTGAAATAGGAGTACAATTTGACATATTAAATTTCTGTAAAATGTCAGCAATATACTTTGATTGATTTATAAAAATCCCCGTAGAAAATTGTTTAACTTGTAATCCGAGAAAGAAATTCATCTCTCCCATATTACTCATTTGAAATCTTGACACCATGAGGGCAAAAAAATTCTTATAGTACTTTGGGTTGGTTGAACCAAAAATTATATCATCCACATATATTTGAATTCAAATAATATTAGCTTTTTCCCTTTTAATGAATAAGGTTGTATCGATTTTACCTTTTGAAAAACCAGACTTTACTAGAAACTTTGAAAGAACGTCATACCAGGCACGAGGGACTTGTTTTAACCCGTAAAGAGCCTTGTCAAGGATATATCCATGATCTGGTTTATCCGTATTGAAAAAACCTTCAGGCTGCGAGACATAGACCTCCTCTTTTAGAATGTCATTCAAGAAAGCAGTCTTCACGTCCATTTGGTAGACTGTGAAGTTCTTGTGTGCAACGTAGGATAGGAACATCTTGATTATCTCAATACGTACAACCGGAGCATATGTCTCATCGTAATATATGCCTTCCACTTGCCGCTATCCTTTAGCCACAAGTCTTGCTTTATTTCTTACAACAATACCATCTTCATCCTTTTTATTCTTGAATACCCATTTCGTGCCAATGATAATTTTTTCTTCAGGTCGGGGCACGAGTCGCAAGACTTTAAGCGCATCAAATTGGTTGAGCTCTTCTTGCATGGTTGTAATCCAATCTGGATCACGAAGAGCTTCTGAAACTTTTGTAGGCTCAATCTTGCTTAGAAAAGAATCAAACATGCATTCATTTGCTATTGCAGACCTAATTTGCACTGACTTTGACGGATCTCCAATAATTTGATGAACCGGGTGATCTTTGGTCCACTTGTGTACATGAGGGAGTGAATTAGATGTAGACTCATCATGTTGATCATCTAAGAATCCAATATCTTCGTGTTGTTGGGGTTCAGTTGAAGTAATTGATGTAGAAGATTCAGCTGGTTGGACACTTGGTGTTTGTTGAGTAGGCATTACAGAACATCCAACTGAATGAGATTCTTCTGACTTTTCTCTTTCTTGTGGAACTTCAACTGATTGTGCAAAAATTTAAACTTGAGTTTCTGCTTGAACTGGGGAGTCTAGTTCAGTTAAGACATTTGATGTGATTGCTTGATTAGTTCTTGGATTTTGTGACCTATCAATCTGTTAGGTCCCAAGGCTTGAGCTTCCCAGGAGGTCACCCATCCTAGGATTGCTCTCGCCCGAGCACGCTTAACTTGTTAGGATCAAGCGCTTACCACTACACCAAAAGCAATTGCTGGTGGTGAAGGCGCAACTTTATTTCCTTAAACCATGGTAGCGCAAAGCCCCATACTAAGCGACAGGCGGACATGAGGGGCTGCACCACTTTCGTGGAGCCAGCGGGTCGGGCTGTTAGTCCCGGCCAGTTACGTACTCCCGAGTCGAAGGTGAGGGCGCTGGATGCTTGCAGCATTCCCAGCAAATGTTGGGATTTCTCCTCAACAATCCCCCCCCAGCATTTGCACACTGGGAGACTCGAACCCGCGACCTCGCTCTGATACCAATTGTTAGGTCCCAGATTTAATCTAGTTGGTAAACAATTAATCAAGTAATCAAGCAACACAATAATAATCAAGAGATAATAAGATCAAGAATAACATACCAATCCCTTGAATAAACAGTTAAACCCTTGAGTGTTCTTGATACCCTTGAATACAGAGAATACGTACGACTACTATTTAGAAAATTATCAGAGTTAAACCTAAAACTAAACTAAACATAACTTTAAATACCCAGGCCATATGGGCTTTAACCTTAATGGGCTTGGGCCCAATAGCTTAATAACTATTGACTTATTACATAATAAACCCTCTAATTAATTTTAGCACAATTGCAGTTTAAACCCTTAACTTTAACTTTAATCTTGAATACAATTTATTTGATCCAACAATCTCCCCCTTTGGATTCAAGATTAAAAAATTTTGCAATTGTCTTCGGGTCTTCTCTTGTCTTCACTTTTCTTCAGATATGTCGTTGATAGCTTCAAAACTTCAACACTTCAAAACTTCAAAACTTTGATAATCTTCAGCAGTCTTCAGATTGTATTCTTCCTCTTTGTATCTTCTCCCCCTTTTTGATGAGTGGTGAGAATCATCATCATCAAAACTTTGCAAAACAATCTCCCCCTTTTCAAGACAATCTCCCCCATCGTGTATGATCATGTAAGCACAGTCTTCATCATGTAACGAGCCCTGTATGGAAATAAGAGCAGTCTTCCCAGATGGAAAGAGTGATTATTTCAATCTTTTCAGATTAAAATAGAAAGTAGTAACCATTCGAATCTTTTCAAATTCAAACAGTTAATAGATGTAACCCTGAATCAACAAATGACTTAGTTAAAATGCCTGTCAATGACACAAAGTTACTGAGTAACACAAAGTTACTATATAAGGAGCTGGTTTGATGTAGACTCCCCAGGTCTTCCATTCAATCATCGAATAACACATGGTTATCTATGAACGTTCTGACAAAAAACAAATTTCTGTGTGTTCGTGCATGTGTATGAAAGAAGTTAAGCATAGATAATTGCTTTTCTATATAGGCTCAAAGTATGTAAACTTGTTGAGACAACAACAAATTATACAAAGACTCAATGTGCATGAGAAAGGGTTCGAAGGTGAGGCAACTTTCCTTCTTTTTCAATATTAGTATCTTCCAAATGAAGAACCAATAGCGTATGTGCTGCGTCCCCAGAAAATGTGAAACATTCTCTTTTTGAGAAAAGAATGAGTAGCTGGTGGGGTTGTATGAAAGAGATGGCATGGGCTAGTTGCCTTTTTCAATGATGGTCACCAAAGAATGTGATCCAATCAGATTATGTGGCTGCCGACTCAGAAAGAAGTTTGGTGCAGAGTTTAATATTCTTTTACTCTGTTCTCTCACCCGCTTTCTTTTAATTCTCACTTCTAACCAATCTCTCTTTTTCATTTTACCTCTTTTCACACACCAACACTCAATTCTTTTGACCCCTCTCCCCTCAATCACTCAGGGAATACTTCCTGGGTAGGAAACACTGGTTATCGTGAATCCATGGAAGTTCTGTTAAGTTCTCACACTGAATCCCATGTATTTTCCTAAAATTACATGCTGTTCAACATACTATTGTACATGTAATCACAAATATCACTTGTTACATGAAGAATATAATATTCGGAGATGTCAAAACAGTTGTATTTGACGATGCAATTCTCCCCCTCAAACTAAAAGAGTTTGACAATTAAGCTCATAGGAGTTTTGTCATGAAGAACAATATGTTGGAGAATCAAAAACGAATGTTGTTTATATGAACAATATATAAACATATTTTCAATGAAAGCACATGAAATGACGTTTGATTCAATCAACAGTGAATACAACTAACGTGAGTATTACCATAGAAAGATTTAACTTTTGATACATGGTAATAACAAAAATAGAATGTTCTGAACCGTTATGTGTATGAATACTTGACAAAGTATATTGACAAGATAAAACACAAGTATTTATCTTTAAAGAACACACGGTCAGATAAGCTTTTAAGTATTCAAAAATCTGTTAATATCAAAGATATTCTCCCCCTTAACTTAATGTAAATAAATTGTTTTTAATTTTTTTTTAAATAAATAAAGCAGAAAAAAATAAATAAAGCACTGAAGTGCGGGTTCTAATCTGATGTTATTAGAAACCATTCTCCGTTGAAGTACGGGTTCTAAGCTGATTTACTTAGAAGCCTTTGTTCTTTCTCCCCCTTAAACTTTGGGTGCCTGCAAAACAGATTTAGCTTTTGGTACCCACTGGTATTTGGGTCCTAATGGGTTAGTTGCAGTTCTAGTAGGAGAGATAAAATAAAAACCATACCAGTTATTCACATAATCTTTTCTTACAAAATCATTTGAGCCACAGTGGGAACAACTAATTTTCTTTTGTGCTAACCTGATCAATTGATTGATTGTGTAAACCAGATCAGGTTTGCCAAAAGTTTTACCTTTTGAGGCATAGTTCCATTTTGCATTTGATGTATGCACAAATGATTCTTCTTTCTTCTTTTGCTCCGATGATCCTTTAACTCTCCAGATCCAGTTTCCTCTTTCTTTCTCATCATCCCTTCTCCAGAAGCTTTTCTTTTGAGACTTAGTCTTATTGAACCATCAACATTTTTGTCATAGAAAAGGTTAGAAGGATGAATCTGACCAGTAGATTTATTAGAAGTAAGACAATCATCTAAATCATAGAAAATATTATAGAAAACGTTTGAAAAATGTGAACTTGAAGCTATTTTTAATGAACTATCTGAATCAGCTAGATCATCTCTTGGTGATTGAGCTATTGACTCCGGCGTCTTGTGCTCAGTCAGCTTCACCTTGAACATGATCTCTTCAAGTTCCTTTATCTTTGAAGACAAACTGTTTCTTTCCTTTTCAATCAGATCAAACTTCTTATGCAACTCAGATTTTGCATTCTTCTCCTTCATGATGTTTGTTGACAATTTAGATAGCTTTCCTGTCAGCTTAGCTATCTCGGACTTGAATACTTTCTTTTCTTCAGAAAAGTCTGTATTTATATCCTTCAGCTCAGCTTTCTTCTTTTCATTCTCAGCCTTTTCTCTCTCTAGAATGATAACCTTCTCAAAGTCTGAAACTTGTTGAGAAAGCTTAACACATTTAAGCTCTAATAATTTCTTTTCTTCAAAGGCTTTTCTGGAGAAGTCAGAGAATTTCTTGGCAAATTCTTTTATTTCTTTCTCAATCTTCAACATCTCATCTTGAGCTATTGCATTGTCTCTGTCTTGGGTTGCCTTTTCTTTCAACTTTTCAATCTCAACCTCAAGACTGAGAACTTCATCTTTAAACTTATCTCTGTCCGCACAGAGTTGAGAATTTATCTGTCTTAGTCCTGTACTAGTATCCTTTGCAACACTTGTACTCCTTCTAAGCTCCTCAAGCTCTCTTTGCATTGCATCCTTCTTAGACCATGTAGAGCTTGACTCAGATCTTTTCAACTTTACTTGAAGATCGAAGATCTCTTTTTCTTTAGACTCAATTATTCCTGCAAAGTCAATTAAAGAATCAGAATCTTTTAAATTTTCTTTTAAAGCATTGATCTGAATAAGAAGAGATGAATTTTGAATCTGTAAAGCCTTGTTCTCAGCTTTGAGCATTTTGTCCTCTTTGTCATACTCATCAATCATGCGAGATGATGTTGATAACCGTCCAGCAAGTTGTTTAGCCTTTGCTCTTACTTCAGAAAGAGTCATGTTGTTAAAATTAAGGTTGTAACCTTCAGACATCATTAGTTGATTCGACATCTTAGCTGTACCACTTGTTAGTAATTAAACTTATCTGTACCAAGACAACCAACTAGATGAGATCGTTAGAATCAAGATAAAAACCACACTAAAAAATTTTCAGAAAAATAAATTTCCAAAAATGATTAAATACAGTCCTTTCAATCAGTATAAAGCTTCAAATAATACAGAACAAAAAGAAAATGTTGATCTCGAACAGAACTTTGTCCCCCTTCGCAGACTTAGCACGGGGGAAGTGCAAAGACCGATAAGATGTAAGACCGGAACTATGCTTGACCGGTAAAATTGATTCGACCGGTAACTTGTTCAACCGGAAGTATGCTTAGACCGATAGAGGTCTTTGACCGGTAAGGGTCTTCGATCGGGACTTCCTTAGACCGGGGTGAGCTGAGAGTGTACCGGTCGAATGCTAAGGACCGATAAATGGTATTCGACCGGAAGAGTAAGGATCGGTATGGTGCTAAGGACCGATGTAGTGTTAGACCGGGGTGGTGAGTGGATCGGTGTTGATGCTTCGACCGATATTATGTAATGACCGGTGTTATGCTTCGACCGGTAAAAGGTATGGACCGATAGATTGTTCGACCGGTAGAATGTAAGACCGACAAAGAGTTTGACCTGAATGGTCTTAAGACCGATAAATCTATGTTCGACCGGTATTAATTAGACCGGTATGATGCTATGACCGGAAGGCTAAGGACCGATAGAGGTTAAGACCGATAAAGTGCTTAGACCGGGACGTTCTTACCTAGAACGATGATGAACCCAGAAAATTAACCCAGAAAACAAGTCGAGAGCACAAAATCAAATTCAGAAATCAAACTTTGGTATCTAATAACATTTATCGATTATCATACAATCAAAAACAAAAGCCAAATCCAACTTTCAAGAATCAATCTTAAGCACACAGGTATCGATAGATGATGAACCAAAAAAAATATCAATGAGCAGATTTAAATCGATGAACAGTAACCTAAAAAAAATATTGATTCTTTTAGGCTTTGATACCAATTGTTATCCCAAGGCTTGAGCTTCCCAGGAGGTCACCCATCCTAGGATTGCTCTCGCCCGAGCACGCTTAACTTGTTAGGATCAAGCGCTTACCACTACACCAAAAGCAATTGCTCGTGGTGAAGGCGCAACTTTATTTCCTTAAACCATGGTAGCGCAAAGCCCCGTACTAAGCGACAGGCGGACATGAGGGGCTGCACTACTTTCGTGGAGCCAGCGGGTCGGGCTGTTAGTCCCGGCCAGTTACATACTCCCGAGTCGAAGGTGAGGGCGCTGGATGCTTGCGGCATTCCCAGCAAATGTTGGGATTTCTCCTCAACACAATCACAATAGGTTTAATCACTTTAGATCCTAGAAACTCATCATAAAAGTGTTCAAATAATAAATCTAAATCTGAAAGATGCGATGTAGACGTAGAAGCATTATCAGACTTAGAAACTTTAGAAACTGGTTCTGGACCGATTTGTCCAGAAGCTAATACTCCTGTTATAACGGGTTCTGAACTGAGGTGCTCATAAGCCATCTCTTCAACAAATGTAACGTTGATGCTCTCAACCATAATCTAAAACTTCTTCAAGTAGACTTTATATGTCGTAGATGTCTAAGAGTAGCCAATAAAAATGCTTTCGTTAGCCTTGGGACTGAAATTGTTCAAGCTTTCCTTATCGTTCAGCACAAACTGCATCCAAAAATGTCAAAATGTTTGATGCTAGGTATCCTATTATTAATCAAAGCATACGGTGTTTTACAAAACCAGCAATGGATGATGGATCTGTTTTGAGTATAACAATCAGTAGACACAACTTCAGCCCACAGAAATAAGGGTAAGTCAGACTAGCTTATCATCGTGCGTGCAGCCTCTACTAAAGTTCTGTTCCATCTTTCAACTACCCCATTCTATTCTGGCGTTCTGGCAGCAGAAAACTAATGAGTTATCCTGACCAATCCAAGATAATCTTCAACGGTTTTGTTCTTGAATTATGTGCCATTATCAGTTCTGAGCAGCTTAAATGTCTTCTGCAAGTTCACTTGGATGGTCTTCATAAATGAGATGATGACATCGGGCATCTCATCTTTTGATCTTAAAATTTTGACCCAAGTGTATCTTGAATAATCATCCACTATTACTGTAACGTACTTCTTGCCGTTTATGCTTTGTGTTCACATGGGACGAAAGAGATCCCTATGCAACAACTCTATTGAAGCACTTGTACTGGGTTTATGCTTAGGTTTATGAGAATTTATTTTCACTTTGCCTTTCCCACACGCGTCACACAGATGTTCTCTTTCATACTTAAGCTCTGGAAGTCCTTTCACCAAATTCCCCGTCACCAACTTGTTAATGTATCGGAAGGTGAGGTGAGGTGAGATAGCCTTCTATGCCATAACCAGCTTTGTTGCACAGAGGCTTTCGACAATATACACACAATATTATCTGGTTTAACATTGGACAGATTAATTGTGTAGAAGTTTGACTTTCGCATGCCAACTAAGAGTTCTTTTCCGTCTTCAGTTCTGACACAACATCTCTGGCCTTAAAGTTCACCTTTAAGTCTTTGTCGCAAAACTGACCAATGTTGAACAGATTGTATCCTAATCCTTCAACATAGCTCACCTTCTTAATCGTTATTTTCTCTTGCACGATATCTCCGTATCTAAGTATTGGTGAAAAATGGTCATTACCAAACCTCACGTTGCCGCAAAATTTCTCTGTATAATTATATAAAATATCTTTCTGCCCTGTCATATGCTTGGAACATCCTGAATCCAAGTATCACATATGACGGGTCTGCACAAGAGAAATCAGACAACAACTGGTTTAGGTACCCATTTATAGATGGGTCCTTTCATGTTAGCACAAGATTTTGGCACCAAACCTCACGTTGCCGCAAAATTTCTCTTTATAATTAGATAAAATATAGTTCTGCCTTGTCATATGCTTGGAACAGCCTGAATCCAAGTATCACATATGACGGGCTTGCACAAGAGAAATCAAACAACAACTGGTTTAGGTACCAATTTATAGATGGGTCATTTCATGTTAGCACAAGATTTTGGCACCCATTTGAATTTGGGTCCTCCTTTTATTTGAAAAACATTTGAATGATGTATATAATAAGAACCAAACCAACAATCAGAATTTTGTCGAGTAACAAAATCATTTTGACTAAAAATGGAAGATTGAATAGTGTACAGAGATAATTGGATCAATTCCTTTATTATATACGTCTTGTAAGAAGTTACAAGGTTTGATTTATGAGAAGCAACGTCACCAAGTGCATCAAAAACACTAACAGTAAACTTATTACAATTTGTATCAGAAAATGATTTTGTCAACTCTTTAATCTTCTTTTTAGGTCGCCATTCAAGCTTTACCTCAGACCTTTTACTTTTGAAATCTGAAACAGAAGATTTAGATTTGTAAGAACCATGAGATTTAAGAGTTTGTGTTGTCTTATGCTTACCCGTGGTGGTCCTTTTCTGTGAGCGCCTTTTCTTTTGCTTCTTACCTTTAGAGTAATAGGTACTCACAGGAGCTGAATCATCAACCTTAGTTGATGTTTCACCTTTTTCAAAAACACTAGGTAAAACATCATTATTAATCACAAAAGAAGTATGATCTGGAAGTTTAGCATTGAAATCAAATTTATCAACACTTTCATCCAAACAACCATCAAAATTTTAAAAATCATTTTCAGCCGCAAATAAGTCATCAACATCATCGTCAAATTGTTGTGCCTTGGAAGAATTTGGAAATTCGAAATCATTACCCTCTTTATAACACTTCTTTTGATTAGACGTTTTATTAAAATCTGAAGGTTTTGGATTAGCTAAAACATTGCCCATGAAAACTTTACAAGATGATGCATCTGAATCAGTGGAGTGGTTTTCACTAACTCTTTCTAATTCAGACTTATCATCTGTAACTTCAGATTTAAAATCAGTGTTCATCATAACAGTTGAAAACACAATTTTCTCAAGATCAACCAAAATTCTTTGTTCTACTAAGCTGTTTTCAAGCTCAGAAATTTTACTTTCCAAGATGAGTGGAGGAAAACATAAATCTTGGCTTTAACTGGTTTAGCCTCTATCTCCTCAAAAGAGTAACTTTGAAAAATAATCATTTGATAAAAAAATTTGGTTGTTTAGAAAGATAACTATCATTCAGCTTGTCATAGCAAAATGGTAGTGGCATTTTTGTTGTATTTTTCCTGTTTTCATCTTCCTTGGCTTCCACCTCATCAGATGACTTTGTGATAAATTTGGGTTTTAAATGAGGACACTTGTCAGCCATTTGTAGAAAATCAAAGTTGTATAAAGTTGGTTGTTTTCTAATAGCTTTCTTTAAATAATGTGGGTTATCATATCCAATACCCCAATTATCTTTAAAAGCTGTAAATTCCTTTGGCTTGTTTAGATGAATAGTTTGATCTGTTTGACCTCTAGCATAAAGCTTGGCTTCCAAGCTATTTATCTTTCTAAGCAAAGTTCTATTTTCAAACTGCAATTTGTTATGTTTCAGAACAAACTCTTGTTTCTCAAGTTCACACATATTAAACTTGGAAACTGCTTCAGAAATTTGACTTTCAAAACAAGCTTTTTGTTTTTCAAAATTAGTAGCAACTTTGTTTAAAGAGTCAATCAAGTTTTTGTTCCCAACAATTTCCTTGTTGAGATCAAAAATTGTTTGACGCTTTTTCGCAACTCTGCCTTTTTCTTTTTTAAGCTTGGCTTGTAGGTCTTGAAGCTCTACCATCATGGTTTCCCTTTTTATTAAAAATTCAGATTCAGAAAAATTGTTTACCTCTTCAGAAGTCTCATCATCCGTCTCATCATACTTGACTTCCTTGCCCATTAAGCACATGTGAGCATTCTCTTCTCTTTCTCCTTCCGAGACGGTGAAATCCATCCAGTAGTCATTCTCGGCCATCAAAGCTTTTCCAGCCTCTTCTGCTTGGCTAGAAGCATCTTGTTCTTGTAATATTCAGAATTCCTTATTTAGGCTTCCGGCAATCTTTTGCAAAGTGGTCGATTTTCCTACAGTTGTAGCATTTTATCGGCTCTTCCACCTTCTTCGACTCATAACTGTTCACATATTTTCTTTCTTCCGACCTTTTCTCTTCAAACATCCTATCTTCAAACCTCTTTCCTTTAACCCGTTCCTTATGTTCATAATTTCTAGACCCTGGTGAATATCGTTGGTTGTTTGAACTCGACTTCTTATAGAACTTCTTCTAGAATGCGCGAGTTAGTAAAATCATGGATTTTTTCAGATTCTCACCATCATCAGAATCAGAATTACCACTATCAGATCCATCAGAACTAGAAATTACAACTTTCTTTTTCTTTTTCTTATCCTTCTTCTCTTTTTCCTTCTTCTTTTCAACTACCAATGTAACTGGATCAGCTACCGGTTTTTGTTAGTGCATAAATATGTTGGATCCAAGATCATGGATTTTGAAAGTCAATGCTGAAGTCAAAGCCTCATTGCAAAGTCAAAGTCAAGGTGTTTAAAAAGAAAAGTCAAAGTTAAAAGTGCAAGTCAACTAGTTTAGCTAGTTGTTTTGTCCTTGTAATATGTAGGTATAAATATCTTTTTCGTTTGTAGAATCATGAGGTTGCTTGAGAGAGAAATCTTAGAGAGAGAAATAGTTCATTGAGAGAGCATTGTACTGTTTGATATGAAGATCAATATACGACTTCTTGAATTGATTTTAGTTGTTATTCATCTTGATGAGCACACATCTGGGAACAATAATTGGTATCAGAGCAAGCATAGAATCAAAATCATGATCATGATTTGAATTTTTTGCAAAAGTTTGAAGAACTCGCAAAGTAGTCTGTTAAGAATCGAATTTTGAGATTTAGTGGTTTTTTGGATTAGAGATTGATAGCATTACACTCGTTTTTTTATTCTAGAATAGAGTTGATTTGAATTGCATAGCCTAATTCACATCAAGTTAGTATGAATTTTGGATTTTTATTGATTTTTGGTTAGTGTTATTGAAAACATTGTGTTTAGATCGAATTTCAGTTTTGAGTGATTTTTTGGTGAAATGAAGTATTAGAAAAGTGTTCAGACTCGAAAAGGTTGAAGAACTCGCAGGATTCATAGAAGTCGCAAGGTTCATCTAAAGAACTCGCAAGGTTCATCCGAAGAACTCGCAGACTCAAGAACTCGCAAGGTTCATCCGAAGAACTCTCAGACTCAAGAACTCGCAAGCTGAAGGATTTTAATTGTTTTGCGTTCTTTGCGACTTTTGATCAAGAACTCACAAGGACCTCCTTTTTGAATTTGTTTTCTATATCTTAGAATTTTTCTAAGTATATAACTCGCAGGGTGCCTCTTGCGACAACCAAGAACTCGCAATCTACTATCTGCGACAAGTTACTGTTCATAGCCTTCGGTCTACGTCAAGTTCAACAACTCGTAAGACAAAGCTTTCGACAATTGTCTGCGACAAGTTGTTTGATCGATATTTTTCTTAGTATAGAACTCGTACGCATTGTGACAAGTTAATTGGTTGAAATTTTTCTTAGTGTAGAACTCGCAAGAAGATACAAGTTCAGAACTCGCAAGCTTCAGCCTGCGACAAGTAAGAACTCGCAAGATTCATTCTACGAGTTCCTCACTTCTTTGGTGAAAGCGTTTGCGACAAGTGGGTTCAAAGGGTTTTGCGACAAGTGCTTCCTTGTGGTCTGCGACTTCTGTACTTAGTCAATTTTTGGCTATTTTCAGAATTTTTGAAAAAAATCTGTTTTTGAGTTTAAAGATTTGTGTTTGATCAAGATGACTTCAAATGATGCTCTTTCAATCGATACTGATGTCAAACCACCTGTTCTGTTCAAGGGTGAGTACGAGCAATGGAAGGACAGATTTCTAGATTTCATAGACAGACATCAAAATGGAGAATTCATCAAACAGTCAATTGATGAGGGTCTAAAGAAACCAGTAACTGCCATTGTGCCAGATAAGGATAATGAGAGTTCAGATAGTGAAGATGGGACTTTTCAAGCTATACACCTGAACAAAAGAAAAGATACAAGGCAGACAAACAGACAAGATCTCTACTTCTTCAGAGCATACTGAATGAGATCTACATAAATATTGACAGCTACAAGGCTACGTAACTAGAGTCATATACCTATTTATACGCACACTCACACAACACAACTAAACACTTACAAGACTTTAACTTTTGACTTTATTACAAAGAGACTTTGACTTGCTTCATAGTTGACTTGAACTTTGACTTTTAGTCTTCAGTCTTCATGATCTTGTATCCAACCAATATATGCTCTAACACAGATGAAGGTGGCCAACTGCATAAATAACTATGAAGAGTTCAAGGCTAAATCTAGGGAAAGTCTGGAGGACACATATGAAAGATTTGTTTCTCTACTAAATGAGCTGACAAAAAACAAAGTGAAAAAGAAGAAAATTAAGAACAATGTTAAGTTTCTCAGTGTTTTGCAACCAGAGTGGAAGAAACATACAAGAAGAATGAAACAAATGAAAGATCTGAGTGAGATCCCTTTACATGAAGTCTATGAAACTCTGAGACAGAATGAGGAAGAGGTAGAAGAAGAGAGAGTAGAGAAAAAGAAGAGTGAGAAGCCTGTGAATGATCCAGTTGCTTTGGTGGTGGAGAAGAATAAAGAGAAAGATAAGAAAAAGAAAAAAAGATAATGGTTTCTAGTTCTGATGTAACTGACAGTGATGGTTCAGATTCTGATGATAGGGAGAATCTTAAGCAATCCATGATTTTGCTTACCCGAGCCTTCCAGAAGAAATTTTTTAAGAAGTCGAGTTCAAACAGTCAAAGATACTCTTTAAGGTTAAGGAACTATGAACAAGGAAAGAGTTGAAGGAAGAAGGTTTGATGACAGAAGGTCTGAAGGAAAGAGTTATATGGAAAGAAATCCAAAAGAAAATAGGTTTGTGAATCAGTATGGAGAGAAGAAAGCTGAGGAACTAGTCAAGTGCTACAACTGTGGTAAGATAGGCCACTTTACCAAGGACTGCCGAAAGTTGATAGTTAGAAGTTCTGAGTATTACAAGAACAAAATGCTTCTGGCCAAGCAAAAAGAGGCAGGAAAAGCACTGATGGTTGAGGATGATTACTGGCTAGATTATTCTGAGTATGAGGATGATAAAGAAGAGACCACTCACATGTGCTTAATGGGCAAGGAAGTCAAGTACGATGAATCTGATGAGGAGACTTTCGAAGAGGTAAATGATTTTACCGAATCTGATTTCTTAAAGCAAATAGAAACCATGGTGTCCGAGCTTCAGGACTTACAAGCTAAGCTCAAAAAGGAGAAAAATAGAGTTGCGAAAAAGCGTCAAACAATTTTTGATCTCAACAAGGAAATTGCTGGGAACAAAAACTTGATTGACTCTTTGAACACATCTGCTACTATTTTTGAAAAACAAAAAGCTTGTTTTGAAACTCAAATTTATGAAACAATTTCTAAGTTCAATAAGACTCAACTTGATAAGCAAGAGTTTGTTGTCAATTATAATAAGCTGCAATTTGAAAACAAATCTTTGATGAAAAAGATTAATGGTTTGGAAGCAAAGCTTTATGCTCGAGGTCAAACTGATCAAACCATTTACCTAAACAAACCAAAGGAAGTTACTGATTTCAAAGATAATTGACGTATTGGTTACGATAACCCACATTATCTAAAGAAATCTATCAGAAAGCAGCCAACTTTATATAACTTTGATTTCTTACAAGTGGCTGACAAATGTCCTCATTTGAAACCCAATTTTGTTTCAAAATCATCTGATGAGGTTGAGGCTAAGGAAGATGCGAACAGAAAGAACACAACAAAAATGCAACTACCATTTTGCTATAAAAAGTTGAATGATAGTTATCTTTCTGAACAACCAAAGTTTCTGTCAAACGATTATTTCGTAAGCTATTCTACTAAGGAGTTTGAGGCAAAACCTGTTAAAGCCAAGATTTATGTTCCTCCACTCATCTTGGAAAGTAAAATTTCTGAGCTTGAAAACACATTAGTAGAAGAAATAATTTTGGTTGATCTTGAGAAAGTTGTGTTTTCTACTGTTTTGATGAACACTAACTTCAAATCTGAAATTACAAATGACAACTCCGAATCAGAAAGAGTTTGTGTAAACAACTCCACTGATTCAGATGCGTTATCTTGTTAAGTTTTTATGGGAAATGTTTTTACTAATCCTAAAACTTCAGATTGTGCTAAAATGTCTTATCAAAAGAAGTGTTCTAAAAAGACAAATGATTTCAAATTTCCAAATTCTTCCAAGGCACAACAATTTGATGATGATGTTGATGACTTATTTGCGGTTGAAAATGATATTTTAACATTTGATGGTTATTTGGATGAAAGTGTTGATAAATTTGATTTCAATGCTAAACTTCCAGATCATACTTCTTTTGTGATTAATATCCAGGATGTAAACGTGATTAGGCTTATCTTGATTCACAAACCCTTCTGGCTGTGAGACGTAGACTTCCTCCTTAAGTACTCCATTCAAGAAAGCGGTTTTCACGTCCATTTGATAGACGGTGAAGTTGTTGTGGGCTGCGTAGGCTAAAAACATCCGAATTTCCTCTATACGCGCCACTGGAGCGTAAGTCTCGTCATAGTCTATCCCTTCCTCTTGCCTATATCCCTTGGCAACAAGTCGTGCTTTGTTTCGGATAATGGTACCATCTTCATCTTTCTTGTTTTTGAACACCCATTTCGTACCAATGATGGTTTTACCTTCAGGCTTGGGTACGAGTCTCCAGACTTTGAGTGCTTCAAACTGATTCAGCTCATCCTACATTGCAGTTACCCAATCTGAATCGGCAAGAGCCTCAGATACTCGAGTAGGCTCAATCTTGCTCAGAAAGGATTCATGCATACATAGATTTGATGTTGCAGACCTAGTTTACACCGGTTTTGAAGGATCTCCAATGATTTGATGCATTGGGTGCTCTTTGGTCCACTTATGTTCATGAGGGAGTGGATTAGATGTAGATTGATCATGTTTAGCATCTAGGAATCTACTGTTATCTCCTTCAGATGGTTCAGAAGGACTAGGGTTTTCAGTTGAAGTAGAAGTTGTAGAAGTGGAAGTAGGTACAGCTTGGTTAGACTGTTGATTAGTCCTTACAGTACTTCCTACTGAGTTAGCTACTTCTGTCTCTTCGGTGTTGGTCTCAACTTCAACTGTCGGAGTAGGCATTTGAACTGGAACTTCTTGCCGAATCGGGGAGTTAGATTCAGTCGAGATATCAGAAGTGGTTGGATGATTAGTCATCGAGTCTTCCATCCTGTCAACCACAACAGATTTAGGCATATTAGATCCAAGAAATTCATCATAAAACAGTTCAAATAATAAATCCAAATCAGATAATTTATTAGTAGACGATGAAGCGCCATCTGATTTGTTCTCATGAGGTGCAGGTCCTGGACTGGATGGCCCAGAAGCTAATACTCCTGTTATTACGGGTTCTGAACTTAGGTGCTCAGAAGTCATCTCCTCATAGAATGTAACATTAACGCTCTCAATCATAGTATTCGACTTTTTCAGGTAAACACGGTATGCAGTAGATGTAGAGGAATAACCAACAAAGATGCCCTCATCCGCCTTAGCACTGAACTTATTTAGATTCTCTCTGTCGTTTAGAACATAACATTTACAACCAAAAACATGAAAATATTTACTGGTTGGTGTTCGGTTGTTGATCAAAGCATACGGAGTCTTCTGAAATCTGTGGTATATCATGGATCGATTCTGAGTGTGACATGCAGTCGAAACAGCTTCAGCCCACAAAAATAAAGGTAATTCAGATTGGCTGAGCATAGTTCGAGCGACCTCGACAAGTGTACAATTTCGCCTTTCGACGACTCCATTCTGTTGAGGTGTACGAGCAGCAAAGTATTGATGTGATATCCCGACCGATTCGAGATATTCTTCAACTACTTTGTTCTTGAACTCTGTGCCGTTGTCAGTTCTTAGAATCTTGAGTTGTTTCTGCAGATTGACTTGGGTCGTCTTCAGAAATGTAACGAGAACTTCGGGTGTCGCGTCTTTAGAGCGTAGAAACTTGACCCAAGTGTATCGCGTATAGTCATCCACAATCACTAACACGTACTTTTTTCCTCCTAAGCTTGGCGTTCGCAGAGGACCGCATAAATCCATATGCAACAACTCTAATGGAGAACTGGTGCTTGGTTCAAGCTTTGGTTTGTGTGGAGCTCTCTTCATCTTTCCCTTTCACTAGCTTTCCACTGACCAGCTTGTTGATGTACCGAAAGTTGAGGTGAGAAAGTCGTCGATGCCATAACCAGCTTTGCTGCATCGAGGCCTTCGATAATAGACATACCTGATTGTAAGCCTGGACCTTGGACAAGTTGATGGTGTAGAGGTTTGACTTGCGAGTGTCGGCCAAGATTTCTTTTCCGTCTTCAGTACGTACCGAACATCTCTTGGCCTTGAAATTCACCTCTAAGTCTTTATCGCAGAACTGTCCAATACTGAATAGGTTGTGCCCTAAGCCTTCTACGTAGCTCACCTTCTTAATCGTGATATTTTCGTGTACAACATCACCATATCCCAGAATTGGTGAAAACTGATCATTTCCAAAACGAACTGTGCCACAGTATTTGTCCGTATAATTAGACAACATACTCTTCTGCCCGGTCATATGCTTGGAACACCCGCTATCCAAGTACCACATATGACGGGTCTGCACAAAACAAATCATGAAATAATAGGTTTAGGTACCCATTTATAAATGGGACCTACAGTGTCAGTACATGATTTTGGCACCCATTTAAATTTGGGCGTGCTTTGTCTTTGAAAACCATAAGAATGATAAGAAGAGTGATAACGATAAGATGAAACACTATATGAACCAAACCAAGCATCATAATATTTACGAGAAGCATAATCCAATCCAACAGACTTTGAAAACTTTTTATTAGAAGGAGCTAACTGGAATAATTGTTTTATGGAATTTTTCTTGCGAGAATCAACAAGATTAGATTTAAAAGTAGCAACATTCACAATCAAACCATCTTTACTAGAAGTCTTTTTATTCAAATTAAAACTAGAACTAGATTTAGCTTTCTCGTCTATCTTCTGTTTCGGTATCCATGCTGACTTAACTCCAAGCCTTGACTTTCTCACATCTGAAACATTTGAAACTGTAGAGTTAGAATGATGAGTATCAGAATAATTCTTCTTCTTTGGTTTACCAGTGTTGATCTGTTTCTGTGAATTCCGAGATTTTCTTTTCATACCTTTTGTATTCTTGGATTTCACAGAAACTGATTTATCAACTTTCGTTGATGTTTCACCTTTTTCAAACACACTGGGTAGACCAAAAGAATTAACAACACACGATGAATGATCAGGAAGTTTGGAAGTAAAGTCAAATTGAGCAACACATTCATTAAGAACACCATCAGAGTTTAGGAAATTAAGCTCATTATCAAGGGAACCAGATCTATCATCAGATTTTAAAACCTTGGAGAATTTAGAAAACTCAGTATTTTTGAATACTGTAGAAAATACAGTTTGTTCTAAATCCATCAAAATTCTTTCTTCTGTAAGAGTATTCTCAAGTTCAGAAATTTTACTTTCCAAAACTAGAGGAGGGACGTAAAGCTTACCTTCAACGGGATTAGCCTCCATTTCTTTTACAGAATAACTATCAAAATAGTCATTAGAAAGAGATTTTGGTTTATCAGAACTATAATTGTTATTCAAGTTCTCATAACGAAATGGAAGTTGATTTTTAGTTGTGTCCTTTCGTTTAGCATACTCTTTGGCTTTATCCTCGTCAGACAGTCTAGTCCAGAAAGTTTGGAGTTCAGGGTGTTGAGGTGCCAGTTTCATAAATCCAAAGTCATACAGAGCAGGCACTTTAGATATACACTTTTTGAGATAATGTGGGTTCTCGTAACCAAGTCCCCAATTATCAGGTTTCTCTTTAGGTTTGTTCAAATGAATAGTGTGTTCAGATTGACCTATAGTATGTAATTTCTCTTCCAAAGCATTCACCTTTTCAGTTAAGGATTTCTTCTCTTTTGAAGTCGAATAGTACATTTTAAAAAGCTCTTTGGACTTAAACTCACATTCTCTATACTTAGAAACAGTTTCAGATAACTCTTTAAGAATTATAGTCTTCTCTTTAGCGTTGGTGTCTATATTTTTGTGCAAAGTATCAATTAATACATCTTTCTCAGCAATATCATTACTAAGTTTATGTATAGATTGATTTTTCTCATTAATGACACTTTTCTCACGCTTCAGTTTAGACTCTAATTCTTGGAGTTTAGACATCATGGCATGCATTTGATTCAGAAAATCAGATTCAGTTAAGTCACATACCTCTTCATTATCACCATCATCAGAATCAGCTTCGGCTTCTGACTGCTGCTTACCCATCAAGCACAGGTGTGTTGTCTCGTCCTTCTCTCCTTCTTTAGATTCTTGGTCCGAATGGTCGAGCCAGTATTCATCCTCGGCCATTAATGCTTTTCCAGCCTCCTGTTGCTTAGCTAGAAGCATCTTATTCTTGTAATACTCGGAGTTCCAGACTTTAGATGTTCTGCAGTCTTTGGCAAAGTGACCGAGTCTGCCACAGTTGTAGCACTTTATCAGTTCTTCCTTCTTGGGCTCTTCGGCTCTATCTTTCTTCTTCTCTTCTGGTCTCTCTTCTTCAACTTTCTCCTTGTGCTTGTAGTTGTTTGGACCAGACAAGTACCTCTGACTATTGGAGTTTGGCTTTTTATAGAACTTCTTTTGGAAAGCCTTGGTGAACATTAGCATGGCATCCTTCAGTTGTGCACAATCATCAGAGTCAGACTTTGCCTCACTATCAGCCTCTTCTGAATCTGATGTTATCATCTTCTTCTTCTTAGACTTCTTCTTGACCACAAGAGCAACTGGATCGGCAACTGCTTTGTCAGCCTTCTTCATCTCGGCTTTGATCTCATCCACTTCTTCCTCATTCTGTTTGAGGATTTCATAAACTTCATGAAGTGGAATGTCGTTCAGATCTTTCAATTGCCACATTTGTCTGGTGAATCTCTTCCACTATGGCTGAAGGTTTCTGAGAAACTTCACATTCAGCTCAACTTGAGATTTGTTGATCTTGTTCTTGCTCAGCTCGTTCAGTAATGTGACAAATCTGTCATAAGTGGCTTCTAGTGATTCTCCAGCTTTGGCCTTGAATTCTTCATAATTGTTCAAGCAGTTGGAGGCTTTGAGTTAGTTGCCAACTTTAGATCCAATCATCATCTTCTCCAATTGATCCCACATTTGCTTGCCGGTAGCATTGTAGCTATCAATCTTGACATATATTTCATTCAGTATGCCTTGGAGAATGAACGATCTTGCCAGCTTGTCACCCTTGTGTCTCTTCTTCTGTTCATCAGAATATTCAGCAATCGGTAACTTATACTCCTTTTCTTCTTCTTCACCATTTTCTCCAGCTACTGTAAGAACCTTAGTTGGAGGTGTCATTATTCCTTCCTTCAGAGATTTTCTGATGTAATCTCCTAAGTCATTTCTATCGATGAAGTCTGTCAGGATCGAATTCTCAACAAGAATTATGAATACTCAGAAACAATACCAAAGAAGTTGCGGAATAACACTTTGATATTCAATGTAACAGTAATCAAAACAGTATATATGATGAATAATTTGTAAACTTGTATTGAATGCTTTAAATCACAAGATTACACACTCAACCTCAATCTTGAAGAACAAGCTCTTTCAAGACGAATTCTACTTCTCTAGAATTAGGATCTATGCCTTGAGGTTGATTCTCTCTAGAACAAAAACTTAGAATGAATTGATTATACTAAACTATTCTAGCAATTCTATACATATACTGAATAAAAGATAATTACAATAAATAAAATATCTTCAGTATATCTTCCATGAATATCTTCAGCTTTCCATGTTTATCTTTAAACACGATCTCTTCAGCATTATCTTCACATTATCTCAGAAGCAGTATTAACTTAGACCTGGCAGCATTAACTACTAAGCAGGACTAACCTCTAGCAGTACTAACTAGCTAAGCAGTACTAACTTTGTTCAAGCAGCACTAACTTTGACTAGCAGTATTAATTCTACTAGAAGTAGTAATACTCAGCAGTATTAACTTTTGAAGTCCTCTGGCAGTAGTAATTCTAAACTAGCAGCATTAACCATACTTAAGCTTTTCTTCAGTTCCCAACAATCTCCCCCTAACTTGACTTTTAGAAAGAGAAATCAAGTTCTTCAGATCTGATCTTCAAGATGCTTTCAACACCTCAGGTTCAATTTCCCAAATTTGGATCTAGACCCAAACTTTGATTTACAGTTCTTCTTACCATAATCTTGGCCATTTCTGAATCCTTTGTGCATACTAGCTTGGCATTTAGCATTCCTACTAGCTTCTCCTTGCTATGCTCATAGATTTTGTCCACCAGGTAGTATTCATGATAACAGTTGTCAATAGTTATCATGTATACTCCACAGTTTTCAAACAATATCCATTTATCAATCTTCTTGAATACAAACTCATGATTATGATCTTTAATCCTATAAGCCACTCTCTCTGGATCAAACATCATGCACAAGTATTCCATTGTTACCTTGAGAAGATTTTCTTCAGTACCTTTCAACACAGGCTCATAGAGTTTCATCCCCACTTTGTACATTTCCTCTATATCTGCTCTTGAATAACTTCTGATAACTCTCCCCCATGTTGAATATGCTTCAAATGTATCACCTACTCTTTTGATTCTGAAGAAATTCTTTCCACTATCTCTTAGAATGTCCCAGAAGATGATCTCTGGAGCTTTCATGGAGACTGGAACAGCCTTCATAGGTTTTACTATGGTCATGTACAGATCCATACTCTTATCAGTTTGCTTATTAAACTGCTCTGGACATTGCACTGATTCTGCTTCAGTTTCTGCTGCAGTTTCTGCCTTTTCTTCCACTCTTGCCCTTTTAGACTGCTTTTTGGAAGCAATTGACTTCACCCTCTTTCCAGATTTGGCTTCTTCACCAACACCCTCGTGTTCTTCCTTCATCTCTTCTGCTTTGTCTTTTGAGGGTGTGGTCTTCTCAGGGAATGGTCATTGAATGTTCAGGTCATGCCTTTCCTTCATTCTTCTCTCAGCCTCTTCCCTTTGGGTTGAATCCCCTTGAAGCTTGGCCATCTCTTTCTGATACAACTCCTCAACCTGAGTGTATGCCATGTTGGTGAACATCTCCCCCTTGACACCAATTGCACCTTTCAGGAAATTTATCATTTTTCTTCTTTCCTGATTGGCCAAAAATGTCTTGGAGGGTTGTCTTTTATGTTTCTGTTTTTGGATTGGCATCTTTTTGACTTGAAGTTTCTTGGCCTGAGCTACTTCTTTTATACTTTTCTGATATTCTGTATTTAACTTTCTTGCCATAAGCTTTGCAAGTTCTCTATCTGTTTCTGTTTGAAGCTGCTCCTCCTTTTCCATTTGATCTTGAAGCTGCTTTGCTATTGCCTCATCCATTTCAATTTGAGTCTTCTTCTTTACAGGCATTTCAGCTTCAGCCATCTTTTCCTTTCCTTTTCCCTTTATATCCTTCAAGACTTCTTTCTCTTTTCCCTTCTTTGAGATCCCTCCTTCATTCATGACTACTCCCTTGGCCTTTTTAGTAGCCTTAGGAGTATCATTCTTGGCTTTAATCAAGGTTTCTGCTATCTCCATTTCCTCTACAGAGAGCCCTGTTTCTGCTGCTTCTGTTTCTGCTGCTTCATTTACCTCAGCAACATTAACTGTTTCTTTTGTTGTTGCAGCATTAACAGTTTCTTCTTCTATTCCATGCTCTGTCTCCCCCTCAACTTCAACTCTCTTTTCAACTGAACTTTCTTTTTCTGGTTCTTCCCCTTGCTTCTCCCCCTTGTTGAAAGCATCAGTCAAAGGGTTCCTCCTTCTAAGCACAAATTGCTTTTTCTTCTTTTGGAAAATCAATTTTCTGACCATTTGCTTTAAGTTGGGGATCTGCTCTTGTTGTGACAGAACTATCAGCTTCAATTCTTCTATATCTTGACCCTGTTTGATCACATCCCTGTTGATGTTGGCCATTGTGTCCATCAATTCAAGATAGTCATATCTGTCCTCACCTTCTCCAGGAGTGTTACCCCCTATTGAAGGATCATGGGATCTTTTAGTAGTGGAACTCTTCTGCCTAGCAGAAGCACTATCCACCCCCGTGGTTTCTTGGCACCTGGGACCTTTGAATGATTGCTCATTCAAAGTTGCCATGAGGAAGGTCTTAGAAATGTTACCACTGACCTTCTCTGGGTTAGCAGAAGTAGTGGCAGCCTTCTCACCCATATGCTCTTCCTCCTCCTCAGAGAGCACCTCCTTGGGGTTGGGAGACACCCCTTTGGTTTCCCTATTGACATTCTCTAAAGGAGAATTCTCCCTTAGAGGGCTTAAAGGCTGAGTGGGTGAAGGTACAAGAAGGGAAGGAGCCTTCTTTACCTGTTTCCTTTGTATGTTTGGGTGATTGGTGAAGTTGGTTTATCAAGAAGAGACTGGGGAATTAATTTAGAGTGGGAAGGTTGGGATTGACTAGCAGTGGGATGGTCTAATGGGGGCCTTGACCCTGCTGCCATACCTTCATCAGTGTGGGACACCGCCATCATTGTAGAGAACAATGGGGTGTCTACTCCTTCCGAGTCCCCAGCAGATCTTCTCATATTTGAGAAAACCTTGCCTTTAGGGGGTTTAGGTACATATACCCCATCAAAATGAGGCATATCCGTCAATTCGTGGGTGATAACTTCTTGGACAAACCTGGGGTACATAAAAAAGCTCTTTTTGCTTCCCAAGTTTGAGACAAGATCACTGAAAATCATTTTAGAAAAATTGTACTTTCTGGCAGTGGCCAAGCACACCAAGGCATAAGCAATGGTGCTACTGAACTCACTCCATCCAGTAGTCTTTTTAGAGATACAGTGCATAAGGGTATGGACAAAGAAACGCCATTGGGGTGAAAATTTGGCTTTTGTGAACTTGAACACACCCAATGGGCCTCCATACCCCATTCTTGTAAGAGTAGAAAACAGTTCATCATTAGAGATAGAAGTTATACTAGAGGCATCGTCTAGACGTAGACTGATTCGAATTACCTCTTCAGTAACTGTCAAGGGCTTGCCACACACCTTTGTCTTGATCATTTGCACACCATTCTCAGTAACAATGGTGGCATTTGCCCAGAATTGCCTTTGATGCTCGATATAGATTGATGGCGATACAGTGAGAGCATGGGCAATATGGGTTGTCTTGAGGAAATCCACAATCTGGTGGAAACCAGCGGCCTGTTTGGGCTTCTGTAGCATCGCGATTTCATTGTGCTCGTCGATGAATGCCATTGATGCCATTGATCTTTGAACGTTCTTGCCTGAAAACTTTGAACTTGAGAGAGAAAGGGTTTAGAGCGCAAGTGAACAGTATGCAAAGAGTCGTTATGAACTTTTTAGGCGGGCAAAGAGTATTTATAGTATTCGGGACATAAGCGGTATTAACCTAGAGCAGTATTAACTAACAAGCAGTATTAACTAAGAGCAGTATTAACCACTAGCAGTATTAACTAACTAGCAGTATTAACTGAGAGCAGTATTAACCACTAGCAGTATTAACTAACTAGCAGTATTAATCACTAGAAGTAGTAACTAACTAGCAGTATTAACTGAGAGCAGTATTAACCACTAGCAGTATTAACTAACTAGCAGTATTAACTGAGAGCAGTATTAACCACTAGCAGTATTAACTGACTAGCAGTATTAACTGTGCACTAGCAGTATTAAAACTGTACTGGCAGCACTAAAACTGTACTGGCAGTATTAACCATACTTACACTTTTAAGCTTGTGATGAACTGAGTACTGCTATACATTTCCTGAAGAAGAAGATTAGTAACACCAAACAAAAACAATATACAGGTATTTAACCACTTTTTGAGAAGGGACTTATTCAGAGTTGATCATTCCCACACTTGTTACCAAGAAAGTGAATCTACCCACATCAAAGGCTTTGGTGAATAGATCAGCAAACTGGTTATCAGTATGAACTTTTACAACTTGAATAAGTTTCTTTTCATTGCAGTCTATTATAAAGTGATACCTGATCTCAATGTGCTTTGTCTTTGAGTGCTTGACAGGATTATTCACAATGCTAATAGCACTGCTATTATCAATAAAAATTGGAGTGTGTAGAAAGGTTATCCCATAGTCCAGCATTTGATTCTGAATCCATAAGACTTGAGAACAGCAACTTGCAGCTGCTATGTACTCTGCCTCTGTTGTAGATGTGGACACTGTGGTTTGTTTCTTGCACTGCCATGAAACTAGTCTTGCACCCAAAAACTGACATCCTCCAGAAGTAGATTTTCTGTCCAAGTTTGCTCCACCTAGATCACTGTCTGAGTATGCAAGTAGGTCAAATTGTGAGTCATGAGGATACCAAAGTCCCAATCTGGGTTTCCCTTTGAGATATCTGAATATCCTCTTAACAGCTTGATAGTGAGATTGCTTTGGCCTAACTTGGAATCTTGCACATACACAGACTGGAAACATTATATCTGGCCTAGAGGCTGTAAGATACATGAGAGAGCCAATCATGGACCTATAATGATGAACATCCATATCCTCCCCCTCAAGATCTGTTGTTATCTGCTTGTGTGTCTCCATAGGTGTGCTGGCAGGTTTTGAATCTGAGAAACCAAACTTGGTTAGAATATCCTGCACATACTTAAACTGACTGATAAAAATACCATCTGACTTCTGTTGAACTTGGAGTCCAAGGAAGAAGGTAAGTTCCCCCATGGAACTCATTTTGAATCTTTGATGCATTAGTTCCTCAAACTCCTTGCACATATTGTCTCTTGTGGATCCAAAGATAATATCATCAACATAGATTTGGACCAGCAAGATATCCTTCTTATTTCTCTTGATGAATAGAGTCTTATCAATGACTCCTCTTTCAAAGCCATTTTCCAAGAGATAGGATGACAGAGTGTCATACCATGCTCTTGGAGCTTGATGCAGTCCATAAAGTGCTTTCTTCAATTTGTATACCCTGTCTGGATAGCTTAGGTTTTCAAACCCTGGTGGTTGACAGACATATACTTCTTCTTCAATTGAGCCATATAGAAATGCACTTTTGACATCCATTTGATAGACTTTTAATTTCATATAAGAAGCATAAGCCAGGAATAATCTAATTGCTTCTATCCTGTCTACAGGTGCAAAGACTTCTTCATAATCTATTCCCTCTTCTGTTGTATACCCTTGAGCCACCAACCTTGCTTTATTCCTTATTACTATGCCTCTTTCATCTCTCTTATTCCTGAAGACCCATTTTGTTCCTATTGCTCTTTGGCCTTTAGGAAGGTCTACCAGATCCCAAACATCTTGCAGCTTGAATTGCAGTAGCTCTTCTTGCATGGCTTCTATCCAACTGGACTCTTTCATAGCATCATGTGCCTTCTTAGGCTCAAGCTGGGATAAAAAGCAAGAGAGCACTGTATGCTGTTGGTCTTGCATTTCTTGCAGCCTGCTTTGATTTCTAGTCATCATAGGAGAAGATATATCTCCTATTACCAGCTGTGGAGGATGATTCTTTTGAATTCTGGTGTGATGACTAGGTTCTTCATTAAGTCCCACCTCTAGATTAGAGTCATTCAATTCAACTGAGGTGTTTTCAGCAGCTACTTCTGGGTCTTTATCTTCTTGACTCTCCTCATCTCTACTTTCTTCTTCACTCTGATTTGGTCCAGTAGATGGTTCCTTTTCACAGTCTTTAACAGAATCCACTGTTGGTATGGGAAAGATCACAGATTGAGATATACTATCTTGAACTTGTGTAGTCCCTGATCCTCCACACCCTGAACCTGCATAATCATCACTACTGAAACCAAAAGAGTTAGTTAGTGAATCAATGTCAAACAGCCACTGAGGACCAGACCCAATAGGATTTGGTGTGTTCTCATTGCATTTGACATTGTCGCTTTCTTCAATTATTCTAGAAGAAGAGTTAAAAACTCTGTAAGCCTTACTCTGAGATGAGTAACCAACAAGAAATCCATCATCTGCTTTGCTATCAAACTTACCTAAGTGAGATTTGGTATTGAGAATTGTACAAGGACACCCAAAAGGTTTGAAAAATCCAATGAAAGGTTTTCTTTTATTTAAAAGCTCATAAGGGGTCTTGTTCTTTGGCTTGACCACTAGAACTCTGTTTTGGACATAACAGGCAGTATTAACTGCTTCAGCCCAGAAGGTAATTGGCAGTTTTGAATCAGCCAACAGAGATCTAGCAGCCTCTATTAGTGTCATATTTCTCCTCTCAGCAACTCCATTCTGTTGAGGAGTCCTAGGGGCACTATATTGTCTCTCAATTCCTTTTTCCTCACAAAAGGTGTTTAGATCAAGATTTTTAAATTCAGTCCCATTGTCTGATCTAATGACTTTTACTTTTTGATTAGTTTGGTTTTCAATTCTTAGGATGGATTTGATCAGTCCACTTGTCTCATCCTTAGTCCTTAGAAAATATACCCAGGTAAATCTGGAGTAATCATCAACAATAACCAAGCAGTAAGATTTCTTGCCTATACTCATAACATTTGTAGGACCAAACAGATCCATATGTAATAACTGGAGACAAGAAGAAATTGTATTTAGCTCTTTGGTCTTATGAGAAGTTTTGTGCTGTTTGCCTTTAAGACAAGCAACACAATGATCATCACATGAGAAGACTTTTGAAGGTAAACCTCTTACAAGGTTGTTTTTAACAAGTTTGTTCATAGTCTTGAAGTTCATGTAACACATCCTTCTGTGCCATAGAGAGGATTCATCCACAGAAGCTTTAGAAACAAGACAGTTCAGGGATGAATCACTAGAAACATTGTCCATATCTAGACAACAAACATTGTCCTTTCTTGGAGTTCTAAGTAGTATCATGCTTTCATCAACTACTTTGAACCCTGGAGCAAGGATCATACACTCTGTATTAGTAAATAATATGCTATGTTGTTTGTCACAAACCTGTGATACACTTAACAGGTTGTACTTCAATTGATCAACATAGTAGACATCCTCAAATGTCATCTTACCTTTTGTAACATTACCTTTTCCACTTATTTTACCACCAGTAAGATTATCTCCAAATGCAACATGTCCTCCATTGATATGCTTGAAATCCTGAAGGCATGACATGTTGCCTGTCATGTGCCTAGAGCAACCACTATCAACATGCCATATGCTCTTTCCCTTGAGCTGTTGGTTGCCCTGCACATAAGATAAACCAGTTAGTATGAATTAGGAACCCAAGCCAAAGTGGTCTTGGGTACCCCTTTCTCATCAAAATACTTACATTCTTTCTTGACAAGATTTTTAAACTTTGACTCCTCATTTCTGGAGTACTTTGTCACAATGATGGGTTTAGAAACACATTTGCTAGAAGCAGTACTGGTTTTAGAAGTACTAACTGCATTAGCAGCACTTGCATGCTTAGCAGTACTAACCTTGTTAGAAGTAGTAACTGTGTTAGCAGCAGTAACTGTGTTAGAAGTATTAAAATTTTCAGCAGTACTAACACTGGTAGCAGCAGTAATGCTTCTAGCAGCACTATCTCTGTCAGCAGTACTAACAGTTTTAGTGCTTCTAGGCACCCATATTCTGATACTTTCTTTTAAAACCTTTTTCTTCATGGGGCCTTTGGTTTCAACAGATTTCTTCCCCACATGTTTCTTTCCAGCCTTCCTATAACCAACAGGTTTTTGCACAAATATTTGAAAGTTCATCAGTTGGTTAATAGGATTAAAGAAACAGTGCTTAGCCAAATGGTTTAACTTTCCACATATGAAACAAGGTTTTGGTCTATTGATTTTACTCAGATCAATACCTTGTTTTTGTGCCCATTGATTGTTCCGGTTTCTCTGATTTCCCCTTGGTTTATCATGTTTTTGGGGCTCAGATTTATTACATGCACACTGCTTGCAAGGGATAGGATTCACAACAGTGGTCTGCTTATAGTGAACCTTCTTGTTCTTTCCCTCAGTCTTCTCTATCTCATTGGACTTTACCCAATGCTTTCCACATCCCTCTTTGGTGATTATGTGGTTTTCTATAGGAATCTCTCCACTCACAGTGTTGTTCTTATTCTTGACAACTTCTTTCTCAGATTTATCCTTAACAACTACTTCATCTAAGGGATCAATCTCAGTGGCTCCCTTAGGTAGGTCCTTCCTATCCTTTGTTTCTAACAAATCTGAACTAGGAGGGATGTAGTTGTTGTTATAGGGTGGTGGTGTGGTATTGTACCCTATTCCTCTTCTCAGTTTATCATGAATCTGAGTTTGTAGCAAAGAATCCATTGCTTTGGAAGCATTGGAAAACTTTTCTACATCTAGTTTGACTTTAGCTAGCTCTCCTCTTAACTTTTCACTCTCTTCTTTGGATCTGGTCAGTTGAAGTTCTAAGTCATTCTTCTCCCACTTCCAGTAGTTTGTGTCATAAGAGTGTTGAAGCTCATTGGCTTGAAAACCCTTAATCTGCTCTTCAAATCTCTCAACAATCCTCACATAATCTTTTATGTCCTTTTCCAATCTCTTAAGGTCATCACTCATGTTCTGGTTGTGATCCCTATACCTTTTAACAGTGTCAATGCAATTTTGAGAACAAAGATTGGAAGTTACCTCTGTTGGGAGATCAGACACCTCTGCCATTAGAGCTTGGTTTTGGATAGCCTCTTCAGCTTGATCACTCCAATCAAACCCCATACCTTGTTGAGAGACAAGGGCTTGTGCAGAGTTTCTGTTATTATTGAAGCTTCCAGATTGAGCTTATTGGTGGTTGTTATTTTGAGACATTCCACTTCTGCATTCTCTAGCAAAGTGTCCCTTTTGATGGCATTTGTAGCATTCCACCTTTGACTTGTCAAATCCTGCTATATCTTCTCTTCTTTGGGAGAAGTTGTTCCTCCCATTCTTTTGATGAACTTCTTAACTCTCATAGAGAGCACGGCCATCTGCCATTTAATGTCCATCTCTTCAAGATCATCTGGATGGAGTTGTTCCAAGTCATCATTAATAAGAGAAGAGTTTCCATGACTGGCCAGAAAGGCTTCAAATACAGTTTCAGTGCCTTTCTCTTGATTTGCTCCATTGGCAGCACTAACTGATTCAGGGTTGGAAGTAGAATCAATTGATGCTGAAAGGAGTGCAGCATTGTGAACATACCCAGAGGGCCTCTTTTTAGCCTCTACCTCAGATTCAAAAACTCTTAGATCATTATATAGATCATCAAGTTCCTTTTCTTCCAGTTGATCATTCTGTCTGAAAGACACAGTATACATGGTCCATTCATCACTCAGGGACCTTAGGAACTTCCTGTTTAGATCATCTTGATCAATTTGTACTCCCACTGTAGCTAGTTCACCAATAAGCTTGTTGAACCTGTCAAAAGTTTGAGTCATGGACTCATTCTTGGTTGACATAAAGTTATCATATTGTAGCTTCAGAATGGCTTTCTGATTTCTCTTGGTACTTTTGGTACCTGAGAATCTCTTTTCTAGAGCATTCCAGAGCATCTCTGTCTGTCTAGTCTTTCTTTCTGCATCAGTTTTTGGTGGAGTTCTCTTTCCATCTGCACCAATCTTTCCTGCTTCAGAAGGACCATTCTCAATGATGTCCCACATAGAATAGTCAGTGAGAAGTATGTACTGCTTGATTCTGATCTTCCACATATTGAATTCATTGGGTCTGAGCATTGGGACCTTTGAGACCAGAGTACTGTTTGATTCTGCAAAGTTTTCCATGATGAATGAATAGATGTTTCTGAGAGAACAGGCTCTGATACCACTTGTCAGGATCGAATTCTCAACAAGAATTATGAATACTCAGAAACAATACCAAAGAAGTTGCGGAATAACACTTTGATATTCAATGTAACAGTAATCAAAACAGTATATATGATGAATAATTTGTAAACTTGTATTGAATGCTTTAAATCACAAGATTACACACTCAACCTCAATCTTGAAGAACAAGCTCTTTCAAGACGAATTCTACTTCTCTAGAATTAGGATCTATGCCTTGAGGTTGATTCTCTCTAGAACAAAAACTTAGAATGAATTGATTATACTAAACTATTCTATCAATTCTATACATATACTGAATAAAAGATAATTACAATAAATAAAATATCTTCAGTATATCTTCCATGAATATCTTCAGCTTTCCATGTTTATCTTTAAACACGATCTCTTCAGCATTATCTTCACATTATCTCAGAAGCAGTATTAACTTAGACCTGGCAGCATTAACTACTAAGCAGCACTAACCTCTAGCAGTACTAACTAGCTAAGCAGTACTAACTTTGTTCAAGCAGCACTAACTTTGACTAGCAGTATTAATTCTACTAGAAGTAGTAATACTCAGCAGTATTAACTTTTGAAGTCCTCTGGCAGTAGTAATTCTGAACTAGCAGCATTAACCATACTTAAGCTTTTCTTCAGTTCCCAACAAAGTCCAGAAATCTGTCCTTCCATTGCTCGTACTCCCCCTTGAAAAGTACTGGCGGCTTAACATCGGTTCCAATAGCAAGAGCTTCCCGAGATGACATTCTTACTGATACGATTAGTCACAGAACTGATAAGAAACTTGAACTGATCGTTAGTCCAGATAAAATTTGATCACACAAGAAATTTTGTCCCCCTAGGCGCAAAAAGTGGAGTGCTCGACCGGTATTGACCGGAGGTATTTTCGACTGGACTCCTACTTGACCGGGATGATTAAACAACCGGTATTATGCTTCGACCGGTATTGGCTTGGACCGATAAAAGCTTCGACCGATAATATGCTCCGACCGGTATAAGTTTTGACCGGTAGAGTGTCAACCGATAATGGCTTAGACCGATATGATGCTTTGACCGGTATTGGCTAGGACCGGTAGAATGTCGACCGGTAAAATCTGTGTGTGTACCGAGCGACCGGGATATCAACCGGTATAAAGCAGTCGATCGGTATACAGCGGTCGACCGGTGTGTTCTTGATGCTTACGAAACCAGAACACAAAAATCAACCCAGAAACAAATCAATACTCAAAATTGAACAACCAAACTTTGCCAAAACGATCTCCTAATCAACGAAAACCGATTGCAATCAATTAATTTCAATAAAAATTACTCTAAGTGAGACTTGGTTGATTAACCAGTGTCGACTCGTGAACGCAACCAGAACAGCAAAAATCATCAAATAATCAAACTAAAACGATGCAATACTCAAATCAAATAGTACCCAATCAACATAAAAAGCAAACCGATCACAAATCAATCAAAAATTACTTGAATAGCAATCACACAATAATAAAAGATAAAGAAGGAGAGTTATGTTGAAGGATTAGGACATAATCTATTCAGCATTTGTCAGTTCTGTGACAAGGATTTAGAGGTTAATTTCAAAGCAAAGAGATGTTGTGTTAGGACTGAAGATGGAAAAGAGCTCTTGGTCGGGACACGAAAGTCAAACCTCTACACGATCAATTTGTCAAATGTCAAGACTGGTAATGCGGTGTGTCTACTTTCTAAAGCCTCTATGTTAGTGTATTATTGTATCCAAGATTTAATAGGAAAAGTCAAGTTTAGTAAAGTCAACAAAGTCAACAAAGTCAATGTTTAGTTTAGCCAATATGAGTTTACTTTGTTGTTAAGCATGTGGTTTTAGACTTGTGGTATAAATACGATGTTGCCTTGTAAATCATGAAGCTAGACACATTGTACTCAAGATTGTTAGATCAATGACTAATGAACTTTCTCTCTCTACACTCTCTCTCTAGAATATACTTTGAATGTTAGATCTTGATTGATTAGATTGTGCTTGAATTCATTGGGAGTACATTTTCAATTGGTATCAGAGCACACCAAACAAATTCAGAAAGATTTCTTCACCAAATCAGATTCAGATCCTTGAAAATTTCAAGAAAATTGTTATTTTCGAAAATGTTACTGTTTGATCACGAATTTTCTTGTTTGTGTACAATTAAATCAAGAAATTGATTTGATTGTAAACGTTTTATCATAATGATCATCTTTCGTTCAGATCACATTGTCAAATTCGAACTTTAGATTGATCAATTTGATCAAATTGTCAATTTCTTGAAAAACGAACACGAGCACTGTTTCTTGAATAAATTTGTTGATTGTTGATGTTTTAATGGAAATCTTGTGGTAGAATTGAGTTCTAATTGCTAAATCGATCATATTGGTGCAAGTTTATGTTTAAATTTGCAGGTTTAAGTCGATTTGAATCGATTTCGTGAACTGAATTGTCAAAACGCGCTAGATTCATAGAACGTGCAAGTTCATCAACAAACGCGCAAGATTCATCTGCAAAACGCGCAAGCTGAAGAACGCGCAAGCTGAAGAACGCGCAAGAAACACGTGTGAGTTTGGGTAAAACGCGCAAATAGAGACAAGCGAGCTTGATAAACACGCAAGTCAAAGCCTGCGTGTTTGATCGAAACGCGCTAGAGAGGCGTGCGAGTTTAAGCGTAACGCGCTAACAACAGTGTTCTGCGAGTTGTTTGATCTGCGAGTTTGTTCGGAATAGTGATTAGCGAGTTCAGTGCCTTGCGAGTTTCATCGTCGTGCGAGTTTGAGCAAACGCGCTAATATTGATCTGCGAGTTCTAGAAACGCGCAAGCTACCATTTGCGAGTTTCAGTGTGAATAGTGATTAGCGTGTTTAGTGGTCTGCGAGTACAGTGACCTGCGAGTTTCAAGACTTAGATTTTTTTTCAAAAATTAAATTTTTTTTTCTGATCCAAGTTTGACTTTTTAGTCAATATTTTCTGATTTGTTTGGGAACGATCAATTTGTTTTTCAAGCATTTGTTTCTAGAGAAAAATATGTCAGAAAAATTTGTTAGTGAACATATTTTGTTAGTGATCATAATTTTCTGATTTTTTACGATCATTTTTTTTAAGCTAACATTCTGACAAGATGCCTGTTACAGATGAGAGAGGAAATACCATTTTATCTGCAAGAGATATGGTTGTTTTGTACATGCCAGAAACTCCAAAGATGGAAGCTGAATTAGACAAGCTGAAAAATCAGAATTCAAAGCTTCTAAATCAAATTCAGGAGTTCAAATCTAAATTGTCAAATTATGATAAAACTCCTGATTGTATAAAATGTGCTAATCTTGATAAATCTGATTTTGCAGATGTCATAAAGGAAAGAGAGAAAGAGATTAAAGACAAAGAGAATTAAATTGAAATGAAAGAAAAAATCATAGGGGTTAAAGAGAAGATTATTATGCAAAAAGAGAGAAAGATTACGAATCTTCAAAGCCAACTGAAGACGACTGAACAGAAGTCATCAGAATCACAAGATGAATCAGTCAAGCTTCAACAGAAGTTTAAGGCTTTTGAAGATCATATATCTGTTCTGGAAAAGAAAATTGTTGAATTGATAAAAAGCATTAAAGAAGATAAAGTCAAATAGAAACTTCAAAGCCAACTGAAGACGACTGAACAGAAAGCATCAGATTTGCAAGATGAATCAGTCAAGCTTCAAAACAAGTTTAAGGCTTTCGAAGAGAAAATATCTGTCTTGGAGAAGAAGAATGCTTAATTGAAAACAAGTCTCCAAGCAGAAAAAGAAAAATCAAATGTGAAGACATCTTCAAATCAACAGTTATCTGAGATTTCCAAGAAAACTTTACAAGAGAAGAAGGATCTTGAGCTTAGATGCATAAAACTTTCCAAGCAAGTGTCAGATTTTGAAAAAGTTATAATCACTGAACGGGATATTTTTGCTAAGGAAAGAAAAGTTCTTGAAGATAAAAACACTGAACTTCCTAAGCAGATTTCTACTTTACAAGACTTGCTTGAAAAAGAAAGAAATATTTTCAAAGAAAAGAAGCAGTCTTTTGAGCAAGAAAAGAAATTATTTGAAAAGAAAAATGCTGGGATTTTCAATGAAATTTCTGATAAATCCAAGAACTTACAAAAAGATTTTGAGCAAGAACGTTCATATTTTGAATCTGAAATATCAAAGCTCATGTCCAAGATCTCTGTTCTATCATCAGATATTCTAAAAGAACAGATGGCTAGATCTGATTTGAAACAGAAGTTTGACACACTTATTTCTGAAAGAAATATTTTATCTGAAAAGATAAAGAACTTAGAAGCTGCAAACATTGAATTGTCAGATAAAGTAACAGCTGATGTGATTAGTCAATCACCTGTTGATAACTCAACAGAATCAGTCTGTTGTTTCAAAACAGCTTCAAGTTCTATTCATGATAAAAATGTTTTGAAAAACAAAAGTGTTAAACCAATAATTGTCAAATCAAGTCAGATCAGACCATCAAATTTATTTTATGACAAATCTGTTGATGGTTCAGCAAGCTATTATGTAAAATCTCTTGGAAAGAATTCTACGAAAAATCATATGGTCTGGAGAGTTAAAGATTCTTCTGATGAGAAAATGAAGGACAAAGCATTCAAATCCATAACAAATGCCTAAAAGAACAATATGTATAAAGGTAAATCTTTTGGTAATTCTGATATGTTTTATTCGACTAATCATTTGATCAGGATTGCTCAAACGAAGATCTGTTGTTCTTACTGTGGAGAGAATGACTTCGCTCAGAAACAATCTGCTCATAACTGGTACGGTTCTTATAGAATAACTTCTCAGAATTCTGGTTTTAAAAGATATACATCTAATGAGAAGTGGATTCTTAAATCTAACATTCCAGGACCCAAATACCAGTGGGTACCAAAACCTGTTAAATCTGTTTCGCAGGTACCACAGGTATAGGGGGAGCAAGATGATTGACTTCTGATCATGTACAGATCAGGACTCGTACTTCAAAGTACAAAATTATGACTTCTAGACAAATCAATCTAGGACTCGTTCTTCAAAGTTTAAAGAACAATGGCTCTTGAATAATTCAGTTCAAGACCCGTACTTCAAAGTTAAAAGACTATGGCTTCTGATCACATGACAGATCAGGACCCGTTCTTCCATGTTCAGACATGGATATTTTGTAAATATCCAGGGGGAGCTTAAAAGAAAACAAATCATGATATAATGATTTGAGGGGGAGCTTAAAGGTAAGTATCTTCTGATCTAGATCTTTGATTGTTTGGAAGAAGAACAACTTTCAAGCATGAAAAACGTGTTCTTAAATGTTCAAACCACTTTTCTATTCTCAAAAGATTTAATGAATTTAGAAGTGTGATTTTAAATGTTTTTTATTTTTGAGCTTTAATGTTTAACTGACCGTGTGTTTCCTAAGATCAATACTCACGTATTATCTTGTCTATATACTGTAAAGTATTCACACACATCGGTTCAGTACTTCATTTTAATCTGTTATTACCATGTCTCTAAACGAACCTATTTTTCGATGGTAATACCCCCGTTTGTAAATCACTGTTGTTGAGCAACAATCATCATTTCAACTTGAGCGTTCATTGCTAAATTGTTTATATTTGTTCATATAAACAAAATATCTAGTTCTTTGATACCCTAACCATTTCATTTGATCTGATTGATACATTGTCAGATTCTATTCTCTTGATTTCATTTCATTCATTCAATATCCTTGTTTTGAGAAATCTTCAAAGTTCAATTGCTCAAATCTCATGAGCATACATTCTGACACTGTTATCATTTTGTGCTTAACTGTTCAAGTTAAATTGTTGAGCAACTATTCTTTTAGGACTTACATGGGATTCGTGTGTGAGCTTAAATAGAACTTCCATGGATTCACGTTAACCAGTGTTTCCTACCCAGGAAGTAATCCTAGAGTGATTGAGGGGTGAGGGGTCAAAATCAAAGAGTGGGGGAGATAACTCATCCGGTTGAGTTTTTCTCATTGTGTGGAGCGGAAAAATGTAAATGAGAGTTTGGTTAGAAGTGAGCTTTAATGATAAAAAGAAAGAGGGTGTGAGAACAGAGTTAAAAGAATATCAGAACTCTGCACCAACCACTTTCTAAGTCGGGCAGCCACATCTTCTGATTGGTTCATATTCTTTGGTGACCATCATTGAAAAAGGCAGTGAGCCCATGCCAACTCTTGCTATAACCCCACCAGCCACTCGTTTCTTTCTTAACAAAGAAATGTTTCATTTTCTTTGGGGACGCAGCAAATCTGCTATCTAGTCTTCACTCGGAAGATTTAGATATTGAAAAAGAAGGAAAGTTGCCCCACCTTCGCACCTCTTTCATGCACATTGAGTCCGTGTAATATCTGTTGCTGTCTCAACAGTTTACACAATTTGAGCCTTATGAAACACAATCATTGTGCTAAATTCTTTCATACACAAGCACGAGCACACAGAAAATTTGTTTTTCTGTCAAAACATTCATAGATAAACCTTGTGTTTTTCAATGATTGAATGGAAGTCCTGGAGAGTCATCATCAAACAAGCTCCTTATATTGTACATTCGTTGTACACAGTAACTTTGTGTTACTGACAGGCACTTCTAACTGTTTCATTTGTTGAATCAGGGTTACCAAGTTCATTATATCTGAATTTGAAAAGATTCAGGTATACACAGTTCATGATTCAGTACAGATCAAAAGGAGGAGAATGTATTTTTAAGGGGGAGAATCAAAGATTATGTTGAAATTGAAGATGTTTTGATGATTATGACGCTCACAATCATCAAAAAGGGGAGAAATCTACAGAGATCAATTTCAAAAGAACAAATTCTGAAAGAAGTATTAATTGTCAAAAGAGATGATTCAAAAGATTCTGAAGAAGACAGATGTTTCAAAGTCAAGTCAAGATAAAAAGGGGGAGAAATCTACAGAGATCAATTTCAAAGAATTTCAGAGTTATAAAGTCAAGACTTGTGAAGAATTTTCTGAAAGATCAAATCAGATGAAAAGAAATCATTCTCAAAGATTTCTGAAGACAAGTCCAAGTTGAAGATAATTCAAGAAAGTTTGTTTTTCTGAAGAATGATCAGAGATTGCAGAAATGAAGATACAAAGATCAGAGATCCCTCGAAGTTTCAAAGTTTATAAGAAGTTTAAAGAATTTCAAAGAATTCAGATTTACTTTTGAAGACTTGTTGACTTTTCAAAGTTGCAAAGTGTTAAAGACTTTTCAAGATTCGTCAACAACTTCAGAAAGAGCTTCAAAGTTCAAGACCGTCAGAGACAAAAGTTGAAGAATCAAGCGCTGAAGACTTATGTCAAATTTTTATTAAATCTTGAATACAAAGGGGGAGATTGTTAGTGTATTATTGTATCTAATATTTAATAGGAAAGGTCAAGTTTAGTAAAGTCAACAAAGTCAATGTTTAGTTTAGCCAATATGAGTTTACTTTGTTGTTAAGCATGTGGTTTTAGACTTGTGGTATAAATACCATGTTGCCTTGTTAATCATGAAGCTAGACACATTGTACTCAAGATTGTTAGATCAATGACTAATGAACTTTCTCTCTCTACACTCTCTCTCTAGAATATACTTTGAATGTTAGATCTTGATTGATTAGATTGTGCTTGAATTCATTGGGAGTACATTTTCACTCTATGCAACAAATCTGGTTATGGAATAGAAGGCTATCTCATCTCAACTTCAGATACATTAACAAGTTGGTGACATGAAATTTGGTAAGAGGACTTCCAGAGCTGAAATAAGAAAAAGAACATCTGTGTGACGCGTAAGAGAAAGGTAAGATGAAAAGAGCCTCACACAAGCCTAAGCCTGAATCGAGCACAAGTTCTTCTTTAGAGTTTTTGCATATGAATCTTTATGGTCCAATACGAACGCAAAGCATAAACGGCAAGAAATATGTTCTTTTGATCGTGGATGATTATTCAAGATACACTTGGGTCAAATTTCTAAGATCAAAAGATGAGATGTCTGATGGCATCATCTCATTCTTAAAGACCATTCAAGTGAACTTGCAGAAGACAGTTAAGCTACTCAGAATTGATAATGGCACAGAATTCAAGAACAAAACAGTTGACGATTATCTCGAATCAGTCGGGATAACTTATTAGTTTTTTGCTGCCAGAACGCCGGAACAAAATAGGGTAGTTGAACGACGAAATCGGACTCTTGTAGAGGCTACACGAACAATGCTGAGCCAATCTGATCTACCTTTATTTTTGTGGGCATAAGTTGTCTCAACTGCATGTTATACTCAAAATCGTTCAATCATTCATCGTCGGTTTGGTAAAACTCCATATGCTTTGATAAACGATAGAATAGCTAGCATTAAACATTTTCACATCTTTGGATGCAGGTGTTTTGTGCTGAATGATAAAGAGAACTTGAACAAGCTTAGTCCCAAGGCTGATGAAGGCATTTTCATTGGATATTCTCAAACGTCTGTTGCATACAGAGTTTACTTGAATAAATCTAAGATGGTTGTTGAGAGCATCAATGTCACATTTGATGAAGAAATGGCTTCTAATCAAATCAGTTCAGAACCCGTGATAATAGGAGTATTAGCTTCTAGACAAATCAGTCCAGAACCTGTGGTTAATGTTTCTAATTCTGATAAACCATCAACATCTACGTCTCATTTAACAGAATTAGATTTATTGTTTAAACATTTTATGATGAGTTTCTTGGTTCATAAGTGACTAAACCTGTTGTGATTGAGAGATCTGAAGATTCAAGTTATCATCATCCAATCACATCAGATGTATCAACTGAATCAAATTCCCCGATTCAAGAAGAAACTCCAATTCAAACACCTACTCAATCAGTTGAAGTTGTGCATGAAACTACAGAGCTAAAAGTTGCACATTCAGTTGTATGTACTGTCATGCCTACCCAACAGACATCAAATGTCTCATCCACTGAAACTTCTGCACCAGTTACTTCAATTGAACCCCTACAAAAAGAAAATATTGGATACCTAGATGATCAACATGATCAGTCTACATCTATACCACTTCCTCATGTGCATAAGTGACTATACTGAAAAATTTGTTATGGGTTCCAATATAACAAAATCCCAATTTACTGCGATTCCAATAGCGCTATTGCTATATCTGCGAATCCTGTCCAACATACGAAAAACAAGCACATTGATGTACGATATCATTTTATCAAAGATAATGTTGAAAAAGGTACAATTGAACTTTACTTTGTAAACACAGATTATCAACTTGTTGATTTGTTTATCAAGTCGTTGGACGAAGAGAGATTTAATTTTCTCATTTCAAAACTTGGCATGTTGAATCTCAAGACATAATCTTAGTTACCTAGTACAGTTTATTTTTGTTATTTTTCTTCATTTCTTTATTTTTATTCTGAACGATATTTTCACTGAAAGGTTATGTTCATGATTTCAGGGGAAGTGTGAAACAAAGATCAGACAATCATACTTTCTAGGGGGAGTTATAGAAATTTTTGCATATATTTTGTACTGACAAATTTCATGATGCATGTTTTTACGGGGAGAAAGGACATTGATTTTTTATTATTTGAGATCAGAACTCGTTCTTAACAAGTTTTATTGCTTTCATGTTTTTAATTTTTCATTAAATGTTTTTGTTTTCAATAAGGTTTTGTTGCTTTGACGTGTTTTTGACGATTTTGCAGAATTTGAGGGGGAGCTTACATGATCATATCAATCATGACTTTGGAGTTGACTTTATGATATTGATGTTCAGCGTAAGGATTATTCTAACCTTAATCTCATACATATTTGAAAGATGGACGACTTTCAGCTATGAAAACATTTTTTTAAACGTTCAAACCACTTCTCAATTCTTAAACAAATTTCATGAATTTAGAATTGTGATTCTTTTAAAATGTTTTCATACTTAAACTTTAATGTTTAATAAACCGTGTGTTTCCAAAGATAAATACTTTTCTATTATCTTTTCTATATACTTTCAAGTATTCATACACATCGGTTTTGTACTTAATGACTATGTTCTTACCATGTCTCAAAGTGAAACTAATTTTCGACGGTAAGACTTCCCGTTTGAAATTCAAAATTTGTTGAGCGTTGATTCATTCAAAGTGATTCTTTCAAGAATGTCTATATTTGGTTCGTATAGGCAACATCCAATTTTTTTGTGACCTAAGCTTTAATTGATAAATCATTATTATTTGATCTTTTCGTACATTGTCAGTTTCTCAAAACATATATTTTGATTTCATTTCATTAATTCAATTTCTTTATTTTGAGAGAATCTTCCATGATTAAAATGCTCAAATCTTTATGATTATCTTGTTGAGCATATATACATCTAACATATGTTTTGTGCTTGAACTGTTGAAGTTAAACGATTGAGCAACATAATGCTTTTAGGAAAATTACATGGGATCATTGTGTGAGATTTTAATGAACTTCTATGAATTCACGACAACCAGTGTTTCCTACCCAAGAAGTTATCCTTGAGTGATCGAGAGGCGAGGGATCAATATCTAAGTGTGGGTGTGTGATGAGATAAAATGAAAAGAGAGATTGGTTAGAAGTGAGCTTCAATGTTAAAAATAAAGAGGGTGTGAGAATAGAGTTAAAAGAATATGAAAAATCTGCACCAAATCCTTTCTGAGCTGGGCCACCATATTACTGTTGTTTCACAATTTTTTCGTGAACTTCATTGAAACAGGCACTACCCATGCCAACTCTTGCTTTATACCCCACCAGCTACTCCTTTCTTTCTCAAAAAAGAGATGTTTCAATTTTTCTTGGGGTCGCAGCACATAATCTATCTTGTCTTCATTTGGAAGATGTGGATATTGAAACAGAAGGAAGTCTGCCCCACCTTCACATTTCGATCATGCACAATTGAGTCCATGTAATACTATTGTTGTCTCAATGGTTTACATATTTTGAGCTTATTTGAAAAGCCTAAGTAGCTTCATTCATTTCTACACTATGCATGAACACACAAGGAATACATTTTCTTGACATAACATTCATAAAATGATTCTTTGTGATTTTTCGATGATTGAATGGAAGCCCTGGGGGAGTGAACATCAAAAAGCTCCTTTCCAATGTACATTTGTTGTACAAAGTGGCTTAGTGCTACTTACAAGCATCTTAACTGATTCATTTGTTGAATCAGGTTTTCACTCTTATTTGTCTAAATTTGAAAAGATTTGAATCAATATATTATGAATTAACGGATGTTCAGAGGCTCATATGCAAAGATCAGTGGTCAGAAAATGGTGACATTTCTTGAAGAAGTTTTGATGATTTATGTGCTCTACATCATCAAAAAGGGGGAGAAATAATTTTAAGAAATGTTGCATGGTGAACAAGTTTGTAATAGTTTTGGGGAGAAGGTCAAGAAATGGATAAGAAGTTATGGGAGAGTTAATTTCAACAAATGTTGTCTAAAGATCAGATTGTGAAAATTCTGTGGATAAAGTGGTCAAGTGATGACAGGTTTTGAAGGGTGTATTTCAAAAATACGGGGAGAATATTTGGATTGCAAGATAAAGTTCAAAAGTTTAGAAAGTTTGATGAAATTTGCTGAAAAATTCTTTGAAGATTATTTGCTGAAGAAAAGTAAGCTAAGTCTGAAGATAATGTATTTTCTGAAGTCTGAAAGAGGTTTGTATGACCTTGGGGGAGATTGTTAAAGATTCTTGAAGAAGATAATCCCAGACTTTGGAGAGATTACAAAAAGTTTGAAGACAGTTCAAAGAAAAAGGAGATGAAATGTTTATCTTTTTGAAGATGATAAAGTGAGAAATTGAATTTGCCGAAGATCTACAAAGGAGAAGATTGTTTGTGAATGCTGAAATTCATTTTGTTTCACAAATGGGGAGATAATTAGCTTATTCTTTTTGAAGATAATCTTGAATCCAAAGGGGGAGATTGTTAGTGCATAAATATGTTGGATCCAAGATCATGGATTTTGAAATTCAATGCTCAAGTCAAAGCCTCATTGCAAAGTCAAAGTAAAAGTGCAAGTCAACTAGTTTAGTTAGTTGTTTTGTCCTTGTAATATGTATGTATAAATATCTTTTTCATTTGTAGAATCATGAGGTTGCTTGAGAGAGAAATCTTAGAGAGAGAAATAGTTCATTGAGAAAGCATTGTACTGTTTGATTTGAAGATCAATATATGACTTCTTGAATTGATTTCAGTTGTTATTCATCTTGATTAACACACATCTGGGAACCATAGTTTTTCACTTTTCTTCTTCTCTTCTATTTCCTCTTCAACTTCCTCTTCATTTTGCCTAAGTGTTTCATATACTTCATGTAGAGGAATTTCACTCAAATCCTTCATCTGTTTCATCCTCCGAGTGTGCTTCTTCCACTCAGGTTGCAAAACACTTAGAAACTTCACATTATTCTCAATTTGCTTATTCTTCACCTTGTTCCTTGCTAGTTCATTGAGCAAGGATACAAATCTCTCATAAGTTTCCTCCAATCTGTCACCAGTTTTGGCTTTAAATTCTTCATAATTGTTGATACAGTTTGCCACTTTCATCTGGTTTCCAATCTTTGAACCCATCATCATCATCAAGTTGACCCCACATTTTCTTAGTTGTGGCTTTGTAGCTATCAATCATGAATCTCGAAGTCATGCATGTTAGCAATACCAAACCAAATACAACGAGTAGAGGGGTCCTGAGCTAAGCCTTGGCTAAACCTTGGAAATCTTAATGCCATAATGCCTTTCAAATTGAAATTCGGGTTATTTCACAGGATAACACTCGTATATATTAATGTAGATCTCATTCGGTATGCTCTGAAGAAGTAGAGATCTAGCCTGTTTGTCTGCCTTATATCTCTTCTTTTGTTTAGGAGAATAACTTGAAACATCAACAACAATCTCTTTGGTTTTGGGCTCTCGGGGCTCCATACCATCTCCACTATCAGAACTCTCATTTTCCTCATCCGGAACAATAGTTGTAACTGGTTTCATAAGACCCTCATCAATAGATTGTTTGATAAATTCTCTATTTTCGTATCGATCTATGAAATCCAGAAACCTATCTTTCCACAACTCGTATTCCCCTTTGAATAGAACAGGTGGTTTCACATCAGTTCCAATTAAAAGAGCATCCCTTGAAGTCATCTTGAACTTGCACTGATCTTTAAACACAAACTGAAAATTTTCCAAAATTCTGAAAATAACCAAAAATTGACTAAGTATAAAAGTCGCAAAGCACTATTGACCACTTTTCGCAAAGCACAGAACTACACACTTGTCGCAAACCCTTTAAATCAAAGAAGTGAGGAACTCGCAGAAGGAAGGTTGCGAGTTCTTACTTGTCGCAGGCTGAAGCTTCCGAGTTCTGAACTTGTCGCAGGCTGAAGCTTGCGATTTCTGACTTGTCACTAACTGAATCTTGCGAGTTCTGTACTTAGAAAAATTCACAAAAGTTCACTTCTCATATGAATCAACTTGCGAGTTCTACCCTTAGAAAAAATCAAAGTTTTATACTTTTCGCAAACAATTTGTCATAAGATACACTATACGAGTTCTTCAACTTGTCGCAAACTAAAGAATGTTAACATTAGTTTGTCGCAGATTGAGACTTGCGATAAGTAACTTGTCGTAAACCACGCTCTGTGAGTTCTTGCCTTAGAAAATTTTCAACAATCAAAAACTTAAATAACCAAGAGGCTTGTGAGTTCTTCAGAAGTCGTACACTACACCTTGCGATTTTTGTCCTTAGAATAATTCACCAACAAAAACTCAAGTATCAATTAAGCATGCGAGTTCTTGAAGATGGTGTTTGCGAGTTCTTCAAGAAGCTTGCGACTTCTTCAGATCTTGTGACTTCTTCACAATTTCGAGTCTGAAATCACTTTTTCGATCAAAAATCCTTCAAAACTTCGAATTCGGTTCTGAAACTTCAACAATTTGTCCACGAACACTAATAGAACATATTACTAATACATGATTTGATCAGAAACAACAAAAAATTACACTTTTGATTCAAGAACAGTGCGTGATTAACTTTCGAACAAAACTCAAACAAATCCAAAATTCACACGAATTGTTTGTGAATTTGGACAAACTATCAAAACAAATTATGTTCTAGAATAAAAACAAATACAGTACAGTGATTATAACTCCAAAAACAACACCAAATCAAAACTTCGAAAGATGAACAGTGTTTTTCTGCGAGTTCTTCAAAGTCGATTACAAAACTCAGATTCTTGAGAATTTTTCTGAATTGTGCTTGCTTTGATAACAATTGTGTGTCCCAATCTATGTGCAAATCAAGATAACAACAACAAATTCAATTCCAATAGCCATATGTAATTGATACGAATTCACATATTACAATCAGTATGAATATCTCTCTCAATCACATATTTTCTCTCTCTAAGAATCCTCTCAATTAAGTGTTACATCCTACTAACAAAGAAGAAATCCCTTATATACCAATAAGGTTACAAAACAAACAAAACTAGCAAAGACAATAACTTTCAACTATTTGACTTTAGCATGACTTTGACTTTGCTTGAAGATTGATTTGAGCTTTGACTTTTAATTTCCATGATCTTGGATCCAATATATTTGTGCATTAATATAACTCAATAACCGTGACCATTAAAAAAAATATTTAAACATAATGCCATGGTTTAGATAAAACCGTGACTAAATGGTTCTTTACGACAACCATTTTTTATCTGTGGCAAGTAACAACTAAAAACCATGACCATAGACAGACATATAGCCATGGGTTTTTTTTAACCATGGTTTTATATTGTGACAGTCATTATCCGTGGCCATAGACCGACATATGGCCACATGAAGCTAATCTTCCGTCACCAAAATAATTGTATATATAGCCACAAAAATATGTAAGATGTGGCCAAAAGTCATGGGTGTTTATAGCCACGATTTTTATTATTTTATGTGGCCAATAGGTAACTAGTAGTCACAGTTATAAATATTAAGCGTAACTATATGTGATGATTTCGCCTCAGTTAATATGAAATGTGTGTAGCTATTAGTACAACTAAAACCACGATTAAAATAATTTATAGTCACTAAAATTTGACTAATAGCCACGGTTCTAACAAATCAATTGTGTGGTTGTGTGGCTAATAAATGGTTTATGGTTGCGCTTTTTAGTAGTTTGTATGACCAAAAGGTAACTAATAGTCACACTCCTAAAGTTTAAGTGTAACTATATGTCTTAAATTGACCACTTTTTATTGTTTTGTGTGACCAAATGGTAACTTATAGCCACATTTCTGAAAATTAAGTGCAACTGTATGTCATGAATTTGGTCATGTTTTTAATATTTTATGTAACCAAATATAATTCTACGAATTAAGCATAATTATATGTCATGAATTAGCTATGATTTTTTATTATTTTGTATGACCAAAAGGTAACCTATAGTCATGTTTCTGAAAGTTAAGCGTAACTGTATGTCATGAATTTGACTATGGTTTTTAATTTTTTTTTGTGACCAAAAAGTAGCTCATAGCCATAATTCTACATATTAAGATTAATTGTATGCCGTGAATTAGCCACGATTTTTTATTATTTTGTTTGACCAAAAAGTAACTAATAGTCATTGTTATAAAAATTAAGTGTACCTATGTACCATGAATTGCTCACGGTTAACATAAAGTTTGTCTGATTGTAAGTATGTGTCACGATTAGTCACGGTTCTAACAATTCATTGTGTATGGCAATATGGCCATGATTATATCTTTATTGTGTGACCAAAAGATAGCTGAGAGCAATGGTTTTCAACAAAATATCGACATGTCATTTTTATAAATAATTTTATATTGTTTTAAATCACTATAAGTAAAAATTGGAAGTTGCAATCTTTTAAAGCATTTGTTCATGTATTTAAAAATTTACATCGTACAAAAAATCGAAGCACATGTATAAATGTTTAAAGCACTTGTCAATATTTGTAAAAAAAGTATGGCATCTTTTAATAAAATCTAGGATTAAATACAATTTGGTTTTGTCCGTAAGATTGCAGGATATATAATTTGATGATTTAACAGATTAAACTGAATATGTGAACATATATTGTTTATACAGTGTTGTTTAATAGATGAAAAAATAAAAGCCCAAAAATAGTCTCAAATAGGTACACGGTGACTAGCAGTAACCAAATCCAAGGATTGAAGCTATTAGTCATGTTGAAATTAATGCAAATTGATCCCATTTAATCCCAGAATTTAAACCCATTTGATTTGAAATTGATGTAAATTGATCGTGTTGAAATTGATGCAAATTGGTCCCATTTAATCCCATAATGCAAATTGACTAGCAATAACCAAATCCAAACAGTCATAACCCACCAAACAGAACTATCAAGCCATCTGATTTGATGCCAATGGGAAATCACAGTTGTATCAATCCTTATACCAAACAATTTTTTGCAATTGAACAACTATATGGTACCAATACTAATCCGATGAAGGTTAGACATTCGAAATTGAAAGCCAATTTGGCCAAGGGCCATTGGCAGAAAATAGATCATAAACAATAGCCTCCTAACAGTAGCCAAACCAAAGGTTTTGATAGAAAACAATTGACCAAATAGTTGTTGTAGTATGTCCTAGTTCCAAGGATTTTCAAAAAAACTGAGCCAAACTACATTGAGCACACAAGATACCAAAAATAACCTCCAAATGCAAAACCAAACTTGATGAGACTCCTTATAACAGCACGGCCATTCAAAATAGTAGAACCATATTGAAAGCATCATCTTAAACAACTATTTTCTACTCTCTGCACATAACTTTCTGGACAGCCTCTATAAACAAACTTACAGAGGCTCTGTGTACATGCCTCTGCATAAGTCTAGGAAGTTGGACTATTATGAACGCACATAGAGGCCTTATGGATAACCAACAACAACTTCTGCAATCTCTGTATATTCTGTGATAACATTCTTGAATTTTGCAAAACAGATTGCAGAGCCTGTTGCATACTTGAAAGTTTATACCTTGCAGCAATTGTACCAAGAACATCAATGGCAATGGACCGAGCAGCATTGGGTAGCAGTAAGACAGATAGAACCTCCAGAATATGAGCTAAAGCAGGATATTCTAGCAAATTCAATGTTGCCAACAAATCGATTACAAGATTTTCCAACATAATCTTGAACTCAGATGCATCCTGATTTTGAGTCTTTATATTTGCAGATCGCTGAAGCACCCGACACAAAAAAAAACAGCATGCATTAGTTACTGCCTCTTGGGATTTATGAGAATAACTAGAACCGATTCCAATCTCGAATAATGGATTGCTATCATGTGCTTACCTTAAAGAATCAGGAATGTCTGCACCACAATAAATCAATTCGAAGAAATCTGCAGAAACAATCTGCACATTTCGAACAAACAGGCACATGATTTGCATACACCAGACACGTACGACTTCGAAATCGAAATATCTACACTTATTGCACATGAAATCTAGAAAGGTAAGCTTTGTACTTTATCAATATGAACAACAATAGCTTGGTGGTATATGTCTGTGTTCGAGCATCTTTTAAAATGGGTTTCTTGACAACAACTTGCCTCTGGAATCACAGAACCTGTAGAAGTATTTTGAAACTTTCTTGATGCACATCGAATTCTGATTAAATTCTGAATTCTAATCTGATTGAAATATGGATGAGCATATTTAACTCCTTAGTTTCTGTTTAGCAACTTCAAGTTCATAGGATTGTTGTCAGAAGAAAGTACAAGTCTGCACTAAACACAGTAAACACTATTAGCCATATATATTCTATATATATATATATATATATATATATATCTGTATTTTAGGTAGTTATATTATCCCTTCTATTGAGGATACTCTTGTTGTATATTCTCCCTATTTAAAGGGTTCTTGTATTCAATGGTAATGAAATAGATTAAACGATAAATACTGTTATGGTATCAGAGCCTAGTCTCTTACCAAACCCTAATCTCGTTGTCGCCTCCTTCTCCTGCTACGGCAGAATACTTCCGATTTTCCTCACATCCTCATGGCTCCGACTACCGAGACCGGCCCAAAGGCGGCGACTGCCATCCATCCGTTTATACCGTCACAAACATACAAAACAAGGTCCGTATTCTTGACGATACGAAAGTCACGTATTCGTCCTGGGTCAAGCTTTTCCGCCTACATGCTCGAGGATACAAAGTTCTCGATCACATTGACGGGACTCCTTCACCGAACCAAGTCGATGCTTCGTATGAATCATTGTGTGAAATCGACGCCATAGTCTTTCAATGGATCTATGGCACCCTATCCGAAGACCTTTTAGTTTGTGTTCTCGATACCGACTCCACTGCTCGAGACGCCTGGATTCGCATCCGGGACATCTTTCTCAACAACAAAGGGTCACGTGTTGTTGCCCTTGAACATGAATTCACAAACCTCACCTTGACTGCATGTACATCTATGGATGAATACTGCCAAAAGTTAAAAGACATTGCTGATCAACTTACTGACGTAGACAACCCGGTTAGTGAACAACGTCTCGTCCTTCAACTGGTCCATAGACTACCACCTGAATATGATACGGTCGCCTCCTTTATCAATCAAAGCTCGCCCACCTGGGATACCGCAAGGAGTATGTTGCAATTAGAACAACATCGACAATCGGCTCGTCTGAATCAAAACCAAGCCGCCATGGTCATCCCGCAACCGCCTCAACCGCCTACGACCGAACGCTCATCTCAACCGCCTCGTAATGGTGGAAATCGCCAAATCGGTCGGGGTCGGGGTCGTAACACCCAACCGAGTCGCGGTCGTGGGGGAGGCTACCCCAACCTTAGACGTGGTCGATCTGCTCCGTACGGTCACCCACCAGCTTACCCGCCATGGGCCTGATGGGCTCCTCCACCGTGCCCTTATCTAGCCCAGGCTACCGCTACCGAGTGGCCCAGCTCCTGGCCCAATGCTCAAATCCCACCTGTAGCAGCCCAGCAACCTGCGGCCCATGTCATTTACCAACAGTCGCAGCCCACAGTTGACCACTCCTCGGATCCGGTCCAACAAAATGCTGGAGGAACCGGCCACGATGCTCTAAACCCGACCGACCTCCATCAGGCATTCCAGACTATGCAGCTCAACTACCCTGATCCTTCCTGGTATATGGACACCGGTGCCTCATCGCATCTGACGTACGACTCAGGTAAGATTCAAACTCCCTTGTCGTCACCGTCTATACACACTATTTTCGTCAGTAATGGTAATCGCATATCAATTAAATGATCCGGTAATGCCACCCATACTCTTTCAAATAAAACATTCTTATTGCAAAATATTCTCTACTCACCCACCATTATTAAAAATCTTCTTTATGTTCGCCAATTTACTCGGGATAACAATGTTTATCTCGAATTTGATCCATGTGGTTTTTCTGTGAAATATCTCAAGACTGGGAAGATTCTTTCATGCCACAATAGTACGGGTGATCTCTACCCGCTCACACCACCAGATCATCCTTTAGTCTCAGTTGCTCTGCACCCACCCGATCTATGGCACAACCAACTAGGCCATCCCGGCTCAGTTTTAGATTATTTACATACTCGTTCTTTTATTTCTAGTACTAAACATCATCAGTCTTCTATCTGTCATGTGTGTCAATTATCTAAGAACAAGAGATTGCCTTTTTATGATTCGCAGTCATTTACTTTTGCTCTTTTCGATTATTCATTGTGATTTGTAGACCTCACATGTGTTGAGTAAACCTGGATATAAATACTATATGGTCCTCATAGATAATTTTACACAATTTGTATGGATTTACCCACTTAAATTCAAGTCTGAAACATTTACCAACTTCATAAAATTTCACCAACTTATTCTCACACAATTCAATCGCAAGATTAAATCTTTTCAATGTGATTTGGGAGGGGAGTTTGATAACGACGAATTTAAAACGTTTGCATCCACCCACGGGTTAACCTTCCGTTTCTCTTGCCCACAAACGTCCCCTCAAAACGGCAAAGCCGAGCGCATGATCCGCCGCTTAAATGATATTATTCCTGCTTTGTTGGCCCATGACCACCTACCGCCCTCATTTTGGGTTGAGGCCCTCCATACGGCGGCATACCTACACAACATTCTCCCTACCAAACTCTTGAACCACCACACCCCTACCTTTGCCCTTTACCTCCGCCACTCGACATATACCCATCTTCGGGTATTCGGCTGTGCATGTTACCCCAATACGTCCGCCACCCAACCACACAAACTCCATCCTCGTTCAACCCGTTGTGTTTTCCTTGGCTACCCTACCAACTTTAGGGGATATCAGTGCCTCGATCTTTCAACCGGTAAAGTCATCCTTTCTCGTCATGTTATCTTTGACGAACACTCCTTCCCGTTCCTTGATCCTCAACCACCGACTTCCTATTCTTTTCTTGACGATGAATCCTTACCCACCTCCTTCTTCGACGCCTCTAAACCGAACCCACCGATCCCGATGCCACCTCCCAATCCTTCTCCGCCACCCAATCCTTCTTCTCCACCAACGCCCTCACCACCTCCACCTATGGCCACCAGGTCCAAACATGGAATTCTTAAACCTCAACACAAACTAAACCTTCACACCACCAATAACCTGCCCATCTCCCCAATTCCATCGTCCTACACCAACGCTTTATCGGATCCAAATTGGTTCGCTGCCATGAAACAGGAATTTGGTGTGTTGCAGGCGAATGACACTTGGGAGCTTGTATCTCGTCCCACCGATCGACCTGTTATTATATGTATGTGGCTCTTTCGTCACAAGTTTCTCGCGAACGGTACTCTTCAAAGGTACAAAGCACGCCTATTGGTTAATGGAAAATCATAAACCATTGGTGTCGACTGTGATGATACCTTTAGTCCAGTTGTAAAACCAACAACCATCCAGACTGTTCTTACTCTTGCGGCTTCTAAGTCTTGGACGATACATCAACTTGACGTTAAAAACGCTTTTTTGCATGGTGATCTCCATGAGACCGTTTACATGCACCAACCACCGGGGTTCGTTGACCCTAAAGCACCTAACCATGTATGTCGCCTTCGTAAGTTCTTATATGGACTAAAACAAGCCCCGTGGGTGTGGTATACTCGTTTTGATACTTTTATTATCGCTAATGGATTTCGCAGTAGTGCATGTGATAATCCTCTGTTCATTTATCGGTGTGGTGCACATACGGCATATTTATTACTCTAGGTCGATGATATTATCCTCACAGCGTCGGACTCGGGATTCTTGAAAGCAACGATCGATACCCTCTCCAGGGAATTTGCTATGACAGATCTTGGTTCCTTGCATCATTTTTTGGGAATCTCAGTTACTCGCAGCAAGACCGGGTTATTCTTATCGCAGTCTCAGTATGCCCGCGACATTCTTCAACGTGCCAACATGAGTAACTGTAAGCCATGTATTACACCGGTCGACACATCGGCTAAACTTAGTGCCTTCGCTGGCGATCTTATTCTTGATGCTACCCTCTACTGCAGCCTAGCCGGAGCTCTCCAGTATTTAACTTTCACATGGCCTGGTCTTTCTTATGTGGTACAACAGGTATGCTTGTTTATGCACACCCCACGTGAGCCGCATTTGCAATTTCTCAAGCGAATACTCCGATATATTCAGGGCACGATTCACTTTGGCCTGCGCATCAAGGCGTCTCCGGGTCTCCATCTTACTGCATATTCTGATGCTGACTGGGGAGGATGCCCAGATTCGAGACGTTCTACATCAGGCTACTGTGTGTATCTCCTGGATAATTTAGTCTCATGGTCTTCCAAACGTCAACATACCATTTCTCGTTCCAGCGCTGAGGCTGAATACAGAGGTGTTGCGAACGCTGTTGCCGAAACAAGTTGGTTACGCAATTTATTACTCGAGTTGCATGTTCCCGTTCGTAATGCCACAATTGTCTATTGTGACAATGTTCAGCCGTATACCTATCGGAGAACCCCGTTCATCACCAACGAACAAAACATGTTGAAATTGACATACATTTTGTCCAGGAAAAAGTTCGTATTGGTCATATTTGTGTGCTTCACGTTCCAGCAGCTTACCAGTACGCTGACATCTTTACCAAGGGTCTCCCACGGCATCTCTTTGAGGCATTTTGTTCCAGTTTGAGCGTCTGCTCTGCCCCACTCCAACTGCTGGGGACTATTAGTCGTATATATTCTATATATATATATATATATATATGTATGTATTTTAGGTAGTTATATTTTCCCTTCTATTGAGGATACTCTTGTTGTATATTCTCCCTATTTAAAGGGTTCTTGTATTCAATGGTAATGAAACAGATTAAACCATAAACATTGTTAAACACATGGACAGGTCTTGAATCTCATTGCACATGACACCAAAATTTGCATAGCCTCTTATCGAAATATGTACCGACAGATTTACAAATCAATATACATTCTGCTGATTTTTTAGCACAACACATTTGGTAAAGTTTTTGCATCAATCTTGTGTGATCCAAGATGGAGCCTCATGACTGAAATTGACATGTACAACCTCCGATCTTCCAGCAGCTTAATAACTCGGTAATCTGATGTACTTCGAATCTGCTGTTGCTATTTTGATTTGCATAGACCTGGAATTTGAACAACGTCACAACAGTCTGTAGTTTTTTAAGTCTTCTGCCTGCTGCACTTTTCGGGCACAAAACCATTGTTTGAGCTCTTTTCCCTCTATTATGAATCAACTTGCTCAGACGATATACAGTGTGATACAACAACATCTAGGAGACGGCGAAAAAAGCGGTCTGATGTATCATCTGCTTTCAGCAACCCATTTTGCTGCAGTTGTATGAACCAAAACTAATAAATCAATTTGAAATTGGAACAACATCAGGACTGGAAATGTAGCTGTTGAAACTGTTGAGACAAAACCTATGAACTAAAAAAAGAGTTTCGACAGAGAAAACCACAATTTGGGACCAAAAACAGCAGCACCACACCCTTGCAATCTGAGACCACCACAGCAAAATGAACAGACAGATTGACCCCTCCATTATAGCAAAACCACAGACACAAAAAAATTTATTTTTTGCAGCCCATTCTAAACAGTAGCCATACATCTGAACTGATGGATACTTAGCAACCAAAATTGAAGCCAATTTGGCCAAAGGCCATTGGCAGAAAGTGATCCATAAGCCCGAACATAAACTTGATCCCAAAATTAGACCAAATTAAGAAAATATGAAACCAGGCCAAAAACAGAACATTTAACTAAGTCTGCGAGTGGAGGTGTAGGGAAAAAATTTCATTAGAAAGTACTTACGTGCTTACTAAAATAGAAGGCTGAGAGTTGATTTGCCATCAAAATTTCCTTTTGTAAATCTCTTATATAACTAGTGCATTAATCATCCACAACCTAATATAAAGAGTTCTTATCAAGATTTTACCTCATTACATCTTCAAGAGTCGTTAACTAATCAGAAACTTCTTACCTGCAACCAGCCAAACATACGGTCTTTTTTTAATGTTTCTCTTCACCCATAGTCTCCGACTGTGAGCCAATATCGATGCAAACGACTTTATCCTCAACCTTAACCACTTATGCTTCTTGTTTCTCTTCATCAACATTCTCACTTCTTCAAACATTGCTAAAAAAGCAAGATGCAAACTTGAAGATAAACAGACATAGTAAAGAAATAAAGAAAACAATAGACACAGAAAACCAATCTTGAAAATTATCAAATAACTTCTTTTTAACGAATAATTGAACTTTGGAGACTTGATGGTTCAAGTAGAATAATGATGGAACCTGGACAGTGATTAGCATCAACTCCAGCAATGTTTATCTTTTATAAGGTAAGGTGAACTTTACACGTACGGAATAGGCAGGTTGTTTTTACACATGCTGAAGATATTGAATATGATTTTGAAATAAGCATCGATTAGAATGTGATCATTATGCCACTTTAGTAGGCTTTAGTGATATTTCATGTAAATGATATCGATAAACATGGTGAGATGGATAGGTGGATGGAGATTTTTATGAAGGCTCTATGAAGTTGTACGAATGTAGTGTTGGCTTGTAATTGAGTAACACCATAGAGTCAAAATAAACAAAGAAATAAAGCATTCAAATGACATTTTTTTAACCTTGCAAGCTATAATACACTTGTTTTATGCAATTGCCTTGTTCAGTATTACCTAAAGCTCCTACAAGTGAAACAGAACTTCTAATAAAGATGGTGGTCAAAACTGTAAAACTACTAAAAAATTAGAACAATCACTAAATCAAAACCAACCTTAAAAAATACAAATTCAGAACCAACCTCAAAAGTCTGTTCAAGACTTCCCCAACCATATTTCACCCATGGTTAAAGTATCAGGCCTTGGCAGATGCATCCATTTAAGAGATGGACACTTGGGGCAAAAAGATGGTACTCTGATCATAGTCTAATCAAACTTTGGCTGCAATTTGGCCTATTGCCATTGCAGCACGAAGCCAATACTGGGAAGATTTCCAAACTTAGACCAAATTGACATCAATTACAATGGCCTGCATCAACCAGAAACAATCCTAAAAATCCTTATCTTACCATTTACCAGTAAAACCAGCAGAAGCATGGGACTGTTGAAATAGGAGCTGCTGAATAGATTTTGGTTGTTGAAATATGATCAAATTACATTCATCCTCCCAGTAAGTGAACCATATTAATAGACCAAATGACAAGAGGGTGAACAAATGTTGGGAAACCATGGTAGTAGCCGACAGGAAGAAAATCAAATGTATTAGAAGGATCAAGCATACAAGTAGCCAACAAAGAAGTTAACTAAGGCAAACCATAATCCAGAAAAAAGAGAAGCTTCTAATCCCAACCACATGCCGTAAACAAAGATGAAAAACAAGCAGCATCCAGAAAATGTTGTGTCATACAATTTAGGCAGTTATCTAACCAAAACAGCCTCCAAACCAAGATAACTTATCCAATTTGTTCTTACATCAAGCAAATTTCAATAAAAAGTCCATGTGATTGAACCATAATTGCATATTTTCACCAAAAAAACCAACCTTGAATGAATAACATCTAAGAGCGCAATTTTGACCTTCCATTGAATCAAAAGGCAACCATTAGCATCCTTAACAAAGCCAACACATAAAATGGTTGCAACATAGCCTATGGCCATTGCAACAGGACCAAAATCGTGAGAAATTAGAGTACATTGACTAAAATTGATTTAGAGTTGATATGATCCAAGTGAAGTAAACATCAAACTCTAAACGAGTATCACACTGTACATTCCTTGATTCACTAAGGTAGAAACAAAAAAAAAAGTTTTATATAACAATGTCAACTATAAATCATTTATATCCCTACCATTCACAGCATCATAGGAAAATTAAGCGAGTTGGAGCAAGTCAGGTTGCTTTGTGTATAATTATACCCTACCAGTCGGTCTGAAAGTAATCATCCAGGGATTCCTTACCCAAATCAAGTGGATCTACACACGGCATGATGTTATCATTCTAGTGAAGAATAACTGTACTAAATTCCTCGTCGACATCATTATAGGCATCTCTGTAGTTTTTGGAAGGTGTCATAAAGACAATAGACTTCTTCTTATCAAGTTGGTCTTTCACATAGAAAACCTGTTTAGCTTGTGATGCTAAAATGAATGGATCATCCTTATGTCCTAACCTATTAAGATCAACCAAGTTGTAGCCAAGACTATCACTTTTGACTCCATGTTTATTGTCAACCCAATCATACTTGAAAAGAGGAACTTTTCTGGTATGATAGTCTGGCACCCATATCTATTGTAAAACACCATAATAAAACGCTTGATCATAGGTTACACCATCACTTGAAATGTGCATATCAGTTACCTCTACACCAACCCCACTATTCTGGTAGATTCTACCTTCACAAGATTTTGTGTGAAACAGGTATCCATTTATGTGATATGCAGCGTTGTTCATTACCTCGAGGCGTGGGTCATGCGCTATCCACCTTAAGTTCTCTTCAATACTTTCAAACGAGACTGCCAACTCTCTTTCAACCTAAAAATAAACATAAGCATGAGCATGAGCATTAAGAGTAGGGGTGTGCATCGGTCCGGTCCGGTCGGGTCAGGTACCCAAAACCAAAACCCGATCGGGTATTCGGGTAGCATGGAATCCCCCGAAATCCGCCCGCTTAAAGATCAGGTAGTTCGGGTTCGGGTGAGGTCGGGTTCGGGTGGTTCGGGTCGGGTGGTTCGGGTTGGGCTTCAATGGGCTTTTTTTTACCTGTTTTCTCAAACTACAAATTACAAATTGTTAAATTACAACTTTAAACTACAACTACAAATAACAACTTTAAAGTTTAAACTACAAACTACAAATTATAATGTGTAAAGTGTAAATGTGTAATGACTATTCAATAAGACAATAACAAATTACTAATCAATAATCAGAAAATGAAAACTAATCAATAACAACGTAATGTAATAGTTAATGTATTCATGTGAACTAGTCCATATTAGCTTCATTGTTTCAACCATATAGGAATTTAGGATTTAGTTTATTTAGGTTAGTTTTATAAAATAATAAAACTGATTTTTTTTTTAAAATAAATAATTTCGGATATTTCGGACGGGTCGGATTTGGGTTTTGGGTACCCAACCCGATCCTACTTTATCCGATAATTAAGATCGGATCGGGGGGTTCGGGTTCGGATATTTCGGGTCTCGGATTTTAGCCTAAATATCGGTTCGGGTCGGTCGGGTTCTGCTCACCCCTAATTAAGAGGAAATTAACATAGCAAAAATAACTTTTACCTCATCTCGTAACCATTGGCCAAACATTTTACTATGCTCTTTTTCTAGCCATGCTTGTCGTTGTGTAGGATGTTGGTTTTTCAAATTGTCCATGTGTCGACTGGAAAATACTTATTGATCAATTTCATACATATTTGTAAAAGTTGTACAATCAAAAAATAAATAAATATCGAATACTTACTCGATATAAGGCTCAACTTCAAGTGTATTCTGCAATACATAGAAATGCGCTTTCGACAATATTTTGGGACAAACTTTCATCAATTTACCGGTTGACACCGGTCTTCCCTCATTAATATATTGCGAGTCTTCACCATTCTCATATGTTTTATTCTTGTTAGAGGGAATACCTACCGTCTTCATGCTTCTTTGGTAATCACTGAAAAACTCAATTGTCTCTTCAAACTCATTAAGAAAATCTACTTCACAAACCCAAAAACAGCCAATAGAAAACCATGTTAGATTATTTTAGCTTCTACATTATAATGAGTTGAACTATTCTAGCACAAGGGGAAGAAACTTGAAATAGAAACTGTTGGATCCCAGATTTAATCTCACAACAATGATATAAACAATAAGAGAAATAACAGCGGAAGCAGTATAGTTTAATATCAAAGGAGATTCAAATATCACAGTTCATAAAGCAAATAATAGATAAACAAGATATTCTTTGAATAAAATATTCAACTTATATTATCAGTTATAAGACTTCTTAAGCACACTTTGAACAATAAGGTGATGGTCCTATTTATAGGACCATAAAGTAAACAATGTACTTATCTGACAAATAGAAGCATGCTTGAACAGTATCTTACCTAGGAGGTAAGATCAAGACATGCTTGAACAGTGACCTACTCTAGAAAGTAAATCTTATCACAAGGTGACGTGTCATCTGTTCTTCTTTGTCAAGAAATTCAGAGTGAACATCTTCATAGCTCTGAAGTGGAATCTCTGATGAGGGGCTCTCTGGTGTATTTCCGTGAGACTGTCTCTGAACTGACTTCAGAGACAGACTTTCTTTCTCCGAGACTGACTCTGAACTGACTTCAGAGACAGACTTGCTTTCTTCAGACTGACTCTGAACTGACTTCAGAGACAGACTTGTTGATGTCCCTTGAAAGTCTTTAGATGAAGACTTAGTTATTTTCAATACTTTCACAGGTTCAGATTTGGGGCTAATAATCTTCCCCTAAGTACTGAAAATAAATAAAGAACACATAGAACATTTAACTAGAAAGCGAAGAGGAGAAAGTCATCCTCTGTAAATATTACTTCTCATAAGAATTTGGAATTACAAGAGAATAATATTAAAAAAAATCAGAACCTATCACTAGAACATATCCTATGAAACTTCATGATTAGCTCTCTAAAGTTAATCATTGAGCCAATTTCCAAGTCTAGTTTCGCCAATAGGTCTGCTCTGTGTCGTTCTTGCTTTACATGAATCATCTTTTGTACGCCTTTCAAGGTTTCATCAGAATACTTCGCTACTTGCGAAGCTAGAAAGATTTTCTTCTCTTGGTTCACTCTGTAGATAAAACCCAAAGGTTCTTCAATGATTGATCCAGTCTTTTGTTTGTCCAGGTTTTCGATGGTTTCCACTGGTTCAGTCACTCCGAGCTTTTCTTCACCCAAGTTTAGAGCAATCTGAAAGTCACGTTTGGCTTTGATGTAAGCTTCCATTACCCGTCTTACTTCAACCATGCTCATTCTTATCTCCCTTCTTCCTGAATCGTATCTCGCAGAGCAATAGGCATAGAGATGAGTGAGATAATACGGATTTAGATTTACGAGATCATTATCATTGAACTCGTAAATCTTCTGATCAGATCGAGTCACCACATAATGCCTATATATGATTTTGTTGAAGGCGAATGTCTTTTCAGTAATTTTCTCAACTTTTATTATTGGAGCATCGTTGAGAACCGCCTTTCTTGGTGATGTTTTTGCCTGTATGAATCTTCGTTCGTAGTCTGGCATATCCTCTCTGATTCTTGGATTCAGAGGGAATACTTGAGTATCTTCCATATTGAACTCACAGTATATATGCCAAAAGTGATCTTCTATCGATGCTTCAGGAGTGGATTCTAAGAATGTGGGAGGATGAGTGAAGACCTTGGCTGGTAAACCGATGCTTGTTTTCTGAACAAGATTCTCTTGAGGAGCCTGTTCATCAACAACCATGGTTTCTTTGTCCTTGGCCTGTGACTGAGTTATCTCTGAAGGCTGTTCAGAGATATATCCATCTATCTCTAGAGATTCTCTTAATTCTGAAACTGTTGAGGTATGATGAGGTTGAGCGTTTTTGAAAACATACTCTTCGACATCAATTACTTCGATCTGATCTCCAGCAGCTTCTTCCTCTCTGTCAGAATCTTTCTGTTCTTTCTCAGACTCTGAGTCAAAGGCATCTCTCATCACCATTGGTTGTCTTTCGGGTGATGAGAATGCATCTTTAGAGGATGAGAAAACTCTACTAATTGTTCGTTTTTTTCCTCTTCCAGAGCTCCAATTTTCTCTGGAGTTGCATCGGTAACTGGAGTGATTGGAACACCTGGTGTTGATGAGGCGAAAAGTATTACCGGTGTTGTGAATGTTTGCAAAGTTCTGTTTTCATCAGAAGAGGTGGTGTTCCTCTCTGGTTCTTTCTCTTGAACTGGTGCAGAGGGAGCAGCTTTATAGGTTTGTGTGGTTGTATCTCTGGTCTCCCTATCTTGTGATTCAGAGTTCTCGTCATCATCTGAATCCTCAGAATCATCAAATCTGGCTTTCTTCACTGTATCACTACAAGTCCCACCAGAAAACTTGCGTTTGTATTTGGGAGAGTTTGGTTCAGCGATTCCTTTTCCTTTGGGATCTAGAAGTGTCTTCTGAATGGATTTGATTGCCTCTGAAGCCGCAGTTCTGATTTCAGCAATCTGGTCCTCTGATCTATAGTTATGAAGTTCCAAAGTAGCTTTGACCTGCTTCTGAGCAATAGTAGTAATCTTGGAAGAACAAGTTAGCATTTTGCTCATGATTGCGGATTTGAAAGAGGCCAGATCACTTTTAGTGATGAGGTCTTCAGAAGTTCGGGGTGGCGGCTGTGGTGGTGTTGATGGTGCGCTGACAGATGGAACACAGGCTTGACTTGTTGTTTTGATGAGGTCAGATATAGAGGCCATTTGATCTGTTGAGAGTGAAGATGATTTGTTGGCTACTACCTCGTCCTTTAGTTCTTGTAGAGCCTTCTGAACATCGATGGTTGTAGATGCTTGATTTTGAAGATACTCATTCTGAGCTTTAAGATTGGCTATCTCCAGAGATGATTCAGCCTTCTGTCTGACCAATTCTTGTTCCAACTCTTGGATTCTTTTAGAGGAGTCCAATAGTTGGGTCTTCAGAGTGGAAACCTCTGCTCTGAGGATGGTGTTTTCAGAGCGAAGAGCAGAGGTCTCTGAACCGTCAGTTCTCTGAAAGTTATGCTCATTCATGGAGCCTCTGACTTCCTCACAGAATCTCTGGAACTCAGATTTTGTGAGAAGTTCAGAGAGGGGTACATTGGTTACAACACATGTAGCCAATTTTTCCTCGAGTTCAGAGGAGCCTTCGTTCAGAGTTGTTTTGATGTTATCTCTGGAAAGACTTCCACTCAATCCTTGATGTTCCGGAGAATCATCTCTGAGTGTTCTGTTCTCAACCAAGTCCTCCTCCACAGATTCAGAGGACTGGAAGTGAATGTGGGAGTTGAGCTTGCGATCCAGGCAAGTCAATCCTTGTGCTTGTAGGTCAAGCCATTGTCCCTGAGTTGGACAGCTACTTCTGGATATCCTAAAGGGTGAGAGATGAGCCATAGAGGCATCATTATGTGTAAGATTTTCTGATGTACTCTGAGGCAACTGAGAACTTAAAGTATTGGCTAAGTCCTGTGAAGAGGGCTTATCCAGAATTTGAGTTTCCTCAGTTATGTGAACTTCAGAGGTGGAAAAAGGTACCTCTAAAGTGGCTGGCTGGTTTGGGTTCGAGGTGTGCACCTCTGATTCAATAACAATTACCTCTGGACCAGGTATGCTAGATTGTGTGGTTGCACTGGATATGGTGTTGGTGTCCTAAAATAAATGTGCCTTGGGGCATCTTTATGTGTGGTAGGGGAAGAACTCTCAGGTTTCTCCAAGTCCTTAGTAGACTTGCTCTCTTCTCTCTGAGAATCTTCAGAGCTAGTCTCTGAAGATTCATCCTCACTTTCCTCATAGCTAGTCGAGCTATCCTCTACACTAGCAGATGAGGTTTCTTCCATTTCTTCCTCATTGACAGCCCTTTCAAGTGCTCTGTCATCTCTCTCATCTTCGGTTTCTCTAGCAAGAATACCCTCTGGTTCACTCTTGTGAGAGCTCTATACTTCAGGGTCCTCAAATCCCTCTAAAGCCGAGATGCTCTTACTCTCCATTCCAGGTTCAGGACCTAAGTGTGTTGGGGTTCCCAGAACTGGTTCTAGTCCTTGGGCAACACTGAGATAAGAAGCTAAGGCTACAGATTGAGGATTTACCTGATTCAGTATGTGGTGAGGGATCCTCCTTGCTTCTGGATAGCCTTCTGATAGAATTGTCAGTTTGAAGTTGTTCATTATGTAGAAAGGAGTTTTGGGTTGTTTAGTGGCGATCAAAATATGAAGCTTCTCGATCGTCGCATGGATGATTAGAGACAGAAATCTAGGGAATGTTATTGAAGGAACTTTGGATGATTGGGTCGTTTGTTCAGGGTCCTTTGCCAAGCATTTGTTCTTCTTCTCTATTGATGTCAGAATCATATCAAAGATTATGTCGGCCATGTCCAAGTTGCGATTGAAGAATAGGGCATACATGATTGACAGAATTTCTGGTGTTGCTTGATCCATGCTCCCCAGTTTGCAGGTGAGAGTGCGGTTTAGGACAGAGAACATGAAGTTCCAGATTGGTGGTAGGTGTTGTCGTCGGAAGTTGCTCAATCTGGTGATTTCAGTGTTGTAACCTAGCATTCGAATGAACTGGAGTAGGGTTTCAGAAGTTGGGCATTTTTCAAAACGCGTGATTTGAAGTTCCTCAGTTGTTAGGAGTGGCAGAACTTCTCTTAGAACAGTAGGATTGATGAGTATCCGACATTTTACGACTTGAGATATGTCGAACTCACCAATTATTCCGTTATGTGCATCGCTGTAGTGACTGGAAGAATACCATTCTTGAACAAACGAGAGTGGACATTGATTGGTAAAAGCAGTTAGGGCTTGAGTCAGTTCACAGTTGGAGAAGAACTCGCAGATTATTCCGTATTGTTCCTCAAATTTGGGAGAATCAAGCTGAATCATGTGATTGTTGTCTTTGATTGGAAAACGATACAGTCTTGAAGGTTCGCCAGATTTGGGAAATAGCTTAAACCATTCTTTTGAGGACGCCATTGTTGAGTTGTAGTGAAGAAGATGAAGTTCAAATTCTTTTTGGAGAGATAGTGCTCGAGAGTAATTTGTAAAAATGAATATCCGGATGTAAAATTGTTTTTGTATCCAAATTTAGAAAAAGATACACTTTAGTGAATAAGGTGAAACGGCAGTGATTTGACCCTTTTGATAAAGTCGTTTGGCCTTTCACTCATCCCTTTTTGTGACACGTGGCCTTGAAAATTGTTGTACCTACGAATGTAGGTTCCAAGAAAATAGGAAAGGGGCGCCATTTTTCAATAAAAAATTGAATAACTTCTTTGTGCTGACTAGACAAACCTTTCGCCTTAAGAAGTAATTTAAGATATCACTTGTAATAAAAAGGTTCAGTTAAACTGAAATTTTAATTTCAAATGATATCAAAAATTGCTTATTAATTAAAAGGTTCTTGTTTGAGAAATGACTTGGTCTGAAAGTTGTTGACTCCCCCTTGACAGATGATTTGTGAAAAAAAATCCTCAATTTTAGAGACTCTGAGATTAATTTCAGAGACTCTGAGAAGACTACAGAGACCATATTCAGAAACTCTGATATAAATTTAATTGATTCAGAGACAAAATCAGAGATTCTGAGATGAAATTCAGAGACTCTGAGATGTCTTCTGAAAAGTTCTTTATCTCAATTTCAGAGACTCTGAGATGAAATTCAGAGACTCTGAGATGTCTTCTGAAAAGTTCTTTTTCTCCCCCTTGACAAAAGAACAACTTTTTATTTTTTTCCCTTGTCATGTGTTTGGAGAACATTCAGAGACTGATATTGATATATGCTACTTGGTTCAGAGGCTCTGAAGTTGTTTCCCGAGATGGTGAAGCAGATTCTTGAATTTCTTCACTATTTGTTTCTGGAGTTACTTCAGACACTCCTTGATCATCCTCTTTTTGATCTTCAGCTTCTTCTGATTCACTTAGCTGATTTGAATTTGGTAAAACAGAAGGTGTTAGTTTAGAGGGTCCAGAAAGGGTTGTACCTGTTTCTTGGGGTCCTTCTGAATTCTCTCTTGGTCTATCTCTAAAGATTACTTCTGGGTTATCTTCATCAAAGAAATCTTCAAATATTCTGTTTAATTTAGATTCTCTTGATGATTCAGAGATAGGTGTTGAGAGACTTTCTTGTTGTTTAGAGCTTTTATTGTCATCAAAAGTGATATTGATGCTCTCTTGGATGGTCCTTGTTCTAAGATTGAACACTCTGAAAGCTTTTGAGGCTAAAGAATATCTAATGAATTTACCCTCATCAGCTTTCTTGTCAAACTTTCCAAGAGATTCTCTATCGTTCAGAATGTAACATCTGCATCCAAAAACATGAAAATATTTAACATTAGGTTTCCTATTGTTAATGAGTTCATAGGATGTTTTTTGAAATCTCTTGACAATTGTAGCTCTATTCTGAGTAAAGCAGGCTGTTACCACTGCTTCAACAAGTGTTCTGTTCTTCCTTTCAACTACTCCATTTTGCTGAGGGGTTCTTGCTGCAGAAAAGTTAGGAGTAATGCCTTCTTCTGATAGATATGAATTGATTTTGGCATTTTTGAACTCTGTTTGTAACACCCGCTATTTTGGGGTTGGGTGAAAAGTTGACTTTTACCCAAAGTTCAAGGGGGTAAAATGTAACTTGGGTTATATAATTATAAATCAGATTTCATATATTTTAAAAATATCACAAAATCTTGTTTATCAAAGATCAGAGAGAGAGAAGGAAGCCAAGAAAAGTGGTTGTTAGGTTTTTCTCCAAATCAAGGTAGCGATCGTAAGAAGCAGTCTTTAAGCAGGAAGACATCTGAGGTGAGTCCTTAAGCTAAATCGGTCTGTATTACGAATGCTATGTGATAAATGTATTATTTAAATGTGGAAAATCTGGTTTCAAAGTGACTGATTGACGTTGGGAAATACCCTCTAAAAATCCCATATTTTCAAGAATCAAGATTTATAGAATTCAACCGTTGTTCATATGAATTGCCTGTATATCTAATTTAATATGAGTATGCTCTGAAATGACATGCTTTGGCTTTGAGTCTTAGTGCAATGGATCCATAGGCACGGTGTCCCTATGTCCCCTGTTTTGGGCATTTGGTTCACGTTTTAGCACGGGATAGGCATCGGGTTGCCATGATAAGTAGGCTGTGGGCCTATACAGTCGGGCAGTGTCTCATGGTGCAGTAAGGTGTAATCCCATTTGGTGCTTGGGTTCCCCCTGTTTTGGGAACTCTCAAGAATAGATCCAGAGGGGTTGACTTGAATGTTTTGAGCAACAGATCTAGAGGGGTTGAGCTCGTTATGTGATTTTGGGTATTACTTATACCATGTTTAATCACTAATGGTTTATTTGATTTCTTGACTTAGCTCATAGCCATACTCACCGTGTGACACCATTTGGGTTTAGTACTCTCTTTTTATTTGGCTTGTTCTCAGTAGGCTTTAGCCTAACGCTTACTCTTGGTTGTCATGTTGGCAGGTTATCTTAGCGGTGGGGCTCGTCGGGGCTGAGGGAGCGACCTTGGGGTCGTGAGAGATTCTTTTGAAGATTTATTTTGGAAGTATAGCGACACCCGTCCCTAATCTAGATATAATTGTAGATTAATAGGTTGTCGTTTTATACTTCATTTATATACCACATTAATGTCTACTCTATACCCCGTTGGATTAATATGTATTTTGTAATTGTTACACCTTATTCCGCAAGTTAGTCTTTTGCTGAATTCTTTTTCAAAAATTTTATTTCCGCAAAATTTCTAGGGTGTTACAAGTTGGTATCAGAGCCTTGGTTTAAGTGAACTAGGTATGACTGTAAGATGCCTAGACTTAAGCTGAGACTATTAAGTTACGACTCGTGAGATGGGGTAGATCTTGTAAGATAGGATGGTCTTAGGGTCAACGGAAACTAGCTCAAATTGAAAGTTGTAACGATGGTGATAAGCACTCTTGCGTATTATACGTTCATAATTTCACTTATCTAACGTTATTATGAAAATGTCTTACGTGAGCATACTTAAATTACTGTTGTTATAATGATTGATAAGTGTAGTAGTACGTTCTCTGTGTTTTCCGTAATCCTTATCCTATTCTTTTGCATATTTGCGTTCAGCAGAACCATGGTTAATACCAGGAATCGTCCGGAAGGCCAAGAGGCCGACATACCTACGGCCGACCATCCGCTGGCGACCGTAGTGGGGGAAACTGTAGTGTGAGTAATGTGCTGGGTGGAGGACCCGAGCATATTCCTCGAAAAAATTTGGAGGCTGATGAGCCTATTATCGAAGAAGTGACGGTCGAGAAGAGAATGATGGATCGTATGATGTTGGCCATGAATAGGGCCATGGCGCAACAACAGGAAGTGTTCTTGAAACTCCTCGAGGACCGAGACACTAACAACCATAGGCCTGAAACGGTTGGCGAGAATGTGATTGTTGCAGGATCCGGGGGTACCGGACCTGTAATTTCCCCTGTGGTGACTGCAACCCTGGGCGTCAGTTGAACTGCGCGGACTTGCACGTTTAAGGCTTTTATGGGTTGCCGACCCCCAGAATTTAAAGGCTTAGACAATCCGTTAGATTGTATGGCCTGGGTTCGAGAGATGGAGCAAGCTTTCCGCTCAAGCGAATGTGGGGAGGAGCAGAGGGTAATTTTTGGTTCCCGAATGTTGCGGGGAATAGCTCTTACATGGTGGGATGTGTACTCTGCTTCGCTGGAGCCGACTGTTCTGGACCAATTGTCTTGGTCTACCTTCAAGGAGAAACTGCTAGAGGAGTACTGTAACGAGAGGTCGTTGGATCGAATTAGGGATGAATTTCAGAACTTGAAAAAGGGAGGTATGTCTGTGAGGGAGTACAGCCGTATCTTCATGGACAAGCTGGGTTTTGTGGGACGTCTGGTCCCGACGGAGAAAGATAAGATCAAGGCTTACATCAAGGGTCTCCCATCGGACATGATGTCGATGGTTCGTGTGACAAAGACCTCCACCCTTCGGGAGGCAATGGAAGAAGCTCAACTCATGGAGGATGCTTACAGTCTCGGCAGGGATCAGGGTGGTCGCCAAGTCGAGAAGAGGAAGTGGGAGGGAAGCTCAATGCCCTCAAAGAAACCCTTTTATACCAACAGCAGCGCTCAGCGAGGAGCCGATACTAGACGTGATGCCAAGTGGTGCTCCAAGTGCCGAAGCAAGCATTTCGGCCCATGCAACTTTGTTCCCGGGACGTGCTACAAATGCGGGAAGACGGGTCACACGTTCCGAGACTGCCCTCAAAAGGGGCAATTAGGTTTCGAATGTAAGGAACCGGGGCACGTCAGGGCGGAGTACCCGAAACTCAAGGCCGGGGGTTTAGGCGGGAAGAAGGTGGAACCTCCGCGGTCGACCGGAAGGGCTTTCCAGATGTCGTCAGAGGAAGCTAAAGCATCGACCGATGTGGTGTCGGGTACGTTTCTTCTAAATTCCGTACCTACGCGTGTGTTATTTGATTCTGGTGCTAGCTACTCGTTCATTTCTGATTTGTTCTGTCAAAGGCTTGCTATGTCTAAGAGTATGCTAGAGATTGTTGTTGTGGTAGAAATAGCGAATGGAGGTCAAGTTCTAATTCATAGTATCCTTAAGGATTGCATCTTAGAGCTTAAGGGGAAGAAATTTCCCATTAACTTGTTACCTATGCAAATTGGCGGATTCGACGTGGTGGTGGGTATGGACTTGTTATCTAAGAACCAGGCCGAAATTGTATGTTCCAAAAAAATGATCCGTTTACCTGTGGCAAACGGAGAAGCAACCATAATCTACGGCGAAGGAAGGAAAGGCGATGTGGCGATTATTTCAGTAATCAAAGCTAGGAAGTGTTTGGCGAAGGGATGTGTATCCTTCTTGGCTTATGCCATTGATACCAAGCTCGACCAACGGAAATTGGAAGATATTAGGGTGGTACGCGAGTTTCCCGATGTGTTCCCGGAAGACTTGCCCGGGTTGCCGCCCGATCGTGTTGTGGACTTTCGTATTGACCTCATTCCAGGAGCGGCTCCGATTGCTCGAGCTCCTTATCGTTTGGCTCCTACCGAAATGCAAGAGATGGTGGTTCAACTTCAAGACCTTCTCGAGAAAGGTTTCATCCGACCGAGCTCGTCACCGTGGGGAGCTCCGGTACTGTTCGTCAAGAAAAAGGACGGTGCAATGAGAATGTGTATCGACTACAGGGAACTGAACAAAGTGACGGTGAAGAACAGGTATCCACTTCCAAGAATCGACGACCTGTTCGATCAACTTCAAGGAGCGGGTTGTTTCTCAAAGATTGACCTTCGGTCGGGGTATCACCAAGTGAAGGTAGCAAAGAGCGACATCCCGAAGACGGTATTTAGAACTCGCTATGGGCACTACGAGTTTCTGGTGATGCCATTCGGCCTAACCAACGCACCGGCGATATTTATGGACTTGATGAACCGAGTGTGTCGACCGTTCCTCGACAGATCAGTAATTGTGTTCATCGACGACATTCTAGTTTACTCCAAGAACGAAGAAGAGCACGAGCAACATCTCCGTGAAGTATTGGAGGTGTTAAGACGAGAAAGACTCTACGCAAAGTTTTCAAAGTGCGACTTTTGGCTTCCAGAGGTTCAATTTTTGGGGCATATAGTTTCAAAGGAAGGAGTAAAAGTGGATCCCGCAAAGATTGAGGCAATGACGAATTGGGAACCTCCCAAGAATCCGTCTGAAATCCGAAGTTTCCTAGGTTTGGCAGGGTACTACCGGAGATTCATTCAAGATTTCTCGAAGATAGCCTCGTCGTTGACGATCTTGACCCGGAAGAACGTGAAATTTGTGTGGACCGAGAGGCAAGAAGAGGCGTTCCGCACCTTACAGAAGAAACTTTGTGAAGCTCCTATTCTATCCTTACCAGACGGGACGGAAGATTTTGTGGTGTACAACGATGCGTCGAAGATGGGTTTGGGTTGTGTCCTGATGCAAAGAGGGAAGGTGATCGCTTACGCATCAAGGCAACTTAAAGTGCACGAAGTCAACTACCTTACTCATGACTTGAAATTGGCAGCAGTGGTGTTTGCACTGAAATTGTGGCGACACTACCTCTACGGTACGAAGTGCACTCTTTATACTGATCACAAGAGTCTAAAACATATATTTGATCAGAAGGAGTTGAACATGAGACAACGGAGATGGTTGGAGTTGTTGAATGATTATGACTGCGAATTGCTCTACCATCCGGGTAAGGCAAACGTTGTGGCCGACGCTTTAAGTCAGAAAGTCTGCGGGGGAAATTCTCGTGCTACCTTTGCACGGATTGAAATAACTTCAACGCTTATTGACAGAATCAAGGAATCGCAAGTCGAAGCCTTGCTAGAGGAAAACCTCAAAGGAGAAGTCATGGCGAAACAACATCTTTTGTTGACTGAAGATAGTCGAGGGGTGAAGCTTTTCAATGGGCGAGTCTGGGTGCCTAAGATTGGGGGTAATAGAGAACTTCTTCTCGAAGATGCCCACAAGTCAAAATACTCCATTCACCCGGGAAGCACGAAAATGTATAGAGATTTGAAATTGCATTATTGGTGGCCAGTCATGAAGCTCGATGTGGCGCGCTATGTGGAACAGTGTGTGACTTGTTTGCATGTGAAGGCTGAGCACCAAAGACCCTACGGAAGTTTGCAATCCTTGGAAATTCCGGAGTGGAAATGGGAACACATCACGATGGATTTCGTGACAAAACTACCAAAGACCTTAAAAGGTCACGACGCCATTTGGGTTATAGTTGACCGCTTGACCAAAAGCGCTCACTTCTTGGCCATGCGGGAGACCTTGCCAATGGATAAATTGGCGAAGTTGTACATCGATGAAGTAATTTCCCGGCACGGCGTGCCACTATCTATAGTCTCTGATCGGGATAGTCGGTTCACATCGCATTTTTGGGATGGCTTACAAAAGGAATTGGGGTTGAGCACGGCCTACCATCCTCAAACCGACGGACAAAGCGAGAGGACAATCCAGATGCTAGAAGATATGTTAAGATCATGCATGATCGACTTTGGGGGTAGTTGGGATACGCACCTGCCTTTGGTAGAGTTCGCATACAATAATAGCTACCACTCAAGTATAGGGATGGCACCGTTTGAAGCGTTATACGGTCGCAAGTGTCGAACTCCCGTATGTTGGCTCGAGGCGGGGGGGAAAGCAGTTCTCCGGACCAGAAGTTGTGCAAGAAACGGCAGACAAGGTCAAGGGCATCCACGAGCGTATAAAGGCGGCCCAAGATCGACAGAAAAGTTACGCCGATAATAAAAGACGGCCAATGGAATTCCAGGTAGGAGATCGAGTTATGTTAAAGGTGTCCCCTTGGAAGGGAATTATTAGATTTGGGAAGCGTGGGAAGTTGAGCCCCCGTTTCCTTGGACCGTTCACTGTGACTAAGCGGGTAGGACTTCAGGCTTATCAGCTGGAACTTCCTCCGGAGATGAAGGGAATTCATAACACGTTTCACGTGTGCTATCTACGGAAGTGTCTAGCAAAGGAGGAGAGTGTCATTCCACTCTCCGAGATCAGAGTAGATGACGGAAATCTTTCCGTTGAAGAACCTGAGGCAATTTTGGAAAGGAAGATGAAGAAGCTTCGTCACCGGGAAGTCACAATGGTCAAGGTTCAGTGGAAGCACCATCAAGGTGCCAATGTGACTTGGGAAGCGGAAGAGGACTTGAAGCGGAGGTACCCTCACCTCTTCCCGTAGCCGAGATTTCGAGGACGAAATCTTCTCCAAGTTGGGGAGGATTGTAACACCTGCTATTTTGGGGTTGGGTGAAAAGTTGACTTTTACCCAAAGTTCAAGGGGGTAAAATGTAACTTGGGTTATATAAATATAAATCAGATTTCAGATATTTTAAAAATATCACAAAATCTTGTTTATCAAAGATCAGAGAGAGAGAAGGAAGCCAAGAAAAGTGGTTGTTCGGTTTTTCTCCAAATCAAGGTAGCGATCATAAGAAGCAGTCTTTAAGCAGGAAGACATCTGAGGTGAGTCCTTAAGCTAAATCGGTCTGTATTACGAATGCTATGTGATAAATGTATTATTTAAATGTGGAAAACCTGGTTTCAAAGTGACTGATTGACGTTGGGAAATACCCTCTAAAAATCCCATATTTTCAAGAATCAAAATTGTCAGGATCGAATTCTCAACAAGAATTAATTCTCAGAAACAATATCAAAGAAGTTTGCGGAATAACACTTTGATATTTAATCAAACAGAAAATCAAAACAGAATATAATCAACAAACTGTAAACTTGTATTGAATGCTTTGAAGTTACAAGATTACTCACTCAACCTCAATATTGATGAACAGGCTCACCAATACGAATTCTACTTCTCTAGAATTAGGATCTATGCCTTGAGGTTGATTTTCTCTCTAAAAGAATGAAAACAAAAGTTAACTCATTATTCTAAACTATACAATATATATACTGAATACAAAGATAATTACAATAAATAAAATATCTTCAGTATATCTTCCATGTATATCTCTAAGCTTCTATAATCTTCAGATTATCCAGCTGTCATTCTTTCCATCCGAATCTCTTTAGCAGCACTAACCATGATCAGCAGCATTAACTTCTTCTAGCAGCATTAACTACTAAGCAGCACTAACTACTAGCAGTATTAACTAGCTAAGCAGTACTAACTTTGTTCAAGCAGCACTAACTATGATTAGCAGTATTAATAGTACTAGCAGTAGTAACACTCAGCAGTATTAACCTTTAAGTCTTCTAGCAGTAGTAACTTTGAACCAGCAGCATTAACCATACTTGATGAATTCTTCAGTTCCCAACAATCTCCCCCTAACTTGACTTTTAGGAAGAGAAGTCAAGTTCTTCAGAATTAATCTTCAAGATGCTCCCAAAACTCTATTATGGCCTAAATTCCAGTGTTTGCATCCAATCCCAAACTCTGATTGATGGTTCTTTGAATCAAGTATTTAGCCATTTCTGAATCTGGAACACACCTTAACTTTTTCTTCAGCATGGCATGTAGCTTCAATCTGCTATGATTGTACACTCTATCCACTAGGAAGTATTCAGTGTGATTTAAATCCAAAGTCACTGTATATACTCCACTAATTTCATATAGAGTCCAACTGTTGACCGACTTGAATACATCCTTGATCATATGCTTTACTTCTTCAGGTTTGAACATCATACACAGATACTCCATTACCAGTTTTGTAATTGAAATTCCTGGAGCCTTTAGAATATCTGCATACAACTTCATTCCTATCTCAAACATCTCTTCAAGATCTGATCTAGAGCATGTTCTGACAATTTTTGCCCATGTGTTGAACACTTCATACTTTTCATCCTTTCTTTTCAGCCTTATGTATTCCTTTCCATCCACTGTCAATGTATCCCAGAGAATGACCTCAGGAGGCTTAACTCCTACAGGTTCTGCTGAAATTGGTTCAGGCACTTTGTCCATCACTACCATATACAAATTTACATCATCAGTGTTAGATAGCTCTGTCTGTTTAGATGACTCAGGTGCCCCTTCTTCTTCAGCAACCTTATCAGCCTCTTCTTCAGATACTCTAGGCTTTTTGATTGGCTTTCTCCTTGCCATCATTTTTGTTCTCTTTAAAGTCCTTAGACTTTCTCCCAGGGTGGACTCTTTCTTAGGAGGTGTTTCTTGCTCATCTGGAAATGGCTTTTGACAATCAAAGTCATTACTTTCTTTTATTCTCTTCTCCATCTCCACCCTAGCAGTTTCACTTCCCTGAAGCTTTAACATTTCTGAATCATAGAGCTCTTTGATCTTCTCAAAAGACATTTTGGAGAACATCTCCTTTTTGACTCCTACAGCACCTTTGAGAAATATAATCATCTTGTTTCTCTCTTGGGTACCTAGGAATGTCTTTGAGGGTCTTCTCTTCTTTGCAACTGTTTTCACCACAGATTTCTTCATACTTGCAGCTTTCTTCTGTGCAATTTCAGTTGCCATACTCTGTTGATAAGCTTCATTCAATTCAGCAGCTAGAGCTTTTGCCATTTCCCTGTCCTTTTCCATCTGAACTCTTTCTTCTTTTTCAATATCCTCCTGCATCTTTTTAGCTAGGGCTTCATCTGATTCAACCAACCTTTGCTTTTTGATTGGTTGATCAGATTCTACCATCTTTGCTTTTCCTTTGTCTTTGCTCATTGCCTTTTTACTGTTATCTTTCTTGATCACTTCACCTTGTTCTTTTATGATTACACCTTTGGTCTTTGAAGTGACCTTGGGAGTATCATTCTTGGCTTTTAGTAAGGTCTCTGCAATCTCAAGATCTGTTAACACTTCTTTCACAGTTTCTGCTGCTTTATTAATGTCAGCAGTAGTAACTGTTTCTTCTTGCTGCTCCCCCTGAACATCAACTTTCTCTCCATCAAGCTCCCCCTTTCTTGTGGCTTCTTCCATGTTGATCTCCCCCTTTTTGGGAGCATCATCCTCAGTTGGCCTTCTCCTTAATTGGAATTGCTTTCTCTTCTTCCTTTGTACCAGACTAACCACCATCCTCTTCAGCTTAGCAATCTGTTCTTGTTGTGACAGAATTACTAGCTTCATTTCTTCAATTTCTTTGCCTTGTTTGAGAACATCTTGATTGATGTTCCCCATTGTTTCCATCAATTCATCGTACGTATATCTGTCCTCACCCTCTCCAGAAGTGTTACCCTCCTTTGAAGGATCATTGGATCTTTTATTTGTGGAAGTCTTCTGCCTTGCAGAGGCACTATCCACCCCTGTGGTTTCTTGGCACCAGGGACCTTCAAATGATTGCTCATTCAAAGTTGCCATGGGGGAGGTCTTATTGATGTTACCACTTTCCTCCTCTATACTAGCAGGAGTAGTGACAGCCTCATCACCCATATGCTCTACCTCCTCCTCAGAGAGCACCTCCTTTGGGTTGGGAGACACCCGTGTGGTTTCCCTTTGGATATTCTCTAGGGGAGATTTCTCCCTTAGAGGGCTTATAGGCTTAGTGGGTAATGGTACAAGAAGGGAAGGAGCCTTCTTTACCTGTTTTCTCTTGTAAGTTTGGGTGATGGGAGAGGTTGGTTTTTCAAGAAGGGACTGGGGAATTGATTTTGAGAGGGAAGGTTGGGCTTGGCTAGCAGTGGGTTGGTCTAATGGGGGCCTTGACCCTGCTGCCATACCTTCATTGGTTTGGGACACCACCATCATTGTAGAGAACAATGGGGTGTCAACTCCTTCAGAGTCCCCAGCAGATCTTCTCATATTTGAGAACACCTTGCCTTTGGGGGGTTTAGGTACATATACCCCAACAGGTTGAGGTATATCCGTCAATTCATGAGTAATAATTTCTTGAACAAACCTGGGATACATAAAGAAGCTCTTTTTGTTTCCCATGTTTGAGACAAGATCACTGAAAATCATTTTAGAAAAATTGTACTTTCTGGCAGTGGCCAAGCACACCAAAGCATAAGCAATAGTGCTGCTGAACTCACTCCATCCAGTAGTCTTTTTGGAGATACAATGCATAAGAGTATGGACAAAGAAACGCCATTGGGGTGAGAATTTTGCTTTAGAAAATTTGAACACTCCCAATGGGCCTCCATACCCCATTCTTGTAAGGTTTGAAAACAGTTCATCATTTGGGATAGAGGTTATACCAGAGGCATCGTCTAGACGTAGACTGATGCGAATAACCTCTTCAGTAACCGTGAGTGATTGATCACAGATTCTTGTCTTGATCATCTGCACACCATTCTCAACAACAATGGTTGCATTAGCCCAGAACTGCTTTTGATGCTCAATATAGATTGTAGGGGATACAATAAGAGCATGAGCAATGTGGCTTGTCTTGAGGAAATCCACAATCTGATGAAATCCTGAAGCTTGCTTTGGCTTTTGTAGCATCGCAATCTCGTTGTGCTCGTCGATGAAAGTCATGGATGCCATTGATCTTAGTGAAAATCTTGCCTGAAAACTTCGAACTTGAGAGAGAAAAGGTTTTGAGCGCAAGAGAACAGTATGCAAAGAGTCGTTATGAACTTTTAGGCGGGCAAAAAGTATTTATAGTATTCGGAAAATAAGCAGTATTAACCTAGAGCAGTATTAACTACTAGCAGCATTAACTGCTAGCAGTATTAACTAGCTAGCAGTATTAACTACTAGCAGTATTAACTACTAGCAGTATTAACTGAACGCAGTATTAACTACTAGCAGTATTAACTGAAAGCAGTATTAACCACTAGCAGTATTAACTGAAAGCAGTATTAACCACTAGCAGTATTAACTGAAAGCAGTATTAACTACTAGCAGTATTAACTGAAAGCAGTATTAACTACTAGCAGTATTAACTGAAAGCAGTATTAACCACTAGCAGTATTAACTGAAAGCAGTATTAACCACTAGCAGTATTAACTAACTTACTCCTTTTAAACTTGCTAAACACTGAGTACTGCTATGCATATCCTGAAACAGAAGATTAGTAACTCCAAGAATAATAAACAGATATAAAACCACTTTTTGAGAAGGGGATTATTCAGAGTTTATCATTCCCACACTTGTTACCAAGAAAGTGAATCTACCCACATCAAAAGCTTTAGTGAATAGATCAGCAAACTGATTATCAGTGTGAACTTTGACAACTTGAATAAGTTTCTTTTCATTACAATCTCTTATAAAGTGATACCTGATCTCAATGTGCTTTGTTTTTGAGTGCTTGACTGGATTATTCACAATGCTAATAGCACTGCTGTTGTCAATAAAGATTGGAGTGTGTAGAAAGATTACCCCATAATCCAACATTTGATTCTGAATCCATAAGACTTGAGAACAGCAACTTGCAGCTGCTATGTACTCTGCCTCTGTTGTAGATGTGGATATTGTGGTTTGTTTCTTGCACTGCCATGAGACTAGTCTATCACCCAAAAACTGACATCCTCCAGAAGTAGATTTTCTGTCCAAGTTTGCCCCACCTAGATCACTGTCTGAGTATGCTATTAGGTCAAAAGATGAGTTATGAGGATACCAAAGTCCCAATCTGGGTTGCCCTTTGAGATATCTGAATATCCTCTTAACAGCTTGAAAGTGAGATTGCTTTGGCCTAACTTGAAATCTTGCACATACACAGACTGGAAACATTATATCTGGCCTTGATGCTGTGAGATACATGAGAGAGCCAATCATGGATCTATAATGATGCACATCCATATCCTCCCCCTCAAGATCTGTTGTGATCTGCTTGTGTGTTTCCATAGGTGTGCTGGCAGGTTTTGATTCTGAGAAACCAAACTTGGTTAGAATATCCTGCACATACTTGGATTGACAGATGAAAAAGCCATCTGACTTCTGTTGAACTTGGAGTCCAAGGAAGAAAGTAAGTTCCCCCATGGAACTCATTTTGAACCTTCGATGCATTAAATCCTCAAACTCCTTGCACATGTTGTTTCTTGTAGATCCAAAGATAATGTCATCAACATAGATTTGGACCAGCAAAATATCCTTCTTCTTTCTTTTGATAAATAGAGTCTTATCAATGACTCCTCTTTCAAAGTCATTTTCCAAGAGATAGGATGACAGTGTGTCATACCATGCTCTTGGGGCTTGATGTAGTCCATAAAGTGCTTTCTTTAATTTGTATACCCTGTCTGGATAGCTTGGGTTTTCAAACCCTGGTGGTTGACAGACATATACTTCTTCTTCAATTGATCCATAGAGAAAAGCACTTTTTACATCCATTTGATAGACTTTGAAGTTCATGTAAGAAGCATAGGCTAGGAATAGTCTGATTGCTTCTATCCTAGCCACAGGTGCAAAAACTTCTTCATAATCTATACCTTCTTCTTGAGTATAGCCTTGAGCCACCAGCCTTGCTTTGTTCCTTATGACAATACCTCTTTCATCTCTCTTGTTTCTGAAAATCCACTTTGTGCCAATCGCTCTGTGACCTTTAGGAAGGTCTACTAGATCCCATACATCTTGTAGCTTGAACTGTAACAGTTCCTCTTGCATTGCTTCTATCCAGCTGGATTCTTTCATAGCATCATGTGCCTTTTTAGGCTCAAGCTGTGATAGAAAACAAGAAAGCACTGTATGCTGTTGATCGTGCATTTCCTGAAGCCTGCTTTGATGTCTAGTCATCATAGGAGAAGAGATATCTCCTATTATCAACTGTGGAGGATGATTCTTTTGAACTCTGGTGTTATGACTAGGTTCTTCATTCAGTCCAGCCTCAAGATTAGATTCATGCAGCTCAACTGAAGTGTTTTCAGATGCCACTTCATTATTTTCTTGAGTCTCCTCATCTCTAGTGTCTTCTTTACTCTGACTTGGTTCAGTAATTGATTCCTTTTCACAGTCTTCACCAGAATTTACTGTGGGTATGGGAAAAATCACAGATTTAGATATACTTTCTTGAACTTGTGTGATCCCTGATCCTCCACTTCCTGTTCCTGTATACTCATTACTGAAACTAAAAGAGTTAGTTAGTGAATCAATGTCAAATAGCCACTGAGGTCCAGACCCAACAGGATTTGGTGTGTTCTCATTGCATTTGACATTGTCACTTTCTTCAATTATTCTAGAAGAAGAGTTAAATACTCTGTAGGCCTTACTCTGAGATGAATATCCAACAAGAAATCCATCATCTGCTTTGCTATCAAACTTACCTAAGTGAGATTTGGTATTTAGAATTGTACAAGGACACCCAAAAGGTTTGAAGAAACCAATAAAAGGTTTTCTTTTATTTAAAAGCTCATATGGGGTCTTGTTCTTTTGCTTGACCACTAGAACTCTGTTTTGGACATAACAAGCAGTATTAACTGCTTCAGCCCAGAAGGTAATTGGCAATTTTGAATCAGCCAACAGAGATCTAGCAGCCTCTATTAGTGTTCTATTCCTCCTTTCAGCAACACCATTCTGTTGAGGAGTCCTAGGAGCACTATATTGCCTCTCAATACCTTTTTCTTCACAAAAGGTGTTTAGATCATGATTTTTAAACTCAGTTCCATTATCTGATCTCATGACTTTTACTCTTTGATTAGTTTGGTTTTCAATTCTTAGAATAAAGGATTTGATAAGACCACTTGTTTCATCCTTAGTCCTTAGAAAATGTACCCAAGTAAATCTGGAGTAATCATCAACAATAACCAAGCAGTAAGATTTCTTGCCTATACTCATAACATTTGTAGGACCAAACAGATCCATATGCAGTAATTGGAGACAAGAAGAAACAGAATTTAACTCTTTGGTCTTATGAGAAGTTTTGTGTTGTTTGCCTTTAAGACAAGCAACACAATGATCATCACATGAAAAGACTTTTGAAGGTAACCCTCTTACAAGGTTATTTTTAACAAGATTGTTCATAGTCTTGAAATTCATGTGACACATCCTTCTGTGCCAAAGAGAGGATTCAACTACAGAAGCTTTTGAAACAAGACAATTTAGAGATGAATCACTATCAACATTGTCCAAATCAAGACAGTAAACATTGTCCTTTCTTGGAGTTCTAAGTAGTATCATGCTTTCATCAACTACCTTGAACCCTGGGGCAAGAAACATACACTCAGTATTAGTAAATAATATACTATGTTGTTTGTCACAAACCTGTGATACACTTAACAGGTTGTACTTTAATTGATCAACATAGTAGACATCCTCAAATGTCATCTTACCTTTGGTGACATTACCTTTTCCACTTATCTTACCACCAGTAAGATTGTCTCCAAATGCAACATGTCCTCCATTGATATGCTTGAAATCCTGAAGGCATGACATGTTGCCTGTCATGTGCCTAGAGCAACCACTATCAACATGCCAAATGCTCTTTCCCTTGAGCTGTTGGTTGCCCTGCACATTAGATAAATCAATTAGTATGAATTAGGAACCCAAGCCAAAGTGGTCTTGGGTACCCCTTTCTCATCAAAGTACTTGCATTCTTTCTTGACAAGATTTTTGAACTTTAATTCTTCATTCTTGGAGTACTTTGTTACAATAATAGACTTGGAAATATGTTTGCTAGAATCAGGACTAGTTTTAGAAGTACTAACTGCCTTGGCAGCACTTGCATGCTTAGCAGTACTAACCTTGTTAGCAGTAGTAACTGTGTTAGCAGCAGTAACTGTGTTGGCAGTATTAACTTTTGAAGAGGTATTAACAGTATTAGCAGCACTAATATTTTCAGCAGTACTAACACTGTTAGCAGTAGTAACTGTGTTAGCAGTACTAATATTGTTAGCAGTACTAATACTGTTAGTACTTCTAGGTACCCACATTTTGATACTTTCTTTTAAAATCTTTTTCTTTAAAGTGCCTTTACTTTCAACAGATTTCTTTATCACATGTTTCTTTCCAACCTTCCTATAACCAACAGGTTTTTGCACAAATCTTTTAAAGTTCATCTGTTGGTTAATTGGGTTGAAGTAACAATACTTAGCCAAATGATTCAACTTGCCACATATAAAACAAGGTTTTGGTCTATTGATTTTATTTAGATCAACTCCTTGTTTCTGAGCCCTTTGATTATTCCAGTTTCTTTGATTTCCTCTTTTTAAACCAGAATTTAGGCTCTTGGCTTTATTGCAATCACACTGTTTACAAGATCCAGGATTCACAACTGTGGTTTGTTTGTAATGGACCTTGTTATCATTTCCTTTAGTCTTCTCTATCTCCTTGGATTTGACCCAGATTTTCCCACATCCTTCATTGGTGATAATATTGTTTTCTAATGGTATCTTTTTACTCACATTATTATCCCTGTTCTCACTGGCTCCTTTTTCAGTCAAATCCTTAACTACTACCTCATCCAAAGGATCTATCTTAAAAGCTTCTTCAGACAAGTCCTTTTTCTCCTTAGTTTCTAACAAGTCTGATGTAGGAGAAATATAGTTGTTATTGTAAGGAGGGGGTGTAGTGTTGTATCCAATACCAGGCTTCATCTTATCATGTATCTGAGCCTTTAGAAGAGAGTCCATTGCTTTTGAAGCATAGGAAAACTTGTCTATGTCAAGCTTAACTTTTGACAGTTCCTCTTTCAGTCTATCATTCTCTTCTAAGGACTTAGACAGTTTGGTTTCTAACTCATTCTTTTCCCACTTCCAATAGTTTGTGTCATAAGAGTGTTGAAGTTCATTAGCTTGAAAGCCTTTGATTTGCTCTTCAAATCTCTCTACTATTAACACATAATCTCTTCTGTCTTTTTCTAATCTTTTGAGATCATCACACATACTTTGATTGTGATCCCTGTATCTTGTAACAGTGTCAATGCAAGATTTAGTACAAAGATTAGAACTTACCTCAGTAGGGAGATCAGACACTTCTGCCATAAGAGCTTGGTTCTGAATGGCTTCCTCAGCTTGATCACTCTAGTCAAATCCCATTCCTTGTTGAGAAACAAGGGCTTGAGCAGGATTCTTGTTCTGATTGTATCCTCCATTCTGAGCTTGTTGGTGGTTATTGTTTGGAACAGCACTTCTGCATTCTCTAGCAAAGTGTCCTTTCTTGTGACACTTATAACATTCCACCTTGGTTTTGTCAAAACCAGCTCCATCTTCTCTTCTTTGAGAGAAGTTATTTCTTCCAGTTCTTTTAATGAACTTTTTCACCCTCATGGATAACATGGCCATCTGCCATTTAATATCCATCTCCTCCAGATCATCAGGGTGAATTTGATCAAGATCATCATTAATCAGAGAATTGCTGCTATGACTGGACAAAAAGGCTTCAAAGATAGTTTCAGTGCCTTTTTCTGAACTTACTCCACTGGCAGTACTAATTGCTTCAGGGTTGGCAGTAGTATTAGTGGATGCTGAAAGAAGTGCAGCATTGTGAATATAACCAGAGGGCTTCTTCTTGGTTTCTACCTCAGTTTCAAAAACTCTTAGATCATTGTATAGATCATCAAGTTCTTTCTCTTCCAGATTGTCACTCTGTCTATATGAGACAGTGTACATAGTCCATTCATCTCCAAGAGATCTGAGGAACTTTCTGTTGATATCATCTTGTTCCATCTTCACCCCTACAGTAGCCAGTTCACCTATGAGTTTATTGAACCTATCAAAAGTTTGAGTCATAGACTCATTCTTTGTAGAAGTGAAGTTCTCATACTGTTGCTTTAGAACATCTCTCTGATTTCTTTTGATGCTCTTAGTTCCAGCAAATCTTTTCTCTAGAGCATTCCAGAGAATCTGAGCATCAGTGCAGTTGCAAAATTGATGCTGATATTCATTGGGAATGGCCAAGAGCAGAGTGCTCAAAGCCTTCATCTCTGTCTGTCTGATCTTCCTCTCACCATCTGTCTTTGGTGGAGGTCTTTTCCCATCTGGTCCTATCCTTCCAGCTTCAGAAGGACCATTCTCAACGATATCCCACATTGAGTAGTCAGTGAAAAGAATATATTGTCTGATTCTGATCTTCCACATGTCAAACTCACTTGGTTTGAGCATTGGAACCTTAGAAACCAAAGTACTGCTTGATTCTGTAAAATTTTCCATGATGAATAACTGTTTCTGAGAGAGTTAGGCTCTGATACCACTTGTCAGGATCGAATTCTCAACAAGAATTAATTCTCAGAAACAATATCAAAGAAGTTTGCGGAATAACACTTTGATATTTAATCAAACAGAAAATCAAAACAGAATATAATCAACAAACTTTAAACTTGTATTGAATGCTTTGAAGTTACAAGATTACTCACTCAACCTCAATATTGATGAACAGGCTCACCAATACGAATTCTACTTCTCTAGAATTAGGATCTATGCCTTGAGGTTGATTTTCTCTCTAAAAGAATGAAAACAAAAGTTAACTCATTATTCTAAACTATACAATATATATACTGAATACAAAGATAATTACAATAAATAAAATATCTTCAGTATATCTTCCATGTATATCTCTAAGCTTCCATAATCTTCAGATTATCCAGCTGTCATTCTTTCCATCCGAATCTCTTTAGCAGCACTAACCATGATCAGCAGCATTAACTTCTTCTAGCAGCATTAACTACTAAGCAGCACTAACTACTAGCAGTATTAACTAGCTAAGCAGTACTAACTTTGTTCAAGCAGCACTAACTATGATTAGCAGTATTAATAGTACTAGCAGTAGTAACACTCAGCAGTATTAACCTTTAAGTCTTCTAGCAGTAGTAACTTTGAACCAGCAGCATTAACCATACTTGATGAATTCTTCAGTTCCCAACAAAAGTTTATAGAATTGAACCGTTGTTCATATGAATTGCCTGTATATCTAATTTAATATGAGTATGCTCTGAAATGACATGCTTTGGCTTTGAGTCTTAGTGCAATGGATCCATAGGCACGGTGTCCCTATGTCCCCTGTTTTGGGCATTTGGTTCACGTTTTAGCACAGGATAGGCATCGGGTTGCCATGATAAGTAGGTTGTGGGCCTATACGGTCGGGCAGTGTCTCATGGTGCAGTAAGGTGTAATCCCATTTGGTGCTTGGTGTCAGGATCGAATTCTCAACAAGAATTAATTCTCAGAAACAATATCAAAGAAGTTTGCGGAATAACACTTTGATATTCAATGAAACAGTAAATCAACACAGTAAATATGAAGAACAAACTGTAAGCTTTTATTGAATGCTTTGAAGTTACAAGATTACTCACTCAACCTCAATATTGATGAACAGACTCACCAATACGAGTTCTACTTCTCTAGAATTAGGATCTATGCCTTGAGGTTGTTTTTCTCTAAAAGAATGAAAACTTGAAGTTAAAAGTAATCTAACTATTCTAAACAATACAATATCTATATACTGAATACAAAGATAATTACAATGAATAAAATATCTTCAGTATATCTTCTATGTATATCTCTAAGCTTCCATGTATATCCTTTCATACGAATCTTCATCATATAAGCAGTATTAATCTTCAGCAGCATTAACTTTCTTCTAGCAGCATTAACTACTAAGCAGTACTAACCACTAGCAGTACTAACTAGCTAAGCAGTACTAACTTTGTTCAAGCAGCACTAACTTTGACTAGCAGTATTAATAGTACTAGCAGTAGTAACACTCAGCAGTACTAACCTTTAAATCTTCTAGCAGTACTAACTCTGAACCAGCAGCATTAACCATACTTGATGAATTCTTCAGTTCCCAACAATCTCCCCCTAACTTGACTTTTAGGAAAAGAAGTCAAGTTCTTCAGATCTTCTTCAAGATGCTTTCAACACCTCACATTCAGTTGCCCAAATTTGGATCTAGGCCCAGACTTTGATTGATAGTTCTTCTCACCACAATTCTGGCCATTTCTGAATCCTTAGTACATACTAGCTTAGCTTTCAGCATCCCTTCAAGTTTCTGCTTGCTATGATCATATATTTTGTCAACTAGGTAGTATTCATGATAACATTTATGAATTGTAATCATGTACACACCACAGTTTTCAAAGAGTATCCAATGATCAATCTTTTTGAACACATACTCATGATGAAGATCTTTAATCCTATGCACCACCTTCTCTGGATCAAACATCATACATAAGTATTCCATTGCCACTTTGAGAAGATTTTCTTCAGTACCTTTCAACACAGGCTCATAGAGTTTCATTCCCACTTTGTACATTTCCTCTATGTCTGCTCTTGAACATCCTCTGATTACTCTCCCCCAGGTTGAATATGCTTCAAATGCACCACCAACTCTTTTAAGTCTGAAGAAATCCTTTCCATTATCTCTTAGAATGTCCCAAAATATAATCTCTGGAGCCTTCATGGAGATTGGAACAGCCTGTACAGGTTTTACTATAGTCATATACAGCCCCACATGCTCATCTGATTGCTCTTTGGACTGTTCTGGGTTCTGCACAGGTTCTGCTGAAGGTGTGACTGAAGGTTCTGCTTCAGTTTCTGCTCTTTCTTCCACTCTTGGCCTTTTAGACTGCTTTTTGGAAGCAATTGTCTTCACCCTCTTTGCAGATTTAATTTCTATACCAGCATTTTCTTGTTCTTCCTTCATTTCTTCAGCATTGTCCTTTGAAGGTGTGGTCTCCTCAGGGAATGGTTGTTGAATATTTAGGTCATACCTCTCCTTCATTCTTCTTTCAGCCTCTTCCCTTTGAGATGAGTCCCCTTGGAGTTTAGCCATTTCTTTCTTGTACAATTCCTCAACCTGACTGTATGCCATATTGGTAAACATTTCCCCTTTGACACCAATTGCACCTCTCAGGAAGTTAATCATTCTTCTTCTTTCCTGATTGGCCAAAAATGTCTTAGAAGGTTGTCTTTTCTGCTTCATTACTGGCATTCTTTGCTTAGACACTTTCACAGAGCTTTTCTTGGCTTCAGCTGCTGCTTTTAAACTTTCTTGATACTCTGCATTTAGTTTTCTGGCCATTATCTTTGCAAGCTCTCTATCTGTTTCTGTTTGAATCTGTTCCTCCTTTTCCATTTGCTCTTGAAGCTGCTTTGCCATTTCCTCATCCATTTCAATCTGACTCCTTTTCTTTGAAGGCAATTCAGTTTCAATAAGTTTTTCCTTTCCCTTTCCCTTTGTATCTTTCAAAATTGCTTTACTTGATTCTTTTCTTTTCTTTGAGCCTCCTCCTTCATTAATGATCACTCCCTTGGCCTTTTGACTAGCCTTAGGAGTGTCATTCTTGGCTTTAACCAATGTCTCTGCAATCTCCAGTTCCTCTACAGAGAGCCCTGTTACTGCTTCTTCTGTTTCTGCTGCTTCTTTTGTTTCAGCAGCATTAACTGTTTCTGTTTCCATCTCTTCCTCTGTCTCCCCCTCAACTTCAGCTTTCTTTTCAACAGTTTCCCCTTCATGCTTCTCCCCCTTGTTGAAAGAATCTTGAACTTTGTCTCTCTTTTTGAGTTCAAACTGTTTCCTTCTTTTCTTTTGAACCAGCCTGGTCACCATCTTCTTCAGTTTTTCAATCTGGACTTGTTGTGACAGGATCACCAGCTTCATCTCCTCTATTTCTTTTCCTTGTTTCAAAACATCTAGATTGATGTTACCCATTGCCTCCATCAATTCATCATAGTTATATATGTCCTCACCTTCTCCAGGAGTGTTACCCCCTATTGAAGGATCATTGGATCTTTTAGTAGTGGAAGTCTTCTGCCTAGCAGAAGCACTATCCACCCCTGTGGTTTCTTGGCACCAGGGACCTTCAAATGATTGCTCATTCAAAGTTGCCATGGGGGAGGTCTTATTGATGTTACCACTTTCCTCCTCTGTGCTAGCAGGAGTAGTGGCAGCCTCATCACCCATATGCTCTACCTCCTCCTCAGAGAGCACCTCCTTTGGGTTGGGAGACACCCTTGTGGTTTCCCTTTGGATATTCTCTAGGGGAGAATTCTCCCTTAGAGGGCTTATAGGCTTAGTGGGTAATGGTACAAGAAGGGAAGGAGCCTTCTTTACCTGTTTTCTCTTGTAGGTTTGGGTGATGGGAGAGGTTGGTTTTTCAAGAAGTGACTGGGGAATTGATTTTGAGAGGGAAGGTTGGGCTTGGCTAGCAGTGGGTTGGTCTAATGGGGGCCTTGACCCTGCTGCCATACCTTCATTGGTTTGGGACACCACCATCATTGTAGAGAACAATGGGGTGTCAACTCCTTCAGAGTCCCCAGCAGATCTTCTCATATTTGAGAAAACCTTGCCTTTGGGGGGTTTAGGTACATATACCCCAACAGGTTGAGGTATATCCGTCAATTCATGGTTGATAACTGCTTGAACAAACCTGGGATACATATAAAAACTCTTTTTGTTTCCCATGTTTGAGACAAGATCATTGAAAATCATTTGTGAAAAATTGTACCTTCTGGCAGTGGCCAAACAGACCAAAGCATAAGCAATGGGACTGCTGAACTCACTCCATCCAGTGGTCTTTTTAGAAATGCAGTGCATCAAGGTATGAACAAGAAAATGCCATTGAGGTGAGAATTTAGCTTTTGAGAACTTAAAAACACCCAATGGGCCTCCATACCCCATTTTTGTCAGAGTAGAAAACAGTTCATCATTAGGGATAGAAGTTATACCAGAGGCATCGTCTAGACGTAGACTGATGCGAACTATCTCTTCAGTAACTGTCAATGGATTGCCACATACTGTCGTCTTGATCATTCGCACACCATTCTCAGTAACAATGGTGGCATGTGCCCAGAATTGCCTCTGATGCTCTATAAAGATAGTTGGAGACATAGTGATAGCATGGGCAATGTGGCTAGTCTTCAGAAAGTCGACTATCTGATGAAAGCCTTCTGCTTGTTTTGGCTTTTGGAGCATTGCGATTTCATTGTGCTCGTCAATGAACGCCATTGATGCCATTGACCTTGAAGATTCTTGCCTGAAAACTTTGAACTTTGAGAGAGAAAGGGTTTAGAGCGCAAGAGAACAGTATGCAAAGAGTCGTTATGAACTTTTAGGCGGGCAAAGAGTATTTATAGTATTCGGAATATAAGCAGTATTAACCTAGAGCAGTATGAACTGAAAGCAGTATTAACCACTAGCAGTATTAACTGAAAGCAGTATTAACCACTAGCAGTATTAACTGAAAGCAGTATTAACCACTAGCAGTATTAACTGAAAGCAGTATTAACCACTAGCAGTATTAACTGAAAGCAGTATTAACCACTAGCAGTATTAACTGAAAGCAGTATTAACCACTAGCAGTATTAACTGAAAGCAGTATTAACCACTAGCAGTATTAACTGAAAGCAGTATTAACCACTAGCAGTATTAACTATACTTACTCCTTTTAAACTTGCTAAACACTGAGTACTGCTATGCATATCCTGAAAAAGAAGATTAGTAACACCAAGAATAAAAATATACAGGTATAAAACCACTTTTTGAGAAGAAGATTATTCAGAGTTTATCATTCCCACACTTGTTACCAAGAAAGTGAATCTACCCACATCAAAAGCTTTAGTGAATAGATCAGCAAACTGATTATCAGTGTGAACTTTGACAACTTGAATAAGTTTCTTTTCATTACAATCTCTTATAAAGTGATACCTGATTTCAATGTGCTTTGTCTTTGAGTGCTTGACTAGATTATTTACAATGCTAATAGCACTGCTGTTGTCAATAAAGATTGGAGTGTGTAGAAAGGTTACCCCATAATCCAACATTTGATTCTGAATCCATAAGACTTGAGAACAGCAACTTGCAGCTGCTATGTACTCTGCCTCTGTTATAGATGTGGATACTGTGGTTTGTTTCTTGCACTGCCATGAGACTAGTCTAGCACCCAAAAACTGACATCCTCCAGAAGTAGATTTTCTGTCCAAGTTTGCCCCACCTAGATCACTGTCTGAGTATGCTATTAGGTCAAAAGGTGAGTTATGAGGATACCAAAGTCCCAATCTGGGTTGCCCTTTGAGATATCTGAATATCCTCTTAACAGCTTGAAAGTGAGATTGCTTTGGCCTAACTTGAAATCTTGCACATACACAGACTGGAAACATTATATCTGGCCTTGATGCTGTGAGATACATGAGAGAGCCAATCATGGATCTATACTGATGCACATTCATATCCTCCCCCTCAAGATCTGCTGTGATCTGCTTGTGTGTTTCCATAGGTGTGCTGGCAGGTTTTGATTCTGAGAAACCAAACTTGGTTAGAATATCCTGCACATACTTGGATTGACATATGAAAATGCCATCTGACTTCTGTTGAACTTGGAGTCCAAGGAAGAAAGTAAGTTCCCCCATGGAACTCATTTTGAACCTTTGATGCATTAAATCCTCAAACTCCTTGCACATGTTGTTTCTTGTAGATCCAAAGATAATGTCATCAACATAGATTTGGACCAGCAAGATATCCTTCTTCTTTCTTTTGATAAAAAGAGTCTTATCAATGACTCCTCTTTCAAAGTCATTTTCCAAGAGATAGGATGACAGAGTGTCATACCATGCTCTTGGGGCTTGATGTAGTCCATAAAGTGCTTTCTTTAATTTGTATACCCTGTCTGGATAGCTTGGGTTTTCAAACCCTGGTGGTTGACAGACATATACTTCTTCTTCAATTGATCCATAGAGAAAAGCACTTTTTACATCCATTTGATAGACTTTGAAGTTCATGTAAGAAGCATAGGCTAGGAATAGTCTGATTGCTTCTATCCTAGCCACAGGTGCAAAAACTTCTTCATAATCTATACCCTCTTCTTGAGTATAGCCTTGAGCCACCAGCCTTGCTTTGTTCCTTATGACAATACCTCTTTCATCTCTCTTGTTTCTGAAAATCCACTTTGTGCCAATCGCTCTGTGACCTTTAGGAAGGTCTACTAGATCCCATACATCTTGTAGCTTGAACTGTAACAGTTCCTCTTGCATTGCTTCTATCCAGCTGGATTCTTTCATAGCATCATGTGCCTTTTTAGGCTCAAGCTGTGATAGAAAACAAGAAAGCACTGTATGCTGTTGATCGTGCATTTCCTGAAGCCTGCTTTGATGTCTAGTCATCATAGGAGAAGAGATATCTCCTATTATCAACTGTGGAGGATGATTCTTTTGAACTCTGGTGTTATGACTAGGTTCTTCATTCAGTCCAGCCTCAAGATTAGATTCATGCAGCTCAACTGAAGTGTTTTCAGATGCCACTTCATTATTTTCTTGAGTCTCCTCATCTCTAGTGTCTTCTTTACTCTGACTTGGTTCAGTAATTGATTCCTTTTCACAGTCTTCACCAGAATTTACTGTGGGTATGGGAAAAATCACAGATTTAGATATACTTTCTTGAACTTGTGTGATCCCTGATCCTCCACTTCCTGTTCCTGTATACTCATTACTGAAACTAAAAGAGTTAGTTAGTGAATCAATGTCAAATAGCCACTGAGGTCCAGACCCAACAGGATTTGGTGTGTTCTCATTGCATTTGACATTGTCACTTTCTTCAATTATTCTAGAAGAAGAGTTAAAGACTCTGTAGGCCTTACTCTGAGATGAATATCCCACAAGAAATCCATCATCTGCTTTGCTATCAAACTTACCTAAGTGAGATTTGGTATTTGGAGTTCTAAGTAGTATCATGCTTTCATCAACTACCTTGAACCCTGGGGCAAGAAACATACACTCAGTATTAGTAAATAATATACTATGTTGTTTGTCACAAACCTGTGATACACTTAACAGGTTGTACTTTAATTGATCAACATAGTAGACATCCTCAAATGTCATCTTACCTTTGGTGACATTACCTTTTCCACTTATCTTACCACCAGTAAGATTGTCTCCAAATGCAACATGTCCTCCATTGATATGTTTGAAATCCTGAAGGCATGACATGTTGCCTGTCATGTGCCTAGAGCAACCACTATCAACATGCCAAATGCTCTTTCCCTTGAGCTGTTGGTTGCCCTGCACATTAGATAAATGAATTAGTATGAATGGGGACCCAAGCAAAAGTTGTCTTGGGTCTCCCTTTCTCATCAAAGTATTTACATTCCTTTTTAATGAGGTTTTTAAACTCAGAGCACTCTTTATTAGAGTACTTTGTCAATATTATTGGCTTAGCAGAACCAACACTAGAAGCAGTACTAACCTTAGAAGTACTAACAGAGTTAGCAGTACTAACAGGTTTAGCAGTACTAACCTTGTTAGCAGCATTAACATTGTTAGCAGTAGTATTACTTCTAGCAGCACTATCATTGTCAGCAACACTATTTGTGGTAGCAGTACTAACAGTTTTAGTGCTTTTAGGAATCCACATATTGATACTTTCTTTAACAGACTTTTTCTTCATGTGGCTTTTAGTTTTAACAGTTTTCTTAGCCACATGGTTCTTTTCAATTTTCTTATAACCAAAGGGTTTTTGCATGGATCTTTGGAAATTCATCCTTTGTTTCATAGGATTGAAATAACAGAATTTTGCAAGATGATTCAATTTGCCACAGATAAAACAAGGTTTTGGTCTATTGATTTTACTCAGATCAACCCCTTGTTTCTGAGCCCATTGATTATTCCAGTTTCTTTGATTTCCTCTTTTTAAACCAGAATTTAGGCTCTTGGCTTTATTGCAATCACACTGTTTGCAAGGACCTGGATTCACAACTGTGGTCTGTTTGTAATGGACCTTACCAGGCTTTCCCTCTGTCTTCTCTATGTCCTTGGATTTGATCCAAGCCCTTCCACAATCATCATTGGTGATAATGTTATTCTCTAGAGGAATCTCACCACTCACCTTGTTCTCCTTACTCTTGCCAACCTCTTTCTCAGTCTTATCCTCAACAACTACCTTATCTAAGGGATCTATTTCAGTGGCTCCCTCAGGCAAGTCCTTCCTATCTTTGGTGTCTAACAGGTCTGAAGTAGGAGGAATGTAATTGTTGTTATATGGTGGAGGTGTTGCATTGTACCCAATTCCTCTTCTCAGCTTATCATGAATCTGATTTTGTAGTAAAGAGTCCATTGCTTTAGAAGCATTGGAAAACTTTTCTACATCAAGCTTAACCTTGGTTAGCTCCTCTTTCAGTTTTTCACTCTCCTCTTTAGATTTGGTCAGTTTAAGTTCTAAATCCTTTTTCTCCCACTGCCAATAATTTGTGTCATATGAGTGTTGTAGTTCATTGGCTTGAAAACCTTTGATCTGATCTTCAAATCTCTCTACAATCCTTACATAGTCTTTTATATCTTTTTCTAATCTCTTAAGGTCATCACTCATCTTCTGATTGTGATCCCTGTACCTTTTAACAGTGTCTATGCAAGTTTTAGAACAGAGATTAGAACTTACCTCAGATGGGAGATCAGATACTTTAGCCATAAGAGCTTGATTCTGAATAGTTTCTTCTGCTTGATCACTCCAATCAAACCCCATTCCTTGTTGAGAAACAAGGGCTTGAGCAGAGTTTCTGTTGTTATTGAAACTTCCAGATTGAGCTTGTTGATGGTTGTTGTTGTGAGACATTCCACTTCTGCATTCTCTAGCAAAATGTCCCTTTTGATGGCATTTGTAACATTCCACCTTGGACTTGTCAAATCCTGCTCCATCTTCTCTTCTTTGGGAGAAGTTGTTCCTCCCAGTTCTTTTGATGAACTTTTTAACTCTCATGGAGAGCATGGCCATCTGCCATTTAATATCCATCTCTTCCAGATCATCGGGATGGAGTTGTTCTAAGTCCTCATTAATCAAAGAGGAATTTCCATGATTAGAAAGAAAGGCTTCAAACACAGAATCAGTGCCTTTATCTTGATTTGTTCCATTAGCAGCATTAACTGATTCAGGGTTAGCAGTAGAATCAATTGATGCTGATAGGAGTGCAGCATTATGAATATATCCAGAAGGCTTCTTCTTTGCCTCCACCTCAGCTTCAAATACTCTAAGATCATTGTACAGATCATCAAGTTCTTTTTCTTCCAACTGATCATTCTGTCTGAATGACACAGTGTACATGGTCCATTCATCTCCAAGGGACCTTAAGAACTTTCTGTTCACATCATCTTGATCAATCTGTACTCCCATAGTAGCTAGTTCACCAATTAGTTTATTAAACCTGTCAAAAGTTTGAGTCATGGACTCATTCTTAGTTGAGATGAAGTTTTCATACTGTTGCTTTAAGATTGCCTTTTGATTTCTCTTGGTACTTTTGGTACCTGAGAATCTCTTCTCTAGAGCATTCCAGAGCATCTGTGCATCAGTGCAATTGCAGAATTGGTGTTGATACTCATTTGGAATGGCCAAGAGCAGTGTGCTCAAGGCTTTCATCTCTGTCTGCCTTGTCTTCCTGTCTGCATCTGTCTTTGGAGGGGTTCTTTTGCCATCTTCACCAATCTTTCCTTCATCAGATGGGCCATTCTCAATGATGTCCCACATAGAGTAATCTGTGAGGAGAATATATTGCTTGATTCTGATCTTCCACATGTCAAATTCATTGGATCTAAGCATTGGAACTTTTGAGACCAAAGTACTGCTTGATTCTGTAAGATTTTCCATGATGAATAACTGTTTCTGAGAGAGTTTGGCTCTGATACCACTTGTCATGATCGAATTCTCAACAAGAATTAATTCTCAGAAACAATATCAAAGAAGTTTGCGGAATAACACTTTGATATTCAATGAAACAGTAAATCAACACAGTAAATATGAAGAACAAACTATAAGCTTTTATTGAATGCTTTGAAGTTACAAGATTACTCACTCAACCTCAATATTGATGAACAGACTCACCAATACGAGTTCTACTTCTCTAGAATTAGGATCTATGCCTTGAGGTTGTTTTTCTCTAAAAGAATGAAAACTTGAAGTTAAAAGTAATCTAACTATTCTAAACAATACAATATATATATACTGAATACAAAGATAATTACAATGAATAAAATATCTTCAGTATATCTTCTATGTATATCTCTAAGCTTCCATGTATATCCTTTCATACGAATCTTCATCATATAAGCAGCATTAATCTTCAGCAGCATTAACTTTCTTCTAGCAGCATTAACTACTAAGCAGTACTAACCACTAGCAGTACTAACTAGCTAAGCAGTACTAACTTTGTTCAAGCAGCACTAACTTTGACTAGCAGTATTAATAGTACTAGCAGTAGTAACACTCAGCAGTACTAACCTTTAAATCTTCTAGCAGTACTAACTCTGAACCAGCAGCATTAACCATACTTGATGAATTCTTCAGTTCCCAACAATTGGGTTCCCCCTATTTTGGGAACTCTCAAGGATAGATCCAGAGGGGTTGACTTGAATGTTTTGAGCAACAGATCTAGAGGGGTTGAGCTCGTTATGTGATTTTGGGTATTACTTATACCATGTTTAATCACTAATGGTTTATTTGATTTATTGACTTAGCTCATGGCCATACTCACCGCGTGACACCATATGGGTTTAGTACTCTCTTTTTATTTGGCTTGTTCTCACTAGGATTTAGCCTAACGCTTACTCTTGGTTGTCATGTTGGCAGGTTATCTTAGCGGTGGGGCTCGTCGGGGCTGAGGGAGCGACCTTGGGATCGTGAGAGATTCTTTTGAAGATTTATTTTGGAAGTATAGCGACACCCGTCCCTAATCTAGATATAATTGTAGATTAATAGGTTGTCGTTTTATACTTCATTTATATACCACATTAATGTCTACTCTATACCCCGTTAGATTAATATGTATTTTGTAATTGTTATACCTTATTCCGCAAGTTAGTCTTTTGCTGAATTCTTTTTCAAAAATTTTATTTCCGCAAATTTCTAGGGTGTTACACTGTTCCATTATCACTTCTTAGTTTCTGAACTTTGCTGCTAAATAGAACCTATAATCTTTTCAACAATCTTATCAATATATCTGGTACATCAGATTTGACTCTGATGAATTCTATCCATGTGAATCTGGAAAATTCATCAATCAGAACCAGAATGTATTTCTTACCTGCTAGACTCTGTACAGAGATAGGACCACAGAGGTCCACATGTAGCATGTGCAGAGGTCTAGGACAGTTGTTTTCACTTTTGGTTTTATGGGAAGATCTTTTCATTTTTCCCATCTCACAAGCAGAACAAAGATGATATTTGTTAAACTTCAGAGATGGTAATCCCTTAACCAAATTAAGTTTAACTAATTTATCAAGTGAGGAAAAGTTTAGATGTGAAAACTTTTTATGCCAGAGCCAGACTTCCTTACTATTCAGAGATACAAGACAAAGTTTCTCTGAATCAGTGTCGTTTATCTTGGTAAAATTCATTCTGTAGAGGTTACCTTTTTTGCCTGCTCTGAGTAATTCTTGACCTGATTCTGAGTGGAGAAGTGAACAATATTTTCTTTGAAATTTCACATCAAAACCATGATCACAAAGTTGACTTATGTTGATCAGATTGTGTTTTAATCCATCCACATAAGCAACCTTTGATACTAAAACATTTCCTCTTGACAACTCACCATATCCTTTAATTTGTCCTTGCACATTGTCTCCAAAAGTAACTGCTCCTCCAGATTTTGCTTTGAATGAGGATAGCAGTTCCTTATTTCCAGTCATATGCCTTGAACATCCAGAATCTAGGTACCAGATTGGCATTGACTGATTCTGCAAGACAGATTATTGTTTCTTAGGTACCCATCTCATTATGGTTTCTTTTATGTTAGACTTTGGTGGATTTGTATGACTTTTTGGCATCTCATCTTTTGATGTCTTGCCGTTACTTGTCTTTTGTTGAAATTTTGTCTCTGAGATATTTTTCAGAGATTGATTCAAAAGACAATGTGATCCTCTGAAATGATTTTTCAGTTTGATCAAGAGATGAATGCAGTTCCAATTAATAGAACAAGAAGAAGTAGGAGCAAAGTTTTTCTTTTTATTAAAAGCATTTGTTACATTTTGACTTCTTTTGAAACTAGCATTAGGAATATTACATGTATCCCTAACTACTTCTTTCCTTTTTGCTTGAAAGACAGTCTTCTTTTCAAGTTGCTTTTTCTTGATCAAAAACATCTTCTTTTCTTTGTTGCTTACTGCACAAACAGGATCAATATGGTTAATTTTTGTCCATTTGCCTTTTTGTTCAGGAGAGAATTTTATTGTTTTATAGGAGTAAGATTCAGAAGTGTTTGTTTTATTCTTTGCCTTTTCTTGTAATTCTTTTTCAAGTTCCAGAGACGTTTTTGCTTGTAAACACATATTTGCAAAATCAGGACTTATTGGTATTCTGGTTTTGGTTTTCAAAATTGAAATTGGAACATTCAAAATACCAGACCCAACAGTTTCTATCTTTTTTGTGAATTACATTCTCTGGTTTACAAAAAATTTGTTCATCAATCTCTTGATCAGATTCTGAATCAGAGTCAATAAAGTCTCTCTTAGTTTCAATAGAGATAGCTACCTCTATTGGTTTTTTAAATTCTTTCGTTCTAGAGACTTTAATGATCCGTTTCATGCTTTATTTTCTTTTTAAGTCTTCCATGACATTTTCTTTCCATATCTTTTTAACATCATCTTCAAATGTAGTTCTAATGTTTTCATCTGACTTTGGTAAATACAAAGGGGCATACGGATTAAGTGAACTCTGAGATTCATTTTCAGAAGTACTTGTATCAGAGGTACTTGGTTCAGATGTCTCTGATTCATTTGAGATGAAAGCATCAAATCTGAAAATTTCTTTGGGATCATTGCTTTGAGGTTTTGTGAAGAGTACCTCTGAAGTTTCTCCTTTTATCTGTAACACATACTTTTGAAAGTTTTTTACTTCAGAGTATGTAATATTTTTGAAAATCAAAGCTCTTGTTTTTTATCCCTCTGATGTTTTCATTCTTTTGAAATTATTCAGAGATGTATCCTTAAAGCTTTGGACCTTTCCCATATGGAAAGTGGAAGAAAGTTAAGTTTTCTCCAATCTAGTGAATGAATTCAACTCATTGAATCCCAGCCCTTGAGAGTCCATTTGAGTTTTTATTTTGTCGAAAACACCTTGTGCATTAACATAGCTTTTAATTCGAAGATTTTTTCTATCTAGAGATTGATGTAGGATTTATCTTTCCTTTTGAAAAAATTTGGTTAAGGCAATAGAATTGAGCCTTTCATACTCAGATTTCTTTACTTCTTCTTCTTTTCCTTTTAAAACTTTCTCAATTTTCCTTATTTCTTCTGAAAATGATTTTTCTTTTTGCTTGTGAGTTTCTTCAAGTTTGGTTTTTTCAAGAAAAAATTCTTTCTTTTCTGATTCCAGAAGATTCTTTTCTCTTTTGAAAAAAATGAGCTCTTTTGTCACTTGCTCTCTTTTCTTTTTCTCTTCAAGAAACTTTTGCTCTAGATCCTAAAGTTCATTAATTAGTTTAAAAGCATCTATTTCAGGATCACTGTCAGAGGTGTAAAGAGAGTTTACCTTTTCAGAGTTGTCTTCTGATGCTCCATCAGTTTGATTTCCATCTGAAAAAGCCATACCACAGAGATTGGTAGGTTCTTCCTCACCGTCGCTTGTTGAGTCTGATAGCTAGTCTTCCATTTCTGCTACAAGAACTCTTTCTTTTACGTTGTACTTGTATTTGTTCTTGTAGTAATCTTGATCTTTGACAAGTTTTCCTCTGCAGTTTGCAGAGAAATGGCCTATTTTTCCACATCTGAAACATCTTCCATCATTTTGATTTGTTGGAAGAGTGGCAGTACTTGTCTCTGGTTTCTGTTCTTGAGGTTTGAAATATCTCTGTGGTTGTGGATACCTTGGTTGAAATAATTGTTGAGGTCTTGATTGTTGAGTTGCATCATTGTTGTTGAAGTTTGTACCCTTTTGATCACTCTATGGAGTGAATCTGGGTTCTTGTTGAAATCTGACACCTTCTTGTTGAAATATTCTTTCAGGATTTCTTCTTTCTTCATTCTCTCTCCTTCCTTCAAATACTTTCTTGCCAAATTTCTTGTTAAATTGATGAGTGATTAATGCAAGAGATTTGGCGAAGGCATTGATATCATCTTCTGAGTCTGAATCTGAATGATTTTCTTCTGCCATTAGGACCTTTTTGGATCTTCTTTTTGTTTCCAAACTTTTTTGTGACTCTTCACAGTTGTTTTCTTTCGAAATTTGTTTTGAAACAAGTGCAAGAGGTCCACCTAAAGACAGTTTTGATTTTTGCTTCATAACTTCCTTTTCATGTGCAACAAGAGTGCCATAAATGTCAGTTAATGACCATGACTCAATATCTTGATTGGCTTGTATAGACATGGATAGTTGTGACCATTCTTCATTTAAGCTTTTCAAGAAAAGAACGTTGTTTTCCTCTTTTGTTCTTATCACTCCAAACTTTCTGCATTTGTTGATAAGAATGTTGAATCTTGAGTAAGTTTGGTGTAATATTTCTTCTGGTAGAGCATGAAAATCATGATATTCATTGATGCATAGATTTCTTCTATTTTTCTGGGTTTGTAGGCCTCCTTCAAGTTGATTTAACAATTGATCCCATATCTCTTTTGCAGTTTTACAAGAATCAAGTTCTTGAAAGATATCATTGGGAATGGCCATTATAAGTAATCTAACAGCTTTTTAGTCATTATCCATCATATTAGTTTCTTCATCAGTGAAGTTTGTAGTTTTCTTTTCATAATATGCAGGGATTTCAGCAGTATCTGCTGTTGCAGGAACTCTTGGTACCAACACCATTGGAATGTGAGGTCCAACGTTCACTGATCTAAAAAGATCCTTGTCCATACCTTCTAAGAAATTTACCATCCTTATCTTCCATTGGGGATATTCATCCCTTAAAAGTGTAGGAGGTTTTGTTAATGACCCAGCTGTATAAATGGCACTTATGCTTGAGTTTGCCATTTTTGAAGAAAAAGATGAAGATTTGAAGAACAGATGCTTTTTGTATTGAACAGTGATTTACTATCAAATCTTGAGCATATGGTGTTCTTTAATAAACCAGGTTTATTTGAACATGCACAGATATTGAAAGTTAGAATCAATGAGATGTAAATCTATCCGAGTATACAGATGCGATCTTCTTTGTTTAGAAAACAAAGGAGGCTCTGATACCAATTGTTGGATCCCAGATTTAATCTCACAACAATGATATAAACAATAAGAGAAATAACAGCGGAAGCAGTATAGTTTAATATCAAAGGAGATTCAAATATCACAGTTCATAAAGCAAATAATAGATAAACAATATATTCTTTGAATAAAATATTCAACTTATATTATCAGTTATAAGACTTCTTAAGCACACTTTGAACAATAAGGTGATGGTCCTATTTATAGGACCATAAAGTAAACAGTGTACTTATCTGACAAATAGAAGCATGCTTGAACAGTATCTTACCTAAGAGGTAAGATCAAGACATTCTTGAACAGTGACCTACTCTAGAAAGTAAATCTTATCACAAGGTGACATGTCATCTGTTCTTCTTTGTCAAGAAATTCAGAGTGAACATCTTCATAGCTCTGAAGTGGAATCTCTGATGAGGGGCTCTCTGATGTCTTTCCATGAGACTGTCTCTGAACTGACTTCAGAGACAGACTTGCTTTCTCCAAGACTGACTCTGAACTGACTTCAGAGACAGACTTGCTGATGTCCCTTGAAAGTCTTTAGATGAAGACTTAGGGGGCGTTTGGTTCGCAGATTCTGATGGAATCTGATGGAATTGGAATGTCCAATTCCTTTGACCAAATTCAATTCCCTTGTTTGGTTCATTCTTTTATATGGAAGGAATGTGTGAATTCCACCAAATTCCACCAATGAAGGATTTGAACATTCCATCCTAAAACCCAAGGATTTCAATGGAATGGAATCTTATATTTTGATAATTCCAAATTTACCCTTTACTCCAAATTAAACCCTACTAATATTGATTATCAACAAACACCAACTATCTCTCTCATCTCTATCTCCCTCTCTCTCCTGCTCTCGCTATCTCTCTCTCCTCTCTTTTTATCTCTCCTCTCTATTTCTCTCCTTTCTTTATTTTTCCTCTCTCTTTATCTCTCCTCTCTCTCCTCTCTCTTTCTCTCTCCTCTCTCTTTCTCTCTCCTCTCTCCCTCCTCCACTCTATCCTCTCTCTCTCTCTCCTCTATCTCTCCCTCTCTCCTCCTCTCTCTCTCTCCTCTCTCTCCTCCACTCTCTCCACTTTCTCCTCTCTCTCCCTCTATCTCTCTCTCCCTCTCCCTCTCTCTCCTCTCTCTTTCTCTTTCCTCTCTTCCCTCTCTTTCCTCTCTCTCTTCCCTCTCTCCTCTCTCTCCTCTCTCTCTCCTCTCTCTTCCCTCTCTCCTCTCTCTCCTCCACTCTATCCTCTCTCTCCCTCTCTCCTCCACTCTATCCTCTCTCTCCTTCTCTCCTCCACTCTCTCCTCTCTCTCTCCTCTCTCTCTCTCTCTCTCTCTTCCCTTTCTCTATCTCTCTCTCCTCTCTCTCCTCCACTCTCTCCTCCCTCTCCCTCTATCCTCTATCTCTCCTCTCTCTCTCCCTCTCTCCTCTCCTCTCTCTCCTCTCTCTCTCCCTCTCCTCATTCTCTCGGCATCATTCATGTGCTAAAATAATAAAAACATTTTTTGTTAAAAATTAAACTATTTAATGACTATTTTATTAAAGTAATTTTTGTTTAAAAAATTAAAATAATCAAAAAGGGTATTTTGGTCATTTACCAAAATTCCATTCCAATTCCGAAGCTACAATCTGTGAACCAAACAGAAAAATTCCAATTCATTTAACAGATTCCATTCAAATTCTGTCAACCAAACAGGTGGTCAAACCTGACAACATTCCATTCCAATTCCATCAAAGTCAAATTCCTTTGACATATTTCATTCCATCCAAAAACATTCTGCGAACCAAACGCCCCCTTAGTTATTTTCAATACTTTCACAGGTTCAGATTTGGGGATAACAGAAACCATCATACTTTACCTCTGGAAGCGCCGAAGTGGCGAAGGAGGAATAGAGGATACCGAGAAAGTATATAAGGGAGGATGAGGTCGAACAACATGGGGAGGGGATACCAAACTACCAATCTGGAACACGTCGAACAGCATGGGGAGGGGGTACCAATCTGGAACACGTGATTGGGATTGGTTTAGTATTTTCAAGTATTTTGTTTTAATATTTTGGATGTAAAAATGATTTTGTGTTATAGGAAAAGCATAATAGAACAATAGTAATTAGAGAGAATGAAATTTGTAATTCTCATTAATCATAAGCCCTTTAAATAGGGAGAAGTTTACAAAGAAAAGGAAACATTCATTATGGTAAATTCTAATACTAGGAAAATATTATGTCAATTACTTCCTTTTGATGATGGCACATAATCCTTCAACACTCCCCTTTTGCCGAATCAAATGAGTGATGGTGCACATTTGTTGTCTTGTTAAAACCTTACGCCAAAATAAAAACACAGTGGGAAAAAATAAAAGTTTGACGAAGGAAAGAGTACAACGCACCAACTTCTTTGCAATACATAGACTTTTCCTTTAGTCTAGTTTTCTCTTAGATTCGTACATCAATCATGAGAGTTAGGAAAGCATGATGGTATATAGATTGTTGCCTCACTAAAACATTATACCAAGGAACAAAACCCAATGGGAAAAATAAAACCTTGATTGAAGAAAAGAGCACAACATACCAACATTACATGTATAGTAGGCTCCCCCTCTTGTCTACTACTCCCCCTGATTCGTGCATTAATCAAGGGATTTTTAAAACATTTGCATTTACTTTCTACATGCTTCCCGATATATGATTCGGTAAATGTGTCATGTTCTCTTGACGTCTTACTTTATTCACTTGAATCTAGAGGAGAGATTGTTATTGCTGATTGAATAGAAACTTAAGCAGAATATGCTTTGTGTTATCGCCCTTAATGTATCTTACTTTCATTTATTCGATACATGATGCATTATTTCCATATATGCAAGTAGGATAGTGGTTGAACTCAAAATCATTGGCTCCTCTAATATGTGTAATGACAGTTCTTAATCATATACATTTATTGATCAGTCTCATGGAGAGTAATATTCTTGAAATCGTTCAAGGAGGTAGTTACAATGGTTAACTTAGCTTACTTCCAAGCAATCAGAGTGTTCCCTGTCGTAATTCATTATCTAGTTTGGGAACAACCTTTGTATGGATCAGACACATACCTAATATTAGCAAAGACATACCAAGGCATTGTTTGGAGTTTTTCTATAAGAGCTAGTACTTTTGCTGCTTATATTCTGAGTAGGTATTGAAGTTTCATTATCAATCCCATTTTTTTTCTATAGGGAAAGTATAAGCCTATGTCAATGGTTCCAAAAGAGTAATTTGATATCATTCCAGTAACGTTGCATTGGCGCTGAGCTAAATCTAGCTAACAAGTTCACTGGGAAATACAATATACGGTCAAGTGTATTGTGCTAAGTACGATAATGTGCATATTGTACTTATATAGGGAATTATAGATCCCAAAACATCTTCGTCATCATCCTTTAAATGAAATAGATTTTTTTTTATATCCAACACTTCGACCGATCATGGGAGTGCTAACCAGATACGCTTTGTCCATATTAAGTCGCCTGATCATTTTCTGGACACATGTAGATCGGTGGATTAATATTCCACAAACTTGATGTTCTAGCTCAAATAGCTAGACAAAACCAAGTTTTCCCAAGATCTTTTATCTCAAATTCAGATTTTAAGTAGCTTGTTGTTTCTCTTATTTCATCAAGAGTGTCTATTATGTTCATAACATCGCCATATAGAGCTACACTGAAAATTTAGAACTTTTTTTCCTAAATAAATACGCAAGGGCACAATTCATCGTTATTATATACTTTCCCAATCAATTATCCACTTAGGTGGTTATACAAAATTCGTATAGATTGCTTCACTATATAAAATGAGCGTTTCACTTTTATTTCAAGAGCATTTTGTGGTTTAGAGTTACTTGATTTTGATAATGTAATATCATCGAACACTTATATATATCTCTGAATCTAGATCCCCATAGAGATATGCAGTAACCACATCCATGAGCTGCATTTCCAATCCTTCGAAAACTACTAAGCTAATAAATTATTCGGACGTCATAACATCCATCATGAGAGAGTAAGTCTCATCATGGTCAATCCAGGGTGTTGTGAGAAACCTTGTGCCAAAGGAGAGCCTTAAACATTAGGACTTCATTATTCTCACTACATTTTATGATAAAGACTTAGTTATGTTCTACGGGTTTTACACTTGGTAGGTTAGCACTACCAGACCAAATACCCGATCCTTTGTCAAAGAATATAATTCTTTCTGGATTGTTTATTTAGGTCAATATGCTCTTTGTTGATATTATTCAACTTAGCGTGGTTCGATGTCGTTGTGCTCTATCATCTTATGAGCAATAGTATATCTGAATAAGTCATCAATGAGTATATATGAACTGTCCATCGACTCAAATGTACTCTCATAGTTCATTTGAGATTTTCTTTCTTCTCTAGAATCATATTAACTTCGGGGCATCCTCCAGTGATGATTCATGGACATTATTATAATTAGAGATAATCTCATGAGAGTTTTATGTATTGATGATAAATGGATGTGCCTCACTAATCTCTTCCTTTAGAATATTATCCATCGAACCAAGTAGCTTCCACCACTTCCATTTGGTACGACCTCAACCACACCTCTACTATGTGTGATTGCAACGCACTTTCCAATGGCGTTGGGTCCCTGTTGGGGACTTTTAACCTTACGGGTATATTAGCAGCTCGTATGTGTGATCTTGTCACTTTTAGAATAATTTTAACGTATCAGGTATCGAGTCTGATTCGTTTGACTTCAACTTTATGTTGTGAAGTTTGGGGATCAAAATGAGACAGAGTGGGAACATTACATGACAGTTCATGTCGTTCCCTTGGAAAATACTTTTTCCTATCTCCCCCTAACAACGGGAAGATTGTCATCAAAGTGACAATCCGCAAATCATGCAATATAAGGATCACCCGTAAAAGGTTCTAAATAGTGGATAATTGTTGGAGATTCATATCCAACATATATACTTAATCGTTTTTTATGACCCATTTTAGTGCGTTATGGGGGCGCAATTGGCATATATACTATACAAACAAACATGCACAACTTTAAGAGATCAGGCTTATATTCATTTGGTAATTGGTATGCATGATATTGGTTAGCTAGTAGTGGGTCCAAAAACAAATAAGTAAAGTTGCATGAAAATTTGCATAACCCCGAGTAGATATGGGTAAATTGGTATGCATAACCAATGCCCTAGTTACCATCTATGTCCTTTTGATGACATCTTTTGTGAGACCACTTATTACACATGGGGGTATAGGATGCTCTACATTGATCCCAATACAAGTGCAAAGATCATCAAATCCTTATTATGTAAATTCTCCAGTATTACCAAGCCATAGAGACTTTATGAGATAATTAGGGTGGTGAGCCCTTAAACGTATAGCTAGTGCCAGGAGTGCAGCATTTCATGTGGACAATAATACGACATGCGTTCATCGTGTCGAAACCAGAACCATAAAGTACTTTAATGGCCCGTATTCTGGATGTTTATGTCCATAAATATCATATTGTATTTGTTGTAAGAATGGAATATTTTTGTATTATGTTCTTAGCTTTAGGATGGTCTCATTCCTGTCATGGCTAAGGATTAGGGTATATAAAAGTTTTAGGTATTCAAGAGGGCATATTATGATAATGGCGTTACTTCTTATGCTGCAGAAGTCAACAATTGCAATTTGCCTCATTTTTGCCTTTCACTCGAAAGAGAATGTGTCTATGTGTATTTTGCAAACGCGGATCACTATGTCATGACCATGGTGTCCCATGTGAAACATGTATGTGTCATTGTTCAAAAATTCTTTATTGGTGACAAAATATGATTTAGATAATCCACTAATTTGACACGTTAATTTCTCTAATATATGTTTCTTTCATATCATTAGAGTTGATGTACATATACTCAGTTCCATTCTTATAATATGATTTCCAGTTGATATGAATATCTTAACAAAGTTTTTCATTAATATAGTGCCTTAGTGACTATTAATCTTGTACCAACAAGAGAATGACAATACATCGTCTAATTTTTTTGGTTGGATGAATTATAAAATAAGTATTTGTCTATCATTTTAGATTGTGTGGAATATTAAAAACTCAAGTTCTCCTCGATACATTCCTACATGGAACGGAGAATATTGATAGTTTTGTTATTTATTTAGATGTATTTCTTTACATCTATAATTGTTACATATTCGATTTTACTTAAGCAAAAGAAATTAATTTTAATACTTAAAATAAATGTCAAAGAAACATATGCTTAATCAATCTTAGATATGATATAGTTCATTTTTAACTTGTCCCCTTTTCGAAATGACTGTAATTAATGTATTTCTTCATTGACTATCCAATATCAACCGGGCAGTAGTTGCATCTCTGCTCCAAGGATTGGAAAATCCTTCCAACTATTGTCATGACACTGACCCTTTCCACGGTCTTGTCCACGTGGTACATAGATGTCACGTGTGAGAAATTGTCTTTCACTTACTATTCTTTAGAGTTGTTTCCACCTCTAATACTTTCATTATTGATCTCGGAAATTTTATTTGTCTCAACATATCTAGTGTTGTTATTTGAAATAACCTTGTTGTGTTTCTCAACCACTTGCAGTAGGTTGATGAGTTTGTCTAAATGTTACATTCTAACTTATGTTAGTTCATTAATATTTATTGATATATGAAATGTGGAAATAATGTTAGGAATCATGTCATCTTCTGTGAGTTCCTTGCCACAGAGATTGAGATGCGGTTCGGATATAACATTTCTTTGTTGAAAGCAGTTACCTTTTTGTAGTCGAGTAAGTGGGTTTCATTCCACTGTACAATTAGTTCGGAAAGTACATATTCATGAATACTCCAGATTCTCCCTTTCACGACATCCCACGGTTCTTTGGGTGTTTCTAGTAAATGTATTCCTATGAAAGTTTATTTATCGTCTCAAAACATGATAGTATTTGTTTGTACCTTTTCAAGAAGTTGGTTTTAAGGTCAATAGGGAGTTAATGGACTTTAGGTATATTTTTGTACAAAGTTGTTTTTACATTAGATATTCATATTTGTACTGAAGTTCTTTTGAGTTTGGGACATTGAATCACAGATGAGTTGTTTCAACCATTTACGTATATAAGGGATAATTTATAATTTTCTAAAACAATGAATCACAATCTATAATCATTATATTATGTATGAAATTTCATTATCATAATAATATTGGATTGTTGTATGCTTATATTTTGTTGATAATACTTCATCAATATTTCACTTTGCGAAAAGAAATCACTCAATCTATTGGATTTCCAGGTAGTAGGGGAATCACATGGATTTCTTAAGTCCCTACAAACCTTAGGGCTATTTACACCGGTTTGACAAAATCCAATCGATATTTTGCGATTTATTTTAATTTGAAGATAACATTGTTAATTATAGAGCTTTTGGCATAAGGCCAAAATGAATATGAGTTTGGCACGTGAAGCCAATGTCAGTGTTTTAATGCCTTAATAGTATTTTAGGAGATTTTGTCATTAGACAAATAAATATTAGTTTTGACATAAAGTCAAATTCAAAGTTTTAACATATTAATAATATTTTTGAAGCTTTTGGTAAAAGACCAAAATATATGGGGGTTGGGAGTGTAACTTCTAAAAACTTAATTATATGATTGGAGTTATAAGTAGGAACTTATAATTAAGATATCCATGTGAATATATTATATGGAAGATCAAATTCAAACGCTAAATCCTTAAAAAAAATTAACGTTTAAATAAACATTTGAATAATATGAAACATCTAAAATAATTACAACAATGGGCCTTAAAATAAAAAAAATGTAATTCTTACCCAAATAAATAAATAACATTCTCTAATCAAATTAATCAACTAAACAATCTAATGTGTATGTATATATCAAATTATAATTAAGGTATGTTTGTATATTTAGAAATCAATTATATGGAAATATAATTATTATGATATTGTCATTAGGGAAAGAGAATCGGTTTAAAATAAATGAAAAAAATATTATTTAGTAAAAGACTTGATACTAGATTTATAACAAACAAATATAAATTTAAAATAACTATCAATATTTGTTAGGTCTGATTTTATAGTAATCATTGTATTTATAGGGCTTGGTCAAATACTGTGTTTAGAGTCTTATCAGTGTTGTATCTGACCAAGGGTATTTAAGTCCCTTTGGTCTTTGTGTCTTGTAAGTAACACACGCATATTGAATAGAACTCTCACTTTACGCTTCAAGTCTCTCTCTCTACTTTCTCTCTCTAAGAATCAGTGATCTTGGACTCTCAATTGGTATCAGAGCCAACTGAATCTTGAGAGAATTGAGAGATTGCATTTTCTAAATCTGAAATTGTGATTGAAATCGAAAATTTGATCGATTTTCTTGAATTTTTTAAGAAAATCTCGTTTTCTTGATTTTTCATCAATTTCGGATGTGTTTGTGTCTGAATTGCATTGATTTTTGCTTCATTTGATTCGTTTTTGATAAGTGATCGTATTTGATTCATATTTTGTTGCAAGAAAAACGGATTTAGTTCATCGATTTTGAGAAAAACGGATTTTCTGGAAAAACGTCGTTCTTGTTCTGTTCATTGTTGATTTTTAAGATTTTGTTGATTTTGATCGAAATTGTTTGATAAAATGTGTTAGAAAGTAGTTTTCGAAGTTCAGTGCATGATTTTATTGGTTAAATTTCGAAGTTGTAATTGATATTGCGTGAATTGGTTGAGTTTTCTAAGTTTGCGTCTCATTCTTGGTAGTTTGCTTTTGATTCATGTGACTTTGCGTGTCATTCATGAATTAGAAGTGTTCCTGATCTTTCTTGTGTTAGTAAAATTTTCAGTTTTGCGGCTCTTTAGAAATGCAAAGCCAAGTCTCTCGGTTCTAGTCTGACACGCAAACCATCTGTTTGCGTTTCTCTCTTCAAGTCACCCACGAAGTCTCTCACCCAAGAAGTCTACACACACAAAGATTCACTTTGCGTTTCACGAAGCAAACGCAAAACTCACTTTGCGTTCCTCACGGCACCCGCAAAGTCCACCTTGCGTTCCTCACGGCACCCGCAAAGTCCACCTTGCGTTCCTCACGGCACCTGCAAAGTCTATCTTGCGTTCCCTCGGTCACCCGAAAGACTCAACTTTGCGGCTATAGCATCATACACAAAGTTGAACTTTGCGGCTCTCACTTCACACGCAAAGCTCAGTTTGCGTTTCCCTCTGCATACGCAAATCATACTTTACGTTCCCCACTACAAACGCAAACCTCCAGTTTGCGGGTCTCCTTGTCTTAGATAAAAAAAAAAGAGTCTGGAATTTTTTTTTGTCATATATGGATTCTGCAAAATTTGCTTTTCAAGCTCAGTTCTACACGAGTGACCTCATGATGTCTTTGGGCACAGAAACTCGTCCACCAGTACTGATCGATGAAAACGAGTTTACACAGTGGCAAGATCGGTTCTTGAACTTTATTGAACGACAAAAGAATGGAAATGATATGATGACCATTTTATCTGAAGGACCATTCGACAAACCCAAATTGGCTTCTGGATTATACAAGCCTACTAAAGAGTACACTAATGAAGAGTTGACTGCTTATCAAGCTGATCGGGATATTAAAGCAAATCTAATGCTAGCCTTGCCAAACTCCGTATACAACAGGGTTGACTGTTTCAAAACTCATCCTAACCTGATGTGGCAACAGCTTGAGAAGATTATGCTTGGTTCTTCAGTAGCTACTCAACTCAGGCATACTCGATACATGAATAATTTTGAGGAATTCAAAGCCAAGGACGGGGAGTCACTGAAAGCTGTGTTTGACCGTTTTTGTGCCGTCATCAATGATCTTCGGAAGATAAAAGTTGAAAAGTCTGAGCTTGAGACAAATATGAAGTTCCTCAACATATTGAAGCCAGAATGGAATAAATCATGCCACAAATTGAGGAACGATGTCAGAATCTCAACTATGCAGATCCAAGAAATGTTTGAGATTTTGCTAACTGATGAAAGTTTGGTAATAGAGAAAAAGGCCAAGCTAGATAAGAAGAACAAGAAATCAGTAGACCCGGTTTCTCTTCTAACAAAGCAACTGAATGAACAAGCGTTGTCTGATAACGCTTACACCGGGTCAACTGAAGATGATGGCGAGGCATTACAGAAAGCGATGATCCTTCTTTCTCAGGATTATCAGAAGAAGTTTCAACCAAGATCTGATTCCAACTCTTCTCGCTTCACTTCTGGGTTTAAAGCCAAAGTACCCGAGCCAAAGACTTCTGCTTGCTACAACTGTGAAAAGTCGGGTCACATCTCAAAGGAGTGTAGAGCAAAGAAGGTTAAGGACTCAGCTTATTACAGAAGGAAATTGGAACTGGCTGAGAAAAGAGAAAGTAGATCAGCTTTGCTAGCCGAGGAAGAATTTTGGCTGGATCACTCTGACGACGAAGCTTCGAACGTAGATATCGCTCAGATGTGCTTAGTCGTAGATGACCAGTCAGATGATTCTGATACAGATGAGGATGAGGTATATTCTGAATTTGACTACCAATTTATTACCTCTCAGATGGATATCATGATTAATGCTTTGTCTGATTTGCGCTCTAAAATTTTATCTGAAAAAGTTTTAAACTCTGAAAAGTCAGATTTAATTGAAAAGCTGAAAATTTCTTTGAAGGATGAAAAATCTATTTTAGAAAATACTAAAGACATCTTTCAAAAGAAATTGGATGCTTTGGAAAATTCTAACAAAACTTATCTTGAATCTTTGACATCAATGACTACTTTAAAATATGAGTTTTCTGATAAAATAATTAAGTTAGAAGAAAAGCTTTATCGAAGAGACCAATCTGAACAAACAATCTATATGAGCAAGCCGAGGAGTGAAGAGGCTTTAAAACAAAGATGGGGACTTGGTTTTGATAATCCTCAATTTTTAAACAAAGTAATAGACGAAGTTCCCACCTTATATAAATACGATTATCTGACACTTGCTCATTATGCTCCTCAGTTCAAATTTCATTGGACTAGTGAAAAGGAAGTGTTAGATCTCGAAAATGAGAAAAGGATATATAAAAAGAAAAATGAAATTCCTTTTGTTTATACGTCCGAAAATGCCAAATATTTTCCGGAAAAATCAAGAAGAGGAAGAAGAGTTTTAAATGATATATCTTCTGTTAAATCTTCAGTGTCTAATGATTTTATTCCTTCTTATGCCCCTGATTCTGATAAGGAAAATATTTCTCCAATCATCTATGATTCGAAGAAATATACTCCTCCATTAGTATTAGAAGGGAAAATCATAGATCTTGAAGATCAAATAGAAGATCAAAATATTTTGAAGAAAATTGAATTTGACATTATTCTTTCTTTTATGACTTCTAGTCTTGAAGAAAATTTATTTTCTCAAAAATCAGATTCTATTTCTAGCCTATCTTCTGATTCTAAGGAAAATAAAAAGGAAGTTTCAAATTTTAAAATCCTTTCTCAAAATAATTCAGACTCCGAGGTGAATTCAAATTTATTAGTTGATCAGATTGGTTGCTTGGATAAATTTATTTCTTCTGATTTAAATATTTCGTCTAAAATTCTTGATAATTCTTTTACGCTCAATGATCAATTTTATAAACCTAAGCGTAAAAGAAGAAGGTCAAAGAAGTCGAAGAAACGAGATACAGTTCTTACTGACAATTCTAATTCTTCCAATACTATTCTTTCAGATAGGACTGTGAGCTGGTCAAAGAAGCAAATCTGGAGAGCTAGGCGGCCATCAACTGATTCTATGTTTGATGGAGATCGATGTGTAGACAAACTTTACAATAGTGATTCATTTGCTTATTGTAATAAAATTTCAAAATACTCTATAAAGCAAATGTTTCAAATTTCCAAAAATGTCTCATATTCGTCTTCTAATTCTAGTTCAGATGATTATGCTTTCTCTTCTGATGATTGTGCATATTTTTCTAATGATATTCCTCGTGCTTTAAATGTTAAATCTAACAAATATTTCCCCATAAGAACTGCAACTAACAAACAAGGGCCCAAATACAAGTAGGTACCCAAATCTATATCTGATTCAAAGTTGCAGGCATCACTTGTTAAGGGGGAGTAATAGAATTTTGGCTTCTGAGTAATTCAGCTCAGGACCCGTACTTCATAGACTCGACTTCTAAACACAACAGTTTAGAACTCGTTCTTCAATGATTAAGCTTCTGACTAAATGAGATACTGTGAGTACATCAATTTTAATTCCGCTGCATTTATCTCTGATAATGATGGTATTCCAGTTTTTCTCAATGTTTCAAGAATCTGAGCTTGTTTATCTAACTCATGAATTTGTATTACCCAAAATTTTCTTTTAATATGAGACACAAATGTATTTTCGTCAATGTAAAAGATGAAATAGTTGAATTTTATTTTGTTCCAACTAAATATTAATTAAAAGTTTAAATCTTTACAAATTTTATTCTATAAAGTAAAGATTTTACATTTTTTTCTTTCCTTTGAATAAAATATGTGTTTAGGATAAATTTTCAAGTTCTTTTGTTATATTAAAGTTTTTATATGGTCAAATTTCAAGTCTTACAAAAGTCGAAAAGTCAGCAACATGTTTGAAACTTTTATTAATGCTTTAAAGATATGTGAGTCGGAATTTTTATAGTTTACTTTGCTTAGACTACCTAAATTATCAGAATTATAGATCGGAATGAAAATATGGGCTAAGCATTTAGACGTTGATCTGAGTGATTGAGATGAATATAAAATTCTTAAAATACAGAAATCTCTAAGTTTGAAAGTTTGTACCTGTGACCTTTCTGGTTTGGGAAAGTAAGTTCCTCGGGATGCTTGTCATCTGGTCCCCTAAGGTCAATTGGTCTGGGAGTGATCGAACAGAAATCCTTCTATAGAACCAGATCGAAAGTCATGTTCTACTGGTATGAATGGGTTTAGGATATGTCGATGTAGCCTTTCTGATCTGGGAGAGTAAGTTCCAAGGGGTGCTTGACACCTAGTCCCCTAAGGCCAACTGGTCTGGGAGCGGCTGACCCAAATCCTGCAATAAGGTCAGATAGAAAGTTACGTTTACGGCATGTTCTTTACTTAATAAACTTCTTGATTAAAAAGATGCCAAAGTGCACAAGCTTAAAAAGATGCCAAAGAGCACACTCATGTTAAGATGCCAATGAGCTTGGTAAAATGTTCGAGTTGCGATAAACCTGTAAATTTGTGAAAATCTTAATTTTTGATGGCTTAGTGTTAGTACATGCAAAGTTCTCTATAATATTTTTAGAATTGCATTTTCTTGAAGCTAATCGAAGATTCGCATGTGAGCACACTGAATAGATTGCTGGAAGTTTTTGAAACTGAACATGTCTTAACTTGATATGCAATGAAACTTGTTCTTGTATCCTACAACATATGTTTGATTTCAAATGATTGATAAAATTGTAATATTTTACTCTGTAGAATTTAATTTGTTTAGTATTTAAAATTTTATATGTTTAGTCGTTTCAAAATTTACATTCAGTATATTTTTCTTTCTACATTAATATCTGATCATTGTGTTCTCATAAATATATTTTAATGGGTTTATGCATTATTCAAGGGGGAGTGAACAAAGAGACTATTTTTTCAAAGATTATATCTGTTTTTGAGGGGGAGTATCTGATTTTCTTTACATGAATGTTATCTCGAATTGTCATATCTAATGCATTTGTGTAGGGGGAGTCAAAGAGCTTAAAAAGGTAAATTTTTCTGAGTTTGTCATCTTTGCGCATTCTGTTGGAAACGCAAACCTTGTTTTGCGTGTCCTTCATGAAACGCAAACCTCATTTTGCACTCCCTTCATGAAACGCAAACCTTGGTTTGCGCATCCAACATGAAGCGCAAACCTCCCTGTATTTTCTCTGTTTCTTTGATTTTGCAGATCTTAAGTTGTCTCGTTTCCAACATTGGCATGACCTAGTTGAACCAGTTCATCAAGGTCATGAGGGGGAGAAATCAGAGAAGTAAAGGAAATTTTAATGAGACAAAGAGCTCAAATGTTTATCTGCTGATCAAGATTCGCTCAAAGATTCTATTCTCTCAGCTACAACAAATTCTTTTGTTGTTTCTGCTCCGAACACCACAGTTCTTTCAAGATCATTCAAAAGAGGTGTATCGTCTAGAGCTCAAGACAGTAAAGACTACTTTATCTGAAAGATGCTGAGATGAAATTTTTTCTTAAAAGTCAGAAAGCTTCACAAAGTCGCTTTTATGGTCCGTGCTGATTTAGAAGATCATTTTTGAAGACCAAAGCGCCAATGATTACTAAGGGGGAGATTGTTAGGTTTGATTTTATAGTAATCATTGTATTTATAGGGCTTGGTCAAATACTGTGTTTAGAGTCTTATCAGTGTTGTATCTGACCAAGGGTATTTAAGTCCCTTTGGTCTTTGTTCCTTGTAAGTTTCACACGCACAATATTGAGATAATATACTTTGCGCTTCCAAGTCTCTCTCTCTCTACTTTCTCTCTCTAAGAATCAGTGATCTTGGACTCTCAATATTAATATTCAATCCATGAGATCGATCCATAAAATAAGATAATTGATTAAATGATAAAAATTTTAGAAACAATATATCCATAAACATATATAACTCATCACCTTTGGAAGCAAAGATTTATTTGGCATTAGTATTTATGTTTCATTATATATATTTGTATATGTGTACACAAGAAACTGTAAAAAGAACTTACATGTTGATGTTTGAGTAAAGGAAAACACAATCCGAAAGTTAAAATTCATGCATGGTTTGGTTTTCATTATAATTATAATAATAAATTTGAAATTTTAGATTACTTATAGTTTATATTAAATTCATTCATAACTATATCGACATGTTCAATGCATTAATCAACAATATCCTATTCCATTAACAAAACAACATCTACCGAACGAGTTCCACGTATGACATTCAGAAACACATGATTCTTAGACATATGAAGAGTATGAGTGATATTTAGATGATTGAAACCCGCCAACAAATACCTTATTATTAAGGGATGACTTTCAGATCTATATGTTTGGTAAATGGATTTTACATTTGAAGTTTTAATTTCCTTTAGTAAATCCATAGTATAATAAATTGATTAACTAAAAACCTCATGTTAATAGCAAAAAAAAAAAAAAAAAAAAAACGTAGAAGTTTGCATCTCTATTCAAGAACAAACACCAAAAACAAGAGTTTCAATAAAATATTGGAGAAAAGAAAAACTTACCTTGTAGTACAGCTTTGGTCACAAACAAATGAACGATTAATGTTTAAATTTATCGTTATCTACCTTCGTTTGTTTCCAGCATCGATAGTCTAATTCAAGGGCCTTTGGGAGCACGTGCTGATAACGTATTATAGGAAAAGCAGAATAGAACAACAGTAATTAGAGAGAATGAAATCTGTAATTCTCATTAATCATAAGCCTTTAAATAGGGAGAAGTTTACAAAGAAAAGGAAACATTCATTATGGTAAATTATAATACTAGAAAAATATTATGTCAATTACTTCCTTTTGATGACACAATCCTTCAACATTTTGTTAATATTTTGATAAAGAATCATATATAACTTTGGTACTGTGTAAATCTTGTTCAAGGAGAAACGCCTAATTTAAGTAAATAAATTTTAATGCAATAATTTTTTATTATAAATGTAAAACATATTATTTTATTATATAAAACAATCATTTGATTAGATAATTAAAGTTAATTAGTTTATGGAACACATAAAAATAAATATAATTGTGGAATTTAACATGATACCTCTTGTTTCTGAAGTCGATAACTTGAACCTTCGATCCTAAATTAATGTTTAGTTCTATTTTCTACTCTCTCAATTTTGTTTTACAATATTTTTGTGTGATTTTTAGACTCTTCGGTTCAACATCAATTATATAGAGTACTATGACGTATTAATAGGGATCAACACTTATCTTATATTGACTATGTTCATCAGTTAGTTGTCAATTCATATTTTATATTATTTAAACGTGGGCCTATAAAAAGGTGTATGTATACGGTTTAAGTTTTAAACTTGAATCTTTGGAAATCGACGAAAATGAGCCGGTTAATGGTTTATACTATAGTAAAGAAATTTTTATAAATATAACTTTATTCACATGTGAATTACATACTCATATCGAATTTCGAAAACGATTATCATCCTTCAGTTTCCTAACAAATTCATCGTGATGAGGACCAAGTGGAGTACATAGAGATTGATTTGATTCTGCTTTTACATTGAAACCAAATATATAGTTAAGATAATTATCATTTAATCAAATGAGGTAAAATTATGGAGGATATTAATGGGTTTTCGGGAATAGGGTTTGGTTTACCTCATTAAGCCATAACTCTGGCCATAATGCTCATCAATCTAACATCTAAGACCATTTATATATAGCTTGTGGCATATGCAGTTTGATAAGAATTTGAAATTGCATCTATGGTTTGGTTTCTCGTTATGACTATAAACCATACCACATCGGTGTTTGGGAACGCCCCTAGCCACAACCAATAACAAACATCGGGCAACGGGTAAAAGCACCATGGGTCGGCTTACGTCATTAAGCCATAAGCTTGGCCATAAATTAAGCTCATCAAACCAACATCAAATTCCTTTGTAGTTTGTTGCATACATGGTTTCGAAAGAACCTCATACTAGATATGTGGTTTCATTTATCGTTTCAACAAATAATTAACCGTTGTACCACACTTGTAATGGGTTGTCTTACCTCATCTACGCATTGGCTTGGATATAAAGCTCAAGTAAGAAACATCAAGAACTATGGTTAACGGAGGAAACAAGTGGTTGTTCGGTCTGGGGAGCAAATAGATGAAGATTCATAATCAAAATCAAATGAAAATGAAAATATAATAGAGGTTTAGAAGCATATGATGATGCAGATTCAACAGATGAAGATCATATTTAGAAGCAAATAGAGACAACGAGAGAAGTAGGGGATGAGGCGGTAACAACTTTGGATTACATATTTAGTATTTCATAACATAAAAAAATTATGTATCAAATCATACAGAATAAGAAGAAAGAAATGATGATTAGTTTTAAGAAACAATCTCAGATTTAAACATTTAAGGTGATTAGTTTTAAGAAACAATCTCAGAAGGTGAACCTACGGTTACACCGTAGACTTATAAGTTGCCCAAGAAGTATTTGATTGCTTCTAGAAAATGGGTGTGCTGGACCAGTCAACATAAGAACCATCTTCCGCAGTCATTGAAAAGATTATCAATCACCAGACCAACTATTTAAATGTAAACATGGTTACGATTCTGCGAAGGCCGGACCAACCTCGGCTAAAAATTGATCTACAAGGGGTCCTTCTAGGATCTAGAATCCCTGTTAGTAAGCGTGTTGTTGTAATCGGCCAAGAGGCTACTTAAATACTTCGCTAATGCTATATTAAAAAGCTTCAAGCTGTCACGCCTAAGGTTGGCCCAACTAACCTAATAGTAATAGGCACATGGAAGCAAGAAAAGGACTGGCTAGCTCGTGCAATCAATATATCGTCACCCCCAAATATGAGAATGCAAGAAGAAGTTCCTAGATTTGAAAACATGTTAAATTAATAGATAATACATAAAACTTGGTTGAATTCAATAAGCCATCATCAATCACCCAATTGAGGTTTGTGTCATACGGGGTTTGGAAAAATCACAAAACTGCATACGTGGTTTGGTTTGCGGTTTTGACTATACTCACACCACACCGTTCATTTCAAGCGCTCTATTGAGATTAACCACATTTAAGTTCAAGACTTATTAGATCCCTAACCATATTTAAACTTGTCATCAATCTATATAGAAACCACACTACCTAATCAAACTGTCATCACACACTTTAACAGGTTATGTATTTCAAAATGTGTTATAAATTAAAATATGTTGTATATTATAACTAAAAATAAATTTATTTAAGAATAAATTTAAAACATAAAATTGTTTTCTTTGTTATATCGACTAAAAATGTATTAATACAATTAGCAAACATCTCCTTTTTGTCCTTCTACACAAAAATTTAACTAACCCATGTGTTTGATATAATTTGTTTATATAAAATAATTATTTTTAATCAAATATAGTGTAGATTTTTTTAATCTAAGCTAAAATTATGGATTTCCAAAACTTGATATGTTATGAGAAGGTAAAAATAAGTTTCCTAAACCTTTTTCAAGTTTCTAATATCATTATTTATAAAAGAGGAAAAATGGAAATCTTGTAAAAAACAATATATAAATACAAAATTGATTAATACATAATATCTTAATTATTTACTTAATTCTAAAAAAAAGATATTTTTGTCATTTTTCAGAATTACATTCCAATTCCTTTGCAAATCAAACAGACAGATTATAATTCATTTGACTGATTACATTTTATTCCTGTCAACCAAATATTTGATCAAACCTGATAACATTTCATTCCAATTCCTTAGATAGAGATTCCATTCATTTATTCAAAAATCATTAAACGAACCAAAATACCGTTAAAAGCTTTTCAAATTACCAATAGAGTTTGATTTTATATTCATCTTATACACACACAACTCCTTCCCGTCTTCTTCTCCATACTCGGATCAATAACTCCATCTCCAACTTGATACAAGATTTGCACAAGGAATTATTGGATATCTTCATATATATTCGGAGTTAAAACTTGGTATGCCTCTACAAATTTTGTGGCGGGAAACCTAATTCTATTGAACCCTAATTGAAGTATCCTTCTACATATTTGGGGGCAGGAATAAAAAATTGTGTTGAACCTTCAATATTTTTGTTTCTAATCTTTCTTTATTATCTGTTCCTCTATTCTCCTAGTGTGTACTCTATGGACAAAACGTCTTATTCAAGTGGGGATGATTCAGAGTACGATGATGAATATATCAATGAAGATTATGAGGAAGAATATCAATCTGGTAGCAGTTCTGATGAAGAACTTGATGGTAATACATGTTCTGACTTATGGTTTGTTATCATATGAATTACATCTCCATCCCTAATTCAAGTTTAATTCAATTATTCTTTGTGTGATTTTATGTTTGACTAATTCGATGTTAGGCTAATTCAACTCTTCTACTTGATGTTTTTTTAATTGAATTTTGGTCGATTAAGAATCTGCTATAGAAAGTTTTGTTGTTCTTGGTGTGTTTTTTTGTTTGAATTCAAGTTTTTGTTTATCGAGGATGTATCTCAGTAATACATATGATTCAAGTTTTTGTTTAGTGCATATACTGTCATGTGATTCCATCATTTTTGAGTTAATGTGTCTAACTCTATTCGTAGATACAAATGGCTAGCCTTGGAGCAACATGTAAAATCTATTTGTATTCAAAATTGTTGCTTTAATTTTTTCATTATCTTATGAAAAAAAATTTGATCATGAGGATCATTAAAGCTTAAAGTATATGTGGTAGTATGGGTGAGCATGGAAAATGTTGACCGATTTACTTACTATCACAAGATCTGTGTGTAACGATTTGGATACTATTACAATAATTGGTATTTCTACTTAATGAATATTGACATGGGCACCATTTATCATTCTGTTCAATTTTAAATCCATAACCTAATGAAGGGATTTTAATGGGGTTGAAATCCCGTTTCATGCTCGGCTAGCTTTTCGTTCTCTGCTTGTTCTTGTCAAAAAAAATTATTGGTTAATGCAAAGGCAGATAATGGAGGACTTGGAATGCATGGTGTCTTTTATTTAAGATATTGTGCTAATAATTGGACTTCTCTGTTTGTATCTCGACATCTTGTGTTGTATACATTCTCTCAAAGAAATTGATGGCCCACATTATACTTGGTATGAGAAATTGTTTCTGCTGCTCCATAGGTCTCATTCTTTCAATGTTTATGAGGTGACATTATATTTGTATGAGAAATTGCTTCTGCTATTGTATAAGGCCCCATTCTTTCCAAATCCTCCCTTAATTAATTCGTCTATTTTATTAACTCTTTAACTGTTTGTTCATTAATTAAGGGGAGATTTGAAATTAGTTATCCATTTTGTGATAATAAATACTTATTATAGGACAAACATAAATACAAATACATAGACTTATTTGGGGACGGAGGAGTATATAGTAGCTTCATGTTTCTGTTTTGGCTTAGAACAACAACTATCGTTGCTGCTAAACATTTTGATTTGCACATATCGAATCTGCTGCTGCTAAACTTTCTTAAACACAGCCCCTGTTTCTCCCCATCGACTCTCCAGACCCATCGACTTCATCGTTGTTTCTCCCTAGCGTCCTTATTTCTCATCCTTTCCATCGATGGTTGTTGTTGTGAGAAGACAACAACAACTTTTTGTTGTTGTTGTTCAAACAGGAAAAACTATAAATCTTGAATCGAGCAGGTACTCCTCAGTTCTTCCTTCCCTCGTTTTCCCTCTTTGTCGTCCTCAATATCACCTCCAGACCCCATTATTGTCGCTCTTTTTCCCTGTTGTTATAGCTTAACTTACAACTTCATAAATATAACATTAAGTCAAAAATGATTCCCACATCGTTTGTTTCACATGTTCACAAACTCAATCTTATGATACTAGGGCTTCTTTATTCTATTGAACAATAACAGCATTATGATTTTTTAACAGCAGTATGATTTTCAACAGTAGTATGATTTTTAACAGTAGTATGATTTTTCCTGGCACATACCCTTTTTTGTGTAGAATAATAACAACAGTATGATTTTTAACAGTTCATTTTGTACTTCTTTCCTGCAATACTAGTACAGGTTGGTAATCCAAGTAGTTTTGTGGGTTCGAGACTCGATATTGACATGATGACATGGGTACGAATATGTTATTTGTTTTATTGTAATTGTCTTCTTTCTTATGAAAATAGGATGGGCCCTTGGAGTTGTGCAGACAGCAAAGCAAATAAATTGCTTTAACCCAAGTGAACCACCTTCAGGTTCTTTTATGATTGTTCATCTTTTATCCCTTCAACTTCTGTTACCAGCCACTCACCCATGTTCCTTCATGTGATCTAGATTTCTACACAAACTATTTCTTATTTTCAGTCTTCATATACTTATCCCTACATTGGACAATAGGCTCAAGTCCATCATTCATACCATCAATCATATACTTATCCCACTTTCGAGCAACAGATTGACAACTATTTTGGAAAACTATAATAGGCAGTCTAAGCACCAAACTTTCAAGCCCAAATTGTCCTTGTTTCTCGTCTTTTCCATCGATGCTTGTTGTTGTGAGAAGACGACAACAGCTTTTTGCTACTGTTGTTAAGCATTAAAACGGGAAAACCTAAAATCGTTTTCGTCCTCAATATCGCCTCCAAACCCCATTATCGTCCCTCTTTTTCCCTGTTGTTGCTGCTGTTGGAAATCATAAAAAACATAACCTTTTTTTTTACATTCATCATCTAATTTATAGTGGTTCTTGGTAGAACCATCCGATTATACAAGTACATGACTTTTATCTTTGTAATTTAAACAACAAGTTTGGTATTGGAAGCTTTAACAACACTATGGACTTTTATCTTTGTATTCTAAAATATTTGTAAAAACCAACAAATCTGGTGTTTGATCCATCTTTATTGTAAATTGTCAATGCGTTAGTTACTTATTGGTTGGTCCTATTCTTTGATGCCATTGATGAAGTCTTTAAATTAAACCTGGAATATATGTGATCATTTGCTCTGTCAAGGAACTGTAATTCAAGAATAGTTGAGTTGGGATTGCAGCAGTGTTGTTTCAAGTGGTAGTGAACATGTGATTTCTTGCATTAGATATTCATAGAATATATTGCCTTCTAAATGCAGTTTTCGTTGTTTTTGGATAGCTTGGTGGTTAAACAAATAATGGTTAAACATAATGGTAACAAGTTTTTTTTGGATAACTTGTTGATTGTTTTCCTATTTAGATTAAGATAGAGGGAATCGAGAAGAAGATTGAGGGGATCAAGAAGAAGATAGAGAGGATCAAAACGAAGAAATTGGAATGCAACCACATCCTCAAAGAAAAAGGTTAGGGGTTTAACAAGGTTAGTAAAAATGCATAATGATTTTAACGAGTCTAAAGGAAAGAAACATGTAGTAGAGTTTGATAAATGGGGCAGACTGGTTGGGAAATATAGAGCAAAATTCTCTAGTTTTTTAGGGGACTTGGTTAGACGGGATGTCAGACTTCGCTTCTTAAAATGGAAAAAAGTGACGAAAGAACTGGAAGACAAGCTCCGGGATTCAATAAAGGTATGTAAATGCTGATTTTTATATTTAAGGTTAATATTCTATTTATTGTTCTTTCTATTAAGTACACATGACTACATTCTATTGAATATTTTGAAAGCTATATTATGAAATTGATGACTCAAGGAGGAAACAAATGATGTGTCATCTTGCTGAACATCTCTGTGATTTTAGAAGGAAGTTATATGTAAAGCATAGGTAAACCCAGGAAACTCAAAGTCGTTCCTAAACAGTACGATAGGTTCGTGAAAGAAGAAGACTGGAAGAAGTTCATGGAATGGAGACTTTCACCTAAGTTCAGGTCATATTTGTACAGATTGCTATAATTATCGTTGTTTTATCATTAATTTTTAGTCTAAGTATTGATGTAAATTTTTATCTACGTTGCTAGGATGTGTCTAATGCGGCAAAACAAGCGCGTGCTAAGGCCAAGTACCCACATCGGTTGGGACATTTGGGATACTCTGGACTAAGAGAAAAACTAGTAAGTCCATTGTCTTATTGTATGTGATTCCTATTCGAGTTATAACACCAGATTCCATTTTATCCACCTTAAATTCATCATTACCCTAGACTCGATGATTAGGCACCCATGCATATTAAACTTGACCACTTTCTTTTAAGACCCAAGGTTTTCATTAAAAGTTAACTGTTTATTTTTGGGGGAGGCATTATAAGGATGGGTTTTCTATTTTGTATTTTATTAAAATCCTTTGTCTCTGTTGGTCATGGGGTAATTTTGGCCATGGTTGTTGAACATAATGATTTTGGGTTTAAGTCTCTTCCGTGTTTGCAGACTTGTTATTCTGTCTTAAGTAACGTGTATTAGATTAAATACTAGGTCAAGAATAAAGAACTTGTCGAAGATGAAGATGAAATTACTGTCCGGTCTTTCATGTGGAGGAAGGCACGTGAAATGAAATATGGAGAATACAAAGACGATGATGTTAGGAATGTGGCAAATGAAATTGTAAGAAGCGTGAAACTTCCTAGTAACCTAATTTTTACTAAAACTAGTGTGTGAATTTTAAATCCTACTTACCTCATTTTTTACCCAATTTTATGTATAGGTTTTCCATGAAAGGAACTTGCAGAAGGATCCATAAAGCCTGACCAAGGCACTGATGCCCTTACTTTGGTGTTTGGTAAAGATCATAACGGACGTGTAAGAGGGGCCCGAAGGGGAGTCACTCCAACCAAATATTGGAACATTCCTCGACGCAAAGGCTCCTCAAATGAACGCATTGCTGAACTTGAGAAACAACTAGATGATGAGAGGAAACTGCGTGAATCGAAGGACAATGAGTATACCAGTGTTTGTTCTTGTATTTACATTTTCGCAGACAAATGCTTAAACTCCTCGTCCTTCAATTCACGTAGTTTTCTCTCAGCGTCTAGTTGTTTCTCAAGTTCAGCAATGTGTTCATTTGAGGAGCCTTTGCGTCGGGGAATGTTCCAATATTCGGGTGGAGTGACTCCCCTTCCGACCCCTCTTACACGTCCGTTATGATCTTTGTCAAACACCAAAGTGAGGGCATCAGTGCCTTGGTCAGGCTTTACGGATCCTTCTGCAAGTTCCTTTTCATGGGCTGTACATAAAATTGGGTAAAAAAAATGAGGTAAGTAGGATTTAAAATTCACACACTAGTTTTAGTAATAATCAGGTTACTAGGAAGTTTCACGTTTTTTACAATTTCATTTGCCACATTCCTAACATCATCGTCTTTGTATTCTCCATCTTTCATTTCACGTGCCTTCCTCCACATGAAAGAGCGGACATGAATTTCATCTTCGACAAGTTCTTTATTCTTGACCTAGTATTTAAGCAAATACACGTTACTTAAGGACATAATAGCAAGTCTACAAACACGGAAAGAGGACTTAAACCCAAAATCATTATGTTCAACAACCCTGGCCAGAATTACCACATGATCAACAGAAACAGAGACAAAGGAGTTTAATAGAATACAAAATAGAAAACCTATCCTTATGTCTACCCCAAAAATAAACAGTTAACTTTTAATGAAAACCGTCGGTCTTAAAAGAAAGTGGTCAAGTTTAATATGCATGAGTGCCTAATCATCGAGTCTAGGGTAATGATGCACTTAAGGTGGATAAAAGGGAAACTGGTGTTATAACTCGAATAAGAATCACATACAATAAGACAATGGACTTACTAGTTTTTCTCTTAGTCCAGAGTATCCCAAACGTCCCAATCGATGTGGGTACTTGGCCTTAGCACGCGCTTGTTTTACCGTATTAGACAGATCCTAGCAACGTAGATAAAAATCTACATAAATACTTAGACTAAATAATAATGATAAAACAACGATAATTATAGCAATCTGTACAAATATGACCTTGAACTCAGGTGAAAGTCTCCATTCCACGAACTTCTTCTTTCACGAACTCATCGTACTGTTTAGGAACGACTTTGAGTTTCCTGGGTTTACCTATATTTGGTTGAATATGCTTTACATATAACTTCCTTCTAAAATCACCAAGATGACACATCATTTGTTTCCTCCTTGAGTCATCATTTTCATAATATAGCTGTCAAAATATTCAATAGAATGTTAGTCACATGTACTTGATAGAAAGAACAATAAATAGAATATTAACCTTAAATATAAAAATCATCATATACATACCTTTATTGAATCCCAGAGCTTGTCTTTCAGCTCTTTTGTCACTTTTTTCCATTTTAAGAAGCGAAGTCCGACATCCCGTCTAACCAAGTCCCCTAAAAAACTAGAGAATTCTGCTCTATATTTCCCAACCAGTCTACCCCATTTATCAAACTCTACTACATGTTTCTTTCCTTTAGACTCGTTAAAATCATTACGCATTTTTACTAACCTTGTTAAACCCCTAACCTTTTTCTTTGAGGATGTGGTTGCATTCCCAATTTCTTCGTGTTGATCCCCTCTATCTTCTTCATTCCCTCTATCTTGATCTAAATAGGAAAATAGCAAATAAAACAAATAATATTCAACAAAGAGATTTCTGATGTCATATATATGCATGTTTGGCAGAACTAGTCATAGAAGATACTATACAAAACAAACAAGAAGAAGGGGAAGATAAAAAAAAAACTTATATGCATTAGTGCAATCTGTGTTCTTACATATTTCGTTTGTTATGCACAACCTCGTTTGAACAGCTTGTAGATTTTGTTTAATGTCTACTGTGCAAATATGCTATGTTCAGAAAGTGTCTACAGTTAATACAGAAGTTGATAAATGCATTCAGATTTCTGTCTTATGCAATCAGAGTTTGATTTTTGTAGACTCACTTTTCAAGTTTAACGTTCAAATGTTTTAGAAGTTGTGATGATGCAGAATTAAAAAAAAAATGCAGCAGAATGTACAAATTCAAAAATCTGTAAATCTGGGTTGTGCTCGAGAATCTGCAGGGGCTGCAGATTTGTGTTTATGTGATTCCATGGTTTGATCATTTTGAGCAATCACAGTGATTATCGAACATATTTTGAAGAGTGTTGACATGTTTGTTGACGGAATGGTGTTGAAAAAATCTAAAACTTATTCTTCCTGCTGTTTGTTGCTGTTTGTTGCTGCTGTTCAGTTCTGATTTACGCAACATATTTGGTACAACTGAACAAATGAATGACAGGCTGTCGAGATTTCAATCGTCGTTGTATATGTTGATATTGATATCAAATAGTGCATCATATCGTGAGCCATAAGACCTGTGCAGAGTTTTAAATTCTTTGGTTCTGAATTCAATCATGAGCATACCATCTTTATCAAACCTGTGCAGTGTTATAAAAAAAATAGATCCCCTTACCTTTTCAGATTTCACGTTTACTATATGTAGAAAGTTAGTCCAAAGCTTGATCCAGAATTTTCGAGAATGGATTGTCAATATCCAGAGATATGTGCAGCAGTCCTGTGTATATTGAATTATGTCCATATGCTTAATTAACAGCTTATCAAGAAGGTACAAATGCAGAAATCTGATCGGTTTGAAAGTTGTCAGTGTTAATCGTGATCTAGAAAGCTAGCTGCTGTTTTCGAACTCAGGTTTGTGCAGAATCTTTTTGACATCGGATAATAAGACAGATTTGTGCAGAGGTTTGAACGAAATTGTTTTCGAAAAGTAGCTGTAATGTGTCTAATGCAAGCTGCAAGGTTACATGATCAGAGTAGTGACCATGTTGGTCCAAATCTTATTTTAAACAGATTGTTGCTGCTGTTTGAGACTAAACAGAACATGTTCTGATTTGATTTTCAGAAGTAACTGTAACCATCTCATCTCCTATACGACCAGCAAGTTTTCCTGTAGTTTTAAGTTTTTCTTTAGTTGTTTCTTGCTTGTACTTTTGGTTTTGCTTCTCCAACTCGTTGTTTTTTTGGGGGGGGGTTTCTTTAATTTACAGTTCCTGTATGTTTTTACTGATTGAAGTGTTAATATTGTATTGTGTTCTGAGTTTATTAGGATTATGTGATGACTCTAATTTCCAAGCGTTCATGTTTCTATGTTACTTCATAATGTATACTTGGAATTCTGGATCAAGGATGGCATGTGAATTCCTCATTGTTATTTGAATCTAAAACTTGAAATTGGATAAGAAATGGTGATTTCTATATTCATGAATCATGATAATGTTTAAGGTGTGTTGTTTGTTTCTTTTGTTTGGTTGCTGTTAGATTTTATATTCTATTGAACATTGTTGGCTTTGATCATTTGATGTTTTGTTCTTATTTAATTCATTGTTGTTGGTGGGTGTTGAATTTCTCCCAATTAGTCAATAATATCGTGTTACAATCTTTATACCGTGTTGCAAGCATTATATGTTAGTAGTTTAGGTTACCAATTGTTGGGCAAACGTTAATTTTGATTATCTTTGTGGATTACATGACATTATTATATCGTATATTTATGCAAATTACGATGTTTTGAGGTTTATAAGAAAAGTTCATATTTTCAAGCGTACAAACACAACCCTACTTTGTTCTAAATAGGACATTCAAGTACACAAACACAACTCTGCTTTGTGCTTGGTAAGCTTTTCCCTTTTGATGCATTTGATTTCTTGCTAGTTTGATTTTCATTTCTAACACACTTTTTTGAGTTTCTGATTCTAAGACAATGGATCTTAGGGTTGTCAAAAAGAAAGAAATCAACATTAGATTTAAGTGATTTGATTTTCCTGAACTTATACTTGCATGATGTTTACTCCCTGCAACCTCTAGGATTCGAGCAAAGATGTTATAGACGACATCCAAAGACAAGCTCAGACGTGAGTTGAATGGTGTCTGTTACAAGATTCAAGCTACTGATCCTACAGAAATGGAGCTTCAATATTTGCTGTTGTTCGAATATTACAGATGGTGATCAAGAGTGTTGGTAATGCATGTTGTGTTATGATCAAAATTGTTCGAAGATTGTCCAGATTAAAGATCTTGATTTGTTGATTGTCGTGCATTAGTTGCTACAGATTGGTTCAAAACAGATTTTTTTGCTATCCATGGTCTGCACAGAACTGATCTGCGTGCAAAAACCAGAACAGTTGCTAGTTTGGACAACTTGCACATACAGAATTCTGTCCATTTGTGCAGATTAGTCGGGTTCAAATCAGTTAAGTGCAGCAAAAGACCACTTGAAATTGTGCATGTTTGAGATGTTGTTGTTGTTTGTGTTCAAACTCGAGCCAAAACAAAAAATTTCAAAAAGGGTGCAGATCAGAAATGAATTGGCTTTGCTGTCGTATGAAATCAAGAATGCAGAAGGAATTAGTTCATGATTTCTAATAGTGGCCTCAAAAGTTGTTCATGTGATTCCAAGTTGATTAAATTTGTTCATGTGCAAATTCAAAAGAGAAACGTGATGTTAATGTGATCAAAACAGAAAGATTTTGTTGTGCTGCTGTTGGTTGAGTGTGTTATGCTTCAGAATTATGATCACGTTAGTTCAAACTTTGATCTAAAGCTGTCCAGACTTGTGACCATGTTCCAGATTTGTGATCCTAGAGTTCACAGAGTTCAAATCTGCCTTGTCAAAGTGTTTTTTTTCAGAGTTATTGACAGATTTTCAAATGTGCAACAACTGGTGTTTGCATAACGTGTAAACTTGCAGCAGAAAGTATTTGTTGGATTGACAGCCCAATCGAAGTCCGAATCAAAGAAGTGAATATGTTCAGAGATATTCCTAAGCTGTCCAGAGTTGTGGACATTCGATATGTGCAGATTTGTAAAGTTAACAGCAGCTAAAATTGAAAGCTATTCAGAGTTTGTTCAAGGTAAATCAGAGTTATGACAGCTTTGCGCGCCTGTCGAATTTTGCTCAGATATCCCTCCTCGAAGCTCCAAATTTGATGAGTCCAGATGCGTTAGATTCCTAAGACACAGATGAACATTTTTCATGTTTTGAGTTTGTTCTGAATCAGCGTGCTGATTGGCCAGAATCTGTGTTAAAGTCAGTACATAGCTGCTGTGTGAACAGAAGCTGCTGTCCAGATTTTAAAAGTTGCTGTTTTTCAGAGTTTTGTGTCCAAAGATTTCAATCATAGATGCGAAGAATTATGGGCAGAATACTCTTTACTGTCCAGATCATCAAAGAGCAGCAGATCATGTTCTTGTCTATCAAATGTTCAAAAAGTGCAGCAGCAAATCGTGAGCTTCCAAGATTTTAACGTCACAAGAATGGTGGTAACTGCATTTGAAGTTGATAAGTGCAGCAGATCGTGAGCTATAAAGACCTGTGCAGCAGTCCCGACTAAAATGAAGTCTGCTCATATGTTTCAAAGTATCTTAGAGAAGTTCTCTGCAGTGAGTACAATTTTTTTTATGCACAAAACAGGAACCTGATCTGGTGCAGTAAATAAAATTGTGGAAGAAGCTAACAAGCGTATCCAGCCTACTAGAACTGTGGAATTGTTTGGGGCTCTTAATGGTCGGTTATATGACAGCAACAAAAATATAATCATGGCTACTTTGTCCTCTATAAGTGGTCTTGCATCTGCTATGGGAGCTGCAGTTGAGAAGTCAAGCAAGGGGATTTTGTCAGATGTTATTAAATGCCTTCGTGACAATAAAAAGCACATGAGAGAATGTGCCTAGGAAACTTTGGATTCATGGGTTGCTGCTGCTCACCTTGATAAGATGGTACCATATATCACTTCTTCGTTGACTGATGCTAAACTTGGTGCGGAAGGACCCAAGGATCTTTTTGATTGGTTGTCCAGAAAACATCCAGAATTAACAGAGTTCCCTGATGCTATTCATTTACTGAGACCGCCGCTGTTGCTATGATTGATAAGTCAACAGATGTTCGTAAAGCAGCAGAAGCATGCTTCGGAGAAATTGTGAGAGTGTGCAGGCCAGAAATGGTCATAAAGAACGAAGAGCTATGGACTTCTCTGATTTCAAACAGCCCAGTTAACAGAATCTGTTTGCTGCGGTGTTCGAAGTGTCTACAGATTTTAACGGTGCATCTGCTATCGATCTGATTTTGGGACAGTAGGACTTTCAACATGTTCATGTTGATACGCTACTTCAGAGTTAATTACAAGTTGTCCAGACCTGTCCAGAGGTTGATCAGAGTTACGGACAGATTTGATTTGCACAGAGCTTGCAACTTGCTTCTGCAGTAAACTGATCCCCTTATACGCAGAGGTTGTAGTGCAGAAGTTTCTGCAGAGCCTCTGTAGGCTGTCCAGAAGCTACGCAGAACCTCTGTAGAAGTTAAGCTACGGAGCTTAACCAGAGATGTCCAGAGGCTCTGGACACACAACCAGAGGCTCTGACAGAGTGAGTTCTGTCCAGAGGTTTCGACCTCTGTTGTGGAACCGTACCACAACACTCATTTGATACTGAACGCATATCTTACACCAATCTTAATTGTTTGGTTTCTCAGATTTTGGAGCATTGCTGTGTTAAATGAGTTCAGATTTTTGAGCAGCTGCATTTAAATTGTACGGACTTTGTCCTTGACAGCTAAGAAATTGTGCAGAATGATGATAAACTTAATATTGTTGCTGCTGTATTCGATGTCCAACAACAGACTGTTTTTGTTAACCAAAAATAGAAAGTTGTTGAGATGTTTGATTTGCAGATCTGTGCAAAATATTTAATTCCAGAAAGCTGCTGCTATTTGAACCAGAAGCTGTGCACAGAGGTTGATAAAAGAAGTACATAAGCTAATTTCAGAGTCTATCCAGAGCCTCTGTGTGCGATCAGTTGCTGTCAAGATCTGAGATGCATGCACATAACCTCTATGCACGTGATCAGAAGTTGTCCATTCGAAGTGAAGGCAAAAGGATGATGTGCAGAGCCTCTGGAAGGTTCGTCCAGAAGCTCCGGAAGATTGCAGAGGCCTCTGAGATTTTAAGAATACATATTGCAGAGCCTCTGAGGCCTGTTGCGCAGAGCCTCTGAGGCCGGTGCACAAAGCCTCTATGGACCAAAAGCTTGAAAGAGCAGCGACCAGAGGGGAGGACCAGAGGTAGACCTGAACACGAACATAAAAGGTCGATGGTCCAGAGGACGCAATGAGCCAAGAGCCCAAAGCCCGAAATTTTTAGATTTTTTGACAACAGTGCGTTGTTTCATAAACACGTGCACAACTTTTTACTCGAAGCTCAGATTTACATGAGTCCAGTTGCGTTGAATTGCTAAAACACAGACGTACGACTTTGATGTTTTGAGTTTTCTCAAATTCTGTGAGCTGATATGCTAGAATCAGTGTCGAAGTCTGCGTTAGAGTGCTGGACCGAAAGCATTGCATTTCACTCGTGCTCTTTCCGTTTTCAAGAACGGTGTTCTCTCGTCGGTTCTTCATGGTTTCAAGCTACATATGTGACACATTGATTGTCACTCCCTCCTCTGTTATTCAAGTTTAAGGCTTGGTGCTGAACGCTTACTCAACGGGATCTTAAGAGTCAAATTTTCTGTTTTGACGACCGTTCTGCACAGCTGAGGGAAAACTTGCACAACTCACTCATTTTTCATTGAAAATGGATGAATCAAAGCTCTTTGAAAATCTAAGAGGCTGGAGTTCAATGTTCATGACTTATGTTTTATCTTAATCAGGCTCCTTGATGGTCAAAAGCAGCGGTGAAGTTGAGACATGAAAGCGGGACAAAATGGGGTAATTTGTCCAAGTCTTTCAAGAAGATGGGCCTACATTTGAGGGGGAGCTTGCGGCTTTGAAGACTCGAAGAATGGCACACCAAAGCTTCTAAAGAAAGCAAGGGGGAGACTATATGATGATGCTTTCTTTATAAAACATTAGGGGGAGATTGTTAGCTTAAATTAGCCCCCAATTTAATTGAATGTTTTATAAAGAATTGTATTTTGGGCTTTTAAATTAGTTGTATGGGCTTGAGCCTTTTCATTGTAAATGAGCCCTATATAAAGGTGCCCATGGCTCATTTGTTCATTAGGTTTTTGGAGAGAACACACTTTTCACACACAGATTAGGTGAATTTCATGAGAGTCGCTTAAATGTTTAGTGTGATGTTCTTCCAATTTCCCCTCCATTGATTATCAATCAAAGCATATGAGATGAGTTCTTGATAATTATGTTCTTAATTTTCATCTTATACTACTTTTCTATGGAGTTCTTTTGTTGCTTGAAATGGGATCTAACAATTTCCAAACTGTTGTTAGTTGTTATTAACCAAAAACTGAAAATTGTTGCTATGCATTTGTTGTCAAAATAGTTGCTGTCAAAGCTATTTTGTTGTTTGGTGTTGATTCAAACAAGTTGTGTGCTGTCAATTCAAGTTATAACAGAAAGTGGGGTTGTCAAAATTCCATGTGTATTCAAAGATAAACTCACACAGAGTGCAGAAGTTTGTGCAGAGCCTCTGTAGGCTGTCTGGAACCTTTCAGAGGCTGTGAAGTGTAGAAGACCTCTGTGCATGTGATCAGAGGTTGTCCAGAGTTATTTCAATAAGTGCTTAAATTTCTTATTATTTGCAGCTAGAGTTATCGAGTATTGTGAAACCGGTCGGTCTAGAGGTTTTGGCTTTATTACATTCTTTGACACTGAGACCACTTCTACAACAGTTTAGGCCTTGGATCAAAGGGTATATCTTTTTCTTACTTCATGTTGATTTCTTAGATGAATGTCGTTTATGACCATTTCCCTTCAATATATGTTGGAGCCTCCCGTCTTTTCTTAAGGGCTCTTTTGAAGAGTAATCTAAAGGGTTTTCTTGTATTTTCACATGGTTTGTACTTTTGATGACTATGTTGATTTGCAAAAATATGGCTTACAACCATGCTTTCAGAATCCTTTTCGCCACAAATAGGGCGTCTTTCTGGAAACAACCTCTCTAACTCTTGTGACAGAGTAAAGGTCTACGTATGTCTTCCCTATAGATGTACAAAGGACTAGTTAATTGATTATGGAACAATTAAAAATGGCCCGACTTTAAGACTGGTTATAGGTGAAGGCCCATTTTCGTCCTAAATTTTGAACCCGAGACAGATCGTTAACCGGTTTAAAAAGGTCCGACCTTAATGTGTTCTATTTTCAATCCAGTTAATAGTTATGCCTGATCAGATTCTTTTGGTCAAAAAATTTCATTTGGTTACTTAGTTGCTTTTTGATCAGGGTTGTTGTCTACTACTTTTGTCTTTTGATCAGAATGGTGATTTGGCTTTATAGCAATATCTTGTTAGATTCTGCTTGGAATCGATTTGGTATACAATGGTTGTTTTTCCAGTTTACCATTTGTTTATCAATTGGCAAATTTGCTCAAGATTTGTATTGAAAATGGTTTCAACAGTTGCTTCCGGTACCACAACTAATCTTACTATTACGAATTGGAGTATGCCCAATCTCTGTTGGTTTTAGTTGGTTGGTCTATGCTTCTGGCCTTTTTATTTATGCATTGGCATCTACACTTTGACAGTAGAATTTGGTATCAGATTGTCAATTTTTTTTGCTGCTGTCCAGTTTAGTTTTTGGAACAGCCTCATTTTGGTTTGAATTCTGGTTCAAAATGAGGTTGTTCAATAAGAAATCCAATCCCATTCGTTAATATATAGAAATCCAATTCCATTAGTTAACATATAGCCATCCTTATCCCTCCTGCAACCAGATTGGGAAAATTTTGGATTGTCTTTTTGTTCAATCCTGAGATTGTGTTCAGAATTGGGATGAAATTATGTATGGCTATGGTTGAAGACTAAATTGTTTTTTTCTATGGTTTTTTTTAACGACATATAACACACACACGTTCCCGAGGTATCCGGGCTCCCACTTAAGGGTGCCACCCGACTAATCCCCGTCGACCACGACCCGACCCAATTAAGGGTACCACTAAGTGGCAGACCCATGATCTGGATATCGCCACATGCTCACCACGAGGTTCGAACCCCGGTAGTCACGGATACCATCCACTGACCCCCAAGGATGTTACCTTACCACTAGGCTAGACATGCTTTGATGTTTTTTTCTATGGTTATATCTCCCAATTTGCTGTTGTTCCTTCTATTAGCTTCAACATTATCCATTTTTGGTTACAGATTTGGACTTTTGATCAGAATTTTCAATAGCAGTTGACTCAAATTGGTGGTTTTCATTGGTCTCATAATTGGGCTCATGTTTTTTCAAATTTATCTCTATGGTGGTCCAAGAATTCTCAGTTTCAACAATTTCTACAAGACTGCAACTTCAATCTTCTAAATTTCGCGATTAATGGTTTTGGAATTTCGTGTGTGGTGCCCAATTCGTATATGATGTCTGCTTCTCTCGAATGTTATCAATTATGCATCAATTGTGGTCACAGTGTTCCCATTTTGGGAAAAATCTAGATTTCAGAGAAAAAAAAACTCAAACTAATAAAAAACAGGTAAATTCAAAAGCCAACGGATGGTTTTGAAATGAACCATGGCCATACGATTTTTAACATGACTAAAATATAACTCTAAAGCCATACATATTTAGTTTACTGTGCCATTACCTATACTTACACTACACAAATTTCATATTAACCATTATCAATTTGTTACATATAATTGTAATCAAATTGATTTCCTTCATCGAATAAAGGAGATTACATTGACTATAAATACAACAAATAATGGGCCATGGGCCAACACAGACTATGGGATAGCGATATACAAACGATATACAAATATATTTACTAACATCCCCCGTAGTTTGAACCTCGAGATGTCGAACGTTCAAACTGGATTTGAATTCGTGGAACAGAGTGGTAGGGAGCCCCTTTGTGAAGATGTCGGCATATTGAGACGTTGAGGGAACGTGAAGGACGCGAACGTGACCGATGGCTACCTTGTCCCGAACAAAGTGGATATCGATCTCAATATGTTTGGTGCATTGGTGTTGAACCGGATTGGTTGACATGTAAACCGCACTCACATTATCACAATATACGATGGTGGCTTTTGTGGGCGGTTTACGGAGTTTGCGAAGGAGGTTGCGGATCCAACTTGTTTCGGCGATGGCATTGGCAATGCCATGATACTCGGCTTCGGAACTCGAATGCGATATGACACATTGACGTTTGGATGACCAGGACACAAGGTTGTCACCTAGAAAGACGCAATATCCGGATATGGATCTGCGTGTGGTAGGACATCCCCCCCAATCAGCATCTGAATAGGCGATAAGATCTGATGAGTTGGAGACGTGTAGCTGAAGACCGTGAGACAAGGTCCCACGAATGTATCGTAGGATGCGCTTCAGAGCATTAAGATGAGGCTCTCGAGGGTCATGCATGTAAAGACAAATCTGTTGAACCGCAAATGAGATATCTGGTCGCGTGAAGGTGAGATACTAAAGTGCCCCAGCAAGGCTACGGTATAGAGAGGGATCGTCAATGGGTGGACCGTGAGCATCTAATATGTGAGCGGATTCAGCCGGGGTGCGAGTGGGTTTGCAATTTTGCATATTGGCACGGTCGAGAATCTGGGCTGCATATTTTTGTTGAGACAGAAACAGACTAGTAGATGATCGAGAGGCCGATATGCCCAGAAAGTAGTTGAGGTCACCCAGATCTGTCATGGCAAACTCATGGTTGAGATAAGAAATAATCTTCTGAAGAAATTCTGGAGAAGATGATGTGAGAATGATGTCATCCACATATAGAAGAAGGTACGCAGTGTCCTTAGTGGAGTGGTAGATGAATAACGAGGTGTCAGTCCGACTATGCTGAAAACCAAGTCGTAACGCAAACTGAGCGAATCGGTGGTACCATGCCCAAGGGGCCTGTTTGAGACCATAGAGGGATCTCTGAAGATGACAAACGTGATCCGGATATTGAGGATCGCGAAAACCTGGTGGCTGTTGCATATAAACAGTCTCCTGTAGATGACCGTGAAGAAAAGCGTTCTTCACGTCAAGCTGATGAATGGGCCAGTGCCGAGAGACAACAATACTAAGGACAGTGCGTATGGTGGTCGGTTTAATGACCGGGCTGAACGTCTCGTCGCAGTCTATCCCCTGCTGTTGACTGCGATCATTAGCCACTAGGCGGGCCTTATAGCGAGCGAGAGAACCATCAACGTGATGTTTATGGCGAAAGAGCCACATGGATCGGACCACATTAACCCCAGGAGGTCAAGGTACAAGTACCCAAGTCTTGTTCGTGATAAGGGCATGATATTCCTCATTCATGGCCTGTCGCCAATGAGGATCCTGTAGTGCCTGTAGGTGCGACCGGGGTAAGGGGGTTATGGAGGTTGTATGAAGGTTAAGACGCTGAGTGGGTTTGACTATCCCTCTCTTAGCGCGGGTCGTCATATGATGTGTGGGATGAGGAGCGGGAGGCGGGACCACAGGTGAGGTAGGAATTGTGGTGGGTGGTGAGGTAGCCGTAGGTGACGGTGGAGATGCGGGAAAGGGCGTGGGTGAGGAAGTTGACGAGGGAGGAGGTTGAAGAATGTCTCGTAAGATGGGAGAAGAGTCCGAGAGATCATCGAGGAATGAGTAAGATGGGGGGTCGGTTGGAGTTACCAAGGCAAATGGGAAAGTAGTCTCATCAAATATGACATGACGAGATATGATAATGCGTCGTGTAGAGAGATCAAGGCATCGGAAACCCCGATGTTGAGATGGGTAACCGAGGAAAACACATGGGGTGCTTCGAGGGGCTAATTTGTGAGAATAGGTGATGTGAGGGTAGCAGAGGCATCCGAAGACACGAAGGTGAGAGTAGGAGGGATGTTTTTAAAACAATCGGTAGTGAGGTGTTTCAAAGTTTATGGATGTAGAGGGAAGAATATTGAGAATGTGCGTGGCCATATGAAGGGCTTCGACCCAATATGTGGGAGGAAGATGAGAGTGAATAAGCAAGTTCGAACGACATTATTAATAGTTCGAAGCATGCGTTCCGATTTCCCATTTTGTTGGGATGTATGTGGACACGAGAAGCGAAATTGGATACCGTTGGAGGCAAAGAAATTATGGAATTCTTTGTTATTGTATTCCCCCCGTTATCACATTGAAGAGATTTGATTGTAGAATTAAAGTGAGTTTTGACATATTGATAGAATTCATGAAATTTTGCATATACCTCGGATTTTTGTTTAAGAGGAAAAACCCACAAGTATTGTGTAAAATGATCCAAGAAAATAACATAACAACGAAGTCCACTAATACTCGATATGGGTGAAGTTCAAACATCGGAATGTATTATTTCAAAAGCATGAGAAGCATTAGAATTGGAAATAACGAAAGGAAGCTTGGAAAGTTTTCCAAGTTGACAAGAGTTGCAAATAGAATTACATTTATTGCTAGAACAAGAAATAGAATTATTTAAAACTAATGACTTCAAGACTTGATCTCCGGGATGACCGAGCCGTTGATGCCATGTGGATTGAGTGGTGGAGACGAGAACTTGAGGTTGAGATGGGGTGACCGGATAGAGAGGGCCTTCGCTATCACATCGGATTAGAGGGCGCCGGGTCTTGTAATCCTTAACAGTAAAACCAAAACTGTCAAACTCAATAGAAGTTTTATTTTGACGAGTAAATTGACGGACGGAAATTAAATTTTTAATAATGGAAGGAGAGATAAGAATATGGTTTAGATGTAGAGGGCGGTGAGGGTTTTTAATGGGAAAGGGTGTGTTTCCGGTCGCGACTACGGGCATATGGGATCCATTGCCAACAAGTATAGAACGAGTATCATATTTATCGAGAACAGAATTGAGTATACCTGTGTTTGCGTGCACATGGTCGGTTGCGCCGGTGTCCATAAACCAATCCGTTGTGCCCGGATCGTTGAGAGCCATGGTGTTAAAGAGTTCGGGAAGAGTCGTGGCTTGATCCGGTGTGCTCCAAGTCCTCGGTGGTGAGGGTTCCGCGGTCAAGAGATTGGCTGAAGGGTCGCGGTATTGGTATTGGGGGCTGCCGGTTGACGATGGTGACTGAGACCAAGTTGATGGCGGCAGCGGCCGGTTGTTGTGCGACAGTGGAGGGCCGAGGAGTCCAGCAGCATGCAGCTGCCATTGGGCGGAGGAAGGCAGCCTTTGGCGGGGCGGATTTAGGCTCCCACCCCGTAACGTGGTGATGGAGCGCCGTTGGCGACGGCGTCCTTGTGGCTGTCGGCGGTCATTCTGGCGGCCAGTTACCCGATTCCCATCGGTTTGGTTGACGTGTAATATGGTGGGAGAAGAGGAGTGATTGGTATGAGAGGATGGTGGGGTGGGCCGATGTTGCGTCATTCGTTGTTCTTCCAAAAGAAGCATCGAACGGGTCTCTAAGAAGGTTGGAAGAGGGGAACGGTACCGGATGATGTTTGCCACCGAGTCAAATTTTGAAGAGAGCCCATTGATGGTGTAGATAACGAGGTGTTTATCCGGTATAGCGGAGTCTGGATCGAGATTAGCGAGAAGGTCGGCAAGGGCTTTGATTTTAGTGCAATAAGCGGTGATGGAAAGGTCACCCATGACGATGTTTCGAAGCTCACTATCGATCTGCATGGTTTTGGCGTCCTTGTTGTCTCGGAAGAGGGTCTCTAGGCTATGCCAAACTTGGAGAGCGGTAGAGTCCTTTTTCAAGACCATTTAGAGAAGAGATTGAGATATGGAGCCATATATCCATAGCTTGACAATGGAGTCCATCTTCTTCCATTCGGCGTCGGTGGGTTTTGGAGTAGATTCATCGATATGATCGATGACATCAAAGCCGATACAATGGGTAGAGAAGAGTTCTCTCCATGCATCATAGTTGAGGCGGTATAGATCGAGGATGAGAGGAACATATGTTTTGATGTTGGTGATGCCAAACACTTTGTTGGGAAGGGGGGTTTGTGGTTCACCCATTAGGAACGATGAAGGAGATGGTTGCCGGAGAAAAGAGAAAAACCGGCCGGCCCTAGAGGTTGATGAAAACGAGAGAGAGAGAGAGAGAGAGAGAGAGAAGGTTTGAGGAGAATTAGGAAGGATCCTAATTTTGCTCTGATACCATGTAATCAAATTGATTTCCTTCATCGAATAAAGGAGATTACATTGACTATAAATACAACAAATAATGGGCCATGGGCCAACACAGACTATGGGCTAGCGATATACAAACGATATACAAATATATTTACTAACAATAATTACGTTTAATCTTTTGAACTTTGATTATTGCTTTCGTTTTGGTCACAAAGAACAATAAAAAATGTGGCCAATTCATGACAATGCTTATGTTTAATTTTTAGAATTGTTTCTATTGGTTACGTTTTCGTCATACAATATAATAAAAACCATAGCTATCAGTTATCTTTTGGTCACAGTAAAGATTTAATCATGGGTATAAGTTATACACTAGTCATACAAAATGAATTGTTAGAACAATGGTTAATCACAACATACACTTACAATCATACAAATTTTATATTAACCGTAAGCAATTCATGATACATAGTTACGCTTAATATTTATGACGATGACTATTGGTTACCTTTTGGTTACACAAAACAATTAAAAATCATGGCTAATTCACGATATACAATTACACTTAATATGTAGAATTATGACTGTCGGTTACCTTCTAGTCACACAATATTAAAATCATAGCCAAATTCATGACATATAGTTATGCTTAATTTTTTGAAATGTGGCTATAGGTTACCTTTTGGTCACACAAAATATTAAAAACCATAGACAAATCATGACATATAGTTACGCTTAAATTTAGAAACGTGGCTATAGGTTACCTTTTGGTCACACAAAATTTTAAAAAAAATCGTGGCCAATTCAAGACATACAATTACAATTGATGTAGAATTATGGCTACCAAATACCTTTTGGTCACACAAAATATTAAAAACCACAACCGAATTCATGACATATAGTTACGCTTAAATTTTAGCAATGTGGCAATAGGTTACCTTTTGGTTACACAAAATATTAAAAACCATAGTCAAAGTCATGACATATAGTTACACTTAGTTTTTACAAACGTGGCTATATGTTACCTTTTGGTCACATGAAATAAGAAAACAGTGGTCAATTCAAGACATATAGTTACATTTAAATTTAGAAGCATGACTATTAATTACCTTTTGGTCATGCGAATTACTAAAAATCGTGACCATAAACTATTTATTAGTCACGCAACTGATTCATCAGAATCATGAATATTTGTCAGCCTTTTGTGACAATAAATTATTTTATTCGTGGTTTTAGCCATACTAATAGCTACACATATTGCATATTAACTGTGGTGAAATCATCACATATAGTTACGATTCATATTTATAACCGTGACTACTGTTACCTTTTGGTCACACAAAATAATAAAAACCATGACTATTAACACCGTGACTTTCGGCCATGTTTTACAAATTTTCGTGGCTATATATTTATTTCTTTTGGTCATGGAAATTTTGCTTTATGTGGCTATATGTCGGTCTATGGTCACGGATAATAACCATCAAAACATCAAACCACGGTTTAGAAAAAAACCATGACTATATGTCTGTCTATAGCCACAATTTTTAGTCACTATTTGCCACGAAAAAAAATTGTGGCCGTAAAGAACCTTTTAGTCACTGTTTTAGCTAAACCATGGCATTATGTTTAAAAAAAATTTGTAATGGTCACGGTTTTTGCGTTAAGTCGTGGCTAACCTAATACTCAAACTTTATTTATGACTTTTAGCCACGGTTCTAAACCCAACCGTGACTAACTTCAATTTTAAAAACCGTGGCAAAAACCCATTTTTGTACTAGTGTTTATATCCCGAAACACCCAAAATACGGGTGGGGCATAATACTCGACCCATAAATCATGGATAATAATCCATATATACAAAACGTTATCGGAAACATGGATACTAAAACGCAATACCTAAAACAACACCTTTCGGTGACGAGGGATACCCGAATTCCATCGAATGTGACGGTCACACAAAGTTAAGTCACTTATCAATGTTCTCGAGCTTCACATAGAGTCACGGATCCCCGTATACGGCTCCCTACTGAGCTACCACCACAAGATACTCAAATGACCCTAGTGTCTACTCGACCTCTAGATGAGTGTCACCACAAAAGCCATAAGTCCCCGTATATGGCTCACCATGGGCACTCAAACCCCAAAACTAGTATTAAAATCGAAATCAAAATCAAGCCCCTAAATCCAAATCAAGACACCTAAATTGAATCAAATCCTAAAACTAAAATAAAACCCAAATAAAAATCGATGTTTAATTGAATCAATAAGCAATCTCACAAAAAACTGGCAGTAAGCTTCTTTAAGTGTGTTCAACATTTGCAAATCTTATGCAAGAGCATTTGGGCGGTAAACCTGGAAGACGACAACAGAAGGGACCATCGGAGATTCATGTCACCATAAAAACGTTGTTGGAAACTATAAAAGGGAGAGAAGGGGGAAACGAGAAGTAGAGGTGGTGAAGAATGGGGAAGGGTTTCATAGTGGCAGAGGTGGTTGAGAAGGGGAAAGGAAGTCTTTTAGGGTTAAAAGGAAGATATGGTTAAAAAGATCATTATACCCTTATGTGCAAGGCACATTGGGGCATTTAACGGCTGCAAACTAACGGACGTTAGCCTCAAGGACCAAAACCAAGCACTTTTGCATGCCACGAGGGTTTTCTTGCGATAAAAATTTTGTAGAGACCAAAAGTGAGAAAAGCAACAAAGCACAGGGACCAAATTTGTAATTTACTCAAAGTTTTATAAAAATAATTCATACAATTTAGATGTAATACACCATAATAATAATAAATACTACTTCCCAATAATTAAGGTCGCAATCACACATCCGCTACCTAGACCCACCTCTTTCAATTCGTTTATCTTCTTCTCGCTTGCTTACCCCCAACAAGAGCCAGGAGCCGGACAACAAATTTTTGTGATGGTGGCGCACACACATACTACTAAGTTGTACAGAAAACCGTCAATTTGCGAAACCCGTCCAACTTAACCTGCTAACAACCCAATTAAATCCAATCCACCAACTTGTTAAACGGCTAACCCATCAAACCGTCAATTAATAGGGTTGAAATTGGGTTGGGTTTAGCTCAACCCACCTAACCCGCCGGTAATATATAATTTTTATAAAATTTAAAATATATATATATATATATATATATATATATAAGAATAAAAAATACTAATATATTATTTACTTTTTGTAACATTTTGTTCGTCTAGTTAAAAGACGAACATGAACAATGGTCTCGTTCGTTCATTTATATCTGTGAACATCCATTCATTTATGTTCGTTACGTATGTGTATATATTTAGATACATTTATATATTTTGACATTTATATTGTAAAATGGTTAATTAAATTTAATTTTTAGGATTCTTTTTTTATCCCTCCTAAATTTATCCGATTTTTCATTTTGTTGTTTTATTTTTTAGAAACGAAATGATGATTAATGGTGGTTGTTTTTTGTTCATTTGTGTTCGTTCGTTTAACATCTTAACAAACGAACTTAAACGAACATGAACAAACACATTTTTTTAACGAACGAACATGAACACAAAAAAACTCTGTTCATTTGTTCGGTTAAGTTAAACGAACGAACACAAACAAGCCTCCGTTCGTGTTCGTTCGATTCATTTACAGCCATAACGGTCGTACTTGATTGCTGATCTGGGCGGTCTGAAACATTTATTTTCAAACTTTTGAAGTATTGGATTGATAATTTGAAGTACTTGATTCTAAAACTTAAGGATTTAATCATATATTTGGATGATTGTAATAATTAATAATTTCGTTTTGCATATTTTTAGTAGTATTTATCGTATTTCATTCCTCAATTTTATATATACTACCAAACCGCTTAACCCGCCACAACCCACAAGGGTTGGGATAGTTTATACTTTTGAATGGATTGGGTTGAGATTTTTTCAAACCGTCATAATTGGGTTGGGTTGTAAAAATGTCCCAAACCACCTAACCCAACCCGTGTACACCCCTACATACTACAATAGGGCCGTCCTTGGGGAGGGTGGGTCGGACGTACGTCTAGGCCATAAAAAATAAGGGCCCAAATTTTTTTAAGTATATAATAGTAGTTTAAAAAATCTTTTATCTTTTATATATATAAAAACAATAACCTCAAGACATGAGGTGGCAACTTAGTTGAATAGGAATCCTCACAAGAATTTTTCTAAATTTTTTGATTTTTTAAAATCTTTAATATTTCAAAGACATTTATGTCCCTATATGGTAAATAAGTATTCCATTATGAGAGGGATTTTTTTGTAATTGTGCATGTGTTAAAGTGTAACCTCCAACTCTAACTCCAACGTCTAAACTATCCATCTTCCGCCATTATGGTTTCCCTTTACTTCTTCTCTATCTATCCATCTTCTACATTATGGTTTCCCTTTACTTATTCTCTATCTATCCATTTTTTCAATATATTCCTCTGTATCTCGATTTCTCTTAGTACGTCTCACTAGGATATGATTTTAGGGTCATGTAAATGTAATTTAACTCCAATCAAGTTGAATCGAATTATGTGGGCTAGGATGCCTGTATTGCAATGAAAGTAGTATATACTATGCAGATCCATAAGAGTGCTCATATATACATAGTACACGACAACTTATGATTATGGGGTTGCAAGTGTTGGCAGGGCTCCATATATATGAGGTAAATATATTAGTCTATTTTTTCCAATTTATATTCATCCATTTTGCAATTATTTGATATGTTTTTGTTTGTTTAATTTTGTATCAATATTATTTTCTGATTTAGGTTATGTATATATGTGTATGGGTTTTCATGGAGTATGGTCTCAACTTCTCATATGGACCAACAAAATTTGAATGAAACTCGAATAGTTTGTATGCATATAACAAAGAAAAAGATTTTAATGTGATAATTTAACATATGCAAAGCACATATTATATCATCAGCTTTAGCATGGCTAACTGGGGTGCTGGTGATTTTCTGTATCTAGCCAGGTCCATCACCATCTACTGCCATTACAATTCGGGATGCCTACAAGAAATTTCTATTCATTTCTTTACATCACATTTTCTTTGTTGTCGATTTAATAATTTACGTTTCAATTTAATCTATATACGTAATTTATAACAAAACTCTTGCCATCGTGCAACGCGCGGTGCTACACACTAGTTAGTACATAAAAGAGATACAATTATAATTTACTCCTTCGTCAAACAAAGTGAAAATTTGACCCTCTCTAAACCCCTTAGTGGTTCCCTTGTGGGTTGAGCTTTCTTCTTCTACAACAAGATCTCCTCCCCGGCGAGTTGTGGGTCAAACTCCCTTCCTCTCTGGTAAGCTTTCCTCACCACCGGTTCTACTCCATTCTTCACTGTTTCCCCTCTACGCCCCCTTTTATGGATGTGAACCAAGATCACATCGACAACCTTTCCACCTTGACAAACAATGTCCAGGTTTCTCAACCACATCTCACCTCCAAAGTAGAAGATGCCACTGAGTCCACCGTTGTTCTATCGGCAGAGGAAATCTAACTAGAAGCATTTGCGGAATCCACCATGGTTACTAGGGTTTTCTCACGAAAAGGATGATCGGTATCCTTCCTCAAGACGATTTTCGGCCGAATGTGGAAGTTTAGAGGCCCTTGGCAGGTACGCCCCTTAGGAACTGATGACTCGAGCTCTTATTTCGGTTTTTCGTTTTCAACACCGCCGGACCAAGAGTGGGTCCTCCATAGAATTCCATGGTGTTTCAGATGGAACTTTATCATCGGGACGTCACGGCCAAAATCTCAGGCAACTGGCCGGAAGCAAAGCTAGACGAGATACCGTTAAAATTAACCATCTACAATATCCCTTTTCGTCTCTTCACGGAAAACAACCTTACCTCGTAGGTTAAAATGGAAGACCCCCATGTCGTGTTTAATTGGAAGGGAACTAACCTCAACATGATCCGGGCTAGTACAACAACCCATGTGAGTCTCCTGGTCGATAAATGCCCATACGTTAGAATCTTCATCTCTTTCGAAGGAATAAAAAAAGTGGCTCCAATTTAAGTTCGAAAGATTGTTTATCATATGCTATAGGTCCGGTATTTGGCGACACGACAAGCAAGAATGCAAGAATAAATTAGTTGCTATCAGATACCCGGACGACCCAGATGGAAAACTCATGCAACTCTTCAGTCTGTGGCTTTCCGGTAACTACGTAGGAGATTGCTTTACTCCTGTTTATGCCAAGGACGAATGGAAGGTTAAAGAACTTATCAAATCCAACAAAGGCATTGTTAACAGAGGAGAAATCGTTCAACCCAACTCCGGCGACTTTTCCGGTAACCCATCTTCTTCTTTGACTGTACCCCCTAACCCTCAAGTTCATCCACCTTTTGATGTTGAAAAGGACAAAAGTAAAATCACTTTCTACTTTGGTAAGGCAACCACCCAAAAAAAGGTAATTATAACCCTTTGCACCCCTTGACAAACCAATCGCATAAGAAAGCTTACACTGAAGCTTCTAATTATCCTATGGTCAAATCCCTTCCTCTTGATAAAACCAACTTAGGCATAAACCCAAATCAGTTGTATACCATAACTGACATCATGGGAAAAATTAATCAAGAAAAGGACAAATTAAAAGGGATGGGACTTTAGAAGCCAGGCTACTAACCATGTCTCCTTCAAACCCACCAACCTTCACTCTCTCCCACAAGGTCAAATTGAGGGTCCCACCTCCCTCTCTAAACTTTCGGCCACTTGCACCCTCCACACCATCTCAGCTTAATCCCATACCCATTTGCATGAAAATTGCCACCTTCTACCCATAAACTACCCAACCGGTGCTATTGGTTAAGATACCCACCCAACTTCCCCACTTGCCATGCAAAATGTCACAAATAATACCATGCAATTTGTCGCCAATAATCCCATGCCCAACCAACCTCAACTGAACCCCCTCCCATTTGACATCGAGATTCCAGATTCCACCCTCACCCCTCCATCAAGGAAACACGTCTCCATTAAAGACAAAGCTCGAAAAATCAATACGAAAAGAATGAGGCCGGACGAGAACAATCGTTTGGATACCGGAAACCAAGCCGAAGGCTCCACCACTGTTGTGAAGGACTCTCCTCCGCAACCAAGTTCACCAGAGGTGGGACTTGCGTCGCAAGCCCACCTACACAAATGATCGTTATAAGTTGGAACTGACGAGGCCTTGCAAACCCTCGGGCAGTTCCGGTTCTCTTGGAGCTGGTGCGTAGCTCTCGTCCTGATGTACTTTTTCTTTATGAAACATTAGTTCCCCAAGCTCCAGCTTCTAGTTTAAAATCTCGAATGGGCTTTAATTGTTGTTTTGTGGTTGACTGTATCGGCCACATCGGTGGCATATGTGTCTTTTGGAGTGATAACTATCAGCTTTCTCTTTTGTCTTACTCGCAAAATCATATTGGTATGGATGTTAATGATAATGTGAACAGGTCTTGGAGAATCACCGGGTTCTATGGGTTTCCTGAGCGGAACCGACGAAGAGATTCTTGGAATCTTCTTAGAACCCTTGCGGATAGCTCAAACCACCTGGTGTTGGCCGATTTTAATGATATCCTTTCTCAAAACGAGAAACGTGGTATCAACGACCACCCGGATTGGTGCATTCGTGGTTTTAGAGAAGCATTATCAGATTGCAACTTGACCGACCTCGATATGCATGGTTTTCCTTTCACTTGGTGTCGTCACAAAGGAAAACCTAATGAGATCCTTGAGCGTCTCGACCGTGCGGTTGGAAACCATTTATGGACAAACCTTTTCCCTGATTACCGGGTTATCAACCTCATCGCCCTGTTATCGGACCACTCCCCGATTGCTCTCCATACGTAGGTACGATCTTCTATCCCTCCAATTAAATCTTTTTGTTTTGAAAATAAATGGTTTCAGGAGGAATCATTCGAGAGGATCTTGTTGGAAACTTGGAGTTCTCCCGGTAACTCCAATATAATAGCTAAACTCTCCAAGCTTGCCAAAGTGCTCGATAAATGGGGAAGAAACCTCAACGTTTCATTTAGAAACGACATCAAGGAATCGTATTCCAAATTGAAGACCTTCCGCTTTTTTTTTTGATAAGGGTATCCTGGGCCTTTGGCCCAGACTAATCCCTTGACAAGTAGAGCCTTTGGCCCAGCTGCTAAGCGTGCAACCCTAAGTTTATCCTCAGTGGCCACAATGCTGCGAGTGGGGCTCGAACCCGGGCAACCGCTATGAAGTCCCCAAGCTCTTACCACCACACCACAACCTTGTGGTTTTGAAGACCTTCCGCTTATCGGTCGTTCCTAGTGTTATGATAGCTTATGACGAAAAAAGACACCGCATTTTATCCACGCTTGCTAAAGAGGATGCCCTTTGGCGACAAAGGGAAAAAGCCCATTAGATTAAAGAAGGTGACCGAAATACGAAGTTTTTCCACGCTCTTGCAAATGGGCGTCAGAAAAGAAATTGTATCCTTAAGCTCAAAAATGACGATGGTCATTGGATTGACGAACCGCGTGAAATTTGTAACCTCGTCATCGACCATTTTAATCGTACCATCTCGACTAGTTCGGAAACCCGGATCAAATCACCAAATTCGTTAATAATAGACTCTCGGCTTGGGACCTTAATCGCCTTGATGCGCCCTTCAACAAAGAGGAGTTCAAGATCGTGCTTTTTCAAATGCACCCGGATAAATCATCGGGTCCGGATAGTTTCAACCCTCGATTCTTCCAAAATAATTGGGATATGTTGGCGATGAGGTCTTTAACGCCGGAAAAAATTGGCTTGATAATGGTTCTTTACCGAATGGCGTTAATGACATTTTCATCACTCTCATCCCCAAAGGCGACGACCTGTCGTCGCTAAAAGATTATAGACCCATCTCACTTTGTAACATTATTGTTAAGGTGGTCATCAAAGTCTTGGCTAATCGAATCAAGCCTCTCCTTTCGGTTATCATCTCAGCGAACCAAACGACATTCGTCAAAGACTGGTTGATCACGGACAACATCATTATCGCCTTCGAAATGCTCCACTCTATGCATAGAAATAAACGGAAGAAATTGGGAGATGTGGCTCTCAAAATTGATATTAGCAAAGCTTATAACCAGTTGAATTGGAACTTTTTGCGACAAATGCTTAGTGTCGTGGGTTTCACTACTCGTTGGGTTAATATGATTATGATGAATGTCGAAACCGTTAAATATTTTGTGAAAGTTAATAACGACATGATGGGTCCTATTTTTCCTAAAAGAGGCATTCACCAAAGAGATCCGCTCTCCCCCTATCTTTTCATTATTTGTATGGAGGGGCTTTTGGCTTACTTGAATCATGAGGATATGGCCGGCCGCATCCACGGTTGTCAAACGGCTCAAGGTGCCCCACCTATTTCCCATCTCTTTTTTTGCGGATGATGCTTTCTTTTTTTGCAGGTCCTCGATTGATGAAATTTGCCATCTCAAATCCATGCTCACAATTTATGAGAAAATGTCGGGCCAAGCCATCAATTATTCCAAATCGGGCATAATGGGAAGTAGTAACTTGGCTCCCGACCTTATGTATGCCTTTACCCAAATTATTGGGATCCGCAACCCAATCAATACGGTTCATTACTTGGGGCTCCCATCCCTTGTGGGTCGGTCAAAAAATTTCATCTTCCGGCATATCTGCGATAGACTTTAGACTAAACTTCAAGCTTGGAGCAAAAATCCCATGTCCACTACCGGAAAATCCACGCTGATAAAAGTCGTTGCCTAAGCTATCCCAATGTATTACATGAATGTTTTCCTCATACTGAGCTTGGTCATCCAAGGTCTTGAAAAAATGATTAATTCATTTTGGTGGGGTCGGAAGCCCGACGGACAACGATCAATTAGTTGGTTCTCTTGGGACAAGCTTTGTACCCCAAAAAAAATTGGAGGCCTTGGTTTCCGTGATTTTACCGCATTTAACCTTGCTATGCTTGGAAAACAAGGTTGGTGCCTCATTTCCAATCCGTTCTCCCTTGTTGGGTGTCTCATTAAAGACAAATATTACCTTAATGGAGATTTCATGACGGCCAAGTTGGGAAACACTCCTAGGTGGTGTTTGGTTCGTGGAATGGAATTCGATGGAATTGGAATTCATCAAGGAATTTGACTTTGAATGAATTGGAATTGGAATTTGATGGAATTTGACCACACATTTTGGTCGTGTTTGGTTGGATGGAATTGGAATTGGAATTGGAATTTGTTGGAAAGAAAATGAATTACATAGGATACCCCGTGGAATTGTGAAATCCGTGTTTGAAGAAATTTGATGGAATCCGCAGGATTCCTTAGTTTTAATTATGTGAACCAAACAAGACTTTGGAATTTGGTCAATGGATTTGGACATTCCAATTCCATTGAATTCCATCCAATTCCGCGAACCAAACACCCCCTAGTTTCATTTGGAGGAGTATTTGGCATTCGCAACTCGCACTCAAATCAGGGCTTCGTTGGAAAATTGGAACAATCACACTATCAAAGTTTGGAAAGACCCTTGGATTAAAGATGACTTGGGTTTTACGATCGACTCCCCTTGTGTCGATGGTCAACAACATTTGACCGTTCATGATCTTTTGGATCCCAACTCCCATGAATGGAACTCCAATTTACTCTCGCAACTTTTTTGCCATCGGGATTGCCATAGGACTCTCAAGCTCCCCCTCCTTCCAACGACCGTAATGACACCCTCATTTGGCATTGGTCCCATAACGGAATTTAATCTGTTAAATCTAGCTACTGTATTATCATGGAGTTAATTGCCCCTCTAAAGCATCTCTTTGTTGATGGCGATTGGAAAAAGCTTTGGCATGCCATTAGAGATGTATTACCCACTAGATGTGCCCTTCATGTGAAAGGAGTTGCAATCTCGACCATTTGCCCGCTTTGTAATCGTAATGACGAAAATGTTTGGCATGCTTTGGTGGGTTGCTCTGCGGTTAGACAAATTTGGCTTAAAGCATGTCTTGGGAATTTGATTGAGGAGCTAACTATATCATCCAACTCCTTTCACGAGCTTCTTTTAAGTTCTTCCTCAGCAACACCGACCAATCCCAAGAACTTTTCTTCATGACTTTATGGAGTATTTGGTACCGCCGTAACGATGTGCTTTGGAACAATGGACCCCGTGACCCTTCTTCGATAGTTCACCACACTAGACATTTCTTATCCGATTGGACCCGTGCAAAAAACCTTATGGTGCAAATGCCTAGGCTCCCTGAGCAAACGATCTCCTCCGCTTGGCACCCATCACGGAATGGATTTATTAAATGCAATGTGGATGCTGCGATTTTTTGATTCAGAATCTACAACTCAGGTGCCTTCATATCGGCTCTTGCCTCCCTTGCAACTTCCTCCCATCCATTAGAGAGGGAGAAGCCATCGCCATTCGTGAAGCACTCTGTTGGATGTCCGGCCGATACAATATCATATCATTATTGAAACCGACTCCAAGGTTCTTATGGATGCGATCTATATCACGAACGTCGACAACTCGGAGTTTGGTGATATCATGAAGGATATCAAACGCATTCTAAACTCGAAAGATTACATATCCGTTCATTGGATCAACCGTCTAGCGAACGACCCGACTCATTTAATGGCTACACATGCGTGTAATCTGAATTGTAATGTCTCTTTTGATAGCATGCCCCCGTTTCTCATAGATGTTATTAACAACGATTGTAACAACTTTTTCGTTAATGATATGAACGAGGTCCGGCCGGGTGATGGCAATGTCGAAGCCCAGTAGTGGTCCCTTCCTCTTCAAAAAAAAGATACAATATTTTTAATATCTAATTGAGTCCAAAAAATAATTAGTATTATGTTAATTATCAAGGGGCCAAACATGTATCAATTAATTAAATTGGAGAAGAAAATATATACAAAATGTTAATTAATTATTAATTTTATAGTATTATTTATTGTTTATCTAAGTTTTTATGTAGTAGGAAAGAACAAACTAGTCTTGAAAACCTTGATATTTCTCCACCATTCATCTCCATTATTGATTATTCTATTTGCATGAATCTTAGTTTTGCATTAGAATTTAGTAAATTTCTTGTTATTAACTAAGAAAACTCATACATTTAAAAATATATATCAATCATATGAGTAGGGGTGTACGCGGGTTGGGTTGGGCGGTTTTTGGCATTTTTACAGCCCAACCCAATTATGGCTTTTTGAAAAATCTCAACTCAACCCAACTCATTCAAAAGTATGACCCAACCCTTACGGATTAGGATGGGTTGGGTTAGGTTGGCGGGTTAGTAATATACATAAAGTTGATGAATGAAATACGATAAATATTACTAAAAATATACCCAACAAAGTTATTAGTTATAAGTTATTACAATTATCCAAATATATATTTAAATCCTTAAGACTTAGAATTAAACTTCAAAAGTTTGAATCATAGCATCCGATTCAAATCATCAATCAAGTACGACCTTATTGGACTCTCCGACTCCAATTAATTGTTGAACATGTTCTTTGTCCGATCTTTGTTAACTTTTCCTTCAATTTAATCCTCTCATCGCAAAATTAAAACCTGAATATTTCCATAAATGAATTTAACTTAGAAGGTCTTCACCCAACAATGGGGAGAAGTACAACCATGGAGTTTACAATTGTAAAACAAATCAATAACCAACGACCTACTAATCTAGACGACAATCCAAGTTTAGATTATAGACGGGTGTCGTCATCGTCACTAAAAGAATTATATTCTATCTATCTCCAAGTATTTACTCCCAAAAGGATTGTGCCTCCAAAAGTTTTCTTGAACCGGCAAATGGCACCTCACTTAAACGTTCACCGCCCTGCTAAACTTTTGGACATGCTATACATGCCACATTTAAGAAAAAGTGGTAGGCTAACGCCTAGTGAGATCAAACGGTTTATAATCAAAGTAATAAGTATAAACTCCGGAAATATTTAATTGATGCATTTCAAAACATGAGCACCTCCTCGTTTTCAAACAATTGCAACTCATGCACATCTTGCGATGACGGGGGAGACCCGATTTCCATGTTGGTGATGGAACACAAAAGTAGGTCACTCATTCATGTTCAAGAGCCCCACTACGAATCAATGGTCATTCCATTAATCCTAGATTCCACTCGTTCACAAGAAATTACAATTAATGGTCATTAATCGTTGCCTGACTTTGAAGTCCTCAACTATTACCCATTTTGACTTCATGCCTATCTTGGTACAATATGGGAATTCAACATCCCACCAATTCAACATAACAAGACTCTAATGCCTATGTATCCATTTCATTATAGTCTTCTACATTCACAAAACACATAATTACTCTATGGAAATCAACCACCAAGAGTCTTCATGAAAATGCTTCTCTTTAGGATGATTCCCAATATTCCAAATGAGGCCATTACTTGACCATGGTCACATTAATCTTTCCAAAGTTCTTTCATCTAACAATACATATTTAAAATATATAAAGCATTCTTTCTACGTATCATTAAGACAAATCTTCATAATAGCCAAAACCTTGATTTTGACCTAATTTACTAAAAATCATTCAAAAGTACTTTAGGTAGGAACCCCTTTGGAAAATCACCAAGAATAAGTTTATGTGATCATAAAGCACATATATAATATCCCAACATAAAGTCATCAAGTAACTAAAACCCCATAACCTCCCAAATTCATAAAAATGGGTTTTAAATCCAACAAGTAAGAAATGTAGTTAAGAGGAGTATTATGATATCAAAACCATGATATTTTAGCATGTATAGAGTTTTATAAGGGTAGAATGATTCACCTTGCTAGATCTTATACAAAACCTTAAGATGTAACCCTAGAAGTGGTTGAATATTCTTGAAGTTTCCTTGAGGCTTGAACTCTTCACACTTAGCTTGAAAACCCCTAGAGATGAACAATAAATGTTCATGGATGATTCAAAGAGAAATCAATAAAGAGAGAGGTGAAATTAGATGGAGGAATACCTTAAATGTGGGGATAAATCGCACAGATCTAAACCTAAAATGATAATTCTACCTAAAAAATGAGACTGCCCTATTTATACCACTTGTTGCCTGACGGCGATAGTGACATTTGTCACTATCGCAGGGCATAATCGCCCAAGTGGTATTACGGGTGACCGACTCCACGCGAGAGTGACTCGGTGATAGTGGTCGGGCACTATCGCCCCAAATGTACCGAGAGGATCCCCTCCTTAGCGGGTATGCCTCTGGCGATAGTAACACCGGGCATACTCGCCTGACACTATTACCCCAAGTCCCCTCTGACCGGAAAATCGATTTCCTTCACGCTCGAAACGCTCTCGATGCATACTAGGCTCCAAAAGTAAAATACTTCCAAATTTACAGTTTACTAACATTAATGAAGGCAACAAGGACACAATATTCTTACCGAAATTGTGGGCGTCACAGTGGAATCGTCTTGCACCATATGTATTGAGATTGTTTGGAGAATAAACTTGGATAAGAGAATACGTTTTGCATTGGTGATTATTTGGTATGTGTGTATTTCTTGGTACATTTGATTTCATTAAACCTTAATATTATATATATATATATATATATATATATTGGTTTTTGAGACATTTGGAAATGCAAATCACTAGAGGTAATCTTTTGAAGGTTTATTCCAATAAATTGGAGTATTGGGATGTATTCCTATTTTGACTATGAAATTGGATGAATGTGGTAAACGCTTTTTTAATTTACTTGTGTTGACATTTATGGAGTAGTCAAATGAATTGTGGGTTTTGTTAGTTTGAATTTGGTTTAAAGGTGTTTTGGGACTTTGCCCCACATAAATTGTTCAATGATGATATTTGAACATGCTTTGCATATATGACATATTTATCTATGTTTACAAGTTTTTGAATGTGTTAACATTCAAATTTTGAGTCAAGTAATTTGGAATTGTATTGCAATGGATCCATAGACATTTGAGTAAGTCGTTGTTAATGCCAAACATCGTACTAAGGATGAATTAAGGTCGGTGTGGAGCTTTAACAACTAAAGTAAGCGATTGATCGACAAATCGTACGACAGGGAAAATAAATAAATGAGAGACAGAGATTTTGGTGACGGTGAAAACTCCGTCGAGGGTAAAAACCACAGACGATAGCAGAGATCGTCAAGTGCACCATGGACGTCAAGCAGAGACATCGTCCTTTAGAAGGAGTGATCGAAAGTACAAATGACAATATTACAGGTATAAATAAACAAATCATAAGTTTGTGTTGTTCATCGTGCGATCAAGCACTTTGTCGAGAGTCCTTGCTGGAGAAAAACTAAGTTGAGTGTTCATGAGTGATGTCGAGAGTCCTTTCATGAGGATCGACCCCCGCGAAACCATCGACGGGTCTCTCGAAGAGAGAGGCCCTCGTCTAGCTCGCCCAAAAAGTGCGAGAGATCAAAAGAAAGGTTCCCCCAACATCTGGGTCGGGGTTCAAGAAGCCGAAGACGGTCCTGAGGGAACCATCTTCAAAGGACAGTGTCCCCGAGGCCACTGTTTCGGAGAAGGCGAAGACACCTCCGGTCTTGGACGCGGAGCCGATCTCGCAGGCCCCACCAACCGGGGTAGAAAGTCAAATCCCTGCGTCGAAAGACAAGGGGAAGGGTCATGCGACCAGCGAGGTTCCAGATCTGATCGACGTGAACTTTACCCTCACGGACGACTTTATGTCGTTCGGTCAAATGGGCAGGAGAGCCTTGTTTCCCCATCTGGGGAAATTCCTTCTGCCGTCGTACTTCGATCGATACAAGGACATATCGGTCAACGACCTAGCTGCCCACGTCTCGGGGTTTTCCTTCATGGTAAGTATAGTTTTTCCAATCGTAAGATTTTTCTCTCCGACTGCTTTTTGTTTTACAATCGTACGATTGTGCAGACACTTGAAGCAGGTTTAGTCCTCAACACCCGAATGGACCAGGTGAGGAGGCTAGTACCGGTCGCCTTGGCAAAGGAGCAGGCGGCATTGGCCAGATCCATCAAGGTGGAGGCAGGGTCAAGGAGGCGGAGGCTAAGAGGGAAGAGTACTCCGTCCGACTTGACGACACCCTCAATCATGTTGAGGTCGTTGGTCATGAGAAGGAGGAACTCCAAGGGCAACTGAGGAAGGCCCTAGGTCGAGCGTCCGTAGCGGAGGCGGAGCTGAGGACAACTAAGGAAGCCTCGATCGTGAATGAAAAAGAGGTAGAGGCCCTTAGGGTGGAGCTGGGGGCGACGAAGAAGCAGGTCACCGACCTTGAGGAAGAGGTGAAGTCGGTCGAGATTTTCACTCTTCTCAAGATTCGAGCAGCCTTAATGAGACGCCACCTTAGGGGTCAGAATCCCCTAGCATCGGCAGAAGGCAAACTCGCCTTTTTCCTGGGATCAATCGGGGTCGAGAAAGATCTCGACTCTGAGGATGAGCAAGAGGTCTAGTCGGGGAATGACGCCCTCGAGGGTGCAGATGCTGCGATCGACCCCCAGCAGCAGTAGGAGCAGCTCAGTTTAGGTCCCTTGTAATTTTTTGTTCCTTTTAGTTGGACGACCGTTAGTGGTCGTGCCTTGTTTTGTACTCCTCTTGATATAAATAGAATGAATCTTTTAAACAAACTCAAACTGTCGCACTTTTATTTTGTCGTAAGAATCACTATAATAATTGCATAAGTCATTCACGACAAACATAAAAAGGATAATCGAAAGATAATAGAGATTAATATAAATCATGTTAAGTAACTCACGACATCAAAATGATCAAGCATAAATCAATGAACTTGCGCCTGAGCAAGTAAATAATTTCACCAAGGAACTTGCGATTGACACAAATTATAAACTTGTCAACCAATAGAGAACTTGCGACTGGAAGAAGTTGTAAACCTGTTAGACGACTAAATCGTCCTTAAGTCAAAAGGATTATTATGTATAATCAATAATAAATGTTAACCCGAAAGAATAGAACTAAGGAACTTGCGATCAAGGCAAGATTTCTTGAAACCAGGAGATAGATCGTACAACTTGGTCGCGATGTGATCATATAACCTTTAAGTAAAGTCGAGAGTTCGACCAATCCCGTGATGAGACAACATTAGAGGGGGTCAATGGCTAGGCCAACGACTCTCCGATGCTTAAGTCAATAATTTTTATGATAAGATAAGCATAAGGAAAAAGGTAACGGGTTTAAAAGAAATACTTCTTCAAATGTATCGCATTCCAACTTCGAGGAATGTCACGACCGTCGAGGGCTTGCAATCGGTAGGATCCTTTTTCGACGACCTCAGTTATACAGTACGGACCCTCCCATTTGATGGATAGCTTACCTAAATTCGGTTCCTGGGTGTTTTGAAACACTCGTCGTAGGACACAATCGCCTTCTTGGAAAATCTTGGCCTTGATATTCTTGTTGAAGTGTCGTTCGACCAATTGTTTATGGGATGCCATTTTGATTAATGATGACTCTCTTAGTTCTTCTAATGCGTCGAGGTCGTAACTTAGGTTGACTAAGTTGTGATCGACCGACATATGTCGTGAGGTCGGAAGTCGGGTCTTGACCGGCAAGACTGCTTCGCAACCATAGACCAGAGAGAAAGGAGTCTATCATGTGGAGGTACGAGGTGTCGTATGATTGGCCCAAAGAACTGTCGGAAGTTCTTCAACCCATTTGCCTTTTGCTGCTTTGAGTCTTTTCTTGATCGAATTGACGATTGTTTTGTTGCTCGATTCGACGAGCCCGTTCGATTGAGGGTAGCGAGATGTCGAGGTCATAAGTTAGATGTTATGATCCTCGCAGAACTGTTGAGTTATGTCGCTTATGAATTGCGACCCGTTATCGCATATAATTTCAGATGAGATTCCAAACCTGTAGATAATGTTAGTCTGGATAAAATAGACGACCTCTTTGTCCCGAAATTGGGAGGAAGCAGTCACTTCTACCTATTTTGAAAAATAATCCGTAAGGACTAGTAGAAATACCTTTTGCCCGGGGGCCGAAGGTAATTTACCGACAATATCCATTCCCATCGCATAAAGGGCCATGGAGTTAGAGTCAAGTGTAAGGGTTCAGAGGGTTTATAAGACAAACCTGAGTATCGCTGACATGCGTTGCAACTTTAGACATACCTTATCGCATATTGTCGTAAGGTCGGACAATAATATCCCTGTCGAGAGATCATGTTTGCTAGACCGCGACCACCCGAGTGGTTGTCGCACTCTCCGGCGTGCATTTCTTGTAAAATGCTTTGGACTTGGTTTTTATGCATAGAAGGTTTAGTCCTGTCGACGATCGACGATAGAGTTGTCCTATGATTAGAGTGTATTTGGATGCCTTAAATCTGACCTTTCGGGCTTCCATTTTGTCTTCGGGAAGTTGGTCGTATGTCAAGAACTTTCTGATATCGCATGACCAGTTATCTTCCTCAGCTATCATATGGACGTGATTTTCGTTTTCGATGGATGGTGTCGCCAGATGAATTATTAGGACGACGCCAAATAGGGATTGTCCAAGTGCCAACCCAAGATTGGCTAATGCATCAACTTGGGTATTTTGGTCCCTTGGGATCAGTGTGATGGCGAAATGTTGAAAATTTTCAGATTTGGCTTTGGCTACTCTGAGGTAAGCTGTCATTTTTTAGTCTTTCGCCGTGAATTCTCCGTTAATTTGATTGACGACCAAGAGGGAGTCACTTTTGATGTGGAGTCTTGCTGCCCCCAGGTCGTGAGCCATGTTCATTCCTACGATTAGAGCTTCATATTTGGCTTCGTTGTTTGTGGCTCTGAAATCGCATCGTATGGAGTATACCATCTTGCCCCATGTGGCGATTTGAGGACGACGCCAAGACCTGCCCCCTGGGCGTTGGATGATCCTTCGACGTATAAAGTCCAAGTTGCATCGTCAATAATTGCCACAAGTTCCATTCGTACATTTACTTTTGGGCTGAAGTCAGCGACGAAGTCGGCCAATGCCTACGATTTGATTGTTATCCTAGGTTTGTACTCGATGTCGTAACTACTAAGGTAGATACTCCACTTTGCCAGTCGACCTGTTAGCTCGGGTTTTCTTAAGACAAACTTAAGAGGAAAGTTAGTCACGACGGTTATAGGATGTGATTCAAAATAGTGACATAACTTTTTTGCGGCTGTAACTAAATACAATAATAGTTTTTCCATGGAGGAATACCTACTTTCGGCATCGAGAAGTGATTTACTTACGTAGTAGATCAGGATTTTATTGTTTTTCGTCCTCTGAGGGAACTTGTTTGTTGGGGCATTCTTCTTCTTGTCAAATCTCATGTTTGAGATCTGTTTGGACGTCTCGACCTTGGAGGTCGATTTAGTCTTGAAGTCGGGCTTTTTAACGCTCAATTCTTTCTTATCGTTGGAATGCTTGCGTCAGAAGGTTGCATCATCTTCCACCCGCATGTAAGCCAGCGTCTGAGCTCGAACGTCTTCAAAATTCTCCGATGGATACTTTGCCAAATCTATATATAGGTACGAACTATCGTTGAGACCTCACTTGTAAGCCTCGATCGCAGTTATGACGTCACAATTTCGTACACTGATCATCTTAGAATTGAAGCGATTGAAATAGTTATGAACTGACTTGCCCGCCTTCTAAGTGATATAGTAGAGGTCGCTAGTTTGCTTTTCCATCTTACGACTGCTAGAAAACGTTGGAAAAACTGATTGACCAACTCCGCAAAACAGCTGATGGACTTGGGTTGCAAGTTGATCAACCATTGAAGAGCAGCACCCGTGAGGGTCGCACCGAAACTTTTGCACATGCAGACCTCTTGATACTGATGAGGTATTGACACAGTCCACATTAATTGTTTGTATTGTGTGATATGTTCCGTTGGATCACTTATTCCAGAGTACTTCGGGGTGAACGTCGGGATGTTGTACTTCTTTGGGACGTCGACCATGGCAATCTCGTCGATGAAAGGAGACGCTTGAAATCCAGTCATTGGTTCAACATCCATAGGTATAGCAGCTCCTGGAAGCTTTGCCAATAACGATAGCATTTTTTTTCATTTTGCTCTTCTAGCAGCTTCAATCGTCGTGTGACCGGGTCGTCTAGATTGAAGCCATTGTTCGTCGGGAGCGAGACTGGAACGAATCCAGAATCTTGGGACGTTACACATGTAGTTGGAAAAAAATCCGTTGCAAAGAGACGTCTCTCCAGTGTCTCCATTAATTGGCGCATGCATGGGAGGCACGAACATCAATGGAAATACTGTCGTTGGTGGCGGTAACGTTGGAATCGTCGGGATGGAGAAAGTGGCGATGCCAGTACCTTGCGTTGGCCTGGGGTACGGAGGCAACGGAGGTTGAACACCTGCAAAAGGCATGTTAAAAGATGGTCTTGGACCATGCTGAGGTCCAAACTGGTTTCCCATGTTTTGGTTCCTCATCGCCGCGAGCTCTTCAGCTGCTCTGCGATTTTCCTCATCCAAAGCGTTGATGTGATTGCGAGTAGGGGTGTAAATGAGACGAGACAACTCGTGATCTACTCGAGATTGACTCGGTCAAGACTCGACTCGAATAGGCTCGACTCGAGCTCGACTCGATATACGAACGAGTCAAGTCGAGCTACCTGATACTCGACTCGATAAGCTCGTGTGATACTCGAATATATTTTATATTATAATTTATAGAATATAATGGAATTTTTCTATAATAATTGATTTAATAAAATAAATTAATGATAAGATAATAAATAAAAATTGAAAAATCTCTTAAAAGAAAAGGAGGTATTTTTTAAAATTTGAAAAGCTTCTAGAACAAATACACGAATTTTCAAATTTTCACCAAATTACAAACCCTAATTAGAAACACTTTTACCTCTCGCCTCTCTATTTCTCTTTAAGAAACGACCGATGGACGAGGACGACCGGCGGCCCTAACAGTCTCATAACGTCGTTTTCAAACGCCGACGATGAGCCGACCACCTCAGGTTATCACATCATTTTCAGACACCGACGACGCTACAACATATGGCTCTCTCTTCGTGTAAGGTTGAAATTTTCGAAATTAATTGGTATTTTTGATAGTTAATCGTTGGATTCTTGGTACTTAAACCCTAATGTTCCAACATTGCAAATATTATTGATAGTTAATCGTTGGATTCATGGTCTTTTGCTTTTTAGATGAGATGATGATGATGTGTTTTTGATAGTTTATGAGACCATGCCACTATTTGATAGTTTTAAACTTTTTAGATGACATCTAGCTCTTTCAGGGGAATAATGAGAGGAAATATATATATATATATATATATAGAGAGAGAGAGAGAGAGAGAGAGAGAGATGGTTTAATTTGCAAACCACCTTTATGATGCAAACTTTGCAACCAATCTAGAAACCGTAGATATCATCAATCAAAGGTCAAGATTTATTTGAGTTATTTATGTTAATAAATTAATTAATTTAATATAATAAATTAATGAAAATAGGATACAAAGGCATAATGGTCCATTGCAAATTGCAATTCCATATTCAAATTGGGAAACAGATCAAATGACGATTATTAAAGAAACGTCTCAAATATTTCTCTAAATTGGTTAACCAAGTTTAGAAAACAACTTAAAAATATTTTTTTTGTTCACAAAAAAAAAACACAAATATTTCATCAATCGATCATGATACGTCTCATTTATTTCATCAATAGTGAATCGTAATGAATATACGATGATCCATAATGAATATACGATGATCCATAATGAATACGATGAACTGTAATGAATATACCATGAACTATAATGAATATATGATGAACCGTAATGAATATACGATGCCCGTAATGAATATACAATGAACTGTAATGAATATACGATGAATCGTAACGAATATACGATGAACCGAAATTTACAAAAAACTAAGAAACATTAAAACAAATCGTGAAACATACATTATAATAAAAAAAAACATACATTCAAATTATTTTTATGCTAAATTTGATAAAAAATTGTATTGAAACATATAATAAAAAAAATTATAAAAACATACATACGTCTAATTTATTGGATTTGGATATTTGTTAATAAAAAAAATTGAATATCATAAATAATTGGTTAATATTGAAACATATCCAAAAATAACTTAACAAGATAATTACCATATATAAACGGATTAAATATAAAAAGACAAACTTACCCTTATAATTAAAATTAAGCAAAAAACAAAGGAAATTCATTGATTGGTTGAAATTGGGTTGCAAAGTTTGCACTATAAGAGAGGTTTTGTTAGAGCACAAATATGTTGGATTCAAGATCATAAAGATTGAAGATAAAAGATCAAGAAGTCAAAGCTGGAAAGTCAACTCTCATCAAAAGTCAAAGTCTATTTGTAATAAAGTCAAAGTCAATGTTATGTGTATTTTACATTCCTAGTAATTGTTAAGGGTATAAATACCTTTGTTGTCTTTGTAACCATTCAGATGTGTAATTCAGAATTAGAGAGAGAGAGCAGATTAGAGAAGAGGTATATAGTTTTATCATTCTAGTGAGAGAGTCTAGAGAGAGAAAGTTGCAATTTGTAATCTTGTGATTGAGATTAATACATATGAGTTTGGAATTATCATCTTGAGTATTTGTTAGTGTTAAGTCTAAATATTGTATCCAAGATTTAATAGGAAAGTCAAATGTGTAAAAGTCAACTTTGACCTTGTAATAGTTAGTCTTAGTAATGTTTAGTTTACTTTGTCATTAAGTCTTTGTATTAGTTGTATGGTATAAATAGGGTTTGTCTTCTAATCATGTAATAGAAGAACTAGAGCTTTAGCATACATAGTAATATTCTAGAGTTGTGAAATACAAGATCTACTTTCTCTCTCTAGATTCTCTCTCTAGTTCTTGAGCATATTAGATAAATCTTGAGTAATTAGCTTGATAGATTGGGATTTATGCAAAGTTTACTTTGCGTTTCAAGCAAGACCCGCAAACCTTCCTTTGCGTTTCAAGCAGGACCCGCAAACCTTCCTTTGCATTTCAAGGCTGACCCGCAAACCTCACTTTGCGCTTGCTCCAGACTTAGTTAAAAAAAAAAAAAAAAAAAAGAGTCTGGAAATTTTTTTTGGTCATCTTTGGAAATATTTTTTTCTACACTGCGAAATATCTAGTATTGTTCAAATTTCAATTTTCACGAAATATTTTTTTAAGATTTCAATTTGATCTGATTTTTGATTTTCTGATACATAAGTTTGAAACGATCATTCACTGTAAGCTGATTACTCTTTTATCATGACATATTTTGCAGAACTTGAAGAGAACATTAAAAAGGTGGAACTAGAGAACATTAATCTGGCTCTTGCAGTTGACTTTCACTCACAAAAGTCAAAAGAGAATTATGAAGAAAGCATCAGACTGAAAGAGGAAATTAGTGCTTTAAAGATTATTAATGAAGATCTTCTGGGCAGAATGAAGAGAAGATAAAGAGATTGGAATCTGAGAACGTTGAGCTGAGAAAGAATTTATCTGATTTGGAAAAACAGCTTGATGCAAATAAAGCTGATCTTGAAAATGAAAAGAAAAATTTTTCAAAGAAGTTCTCAGATTTCTCAAAGAAGAGTTATGAAGAGAAGAAGTCAGTGGAGCTTAAATGCCTTAAGCTTTCTCAACAAATCTCAGATTTTGAGAAAGTACTGATATTAGAAAGAGAGAAGTTTGAAAAAGAGAAGAAGGCCATAGAACAAAAGAATGTAGGGTTCTTTAAAGAATTATCCGGCCAGAGAATAGAGTCAGAAAAAGGTTTTGAGGAAGAAAGATCCATTTTTGAATCTGAAATCAAGAAGCTAACTTCAAAGTTGTCTAAACTGTCTGCTGCTGCGCTGAATGAACAAAGGACGAAGTCTGAATTCACAACAAAGATTGACCAACTTGTGAAAGAAAGAGACACATTTGCTTCAAAGATTAAAGAGCTTGAAAAGTCTGTTTCAAGTTCAAATCAGAAATTCGTCTCTTCACAAAGGTCAGTCAAATCCTTTAATCAGATTCGTCGCACTAACCTTTTCTATGATGAATTTTTAGATGGTTCAGATACTTATCCGAGAACAAGTTTCAAGAAAGAGAAACTGGTGTGGAAAAGGAAACCAGTCAAAGATGATAAGGAAAATGAGCTGAAAGAGAAGAAATTATGTGTACTTATACACAAAGCAAAGAAGAACAAAGCACCTAACGGTAAGAAATTTTATTGTTCTATTTGTTGTACACATGATCATTTTCATAAAACAAATGATCATTTATGGTATGGTTCTTACTCTGTTTCCCCCACACGCAATGCAACTAACATTTCTGGACCCAAATACCAGTGGGTACCAAAACCGAAACCTGAATCTGTGTTGCAGGCACCTCAATCCAAGGGGGAGTGATAGATCAATGGCTCTTGAGTAAATCAGCTCAAGACCCGGACTTCAATGTCAAAATGACTTTTGAACACAACAGTTCAAAACTCGGACTTCAAAGCTGAAAGATTATGGCTTCTAAGCACATCAGCTTATGACCCGTTCTTCAACGGAGTTTGACTTCTAAACACAACAGTTTAGAACTCGGACCTCAGTGATCAAAAAGACCTTACTCCTGTATGCTTGCATCCGATGGATATTGATGGTCTTCATCCCGAGTGAATTGATCTGATCTCTATCCTAAACTTTTTCTTTGCTAGATTTTTCTGATATTGATGGTCTAACAATTCAAAGGGAGTGTTTGATCTCTATCCTGTTTTAAATGATATATTTCAGATGCTTAATTTAAGGGGGAGTAAAGGTGATGACTTCTGATTATTTCAGATCAGAACTCATTCTAGAAAACCGTTTTACTGCTTTCTGTCTTTTATTTTTAAATAAATAATATGAATAAAGTGGCTTCTGATCACATGACAGATCAGGACCCGTTCATCAATGATCAAAGAAGGATATTATGCTAATATCCAGGGGGAGCTAAAAAGACATAAATCATATTATCATGATTTGAGGGGGAGCCGAAAAAGGTAAAAATCTTCTTATCTATATCTCAGATTGTTTGAAAGAAGGACAACTTTCGAACATGAAAAACAATTTCTGAAATGTTCAAACCACTTCTTATTCTCAAAAGATTTCATGAATTCAGAAGTGTGATTTTTAAATGTTTTTAATTTTTTGTGCCTTATTGTTTAACTGACCGTGTGTTTTCAAAGATCAATACTTGTGTATTATCTTGTCTATATACTGTCAAGTATTCATACACACCGGTTCAGTATTTTATTTGAAAATGTTATTACCATGTCTCAAATTCGAACCAATTTTTCGATGGTAATACCCCCGTTTGAAGTTCAAAGTTGATGAGCATCATTCATCTTTTTCATATTTGTGCTTTCATTGATAAATTGTTTATATTTGTTCATATAAACAAATATCCAATTCTTTGATACCCTAACCATTTGATTTGATCTGATTGATTCATTGTCAGATTCTCAAAAACAATTCTCTTGACTTCATATTCATTCATTCAATATCCTTGTTTTGAGAAATCTTCAAAGATCAAATGCTCAAATTTCATTTATATTTTTTGATGAGCATACATACACTGACATATGATTTCTTGTGCTTTACATGTCAAGAAAATCATTGACCAGCATGTATTTTTTAGGAACATGGGATTCAGTGTGAGTGCTTAATAGATCTTCCATGGATTCACGTAACCAGTGTTTCCTACCCCGGAAGAAATCCTTTGAGTGATTGAGGGGAGAGGGGTCTAAAAGAATTGAATGTGGGAGTGAGCAGAGGTAAAATGGAAATGAGAGATTGGTTAGATGTGAGTATAATGATAAAAAGAAAGAGGGTGTGAGATCAGAGTTAAAAGAATATCAGAACTCTGCACCTACCACTTTCTGAGCCGGGCAGCCACATTACTGATTGGTTCATATTTCTTTGGTGACCATCATTGAAATAGGCAAATAGCCCATGCCATATCTTGCATACAACCCCACCAGCTACTCATTCTTTTCTTAAAAAGAGAATGTTTCAAATTTTCTGGGGAAGCAGCACATAATCTATCGGATCTTCTCTTGGAAGATACTGATATTGAAAAAGAAGGAAAGTTGCCCCACCTTCGACCTTTTCTCATGCACATTGAGTCCATGTACAATCATTGTTGTCTCAGTGATTTACATACTTTGAGCCTTATGAAACACAATCATTGTGCTAATTCTTTCAAAACACAAGCACGAGCACACAGAGAATATGTTTTTCTGTCAGAACATTCATAGAATTACCTTGTGTTTTTCAATGATTGAATGGAAGTCCTGGGGAGTCAACATCAAACCAGCTCCTTACATTGTACATCCGTTGTACACAGTAACTTCGTGTTACTGACAGGCATTTCTAACTGTTTCATTTGTTGAATCAGGGTTACACGCTTATTATGTCTGAATTTGAAAAGATTCGGATATATATTGTTCATGATTCGGCTCTTCGGATATATGTTGTTAACAAAGGGGGAAATCAAAGCTTGTGCTGAAATTGATGATATTTTGATGATTATGGTGCTCACATCATCAAAAAGGGGGAGAATTATACAAAGATCAATTTCAAAGACGAAGAGTTTTGTCAAAGTTCGAAGTTCAAGTCAGACTTTCAATTTGCTTCCGTTGATTTAAAGTTCAAGTCTGATAAAGAAATTCAAAGCCAAAAGATTCTGAAGGAAGAATGTTCAAAGAAAATTTGATGATTTAAGAAAATTTGATGATTTAAGAAAGTTTGATTCTTCCAAAGACGATTCAGTGATCAAAGTGATGAAGATACAATTTTGTTTGAAGTCGAAAGATTTTTCAGAATTGAAGTTTCAAGTTTCAAAGAAGTTTCAAGAATTTCCTGTTTTGTTCAAGGCTTGTTGACTTTCAGAGCTTAAATGTTGAAAAAGACTTTCCAAGATTCTTCAAAGGCCAAAAGAGTAAAGTTTGTGAAAGCTTCTATGAGACAAAAGCTGAAGAATCAAGAGCTGAAGTTCTGCATCAAATTTTTATTAAATCTTGAATACAAAGGGGGAGATTGTTAAGTCTAAATATTGTATCCAAGATTTAATAGGAAAGTCAAATGTGTAAAAGTCAACTTTGACCTTGTAATAGTTAGTCTTAGTAATGTTTAGTTTACTTTGTCATTAAGTCTTTGTATTAGTTGTATGGTATAAATAGGGTTTGTCTTCTAATCATGTAATAGAAGAACTAGAGCTTTAGCATACATAGTAATATTCTAGAGTTGTGAAATACAAGATCTACTTTCTCTCTCTAGATTCTCTCTCTAGTTCTTGAGCATATTAGATAAATCTTGAGTAATTAGCTTGATAGATTGGGATTTATGATTAACAGTTAGTGATTAGAACTTGATAAATTAGGGAATATCAATTGGTATCAGAGCAGATCCAAATCGAAAAATCAAGAAATCAAGAAAGTTCGTTTTTACTGTTCATCGAAGTCCAGATCGATTCTGAGTTTTAGTAAGTTTTTGGAGTTGTAATCGATTAGGTTATGTTTAGAAAGTGAAATCGATCGAGTTTGTATACAAAGATTTGTCTATTGCACTGCAATGAATTCGAATTTTCGAATTTTTGTGATTTTTGTAAACACGAGTTCTTGACACTGTTCTTATTCTGTTGGATCAAATAATTGTATTCAAGATTAATGTTAAAGTTAAGGGTTTAAACTGCAATTGTGCTAAAGTTAATTAGAGGGTTTATTATGTAATAATCTAATAGTTATTAAGCTATTGGGCCCAAGCCTATTAGAAAGCCCATTAAGGTTAAAGCCCATATGGCCTGGGTATTTAAAGTTTTGATTAGTTTAGTTTTAGGTTAATCTTGAAAAGAACTCTGATAATTTTCTAAATAGTTAGCCGTATTTTCTCTGTATTCAAAGGGTATCAAGAACACTCAAGGGTTTCATTGTTTATTCAAGGGATTGGTACGTTATTATTAATCTTTATATCTCTTGATTATTATTGTGTTGCTTGATTACTTGATTGATTGTTAACCAACTAGATAAAACTGGGATAACAATTGGTATCAGAGCCAAAAGAATCAAAATTTTTTTACTATTCATGCGAAGTTACTGTTCATCGAAAAAAAATTTTACTGTTCATCGAGTGAAAATTGATTTCGTGAATTAACATGCTTTTATGGTTAAAATCGATATGAATAGATGCCATATATGCTAGTGAACAGTATCTAATAGATTAATTGCATTGTGGATTAACAAGTGATTGAATCTGTGATTTTGAGTTTTCTGGTTTCGTGAAAAGTTAACACTGTGTTCTTCATAATCGATGCATGAAAGTTGAAATTAATCTTTGATTTTGATTTAATACTGTTCGATACATGCTTCTGGGTACAAAAGTCTGATTTTTGCTTTCAATTTAAGTGATTTTTGTGATTTCTGGGTTGATCTTTCTGGGTTGTTCATCGTTCTGGGTAAATTAAGAACATTCCGGTCGAACAACCATCCGGTCTTAGCACTATCGGTCTAAGCATCTTACCGGTCTTTGCACTTTCCCGGTCGAACGAGTTTCCGGTCTTACATCTTACCGGTCTTGCACCTTCGACCGGATAATTGTTTCTCCGGTCTTCCCACTCGACCGGATACTTGTTACTCCGGTCTTGCCATTCGACCGGATACTCGTATTCCCGGTCTTGCCATTCGACCGGATACCTGTTACTCCGGTCTTGCCATTCGACCGGTGCCTTGCATACTCCGGTCTTTCCTTCGACCGGTACAGTTCATTCTTCGAAGCACATTTTCCAGTCCTAGACAAATTTTTGCAAGCTGCAACAGGGCCTCTAAAAGCCTAATTTTTTTTTTGTCTAGGGGCGCTGCCCCCATACCCCCGCAAGGGCGTTGCCCCTTGACCCCACCCGCTAACCGGGTAGCGGGACCCCCGTGCTAAGTCTGCGAAGGGGGACAAAAGTTTTGTGCTTGATCAAAATCTTCCTAATTTTTCAGTATTTTATTCATAGATATTAGTGCTTTATACTGTGAGCGAGGACTGCATTTGATTATTTTTGGAAATTTATTTTTTTTCTGAAAATTTTTGAGTGTAGTCTTTACTTTTGATTCTAACGATCTCATCTAGTTGGTTGTCTTGGTACAGAAAAGTCTATTTACTAACAGTACAGCTAAGATGTCGAATCAGCTTCTCTCGATGGGCTCTCAAGTCAAACCTCCTGTCCTCGTGGCAAATGAGTATCGGCAATGGAAGACCAGAATGATTCAGTTCCTGAATCACAAAAACAAAGAATTCATGAAAATAATCATTGAAGGTCCTAAACCTCCAATGATCACAGTAAAGGGTCAACCTGCTACAGATTCCTCTCCTAAAATTGTAATTTTGGTGTTTTTGATCAAAAAATCAGTGTTAGTTTTGTGTTCGAGTTGTTTAGAAGGTCAAATTGTCGAAGTTTCAAGTTGGAATTCTAGGCAGAAATAAGTTTTTGGTGAATTTGGACATTTTTAGAGGTATGCGGGTTGTTCTTGAGTAATGCGGGTCTATCATCGGATTGTGCGGGTCACTTATCAACATTCATACAAGTTTTTCAGAGGAATGCGGGTCATTCAAAGTCCGAAGTTGTAATGCGTTTGCTTAGTGACACGCATAACAGAAAGTTACGACTCCTTGTGACACGCAAAGTAAAGGAATGCGGTTTCTTTGTGACACGCATATTGAGAAATGCAGTTCAAGTGTGACACGCATATTGAGAAATGCGTTTCAAGTATGACACGCATAGTTGAGGAATGCGTTTCAAGTATGACACGCATAGTTGTGGAATGCGTTTTCAGTGTGACACGCATTGTTGTTGAATGCGATTCTTGAGTGACACGCATAGTATAAAAGACTTGGAATATTTTTTTTGAATTTTTCAAAATTGAAATATGCCCTTTAATAGTGAAAAAAATTTCTCTAGGGGCGTTGCCCCTTGACCCCACCCGCTAACCGGGTAGCGGGACCCCCGTGCTAAGTCTGCCTAGGGGGACAAAAGTTCTTTTTGTGATCAAAATCTCTGAATTTTTTTTAAGTTTTTCTGTATTTCTTGAGATTTCATATTTTGGATTAACGATCATTTTTGTCAAGTTCTTTTTGTAACAGATAATTCAAGATGGGATATCTTTCTGATGATGATGAAAAGAAGATTGAAAAGCTCAAATTTGAGAATTTAAGTCTTACTTCATCAGTTGACATCTACTCAAAGAGGTCAAAACGATATAATGATGAAAGGAAGCTACTGAAAGAAGAAGTCAGTGCGTTAAAGAAAATAAATGAAGATCTGCTAAAACAAACTTCAAGGCTTAATGAAGAAAAGGTCTTGAGTTTGGAAGCTGAAAATACTGAGTTAAAGAACAAGATCTCAGAATTAGAAGATCACATTGTCAAGCTTCAGCAAACAGAGTGTGCTAATGAAAAGAAGATTTTTGAATTAGAATTTCAAATTCTTGAAGAAAGATCAGTTGTTGAGAAAGAAAAGAAAGAGTTTGCTAAGAAGTTCTCAGACTTTTCCAGAAAATGTGCTGACAAGAAGAAAGCGGTTGAGCTTAAATGCATTAAGCTTTCTCAACAAATCTCTGATTTTGAGAAAGTAATCATTCTGGAAAGAGAGAATTTTGCCAAAGAAAAGAAATCAATTGAGCAAAAGAATGTTGTGATATTCAAAGAAATATCTGGTCAGAGGACAAATGCTGAAATGGGCTTTGAAGAAGAAAGAAATATTTTTGAGACTGAGATAAAGAAGCTCACTGCAAAGCTATCTGAGCTATCTACAACTGCATTGAAAGATCAACAAGCGAAGTCTGAATTCAAGAAAGAGATTGACCTGCATATCAAAGAAAAGAACAGTCTATCTTCAAAGATTAAAGAGCTTGAAAAGATTGTTTCAAAGGTGGTGGTGACTGAGCAGACGACTCCAGAGTCACAAATCCACACACCTAGAAATAATTTAGCTGACTTTAAAAAGACAGCCTCAAGTACATGAAACCTGTTTCTTCAAAAAGGTTAGTCAATTCATTCAATCAGATTCGTACTTCTAATATTTTCTATGATCAAAATGTAGATGGTTCGGGTACACGAAGAAGAAGAACATATCAAGAAGAGAAACTGGTATGGAAAGTGAAATCAGTGGATGATGATGAGAAGAATGATGAGAAAAAGAAAGGAAAGAAAGAAGAGAAGAAAAGTAACAAATCATTTGTACATGCATCAACAGCCAAGAAGAACAAATTGCTGACAGGTAAACCTGATCTTGCTTATTCGAGAGATCAAATGTTCAGGTTATCTAAAAAGAGGTATTGTTCTTACTGTAATACATATGATTTTGTTCATAAAGCTAGTGATCATTACTGGTATGGTTCTTATTCAGTTACTCCCATACGAACTGCAACTAACACACATGGACCCAAATACCAGTGGGTACCAAAACCGAAGATTGATTCTATGTTGCAGGCACCACAAGTAAAGGGGGAGTAAGAGAACAATGGCTCTTGAATAACACAGTTCAAGACCCGCACCTCAATGTCAAGAACCGAGGCTTCTAAGTACATCAGCTTAGAACCCGTACTTCAACAAAGTGTGACTTCTAAACACAACAGTTTAGGACTCGTATTTCAACGATGAAAGATGTTACTCCCGGGCTGATATAAGAGATTGTACTCCAATACTTCAACGAGGATATCAACCTTCAAGGGGGAGTACATATTTTTCTGAAATTTGTGCATCCGATAGATATGACGAACTACATTCTAAAAGGAGTTGTAGATCTCTATCATGTACTTTATAACTGACATATTTTAGATGCATAATTTCAGGGGGAGTAAAAGGATTATGATTTCTGATTATTTCAGATCAGAACTCGTACTTTAATAGTTTTACTGCTTTATGTCTTTTAACTTTTGTGAATAAAAGTTGCTTTGACTAGACTTTGAGACTTATGCAGGATGAGAGAAGCTGACACGATCATATCTTAATGACTACAGCCTGACTTCATGAGATTTAAGATTGAGCGAAAAGGTAAATTTCTTATCTTAATCTCAAATGTATTTGAAAGAAGGACAACTTTCAGATATAGAAAACATGTTCTTAAATGTTCAAACCACTTCCCGATTTTTTAAATAGATTTTATAATTTGGAAGTGTGATTTTAAATGTTTTCATTTTATTTTTGTGCTTAATCGATATACAAACCGTGTGTTTCCAAAGATAATTACTTGCGTATTGTCTTTTCTATATACTTTCAAGTATTCACACACACCGGTTTGAATTTTTGTTCAAAATGTTCTTACCATGTCTCTAAATTGAAACAATTTTTCTTCGATGGTAAGACACTCCGTTTTTATTCAAAGAATTTTGAGCGATATTTCATTTTGAAACGGTTTTTCAAGAATGTCTATATTTTGTTTCGTATAGACAAATATCTGTTATTCTTGACCATAAGCCTTAATTGATATATCATTCATTTCTGATCATTTTTCATACAATGTCATATTTTCAAACAAGTCTTTTGCATTCATATTCATTCATTCAATATACTTGTTTGAAAATACTTCAATGTTTAAAAATGCTCAAATATTCATGATTATATTTTATGAGCATACATTCATCTGACATTTGTATATGAGTTTTAACTGATATCGTTAAACCATTTGAGCAACTCATGCTTTATAGGATTACATGGGTTCTTTGTGCTAGGAATTAACTAAACTTCTATGGATTCACGTTAACCAGTGTTTCCTACCCAAGAAGTTAATCCTTTAATGATTGAGTGTGAGGAGTCTAAAAGAAATGAGTGTGGGTGTGATGAGGTAAAATGGAAAAGAGAGCTTGGTTAGTAGTAAGCTTATTGATTAAAAAGAAAGAGGGTGTGAAATCAGAGTAAAAGAATATCAAACTCTGCACCAACTACTTTCTGAGTCGGGCAGCCACATTACTAGCATTTCACAATTCTTTGGTGAATGTTATTGAAACAGGCAAATAGCTCATGCCAACTCTTGCTTAAAACCCCACCAACTTTCATATTTTTCTGGGGACGCAGCATATAATCTATCTGGTTTTCATTTGGAAAATCTGGATATTGAAAAAGAAGGAAGTCTGCCCCACCTTTGCACTTCAATCATGCACTTAGAGTCTGTGTTTATCTACTGTTGTCTCAGTAGTTTACACAATGTTGAGCCTTATTAAAAGCAATCATTTGTGCTTAATCCTTTCTACACTTGCACGAGCACACAAGGAATTCGTTTCTTTGTCATAACATTCATAGAAATTGCCTTTGTGGTATTTCGATGATTGGATGGAAGCCCTGGGGGAGTGAACATTAAAAAGCTCCTTTATATTGTGTATTCGTTACACACAGTGACTTTGTGTTACTGACAGGCATATTAACTGATTCATCTGTTGATTCAGGAGTTACATGTTCTTATTTTGTTCGGATTTGAAAAGATCTGGATGAATACTGGTTGTGGATCACCGAATCAGAGGCTCAGTTTGACAGATCAGAACGGTCAATGACATTTCTTGGATGTAAAAGTTTTGATGATATAGATGTTCAAATCATCAAAAAGGGGGAGAAGAGTTAAAGAAATGTTTGAAATCAGATTTGGGAAGAAGAGTTTTTATTCAAGAATTTTGAAGATTATTTGCAGGAGCAATCAAGTCTGAAAAAGGGTTTGTGTACAATCTTGGAGGAGAATGTTAATATTCTTGAAGATCAGATTTTGAAGAAGATTGATGAAAGTTTTTAAAGATATTGTGCTTATCAGAGAAGGGGAGATTGTAAAGATTTCATACAAATAGGGGGAGCATGAAAGTTGGTTGAGAAAGTTATGTTTGTATCAAAAGGGGAGATTTCATGAGAAGATACAGATTGTTCCAAGGGGGAGTTTACTTCAATCGAGCTTAATCAAAGAGAAGATCTCATTGCTAAATCTTTTAGTAATGATCTTGATCCAAAGGGGGAGATTGTTAGAGCACAAATATGTTGGATTCAAGATCATAAAGATTGAAGATAAAAGATCAAGAAGTCAAAGCTGGAAAGTCAACTCTCATCAAAAGTCAAAGTCTATTTGTAATAAAGTCAAAGTCAATGTTATGTGTATTTTACATTCCTAGTAATTGTTAAGGGTATAAATACCTTTGTTGTCTTTGTAATCATTCAGATATGTAATTCAGAATTAGAGAGAGAGAGCAGATTAGAGAAGAGGTATATAGTTTTATCATTCTAGTGAGAGAGTCTAGAGAGAGAAAGTTGCAATTTGTAATCTTGTGATTGAGATTAATACATATGAGTTTGGAATTATCATCTTGAGTATTTGTTAGTGATTAGAACTTGATAAATTAGGGAATATCAGGTTTGCTAATGATCGCTCCCATATATATATATATATATATATATAGGGTGCGTTTCTTTTGCAAACCAAACAATTTGTACAAACTATGCAAACCACTATTTTAGGAAACAATAGATATATTTATGGATAATGATTATGATTCATTAATAATGATTGTGATATATATGGAAAATGTTAAGTTTATTCATTATAATCATGATTTTAAATTAGGAAACATAATAAAATCATATATTCATTAGGCTTGATGAACGGTTAAGATTGGTTCACAAAGTTTGCACAATCTGACTGGTTTGCAAAAGATACTCCCCCTATATATATATATATATATATATATATATATATATATATATATATAACCATGCCACATTATTTACTAAGACATATCTTACATGTTTGTATCGTAATCTGGTTTCTATGGGCTTCATGCTTCTCAATCAAGTGCTCTAAGTGCTCTGAGGCAATCTCTATTCTTTATATGTGCACCTTAGGTATGCTATCCCTAACTTTGTTATATTTTGAGCATGCATCCTAATTGTGCTATGCTTTTTAGAGTTCATATTTCTAAGTGCTAAAATGCTTTGTGAACTTTATCATTTTGATTATGCCTTTGTAAGGTTATTAATGACATGCCAAAAAAGAAGCTTGAGTATGCTTGCAATCTCTTAATTTTGTTACTTATTGAACGTTTTAATTTGGTGGTGAAGGATCGTATGAGAAGTTGAGTTAGTCTGAGAAGTGGATCTGAACTCTTAATCACTTTTAATCTCAAGCCAACTCATGAATGACGCTTGATACGGGGATTGATCCGGTGCATCTCATTCTAATGTGCATCCAACGATTGATAACTACTTCTCACGTTAACTTAACTTCTCATTGGAACCCAACCCTTAATTTGGTTACTTATTGGAATCTGAATGTTTTAAATTTTTGTTATTGTGTTTAGTTGGAATATGATTAATTTTACGTTCCAAATTGCAATGATTAATTTGTTTACTTTTCAAATTTGATTGATGTTTATGTTTGTAAGGAATCTGATTAATGCTCCGGGTTTATGTTTTTACTTTTAGATTATTTGTTTCTGTTCGGAGTTTAAGTTTATTTAAATATGCATTTATAATTTTAGAGATATCTAGTGGACCACAACTATATTCCATGGAGTGAAAAGGAAGAACAAGGTAAATATCTAAATATGTTTAGTTACTTATCTTCACTTTTAATAAGTATATTAATTTGTTTTTGTTTTTATTGTAGGAGAGTGAAGAGCAACCAAATGAAATCTTCATTTCAGTACCGTTCAAGGAAACCGACAATTAAATTGAAGTGAGACCATGTTTAATTAATTTATCATGTTTTGCTTTGTTGATGGATTTATAATGTACTTGGTTTTAATATTGTAATTTTCTCAACTTCGTTTTGATTTTGGTTGCAAGTTACAAATAGTTTTGGCTTTATTTTGTATTTGGTTGTAAACTTTTAGTTATGGATTTATTTTGCTTGTAATTTAAATTTATTTCGAACTTTTAATATTGTTATGTATAAAACAAGTTCGAGCTTGATTCGAGCTCGAGTTCAGCTTGATTCGAGCTTGAAGCGAGTTTGAGTTCAAGCTTGGGAATTGGTTATCGAGTCGAGTTCGAGCTTGGATTTTCACTACTCGCGAGTTTTCGAGTCGAGTTCGAGTTTGGGAATTGGCTTTCGAGTTCGAGTCGAGTATAATGATACTCGAGCTCGACTCACATCAATTACACCCCTAATTGCGAGCAGTATCAAGCTCCATGTGCATTTGAGCAACGATATGGGATTGAGTTCCTTGAGTTTCCATAATCCTGTTAATCAAAAAAACTACAATGAAATCGTTAGTAAGTCGCACTCTTTGTCGAGGACTTTACTCTAGCTGGGGCCCCACGGTGGGCGCCAAACTATTAATGCCAAAAATCGTCCTAAAGATGACTTAAGATCGGTGTGGAGCTTTAACAACTAAGTAAACGATCGATCAACAAATCGTATGACAAGAAAATTAAATAAATGAGATACAGAGATTTTGGTGACTCGGAAACCCTGTCGAGGGTAAAAAATGCGGACGATAGCAGAGATCGTCAAGTGCACTATGGACGTCAATGAGTGATTGAAAGTACATATGACAATATTACAAGTATAAATAAAAAAATCGTAAGTTTGCGTTGTTCGTCGTGCGATCAAGCACTTCGTCGAAAGTTCTTGCTGGAGAGAAACTAAGTTGAGTGTTCTTGAGTGATGCCTATGCCAAATCAGTTCTCTCCCAAAACGATTCTTCAAGCATTAAATGCACGTTTAATGTACCAACGGTCCGTACATTGAATGACTTTTATGGAGTTTGTCCGTTATGACCGTTGTCCATGAATGGGCGTAGAACCTGTAATAAAGTGTCATAAAGAAAAACAGTCGTAGGTAATAATTAACACTTAATCGTTAGTTACGTTATAAAGATCGTTAGGTATGAGTCGTTGAGAGACTCTTCGATCACTTACGACCGTCGTCATAAGTGACGACCATAACTCTCGGTGTGTGTGATCTTCAGGACCTTATCTTAATACAAGAATGGTCTTAAGATTGGAGATGTTTGGTTTTCTTGCGTCGGTCGTGACTTGTGAAATTTTACCCAAACAGTCGTATTTGGCGTGTGCAAAGTTTGGCGCCATTTGATCTTCTTAATCATATTTCTTTTCAACATTTCATCAAACAACTTCTTTGCAATCTTCGTTTCATCATATCACATTCTTTACACTCTTCATATTACCAACTTTAGTATTTATAATACACAAGTTTATCACAATTCCTGTTCATTTTATCACGTGTTAATTTAAATCTCAAAGGTGGTAATAAATCAAAGTAATTTATTACTTTGGAAAGTGGGAGAAGGAACAGAAAATTAGTGATAATGGTTTTCTCGATGATGCAGAGAAGAAAAGGAGAAAGGAGCTTCTGGTTATAATGATAGTTTTAAGGCAGTGGTGGAAAAGGGCAGGGGAGGTTTTGTGGGGTGTGAGGTGCAACAGGGATGAAGGGTGCTTGATGGAGGAGAGATGCTAGAATGAGAGGAGGAAAAGAGCTGCTGAACGAGAAGATCGGAGGGAAGTGGCTTCGATGACAATCTACACAGAGAGGTGTGAGCTAACTCCAAAAACCCGTCCTCAGTTTAGAACATAGTTGGTTCTCATCCTTCAGAGACTATGACTCTAATGACAGGCTGTAAATATTTGGTCTGTATTCATAAAGTTGACCCCTACCAGCTGAGCAAATAATCTCTTTTCTTAATTGTAAAGCCAATTCCAAACACTTCAAGATAGCTTAATAATTAAGATATAAAACCCCTATTAAGCATATTAAGCTCTTTACAAACCGACCCTAACATAAGTTTACATGAAAATATTCAACTTTAACCTACATTAACTATATTAACAAATCGGAACATATATTAACTTAACATACCCCACAATCTTAATATGTTTTAACATGAAAATATTAACCTACAATCTTAAAATACCTTAACATGGAAAAGAATAAACATTAATGCACCTAAACGTGAAAAAACAATGAAAACTAACATGTCTTAACATGGAAAACAATGAATATCTTAACATAAGTTAACATATATTACCATATATTACTCGAGATATGTTATCATGGGTCAAAGATATCGTCTGTTCAGTTTAGATGTAGGAAATGCAATGACTGATTAGCCCCTTTTTCAGAAAACGCAATGCATCATACCCATGGATCGATTCGTTTGCCCTCAAAATCAACGACCATGCAGAGGTTTTTTTTATAGTTCTCACCAAATCTTGCATTCCTCCGGAACTCAAACCTATATATACATGTGTCTGTTTGTTATATATAGGGTTGGGTTTTTATGAGAATGAAAGTTGTGGTGAAAATGGTAAAAAGGGATCTTCACCCTTGGATACACTCCACCCGTGAGATGCACCGCAATGCACATAATCAATTCGCATGAGAAGCATAATTCATGGGTGGGGTTGAGATTACAAGTGACCAAGGGTCCAGATCCTTTATTACCTTTTCACCTTAATTCTTTTTCTCACACGATAATCTTCATATATATATATATATATATATATATTCGGGTTCAAACGAGAACAAGAACTAAATAAGAGAACATGAAAACGGTCGAATCACATGTGATTTAACACTAAAATCATGTGTAAAATCATTTGTGATTCACGTGACTTTGGCCGTAACCTAAAGTCGCGGGCCAAGTCGCCTGCTCACCTTTGTGCGTGTTTCATAATTTGTATGTGATTTCACTTTAAAATCACATGTAATTTAGCCGCTTTCATAATTTGTATATACTTTTGTTTTGTGTATTTTTGATATTGGGCCATTGAGGTGGGCTTAATTGCTACTCCTTGATCATAAATAGGCTTGTGGGATAATAAAACCAGGCCCACCCAGCCCAGCCCAGCTTGTTATACCTATTTGGTAGTATACGTGTTGAAACCCTAAAAAACTTCAAAACTTCGTTTTCGTTAAACCCATCATCTTCGTCGTCTTCCTCTTCGTCGACATCAATGGTTAGCCTCTTAATCCTCTACATCTGATCGTTCTGTAAATAAAACAATTGGTTACGCCACAAAATTTTGAAGTCTTTTGATCCAATCAACTATGGCTTCTAGTCTGCTAGCAATGTTTGCATAACTGTTGATTGTTACAATTATCGTTTTTTCTGCTTCTCTAAACCTCACCTGATTTCATCATTTTACTCTTATCAGCATCAGTTGTTCGTCACCGAATTTCATTTTCTGTTTAACTGATTCTAAAATATCTTTGTATGCTTGAAATTTAACTTCTTGAAGGGTCCAAAGAAAGGCGGGAAGCCGATCGCAACTAAGAAGAAAACGGTATGTATGATTACTGAAATTGGTTTAGGGCTCTCATTCATTTCCAGTAGCTGTCCACGATTCAAGTTTTTTTAAGCTAATTTATGGAGTTTGGTTTACACATGTAATTTGATGTCTTTCTCTCTCTCTAGGAGAAGGTAGTGAATCCCTTGTTCGAGAAAAGGCCAAAGCAGTTTGGGATAGGTGGAGCATTGCCACCTAAAAAGGATGTTCATAGATTTGTGAGATGGCCACAAGTTGTTCGCATTCAGAGGAAGAGGAGGATTCTCAAGCAGCGTTTGAAGGTTCCACCTGCCTTGAATCAGTTTACCAAGACTCTCGACAAGAATCTTGGTAATGATCAATTATATTTTCGTACACTTTGCGTCTTCCTCTATATTCATTAGTGTAGTCAACTTAAAAGTTGTGTGGGAATTTGGCAGTGCCATCTGCTTTACTAGATATGACCTCCTGATCACTATTGTTCCACCCATTTCGAAAAGGGTTTTCCACCAAACTAGTTATATATGGCAAGAAATTGAGAAAATAGCCAAAAAAAATTTATGGTTTTTAAAGAAATAGCCATGACTTGCAATAAAGTGATTCCCCCAATTGGTGGGATCCACTTTTTGTTAGTTGGTGGGCTAAATCAGCAGAAAAGTCAAGTATCCTCAAAATTCAAAATTATCGCCAATTTTATAGGGAGTCTCATGTAAGACAACTAAATGCACCTTGAGGTGCTGCCGAGGAACTGAGGGACCTTCTCGATCACAGGATAGGTAACTGAGAGATAGAGCTAGCCTATTCCTTACTGGGAATCATTGCTTTGGGCCGAATAGAGCTTACTTACGGCACCTTGCTCTGGTGCATATTAGCTTAGTCTGGTGAAATCCACGTGTCAACATGAAGTTGGTGACATCAGAGATTGGCCCCACATGCCAGATTGGTGGAATTCGCCAATTGGCAGCATAATTCATGACTATTTCTTTAAAACCTTTGAAGATGGCTATTTTCTCAATTTTCTTGCCATAAATGGCTATTTTGGTGGAAAACCCTTCCGAAAGGCTAACTTGTGGAATGTGGATTTCCACCGCATCTGTATGAATTTGCTTGTTTTATACTTTGATTCCCAGAGTTCACATAATGTCTAAAGAAGATTGTCTCTTGTAGTTACTTTGAGATAGTTGCTATTGGGAAATGAGGTTTTTTTTACTCGCAAATTTCTTTTCACTTATTAAAGGGAGGGATCTAGTATATGTTTCTCTGTTCTTTTAACAATGGCATGCTTTTTTTAGTCTATAAATCAAGGCCATGTTTGCTGACCATAGGCTAGCTTATCTTTTGCGTTTATTGAAAAAGTTCCATTAGGTAATGCCATAAACTAGTTTTTCGAAAAGCTACTTAGGGCAGCATTTCAGTAAAGATCCACTCACAATTTTTTTCACTTTTTCCGATTATGCCTCTTATGTTTTAGATAAATGACCGAAAACCCTATCCTTTTAGGTAACTTTACTTTGTTATATAGCTTATCAGCTAGTTTTTACCAAACATGACTAGTTTATTAGCAACTGGTTTATCAGCCACAAAACTAGCTTATCAACCAGTTTGCCAAATATAGCCCAAGTGCCATGGAAAATTAGAAATTATTGATAGAACTTTAGTGTCAGAAAAGTTTGCATATGCCCAAATGTGGGAGATTAAGATACCAACTATGCAGCTTTGAAAGCCATGGTTTCCGGTCCCCATTCACTTTACCATACCATGGGTTTGAGCAGTCAGCGATGTTGCATCTGCTAGTTGTTTTCATTTTACTTTTGTATATGTTTTCTATCTTATTACTAGATTAACATTGATGATATCATGAGCATATGCCTGGTTTATCAAGGACTGGTTCTCACTATATGCATTTCAAATATATCTATTGCTGTAACCCTAATCATTTGCACTCCCTTCAACTCGTTTATTTTTATAAATCCCTTGGTTTGCAGCAACTACATTGTTCAAGATGCTGCTTAAGTACAGGCCGGAGGATAAAGCTGCAAAAAAGGAACGCCTTCTAAAAAGGGCACAGGCTGAATCTGAAGGAAAGACAGCCGAAGCCAAGAAGCCTATTGTTGTAAAGTATGGTCTGAACCATATCACCTACCTTATTGAGCAGGTTTTTAACAGTCACTGTCTAAATATAATTTTTTTCACTTGTTGCTCCCAAAATGAAAACTAAACTTGTGTTATATCTGATATTGCAGAACAAGGCGCAATTAGTTATCATCGCTCATGATGTGGACCCCATTGAGTTGGTTGTATGGCTTCCGGCATTGTGCAGAAAGATGGAAATTCCTTACTGCATTGTGAAGGGAAAATCTCGATTGGGAACAGTAAGTGTGCTACAGACTCTGTTTTCTTAGGTGCGTTTGGTAGACAGGATGGAACAAGAACTGGTTGTTCCATCTTTAGTGTGACATTAGGATAAGACAGGACGACTGAATGAGACGAAAATGCACTTTTTTGTCCGGCCAAAATAGGTGGAACAAAAATTATGAAGATGTTACAAGACTGGTAAATTACTAAACTACTACCAATATCAAATTAAAACCCTAAAACCTACCACCATTCTTTTTCACACACCTCCCTCCCTCCCAAGTGCAGTCCTATCCAGTTTTGTCTGCATACCAAACACACCTTTGTTGGCCCTCAATTATTTTATTGGGAGCTAACAAACTTGTCATATGTCAGATTGTCCACCAGAAAACTGCAGCAGCTCTATGCTTGACTACAGTGAAGAATGAAGATAAGATGGAGTTCAGCAGAATATTGGAAGCAATCAAGGTCTGCTTTCATATAAAATTTCTTTCATCAAGTATGTGCTTTTATAGAAATTGTATGGCTCATTTTGAAACTGATTTTTGTAATTTCAGGCCAACTTCAATGATAAGTATGAAGAATACAGAAAGAAGTGGGGTGGTGGAATAATGGGTTCCAAATCTCAGGCTAAAACAAAAGCAAAGGAGAGGGTTCTTGCCAAGGAGGCTGCTCAGAGGTTAACATAGATCACTTCATCATCCATAGTAAATGGAGATTTGTGCTTAAAAATGTCAATTTTTATATTACCGACAACTATTTTGGTTATCATTCTATGTTTTTAGCAGTTGTGAAAGTTAATGGTTGTCTTGATGTCTTCTTTTACTTGCTATGATTGAGCCTTTGTGTTTCTAAATTTACATGGCTAAGGGGTTGTCTTGATGTCTTCTTTTACTTGCTATGATTGAGCCTTTGTGTTTCTAAATTTACATGGCTAAGGGGTCATTTACCTTACGGGGTTGGCATGTCAAAGACCAAGAATCTTACCTGGATAACGTTTTACCGGGTGAGGGACAGTCACCAACTATCTATTTTCATGTGGGATTGTTACCCGATAAAAGTGAGGGTGGTGACTATTGCTGGTAAATACTTACCTAGTGTCCTAGCATGTGTTTGATAAACGAACTCTAAGGATTGACCATCACAATTTGATATGTTTGTATGTTAAAAAGATGATGCCAAGATCACCGTCATTTTCACCATGATTGATGGCTTGGTGCGATCGTGGTTGTCATTTTTGGATCGATAAAACAAGTTAGATGAGGAAGAAGGTGTGTAGAAAACAAAAGTGAGAAGATTAATTCTAAATATATTTATATGCAGATAGGCTTTTGAGGTGAGATGTATGCAAGCTGATCCAATGGCCAAGAAATAGCACTTTAGTCTGAGTACCCTTTCACGTACAACCTCTTTTCCTACTACACTGAGCTTGCTGCAGAGGAGATCCGGTAACTGTTATGAATGTGGAGGAGTGGGGCATTTTCTCGTTACTGCCCCTATATGAACTACCGGGAAGATCATAGAGAAAAAGTCGAGACCTAACAAAAGAAGTAAGCAAGTTGACCATAAGGTGAATCGATGACCTGACTGAAGCCATTCCTAGCAAAAGAGTAAAATGGTCTTTTTCGTGAATATGCAAGAATTAGCATGAATGTAAAACAAAAAAAGGAAAATTTACAAGTATATATACATTGAAAACAAACACAAAGTATGGATAACCATAAAAGTATGTGTAAGGCATGAAGAACAAGTAAAGCAAAACACATCCCTAGCCTAACTACCATCCATCCTGACCGCAACATCTCCAACTCCCTTCTGTCCAGTCGCGTTTGCCGTTACCTCAAGTTCTTACATATAGTTTGTTATCATAGTCATTCGTCTCTGCAGGAATATTTAAGGGTGTCATTTCTATCCTTAATTGCTCATTCCACGTCCACCTTCCTCCTCCTTACCCCCTCAACCGTCACTCCTTTTACTCTCTTCTCACATATTGTCATCAATTTTCTATGAACATGTCCAAACCATAGCAAATCTCCCATCATCTTAGTTTATCCATAATTGGGGTAAAACTTCGCCCATAAAACCTTATTCAGAGTTTTGTCTAACATGATCCGACTACATAATATAATATATGAAGACAAAATGCATGAAAAATGTTATGTAATGTACCCTCATTTCATTTATATTTCATGGAACTTGATTTATAGTTTAAAAAACTATATCTACAAGCTTTTTAAGTTTAAAAATATGTTGTTTTGATAATATCTGTTTCTTAAACATAGTTTAGTAAAACACTGTCAAGTTTTAACTTACATTAGTCAGCGCCATAACGATATTAAAAATATTAGTAAAAAATAAATATTTTATACTACAAGCTATAAACCTCAAAACTTTTGATAATACATTCCGGAATAAAAACCTAATCAAAATATGTTTCACTATTCATAGTTTGAAACTAATGAAAGTTATTAGAGTAAACTATAAATTTGGTCTATGTGGTTTATCAAAAGTTACATTTTTTGTCTCTGTAATTTCGAAGTTATAAGATGGTAATCATTGAAACAATTCATTAAACGAGAAGCATTTTCATTAACGACCGTTAAAACTTTTATTAATCATTCTTTTATTAATTTTTTGTTGTTACCTAGTCAAAAACAATTTTATAATTTTGGTCTCTGTGGTTTTTGATTGGTTAAAAGGCAAAAGCTAACAAAAATGCTCCTCATTAACAGAATCTTTCAGCAATTATTAGAAGGAGAGACGAAAAGTGTTGTTTTTGACAAACCACATGGCCCAAATTTGTAGTTTACTCAAGTTATTATAGGGTTGGGCTTTGATGACCATTAACGGGCTGACTTGGTTAGTGTGAGGTAGAGATGGTCAAAAATCGGTCTCGGTCCCAAATAGTGATTTCGTAATCGGTCCCGGTCCTGACCTAAATACGAAAGGCCCGATTAAACTTAATAAGACCCTGTTATGAGGATAGGACCCGGTCTTGGGTCGGACCCAAACCGGTCCCACTTATTTTTTTTAAATTGACTTTTAACTTATAAGAAATATTTTTAAAGAATTTGACCAATCAAATACACTAACAAATACACTTTTATTATAATCGGGTAATCAAATACAGTATCAAATACAGTAACAAATACGTTTTATTATAATTAGGTCAATCAAATACACTAACAAATACGTTTTTATTTATAATTGAATCAATCAAATACACTAAAAAAATCTGTTTTATTATAATTAGGTCAATAAAATACATTAACAAATATGTTTTTGTTTAAAAACATAGTTAAAAATACATTTAAAAATAAATTTTAAATAAAAAACGGGCCAGTCCCATAATCGTCTCGGGCCAGACCGAGCCGAGCCTTATTTTTGGATGAGAACGCTAACCGGTTAAGAACCGGTGAACCCAAAATGGTCTTGGGCCGAACCGATCCCAAATCGGTCTTGGTCCCGGTCTTCCGTCTGGATGGGGTTGGACCCATTTGACCATCTCTATTGGGAGGGAGGAAGAATAGAACTAAGCCCAACTGGCCCAATTTTTTGTAGCTTTAGAGGTGAATACGTAGAACAAACCCTAAAAACTTTGATTTTCGTTTGTCTTCCTCTTTATCGCCGCTTTGAAACCCGGAATCTCTACTTTCAACAATGGTGAGCCTTTCCGTCTTCTACCTCCTTTCATCGTTAAATTTTTGTATTTTCTGCCTTTGTAAACCTTACTAAATTTCGCCATTTTTTGATGTATGCCCTTTTTTCTTCACCCAAGTTTATTCCTTTGTGGATTGATTCTAATATGTTTCTATATGCCCGATTAATTTCTCGAAGGGTCCAAAGAAAGGTGGGAAGGCGGTTGCAACTAAGAAGAAAACGGTATGATTACTGATATTGGCTTAGAGTTTTTACTCATAACAAGTAGCTATCTGTAATTAAAACTTTCTCTTAATTTGATCTTTTGCTCTCCAGGAGAAGGCAGTGAATCCCTTGTTCGAGAAAAGTCCGAAGCAGTTTGGAATAGGTGGAGCATTGCCACCTAAGAAGGATGTTCATAGATTGTGAGATGGCCACAAGTTGTTTGCATTCAGAGGAAGAGAAGGATCCTCAAGCAACGTTTGAAGGTTCCACCTGCTTTGAATCAGTTCACCAAGACCCTCGACAAGAATCTTGGTAATAATCAATGATATTTATTACACACCTTGCCTTTTTTCCTTTATGTTCAAAGATATAGAATGAAGTTCTTTGGTGTAGAAATGCTTGCCTGGTTTCATTTTTCAGCGATATATGGGGATTTTGGCATGATTTTTTTTTCCTACCAACTTTACAACTTATAGCGGTTGTTTGAGAGTTGCTGAATGGTTTGGTTCTAATGATAAAAGAGGTTCTTATGATATAGTATAAAATGAAATATGGTTAAGGGAACACCAATATACAAAATCATTCATGGGGTTTTAGAACCGCTAAGAGACATATTTTTTCTTTTTTGCAGAACAAGATTCACCTCTTAACGATATTCAGACGTTGCCTCTTATTGGAACTATTAAGAAGTAAACAAACGACCCTTTAGTCACTACTTAACCTGCCGCCTCTATTCATGTCCAATTGCAGAAGCAAGAAAGTTTATTGTTGGATAATTATCATATATGCTGAAAATTTGTAGTGTTTTCAAATTGATTGGTATTATACAGTAATTTCCACATGACTTAAGATCCCAGTAGAGAAAATATTGTTTTTAGGAATCTATTTTGCACTCTTTTGTTTGACTTCCATAGTTCACCATTCTTTTACTTTGGACCAATTTCTGACTTTTTCTTGATTGTTCAAATGCTTTGTTTTGTTACTGTAAGGAAGCTACTATTCATATATGCTAATCGAGTCTTTGTTGGAATTTCTGTTCAGCTTGTTAGACGGATGAAACTTTTGTTAGTTATTGCATTCTGGGATAAATACTAGGAATACTATTGTTTAAAGGATGCATTCCCTCCTTGAGTTTATTATTTGAACTAAAAATCGTTGAGATCTTATACTCTATATGCCATTAAACGTTGGCAACCTTAATCAAATATTAATTAAAGTTTCATGGATTTTTAGTTGAAAAGTTGGTTCAGTGGGAAATGATCTTCTGGCAAATTTTTGCTGGTCTATTTTTTTTATAGGAGTGCAATTTAGTTTTCAAATAAGCAAAACTAATAGTAACATGATGGTAATGTTACGGAATAGTATCATAAAACCCTAAAAAAGGTTCAATGATTTTTATAGGTCCAAAAATAAGTTGAAGAGGGAAATATTCCCCTAAACAAAAGTTTTGGTTTTCTTTGCACTTTCCATTTAACAATGATGGGATTTGTTTGCGCAATAGTTTGCTGGACATTGGAATCATTGATAGTAAATTATAGAGACAAGGTTTACTTATGCATGACAATCATAGGAGATTAATAACCGACAATTGAGATCCATAGTTTCAAGTCATCTTGTAACTTTAGGATATTACAGTTTTGAGTAGCTAGCATCATTGCCTCTTCTAGTGTTCTTTAGTTGACATTGGCCTTATTCTACTCCATCTTAGAAACCCCTACAAAGTTAATATTTGATGATGTAACGAGTGTGTGCCTGGTCTACAGATCAACAATTGTTTTCTACAGGAATGGAATTCATTTAAATTACAACCGGTGGAATCCTAAGCATTTGTACTTTTCTTCACTTGTTTATCTTGATAAATAGCCAATATTTGAACGACTATATGTTTTTTCTCATGATGTACATCAACCACTTTGTTCAAGATGTTGCTCAAGAACAAGCCTGAGGATAATGCGGCGAAAAAGGAACGACTCCTGAAAAGGGCACAGGCTGAGCCTGAAGGGAAGACAGCGGAAGACAGCGGAAGCCAAGAAGCCTATTGTTGTAAAGTATGGTCTGAACTATGTCACCTATTGAGCAGGTTTTTTACTTCCACTGTCTAAATATAATCTCTGTCAATTGTTGCTTCCGAAACAAATACTGAATCTGTCTTTTACGTGCGTTTGAAGAACAAGGCGCAATTAGTCATCATTGCTCATGATGTGGACCCCATTGAGTTGGTCGTCTGGCTTCCTGCATTGTGTAGAAAGATGGAAATCCCTTACTGCATTGTAAAGGGAAAATCTCGATTGGGAACTGTAAGTGTGCTACATATTGTGTTTTTCTTTATTGGACCTCATTTATACTCTTGATTGGGAGCTGAAAACTTGTTGTTATACATCAGATTGTCCACCAGAAAACTGCAGCAGCTCTGTGCTTGACTATAGTCAAGAATGAAGATAAGATGGAATTCAGCAGAATCTTGGAAGCAATCAAGGTTTGTTTTCATATGAAGTTCCTTTGATCAATCATGTGCTTTTATAGAAATTGCATGGCTCATTTTGAAACTGATTTCTGTTATTTCAGGCCAACTTCAATGATAAGTATGAAGAATACAGAAAGAAGTGGGTGGTGGAATAATGGGTTCCAAATCTCAGGCGAAAACAAAAGCAAAGGAGAGGGTTCGTGCCAAGGAGGTTGCTCAAAGGTTGACATAGAGCCCTTCATTATCTATTGTTCTGTACCTCTGTTACATTGGTCGGTGTTGATTCCTTTTAACTTCCTGAAGGTAAGGTATAGTGTACTTTCTTATTATATGTGCTTGATTATGTCACAATTTATTCAATTTTGGTCGGTTATATTAGCAAACAATTGTTTTCGTTATGCTTCCATATTCACCTCTACTACGAGTACTCATTTATACTATGCCTTATATGTCAATATTGAATATTGCAGTCCCTTAAGTCAAACTATTCACTTAGGGGTGTGCAAAACCCGAAAAATCCGAAATCAGTACCCGAACCGAAAATAAGGTGTTTTTGTAAAACCAGAATACCCTGAAATACTAAAATCCGAATCCCGACTTTGTTGGGGATATTTGGGTTCGGGTTGGATTTGATCTTTGGCCACCCGACCCGTCCGAAAACCCGAAATAATATGCGTACATATCTATATATTATATAAATATATTTATTTATCTAATTATCTTTTAAAAATCATAAATTATAGTCGGTCGAAATGTTTTCTAGTTTATAAATTTACTATTGATTTCATCAATATCTCAGTCGATTGAATTCATTCTCAAAATCGATTGAATTTATATACTTTTTTTGCATTATAATAATACCTGAACCCGACCGATATCAACTCGAAACCCGACTAACCCGAACCCGAAGCAATTCGAAATCCGAAGCCTAAAATTCGGGTCTCGATTTCAATATCCGAAATCCTATCGGGTTTTTGATTTTCCCACCTGTTGCACACCTCTATATTCACTTGACTCTTACTTATGTCACATCCTTCATCTTTTTCTTGTTGTATGTCTTGGTCATTTTCATTCCTATCCTCAACCAACTCTATATACTCTTTCGGTCTTACTTTTACACTTGAGATAACGTTGATCACTAACTTTGTGGAGTTAACCATTATGTTCTTCGTTTCTTTTATATACCCTTTTTTACACTCTAGGGGATTTAACCTTTTAATTCTTACTTCTCATTTTTGTTCCATCTTGTTATGCTCAATCGGCTTTACCCTACTTCTTTGTCAAAACTTAGTTGTTTCTTTGATGTGGTTGTTCCGCAATCATCACATATCATCGTACATTTGTCTTTCTGGTGGCCAACAGATCTTGCCTAACAGATCTTGCAGGTGGCCTTTTGGTACGAGCCAAGCCAATTCTCGTCTTAATGCGATACAGTCGTCTGTCGTATGACCATGATCGCTATGGAAATCGAACCATGTCGATTTGTCTTTCTTAGCATCGCCTCTTTCGCTTTTCGGAGGCCACTTAATGTTGGTATGAACATTCTTCAGAGCTAGGATCACTTCTTTAGATGTTCACTTTAATCCACAAGATGAGATCTTGGGATGCTGAGGGAATTTGTTTGTTGGGGCATTCTTCTTCTTGTCAAATCTCACGTTTGAGATCTGTTTGGACGTCTCGACCTTGGAGGTCGATTTAGTCTTGAAGTCGGGCTTCTTAACGCTCAATGCTTTCTTATCGTTTGAATGCGTGCGTCGGAAGGCTGCATCATCTTCCACCCGCATGTAAGCCAGCGTCCGAGCTCGAACGTCTTCGAAATTCTCCGGTGGATACTTTGTCAGATTTATATATAGGTCCGAACTGTAGTCGAGACCTCACTTGTAATCCTCGATCGCAGTTCTGACGTCACAAATTCGTACACTAATCATCGTAGAATTGAAGCGATTGAAATAGTTACGAACTGACTCGCCCGCCTTCTGAGTGATATTGTAGAGGTCGCTAGTTTGGTTTTTCATTACGACTGCTAGCAAACTGTTGGAAAAATTGATTGACCAACTCCACAAAACTGCTGATGAACTTGGGTCGTAAGTTGATCAACCATTGAAGAGCAGCACCTGTGAGGGTCGCACCAAAACTTTTGTACATGCAGACCTCTTGATACTGATGAGGTATCGACACAGTCCACATTAATTGTTTGTACTGTGCGATATGTTCCGTTGGATCACTTATTCCAGAGTACTTCGGGGTGAACGTCGGGATGTTGTACTTCTTTGGGACGTCGACCATGGCGATCTCGTTGACGAAAGGCGACACTTGAAATCCAGTCCTTGGTTCAACATCCATAGGTACAACATCTCCTGGAAGCTTTGCCAATAATGATAGCATTTTTTCATTTTTCTCTTCTAGCAACTTCAATCGTCGTGCGATCGATTCATCCAGATTGAAGCCATTGTTCGTCGGGAGCGAGACTGGAACGAATACAGAATCTTGGGACCTTACAACTGCAGTTGGAAAAAATCCTTTGCGATGCGACGTCTCTCCAGTGTCGCCATTAATTGGCGCATGCATGGGAAGCACACACATCGATGGAAATACTGTCGTCGGTGGCGGTAACGTTGGAATCGTCGGGATGGAGAAAGTGGCGACTCCAGTACCTTGCGTTGGCCTAGGGTACGAAGGCAACGGAGGTTGAACAAAAGGCATGTTAAAAGATGGTCTTGGACCATGCTGAGGTCTAAACCGGTTTCCCATGTTTTGGTTCCTCATCGCCGCGAGCTCTTCAGTTGCTCTGCGATTTTGCTCATCCAAAGCATTGATGCGATTGCAAGCAACGTCAAGCTCCATGCGCATTTGAGCAACGATATGGGCTTGAGTTTCTTGAGATTCCATGATCCTGTTAATCAAAAAAGCTACATTGAAATCGTTAGTAAGCCACACTCTTTGTCGAGGATTTTACTCTAGCTGGGGCCCCACGGTGGGCGCCAAACTGTTAATGCCAAAAATTGTCCTAAAGATGACTTAAGGTCGGTGTGGAGCTTTAACAACTAAAGTAAACGATCGATCGATAAATCGTACGATAGAGAAAATAAATAAATGAGAGACAGAGATTTTGATGACGCGAAAAAACCCCATCAAGGGTAAAAACCGCAGACGATAGCAAAGATCGTCAAGTACAACTATGGAAGTCAAGGAGTGATCGAAAGTACATATGACAATATTACAAGTATAAATAAACAAATCGTAAGTTTGAGTTGTTCGTCGTGTCGATCAAGCACTTCGTCGAGAGTTCTTACTGGAGAGAAACTATGTTGAGTGTTCTTGTGTAACGCCTATGCCAAATAAGTTCTCTCCCATAACGATTATTCAAGCATGTATATATAGATTTGGTATTCATAAATGCACGTTTAATGTCCCAACGGTCCGTACATTGAATGGCTTTGATGGGGTTTGTCCGTTATGACCGTTGTCCATGAATGAGCATAGAACCTGTAATAAAGTCTCATATAGAAAAACGGTCGTAGGTAATAAATAACACTTAATCATTAGTTACGTTATAAAGATCGTAAGGTATGAGTCCCCGAGAGACTCTTCGATCACTTACGACCGTCGTCATAAGTGATACCATAACTCTCGGTGTGTGTGATCTTCAAGACCTTATCTTAATACAAGAAAGGTCTTAAGATTGGAGATGTTTGGTTTTCTTGCGTCGGTCGTGACTTGTGAAATTTTACCTAAACAGTCGTATTTGGCGTGTGCAAAGTTTGGCGCCATTTGATCTTCTTGATCATATTTCTTTTCAACATTTCATTAAACACCTTCTTTGCACTCTTCATTTCGTCATATCACATTCTTTACACTCTTCATATTACCAACTTTAGTATTTACAATACACAAGTTTATCCCCTTTTATATATTTAAATTTATGTATTTATATTGATTAAAGTCCTTTTTTTCCTATATGCCTCAATAATCAAGAGAAATGTCATAGATCCTCCATGATCAAAAAAAGGAAAATCAATAATCAATAGAAGGATCATCAATATCAATAGCACTAGAAAATTCCTTCTTTTTTTTTCTCTTACACCACAAGACATCAAACAGGATGATGCACACTCATTTCTTCCACCCCTTTCTCACGATTCATGTTCATTTTATCACGTGTTAATTTAAATCTCAAAGGTGGTAATAAATCATAGTAATTTATTACTTTGGAAAGTGGGAGAAGGAATAGAAAATTAGTGATAATGGTTTTCTCGATGATGCAGAGAAGAAAAGGAGAAAGGAGCTTCTGGTTATAATGATAGTTTAAGGCTGTCATGGAAGGGGCGGGGGAAGTTTTGTGGGTGTGTGGTGCAACAGGGATGAAGGGTGCTCGATGGAGGAAGGTGGTAGACAAGGAGGAGAGATGCTGGAATGAGAGGAGGAAGAGAGCTGCTGGAACGAGAAGATCGGAGGGGAGTGGCTTAGATGACAATCTGCACAGAAAGGTGTGAGCTAACTCCAAAAACCCGTCCTCAGTTTAGAACATAGTTGGTTCTCATCTTTCAAAGACTATGACTCGAATGACAGGCTGAAAATATTTGGTCTGTATTCATAAAGTTGACCCCTACCAGCTGAGCAAATAATCTCTTTTCTTAGTTGTAAAGCCAATTCCAAACACTTCAAGATAGCTTAACAACAAAGATAAAACCCCTATTAAGCATATTAAGCTCTTTACAAGCAGTCCCTAACATAAGTTTACATGAAAATATTCAACTTTAACCTACATTAACTATATTAAGAAATCGAAACACATATTAACTTAACATACCCCACAATCTTAATATGTCTTAACATGAAAATCTTAACCTGCAATCTTAAAATACCTTAACATGGAAAAGAATGATCATTAATGCACCTAAACTTGAAAAAACAATGAAAACTAACATGTCTTAACATGGAAAACAATGAATATCTTAACATATATTACCATACATTACTCAAGATATGTTATCATAGGTCAAAGATATCGTCTGTTCAGTTTAGATGTAGGAAATGCAATGATTGATTAGCCCATTTTTCAGAAAACACAATGCATCACACCCATATATCGATTCGTTTGCCCTCAAAATCAACGACCATGTGGAGGTTTTTTATAGTTCCCACCAAATCTTCAATTCCTCCGGAACTCAAACCTATATACACGTGTCTGTTTGTTATATATATATATATATATATATATATATATATATATAGGGTTGGGTTTTGGTGAGAATGAAAGTTGTCGTGAGAATGGTAAAAAAGAATCTCCACCCTTGGATGTACTCCACTCTTGAGATGCATCGCAATGCACATCATCAATTTGCGTGAGAAGCACAATTCATGGGTGGGGTTGAGATTACAAGTGCCAGATCCTTTTATTACCTTCTCACCTTAATTCTTTTTCTCACATGATCATTTTCATATATATATATATGTATGTATATATATATTCGGGTTCAAACGAGAACAATAATCAAATAAGAGAACATAAAAACGGTCGAATCACATGTGATTTAACAATAAAATCATGTGTAAAATCACTTGTGATTCACATGACTTTAGCCGCGACCTAAGTCACGAGCCAAGTCGCCTGCTCACCCTTGTGGGTGTTTCGTAATTGTATGTGATTTCACTTTAAAATCACCTGTAATTTAGCTGCTTTCATGTTTTCTTATTTTGATCATGTTCTCATTTGATCTCCTACTATATGTATATATATTTGAGTTGTAAATACTTTTGTTTTGTGTATTTTAGATATTGGGTCATTGAGGTGGGCTTAATTGCTACTCCTTGATCATAAATAGGCTTGTGGGATAATAAAACCAGGCCCACCCAGCCCAGCCCAACTTGTTCTACCTTTTTGGTAGTATACGTGTTGAAACCCTAAAAAACTTCAAAACTTCGTTTTCGTTAAACCCATCATCTTCCTCTTCGTCGACATCAATGGTTAGCATCTTAATCCTCTACATCTGATCGTTCTGTAAATGAAACAATTGGTTACGCCACGAAATTTTGAAGTCTTTTGATCCAATCAACTATGGCTTCTAGTCTGCTAGCAATGTTTGCATAACTGTTGATTGTTACAATTATCGTTTTTTCTGCTTCTCTAAACCTCACCTGATTTCATCATTTTACTCTTATCAGCATCAGTTGTTCGTCACCGAATTTCATTTTCTGTTTAACTGATTCTAAAATATCTTTGTATGCTTGAAATTTAACTTCTTGAAGGGTCCAAAGAAAGGCGGGAAGCCGATCGCAACTAAGAAGAAAACGGTATGTATGATTACTGAAATTGGTTTAGGGCTCTCATTCATTTCCAGTAGCTGTCCACGATTGAAGTTTTTTTAAGCTAATTTATGGAGTTTGGTTTACACATGTAATTTGATGTCTTTCTCTCTCTCTCTCTAGGAGAAGGTAGTGAATCCCTTGTTCGAGAAAAGGCCAAAGCAGTTTGGGATAGGTGGAGCATTGCCACCTAAAAAGGATGTTCATAGATTTGTGAGATGGCCACAAGTTGTTCGCATTCAGAGGAAGAGGAGGATTCTCAAGCAGCGTTTGAAGGTTCCTCCTGCCTTGAATCAGTTTACCAAGACTCTCGACAAGAATCTTGGTAATGATCAATTATATTTTCGTACACTTTGCGTCTTCCTCTATATTCATTAGTGTAGTCAACTTAAAAGTTGTGTGGGAATTTGGCAGTGCCATCTGCTTTACTAGATATGACCTCCTGATCACTATTGTTCCACCCATTTCGAAAAGGGTTTTCCACCAAACTAGTTATATATATGGCAAGAAATTGAGAAAATAGCCAATTTTTTTTATGGTTTTTAAAGAAATAGCCATGACTTGCAATAAAGTGATTCCCCCAATTGGTGGGATCCACTTTTTGTTAGTTGGTGGGCTAAATCAGCAGAAAAGTCAAGTATCCTCAAAATTCAAAATTATCGCCAATTTTATAGGGAGTCTCGTGTAAGACAACTAAATGCACCTTGAGGTGCTGCCGAGGAACTGAGGGACCTTCTCGATCACAGGATAGGTAACTGAGAGATAGAGCTAGCCTATTCCTTACGGGTGCGTTTGGTACGCAGACAGGACAGGACAAGATGGGACAGAACAGGACAGCTGTCTAGCGTTTGGCAAGACATGACAGAACTGGACATAACAGGACTAGACCGGTTAAATGACGAATTTACCCTGATGAAAAATCATAGATTACATCACTAATACATAGTGCAATGGATTATCAAAAACATAAAACTAATTTATCACGATTGGATTTTGGATATGGAAATCAAAACCCAAATTTTAAGTTTCGGATTTTAGGTTGTTTCGGGTTTGGGTTGGTCGGGTTTCGGATTGATGTCGGTCGGGTTCGGGTATTATATAATGCAAATGTTATATATAAATTCAATCGTTTTTTAGGATGAATACAACTGATTGAAAGATTGATGAAATCGATAGCAAGTTTAAAATTTAGAAAATATTTCAATAGACTATAATTTACGATTTTCAAAAAATAGTTACATAAATATATATATATATATATATATAGTATTTAAAATATAGATTTATGTTATTTCGGGTTTTCGGACGGGTTGGGTGGCCAACGATCAAACCTAATCCGAACCCGGATATCCTCCCAAATGTCGGGTTTTGGATTATCGGATTTCGAGGTATTCGGGTTTTGCAAAAACACCTTATTTTTGGTTCGGATTCGGATTTCGGACTATTCGGGTTTTGCACACCCCTAGCTTGGAGGCGTGGATGATGAGAAGACATATTTTATGTTTTTAACAAAGGGTATATTAGTCATGTTCTACTTAGTTCCAGGGGGTTGGAGTGGGACAAGTGTGTCTCATGCTTGTTCCACTTAGTTCTAGCATGTCCCACATATGGTCACGCCAAACATGGGACAAGCCTGTTTTGTCCTGTCCCACTCTGTCCTGCATACCAAACGCACCCTACGTGGAATCATTGCTTTGGGCCGAATAGAGCTTACTTACGGCACCTTGCTCTGGTGCATATTAGCTTAGTCTGGTGAAATCCACGTGTCAACATGAAGTTGGTGACATCAGAGATTGGCCCCACATGCCAGATTGGTGGAATTCGCCAATTGGCAGCATAATTCATGACTATTTCTTTAAAACCTTTGAAGATGGCTATTTTCTCAATTTTCTTGCCATAAATGGCTATTTTGGTGGAAAACCCTTCCGAAAGGCTAACTTGTGGAATGTGGATTTCCACCGCATCTGTACGAATTTGCTTGTTTTATACTTTGATTCCCAGAGTTCACATAATGTCTAAAGAAGATTGTCTCTTGTAGTTACTTTGAGATAGTTGCTATTGGGAAATGAGGTTTTTTTTACTCGCAAATTTCTTTTCACTTATTAAAGGGAGGGATCTAGTATATGTTTCTCTGTTCTTTTAACAATGGCATGCTTTTTTTAGTCTATAAATCAAGGCCATGTTTGCTGACCATAGGCTAGCTTATCTTTTGCGTTTATTGAAAAAGTTCCATTTGGTAATGCCATAAACTAGTTTTTCGAAAAGCTACTTAGGGCAGCATTTCAGTAAAGATCCACTCACAATTTTTTTCACTTTTTCCGATTATGCCTCTTATGTTTTAGATAAATGACCGAAAACCCTATCCTTTTAGGTAACTTTACTTTGTTATATAGCTTATCAGCTAGTTTTTACCAAACATGACTAGTTTATTAGCAACTGGTTTATCAGCCACAAAACTAGCTTATCAACCAGTTTGCCAAATATAGCCCAAGTGCCATGGAAAATTAGAAATTATTGATAGAACTTTAGTGTCAGAAAAGTTTGCATATGCCCAAATGTGGGAGATTAAGATACCAACTATGCAGCTTTGAAAGCCATGGTTTCCGGTCCCCATTCACTTTACCATACCATGGGTTTGAGCAGTCAGCGATGTTGCATCTGCTAGTTGTTTTCATTTTACTTTTGTATATGTTTTCTATCTTATTACTAGATTAACATTGATGATATCATGAGCATATGCCTGGTTTATCAAGGACTGGTTCTCACTATATGCATTTCAAATATATCTATTGCTGTAACCCTAATCATTTGCACTCCCTTCAACTCGTTTATTTTTATAAATCCCTTGGTTTGCAGCAACTACATTGTTCAAGATGCTGCTTAAGTACAGGCCGGAGGATAAAGCTGCAAAAAAGGAACGCCTTCTAAAAAGGGCACAGGCTGAATCTGAAGGAAAGACAGCCGAAGCCAAGAAGCCTATTGTTGTAAAGTATGGTCTGAACCATATCACCTACCTTATTGAGCAGGTTTTTAACAGTCACTGTCTAAATATAATTTTTTTCACTTGTTGCTCCCAAAATGAAAACTAAACTTGTGTTATATCTGATATTGCAGAACAAGGCGCAATTAGTTATCATCGCTCATGATGTGGACCCCATTGAGTTGGTTGTATGGCTTCCGGCATTGTGCAGAAAGATGGAAATTCCTTACTGCATTGTGAAGGGAAAATCTCGATTGGGAACAGTAAGTGTGCTACAGACTCTGTTTTCTTAGGTGCGTTTGGTAGACAGGATGGAACAAGAACTGGTTGTTCCATCTTTAGTGTGACATTAGGTGGAACAAAATAGGTGGAACAAAAATTATGAAGATGTTACAAGACTGGTAAATTACTAAACTACTACCAATATCAAATTAAAACCCTAAAACCTACCACCATTCTTTTTCACACACCTCCCTCCCTCCCAAGTGCAGTCCTATCCAGTTTTGTCTGCATACCAAACACACCTTTGTTGGCCCTCAATTATTTTATTGGGAGCTAACAAACTTGTCATATGTCAGATTGTCCACCAGAAAACTGCAGCAGCTCTATGCTTGACTACAGTGAAGAATGAAGATAAGATGGAGTTCAGCAGAATATTGGAAGCAATCAAGGTCTGCTTTCATATAAAATTTCTTTCATCAAGTATGTGCTTTTATAGAAATTGTATGGCTCATTTTGAAACTGATTTTTGTAATTTCAGGCCAACTTCAATGATAAGTATGAAGAATACAGAAAGAAGTGGGGTGGTGGAATAATGGGTTCCAAATCTCAGGCTAAAACAAAAGCAAAGGAGAGGGTTCTTGCCAAGGAGGCTGCTCAGAGGTTAACATAGATCACTTCATCATCCATAGTAAATGGAGATTTGTGCTTAAAAATGTCAATTTTTATATTACCGACAACTATTTTGGTTATCATTCTATGTTTTTAGCAGTTGTGAAAGTTAATGTTTGTCTTGAATGTCATCTGATAGTTTAATTGCAATTTAAATCATCAATCGATTGGCTCTTTATGAATTTTTGGATACTGCATTTGTGAAACTATCGACTACTTTGCTATTCAAATTGAAGCATAAAAGTTGTTTTTAATCATTGTTTTTGATTGGGTATTGATCGATATATGTTTTTAGATATATGGAATGATTTTTACATTGCATATCATTCGATTGGAGTGTTTTCTGGGTTGAAAATCGATCATAGGGTCGAACTGTGACGAACTAGCGCATTTGTCACTTTTGCGCCAGTTCATAGTGGTCTTTTGCGCTAGTCATTATTAGCGCAAACTTTATTTTGCGCCACCTTCGCTTGGCGCAAAGTTTACTGTTGCGCCACACACTATACCGGTCGGACGGACACCGGTCGAAGACACCGATCGAAGCAAGACATTGGTCGCAACACTTGATTTATTTTGCGCCATTAGTTCTTCACACAAATCTATATTTTGCGCCACTGTCTATTCGAGCAAACCTCACTTTTGTGCCACCTTCTATTCGCGCAAAACCTACTTCTCACGACCCACCTCTCGCGCAAAACTAGCTTCTCAGGATTTCGCGCCAACCTCTTTTAGCGCGAGCTGACTTTTGCGCCACCCTCTTCTCGCGCAAATCTCAAGGGCTTCAAAGCACTTCACGCAAAGTTCATTTTGCGCCAGCTTCTATTAGCGCAAATCTTCTTTTGCGCCAGGTTCACTTAGCGCAAAGTTGCCTTTTTGTGCCACTGTCCTTAAGCGCATTATGTGATTTTGCGCCAGATTTTCTGCTTGCTGATTTATTTGTGTTTTATACTGTTTGCTAATTCTGCATTTGATTATTTTTGGAAATTTTTTTTCTGAAAATTTTTTAGTGTAGTTTTTATCCAATTATTGATTCTAAGATCTTACAAGTTGATTTAAGTTGTACATATATCATCATGCCTTACATAGACGAGAAGGGAAATACGGTGATGACCGAGAGAGATTGTGCTTTAATGTATATGCCAGAAATTCCAGCACTGGAAGCTGAGAATGAAAATCTGAAGATTCATAACTTATCTCTTCTAGAACAGATTGGCAGAATAAAAAATGATAAAAATTCAGAGAAAAATTTTGTTTGCTCAGAATGTATCTCTAACTCAAAGATTAATTTTGCAGGAATAATTGAATCTAAAGAGAAGGAGATTTCAAATCTACAAGTAAAGCTGAAGAGATCTGAAAGTCTTAATTCTAGCTCAAACTGGTCAAAGAAGGAATCAATGCAAATAGTTCTAGATGAATTGAGAAGAAGAGCAAACATTGCTTGTGAGACATCTGATGGGCTTATAAAGATGAATTCTCAAATTTTTGCTGAAAGAAACACTTTGAAAGACAAAGTTTTCAGTCTTGAGCTTGAGATTAATATGATGAAAGAAAAGGCAACCCAAGACAGAAACAACACAAAGGCCCAAGATGAGATGATGAAGATTGAGAAAGAAAGAAAATAATTTGCTAAGAAATTCTCTGATTTCTCCAGAAAAGCCTTTGAAGAGAAGAAATCGTTAGAGCTTAAATGTGTTAAGCTTTCTCAACAAGTTTCAGACTTTGAGAAAGTTGTCATTCTAGAGAGAGAGAAGGTTGAGAAAGAGAAGAAGATAACTGAGCAGAAAAATGCAAATAAAGAATTTTCTAAAGAAAAGAAAGTATTTGAGACTGAGATAGCTAAGCTGACAAGAGAGCTATCTGAGCTGTCAACAACCATTCTGAAGGAAAAGAAGACGAAATCTGATTTGCAAAAGAAGTTTGATCTGATTGCAAAGGAAAGAAATAGTTTGTCGTCAAAGATAAAGGAACTTGAAGAGATCGTATTCAAGGTGAAGCTGATGGAGCACAAAACGCCAAAGTCAATCGCTCAATCACCAAGAGATGATCTAGTTGATTCAGATAGTTCATTAAAAACATCTTCAAGTTCACATTTTTTCAAATGTTTCTTATAATCCTTTATTTGATTTAGATGATGATTTTACCTCTAAATCTACAGATCAGATTCGTCCTTCTAACATATTCTTTGATAAAAATGTTGATGGTTCAGGTAACTTCAAGAAGAATAAGTCTCAGAAGAAAAGGTTCTGGAGAAGGGATGATGAAAAAGATAGAGGAAACTGGATCTGGAAAGTTAAAGGATCTTCGGAGGAAAAGAAGATCGATAAGTCATTTGTGCATACATCAAATGCTAAATGGATGTAACACCCTAAAAATAGGGATAACAAAAATCCGGAAAACGGACATGAGGTATGCTAAAATTGCCATAGTAAGAGCCTCCCAAAAATGGGGAATATATATTTAAATAACTTGTTTAATCACAATTGTAATTTAACGGATAACAAACAACAACCAACTAATCTAATTTCTACATCTAGAAAAGAGATTACAAAAAGGGTTGTCATCTATAGACCCAAACGGTCTATATCCAAAAGTATAACGCGTCCATGTGCAATTCCCCAAGCTCTCACCCCAAAGCAACTAAACCTGCTTAAGACCGCCGCCACTAGAACAATCTAGGTTTTGAACCCAAAACCTAGAAAATATGGAAACCCTAGAAGTGGAGAAGATGAGACTTGAAGGTGAGAAATGAGAATCTTGAAGAACACTTCAATGGGGACACTTGGATGAAGCTTGATGATCACTTAATGTTCCCAACAACCCAAAACCCTAGAAATGAATGAGGTAGGTGATGAAACCCTAAAAATCGCCAAGAAGAGCTCTCCCGTTTTTGTAAAGTGTTAATGTGAGAAATAAGACTGCCAAAGTGTTTTTAAATCAACCAGACCACGCGGGCGATAATGCCCGGTGGCACTATCGCTTGTCACAATCGCGGAGGTCCCCACCACCACGGTACAAGCCCGACGATAGTGCCTTTGGCGATAGTGCCTTCGGCGATAGTGCCTTCGGCGATAGTGCCTTCGGCGATAGTGCCTTCGGCGATAGTGCCAATGACATAATCGCTGGCATCCCAAAACAGTCCGAAACTTAACCAAATTCGATGGCGAGGGCGAGGTTTGAACGATTAACAAAGGTAATTCAATACATGACATTTTAACATAATTCAAGATCATAAAATGTACACAAAGACACACATTCACACATAAGCGAAATCAATGCCTTAAGGGAGACATAACGCTTACCTTAAGAATTTACGGGTGTTACAATCCTTCCCACTAAATGGGATTTCGTCCCCGAAATCTTACCCTAGGCAAACAAGTGAGGATAACGCTTCTTCATAACATCTTCCGATTCCCAAGTAATGTTAGCACCCCGATGGTGCTTCCATTGGACTTTCACCATAACCACGTCTTTATGCCTCAACTTCTTCACTTTCGATTCTAAAATCGATTCCGGTTCTTCCACACAACGATTCCCATTGTCCACCCGAATTTCCGACAAAGGAATTATGCTTTCCTCTTCGGCTAGACACTTCCGAAGATAACACACGTGAAATGTGGGATGTATTCCATCCATTTCCGGCGGTAAATCCAACCGATAGGCTTGCAAACCAATCTTTTCCAAAATAACGAATGGTCCAAGGAAACGAGGACTAAGCTTCCCACGCTTCCCGAAACGTATGATCCCCTTCCACGGAGACACCTTCAACATGACCCGGTCACCCACTTGAAACTCAACCGGCCTTCTCTTCTTGTCCGCATAACTCTTTTGTCGGTCTTGTGCCGCCTTTAGCCTTTCCCGGATCTCTTTCACCTTGTCGGCCGTCTTTTGAACGATTTCCGACCCGACGAATTCCTTTTCGCCCGCTTCTAACCAACAAACCAGGGTTCTGCACTTCCGTCCATACAAAGCCTCGAACGGTGCCATTCCGATACTAGAATGGTAACTGTTGTTGTACGCGAACTCTACCAAAGGTAGATGTGAATCCCAACTTCCCCCGAAATCTATTACACACGACCTCAACATATCTTCTAAGGTCTAGATCGTCCTCTCACTTTGACCATCCGTTTGAGGATGATACGCCGTGCTCAAAATCAGTCGAGTACCCAACTCTTTTTGCAAACTAGCCCAAAAGTTCGAAGTGAATCGGCTATCCCGATCCGATACTACAGATTGCGGAACTCCGTGCCTTGACACAACTTCATCGATGTACAGTTTAGCCAATTTATCTATTGGCAAAGTCTCCCGCATCGCAAGCAAGTGCGCGCTCTTGGTCAACCGATCCACGATCACCCAAATTGTGTTGTGGCCACGCAAGGTCCTTGGTAACTTTGTCACGAAATCCATAGTGATGTTGTCCCACTTCCACTCGGGAATGGACAACGGTTGCAAACTTCCATAAGGTCTTTGATGTTCCGCCTTGACTTGGAGACAAGTGACACACTTCTCCACATAACTAGCCACATTTAGCTTCATTACCGGCCACCAATACATTAACTTTAAATCTCTATACATCTTGGTGCTACCGGGATGTATAGAGTATTTCGACTTATGCGCTTCTTCAAGAAGCAACTTCCGGTTTCCTCCCAACTTCGGCACCCAAATCCGTCCTTGAAAGAGTTTGAGACCACGACCGTCTTCCATTAACAGCTCCTTTTGTTTCACCATTACTTCGGCCTTGAGATTCTCTTCCTTAAGTGCTTCCACTTGACTTGCCTTAACCCTTTCCAACAAACTTGTGACCACATCGATCCTTGTAAGGGACATTTTGACACCATCGCCATGATTCCTTCGGCTCAAAGCATCTGCCACCACGTTAGCCTTACCGGGATGATAGAGTAGGTCACAATCGTAATCCTTCAAAAGCTCTAGCCATCTCCTTTGTCGCATGTTGAGTTCCTTTTGGTCGAAGATGTACTTGAGACTCTTGTGATCCGTGAAAAGAGTACACTTGGTCCCATACAAGTAGTGTCGCTACAACTTCAACGCAAAAACTACCGTCGCCAACTCCAGATCATGAGTCGGATAGTTCTTCTCATGATCCTTTAATCGTCGCGACACGTAGGCTATTACCTTCCCCCTTTGCATTAGTACGCACCCAAGTCCCATCTTGGAAGCGTCACTATACACCACAAAGTCTTCCGATCCATCGGGTAAGGACAAAATCGGGGCTTCGCACAACTTCCTCTTGAGCGTCTGAAACGCTTGCTCTTGTGAATCGGTCCAAAGAAACTTGACGTTCTTCCTTGTAAGAGAAATGAGCGGTGTAGCCGTCTTTGAGAAATTCTGAATGAAACGCCGGTAGTAACCCGCTAAACCCAAGAAGCTTCAGATCTCCGTCGGACTTATTGGGGGTTCCCAACTCATCATAGCTTCGATCTTTGCCGGATCCACTTTTACCCCGTCCTTTGATACCACATGCCCCAAGAATTGCACTTCTTGAAGCCAAAATTCGCACTTCGAGAATTTCGTGAACAGTTTCTCCCTTCTTAGAACTTCTAATACTTCCCGTAAGTGACTTCCATGTTCGGACTCATCCCTTGAATATATTAAAATATCGTCGATGAAGACGATCACGGATTTATCCAAAAACGGACGACACACACGGTTCATCAAATCCATGAATACGGTCGGAGCGTTGGTTAAGCCAAACGGCATCACCAAGAACTCATAATGACCGTATCTCGTTCGGAAAGCCGTCTTCGGAATATCTTCGTTCTTCACTCTCACTTGATGATAACCGGACCAAAGGTCAATCTTCGAGAAACATCCCGCCCCTTGGAGTTGATCAAAAAGATCGTCGATGCGAGGTAGAGGGTACTTGTTCTTCACCGTGACTTTGTTTAACTCCCGATAATCTATGCACATTCGCATGGATCCATCTTTCTTCTTCACGAACAAAACCGGTGCTCCCCAAGGTGACGAACTTGGTCGAATGAAGCCCTTCTCCAACAACTCTTGAAGTTGCGTCATCATCTCCTTCATTTCTGTCGGTGCCAAACGATATGGAGCACGAGCTATCGGAGCCGCTCCCGGTGTGAGGTCAATCTGAAACTCCACTTGCCGTTCCGGCGGTAATCCGGGTAAGTTTTCCGGATAATCTTGCACTACCTCCACATCTCCCACCGACTTCTTTTCTTTCTTTGTGTCCAAAACGTAGGCCAAGTACGAAGGGTAGCCCTTCGCTAAAAACTTGCGAGCCTTAAGAGATGAGATAATAGGATTATTCTTCTTTCCTTTCTCTCCATAAATGGTAGCCACCCCATTTCCCAGCAATGGTACGTGGATTATCTTTTTGGAGCAAAAGATGTCCGCTTTATGCCTCGCTAACCAATCCATGCCTATGACTACATCAAACCCTCCTATAGCCATAGGTAGTAAATCTACGCCGAAAGAATTTCCATCGATCTCTAGAGTGCAATCACAAAAACGGTCACGAATGATCACTTGATCCCCATTAGCTATTTCTACTACTAACGCATCGGTAAGAACACTAATAGGAGTGGTGAATTGTTTACAGAAAGCATCCGACACAAAGGAACATGTAGCACCCAAATCAAACAAGACACGAGCAGGCAGAGAGTTTACTAGAAACGTACCCGAAACGACATCCGCGGTCTCTTTTGCCTCCTCGGTAGTCATCTGGAAAGCTCGACTCGGTGCCCGTGATGGTTGCTCGACCCTAGCCGTCGAACCCACAGAATTTCCACCACCTCCTCTAATCAACCTTGGACACTCTCGCTTCATGTGCCCCGGCTCTCCGCATTCATAACATACCGCCCCACGGAGGGAACACTCTTGAGTTGTGTGTTTTTTCTTACCACACTTGTTACACCCGGCTGGACCGGAGAGAGTCCTTGTAGCACACGGCCCCGAGTGCTTTGACCTGCACTTGTGACACCATCGATCTTCACGGCGTTGATCACCCGATCTCCCGCTTACAAAGGGTCTAGATTGACGAACGGGCCCAGATGGCCCCTCCCACTTCCGTTTCTCACCAACGTACCTCTTCTCATCCCTTTCCGAATTGATGTCGTCCTCGATGAGTAAGGACTCCTCGATAACCTCTTGTAGAGTCGAACACTTAACATTTCTTATATCCGTTCGCATTCCGGCCCGTAAACCCTGTTGATATGCTTTCATCTTCGACTTTTTGTCGGGAACTAGATGTCCCACCAAGTTTAGCTTCTCCAAGAAGAGCTTGGAGTAGCTAACAATCGACATATTCCCCTTCCTCAGATCTCGGAACTCCCGTTTCAACTTGTCCAACGACCGTTCGTTGCAGTATTTGTCCATGATCTTCTTCTTGAACACCGTCCAAGTTAGCTTAGCCAGAACTTCCGGGGTGAGGGCGGATCATGTAAGGTTCCACCAAATCAGAGCCTCTCCCCGAAGTAGCTGAGAAGCAAACTTGACCCATTGAGAATGATCGCATTTACTGGACTCGAAGGCCATCTCTAATTCCTTAAGCCAGTACATACAAGTAACCGGGTTGTCTGAACCTGCAAACTCCTTAGGGTGACACCCCAAAAACGTCTTGTAGGTACACCCTTTAATCTTTGATATAATTCCCTCAGCGGATGGTTCTTCAACCGTTACCACATTCGGTCCACCCGACCCTACAATAACGTTTTCAGCCATAGTCTCAGGTTGACGGTTACTGACGTCTCGATCCTCTAGAAGTTTCATGAAAAACTTTTGCTGTTGGGTCATGGCCGAAGTCATGGCCAACTGTTGTTGAGCCAAAGCCGCATTCATGGCCAACATCATGCTATCCCGAAGCCGGGTCTCCATTGTAACTTCCTCCATGATGGCTTCACCTGTGTTGAGGTTCCGGCGCGGAATGTGCTCAAGCCCTCCTGCCAAGATTCTGGGTATAGGAATGTCATCGGAGGTTGCCCCCACCGGGGGTCGTACTACTGCAAATTCCACTTCTGGTTTCCCTTCTGGCATGTCCGGTAATCTACTTCGAGTGTTTACCATTAATAATCTGTCATGCACGTACAAGAAATAGATTGAGAAAATACTAAGCGAGTTGAACTCATTGTACGTACTACTACCTTCATCAATTATCGTAATAACAGTAAACCAAGCATGCTCACGTAAGAATGCATTCATAATAGCAGTAGCTATGTGAAATTATGAACGAACCATACAAAAGAATTCTGGTCACCATCATCACAACTTTCAATTACAGTAATTCCGTAATCCTAACGCTCTCCCCACCTAGGATTTCTACCCCAAGTGGACAGTGAAGTCATAAAGTCTAAAGCTTAAGTCTAGATACGCTAAACCATACCTAGTTCACTTAAACTAAAGCTCTGATACCAACTTGTAACACCCTAAAAATAGGGATAACAAAAATACGGAAAACGGACATTAGGTATGCTAAAATTGCCATAGCAAGAGCCTCCCAAAAATGGGGAATATATATTTAAATAACCTGTTTAATCACAATTGTAATTTAACGGACAACAAACAACAACCAACTAATCTAATTTCTACATCTAGAAAAGAGATTACAAAAAGGGTTGTCATCTATAGACCCAAACAGTCTATATCCAAAAGTGTAACACGCCATGTGCAATTCCCCAAGCTCTCACCCCAATGCAACTAAACCTGCTTAAGACCGCCGCCGCTAGAACAATCTAGGTTTTGAACCCAAAACCTAGAAAATATGGAAACCCTAGAAGTTGGAGAAGATGAGACTTGAAGGTGAGAAATGAGAATCTTGAAGAACACTTCAATGGGGACACTTGGATGAAACTTGATGACCACTTAATGTTCCCAACAACCCAAAACCCTAGAAATGAATGAGGTAGGTGATGAAACCCTAAAAATCGCCTCCAAGAAGATCTCTCCCGTTTTTGTAAAGTGTTAATGTGAGAAATAAGACTGCCAAAGTGTTTTTAAATCAACCAGACCACGCGGGCGATAATGCCCGGCGATAGTGCCATGGGCACTATCGCTTGTCACAATCGCGGAGGTCCCCACCCCCACGGTACAATCCCGACGATAGTACCTTTGGCGATAGTGCCAAGGCACAATCGCGTGGCACAATCGCTGGCATCCAACAGCCCACGGTACGTCTCTAGCGATAGTGCCTCCGGCGATAGTGCCAATGACACAATCGCCAGGCACAATCGCTGGCATCCCAAAACAGTCCGAAACTTAACCAAATTCGATGGCGAGGGCGAGGTTTGAACGATTAACAAAGGTAATTCAATACATGACATTTTAACATAATTCAAGATCATAAAATGTACACAAAGACACACATTCACACATAAGCGAAATCAATGCCTTAAGGGAGACATAACACTTACATTAAGAATTTACGGGTGTTACAATGGAACTATACCTCAAAAGGTAAAACTTTTGGCAAACCTGATCTGGTTTACACTATCAATCAATTGACCAGGTTAGCTAGAAAGAAAATTAGCTGTTCCTATTGTGGTACAAATGATTTTGTAAGAAAAGATTGTGTGAATAACTGGTATGGTTCTTACTTTATATCTCCTACTAGAACTTCAACTAACCCATTAGGACCCAATTACCATTGGGTACCAAAAGCTGAATCTGTGTTGCAGGCATCCAAAGTTTAAGAGGGAGAAAGAACATTGACTTATGATTACTACAGATCAGGACTCTTGCCTTATTGTCAAGAATGTTGACTTCTAAGTACAACATCTTAGGACTCGATCTTCAATGACAAGAATGTTGACTTCTACAAACTTGGTATGTTGAACATGTCATCTTGACCTTACTCATGATTCGAGGGGGAGTATTCTGAATCTTAAATCTTATGTTTTATATATTTATTCTCCAACTGTTGCTAACGATAGAGGAATCATTTTCACAAATGATTACCATGTTTTCTTTTATGTGCAGGATTGTTTAAGTGACAATGGCTTCTAATCACATCTGATTAGAACCCACACTTCCGTGTTTTATTTTTTATGTATGTTAAATTTTTTTTTTAAAAAATGTTATTAAGTTGAGGGGGAGCTTAATTGTCAAAGAGCTTAAATGCCAACCACCTTTAGTTTGAGGGGGAGAATTGTATTGTCAAACATCTTATGTTTTGACTTCTCTAAATTTTTATTCTTCATGTGTAACTGTATTCCTTTGTGCTTTCATGTACAAAAGACTATTGGACAGTACGTTCTTTTTAGGAAAATACATGGGATTTAGTATGAAAGCTTAACAGAACTTCCATGGATTCACGATAACCAGTGTTTCCTACCCAGGAAGTATTCCTTGAGTGATTGAGGGGAGAAGGGTCAAAAGATTTGAGTGTTGATGTGTGAAGAGGTAAAATGGAAAAGAGAGATATGTTATAAGTGAGATTTAAAAGACTAAAAGAAAGAGGGTGAGAGAACAGAGTAAAAGAATATCAGACTCTGCACCAAACTTCTTTCTGAGCCAGGCAGCCACATTATCTGTTGTTTCACATTTCTTCGTGAACGACATTGAAAAAGGCACCTAGCCCATGCCATCTCTTGCATACAACCCCACCAGCTATTCATTCTTTTCTCAAAAAGAGAATGTTTCACATTTTCTGGGGACGCAACACATACGCTATTGGTTCTTCACTTGGAAGATACTAATATTGAATAAGAAGGAAAGTTGCCCCACCTTCGACCTTTTCTCATTCACATTGAGTCTTTGTATAATTTGTTGCTGTCTCAACAAGTTTACATACTTTGAGCCTACATTGAAAAGCAATCATCTATGCTTAATTCTTTCATACACATGCACAAGCACACAGAAATTTGTTTTCTGTCAAAACATTCATAGATAATCATGTGTTATTCGATGATTGAATGGAAGTCCTGGGGAGCCAACATCAAAACCAACTCCTTATATAGTAACTTTGTGTTACTCAGTAACTGTGTGTTACTGACAGGCATTTCAAACTGAATCATTTGTTGATTCAGGGTTATCGCTTTTTACTTATTTGAATCTGCAAAGTTTGAAATAATCACTCTTTCCATTTGGGGAGACTGCTCTTATTTCCACACAGGGATCTATACATGAAGACAACGCTTAATTGATGTCTATACAAAAAGGGGGAAGATTGTTTTGCTATGTTTTGATGATGATGATTCTCATCTTTCATCAAAAAGGGGGAAAATACAACTATACAAGAATTTTTGAGCTATACAAGAAAGACAGAAAGACTACTGAAGATGTCAAAGTGTCTGAATTTATTTGATTTATCAAAAGTCTGACTGAAGATGATTGTCAGAAGGACACTTCATTTAAAGAAAGAGAAAGATGAAGACTGTGTAAAGTTACAAGATTTGAAGCTGTCAATGTCATATCAGATACAATTTTCAAGAGAAGTGAAGACCCGAAGACAATTGCCAATTTTTTTTTAATCTTGAATCCAAAGGGGGAGATTGTTGGATCAATAATTGTATTCAAGATTAAAGTTAATAAGGGGTCTAGTTTGTAATAGTGTTTAATACCTTAGGGGGTATTTTAGCAAATAGTTAATATTAATAAGGTCATGTTGACCTAGGTATAAATAGATTTTATTTTATTAGTTTTAGGGTTAATCCTCATAATCATAATTATTGTAGAAGAGGCAGCCGTATTTCTCTCTGTATTGTTCACGCAAGGTACCAAGAACACACACATGTTTTATCTGATTAATCAAGAGATCGTTGGTATGTTATTCTGATTTATTTATCTCTTGATCTTTATTGTGTTGTGTTAATTTATCAACTAGTTTGTTTTCTGGGTTTAACAAAAGATGCCAACAATTTTGAAAAACAAAAAGTTTTTTCTTGAAAATCAAATATCTGAAGCAAATTCCAAGTTCAACTTGTGTGAACTTGAGAAATAAGAGTTTGTTGTCAAATACAAACAATTGAAGTTTGAAAACAAAACATTGTTGAAAAAGATTAATGGTTTGGAAGAGAAGCTTTATGCCACAGGCCAAACTAACCAAACCATTCATCTCTACAAGCCTAAGGAATTTTAATTGTTTAAAGATAACTGGGTTCTTAGGTATGATAACCCACATTATTTGAAGAAAGCAATTTAAAAACAGTCTGCTTTGTACAATTTTGATTTTCTACAAGTGGCTGACAAACACCCAAAGTTAAAACCTAGATGGACCAAGTCATCCGAGGAGGTTGAAGCTAAGGAAGATTCTAATAGAAAAGACACAACCAAAATGCAACTACCATTCTGCTATGACAAGTTGAATGATAGTTATCTCACTGAACAACCAATGTTTTTGTCAAATGACTATTTTCAAAGTATTCTACTGAGGAAATGGAGGCAAAACCTGTTGAAGGTAAGATTTACATTCCTCTACTCATCTTGAAAAGTAAAATTTCTGAGCATGAGAGTACTCTTGTAGATGAAAGAATTTTGGTTGATTTAGAGCAGATTGTATTCTCTACTGTTTTATTGAACACTGAATTCAAATTTGATGTTACAGTTGAAGATAAATCAGACTCCGAAAGCGTTTGTGAAAACAATTCTACTGATTCTGATGCATCTTCCTGTAAGGTTTTCATGGGCAATATTTTTGCAAACCCAAAACCGTCAGATTTTGTTCAAACGTTGTCAGGATCGAATTCTCAACAAGAATTAATTCTCAGAAATAATATCAAAGAAGTTTGCGGAATAACACTTTGATATTTAATCAAACAGAAAATCAAAACAGAATATAATCAACAAACTGTAAACTTGTATTAAATACTTTGAAGTTACAAGATTACTCACTCAACCTCAATATTGATGAACAGGCTCACCAATACGAATTCTACTTCTCTAGAATTAGGATCTATGCCTTGAGGTTGATTTTCTCTCTAAAAGAATATCAAAACTACAGTTAACTCATTATTCTAAGCTATACAATATATATACTGAATACAAAGATAATTACAATAAAAAAAATATCTTCAGAATATCTTCCATGAATATCTATAAGCTTCCATAATCTTCAGATTATCCAGCTGTCATTCTTTCCATCCAAATCTCTTTAGCAGCACTAACCATGATCAGCAGCATTAACTTCTTCTAGAGCAGTATTAACTACTAAGCAGCACTAACTACTAGCAGTATTAATAGTACTAGCAGTAGTAACACTCAGCAGTATTAACCTTTAATTCTTCTAGCAGTAGTAACTTTGAACCAGCAACATTAACCATACTTGATGAATTCTTCAGTTCCCAACAATCTCCCCCTAACTTGACTTTTAAGAAGAGAAGTCAAGTTCTTCAGAATTAATCTTCAAGATGCTCCCAAAACTCTATCATGGCCTAAATTCCAGTGTTTGCATCCAATCCCAAACTCTGATTGATGGTTCTTTGAATCAAGTATTTAGCCATTTCTGAATCTGGAACACACCTTAACTTTTTCTTCAGCATGGCATGTAGCTTCAATCTGCTATGATTATACACTCTATCCACTAGGAAGTATTCAGTGTGATTTAAATCCAAAGTCACTGTATATACTCCACTAATTTCATATAGAGTCCAACTGTTTACTGATTTGAAGACATCCTTGATCAAGTGCTCTACTTCTTCAGGTTTGAACATCATACACAGATACTCCATTACCAGTTTTGTAATTGAAATTCCTGGAGCCTTTAGAATATCTGCATACAACTTCATTCCTATCTCAAACATCTCTTCAAGATCTGATCTAGAACATGTTCTGACAATTTTTGCCCATGTGTTGAACACTTCATATTTTTCATCCTTTCTTTTCAGCCTTATGTATTCCTTTCCATCCACTGTCAATGTATCCCAGAGAATGACCTCAGGAGGCTTAACTCCTACAGGTTCTGCTGAAATTGGTTCAGGCACTTTGTCCATCACTACCATATACAAATTTACATCATCAGTGTTAGCTGGCTCTGTCTGTTTAGATGACTCAGGTGCCCCTTCTTCTTCAGCAACCTTCTTAGCCTCTTCTTCAGATATTTTAGGCTTCTTGATTGGTTTTCTCCTTGCCATCATTTTTGTTCTCTTTAAAGTTCTTCTACTTTCTCCCAGAGTGGACTCTTTCTTAGGAGGTTTTTCTTGCTCATCTGGAAATGGCTTTTGACAATCAAAGTCATTACTTTCTTTTATCCTCTTCTCCATCTCCACCCTAGCAGTTTCATTTCCCTGTAGCTTTAACATCTCTGAATCATAGAGCTCTTTGATCTTCTCAAACGACATTTTGGAGAACATCTCCTTTTTGACTCCTACAACACCTTTGAGAAATATAATCATCTTGTTCCTCTCTTGGGTACCTAGGAATGTCTTTGAGGGTTTTCTCTTCTTTGCAACTGTTTTCACCACTGATTTCTTCATACTTGCAGCTTTCTTCTGTGCAATTTCAGTTGCCATACTCTGTTGATAAGCTTCATTCAGTTCAGCAACTAGAGCTTTTGCCATTTCCCTGTCCTTTTCCATCTGAACTCTTTCTTCTTTTTCAAAATCCTCCTGCATCTTTTTAGCTAGGGCTTCATCTGATTCAACCAACCTTTGCTTTTTGATTGGTTGATCAGATTCCACCATTTTTGCTTTTCCTTTGTCTTTGTTGATTGCCTTCTTGCTATTATCTTTCTTGATCACTTCACCTTGTTCTTTGATGATTACTCCTTTGGTTTTTGAAGTGACCTTGGGAGTATCATTCTTGGCTTTTAGTAAGGTTTCTGCAATCTCAAGATCTGTTAGAACTTCTTTCACAGTTTCTGCTGCTTTATTAATGTCAGCAGTAGTAACTGTTTCTGCTGCTTCTTTTGTTTCTTTTGGTATTGAATCTCTTTCTGTTTCTGCTTCCTGCTCCCCCTCAACATTAAGCTTCCCCTCTCTTGTGGCTTCTTCCATGTTGATCTCCCCCTTTTTGGGAGCATCATTCTCAACTTTCCTTCTCCTAAGTTGGAATTGCTTTCTCTTCTTCCTTTGTACCAGACTGACCACCCTCCTCTTCAGCTTAGCAATCTGTTCTTGTTGTGACAGAATGACTAGCTTCATTTCTTCAATATCTTTTCCTTGTTTGAGAACATCTTGATTGATGTTCCCCATTGTTTCCATCAATTCATAGTACGTATATCTGTCCTCACCCTTTCCAGAAGTGTTACCCTCCTTTGAAGGATCATTGGATCTTTTATTAGTGGAAGTCTTCTGCCTTGCAGAAGCACTATCCACCCCTGTGGTTTCTTGGCACCAGGGACCTTCAAATGATTGCTCATTCAAAGTTGCCATGGGGGAGGTCTTATTGATTTTACCACTTTCCTCCTCTGTACTAGCAGGAGTAGTGGCAACCTCATCACCCATATGCTCTACCTCCTCCTCAGAGAGCACCTCCTTTGGGTTGGGAGACACCCTTGTGGTTTCCCTTTGGATATTCTCTAGGGGAGAATTCTCCCTTAGAGGGCTTATAGGCTTAGTGGGTAATGGTACAAGAAGGGAAGGAGCCTTCTTTACCTATTTCCTCTTGTAAGTTTGTGTGATTGGAGAGGTTGGTTTTTCAAGAAGGGACTGGGGAATAGATTTTGAGAGGGAAGGTTGGGCTTGGCTAGCAGTGGGTTGGTCTAATGGGGGCCTTGACCCTGCTGCCATACCTTCATTGGTTTGGGACACCACCATCATTGTAGAGAACAATGGGGTGTCAACTCCTTCAGAGTCCCCAGCAGATCTTCTCATATTTGAGAAAACCTTGCCTTTGGGGGGTTTAGGTACATATACCCCAACAGGTTGAGGTATATCCGTCAATTCATGAGTAATGACTTCTTGAACAAACCTGGGATACATAAAGAAGCTCTTTTTGTTTCCCATGTTTGAGACAAGATCACTGAAAATCATTTTAGAAAAATTATACTTTCTGGCAGTGGCCAAGCACACCAAAGCATAAGCAATAGTGCTGCTGAACTCACTCCATCCAGTAGTCTTTTTGGAGATACAGTGCATAAGAGTATGGACAAAGAAACGCCATTGGGGTGAAAATTTTGCTTTAGAGAATTTGAAAACTCCCAATGGGCCTCCATACCCCATTCTTGTAAGATTTGAAAACAGTTCATCATTTGGGATAGAGGTTATACCAGAGGCATCGTCTAGACGTAGACTGATGCGAATAATCTCTTCAGTAACCGTGAGTGATTGATCACAGATTCTTGTCTTGATCATCTGCACACCATTCTCAACAACAATGGTTGCATTAGCCCAGAACTGCCTTTGATGCTCAATATAGATTGTAGGGGATACAATAAGAGCATGAGCAATGTGGCTTGACTTGAGGAAATCCACAATCTGATGAAATCCTGCAGCTTGCTTTGGCTTTTGTAGCATTGCAATCTCGTTGTGTTCGTCGATAAAAGTCATGGATGCCATTGATCTTGGTGAGAAGCTTGTCTGAAAACTTCGAACTTGAGAGAGAAAAGGTTTTGAGCGCAAGAGAACAGTATGCAAAGAGTCGTTATGAACTTTTAGGCGGTCAAAGAGTATTTATAGTATTCGGAACATAAGCAGTATTAACCTAGAGCAGTATAAACTACTAGCAGTATTAACTAACTAGCAGTATTAACTACGAGCAGTATTAACTAACTAGCAGTATTAACTGAAAGCAGTATTAACCACTAGCAGTATTAACTGAAAGCAGTATTAACCACTAGCAGTATTAACTGAAAGCAGTATTAACCACTAGCAGTATTAACTAAAATACTCCTTTTAAACTTGCTAAACACTGAGTACTGCTATGCATATCCTGAAAAAGAAGATTAGTAACTCCAAGAATAATATACAGGTATAAAGCCACTTTTTGAGAAGGGGATTATTCAGTGTTGATCATTCCCACACTTGTTACCAAGAAAGTGAATCTACCCACATCAAAAGCTTTAGTGAATAGATCAGCAAACTGATTATCAGTGTGAACTTTGACAACTTGAATAAGTTTCTTTTCATTACAATCTCTTATAAAGTGATACCTGATCTCAATGTGCTTTGTTTTTGAGTGCTTGACTGGATTATTCACAATGCTAATAGCACTGCTGTTGTCAATAAAGATTGGAGTGTGTAGAAAGGTTACCCCATAATCCAACATTTGATTCTGAATCCATAGGACTTGAGAACAGCAACTTGCAGCTGCTATGTACTCTGCCTCTGTTGTAGATGTGGATACTGTGGTTTGTTTCTTGCACTGCCATGAGACTAGTCTAGCACCCAAAAACTGACATCCTCCAGAAGTAGATTTTCTGTCCAAGTTTGCCTCACCTAGATCACTGTCTGAGTATGCTATTAGGTCAAAAGATGAGTTATGAGGATACCAAAGTCCCAATCTGGGTTGCCCTTTGAGATATCTGAATATCCTTTTAACAGCTTGAAAGTGAGATTGCTTTGGCCTAACTTGGAATCTTGCACATACACAGACTGGAAACATTATATCTGGCCTTGATGCTGTGAGATACATGAGAGAGCCAATCATGGATCTGTAATGATGCACATCCATATCCTCCCCCTCAAGATCTGCTGTGATCTGCTTGTGTGTTTCCATAGGTGTGCTGGCAGGTTTTGATTCTGAGAAACCAAACTTGGTTAGAATATCCTGCACATACTTGGATTGACATATGAAAATGCCATCTGACTTCTGTTGAACTTGGAGTCCAAGGAAGAAAGTAAGTTCCCCCATGGAACTCATTTTGAACCTTTGATGCATTAAATCTTCAAATTCCTTGCACATGTTGTTTCTTGTAGATCCAAAGATAATGTCATCAACATAGATTTGCACCAGCAAAATATCCTTCTTCTTTCTTTTAATAAATAGAGTCTTATCAATGACTCCTCTTTCAAAGTCATTTTCCAAGAGATAGGATGACAGAGTGTCATACCATGCTCTTGGGGGTTGATGTAGTCCATAAAGTGCTTTCTTTAATTTGTATACCCTGTCTGGATAGCTTGGGTTTTCAAACCCTGGTGGTTGACAGACATATACTTCTTCTTCAATTGACCCATAGAGAAAGGCACTTTTTACATCCATTTGATAGACTTTGAAGTTCATGAAAGAAGCATAGGCTAGGAATAGTCTGATTGCTTCTATTCTAGCCACAGGTGCAAACACTTCTTCATAATCTATACCCTCTTCTTGAGTATATCCCTGAGCCACCAGCCTTGCTTTGTTCCTTATGACAATACCTCTTTCATCTCTCTTGTTTCTGAAAATCCACTTTGTGCCAATTGCTCTGTGACCTTTAGGAAGGTCTACCAGATCCCATACATCTTGTAGCTTGAACTGTAACAGTTCCTCTTGCATTGCTTCTATCCAGCTAGATTCTTTCATAGCATCATGTGCCTTTTTAGGCTCAAGCTGTGATAGAAAACAAGAAAGCACTGTATGCTATTGATCTTGCATTTCCTGAAGCCTGCTTTGATGTCTAGTCATCATAGGAGAAGAGATATCTCCTATTACCAGCTGTGGAGGATGATTCTTTTGAACTCTGGTGTTATGACTAGATTCTTCATTCAGTCCAGCCTCAAGATTAGATTCATGCAACTCAACTGAAGTGTTTTCAGATGCCACTTCATTATTTTCTTGAGTCTCCTTATCTCTAGTGTCTTCTTCACTCTGGCTTGGTCCAGTAAATGATTCCTTTTCACAGTCTTCAACATAATTTACTGTGGGTATGGGAAAAATCACAGATTTAGATAGATTTTCTTGAGCTTGTGTGATCCCTGATCCTCCACTTCCTGTTCCTGTATACTCATTACTGAAACCAAAGGAGTTAGTTAGTGAATCAATGTCAAATAGCCACTGAGGTCCAGACCCAACAGGATTTGGTGTGTTCTCATTGCATTTGACATTGTCACTTTCTTCAATTATTCTAGAAGAAGAGTTAAAAACTCTGTAAGCCTTACTCTGAGATGAATATCCAACAAGAAATCCATCATCTGCTTTGTTATCAAACTTACCTAAGTGAGATTTGGTATTTAGAATTGTACAAGGACACCCAAAAGGTTTGAAGAAACCAATAAAAGGTTTTCTTTTATTTAAGAGCTCATATGGAGTCTTGATCTTTGGCTTGACCACTAGAACTCTGTTTTGGACATAACAAGCAGTATTAACTGCTTCAGCCCAGAAGGTAATTGGCAATTTGGAATCAGCCAACAAAGATCTAGCAGCCTCTATTAGTGTTCTATTCCTCCTTTCAGCAACACCATTCTGTTGAGGAGTCCTAGGAGCACTATATTGCCTCTCAATACCTTTTTCTTCACAAAAGGTGTTTAGATCATGATTTTTAAACTCAGTTCCATTATCTGATCTAATGACTTTTACTCTTTGATTAGTTTGGTTTTCAATTCTTAGAATAAAGGATTTGATAAGACCACTTGTTTCATCCTTAGTCCTTAGAAAATATACCCAAGTAAATCTGGAGTAATCATCAACAATAACCAAGCAGTAAGATTTCTTGCCTATACTCATAACATTTGTAGGACCAAACAGATCCATATGCAGTAATTGGAGACAAGAAGAAACAGAATTTAACTCTTTAGTCTTATGAGAAGTTTTGTGTTGTTTGCCTTTAAAACAAGCAATACAATGATCATCACATGAAAAGACTTTTGAAGGTAAACCTCTTACAAGGTTATTTTTAACAAGATTGTTCATAGTCTTGAAATTCATGTGACACATCCTTCTGTGCCAAAGAGAGGATTCATCTACAGAAGCTTTTGAAACAAGACAATTTAGAGATGAATCACTATCAACATTGTCCAAATCAAGACAGTAAACATTGTCCTTTCTTGGAGTTCTAAGTAGTATCATGCTTTCATCAACTACCTTGAACCCTGGAGCAAGGATCATACACTCAGTATTAGTAAATAATATACTATGTTGTTTGTCACAAACCTGTGATACACTTAACAGGTTGTACTTTAATTGATCAACATAGTAGACATCCTTAAATGTCATCTTACCTTTGGTGACATTACCTTTTCCACTTATCTTACCACCAGTAAGATTATCTCCAAATGCAACATGTCCTCCATTGATATGCTTGAAATCCTGAAGGCATGACATGTTGCCTGTCATGTGCCTAGAGCAACCACTATCAACATGCCAAATGCTCTTTCCCTTGAGCTGTTGGTTGCCCTGCACATTAAATAAATCAATTAGTATGAATTAGGAACCCAAGCCAACGTGGTCTTGGGTACCCCTTTCTCATCAAAATACTTGCATTCTTTCTTGACAAGATTTTTAAACTTTAATTCCTCATTCTTGGAGTACTTTGTTACAATAATAGGCTTGGAAATGTTTTTGCTAGATTCAGTACTTGTTTTAGAAGTACTGACTGCCTTGGCTGCACTTGCATGCTTAGCAGTACTAACCTTTGAAGAGGTATTAACAGTATTAACAGCATTAATATTTTCAGCAGTACTAACACTGTTAGCAGTAGTAACTGTGTTAGCAGTACTAATATTGTTAGCAGTACTAACACTGTTAGCAGTAGTAACTGTGTTAGCAGTACTAATATTGTTAGCAGTACTAACACTGTTAGCAGTAGTAACTGTGTTAGCAATACTAATATTGTTAGCAGTACTAACACTGTTAGTACTTCTAGGCACCCACATTTTGACACTTTCTTTTAAAATCTTTTTCTTTAAAGTGCCTTTACTTTCAACATATTTCTTTATCACATGTTTCTTTCCAACCTTCCTATAACCCACAGATTTTTGCACAAATCTTTGAAAGTTCATCTGTTGGTTAATAGGGTTAAAGTAACAATACTTAGCCAAATGATTCAACTTGCCACATATAAAACAAGGTTTTGGTCTATTGATTTTATTCAGATCAACTCCTTGTTTCTGAGCCCATTGATTATTCCAGTTTCTTTGATTTCCTCTTTTTAAACCAGAATTTAGGCTCTTGGCTTTATTGCAATCACACTGTTTACAAGATCCAGGATTCACAACTGTGGTTTGTTTGTAATGGACCTTGTTATCATTTCCTTTAGTCTTCTCTATCTCCTTGGACTTGACCCAGATTTTCCCACATCCCTCATTGGTGATAATATTGTTTTCTAATGGTATCTTTTTACTCACATTATTATCCCTGTTCTCACTGGCTCCTTTCTCAGTCAAATCCTTAATTACTACCTCATCCAAAGGATCTATCTTAAAAGCTTCTTCAGACAAGTCCTTTTTCTCTTTAGTTTCTAACAAGTCTGATGAAGGAGAAATATAGTTGTTATTGTAAGGAGGGGGTGTATTGTTGTATCCAATAACAGGCTTCATCTTATCATGTATCTGAGCCTTTAGAAGAGAGTCCATTGCTTTTGAAGCATAAGAAAACTTGTCTATGTCAAGCTTAACTTTTGACAGTTCCTCTTTCAGTCTATCATTCTCTTCTAAGGACTTAGACAGTTTGGTTTCTAACTCATTCTTTTCCCACTTCCAATAGTTTGTGTCATAAGAGTGTTGAAGTTCATTAGCTTGAAAGCCTTTGATTTGCTCTTCAAATCTCTCTACTATCAACACATAATCTCTTCTGTCCTTTTCTAATCTTTTGAGGTCATCACACATACTTTGATTGTGATCCCTGTATCTTGTAACAGTGTCAATGCAAGATTTAGTGCAAAGATTAGAACTTACCTCAGTGGGGAGATCAGACACTTCTGCCATAAGAGCTTGGTTCTGAATGGCTTCCTCTGCTTGATCACTCCAGTCAAATCCCATTCCTTGTTGAGAAACTAGGGCTTGAGCAGGATTCTTGTTCAGATTGTATCCTCCATTCTGAGCTTGTTGATGGTTGTTGTTGTTTGGAACAATACTCCTGCATTCTCTAGCAAAGTGTCCTTTCTTGTGACACTTATAACATTCCACTTTGGTTTTGTCAAAACCAGCTCCATCTTCTCTTCTTTGAGAGAAGTTATTTCTTCCAGTTCTTTTAATGAACTTCTTCACCCTCATGGATAACATGGCCATCTGCCATTTAATGTCCATCTCCTCCAGATCATCAGGGTGAATTTGATCCAGATCATCATTAATCAAAGAATTGCTGCTATGACTGGACAAAAAGGCTTCAAAGATAGTTTCAGTGCCTTTTTCTGAACTTACTCCACTGGCAGTACTAACTGCTTCAGGGTTGGCAGTAGTATCAGTGGATGCTGAAAGAAGAGCAGCATTGTAAATATAACCAGAGGGCTTCTTCTTGGTTTCTACCTCAGTTTCAAAAACTCTTAGATCATTGTATAGATCATCAAGTTCTTTCTCTTCCAGATTGTCACTCTGTCTATTTGAGACAGTGTACATAGTCCATTCATCCCCAAGAGATCTGAGAAACTTTCTGTTGATATCATCTTGTTCCATCTTCACCCCTACAGTAGCCAGTTCACCTATGAGTTTATTGAACCTATCAAAAGTTTGAGTCATAGACTCATTCTTTGTGGAAGTGAAGTTCTCATACTGCTGCTTTAGAACATCTCTTTGATTTCTTTTGATGCTCTTAGTTCCAGCAAATCTTTTCTCTAGAGCATTCCAGAGAATCTGAGCATCAGTGCAGTTGCAAAATTGATGCTGATATTCATTGGGAATGGCCAAGAGCAGAGTGCTCAAGGCCTTCATCTCTGTCTGTCTGATCTTCCTCTCACCATCTGTCTTTGGTGGAGGTCTTTTCCCATCTGGTCCTATCCTTCCAGCTTCAGAAGGACCATTCTCAATGATATCCCACATTGAGTAGTCAGTGAGAAGAATATATTGTCTGATTCTGATCTTCCACATGTCAAACTCACTTGGTTTGAGCATTGGAACCTTAGAAACCAAAGTACTGCTTGATTCTGTAAGATTTTCCATGATGAGTAACTGTTTTTGAGAGAGTTAGGCTCTGATACCACTTGTCAGGATCGAATTCTCAACAAGAATTAATTCTCAGAAATAATATCAAAGAAGTTTGCGGAATAACACTTTGATATTTAATCAAACAGAAAATCAAAACAGAATATAATCAACAAACTGTAAACTTGTATTAAATACTTTGAAGTTACAAGATTACTCACTCAACCTCAATATTGATGAACAGGCTCACCAATACGAATTCTACTTCTCTAGAATTAGGATCTATGCCTTGAGGTTGATTTTCTCTCTAAAAGAATATCAAAACTACAGTTAACTCATTATTCTAAGCTATACAATATATATATTGAATACAAAGATAATTACAATAAAAAAAATATCTTCAGAATATCTTCCATGAATATCTATAAGCTTCCATAATCTTCAGATTATCCAGCTGTCATTCTTTCCATCCAAATCTCTTTAGCAGCACTAACCATGATCAGCAGCATTAACTTCTTCTAGAGCAGTATTAACTACTAAGCAGCACTAACTACTAGCAGTATTAATAGTACTAGCAGTAGTAACACTCAGCAGTATTAACCTTTAATTCTTCTAGCAGTAGTAACTTTGAACCAGCAGCATTAACCATACTTGATGAATTCTTCAGTTCCCAACAAACGTCTTATGAAAAACAATGTTCAAAGGAATTTAAAGATTTTATGTTTCCCAAATCTTTCGAAGCATCTCACTCTACAGATGATGATGACCTATTTGAGGATGAAGTTGATTTCTTAAATTCCGAAGAGTGTTTTGATGAATGTGTGGACATGTTTGATTTCAATGCTAAACTTCCTGAGCATTCTGATTTTGTTATCAAATCTGATGTTTTACCAAGTGTTTTTGAAGTCGGTGAATCATCAACCAAGGTTGATGACACAGTTCTTGTGAGTACTTATTATGCCAAAGGTAGGAAGAAAAAGAAAAGGTACTCACATAAACGGACCAACACTGATAAGTCTAAGGAAATACAAACTCTGAAATCTCAAGGTTCTAACAAGTCTAAATCTTATGTTTCAGATTTGAGATTTAAAAGATCTGAAGTAAAGCTTGAGTGAAGACCAAAGAAGGTTGAAGAGTCAACAAAATCATCTTCAGTTTTTGATTGTAATAGGTCTACTGTTAGTAGTTCTGATGTAATTGATCAACTTGCTTTCAATAAAACAAAACTTGTACTTCCATGTAAGGTTTATACAATAAAGCAATTGATCCAATTATCTCATTCTACTCTTCAGTGTTCTAATTGTGCCGGAAGTAATTTTGTTGCTCGTCAATATTCTAATAGTTGGTTTGGATCTTATCATATATATAATTCAAATGGTTTTCAAAATAAAAGAGGACCCAAATTCAAATGGGTGCCAAAATTTGAGACTAACCCGAAAGGACCCATTTACAAGTGGGTACCTAAACCTATTGTTGTTTGATTTCTCATGTGCAAAACCATAATATGTGGTACTTGGATTCGGGTTATTCCAAGCATATGACCGGGAGGAAAGATATATTAACTAATTATACATAGAAATTTTGTGGCAACGAGACGTTCAGAAATGACCATTTTTCACCAATCTTGGGATATGCAGATGTAGTTCAAGACAACGTCACAATAAAGAAGGTGAGTTATGTTGAAGGACTCAGACACAACTTATTCAACATTGGTCAGTTTTGTGACAAAGATTTAGAGGTGAATTTCAAAGCCAGAAGATGTTGTGTATGAACTGAAGATGGTAAAGAACTCTTGGTCGGCACTCGGAAGTCAAACCTATACAATTAATCTATCTAATGTCAAGCCTCATAACGCTGTGTGTCTATTGTCAAAAGCAACTATGCAACAGAACTGGTCGTGGCATAGAAGGCTATCTCACCTCAACTTTCGCTACATCAACAAGTTGGTGCAAGGAAATTTGGTGAAAGGATTACCTGAGCTTAAGTTTAAAAAATAACATCTATGTGATGCGTGTGAGAAAGGCAAGATGAAAAGAGCTTCGCACAAGCCTAAGCGTGAACAAAGTACAAGTGATCCATTGGAGTTATTGCACATGGATCTCTGTGGTCCAATGCGTACTCAAAGCATCAGTGGCAAGAAATATGTCTTGGTGATAGTGGATGACTATTCGCATTACACTTGGGTCAAGTTTCTGAGGTCAAAAGATGGGACTCCCGATGTCATCATCTCATTTCTTAAGAGTGTCCAAGTGAACATGCAACGAATAGTTGATTCGAACAGACAACGATACATAATTTAAGAACAAAACAGTTGACGATTATCTCGAATCGGTCGGGATAACTCATCAATTTTCAGCTACCAGAACGCATGAACAAAATGGGGTAGTTGAACGCATAAATTAGACTCTTGTTGAGGCTGCACGTACGATGCTCAACCAATCCGATCTACTTTATTTTTGTGGGTAGAAGCTGTTTCGACTACATGTTATACACAAAATCGCTAGATCATTCATTGTCACTTCGGTAAAACGCCATATGCTTTAATAAATAACAGAACACCAAGTATTAAACACTTTCATATTTTTGGATGCAGGTGTTACGTGCTTAACGACAAGGAGAACTTTCAAAAGTTTAGTCCGAAGGCTGAAAAAGGAATTTTCATCGGGTATTCTCAATCATCTGCAACATATAGAGTCTATTTGAAGAAATCAAAGACTGTTGTAGAGAGCGTTAATGTCACCTTTGATGAAGCTATGGAAGTGGCTTATGGACAACACAGTTCATAACCTATTCTTACCGGAATATTAACTTCTGGACAGATCAGTCCAAAACCCGGTTCTAAAGTTTTAACACCTAAAAAAGCATCTACTTCGACATCTCATCTAACTGATTTAGATCTTTTATTTGAGAAATTTTATGATGAGTTTCTAGGTACTAAAGTGACTAAACCTGTTGTGGTTGACAGTTGTGAAGATTCGAGTGAATATCATCCAATCATATCAGATGTATCAACTGAACCAGTTTCCCCGGTTCAGACAGAAACTCAAGTTCAGACAAATACTCAATAATTTGAAGATGCACAGAATGTTGATTAGTCAAAAGTTACACATTGAGTTGGTAATATTGAATTGCCTATTCACCAGACACCAAGTGTTTTCACCAGCTGAAACTTTTGCACCTGTTACTTCAAATGAACCCCTAGAAGAAGGATTCTTAGATGATGAAGGTGATCAGTCTAACTATGTACCACTCCCTCACACGATAAAGTGGACCAAAACGCATCTGGTACATCAAATTATCGGAGATATTTCGAAACCGGTGTAAACTCGGTTTGCAACAGCCAACGAGTGCTTGTAAGAATCTTTCTTGAGCAAGATAGAGCCTACACGTGTAACTGATGCTCTTGAAGATCCTGACTGGATCGCAGCCATGCAAGATGAACTTAATCAGTTCGAAGCCTTGAAAGTTTGGAGACTCGTGCCACATCCATAAGGAAAGTCAATTATAGGCACTAAATGGGTGTTTAAAAATAAGAAATATGAAGATGGTATCGTCATTCGCAACAAAGCTCAACTTGTAGCAAAATGATACTGGCAAGAGGAAGGCATAGATTACGATGAAACGTATGCACCAGTTGCACGCATTGAGGCAATCAGAATGTTTCTCACCTATGCTGCACACAAGAACTTCACAGTCTATCAGATGGATGTGAAAACAACCTTTCTGAATGACATTCTAAAATAATAGGTGTACGTTTCACAACCAGAAGGGTTCGTCAACGCGGAAATGCCAAATCATGTCTATATTCTTGACAAGGCCCTTTATGGTTTAAAACAAGCCCCTCGAGCCTGGTACGATACTTTCAAAGTTCTTAGTCAAGTCCGGGCTTTCAAAATTTAAAATCGATACTACTCATTTCATCAAGAAAGAAAAAAGCGATATTATTCTCATCCAGATTTATGTTGATGACATAATTTTTGGTTCGACCAACACTAAGTATTGTAAGAATTTTTCAGCCTTAATGGTGTCATGTTTTCAAATGAGTATGATGGGAGAGATGAATTTCTTTCTCGGATTACAAGTTCGACAACCTCTTTGACTTTTTCTCCAAAATGGCTTCGGGTTCTTCAACACAACGGCTACCCTCGTCCACTCTAATCTCGGAAAGAGGAATGACACTTTCCTCATCCGCCAAACACTTCCGAAGATAACAGATGTGAAACGTGTTGTGAATCCCGTTTATTTATGGAGGAAGCTCCAATTGGTAAGCTTGCAATCCAACACGCTTGAGCACTTTAAATGGTCCAAGGAAACGGGGACTCAACTTCCCGCGCTTTCCGAACCGGATAATGCCCTTCCATGGCGATACCTTTAACATCACACGGTCGCCCACTTAGAATTCCATCGGCCTCCTCTTCTTATCGGCATAACTCTTTTGCCGATCTTGAGCCGCTTTCAATCTTTCCCGAATGCCGTTGACCTTATCGGCCATCTCTTGCACGATTTCGGGTCCGACGAATTGCTTCTCTCCCACTTCAAGCCAACATACGGGAGTTTTACACTTCCGCCCGTATAAGGCCTCAAACGGAGCCATTCCGATACTCGAGTGGTAGCTATTATTGTAAGAAAACTCCACCAAAGGTAGGTGAGAATCCCAACTACCCCCGAAGTCGATAACGCAAGACCTTAGCATGTCTTCAAGCATTTGGATCGTTCTCTCGCTTTGACCGTCGGTTTGAGGATGGTAAGCCGTACTCAACTTCACGCATGTACCAAGTTCCTTCTGCAAGCCATCCCAAAAGTTTGAAGTGAACTGACTGTCATGATCCGATATAATAGACAAGGGCACTCCATGCCTTGAAACCACCTCATCGATGTAAAGCTTTGCTAACTTGTCCATCGGTAGTGTCTCACGCATGGCCAAGAAATGAGCGCTCTTGGTCAACCGATCAAGTATCACCCATATGGTATCGTGACCTCGAAGAGTCTTGAGAAACTTAGTCACAAATTCCATGGTAATGTGCTCCCATTTCCACTCGGGGATCTCCAAGGACTGAAGACTCCCGTACGGTCGCTGATGCTCGACCTTCACCTGCAAGCATGTCACACAACGCTCCACGTATCGTGCTACATCAAGCTTCATTACCGACCACCAATAATGTAGCTTCAAATCCCGATACATATTTTTACTCCCCAGATGGATGGAGTACTTGGACTTATGGGCATCTTCGAGAAGAAGTTCTCGATTTCCCCCAATCTTGGGCACCACACACGCCCATTGAACAATTTTACTCCACAGCTATCTTTCGTTAAGAGCAAACGTTGTTTTGTCATGACTTCCTCCTTGAGATTCTATTCCAACAAAGCTTCTACTTGAGAAGTCTTAATCTTCTCTATGAGACTCGACACGAGCTCTATTCTTGAGAGGGTAGCCCGAATGCTCCCGCTATAGTCCTTCTGACTCAAAGCATCGACCACTACGTTTGCCTTACCGGGATGGTAAAACAACTCACAATCGTAGTCTTTGAGTAACTCGAGCCACCTTCTTTGCCTCATGTTCAACTCCTTTTGATCAAAGACGTACTTCAAACTTTTATGATCTGTGTAGAGAGTACATTTCGTGCCATAGAGGTAGTGTCGCCAAAGTTTCAAAGCGAACACCACCGCCGCCAGCTCCAGATCATGGGTAGGATAGTTCTTTTCGTGAATCTTGAGTTGCCTCGATGTGTAAGCGATTACCTTTCCTCTCTGCATCAACACACAACCCAAACCCATATTCGAAGCGTCGCTATAGACCACGAAGTCTTCCGATCCTTCGGGTAACGTTAAAATCGGGGCTTCACACAACTTCTTCTGTAGGGTTTGGAACGCCTTCTCTTGAGTTTCGGTCCAAATGAACTTCACATTCTTCCTAGTCAAGGTCGTCAAGGAAGAAGCGATCATGGAGAAGTCTTGGATGAATCTCCGATAATAGCCCGCCAAACCCAAAAAGCTTCGGATTTTGGATGGACTCTTGGGAGGTTCCCAATTCATCATCGCTTCGATCTTGGAGGGGTCCACCTTCACTCCGTCTCGAGTGACAACATGACCCAAGAATTGAACCTCTTCAAGCCAAAAGTCGCATTTGGAAAATTTGGCCTACAACCTCTCTTTTCTCAACACTTCTAGAACTTCGCGTAGGTGTTGCTCGTGTTCTGGCTTGCTCTTGGAATCACGAGTATGTCATCAATGAATACATTGATCGACTTGTTGAGGAATGGTCGACACACTCTATTCATCAAATCCATAAACACCGCCGGTGCGTTAGTTAGACCAAATGGCATCACGAGAAATTCGTAATGACCGTAACGAGTTCTAAAAGATGTCTTCGGAACGTCCTCCCCTCTCACATTCACTTGGTGATATCATGAGCGCAAATCGATCTTCGAGAAACAACCCGCTCCTTGGAGTTGATCGAATAAGTCGCCGATCCTCGGGAGTGGATACTTATTCTTCACTGTAGCCTTATTCAGTTCACGATAATCGATGCACATTCTCATTGTGCCATCCTTCTTCTTGACAAAAAAGACCGAAGCTCCCTAAGGCGACTATCTCGGTCTTATAAATCTCTTCTTTAGGAGTTCTTGGAGTTGAGCCATCATCTCTTGCATCTTAGATGGAGCCAACCGGTAAGGGGCTCTAGCAATAGGAACCGCTCCCAATACGAGATCAATCCGAAACTCCACTTGGCGATCGGGTGGCAAACCAGACAAATCGTCCAGGAAAACATCGAGGAATTCGCGCACCACCTTCACGTCTTCGAGCTTCTTCTTATCGAGTTTAGCGTCTATCACATAAGCTAGAAAGAATGAACATCCTTTCACCAAGCACTTTCGCGCCTTAGCCATGGTGATAACCGCCACATCACCTTTCTTTCTTTCTCCATAAACCAATACCATCTCATTTTCCAGCATAGGGAGTCAAATTAGTTTCTTGGAGCATAGGATTTCGGCATGATTTTCCGCCAACCAATCCATACCGACCACTACGCCGAAACCACCAATGACCATTGACATCAAATTGATCAAGAACTCCTTCCCTTCAATACCAAGGGTACAATCTTTCAAGACGTCACGGATTAACACTTGACTACCATTAGCTATCTTGACCACTAAAGTATTCTCTAGACTATTAGTGGGCATGGCAAGCTTTTCACGAAACGAATCAGATATGAAAGAGAAACTGGAACCAGAATCAAATAGCACACAAGAAGGTATGAAGTTTAGGAGAAACGTACCCGATACCACGTCAACGGATGCCTTGGCCTCATCGGCCGTCATCTGGAAAGCTCGGTCCAGAACTCTTGGAGTGTTCTCCTTCTTCTCAGGGGCACTCCCAGTCTTCCATTTCGGGTAATCCTTTCGAAAATGCCCCGACATCTTGCACTCAAGGAAGATAATCCCTTTGATCAGACAGTCTTTGGTAGGATGGTCGGTCTTACCACACTTGGCACAAGAGGTGAAATTGGGGTTACAGTTTCCGTGGTGCTTGCTTCAGCATTTATGGCACCACCGTGCCTCTTGACGGTTGTCGAAATTCTAATTCCCAACGAATGGTCGATTCCTCTTAGGAGGCCCGGAATTTCTTTCCCACCTCCTTTTATCTCCTACCGCCACTGCTTTCTCTGGCTTGCCCCTTTCATAGACCTCTTCCATGAATTGAGCTTCCTCAATCGTCTCCCGAAGGTTAGAGGCCTTCGAGTTGCGGACCATAGACATCATGTCCGCTGGCAGGCCCTTGAGGTAGGCCTTAATATTCTCTCTCTCTGTTGAGGCCACATTCCCCACTAACCCTAGCTTCTCCATGAATTGACGGCTATACTCCCTCACCGTCAAGTTTCCTTTTTCAAGAGACCGGAACTCAGCTTCAATATGGTGCATGGCTCTCTCACTGCAGTACTCTTCCAAGATTTTCCCCTTAAATTCGTCCCAAGTTAAATGGGCCAAAACATTAGGGGAGAGGGTGGACTGGACGACATTCCACCATGTGAGCGCCGTATCTCTGAGCAGTTGAGAACCGAACCTCACTCTTTGGTCATATCCGCATTCAGATGAACCGAAGGCTTGTTCAACCGCTTGGATCCACTTTACGCATGCAACCGGGTCTTCAGAACTCGAGAACTCCGGCGGTCCACAACCTAGAAAAGATTTATAGGAACAACTTTTCCCACTTTTCTAAGTACCAGTTACCCTGTGCTCTTCAGTTCTGATTCCGTTCCCGGTGCCACCAGAACCAATCAACACATTCTCTTCAACTGCCGCGGGCCTCTTAAGACTCGCATCTCGATCCTCCAGCATTTTCAGAAACGCCTCTTGCTGCTTCTCTATAGCCGACGTCACCATCTGCATGACGCTGACCATCATGTCAGCTTGAGGGTTTGCCTCTCGAATAACCGGGTTTGTGGATGCCAAGTCCACTCTAGGCACCTACTCCACCTCTCCCGTGAATATTGGTGGCATACCCGGAGGAGCGACAACCGCCACCCTAACCACCGGATTTTGTACGGGTGAGCTATCTTCACGCACATCTTCGTCGACTAACGGTCGAATACGGGTGTTCACCATAATGGAGTAATGGCTGCCACACAAGCACGAGAAAGAGTAAGAGGAAGGTTCACAAGATAAAGCACGATAGAAACGTACTATTACATTTATCAATAATCATAACAACCGTAAAACAAGGACACTCACGTAAAACAACCTCATAATAACGTTAGCTAAGTGAAATTATGAACATATAGTACGTAAGAGTTCCCGTTACCGTCACTACAACTCTCGGTTAGCATAATTTCCGTAGACTCTGATACCAACCCATCTTAAAGTTCTATCCAATCTCACAAATCATTACTTACTAATCTCAGTCTAAGTCTAGACATCTTACATTCATGCCTAGTTCACTTAAACTAGAGCTCTGATACCAACTTGTAACACCCTAAAATATAGAGTAATTTTAAAATTTTAAAATTTGGCAATAGGACATCTGTAATTGGAGTAAACCACCCTAAAAGGGTAAAAGTGTAAGCGTTTACAAAACCTGTATATGAAGCATGGGAAATCGACAACAAACTAATCTAAAACATTTCTATCTAGATTACATAGGTTATCAACACAATTCCAAATAAAATAAAATGTTTTAAATGCCAAGACTCCAAAATATCTATCATCCAAAAATGCCCTCAAGAGTCCACGCTCTTCACTCAACCCCTTGACGACCCGCCACTAAGGGAACCTGTTATACACATCGTTTGAGAAAAAGTGTTAGGCTTAAAGCCTAGTGAGAACATACAGTTTATATGATAATTTAGTAAGAAATTTAAATACAACGAAAGTAAATTATTTTCACCAATTGCCTTTGTAAATGATTTGATAAACACATAATGACCTTACGGTCCGAACTACATCTTACGATGACGGGAAGACCCAATTTTCCAAGGATTGTGGGGAAATACAAAGTAAGCCACTTTCCAAGTTATTGAGCTCACCATACTAGGATCAAGGCCACAAACATGCCGGCTCGTACTAAGATGTGGGGGAGGGCACCCAATGATCCCTAGTCATACTCATTCGCTAAGATTTACATTTACGACCCACGACTAGTATCCGGTTCCACATAACCGTACCAAGTTGCCACCCTAGGGCCCAATGTCTCAACTAGCTACAAACGAGAGTTATTCCCAATATTAAGTCGACTCTATACCTATGGATCCACTAGTAATAGTCTAGACTTGTCACAATTTCATTTGTGACCAACTATAATCAAACATATAGTTCATAACACCATTTATTTCCCAAATTTTCATTTCTATGGTTAACTGTTGATAAGAAACATAAAGCCTAAACATGAGTTGTAAGGCCATCATCTCATTTTCCAAATATGTTTCCCTTACCAAATAAACCTTTCAAGTGTAAAAATGACCATTTATTTCCTTTTTCACAAAATGACACTTTCAAACCAAATACCCGTAATATGATTAAAACATGAACTTGGCTAAAATGCCATAGGTTGAACATTTTACTCCTCAAATGTGAAAACATCCATATTTGTAGTTCAAGACATGGATTGTTTCATTAGTTTATAAAATGGTAAAAAACCCTAAAAATCTCCAAAATACCAAGTTACGTCAAAAATCTCATCAACAAATAATATGTAAACAAGGAGATACTTAGAAGTCAAAAATGTATTTTGATATGTATAAAGTTTAAGAAAAGGAAGTATAAACTCACAATGGGTTTATTCTAAACCCTAGAAATTCTAGATGAAGATATCTTGAACTTGAGAACTTGAGGTATTCACAACAAATACTTGAAAACCTAGAATGAGAAGTAGAGGATGAAGAGAGAGAGATGAGGAAAAACTCACCTAGGACACCCAAAATCGCACCTACTAGCTCCACACTTGAAATAAATGAGAAATGGGTCAGTTGGGTCGTTTTTATACATCAAAACCCCGACCGCGACCTTGCCCCACGATAGTGACAAATGTCACAATCGCGGGGCACTATCGCCCGCTACAACCTACTCGCGGTACATCTCCAGCGATAGTGCCCTGCGATAGTGACACTTGTCACTATCGCGGTCACAATCGCGCCGATTGTACCGCGGACTCCTCTCCCCCGCGATTATGCCACGACGATAGTGACAATGTGACTATCGCGTGGCACTGTCGCCGAATACCCCCTCGTCCTTCGAAATTCGATTTTTAAGCGTCGATACATACCGATCAGTACCCAAAGTTAAAGGTAAACTCTTAACGGGGTTTCACTCTAAACAAAAGGAAAAATTGGGGAAGGAAATGACTTACCGAAAATCTGGGTGTTACAGTACATTTGTGACATTTTAAAGAAATTTAAAAATGGAAAACTGTACTCCTATAAGTACCATGATGGCACCTGGAACTAAGATCGGAACTGATTTAAATGGAAAAGATGTTGATCTTAGAACCTATAGAGGCATGATTGTTTCTTTGATGTACTTGATGGCCAGTCGTTCGGATATTATGTTCTTGACTTGTTTGTGTGCGAGATATCAGGCCAACCCCAAAGAATCACATCTTTCGGCCATCAAGCGAATTTTTAGATATTTGAAGGGAACCGCAGATCTTGGTTTGTGGTATACTAAAGATACAAGGTTCGAACTTACAACATATTCAGATGTAGATCATGCAGGTCGCATGTTAGACAGGAAGAGTATTTGGGGACATATTCAATTCTTGGGAGATAAACTCGTGAGTTGGGCTTCAAATAAACAACTGTGCATATCTACTTCAATAGCCGAAGCAGAATACATAGTTGCTGCTAGCTGCTGTTCTCAAGTGCTGTGGATGCGAACGCAACTCCGAGATTATGGCTTCCATTACAACAAATCCCGATTTACTGTGACTCAAAGAGCGCTATCGCTATTTCTAAAAACCCTATCCAACATACAAAAAGAAGCACATCGACGTGCGATATCACTTTATCAAGGATAATGTTGAAAAATGTACGATTTACTTTGTAAACACGGATTATCAACTTGCTGATATTTTCACCAAGCCATTGGACGAAAATAGATTTATTTTTCTCATTTCGAAATTAGGCATGCTGAATCTCAAAACATAATGTTTGCATAATCTATCTTTAACTCGTACAGTTTGATTTTATAATTTTTCTTCTTGTCTTTATATTTAATCTAAATGATATCTACACTGAAGGTTGTTCATGATTTCAGGGGGAGTGAGTCCTAACAAAAGATGATCATTACTCAAGGGGGAGTTAGCATGATTTGGAGTAATTGCATATGTTTTGTACTAACATATGTTTATGAATGCATATTTTCAGGGGGAGTAAGAGTAAAAATGATGAGTTCTGATTAATTCAGATCAAGACTCGTTCTTATATGATTTAATTTTCATTGTTTTACTTTCAATAAATTTTTTGAATAAGACTTTGTTTCTTTGACGACTTTGTGCAGAATTTGAGGGGGAGCTTACAAAATTTAATTCAATCTTGACTTTGAGGCTGATTCATGAGATTTAAGCTGTGCGTACGGATATTTCTAACCTTAATCTCATACTGTTTGAAAGATGGACGACTTTCAGACATGAAAACATATTTCCTGAACGTTCAAACCACTTCTCGATTCTCAAAGAGATTTTATGAATTTTAGAAGTGTGATTTTAATTGTTTTCATATATGAGCTTCAATGTTTTACTAACCGTGTGTTTCCAAAGATTAATACTTGTGTATTATCTTTTCCATATGTTGTCAAGTATTCATACACCGATTCAGTCATTCTTGTTGATTTTGTTATTACCATGTCTCAAAATGAAACAATTTTCAATGGTAATACACCCCGTTTGAAGTTCAAAATTTGTTGAGTGTTATATTCATTCAAAACTTAGCGATTCTTTCAAAGAATTGTCTATATATGTTCTTATAGACAAATTCCAATTCTTTCATGACCTAAGCTTTCAATGTTGATAATTCATATTTGATATTTCGATACATTGTCAGATTCTCAAACAAGTCTTTTGTATTCATTTCATTCATTTGATATACTTGTTGTGAGAAATCTTCAAAGTTCAAAATGCTCAAATATTCATGACATTTTTGAAGAGCATGCATTTATCTGACATTATAATTTCATATTACTGAGCTTTAACTGTTCAAGTTAAAGTGTTGAACATCATTTCTTTTAGGACAATATTTTCATGGGATCAATGTGAGTGAGCTTAAAAGACTTCTATGGATTCATGATAAGTAGTGTTTCCTACCCAAGAAGTTATCCTGAGTGATCGAGAGGCGATGGGTCATTTATCAAAGAGTGGGGGAGGAAGTTCATCCGGTTGAACAACCTCAGTGTGTTGAGCGCTAAAATGGAAAAGAGAGTTTGGTTAGAAGTGGGCATAATGATAACAGAAAGAGGGTGTGAGAACAGAGTTAAAAGTTTATCAGAACTCTGCACCAACCACTTTCTGAGCCGGGCAACCATATTACTGGTTGTTTCATAATTCTTTCGTGAACATCATTGAAACAGATAGTGAGCCCATGCCAACTCTTGCATTAACCCCATCAACAACTCGTTTCTTTCTTAACAAAGAAATGTTTCATTTTCTTTGGGGACGCAACATATATGCTATCTCGTCTTCATTTGGAAAATGTAGATATTGAAAAAGAAGGAAAGTTGTCCCACTTTCGCACCTCTTTCATGCACATTGAGTTCCTGTAATACTTGTTTTCGTCTCAACAGTTTTACATGATGCAACCCCTTTACATGATTCAACCCATGTAACCCCTCTATCCACCGCTCATTTTATTTTCACTTTTGTAATTAAGAAAAAAAGAAAAACTAAAATAAAATGAGTGGTGGATAGAGGGGTTGCATGCGTAAGTTCAAATTAGCAGTGCTAAATATATGAGAAGTAGAGAAGTAATCCTAGCCTTTCATACGGTCAAGATCGGATTTGACTGGTCAAGAATTACGGCTTTGACTGGTCAAATTTTACAGCAAATAGGCGGCAAATGGGTTCATATGTAAACACGTGTGATTCACATATGAACTATATGTTCATATGTAAACCCATGTAATTCACATATGAACTATTTTAATTAATACACATATGAACTAATTAACTGATTCATATGTGAACCAAGAGTTCATATATATACACGATTTCCAGACTTTTCCCATAATATATAATATATATACAAACACAACACATACAGAGGTTGTTGCACAACACTCCTTGGCCTCACATCACCGGGCACCGACCACAACCACACCACTTCTTCTCCTCCTTCTGGCCACCCCAGCCCACCCCACCCCTCAAACACGGTGACTTTCTCCTGATGAATAATCCCAATGAAAACCCAAGGTCTCTATCCTCACATCAATTCACTGTTTCCCCACAAACCAAAACAAAATCTCTTCCACTTGTACTACAAGAAGCTAGTGGGGTTTGTATAGACTATGACAAAGGAGAACGACAAGTCTTCGTTTACGATCTCAGGTAGTCTGAGTCCAAGGTGTTAAAAGGATTGGGCCATTTCGGATCTAGTTTCGAATGTTTTAAAGCTCAATCAACCGAATGAAATTTGGGTTAAACGGTTTCGGGTTATTCGGTTAATTTTTTTCTAATTCGGTTAAACCGAATAACCTAAATAACACATTCTACTAATATTTTATATATTTCATGTTTATAAAAAATAAACCTAAGATACGTTATACTATTATTGTTTTACATATTTTATTGTTATATAATTTTTTTTTATTGATAGTAGATAATGTTTTTTTTTATTAAATTACGTTTTTTGCTTGATTTACAACATCACATGAAGAAAATAATGTGATATGGTAGACATTGGTTTTGATAGATGGTATTTTTTACTTAATATAAGTCATTTGTTGAGTATACATGTATAATACGATTATCTATATCTATACTATATTATAAAGATGACATAAAAAACTCTTAAAAACAAGTCTTAAAGCTTAATGTACCGCTATTTAATGTTAATTACTTAAAAAACAGTAATAAAAGCTGTATGTACTACATTTAATGTTATTCATTAATTTTCAATCATTATCTCTAATCATTTTAACTCCCCTAAAATCATTTCCCACTTTAACTCCCTAAAATAACTCTCAACATATTTTAGATATAAAAAATCTAAAATATAATTAAAAATCTTACAGAATATTTTATAAAAAAAATTATATTATTAAACCAAAATAAATTACATTATATTATTAAGTCTAAATTAAACAAATTTATATAAAAAAAAATCATTATCACTCTCTCACAAACATCCAAAATCGTAATGTAAATCGACAAAAAATAGAAAATAAAATGAAACATTAAAATCGTGATGTATCTAGCTGCATTGCGCGTATACACTTCTATATATTATAAGCAACAGACACTTATTTGAAAATATTATTTGAGCAAATGTCCAATGAAAAAATATAAATCTTTATTCGGTTTAACCAGTTATCGAACCGAATAACCCGAAAACCGAATAACTCGAAACCGATTAAATCGAATCTTATTTGGTTTGGTTATCGGTTGTTTTTAAAAAACTTGAAAACCGATTAACCCAAACCGAATAAACCGAAAACTGATTTAATCGACCGAATAACACCCCTATAACATAAATTTTAATATACGCATTGTTTCATAGTGTGAAACAACACTTTTGTTTACACATATGTTCACTCCGTTTTGACCCATCGGTGTTGTATTGTTTTACTGTGTGAATAACACTTGTGTACCAATATGTTCACTATTGTGTTTCACGGTATAAAACAACCCTTCATAGAGTAAAACAACACTTTGCAATGTGAACACATATGTTCACTACATTATTCAACATAACAGTATTGTGTTGTTTCACAACTTGAAACGACATTCACTTTTAACTTATGCATTGTTCACGGTGTGAGACAACACTACATTACTTCATTGTCAGATCCATATATTGTTTCACAATATGAAGCAACATAATATACTAATATCATTATGTTTCATAATGTGAAAGACGACAATATATTCATTCATAAAAACAAATAAAGTGCTCATTATTAATTTACACAATTATCAAACAAAAACATAAAAATACTCAAATCCATTGGCAATTTGGCATAACCAAACAAAAACACAGAAAGTTAATATTTGAGGAAAACAAGAAAAAAAAGTTGGTTTAAAGTGTTAATTAAATGTCTTGGATGAAAATAAATTGATAAATGAGTTTGATGATCATGGTTCTCAACCATTTTATGATCCTCATATGATTACTGTCGTTTATATTTATTAAAATTTTTTAATCATAAAATAAAATTGAAAGGAATATAAAAATTCTATAATAAAATAATATGAAACATAAATCATTCTTGAAAATTTAAGTTTTTGGCTTCACAATATAAATCTTTCATGCACAATTACGCAAAGAATTATATGCCATCATCAAAAAGAAGTAATTGACAGAATATTTTCCTACTATTAGAATTTATCATGATAAATGTTTCATTTTCTTTGTAAACCTCTCCCTATTTAAAGAGCTTATGATTAATGAGAATTATAGACTTTTTCTCTCTACTTTGTTGTTATTTTCTCTATAGTGATTGTTCTGTAACACGTTATCAGCATGCACACTCCTTAGAACGAAGTGATCGTGAAATCAAGCAAAACTTCGATGTTTGAGGTAACTTTTATATGTTTTAGCTTTAAAACATCACTATATTACGTTTTATGCTATGACTAAATATGATGATTTCATCAAAACATTATTTTCTATTATATGTTTAAATTATATACATCATCCTACCATGTTTTATGTTACAAACGCAAAATATGATTGTCAATCTCATGAAATCCTAATTCACGTGTTGTTTTTGTATGTTTTATAAAATATGATTATAAAAATATTTATTTCTTTATGTGTATGGTTAATATTTTATGATGATAATAAATATATTTTTAGTTTTAGTTTTATCCATATCGTTGAGTCTTTAAAAAAAAAATCTATTATGTTACAGTTAACCAAAAAAAAAAAAAGAAGAAGAAGAATTATTTTTGGTATGTATATCTTTAAAATTTGTAGTTAAATATAAAATATTTCTATTACCTATGGTTTCCTTTCCTAAATATTGTTTAATAAATTTATTATTATTCTTGTCTTAAAAAAATATATGTTTGAAAAAAAATATATTTTTCAAAATAGCATTTTCAATATGCATCAACATTTGACAATTAGAACTAAAATTATTGATGGATAATCATATTTGAATAAAAATATTTGAGTATTTTATTACTTTATTTAAATTTTTATTGATATAAATACTTATTGATGTTTTATTGTTTTTCCATAAATTTAGTATCAAATTATTTATTAAATAAGAGTTGTTTATTTTATGAAATTGATTTTCTTTCCTAACTGTAATACCATAATGACCATATTTAATAAGTAATTGATTTACAATATCTATTAGTTACTATTTTTTTTTTATAAATTGTTATATACATACACATTTGATTGCTTAATTGGTTAGTTTAATTGATCAATATTATTTATTTATTTAGACTCGTATTAAATTATTCATTTTAATGTCTTTATTGTCATGATTTATTTTTAGATTTAATTCACCCTATTCAAATGCATTTGTTCTCCCATATAGTATATTCAAATAAAGAAATTAACTATAAGTTCCTACTTATAATTCCAATTATATAATTAAATTTTGGGAGTTACACTTCCACCCCCCATATTTTTATCTCTTGCCAAAAGTATTCAACATACCATTATAGTAGCAAAATTTTGAATTTGGTATTATACCAAAACAAATATTTATTTGGCCTAAAAAAAAAACTCTTTAAAATACCATTTATATATTACAACACTAAAGTTGGCTTTATATGTCAAACACATGTTCTTTTTGGCCTCATATCAAAAGCTTTATAATTAACAATGTTATATTCAAATTAAATAAATCGCAAAATATTGATTGGATTTTGTCAAACGGGTGTAAATAGCCCTAAGGTTTCCATAAATCAAATGAAGGTAAATAGGAAGTAATAACCATAATAACTCATAAATACACATCTAGTACTTATTTGAAACATATATTTCAAGAATCTCATTCAAAACTCAAAACCCTGGAAATATCCCATAAATCTTCAAAATGAATTTTGACCTTATATTAAAATAAACGATCAAAAGAAGTTTGAGGGGATTAAAACCATGAGATTTTAGCATGTATAAAGTTTGGTAAAAGAGAATGACTCACAACTTAGGTTTTGTTGAAGAACCTAGAAAATCTCAAGTATTTCTCTAAGATGGAGGTGAAGATGAAGGATTCTTGATTCTAGTTTCCAAATCTTAACTTGTTGAAGGAGGATTACTTTAAGCTCAAAGGTTTAGACCTTTAATGCTCCAAAATCGATATAAACGTAGTGGGTTCAATTCTAGAGAGAGTATGAAGTAAGGTGGATGAAGCATTGAATGAGAAATGGCAAGAAATCGAGTTTTTAACCTCCTGCTTCCCAATGGCGACATTGCCCAGCGACAATGCCAAATGGCAATGTCGTTGGCATAATCACTCAACACATACCGCGGGTGGTCCTCCAACCACGACATTGCCCAGCGACAATGCCTAGTGGCAAAGTCGCTGGCATAGTCGCCCACCATGTAGCGAAGGGTACTTCCCTTCTACGACATTGCCCTTGGCGACAGTGACAGTGTCACAATCGGCGTACATAGTCGCAGTACTCGATCCAAAGTTCAAAAGTCCACGATTCTCATTAAACCTCTAGAAAGCAAAAGTAAAATGTCCCTACTAAAACCCTATAATTTAAAAACTACAACTTAGAAAAGATGCAACATTTACCTATTGAAAACACGGGTGTTACAATCCTCCCCAACTTGGAAATGATTTCATCCTCGAAATCCTAGCTATGTAAATAGGCCAGGATACCTCCGCTTCATATCTTCTTCGGCCTTCCATGTCACATTGGCACCCCGATGATGCTTCCATTGAACCTTGACCATTGTGACTTCCTTATGATGAAGTTTCTTTGATTTTCTCTCCAAAATGGCTTCCGGATCTTTTATAAAGCGATTACCATTGTCCACGTGGATTTTTGATAATGAGATAACGCTCTCTTCTTCAGCCAAACACTTATGCAGGTAGCACACATGAAAAGTATGGTGAATTCCCTATATTTCAGATGGTAAGTCTAATTTGTACGCTTGGAGTCCAATCCGTTCCAAAATCGTGAAGGGTCTAAGGAAACGGGGACTAAGATTCCCTCGTTTTCCAAATCGGATGATCCCGTTCCATGGAGACACTTTCAACATAAATCTATCTCCTACTTGGAATTCGATCGGTCTTCGCTTCTTGTCCGGGTAACTCTTTTGCCGGTTTTGAGCCGCCTTCAAGCGCTCCCAAATGCCCTTAACATTGTCGGTCGTTTCTTTCACGATTACAGGTCCAACAAATTGTTTCTCTCCCGCCTCCAACCAACATACAAGAGTTCTACACTTTCGGCCGTATAAAGTTTCAAAGGGTGCCATCCCAATACTTAGAGTGGTAACTGTTGTTGTAGGAAAATTCTACTAAAGGGATGTGAGAGTCCCAATTGCCACCAGAGTCAATGAAATAATACCTCAACATGTCCTCTAAGGTCTGAATCATCCGTTCACTTTGTCCGTCAGTTTGAGGATGATAAGCCATGCTCAACATCAACCTCGTTCTGAGTTCCTTTTGTAGCCCATGCCAAAACTTTGAAGTTAACCGACTATCATGATCCAACATGTTCGTCATAGGCACTCAATGCTTAGACATTACTTCATCAATATATAGTTTTGCCAATTTATCCATTGGTAAGGTCTCTCGCATAGCCTAGAAGTGAGCACTCTTGGTCAGACGATCCACCACCACTCATATCGTATCGTGACCTCTTAAGGTCTCGGCAACTTGGTCATAAAATCCATGGTGATATTCTCCCATTTCCATTCCAGAATTTATAAAGATTGAAGACTCCCATACAGACGTTGATGCTTGACTTTCACTTGTAGACACGTCACATACCTCTCCACGTAGTTAGCCACATCTAGCTTCATGACGGGCTACCAGTAGATCAATTTCAAGTCCCTATACGTCTTTGTGCTACCCAGGTGTATAAAGTATTTGGACTTGTGGGAGTCCTCTAAGAGCAATTTCCGGTTCCCTCCGATCTTAGGTACCCATAATCAACCTTGGAATAGCTTCACTTCACGACCATCTTCTGTCAGTTGAAGATGTTGTTTCGCCATCACCTCGTCCTTGAGGTTCTCTTCCATCAAGGCATCATCGTAAGATGTTTTAATCTTTTCTATCAAACTTGACACCACGTCTATTCTTGAGATAGAGGTTCTAACCCTCCTACTCAAACATTGTTGATCCATACTCTCTCAGTGATTTGATAAAGATCCTTTTCTATACTTAGTGAAAATTACGTTTAATATTATGTATTAGTGTTTCATCATCAGCGATCATGCTACATCTGTTCAACTATCACTGATGATCTCTCTTGTAAACATTCATATGTAAAAGTGTTTTACTATCAGCGATCAAATACTGAGTATGTTCAGTATCACTGATGTTTTCTAATGTAAACAATTACACGTAAGCCCTGAAGACAAGTTTCGCGACAACAAATGTTCATAGCTGAACGAAGACGAAGCTGCTGAACAAAGACAAGTCTACTCATGACCTAATGTGGATATCAGTGAAGAAAAGACGAATCTATACACGCGAAGAAACCTGAAGTAAAGCTTCAGCGATAGCTGAACTTCTTTGTATCTCTAAAGGAAGAGATATTCATCGATCGATGATCACTTAACTTATGCCTCAAGTCTCTTTTGTCTTTCCCTTGCACACCTGTACGATCTTTCAGAATGGACATACCTCTGCAGCAATTCGTACAACCACTCTGTCAACTACACTGTTCATGATACGACCGAAAGCATGTCTCCTAAAGTCAGACCCATGCAGCCAATCAATGAAGGACACGTGTAAAGTACTCTGCCATGCATTTAATGCATAGGGTATAAATAGAAAGATCAACACTTCATCTGGAGTAAGAGCCCTCATCTTTCTAAAAATATAGAAACCCTTGTTTTCTATATTCTCCCAATCCCCATTCTCTATTTCTTATGCAACCATCTTAGTGTTTCTTAAGTTTGTTTAGATTAGGTTCTACTTAATCTTATTCCGCAACAGACATGTAAATTGTGTTTGATTTATCAATAAACAATTTATTAAACATTAAAATTCAGTATTTATATTCAACCCCTCCCCCTTCTACAAACTTGTTAAGCACCTTCGGGACTAACAAGTGGTATCAGAGCAGACTGTTTAATCTAATAAACAAGATCTTGCTTCATTCTCTTCCTTGATATTCTAAAAATGGCACTTAATGCAAACACAAACTACTATGATAATGGTTCACTCTCTAGACCTCCTCGATTTAGCATAGATAACTTTGCTCTCTGCAAAAATCGAATGATGCTATTCCTAGAAGGTGTAGACCCTACTATACCTGATTACGTAGCAAATGGACCCTATGAACCTTTCTCAATCATAGCTGCCGTTCCAGCTACTGCCACCACTCCTGATGTTCCTGAACATTATGCTCTTAAGGAAATTAGACAATGGAGTGATGATGACAAAAAGGAGGTCGGTCTAGATGCAAAGGCAAAAACCATTATCTATATGGCTCTGCCTGATGAAGCTTTCCATTCCATCATGCATCTTAAAACTGCCAAGGAAATGTGGGACACTATATGTGTTCAATATGAGGGTACCACTGAAGTCTAAGAAACTCGATAGATTAACTTGGTACGGCAGTATGAAAGTTTCATCTCTGGTAAGAACAAATCTCTCTCTGATGTTCACCGGAGGTTTAACTACTTAATCATTGATCTAAGAACTGCTGGTAGGACCTATTCTAATTCTGAGGTCCTAACTAAATTCTTAGAATGTCTTCCTGAAAGTTGGGACAGTTATTCAATGTGTCTCAAGCTAACAAATGAATTAAATTCTCTCTCCCTTAGCACCTTGTATGGAATATTGCTCAACTATGAGCAATCAAATCTTTTGAAGAAGAATCTTGTAAAAGATTCTAAAGACTCCAAAAGCACTCTTGTTGCTTTAGTCTTCTCAGAGATCATTCCATCTCAGTGATCTACTCTCACTATCACTGAGTTAGATTCTGACACTGAGGAATTATCAGACACTGATCTTTCAGAGTTTGATGAGTCCTTAGCACTCTTGACAAACTCTTTTAAGATATTTGCAAGAAAGAGCAATTTCAAAAGAAATAAGCCTCTCTCTCTCACTAACAACCCAAAATCAACCCCTGTTGATAAGGCTACTGCTACTTGCTATAACTGCGAAAAGATTGGACACTTTGCAAGTGAGTGCAGGTTAAAGAAAGTCTTCAAACCTTCTACCTCCAGAAGATCCAGCGATGACAAATACCTTAAACTGAAAGAAAAATATCAAAAGTTGAGAAACTATAAAAGAAAAGGTAAAGGGCTTATCACTGAAGAACACGACTGGGCTGAATCAGAAGAATCAAGTTCTAATGAAGAAGAAGTCGCTAATCTCTGCCTTATGGCCGAGATTAAAGAAGAAGTGGAAGAATCTCCAGAAACTTCCAAGTATCAATCTCTACCAATCCCTCTCTATCTAAAGCTGAGAGAAGTCGTGCTGTTGATGTTCTGGCAATCGATCTATACAATGCACTAAATGGAAAAACCCTAACTGAGAATAAAAATATTGATTTAACTGAAAAACTAGAAAAATGTCATGAAAAGATCAGAGAACTGACTCTTTTATAGGAAATTTTGAAAGATCAAGTCATTGTTAATGAAATCATCAGCATAGAACACAAACAAGCCATCGCTGCTTTAAAAGCAGAAAAGGCAAATGTTGAAGAATGGTGCAAATCCTCAACAAAGATCACTGAGATTATAAGTGCTCAGATTCCTGCCAGTGATAGAACTGGTCTTGGTTTATGGAAACAACAGGATGAACCTAAAGAAGACAGTTCCATGCTTAAGTTTGGAATATTTGTCTCTTCTATCCCTGACACCTCTTATGCTCAGTGCTCTTAATCTTCTTCTAATCCCATCCCTGAGGAAATATCTAAAGGCTTTAAGCCTGCAGATAAAGGAAAATCCATTTCCCATCCTCAGAAGGCTTCCAAGAAAGCAAAGCTGAAAGTTCCTTCTAAACCTTCAGTAAATCGATCTTCTAGCTCTGTGACAGAAATCTTTGATATTTGTCCTCCAAAGCTGAAGATTGATCTTAAGCCTAAGTGATCTGAAGAACTGAAAGTTCCTCCCAGATGTCATGCTAAAGGCATTCTTGGAGCTGGCCCTGCTCACCTCAAATTTTCTAAACCTACTACCCATGGTCCTAAAACCACCTTCAAATACAGAAAATTCTATCACTGTGGATATACTGACCATATTGCTAGTAAATGTCCAACTGCCACAAAAGCTAATAAAACAGCTAAAGTGAAGATAAATGCCTCCAAGGTTGAGAAGGTCACCAAAGTTGAGAAATCGACCAAGGTGAAAAATAGCACTAAGGTTAAGAAATTAACCAAAGTGAAGGTTATCACTGAAGCTGAATCTTCATCTGCTGTGAAGATTGCTGAACCTTCCATCTCCACTAACCCTAATGGACCCATTGAAAAGTGGGTACCAAACAAAGCTTAATCTTCCTTATATTTGCAGGGATCAAAGGGCATCTGATATCTTGATAGTGGATGCTCTCGTCACATGACAGGACAAAAAGACCTGCTAACTGAATACAAGGAAGAGAAAGGTCCCTCAGTGACCTTTGGTGGAAATGGAAAAGGATATACCCGAGGGTTTGGTGTCCTCAGCAATGGGACAACTACCTTTAGAAGAGTCTCTTACGTAGACGGACTGAAGCACAATCTTCTAAGCATCAGTCAGCTATGTGACAAAGACTATGAACTTCGCTTTACTAAGAAAGCATGTTCAGTGGTAAATGAGAACATAAAACTTGCTCTCAGTGGTTATCGTAAGAAAAATGTCTATGTAATAGATATGGACTCTACCACCACTGAAAACGTATGTTTTCTTTCTAAAGCCTCTTCTGATGTCAACTGGCTATGGCACAAAAGGATTTCTCATCTAAACTTCAAAATCCTGAATTCTCTCTCTTCTAAGGAACTGGTCTCTGGTCTTCCTCAACACTCATATGCTAAGGAATCTCTATGTTCAGCATGTGAAAAAGGAAAATAGACGAAGGCTAGTTTCAAATCTAAACAAGTTTCCTCAGTGACAAGTCCTCTTCAACTCTTGCATATGGATTTGTTTGGCCCTGTCAATATCCAATCCATAGATGGAAAGAAATATACACTTGTCATTGTAGATGAATACTCTCGCTACACCTGGGTTATCTTTCTTCGCTGCAAGAGTGAAACTCCAGAAGAACTAATATCCTTTGTTAAAAAGATGGAAGTGCTGAACAATCTTACTGTTTATTCAATAAGAAGTGATCATGGAACTGAATTCAAAAACAGTTCTCTGAACAATTTCTTTGAGAACAAAGGAATTTCTCACAACTTTTCCTTAGTAAGAACGCCTCAACAAAATGGAGTCGCTAAAAGAAGAAACAGAACAATCATTGAAGCTGCCAGATTAATGCTCAACGATTCTCACCTCCCTACTCAATTTTGGGCTGAAGCTGTTAATACTGCATGCTTTACTCAAAACAGATAGCTGATAGTAAAGCGATTTGGAAAGACAACTTATGAACTATTTCATGGAAGAAAACTGTAACGACCCCCGTCCTGAGTGATGTAGGACAGTTTTCGTTACACATATATATATATATATAAATTCACATAAACCCAAAAGAACCTCATTTGTAGAACGAGGTTGGCAAAGTACAGAGCATGCTAAGTATTATTTACATTACAAAATAAAATTCCAAAAGCTTAGCATAACTATTAATTTATAACCAAAAGATAAAGCGTCACTAGGAGGGATTATTCCAAAAAGTCACTTGTGTCGCTCTCGTCACCTTGCCCCACCCGAATCTACATCAAGTACCTGCTGTGCAAAGAAAACACACGGCTGAGCGACATGCTCAATGAACGAATAATAAAAAAATAACAGTAATCCAAAGATCAAATCAATAAAATTAAGGACAATGAAAATAAATCAACCATTGAAACAACTTGGTTGAAATATATACATTCCATGAATTCATAAATCGTAATCATGATGATCCGAAATATAATTCGGAAACAACTACAAATCCACAATAACGGAAGTCAACATCAAAGTATCAAATCATATAAGTTCTCAATTTCGTGCAACAAGGACACGTTGTCCGATGGTTGGCCAAACCAATCGGACGGTTGGAAATTAGGGGTACGGGCACATACCGCCTAAGTCCCACCGTGGATTTAACCACGGCCTCAAGTTCTGGAACTAAATCTAGGATCGATCCATACGCCCTCGGGTAGCCTATTCCGTAAAGGCCGGGTACGAAGTACCATTCATTGAAGACGCCATAATCTTTGTAGCCACTATGGTAGCATCCCAGACAAAGGTGCCCCAAAGTCCGATGTTCGGAAAACAAATCCAAAATCGAAATTAAATTTCATTGAATCAAAGCATAACCCAAAAAGAGTTTCTTATTTCTCAACATATTTTGATTTCGGAAATTCACATAAAAGTTCATGTAATGAGCAATTGGATTAAGACATATAAACTCATATCCAATAGAAGTTCGTTATCCGGAAAAATCCATAAAAGGAATCACAAACGGATCAAAAAGCATGTTATATAATCAAAACATAACAACTAAAAGCAAAATTGATCAAGAGTTGTAAACAATTCCGGATAACCAATTCACATACCCACTTTTGTGGATATTTGGATTCATATTGAATCTTATGGATGAAATGACCACATCAAATGGTCATTCCCGTGTCAAAGAAGATTGAATCCGTACCTGAGATGTCCCTTTCCTATCTTTATAGTCTCCTACAATTCAACACGAATTCTTTGAATTATCGGTAACGGAATTTGGAATTCTATGCTCACACAAGTCACAAGGGTCCTAAAATTACCTACGAACCTCCTAAAGTGCTAACAATATCATTAAGACACTTTAAACAAGGTAAACATGAATTTACATGACATTTAGAACACTAGATTTATTTTCAAAGAAGAACACATTCTAGAAATTTAACAACTTTCAGATACCTAAAGTTTCTGACTTTTACTCCCATTTAGAGGCCAAAATAGTAGTTACCATCAAAATGAAAATTGTTATATGATCTCTTAGGAATATATTAGTTTTGGATTCATCTCATTTAGATAAACCATCTATTTTCTATGAATTTTACAAAAACAGCATGCTGATCCCGAGTACAGTGTGACCAATCTCAAACACACACTGTTTTGGGACATTTAAAGTCAGAATTTGATCTTGAGGTAAACTACAAAGTTTTTCTAGACACTCTAAGCATTCCAAAGATATATCATACACCTCATTTGGATCAACCAATTATTTTATACGAATTTTTGAACTTACTGGACAGAATCTGCTGACACATGCATTTCTATTGAAGCATTTCATCAAACACATGGAGGACACAACTACAAGTTAGAGCTTAAAACTACATCCATTGTTCTAAGTACCCACCCTTGAACCATTTGAACCAACATAACATAGATTAACCATTAATTGAACATAAAACTTCATGCAAAACCCAATTTCAAAACATAAATTCAATTATTTGATAGATTTTAGCTAAACTATATAAATCCATCTTTTTTAACAACCTAATATACTAAAACAAAGAAATTACACATACTTAGTATGTGTTCTATCTTAAAAACCAAAAATTGAAGGTAACAAAGGATTACCTTAGTGATTTTGACTTCCAATCTTCAAAATTACACTTTAATTTCTTCAATTCTTCAAGAAATTGATGATTTCCCCTTTCTCTCTCTAGTTCTCTCTTCCTCTCTCTCTCTACACGATTTAGGTTGGATGAACAAATAAACACATTGTTTTTTTTTTAATTATATAAATACAAGTTTGAGTCTTTGTTTAAATTGGTCCCCTCAAACTTCTAGAATTTCAAAATCTATCCTAGTCTTAACTTTTCTTAAATTTCAAGTTTAAAATAAGTTTTAATTTGCTAGCTTTGGCCCCTCAACAATGTCAATTTAATTCTAGAGTCTAAGAAGGTACAACTAACTAATGCATAAGGTACAAGTTAATCATGCACACAATTATATATAATTCGGATGACGGATTTTTGGGGTATTATATCAGTTTTCTTCATATCTTTGGTTGTCAGTGCTTCATTCTAAACAACAAAGATTCACTTGGAAAGTTTGATCCAAAAGCTGATGATGGAATATTTCTTTGATATTCTTCCATCTCCAAATCCTACAGAGTTTTCAACAAGAAAAGACAAACTGTAGAAGAAACAATTCATGTCACCTTTGACAAAACCTGTTCAACAAACTCTAAACACATCGCTGAAAATGAAGAACTAAATGCTTGGATTTTTTCTCATTACAGAGAAACATAACCTTTCTTCTCAAACCATCAGCACACAAATCATCCAGCTGCTGATGATGATCCAACCATTATCCCACCTAATGCTAAATCCACCTCAAGGGTTTCAGCTGATCCCCTAAATACACTCCCTCCATCAGATCTTCCCTCGTCTGAAAACCTCTCAGAAAACAATGGACTGTCAGACTCTCAACAATTAATTGCTGATGAACCTCAAGCTTCTTCATCAGTGAACATTCCTATTGTTGATCCAACTCCTGAAGTGAGCGATCATGCTCCTGCTCAGTGATGGACAAAAGATCACCCCATAGATCAAATTCTTGGTGATCCTGACGCATGTATTCAGACTCGACGAAGTTCATGTAATATCTGTCTCTTTGTCAACTTTATTTCTTTAATAGAGCCAAAGAAGACTGGTGATGCCCTCAGAGATCCAAACTGGGTCAGCGCTATGCAAGAAGAGCTGACTGAGTTTACTCGAAACAAAATTTGGAATCTCGTTTCTAGACCAGCTGATAAAACTGTTATAGGCACCAAATGGGTGTTTAGAAACAAGTTAGATGAACATGGAACTATAACCCGCAACAAGGCTATACATGTTGCTCAGGGATACAGACAAGAGGAAGGAATAGACTATGATGAAACCTTTGCCCCTGTGGCTAGGCTCAAAGCAATTCGACTCTTCTTAGCTTATGCAGTTTACAAAGACTTCATTGTATATCAAATGGATGTAAAATCAACGTTCCTAAATGGAAAGCTGAATGAAGAAGTCTATGTAGAACAACCCCCAGGGTTCTCTGACCCTAAGCATCCAAATTATGTTTATAAATTGGATAAGGCTCTCTATGGTCTGAAACAAGCCCGTCGTGCTTGGTATGACACTCTCTCATCTTTTCTTATCTCTGAAAAATTTGAACGCAGTAAAATTGATAATACCTTGTTTTTCAGAAAGATAAAAGGTCATATTTTTCTTGTGCAAATATATGTCGATGACATAATATTTGGTTCTACTAACCCATCTCTGTGTAATCGTTTCACTGAAAGAATGAAGAAAGAATACAAAATGAGTATGATGGGTGAGCTAACGTACTTTCTTGGTCTTCAGATTAAACAAACTGAAAAAGGTACTTTTATCAACCAAGGTAAGTATGTTAAAGATATGCTGAAAAAGTTTGATCTAACTCAAACTTCAGCGATGAAAACTCCTATGGCACCTCCTCTGACATTAAACAAGGATCCAGCTGGAAAACCTGTTAATGTCACTGCCTATAGAGGAATGATAGGCTCCCTACTGTATCTTACAGCAAGCCAACCTAACATCATGTACTCTACATGTCTATGTGCACGCTATAAGTCTGAACCCAAGGATTCCCATCTGATCGCTGTCAAGCGAATCTTCAAATATCTGAAAGGAACTCCTAACCTCGGTATTTGGTATCCCAAAGACTCAGGGTTCGATCTAATTGGATATTCAGATAGTGATTTTGCAGGTTGTAAACTTGATAGAAAGAGCACCACTGGTGGATGTCAACTTCTGGGAGGAAAGCTGGTAAGTTGGACGAGTAAAAAGTAAAATTCAGTGTCCACTTCCACAGCTGAAGCTGAATATGTAGCCGCTGGAAGTTGTTGCACTCAAGTCTTATGGATGAGAAATCAACTATTAAACCATGACCTTCAGTTATCAAAAATTCCAATCTATTGCGACAGCACTAGTGCTATCGCTATAGCCAATAATCCAGTGCTACATTCAAAGACAAAACACATAGAGATCATATATCATTTTATCAGAGATCATGTGATGAATGGTGATATTGAACTCCACTTTATCCCCACTGACTATTAGCTCGCTGATTTATTCACCAAACCTCTTGATGAGACAAGATTCAACTTTCTCATCAGTGAGCTTGGAATGCTGAATCTTGAAGAGTGACTCTTCATCTTTCATACATTATGTCAGTAATACTGAGTTCCCCTTCATCACTTACTCTCTGAACAAATATCTCTGACTCTCAGGTATGTTCTATCACTCTCAATCACTGAATACTCATTCAGTAAGACGTTTTTCAAAATCAAATCTTTAATCACTGATTTTCTTCAAATGATTGAAAGTTTTTTGATAAACAAAATCCATCACTACTATTTCTAGTCAGTGATCCTTTGAAAAGAAAACTGATATCTGAATTTTTATCATCGATTCTTTCAAAAAGAAAATCTATCTCTGACTTTTCTTTAGAGAGAATTTCAAAAAGGAAAAATGAAACGTTTTATTTCCTCTCTACTATGACGTCATTTGAACCGACAATCCACGACATGCCTTTTTCTCTGAAATCATTTCTTTTGATTTTATCTACTCTAAAAACTTTTGGTTTTTCTACATGTTCTTTCTTCTTAATAAAGAACACTGTTATTACTCTAAAAACAACTTTGTTTTTCTACGTTTATTTCTAAATACAGAAACTGGTAAACTTTTCATTGTTTTTAGACTCTAAACCTTTCCTTTCAATCTACTTCTATTTAGAAATGGCACAAGCAACTCTCATTGCTTCAAAGAACGTCAAATTCACCATCACTGAATCAGAGGTCCCTAAGAACAACCATCTTGCCAGGTTGGACTTCAATGCTGTGAAATACCCACATTTGGTGGATGCAACTGCCTTTCTGAAGCAGTCTTGCCTTGCTTACGCTCTCACTGTGAACCCAAAACCATCCAAAACACTTCTGCAACAGTTTTGGTTCACCGCTAAAGAGACCACTATCCCAACAAAAAGGGTGAAGTGGTCCCTGCAATATCTTTCACCACTGAATTGGGTTCAAGCCTTCTAACTGCTTTTGGTCTTCGCAAAGCTTTGCGTTTCCCTGAAAAGACCAAAGCTGGTTTTGACGCACTCCCCACTGACGCTGAGCTCATCCAATTCTTGGATGACAGAGAATATTTTTGGGACAACAAGCTTCGCTCCACGATTCCCAACAAATGGCTGACAAAGATTCAAAAGGAGAACATGCCTTCCCAACTCAACTACATCTTCTCATACATAATTCAGAGTATGAGTGGGAAGATCGGCTCCCTGGATCAAGCGAGCAAGGTTCAACTCCATATGGGCTACTCGGTCATCGATGGTATACACTTTGACTACGTTGGTGCAATTTTTGACAACCTAAAGTCAAAGATTGAGAAGACGGAGAGGGATCCCAAGATCCCATACGTGCGTTTCATCTGCGCCTACCTACACTTCCTCTACGCTGAAAAGTACCCAACTTCTCCTGATGGTACTTTTTCAAAGGTGGGTCAGCGAACGCTCGACATCAAGACGGTCGCCAACGTGGTAATTCTTTCAACCCTCCGCTCTCACCTCTCTCTCCATTCTTCGTCTTCAGCGGCTACACAGGAGGTTCCTTCTCCTGCTAACCCTGCCGCTACTACCGCTTCAAAACAACCACCGACTGCTTTCTCTGGTCCCTCTAAGAAGGCCAGAAAGACCAAGGAGACCAACCCTTCGGGTTCTATTCCTGAAGTAGTTTGTCAACAAACTACTTTAGATGCATTCGTGGGTATCTCCTCCACATCCTCTGCAACTACTACAACAACCGTGCCAGTGATGACAATCGCTGACACTACACCAGTGACCAACCCCATATCCTCAGTTCCTCCCCAACAAACTGAGGTAATTCCCACTATCCAAACTTCTTCTATCGCCATTACTCCTCCTACTATTTCTTTGGTCTCTAACCCTCACTCTATCTCGCAGCAACCTCAAGTTGCACCCATACGACCTGATAATCAAAATTTTGAAGGAGATTTGCACTTCTTCAACATGTTTTATAATTCAGGTACTCCTAAAACCCTATACACATCTCCCATCTCTCCATATAAGCCTGAGTAACGTTGTGCTCATCCGCTAACTTTATTTGCAGGTCCTAATTTGGCAACTATTGACGCTCACGTCAACAACCTCGCTGACAAGGTGGAATCTCTCACCACCTCTGTAAACGAATCCACCAGCGCTGTAAATCAAGCTGGTGAAGAGCTAAAAAAGTTGACTGCTGCCTCTTCCTCACAAGTTGAATCTTCTATCACAACTGTTTAGGAAGACATTGTCAAGATTAAGGAAGACCTTGTTGGAACTCATCAACAAGTCCAGCTCATTCATGGACGTTTCAGCACCCTCAACAATAATGTTCAAAACCTGTCAAGAAAGATTGACTCCTGCACCTCCGTTCTACAAAAGGTCCTCACCAAGATGAATGAACCAGCTCCAACGCCCACACCTTCTTTCACAGAGAACGATCGCACTTCCTTGAATATAGCTGTTGAATTCATTCATCAGGCTACTTCCGATATCCCTGTTATTGAAGGCCGCTTGGAATGCTTGGAGGCTGAAGTTCGGTCTCTGGCCATCGCTAAAGATGATCCTCTGACTGCTGAACTCCCCCATGCTGATAATGACAAAGAGGGGGAGAAAGTCCTTGAAGAAGAAAACGCTGAGGAAGTTGTTGCTGAGGTCCAGGCGGAAGAACCTCCCTCTCATGTTGAGGGGGAGAAGGTTGCTGATCAAGCCCCTCCCTCTTCTTCACTTGCTCTTGCTTATATTCTAAATGAAGAAGAAAAAGAGGAGGGGGACGAGGAAGATGATGAAAATCTTGATCTTCATGATCAAGAGAAGGATCAACCAGCTGATGATGACGATGACGACGATGAGGAGGACCAATATCTCTGGTTCTCAGCTGTTAACATCACTTCAGCGACAACTTCGAAGGAATTTGTCACAAAAGAAGCAGGGGAGAGAAGTGAAACAACTTCAGGTACTCCTTCCCAAGGCAAGCAGAAGGGTATAGCTGCCACGGGAAACCTGAACATTGTTTCACAATCTGAGGGGGAGAATCCTTCTCAGGTATGCCTTTCTATCGTACCTCTCTCTTTCTATAGCCATCACACCCCTGTCTCTTTCTAAGCCTTTATCTTTCTTTTTCCTAAAATATACACTAACTCCTTTTTCACTTCTTATCCAAACAGTTCTCTCCCCTGCTTAAGGGATCCGAACTACAAATAATCCTAGATCCTACAGCTGAAGACCAAATAATCCCAATCTCATTCAGTGAGATTGATGAACAACAAGAAGAAGAAGCCCTGCTCCACCCAGGAAGGCCCTCTAAACCAGCTCATTGGTCAGAGGAAGAACTGAACAAAAGAACAGAGATGATCTCTCATCTGGAGAGTCAATGACTGAAAATCCATCTTCAATCTAGGTCCAAAGAAATTGACTTCCTAACTGAAGCTGAGATAGAAGAATCCATCAGAGCTGAGAAGCTGATTGCAAAATGTCAACAAGATGCAACTCTTGCTCTTAAGGTTCAATCTTCTCAGGTCAAAGATAAAAGATTAAAGAAAAATTCAGTGGAAGTTCAAGCTGCACTTCTAAAGGAAATTGAAAAGGAACATTCAAGAGAACAAGAGGTCAACGATAACTCAGTCGAATGGTGTAAGCAAAAAGTCGACTATCACTCTGAGCCACTGAAAATAACAATCGTTGTCATCTCTGGAAGAAAGAAGAAGGATCGAACTTCTGTAACCATGGAGATAACCAGAGAGGATGCAAGCTCAAAGGCTATGTTCGTCTCAAAGCTTGAGAGTTTTGGCTACATGGAATGGCTAGAGTTCAAGGATGCGCTGAAGAAATCAAAGTCAACCTACAGAGGCTATGTCAAAGGCATCCTAGACGCCCTCATCAACAGAGTCACTGCAGTCTTAAAAGTGCCATCTGCTCTTCCTTCTAAGCCAAGGCAAATCAAAAGAAAGCCTGCTTCTTCCTCTTCTAAAAATGTCACTGCAATCAGAAACGACACCTCCATCAAATTTTCAAAGGAAGCATTGTTCGGACCTCCTCTTGATCTATCAATTCTAGATCTATCCTTGCCTCCTGGTGAACCATATATTCCTGGGAAAGTACTTAATGATCCTCATGAAATCTTCTTCAAAGATGATGAAGGGGTGCTCAGATTTCAAAGAGTCTCTGAGATTCCCATCTGTCCTCTGAATCATCTCAAAGATCTTTTATGTCTATGGTGCGACTTCTCTCCATCAGCTGAACCTATCAAGACAATCATTCGTCAAGAATCATCAGATCGAAAGCAAAGAGGAGAAGAAGTACCTGACTATAAGATCAAATAGGGGGAGATTGTTGATCCATACTCTCTCAGTGATTTGATAAAGACCATTTTCTATACTTAGTGAAAATTACGTTTAATATTATGTATTAGTGTTTCATCATCAACGATTATGCTATGTCTGTTCAGCTATCACTGATGATCTCTCTTGTAAATATTCATATGTAAAAGTGTTTTACTATCAGCGATCAAATACTGAGTATGTTCAATATCACTGATGTTTTCTAATGTAAACAATTAGACGTAACCCTAAAGACAAGTTTCGCGACAACAGATGTTCATAGCTGAATCGAAGACGAAGCTGCTGAACAAAGACAAGTCTACTCATGACCTGATGCGGATACCAGTGAAGCATAGACAAATCTATACACGTGAAGAAACCTGAGGAAAAGCTTCAGCGATAGCTGAACTTCTTTGTATCTCTGAAGGAAGAGATATTTAGCGATCGATGATCACTTAGCTTATGTCTCAAGTCTCTTTTGTCTTTCCCTTGCACACTTGTACGATCTGTCAGAACGTACATACCTCTGCAGCAATTCGTATAACCACTCTGTCAACTACAATGTTCATGATACGGCTGAAAGCATGTCTCCTAAAGTCAGACCCATGCAGCCAATCAATGAAGGACACGTGTAAAATACTCTGCCATGCATTTAATACATAGGTTATAAATATAAAGATCAACACTCCATCTGGAGTAAGAGCCCTTATCTTTCTAAAAATATAGAAACCCTTGTTTTCTATATTCTCCCAATCCCCATTCTCTATTTCTTGTGCAACTATCTTAGTGTTTCTTAAGTTTGTTTAGATTAGGTTCTACTTAATCTTATTCCGCAACAGACTTGTAAATTGTGTTTGATTTATCAATAAACAATTTATTAAACTTTAAACCTCTGTGTTTGTATTCAACCCTCTTCTACAAACTTGTTAAGCACCTTCGGGACCAACAAACATCGACCAAGATGTTCGCCTTACCCGGGTGGTAAAGTAATTCACAGTCATAATTCGTGAGTAATTCTAGCCATCGTCGTTGCCGCATGTTTAATTCTTTTTTATCAAAGACGTATTTCAGACTCTTGTGGTCGGTGAAGAGAGTGTACTTGGTTCCATAGAGGTAGTGTCGCCACAACTTTAAGGCGAAGACTACCTCCGCTAGTTTCAAGTCATGGGTATGATAGTTCTTCTCATGTTTCTTAAGTTGCCTTGATGTGTAGTGTAACACCCGTAATTTTTGGTAAGTAAAGGTGTCAGGATCTAATTCTTAACAAGAATAAAATCTCAGAAACAATATCAAAGAAGTTGCGGAATAACACTTTGATATTCAATAAAACAGTAAACAAATAGTATATGATAAACACTTTGCAAACTTGTATTAAAATCACAAGATTACACACTCAACCTCAATCTTGAAGAACAAGCTCTTTCAAGACAAATTCTACTTCTCTAGAATTAGGAACTATGCCTTGAGGTTGATTTTCTCTAAAACTTAGAATGAATGAATCAAAAAATCAGTTCTAAACTATTCTATCAAATCTGTACATATACTGAATAAAAAGATAATTACAATAAATAAAATATCTTCAGTATATCTTCCATCATTATCTTCAAGCCTTCTATGAATATCTTGATTCTTTCCAACTGTCATCCTTTCCATCCTGATCTTCAAGTCATAAGCAGTACTAATTATGCTCAGCAGCATTAATTTCTTCTAGCAGCATTAACTTGGTATTAGCAGCATTACTTACTAAGCAACACTAACCACTAGCAGTACTAACTATCTAAGCAGTACTAACTTTGTTCAAGCAGCACTAACTTTGACTAGCAGTATTAATTCTACTAGCAGTAGTAATACTCAGCAGTATTAACTTTGAAGTCTTCTAGCAGTAGTAATTCAGAACTAGCAGCATTAAAGACTTGTTCACATCTTCAGTTCCCAACAATCTCCCCCTAACTTGACTTTTAGAAGAGAAGTCAAGTTCTTTAGATTTTCTTCAAGATGCTCCCAAAACTCCATAATGGCCTAAATTCCAGTATTTGCATCCAACCCCAAACTCTGATTAATGGTTCTTTGGATCAAATATTTAGCCATTTCTGAATCTGGAATACACCCTAGCTTCTTCTTCAGCATGGCATGAAGCTTCAATCTGCTATGGTTGTACACTCTGTCCACTAGGAAGTACTCAGTATGATTCAGATCCAAAGTCACTGCATATACTCCACTAGTTTCATATAGAGTCCAATTGTTGACTGACTTGAACACATTCTTGATCACATGCTCTACTTCTTCAGGCTTGAACATCATACACAGATACTCCATTACCAGTTTTGTAATTGAAATCTCTGGAGCTTTCAGTATATCTGCATACAACTTCATTCCTATCTCAAACATCTCTTCAAGATCTGACCTAGAGCATGTTCTTACAATCTTTGCCCAAGTATTGAACACCTCATACTTTTCATCCTTCCTTTTTAGCCTTATGTATTCCTTTCCATCCACTGTCAATGTATCCCAGAGAATGACCTCAGGAGGCTTAACTCCTACAGGTTCTACTGAAATTGGTTCAAGTACTTTGTCCATCACTACCATATACATATTTACATCATCTGTGTTTGATGGCTCTTTCTTTTTGGATGACTCAGGTGCCCTTCTTCTTCAGCAACCTTCTCAGCCTCTCCTTCAGCTACTCTAGGCCTCTTAGTTGACTTTCTCCTTGCCATCATCTTGGTTCTCTTTACAATCCTTAGACTTTCACCTAGAGTGGCTTCTTTCTTTGGTGGTGTTTCTTGCTCATCTGGAAAGGGCTTTTGTATCAGAAAGTCATTACTTTCTTTCATCCTCTTCTCCATCTCCACCCTTGCAGTTTCATTCCCCTGAAGCTTTAACATCTCTGAATCATACAGCTCTTTAATCTTCTCAAAAGACATTTTGGAGAACATCTCCTTTCTGACTCCTACAGCACCTTTGAGAAATATAATCATCTTGTTTCTCTCTTGGGTACCTAGGAATGTCTTTGAGGGTTTTCTCTTCTTTGCAGCTGTTTTTACCACCACTGATGTCTTCAGAATTGCAGCTTTCTTCTGTGCAATTTCAGTTGCCAGGCTTTGTTGATAAGCTTCATTCAGTTCAGCAGCTAGAGCCTTAGCCATCTCTCTGTCTTTGTCTACTTGAACCCTCTCTTCTTGCTCAATATCAGCTTGTATTTTTCTGGCCAAAGCTTCATCTGATTCAACCAACTTTTGCTTTTTGAGTGGTTGATCAGATTCCACTAGCTTAGCTTTGCCCTTTTCTTTGCTTATCACCTTCTCAGACCTGGATTTCATTACAGCATCACCTCTTTCTTTTATGATAACTCCTTTGGCCTTTGAAGTGACCTTGGGAGTATCATGTTTTGCTTTGATAAGAGTTTCTGCAATTTCCAGTTCTGTTAGTACTTCCTTCACTGTTTCTGCTGCTTTGTTCATGTCAGCAGTAGTAACCGTTTCTGCTGCTCCACTTGAACTAGCAGCATTAATGGTTTCTGCTGCTTGCTCACTTACTGCTGCTTTCTCCCCCTCAACACCATATTTCTTCCCATCAAGCTCCCCCTCTTTTGTAGCTTCTTCCATGTTGATCTCCCCCTTTTTGGGAGCATCATTCCCAGATTTCCTTTTTCTTAGTTCAAATTGCTTTCTCCTCTTCCTCTGTACAAGACTGGTCACCATCTTCTTTAACTTAGCAATCTGTACTTGTTGTGACAGGATTACCAGCTTCATTTCTTCAATCTCTTTCCCTTGTTTGATGACATCCATATTGATGTTGCCTATTGTTTCCATCAATTCATTGTAGTCATATCTGTCCTCACCTTCTCCAGGAGTGTTACCCCCTTTTGAAGGATCATGGGATCTTTTAATAGTGTAAGCCTTCTGCCTAGCAGAAGCACTATCCACCCCTTGGTTTCTTGGCACCGGGGACCTTTGAATGATTGCTCATTCAAAGTTGCCATGGCGAAGGTCTTAGAGATGTTACCACTTTCCTTCTCTGTGCTAGCAGAAGTAGTGGCAGCCTTATCACCCATATGCTCTGCCATCTCCTTAGAGAGCACCTCCTGAGGGTTGGGAGACACCCTGTTGGTTTCCCTTTGGATATTCTCTAAGGAAGAATTCTCTCTTAGAGGGCTTAAAGGCTGAGTGGGTGAAGGTACAAGAAGGGAAGGAGCCTTCTTTACCTGTTTTCTTTGATAAGTTTGGGTGATTGATGAAGTTGGTTTGTCAAGAAGAGACTGAGGAATTGATTTAGAGTGGGAAGGTTGGGATTGGCTAGCAGTGGGTTGGTCTAATGGGGGCCTTGACCCTGCTACCATACCTTCATTAGTTTGGGACACCACCATCATTGTAGAGAACAATGGGGTGTCTACTCCTTCCGAGTCCCCAACAAATCTTCTCATATTTGAGAAAACCTTGCCTTTAGGGGGTTTTGGTACATATATTCCATCAGAATGAGGAATATCCGTCAATTCATGGTTGATTACTGCTTGGACAAACCTGGGATACATATAAAAGCTCTTTTTGTTTCCCATGTTTGAGACAAGATCATTGAAAATCATTTGTGAAAAATTGTACCTTCTGGCAGTGGCCAAACAGACCAAAGCATAAGCAATGGGACTGCTGAACTCACTCCATCCAGTAGTCTTTTTAGAAATGCAGTGCATCAAGTTTTGAACAAGAAAACGCCATTGGGGTGAGAATTTAGCTTTTGAGAACTTAAAAATACCCAATGGGTCTCCATACCCCATTCTAGTAAGAGTAGAAAACAGTTCATCATTAGGGATAGAATTTATACCAGAGGCATCGTCTAGACGTAGACTGATGCGAATTACCTCTTCAGTAACTGTCAAAGGTTTTTCACATACCCTTGTCTTGATCATTTGCACACCATTCTCAGCAACAATAGTGGCATTAGCCCAGAACTGCCTTTGATGCTCGATATATATTGATGGAGACACTGTCAGAGCATAGGCGATATGGCTAGTTTTCAGAAAATCCACTATCTGATGAAATCTTGCAGCTTGCTTTGGCTTTTGGAGCATCGCGATTTCATTGTGCTCGTCGATGAATGCCATGGATGCCATTGAACTGGGATGTTCTTGCCTGAAAAACTTGGTACTTGAGAGAAAAGGGTTAGAGCGCAAGTGAACAGTATGCAAAGAGTCGTTATGAACTTTTAGGCGGGCAAAGGGTATTTATAGTATTCGGATTATAAGCAGTATTAACTTAGAGCAGTATTAACTAACAAGCAGTATTAACGGCGAGCAGTATTAACTAACAAGCAGTATTAACTGAGAGCAGTATTAACTACTAGCAGTATTAACGGCGAGCAGTATTAACTAACAAGCAGTATTAACTACTAGCAGTATTAACGACAAGCAGTATTAACCAATAGCAGTATTAACGGCAAGCAGTATTAACCACTAGCAGTATTAACTGAGAGCAGTATTAACTACTAGCAGTATTAAAACTGTACTGGCAGCATTAACTGCACTTGCACCTTTTAAGCTTGTGTTGTCCATAACCTTTCATTTGTACCTCACACTTTTATTCCATCTCTCCATTTTCCATCAATCACTTGTTTTACCTTTGAACTTACCTCCATCTGGAGTATCATACAAAGAGCAACATGTCCTCCATCAAACCTTTTGAAGCTTTGAAGGCAGTCCATGTTACTTGATATGTGCCAAGAGCAACTACTATCTACATGCCAAATGCTCTTCCTCTTGAGCTGTTGGTTGCCGTGCACACTTGATAAATCAGTTAGTCTTGGATGGAACCCAAGCCAAAGTGGTCTTGGATTGTCCTTTCTCATTTATATAATCTGTCAGTTTGGTCTGGATGAGTTGTTTAGGAATCTCATGGCTGGAATACTTTGTCAAGATTATAGGCTTTGCAACATTAATACTAGTAGAAGCACTATCCTTGTTAGCAGTAGTATTGGTTGCAGCAGCACTATTTCTGTTAGCAGTACTATCTGGGATAGTAGTACTAATAGGTTTCTTTACAATTGGAACCCAAACTTGAACAAAGTTGTTTGCTTTCTTTGTCTTTAAATTACTCCTTGGCTTATTTGGAGCATTTTTCTTTGTATTAGCAAACTTGTTCTGAGCATGAGACTTTAAAGGTGCTCTTTTCTCAGCCAATTGATTCCTTCTTTTATTCCTATAACCAAAAGAGTTTTGTGGTTTTCTTTGAAAAGTGACTCTTTGGTTGATAGGGTTGAAATAACAGTGTTTGGCAAGATGATTCAATTTACCACAGATAAAACAAGGTTTTGGTCTATTGATTTTACTCAAATCAACCCCTTGTTTTTGTGCCCACTGATTATTCCAGTTTCTCTGATTTCCCCTTGGTTTATCATGTTTTTGGGGCTCAGATTTATTGCAAGAACACTGTTTACAAGGGACAGGATTCACAACTGTGGTTTGCTTATAATGGACCTTCTCAGACTTTCCCTCAGTCTTTTCTATGTCCTTAGACTTGATCCAAGCCTTTCCACATCCCTCATTGGTGATAATGTTATTTTCTAGAGGAATCTCACCACTCCCAGTGTTCTCCTTACTCTTTTCACTAGAGTTCTCTTCTTCAGAGTCTGTTTCAACCACCACTTTGTCTAAAGGATCTACCTTAGTGGCTCCAACAGGCAATTCCTTCCTATTCTTGGTCTCTAGCAAGTCTGATATAGGAGGGATGTAATTGTTGTTGTATGGTGGTGGTGTGGTGTTATAGCCTATTCCTCTTCTAAGTTTGTCATGGATTTGAGTTTGGAGCAAAGAGTCCATTGCTTTAGAAGCATTGGAAAATTTCTCAATATCCAGCTTGGCTTTCTCAAACTCACTCTTTATCTTCTCATTCTCCTCTTTAGACTTTTTCAGCTGAAGTTCTAGGTCATTCTTCTCCCACTTCCAGTAATTTGTATCATAAGAATGTTGAAGTTCATTGGTTTGGAAAACTTTGATCTGTTCCTCAAAACTCTCAACAATTCTTACATAGTCTTTTATATCTCTCTCTAATCTTTTAAGGTCATCACTCATTGTCTGGTTGTGATCCCTGTACCTTTTAACAGTTTCCATACAAGTTTTAGAGCAAAGATTAGACATTACCTCTGTGGGGATTTCTGTGCTTGAAGAATCTGAAACTTTAGCCATTGATGATTTCTGATTTCAAGGAAGAATGATGATTGCAGGTTTCTGAGAATACTAGCTCTGATACCACTTGTCAGTATCTAATTCTTAACAAGAATAAAATCTCAGAAACAATATCAAAGAAGTTTCGGAATAACACTTTGATATTCAATAAAACAGTAAACAAACAGTATATGATAAACACTTTGCAAACTTGTATTAAAATCACAAGATTACACACTCAACCTCAATCTTGAAGAACAAGCTCTTTCAAGACGAATTCTACTTCTCTAGAATTAGGAACTATGCCTTGAGGTTGATTTTCTCTAAAACTTAGAATGAATGAATAAAAAAATCAGTTCTAAACTATTCTATCAAATCTGTACATATACTGTATAAAAAGATAATTACAATAAATAAAATATCTTCAGTATATCTTCCATCATTATCTTCAAGCCTTCTATGAATATCTTGATTCTTTCCAGCTGTCATCCTTTCCATCCGGATCTTCAAGTCATAAGCAGCACTAACTATGCTCAGCAGCATTAACTTCTTCAAGCAGCATTAACTTGGTCTTAGCAGCATTAACTACTAAGCAGCACTAACGACTAGCAGTACTAACTAGCTAAGCAGTACTAACTTTGTTCAAGCAGCACTAACTTTGACTAGCAGTATTAATTCTACTAGCAGTAGTAATACTCAGCAGTATTAATTTTGAAGTCTTCTAGCAGTTGTAATTCAGAACTAGCAGCATTAAAGACTTGTTCACATCTTCAGTTCCCAACAATCTCCCCCTAACTTGACTTTTTAGAAAGAGAAGTCAAGTTCTTCAGATGCTTCCAAAATCTTCATTGATCTACTCCAATGTTAGGATCCAGTCCCATGCTCTGATTAATAGTTCTTTGAATTAAGTGCTTTGCCATTTCTGAATTTGGTACACAACTCAACTTCTTATTTAACATGGCATGAAGCTTCAGATTTGTATGGTTGTATATCCTATCCACCAAGTAATACTCCCTGTGAAAAGTATCCAATACTAGTTCGTAGACTCCACTCCTTTCATATAGAGTCCATCCTCTAACAGTTTTAAATACATCTTTTATCAAATGCTTTACTGCTTCTGGTTTGAACAACATGCACAAATATTCCATAACTAGCTTCACAATTGGTAACCCTGAAGCTGTCAACTGATCTGCATGAACTTTCATCCCCACTTCAAACATTTCTTCCAAATCAGATCTTGAACACTCTCTAACAATTTTTCTCCAGGTGCTGTAGACTTCATACTTCTCATCCTTTCTTTTCAATCTAATGTACTCTTTGCCATCCACCTCCATAGTATCCCAGAGGATAACTTCAGGAGGTTTGAATCCAACAGGTTCAACTGAAATAGGCTTTGGAATTTTATCCATTACCACCATATACATGTTTACATCTGAATTCTGTGGTACTTCCTGAGTTTCAGCCTCATTCTTAGGTGCCTCTTCTTCTTCAGCAACCTTTTGCTTTTCTTCTACTCTATACTTCTTTACAATCTTCTTTCTTTTAGCCATCATTTTAGTTCTCTTCAGAATCTTTTGAACTTACCCTAAAGTAGCTTCCTTCTTCTTTTCTTCCTTTTTCTCTGCCTTTTCTTTGATAGGAGTTCCCTCTTCACTTTCAGGGAATGGTTGATTAATATTCACATCATGTCTCTCCTTGGCCTTCTTTTCAAACTCCACTCTATCCTTTTCATTACTCTTCATCTTCTCCATTTCTTTCTCATAAAGATCCTTGATTTGATCAAAATTCATCTTCACAAACATTTCTTTCTTTACACCAATTGCACTCCTCAAGAAAGTTATCATTTTGTTTCTTTCCTGAGTGGCAAGGTAAGTTTGTGAAGGTCTTCTTTTCTTAGCACTTGTTCTGGCCATCATAGCCTTTTTCAAGCACATTGCTCTTTGCTTTGCCTTCTCTGTTTCCAGCCCTTTCTGGAATGCTTCATTTAACTCATTTGCAAGTGCTCTGGCCATTTCTCTGTCTTTTTCCACCTGCTCCTTTTCTGCTAGATCTAACTCTTCTTGCACTTTCTTTGCTAATGCTTCATCTGACTCAATCATCTTTTGCTTTTTAGATGTTGATCAGATTCTATCATCTTTTCTTTCCCTTTTCTTTTTACATCTGCAGCCATGTCTTTCTTTTCTGATTTCTTTGCTCCCCCTTCATTTATGACCACTCCCTTTGCTCTGGGAGTGTCATTCTTTGCTTTTACCAGCATCTCTGCTACTTCAACCTCTTCAGATGTTAATCCTGTTACTGCTACTTGTGCTACTTGTGTAGTTTCAGCAGCACTAACAGTTTCTGCTGCTTGTTTTGGCTTAGCAGTAGTAACAGTTTTTGCTGCCGGGGTTGTTACTGCTGCTGGTGTTGTTTCTGCAGATCTCTTTTCTTCAACAAACTCCCCCTCAAACTGTTGATCTATCTGTTCTGAGCTAGAATTCTCCCCCTTTTTGGAAGCATCTTTATTATTTGATCTCTTCTTCAAAACAAACTGCTTTCTCCTCTGCTTATGCACCAACCTTGTCACCATTTTCTTTAATTGTTCACATCTTCAGTTCCTAACAAAAGGTCACCCCAACATTTTTGAAACTTGTAAATGGTGGGATTTATGTTGGGAAAAACATTACTCTAAGTCCCTAGGAGTTTTGGGAGTGTTGGCATAGAAAAAGTCGAGTTTCGGGGCTTGGTACGAGTCTGACTACAATGCCCGACGACTATGACAGTGTCATAGTCGCACTAGCAAGGTCGCAGGCAAGATTCAGTCCATGGTACACATTGAACGACTATGCCATGCGACAATGCCATGGAAAAGTCGCATGGCAGTGTAGCCTTGTGGTACCAGACAACATAAAAGTCGGATTTCAACCATTAATCTTTATTTCTTCATATCTCTCTCATTTCTACTCCGTTTTTGGTGATTCAAGTTCCTATGGTTTTGTTTTTGAGAGATTTTCAAGGTTAGATTGTTAGTTTTGGGAACATATAAGAGTATTTGGTGGTGGATTGGAAGCAAAGATCAATAACTCATTATCATCACCTCCATTTTCAAGAATTTTAGGGTTTTCTAGGTTTTCACCAAAACCTAAGTGGTAAGTTCATCCCTTCCTTTCCAAACTTCTCTATGAGTTATAAATGCTCTATTGATGACTCCCTAGTGTTTTATTTCTCCAATTTTGGTTTGGAGGTTTTTGATAAAAGTTAGGTCAACTTAGGGTTTTGGCCAAAATGAAGATTTTGATATAAGATGTTTAGGGAATGATTCTAAGTTTTTGGATATGTGTATTGATGGTTAGAAACTTATGGATCTATGTTTTAGGAGGATTTGGCTTGAGGATTTAAATTTCTTCAAAGGAGCTCAAGTTGGGGAAAAATCTAGATTTAGCTTAAATCTAGCAAGGCGAGTTCAAGTTGATTTGTGAAAATGTGTACATGCCAAAAATGTCCATTTTAGAGTGATTATACGTTTACATGATTTTTATTCAAAGTTGGAATATTTGAAGAGCTTTACTCATTTGGGTTATTTGGTTTTGTAAATCTTTTGAAACACCTATATTTGGGATTTTTGGACATTTTGATAAATAAATCATGTTGATATGTTTCTTTGATGATTTAATATATAAATGGAGGTCATTTGATGTAAATGTGCTTTTAGTGTATTTTATTTTATAAATGTTGGGTCTGAAATATGCTAAGTTTGGATAGTGCTGCTGAGACTTGAAGATTACTACTTCTGAAGACATTAGTACTGCTACTTGAAGAGATTACTACTGCTAGTAGTATTAGTACTGCTTGAAAGGTTAGTAATACTAGAAGAATAGTTAGTACTGCTAGAAGAACAGTTAGTACTGCTTTGAGAGATAGTACTGCCAGTTGGAAGTTACTGCTAGCATGTTAGTACTGCTGATGATAAGAAGATACTGCTAGAAGAATTAATGCTGCTGATGTTGATAAGGATGGTTTGTTATTTGAAGCGAAAGACAAGGAGTTGAAGATAATTATGGAATGGATGCTGAAGATCAACGTTACTTTCATAATTATCTTGTAATCTGTTTTGTAAATATAGTCTAGAAGTCTTAGATTATTGAGAAGATATGTATTTGGTTTTTAAGAGAGAATCAACCTCAAGATTCTTAGTGATCCTTTTATCAGAGAAGCTTTGAACGTCTGTTGAGCCTGTTCAACAGATTGAGGCTTTGGTTGTAATCATCAAGTTAATTCAATACAACTTGTGATTTGAATTCATACACTGTTCCATTGATTTCTTGTTAAAGTGATTCCGCAACTTATTTAACAAAGTTTCTGAGTGTTTATTTAAATTCTTGTTTTGAATTTCGATCATGACAAGTGGTATCAGAGAATTAGGAACTCAGAAATCAATAATCATAATGGACGGATCAAAGGACGATGTTATTGTTTCAAAGGTTCCCATGCTCAAACCTAATGAGTTTGATATGTGGAAAATCAGGATCAGACAGTATATACTTCTTACAGACTACTCAATGTGGGACATCATTGAGAATGGTCCCTCCAATGAAGGAGAGATGGGAGAAGATGGCAAGAGACCTCCACCAAAGACTGATGGAGAAAGAAAGATGAGGTAGACTGAGATGAAAACCTTGAGCACTCTGCTCTTGGCAATTCCTAATGAATATCAACATCAGTTTTGCAATTGTGCTGATGCCAAAATCTTGTGGAATGCTTTGGAGAAGAGGTTTTCAGGTACCAAAAGCACTAAGAGAAATCAGAAAGCAATTCTCAAGCAACAATATGAAAATTTTATGTCTAAAAAGAGTGAGTCTATGACTCAAACCTTTGATAGGTTCAACAAGTTGATTGGAGAATTGGCCACTGTTGGTGTCAAGATGGACCAGGATGATGTCAACAGAAAGTTTCTAATATCTTTTGGTGAAGAATGGATAATGTATACAGTATCCTTCAGGCAGAATGATAATCTGGAGGATAAGGAACTTGATGACCTCTACAATGATCTCAGGGTGTTTGAAGCAGAGGTTGAATCAAAGAAGAAGCCATCTGGATATTCTCACAATGCTGCTCTCCTATCATCTACTACTGATTCTTCTGCTAATACAGAATTAGTTAGTGCTGCTTATGGATCAAAATAGGATGGACCCAATGATTCTGGTTTGGAAGCTTTCCTTGCTAGCCATGCTAAATCTTCTCTTATCAATGATGATCTGGAGCAGATCAATGTTGATGATCTTGAAGAGATGGACATCAAGTGGAAAATGGCAATGCTCACCATGAGAATCAAAAGATTCATTAAAAGAACAGGAAGAAACAACTTTTCCATGAGAAGAGAAGATGGTGTTGGAATTGACAAATCCAAGGTGGAATGCTACAAGTGTCATAAACTGGGGCACTTTGCAAGAGAATGCAGACGAGGAATTTCTCAACAGCATGAGAATAACAATCAACAATTAAAGTCCACAAACTACAACAACAACAGGAACTCATCTCAAGCACTTATCTCACAAGAAGGAATGGGCTTTGATTGGAGTGATCAAGTAGATGAGGCAATCCAGAATCAAGCATTGATGGCTGAGGTTTCAGAGTCTTCAAGCACAACAATCCCCACAGAGGTAAAATCTAAACTTTGCTCTAAAGCCTGTCTTGAAACTGTTAGAAAGTACAGGGATCACAATCAGAGCATGTGTGATGATCTTAAAAGGTTGGAGAAACATAGGAGAGAGTCTAGTTTGATCATTGTGAATTTTGAAGAACAGATCAAGGCATATCAGGCCAATGAACTTCAACATTCATATGATCACAACAATTGGAAGTGGGAGAAGAAGGAGTTAGAGATTAAGCTAGAGAAGGCTAGAGAGGAATGTGAGAAAGTTAGGAGTGAATTTGAGAAGGCCAAATAAGACATTGAGAAATTTTCCAATGCTTCTAAAGCAATGGACACTTTACTCAAATCTCAAGTTCATGACAAACTGAAGAGAGGTATAGGCTACAACAACACCCCTCCACCTTACAGTAACAACTATATTCCACCCACCTCAGACCTCTTAGAAAGACAAGATAAGAAGAACTTACCTGCAGGAGCCACAAAAGTAGATCCACTAGACAAAGTAGTGGTTGAGGTAGAGTCTGAAGAAGAGAACACTGAGGATAAGAATAAGGAAGACCAGAAAGAAATTCCCCTAGAAAACCATATTCCTACAAATGAGGGGGGGGGGTAAACCATTTGTTAAGAGTGAGAAAGTGGAGATGTCTAAGATAGGGAAAAAGAATGTTAAGAGTGAGAAAGCTGAGACCTCTAGGAAAGAGAAAAAGAGTAAGAATGTAGAAACTTCTAGGAAAGGGAAGGAAAAGGTACATGGAGTTCACTATATGCAAACTACTGTTGTAAATCCCTGTACTTGTCAACAGATCAAGCCCCATCAACATGATAAAATAAGGGGAAAACAGAGAAACAGAAATAACCAGTGGGCTCAAAAACAAGGAATTGATCTAAGCAAAATCAATAGACCAGAGCCTTGTTTTATTTATGGCAAGTTGAATCATTTAGCCAAACACTGTTATTTCAATCCTGTTAACCAAAGAATTACTTTTCAAAGACAAATACGAAATTCTGTTGGTTATAAGAAGCAATCAAGACAATCAAGGAACCACATGGCTGATAATGTGAGAACAGCACCGATGAAAACTGGAACTGCAAAATCTCATATTCAGAATAAGTTTGCTAAAGCAAAAGAAAATACTCCAAGCAAATCAAGGAGTAACTCACAGAATAGGAAAGCAAACAACTTTGTCAAAATTTGGGTTTCAAAAGGCACGAAACCTGTTAGTATTGCTACCTCAAATAGTACTGCTAACAGAAATAGTGCTGCTGATAGCAATACTACTGCTGACCAAGTTAGTACTGCTAACAAGGATAGTACTGCTACCAGTGTTAATACTGTCAAGCCTATAATTATGACAAAGTATTCCAGCCATGAGATTCCTAATTCTGATCATCTCATCAAGACCAAGCTTACCGAGCATGAGTATGTTGATGAGAAAGGGCAACCCAAGACCATTTTGGCTTAGGTTCCCTTAAGACACTAACTGTTTTATCTTATGTGCAGGGCAACCAACAGCTCAAGAGGAAGAGCATTTGGCATGTAGATAGTGGTTGCTCTAGGCACATGACAGGTAACATGGCCTGCCTTCAAAATTTCAAAAGGTTTGATGGAGGACGTGTTGCTTTTGGTGACAATCCAGCATGAGGTAAGATAAGTGGTAAAGGTATGGTTTCAAAAGGTAAGATGACTTTTGAAGATGTTTACTATGTTGAGAAATTGAGATACAACCTGTTAAGTGTATCACAGGTTTGTGACAAGAAACATAGTATATTATTTAATGATACTGAATGTATTATCCTTGCTCCAGGATTCAAGGTAGTTGATGAAAATATGATACTACTTAGAACTCCTAGAAAGGATAATGTTTATTGTTTGGACTTAGAGAGTGTTTCATCTGATTCATCACTAAACTGTCTGTTTTCAAAAGCTTCTTTAGATCATCTCTTTGGCACAGAAGGATGTGTCACATGAATTTTAAAACTATGAACAAACTTGTGAAAAGCAACCTTGTGAGAGGTTTGCCTCAAAAAGTGTTTTCATGTGATGATCATTGTGTTGCATATCTTAAAGGCAAGCAACACAAAACTTCTCATAAGTCCAAAGAAATAAACACAATCTCTTCTCCCCTTCAGTTATTGCATATGGATCTTTTTGGTCCTACAAATGTGATGAGTATTAGTAAGAAATCCTATTGCTTAGTCATTGTTGATGACTTCTCTAGATTTACTTGGGTATATTTTCTGAAGACTAAGGTTGAGACAAGTGGACTGATCAAATCCTTTGTCCTTAGGATTGAAAACCAAACAAATCTAAGAGTTAAAGTCATCAAATCTGATAATGGAACTGAGTTTAAAAAACAGTGACTTAAACAGCTTTTGTGAGACTAAAGGTATTGAGAGACAATTCAGTGCTCCTAGGACTCCTCAACAGAATGGTGTTGCTGAGAGGAAAAATAGGACATTAATTATGGCTGCTAGATCTCTGTTGGCAGATTCAAAGCGACCCATTACTTTTTGGGCAGAAGCAGTTAATACTGCTTGTTATGTCCAAAACAGAGTTCTAGTAGTCAAATCCCAAGGAAAGACACCTTATGAACTTTTCAAAAAGAAGAAACCTTTTATTGGATTTTTCAAACCTTTTGGGTGTCCTTGCACAATTCTCAACACCAAATCTCATTTAGGCAAGTTTGAAAGCAAAGCTGAGGATGGATTTCTTGTTGGATACTCCTCTCAGAGCAAGGCATACAGAGTATTCAACAGTTCTTCCAGGATTATAGAGGAAAGTGACAATGTCAAATGCAATGAGAACACACCAAATCAGATTGGTACATGTCCTGATTGGCTGTTTGACATTGATTCACTAACTAATTCTTTGGGTTTTAGTAATGAGAAAATTGCAGGAACAAGTTCAGAAAAGGTACAAAAACAGAGACAAGAGTTTGTGTTGTTCCCTATACCTACAGTTGATCCTATTGAATTTTGTCAACAAGAAAAGAAAGATGATTCAGAAACAGAGGATTCGGAACCAGAACAGGATGAAGATGATAAAGATGATGAAGAGGATAAAGGTGAAAAAGAGGATGCTCATCCTTCAGGTTCAGGAAACACAGGTCCTGAAATGCCCACATTGTCAGAGGATGATACTGATGATGAAAAATCTTCAGTTTTTGGTGGAAACACTCCTGAAAAGAATGACTCCAATCTTGATGCAAATATTAATGAGGAGGCTGTCAATCAAACAAGAACTCAGAAGAATCATTCTCCTCAGTTGGTGATTGGTGATATCAATTCACCCATGATCACAAGGCATCAAAGTAATTTAGGAGGATTGAAAGACTTAGAGTCAGGTTTGTTGTCTTGTTTTCTATCCCAGATTGAACCCAAGAAGGCTTATGATGCAATGAAAGACCCAAGCTGGATAGAAGCAATGCAAGAGGAGCTGCTGCAGTTTGTGCTGCAAAATGTGTGGGCATGATAAACACTGAATAAGCCTCTTTTGATTTTCTTCATGTACCATTTCTGTATAGATTATTCAATGTTTACTTTCTCATATTTCATTGTGCATGGTGCTGCTAACCATTTGTGTTTAAGTGTTTCAGATTGCTTTGCTGAATAGATACTTGGTACTTTTGGTTAAGTTAATACTGCTCTCACTATTACTCCTGCTGACAGTTCAAATATGGTTAAGTATGGTTACTACTGCTGATATGGGTTAATACTGCGGGTATGTGTTAATGCTGCTAGGGTACTTAGTGCTGCTTTTAACTGAATCCTTTACCCTATAAATACCCTCTCTGACCGCCAAAACCCTAACGACTCTTTGAATTTCCATGAAGTTTTCATCCTCTCTCTCTCTCTAGAATTCTTGATTACCAGTGCGTAAACCCTAGTTTTGATTTGAACCCTAGACTCAATCAGAAAGAAGGCAGAACTTTATTTCTTTGATGACCACAATGAGCTTGCAATGTTACAAAAACCCAAACAAGCTGAGGGTTTTCATGAAATTGTGGATTTCTTAACATCATCACATATTGCATATGCGCTAACTGTAAATCCTACCATCTATGTGGAACATATGCGACAGTTCTGGGCAAATGCATCCATTCAGACTGTTGAGGGCAATCAGTTCATTCAATCAAGGGTCTGTGATAAACCTATCACAATGACAGAAGGCTGCATACGCACTCATCTTCATCTAGATGATGCCTCAGGTATTTCTACACTCTCAAAGGAAGATCTATTTCAAGATATTGGTAGAATGGGGTATGAAGGTCCTACTGAGGTTTACACGTTTTACAAAAGCAAATTTTCACCTCAGTGGAGATTCTTTGTTCATACTCTTCAACACTGTATATCTCGTAAGACAACTGGATGGAGTGAGTTTAGCAGTACAATAGCTTATGCTCTTGTATGCTTAGCTACCTCCAGAAAGTTCAATTTTTTTCAAATGATTTTAAATGATTTGCTATCAAACTTGGATACCAAATCCAAAACCAAATTTTTTTTATGTATCCAACGTTTGTACAAGAGGTACTAAACATGGAATTGACGGATTTCCCCTCTTTTGAAGAGGTATATGTACCTAAACCTCCCAAAGGGAAGGTATTTTCCAATATGAGAAGGCATAGTAAGGACTTTTCTGGAAAAGACATACCATTGTTCTTTACAATGATGGTTGTGTCCCACCCATATGGTGAGGCATCAGGGTCACAACCCATATCTGAACAACCCACTGATGACCTACCCACACCATTCACTTCAAATGTTCTTCCTCAGATCTTTGTTGATAAGCCAATTCCCCCAATCACTCAAAAATATACAAAGAAAAAGGTACAGAAGGTTTCTTCCCTTCATGTATCTACACCCCAAAAGCCTACAAGCCCTCTGATGGAGCATTCTCCATCAGAGAATATCCAAAGGGAATCCACAGGGGTGTCTCCCAACCCCGAGAAGGTGCTCTCTCAGGAGAAGGGTGAGCATGTGGGCAGCAAGGCTTACACTACTGATTCTGCACAAGGTGTGGGTCAGGACAGTGTGAACATGGCTAAGACCTTTCCCACGGCAACTTTGGATGAGAAATCATCTAAGGGACCCAGGTGCCAAGAAACCAAGGGGGTAGTAGGTGCTTCTGCTAGGCAGAAGGCCTCTACTAAAAGATCCCATGATCCTTCAAGGGTGGTAAACACACCTAAAGGAGGTGAGGACAAATATAACTATGACGAATTGATGGATACCATTGGCAATGTGAATCTGGATGTACACAATCAGGGTTTGGAGATAAAGGCGATGAAAAAGGTGATCATTTCTCAACAGGGGCAGATAGACAAACTCAAAAAGATGGTGCTTAATTTGGTGCACAAAAAGAAGAGAAAGCAATTTGTCTTGAAGAAAAAGGGAAGTGCTCATGATGCTTCCAAGAAGGGGGAGAATCAAGAAGCTGAAGTTGAGAAGGAAAGTTCAGTTGGTATGGAATTTCAATTTGAGGGGGAGATTGGTGGTGAAGCTGAAAAGAATGTTGAGGAGAATAAGAAGGATCAAGGTGTGAAAGCAGCATAAACAGTAGTGAAAGAAGCAGTAAGTCAGCCAGCAGTAGAAACTGAAGAAGCAGCAGTAACTACTGAACCAGCAGTAGAAACTGCTAAAGCAGTAGAAACAAAGAAAGCAGCAGCATAAACAGGAATGTCTATGGAAGAAATTGAGATTGTAGAGACTTTGGCTAAGGCAAAGAATGACACTCCTAAGGCTACTCAAAAGGCTAAGGAAGTGGTGATTAAAGAAGGAGGCACAGAGAAGAAAAAGAAAGAGATCAGTGTGACAGAGGCCAAGAAGAAAGGGAAAGAAAAGATGGTTGAGCCTGTGAAACCATTAAAGAAGCAGAAGCAAATAGAATTGGATGCATAATTGGCTAAGAAAATGCAAAAAGAGTTAACTACAGTTGAACAAGAAGCTCTTTCTTTGAAAGTAGCAAAGGAGTTGAATACACAGTTTGAGAAGGAGTTTGAAAAGGAGGATGAGATCCAAAAGGCCAAAGACAGAAAGCTTGCAATAGATTTGGAAACAAGGCTTAATGAAGAATACCAGAAGAGTTTGAAGACTGCGGCAAAGAGGGTTACAATGAAAGCAACAAGACAAAGGCAGCCTTCAAAGACCTTTCTAGCTACACAGGAAAGAAGAAAGATGATAAACTTCTTGAAAGGATCTGTTGGAGTTCCTGAAGGGATGTTTACTAAAATGTCTTTTAGCAGGATAGAAAATTTGTACAAAAAGGAGATGGCAAAGCTGCAAGGAGATTTCAATCAGAGGGTTGAAGTTGAAAGAAAGATGAAAGAAAGACATGATCTAAACATTCAACAACCTTTTCCTGAAAGTGAAGAAAGCACTCCGACTAAAGAAAAGGTAGAAGTTAAGAAGGAAGAGACTCTAGCTTAGAAGATTAGAGCTGCCAAGAGAATGAAGTCAATTGCTACAAAGACAAAGGCAAAAAGGCCAACAACTGAGGAAGGTGAGAAAGAGCAGGGCAGTGAAAGAATGGAAGTTGAATCATCAAGAACTACAGATGCACCTGTTGTGCCTGCTACTCCAGTCAGTTCAATGCTTCCAAAGATTATCTTTTGGGATGTATGTGTGGAGAAAGACAAGCACTTTCTCAGGATCAAAAGAGCAAATAACAGATTTGAGATCTATACAAGTTTTCATCAGTTCATGCAAAAGTGCTCAAGAAGTGACTTGGAAGAAATGTATTTTGTTGGGATGAAGTTGTATGAAGACAGGATTCAGCAAGGAGCTCAGAATGATACAAGGCTGATCATGGACTGGATATGTCTTATGTTTGAACCTGACAGAATACAACTTGAAAAGCAGAATGTGTTGAGATGGCGTTTGCTTAAGTAATGTGGAGTTTATGTTTAGTTTATGTCAAAGGCAAAGATAGAGTATTATCTGGTGGAAAAGCAGTATAAGCATGATGTGATCAGATTGAAAGGTATGTTGCAATTAAAGCTGAGTGGTGGAAGAGGATCAGAAATGGAGAAGGATCTAATCCAGTTACTCAAAGAGCAGAATCCACAAGAGCAACAGAAATAAGCAGAGTATGTTGAAACTCAAGAGCAGAGTCAAGAGCAATCAAGTCAACAACCTCTAGAACAGCAAAGTCAATCTGATGAGCAGTTTGATTTGTATTTAACAGTGACAGATGACGAACCATTGAAAATTGATCCTATCTTAGTGAGAGCTCCAGAAATCATTCATTGGGATACTGTGGTGGATAAAGGCACAGAATTCTACAGGATCAAGAGAATGGGTGGCAAGTATGAGGTCTATTCAACATGGGATAAGATCATCAGAAGTTGTACCAGATTTGATTTGGAAGACATGTACAGGGTTGGATTGGAATTGTATGGTGACTTGTTGAGAGGAGCAAGGATGAGCTTAACAAAGATGGATCTGGAGTATTTGTGTATGATGTTTGACCCTGATAAAGTTGAATATCTTATCAAAGACTTGCTTTACAGAGAAGGATTTAACAACATTGATCATTGGATGCTTGTTAAAAAATATGGAGTATATGTCATAACTATTGATAACAGCTTTCATGAGTACTATCTGGTTGATAAGGTGTATGATCACAGCAGAGAAAAGTTGCAGGGGATGCTGAAGGCTAAGTTGGTCTGCACTACAGGTTCAGATATGGCAAGAATTGTGATTAGAAGAACAATCAATCAATGTGCAGGATTGGATCCTGATCTGGGAAGTTGAGCAGTAATTTTGAAAGCATCATGAAGACCTTATTCTTAAGAACTTAACTTCTTGATTTCAAAAGTTAAGTTAGGGGGAGATTGTTGGGTCTGAAATATGCTAAGTTTGGATAGTGCTGCTGAGACTTGAAGATTACTACTTCTGAAGACATTAGTACTGCTACTTGAAGAGATTAATACTGCTAGTAGTATTAGTACAGCTTGAAGGATTAGTAATACTAGAAGAATAGTTAGTACTGCTTTGAGAGATAGTACTGGCAGTTGGAAGTTACTGCTAGCATGTTAGTACTGTTGATGATAAGAAGATACTGCTAGAAGAATTAATGCTGCTGATGTTGATAAGGATGGTTTGTTACTTGAAGCGAAAGACAAGGAGTTGAAGATAATTATGGAATGGATGCTGAAGATCAACGTTACTTTCATAATTATATTGTAATCTGTTTTGTAAATATAGTCTAGAAGTCTTAGATTATTGAGAAGATACGTATTTGGTTTTTAAGAGAGAATCAACCTCAAGATTCTTAGTAATCCTTTCATCAGAGAAGTTTTGAACGTCTGTTGAGCCTGTTCAACAGATTGAGGCTTTGGTTGTAATCATCAAGTTAATTCAATACAACTTGTGATTTGAATTCATACACTGTTCCATTGATTTATTGTTAAAGTGTTATTCCGCAACTTCTTTAACAAAGTTTCTGAGTGTTTATTTAAATTCTTGTTTTGAATTTCGATCCTGACAATAAACCGTTCGGAAAGTGCATATTATTGTGTTATGAGACATTTTGGAAATATAAGGGTATGAGTTCATTTGCAAAATAGTTTGTCTCAACCAATGATGAGTTTTGGGTTAATCATACTTTTGGTCATTGTGTTTGCATAACCGTCGGTTAAATGCGTTTTATTGTTTATACTAACTTTTATTGTACGTTAAAGTAAATTGTTGAGCTTTTGGCTCGGTTTTGACTAAGATGAGTCTTGAGGACATTTGTCCAGTTTTAATAGCCCGTTGTAGAGTTTTGAGTATGATTGTGTTTATTGCGTATCATTTGAGAATTACATGTTATGAGTGCTTTAGTCATTCTATTGGAGTCATGTAATGTTATAGACTGTAATGTAATTGATTCATAGGCATATGAGTCAGTCATTATTATTTGAAATGGGACAGTTGTTTCCATGTTGGGACCAGGATTAGTAATGGGGTCATCGAGGGACTTATGGTGAGGGCACATGGAGTCAATGTTAGTGCACAAAAATGTTGGATCCAAGATCATGGGGATTATAAGTCAAAGCCCAAGTCAAAACCTCTCTTGCAAAAGTCAAAATCAACAAAAGTCAATGCTTTTTTAGTGTTTAGTTTGTTTAATTTATCTTGTAACCTTGTTGGCATAAATAATTTTTCTTCCTTGTTAAGCTTGTAGCACCTTGAGAGAATTACATTGTAGGGAGAGAAATATTTCTTTGTAAGAGAGATTGTAATCGTGTGATTGAAATCTAATAATTTGGCTTTTGGAATTGAATCTCATTGTTCATATTGATCTGATTTGCAAATCACTGGGAATAACAATTGGTATCAGAGCAAGCACAATTCAGAATATTTTCAAGAATCTGTGATTTGAGGTCATTTTTGAAGAACTCGCAAAACCAACTGTCCAGATTTGAATTTTGTGATTTTTGATGTTTTTGATGTAAAAATTGTTGCATTGTAATCGTTTTTGTGTTTAGAACAAATCTTGTTTGAGTTGTATAGCCTAATTCACAACAAATTTGTGTGAATTTTGGTTTTTCTTGAGTTTTTTTGTTCGAAGTCGTGAAAATTCTGTGTTTGGATCAAAAGTTGTAATTTTGTTGTTTTTAGTAAAAATGATGTACTAGAGATCTGTCCAGATTGTTGTCAAGGATAAATCTGCATAGTTTGGTGATCTAATTTGGAGTATTGAAGTAATTAAGGCTGGAAAAGTGATCACAGACTCGAAACTATGAAGAACTCGCAAAATTTGAAGAAGTCACATGCTTCTTGAAGAACTCGCAAGGATCAACTGAAGAACTTGCAAGCTTCTTTGATTTGTTGTGTTTTGTTGTTGAAAATTTTCTAAGGCAAGAACTCACAGAGCTTGGTTTAAGACAAGTCTAGAATTCGCAAGGTGTAGCTTACGACAAGTTACTTATTACAAGTCTCAATCTACGACATGCTACTGTTCACATTCTTCAGTTTGCGAAAAGTTGAAGAACTCGTATAGTGAAGCTTACGACAAGTTGTTTGCGAAAATTTTTTTGTCTAAAATTTTTCTAAGTATAGAACTCGTATGCATTGCGACAAGTTTTTTGTCTGAAATTTTTCTAAGTGTAGAACTCGCAAGTGGAATCATACGAGAAGTGATATTTTGTGAATTTTTCTAAGTACAGAACTCCCAAGCTTCGATTAGCAACAAGTCAGAAATCGCAAGCTTCATCATGCGACAAGTTCAAGAACTCGCACGCCTCTGTTTGCGACAAGCTAGAACTCGCTAGCAGTGCTTTGCATTAAGTGTGTTGAATAGTGTTTTGCGACAAGTGTTCCTTAGTGCTTTGCGACTTCTATACTTGGTCAATTTTTGGCTATTTTTAGAATTTTGGAAATTTTTCAGTTTGTGTTTAAAGATTTGTGCAATTATCAAGATGACTTCTCGAGATGCCTTGGCAATAGGAACTGATGTCAAACCTCATGTACTTTTCAAGGGTGAGTATGAACAGTGGAAAGACAAATTTCTAGATTTTATTGATCGAAATGACGTCGGTGAGTATATTAGATTATCATTGGAAGAAGGTCCCATGAAACTCCCAACTAAGACTCATACTACAGAAGAGGAAGGAGAAGAAGTGGTTACGAAAGAATATCCTATGGATATAGATGAGTATACTGATGAACCGAAAAAGAGACTCAAGGCTGATAGATTGGCAAGATCTTTTCTACTTCAAGGTATTCCTAATGAGATATATGTGAAGATAGACAATTACAAGGCAACAGGTAAACATATGTGGGATCAACTGGAAAAGATGATGTTAGGTTCTAAGGTGGGTAATCAGCTGAAATTTTCAAATTGCCTTAACAATTATGAAGAGTTTAAAGCAAAAGATGGTGAGAGTCTAGAAGCTACATATGATAGATTTGTCACTCTTCTGAATGAGCTGATCAAAAACAAAGTGAATAAATCTCAAATAGAGCTGAATGTGAAGTTTCTGAGCATATTACAGCCAAAATGGAAAAGATTTACTCGCCAAATGAAACAAATGAAATATCTCAATGAGATCCCTCTGCATGAAGTTTATGAGACTCTATGTCAGAATGAGGAAGAGGTAGAGGAGATAAGAGATGAAAAGAAGAAAGTTGAGAAACCCATAACTGATCCAGTTGCCTTGGTGGTCAAGAGAAAAGAGAAAATGTCAGTCAATATGAAAAAGAAGAAGGTGATTGTTTCTGAGTCTGAGGAAGAGAATAGTGATGATTCTGATGATGGGGAGTGATGAGCCAAGATCACAATTTTTAAAATTTCTAAATCTTCTATTCTTTCTTGAAATTTCTCTTTTGTAAATTTTAAAATTGCTTTTTCATCACTCAGAGAAATATTCAATTTTTCAATTTGAACAGACTTTTCTTGATTTTCGCATTTTTCGGATAAAAGCTTTGAACGAAAGTCATGTAAAGCATTTGTGATGACATTCAATTGCGAAGAAATGAAATTAAAATCAAAATCAGATGGTACCTCAGATTCATCAGTTGATGTGTCCTCATCCTCATCATCACTGTTGTCGTCTCCAATGAAGCACATCGCAGCAGTCTCAACATTGTCAGCTTCGTTATCTGAGTGATCCAACCAATATTCTTCCTCAGCCAACAAAATTGTTCCGCTTGCTTTCTTTTCAGCCAATGCTAATTTCTTCTTATAGAAATCCACATCTTTCACAATCTTCGTTCTGCAATCCTTTGAAATATGCCCGGGTTTGCCACAGTTGTAGCAAGTCACAACCTTTTTCTCTTCTTTCTTTGGTTCAGCTGCTGTACCAGACTCATACTTGGGAAAGAAAGGCTTTGATGTAGAACTGGGTTCTATCTTCTTTGATCCAGAAGAAAAACGAAGATTGTTTGATCATGTCCGTTTCTGATATTTCTTTTGAAAATGCTGACTCAGAAGAATCATGGCTTTTTCTAATGCTTCGCCATCATCATCTGTTGATCCATCATAAGCAGACTCAGTTAAGGCTTGCTCAGCCATTTGGCTAGCTAAAAGAGCGATTGGATCCACAGTCTTTGGCTTCTGCTTATCCAGCTTAGCTTTCTTCTTTAGAACCATTGCTTCATCAGACATCAGAATTTCAAACATTTCTTGAATGGGCATTTTGGAAATTCTGGGATCATTCCTCATGCGATGACATGATTTTTCCCATTCTGGTTTGAGTGCATTAAGGAACTTCAGATTGGTCTCCAACTCATTCTTTATCACCTTGATCTTATACAGATCATTAATAACAGTCCAAAATCTGTCGAAGACACTTTTCAGACTTTCCCCATCTTTTGCTTTAAACTCTTCAAAGTTATTCATATATCTTGTCTGACGAAGCTGTGTTGACATAGCAGTACCAAGCATGATTTTCTCCAGTTGTGTCCACAGTAGAATAGGATTGTGTTTGAAACAATCGATTCTATTGTAAATGGAATTTGGTAGAGCAAGAATCAGATTAGACTTGGCTTGATTGTCAGCTTGGTATCTCAGAAGTTCATCAGCATCATATTCTATCAGGGATTTTTCTGTATCAGTGGCAGGAGTGTTTCCAATAGCTGGTATCACTTTCCTTGGCTTGACCATGGGACCTTCAGTCAAGGCTTTCATCATATTTTCACCATTTGATTGCCTTTCGATGAAATTAACAAACCGGTCCTACCATTGTTCAAATTCGTTCTCATTAATCAGAATAGGTGGACGTGTTTCAGATCCCAACGACATCATGAGATCGTTCTTATAAAGTTGATCTTGTAGAGACATAATTGATGAAAACAGGAATTCAGAAAAATTGACCAAGTGAAGATGACCCGCACTCCTAAGAAAATCGGGTCGTAGATGAAACGCACTACTAAGAAATGCGTGTCCAGAAAGATGCTCAAAGCTTTCCTTAGAGATGCGTGTTCAAGAATGCGCGTCCAAGAGAAATGCGCGTCCAGAATGATCCGCAATTATAGAAACGCGTGTTAAGGCTGACACGCAATTGTAGAAACGCGTGTTAAGTCTGATACGCAATTGTAGAAACGCGTGTCCAAAGAATCTACAACCTGAGAAAAAACTAAATCTCAATCCTCTAAAGATCTTGGAGGCCCTGATACCAATTGATGAGCCAAGATCACAAGATCATAGAGAGAGAATTTAGTGAGAGAAAGTGAACTCTTGAAATCAACAGTATATTCAGATTAATCCAAGTACGTTCGTTATTCAACTTACAAGCCAAGGGGACTTAAATACCCCAAGGAATTAACAAAACAGATAACACTAATAAAGCAGTAAAATAAATACAATGATTATTATAAAATCTGATCTAACAGGGAGAACCTAAAGCAAGCAATGCTCTTACTGACCAGGGACTTCCAAAAGAAGTTCTACAAGAAACCAGGGTCAAACAGTCAGCGGTATTCGTCAGGATCTAAGAATTTTGAGCATAAGGAGAGAGTATAAGGAAAGAAAATATTTGAGGAGAAAAATCCAGAAGAAAGAAAGTATGTGAATTGGTATGAGGAGAAGAAAGTTGAGGAACCAGTTAAATGCTTTAATTGTGGAATGTTGGGTCATTTTGCTAAGGACTGTAGATAGCCCACAGTGAAGAATTTAGATTACTATAAGAACAAGATGCTCTTAGCAAAGCAGAAAGAGGAAGGCAAGGCCTTGATGGCAGAAGATGACCTTTGGTTAGATGTTACCGATTCGGAGAGTGAAAAAGAAGAAACTGCCCATATGTGCTTGATGGGACAGAAGGTTGCAGAGGAGAATTCAGATGAAGAGGATTCTAAAGAGGTAAATGATATGACTGAATCTGATTTTCTTTCACAAATTCAATCCATGATGGTTGAACTTCAGGATCTGCAATCTAAACTAAAACGTGAAAAAGGTATCATTGAAAAGAAAAATCAAGCAATACAGAATCTCAACAAAGACATTGTTGAGAAGACTGTATTGATTGAAACTTTACAAAACAACATTGATTCCTTTGGAAAAGAAAATACTGCAATCTATGGTCAATTATCTGAAACAACATCTAAATTTAAAATGTGTGAACGTGAGTTGAAAGAACTTGCAAAGAAATGTTTATCTTTGAAATAAGAAAATAAAACTATGGTTGAAAAAGTGAATGGTTTGGAACAAAAACTTTATACTCGAGGTCAGACTGATCAAACTATTTATTGTAACACCCCGATTTTCGAAAGGTATCATTTCGAGTTAATACCGAAACTGTTATATTAGGGAAAAATAAGATAAAATATTTTGGACTTGAATCCTGGATTTTATAGTCTAGATGGATGAATGATTCAATTACGAGTCCAACGGTTCTTTCCGGAGCAAAATCGGAGCTATAACGAAGAAGTTATGGCCAAAACAGTGAACGAGAAGAAAACCAGGGGAAGTGGGCGACTTATGCCGCGACTTAAGGTCGCGGCACAAGTCGCGAAACCCCCTGGACGAGCTTAAAACCGATTTTCAGCCACCAAACTTCATTCCTTCATATCTCCTTCATCCCAACTCCGATTTGGGTGATTCAAATTGCTACGGTTTCGTTTTTGAGAGCTCTTCAAGGATCTAGCAAGATATTGGAAGTTTATTGGAGTATACAAGAGTATTTTGTGGTGGTAAGCTCCTCATCCCTCCCTCTTCATCTTCTTCACCAAAGTTTTCTAGGGTTTCATCCACTCTTTGTGCTTCCTTTCATAGATTAGAGGTTTGTAACCATTTTGGTGAACTAGAAGTATTTTGGTTGGTGGATTCAAGTTTGGGTTAACGAAATCTTCTATTCTCTTCAGTTATGGAAGTTAGGTTTTCGGTATTAGTTGACGTATTCATGTATATGGTTTGGGAAACGATTCTTTGTGGTTGATTATGTTTACTTATGGTTGAATATGTATGGATTTAGGTTTTTAGAAGTTTTGTCTTGAGAATCCAAGTGTTCTTCAAAGGCGCTCTAGTTGGGGGAAAAATCTAGATTTAGCCTAATTCTAGCAAGGTGAGTTCAAGTTGATTTGTGAAAATGGTGTACATGCAAAAATGTTTAATTTAAAGTGTTTGTGTTTACATTAAATTGTTAACTGCTGATAAGTTGGTTATTTGGATATATTTAACTTTATAAACCTATAAAGCACACATTTTGGGATTTATGGACATTTGGATAAATGTGTCACAAAGGAAGGTGTTTTGATGATTTATTGCATAAATGAGTACTTGGTCAAAAATATACTTCTAAGTGTTTGTGGGGTTTTTATGCATCATTCTTGAAATGAAATATTTGGAAAAGTACAAATGTGTGAGTTCTTTGGTTTTGGGTCATTTCCGACGTTGGAGAACATTTTAGAAATGGAAAAACTTTTGGGTTTGGGCCGAAGGCCAACGGTAATTTGAGAATCAAAGATTTTGGGAAAATGTATATTTTGGTTGGTGTAACCATTTTGGCTCTCGTGTTGAGCCAAACGTCCATTAAGCCTCTTAGGGCTTGATTTGTACTCGGTGGAGTCTTTGGAACATTTGTTCAGTTTTGGTTGCTCGTTAACGAGCCTTGAACGTATGATGTACTTAGTTGCATCTTATTTGAGAGTTACATGTTTTGAATGCGTTAGTTCATTCTTTTGAGTCATGTAACGTTTTAGACTGTAATGCATTGGATCCATAGGCATATGAGTCATTTGGTTAGTGGGGACTTTATCCCCGTTTTGGGACTGGACATTATTTATGGCTAGCGGGAGCTCGAGGTAGAGATCGTGGGTGGTTGAACTCGATAACCGTGTAACCTTTATTGAAGGGCTCGAGGTAGAGATCGTGGGTGGTTGAACTCGATGCCCGATTGTCGTACAGTCTGGTTACTCATCGTGGAATTTAGTGTCCGCGTTTGAATTCTAGTGAATGGTCCCCAAGTCATGTGGTTGATTATGTAAGCTTGTGGTGGTGCTCTGCAGAGCCGTATACGGAGCTAAGTCTTGCGGTGGTAGCTCAGATGAGCCGGATACGGGGACTTGTGGCTTTGGTTGTGACACTCATTAGAGGTCGAGTAGACACTAGGATCAGTAGTGTCTTGCGGTAGTAGCTCAGAGGAGCCGCATACGGGGAACCATGGTCTTATGTGAAGCTCGAGAACATTGATAAGTGGCTTAACTTTGTGTGCCCGCCACTTTCGATGGAATTTAGGTATCCCCCGTCACCGAAAGGTGTTGTTTTTGGGTATTGAGTTTTATTATCCCAAGTTTTCGGTGGCGTTGTGTATATTTGGATTTTATCCTTGATTTATGGGTTGAGTATTATGCCTCACCCGTGTTTTGGGTGTTTCGGGATATAAAGTTTTAACCGTATTGTCATAAATGGAGAGTTCAATCTCTATTCACGTTTCGAGTGAGTTTTGTGTTAAACCTGATTTATAAATGGGTGGTTTATGTTGGTTTCTTCATCCTTGAAGTAGTTGATTTGGAAAACGTAAATTGGTATTCTTTGTCTAAAATGCATATCATGGGAAAATGAGTCGTTTTCATATGTAAGACATAACAAATTGAAAGATTATGATTTTAACCACATTCTTTCTCTTTAAACGATTAATTTATATATGTCGAAAACTCTTGAGCTCACTAGGCATTAAGCCTAACCTTTTTATTTGTCGGCATGTGCATCAGGCTCCAGGTGGGGGTTGGTTCTAGCAATTCTATGAAGAGATGTGCTTAGTCTTTCGCGAGTGTAAGTATTTGGTGAAGTTTTCCGCAGTTTGGAGAGAGTGACTTCTATTGGGTTTTAGTAGCACCCGTCCGTATCATAGACTTTATGTATAGAATGATTGTGTGTATCGAGGTTAAATCTTAGATTGTGATTGCAGATGAATCAATTATTGATGTATTTAGAAAATTTTAAATTAGTTGCTATTTCCAGTTTTGAGGGTGTTACAAGTTGGTATCAGAGCTTAAGTTTGAGAGAATTAGGTATTGATTTTTGGATGCCTAAACTCAAACTAGCGTTCTTATAAGTAATTTTAAGTGGATTTGCGTATCAGGTATCTTAAGATACGATATTTTGGGGTTGATCGAGTCGCTAGAAACGGGAAACTTGTCGAGGGTCGCAAGGATGATCATGTACGGTGCGTTCATAATAACACCTGGCCAGTGTTTTGGTGAACCAACATGCAACATGTGTATACTTGAACTACCTTGGTATGATGACCGTTGGGGTAGTGAGAAAGTTTCTAAGCGAGTAATTTAAGGAAGGATTGATAGTTATAGCAATGTTACTTTAGGGTGATAGTTAAGCACGTTGAATGCACTAAGTTGACCACTTTGAGTCAGAGCTATTGGTCGGATTAGAACCATAGGCGTGTTAATTGGCTCTATTTCAAGAAGGAATTGTAAAGAGAACCGATGAAAGCGTCGGTGATCGCCTTAAGAGGTTTGAACATCCGGGTGATATTGGTATGGCGGAAAATTGAGGAACGTGATTTCGAGGTATCGAGTGCCGGCCAAATCCATGCACGACATTTATTTCTAAAATGAGTTTTCATTATTTGTTTCTCATGTTTTGAAAGCATAAAGTGAGTTATATTACGAAATCTTGGTAAGGTGTTTAGCATTCATCAAATTTTAAACCGAGAGTTTAAACATGCACAAAATTGTTTTGTTGTTCGTGGTTGCAAATATTTTATTTATTGGAAATCTCTTCATCTTCATTTTGTGTCTAACTCTATTTTTGGATATTATAAGATCCGTATTTTTATATCATTTTGGGTATTGGACAAGTAATTGTATAATTTTTAACTTTGACATTGGATCTCTTCCACGTATGTTAAGGTTTTAAAGGAAGAGTCGTCCCCATGTTCTTGAGTCGGAATTTTCTGGAGGATTTGGTTTGTGTGAGTCGTGTTTAATTTTATGAGTATAGTTTTGCGGCATTTGGGGTGTGTAAGTGTACTTTGAGATGCGTGGGTTTTAATTTCATCGTGTGTAAATTTACACGTTTATTGGGCATCGTGTCTCATCAAAGTCGTGTTGAAAATGGTCATCTTATCTTACGACATGGTTTTAGAATTTTGACATTTTAGACTTATTGTTGTCTTATACTTTTATGTTGGGAAATGAAAATTTTGACACCACTTGCTTTAAGCATTAATGGGATTTATGAAAATTCGGTCGGGTTTTATTGTGTCCTATTTTACGACCTTTTGCGTCGCGTAAATAAGCTTTGTAACGTGTATGCATGCTTCATTGTGTACGTTAATTTATAGGTTCTGTTAATAAATGTCATCCCATGTGCTCTTTTGGGAAGTTTCAAACCCTTATGTTTTTCTCTTTCGGGTTTATAAAATTGATAATCGTTGTACGCTTTTTGTAGTTGAATTAAATTATACTGTTGGTGTGAGTAAGCCTATAAACGACTTATATATTATTTCAGTTATTGATTTTACTGTTAGAAATTTTCCGCAATGCATTAAGCGAGTTAGCGGTATTCATGTCGTTGTAGTTATTATTTTGGTCAAATGTGTTCATCGGTACGGCTCAAAGTTTTAAACTCGATTTGAAATTTATTTGCTTTCTCATCGTTCTACCGAGCTTTGAGGAATAAACTGATGCATATGGGGTTTGTGGAGAATTATATGCCACAACGTTTTTGGTTAGAAAAGAAAAAATTTTAAAGATAAAAAAATTGTGAAGTTCTCATTTAGGGTTATACAAACAGTTATTGCACGTGTTGTGGTGCAGGAATTAATTTTCATATTTATAGTGTAAATTTTGCTACACACCTGTTGTTACCATTTTATTTACGAAAATGTTGATCAAACAAATTTTGGAAATGGTTTTATACGTGTAGCGTCGGTGATCAATTTTCAACCTATCGAGTGATCGGTAGTGGATTTTACCGCACAAGCAATTGTTATGAAGCTTGTGTATTTGAAAGTTTCATAAAGGTTTAAATTGGCATAGTTGTTGAAAACCTTGAACTCATTAGGCCTATAGATTTGAACCCCTGTCATGAAATGAGTTGTAATTAAGGAACTTAGGAGTCCTTGGGAAATGAAGCGTCGGATTATCCGATCCGTGGTCAGTCCGAATTTTGGATTCCAATTTATGAATCGGTACACGCGCGAATAATTGAAGTAGTAGAATCATGTATTCTCCTAGATATTTAAGTGGTGATATTTCTATTTCGGTAAACCTTCGGGATAAATCATTGGGTGGTTGCTTGACTTCGGTAGGATGGGAGCCGATGGGTCGGATGTGTACCATCCGGGTGAGTCTTAAGGAATAAGGAAATTATGGTGATTTGTTTGTCGGAATTTAGTATCATGATAGATGTTAACTTTGAATCATCGGTGTAAAATATGGAAGGAAATTTAAGGTGGTATATCCACGGTTGAGGTGTGAAAGTTTTGAACATAGGTGTCGACATTCGATTTGAGGATAATAACCGTTGGGATGTTTCATCGTACTTCCGATGAAATCGGTACGTCAGCAATTTAAGTGGTAACCTTGAGAAGATTAGATGATGGAAATTAGGAATCGATCATTGATAATTCTGTAATCAACAAGGTTTCACTGATTTGTCGACCGATGCTTGACCGCACTATGGGAATTGGGTAACCGTGTAGTTGGGGTAATTCGTTGTCCACCAATGTCGTGTCGCGTCATTTGAGGAACGGATCGAAGGTTATGATTGGATCAAAACTAACTAGTGTTAGGAAATATCGTCAAGGAAGGGGACGATGATTCTTTTATAGTATGGATTATCGAGGATTTGGGTTTAGAATGTCGAGGTAAACCTTAAGTAGAAATCGACTATTGAGGAGACCTTAATGGAACGGAATTAAATGCCTAAGGGATGAGTTCTCTTGGGAGCATTCTTGGTGGAACTATTCTTGAGGGGATATGTGCAACCCAAGGTTGGGAGACAACCGAGATCTTAAGGATAAGAAAGTGGTTGATAAGGACTCGATGTTCGTCTCGTCAGCGGTAAGATACATCGAACCTTGGGATCGAGTTGTGACGGTTCGTTACGGGAACTATAGTGACAACCTTAAATGGGATGTGATCAGTTCGTGCATGAGCAAGGTATCGTGGATGCATTCCTTTTGGGTAAAGAGCCGATTGACCTTTCAAAGGGCGACGTTGGGTGTTTGATCGGTGCTAGATTTCGAGGACGAAATCTCTTTCAAGGTTGGGAGGATTGTAACACCCCGATTTTCGAAAGGTATCATTTCGAGTTAATACCGAAACTGTTATATTAGGGAAAAATAAGATAAATTATTTTGGACTTGAATCCTGAATTTTATAGTCTAAATGGATGAAGGATTCAATTACGAGTCCAACGGTTCTTTTCGGAGCAAAATCGGAGCTATAACGAAGAAGTTATGGCCAAAACAGTGAACGATAAGAAAACCAGGGGAAGCGGGCGACTTATGCCGCGACTTAAGGTCGCGGCACAAGTCGCGAAACCCCCTGGACGAGCTTAAAACCGATTTTCAGCCACCAAACTTCATTCGTTTTTGAGAGATCTTCAAGGATCTATCAAGATATTGGAAGTTTATTGGAGTATACAAGAGTATTTTGTGGTGGTAAGCTCCTCATCCCTCCCTCTTCATCTTCTTCACCAAAGTTTTCTAGGGTTTCATCCACTCTTTGTGCGTCCTTTCATAGATTGGAGGTTTGTAACCATTTTGGTGAACTAGAAGTATTTTGGTTGGTGGATTCAAGTTTGGGTTAACAAAATCTTATATTCTCTTCAGTTATGGAAGTTAGGGTTTCGGTATTAGTTGAGGTATTCATGTATATGGTTTGGGAAACGATTCTTCGTGGTTGATTATGTTTATTTATGGTTGAATATGTATGGATTTAGGTTTTTGGAAGTTTTGTCTTGAGAATCCAAGTGTTCTTCAAAGGCGCTCTAGTTGGGGGAAAAATCTAGATTTAGCCTAAATCTAACAAGATGAGTTCAAGTTGATTTGTGAAAACGGTGTACATGCAAAAATGTTTATTTTAAAGTGTTTGTGTTTACATTAAATTGTTAACTGCTGATAAGTTGGTTATTTGGATATATTTAACTTTATAAACCTATAAAGAACACATTTTGGGATTTATGGACATTTGGATAAATGTGTCACAAAGAAAGGTGTTTTGATGATTTATTGCACAAATGAGTACTTGGTCAAAAATATACTTTTAAGTGTTTGTCGGGTTTTTATGCATCATTCTTGAAATGAAATATTTGGAAAAGTACGAATGTGTGAGTTCTTTGGTTTTGGGTCATTTCCGACGTTGGAGAACATTTTAGAAATGAAAAACCTTTTGGGTTTGGGCCGAAGGCCAGCGGTAATTTGAGAATCAAAGATTTTGGGAAAATGTATATTTTGGTTGGTGTAACCATTTTGGCTCTCGTGTTGATCCAAACATCCATTAAGCCTCTTAGGGCTTGATTTGTACTCGGTGGAGTCTTTGGAACATTTGTTCAGTTTTGGTTGCTCGTTAACGAGCCTTGGACGTATGATGTACTTAGTTGCATCTTATTTGAGAGTTACATGTTTTGAATGCGTTAGTTCATTCTTTTGAGTCATGTAACGTTTTAGACTGTAATGCATTGGATCCATAGGTATATAAGTCATTTGGTTAGTGGGGACTTTATCCCCGTTTTGGGACTGAACATTATTTATGGCTAGCGGGAGCTCGAGGTACAGATCGTGGGTGGTTGAACTCGATAACCGTGTAACCTTTATTGAAGGGCTCGAGGTAGAGATCGTGGGTGGTTGAACTCGATGCCCGATTGTCGTCCAATCTGGTTACTCATCGTGGAATTTAGTGTCCGCGTTTGAATTCTAGTGAGTGGTCCCCAAGTCATGTGGTTGATTATGTAAGCTTGCGGTGGTGCTCTGCAGAGCCGTATACGGAGCTAAGTCTTGCGGTGGTAGCTCAGATGAGCTGGATACGGGGACTTGTGGCTTTGGTTGTGACACTCATTAGAGGTCGAGTAGACACTAGGATCAGTGGTGTCTAGCGGTGGTAGCTCAGAGGAGCCGTATACGGGGAACCATGGTCTTATGTGAAGCTCGAGAACATTGATAAGTGGCTTAACTTTGTGTGCCCGCCACTTTCGATGGAATTTGGGTATCCCCCGTCACCGAAAGGTGTTGTTTTTGGGTATTGAGTTTTATTATCCCAAGTTTTCGGTGGCGTTGTGTATATTTGGATTTTATCCTTGATTTATGGGTTGAGTATTATGCCCCACCCGTGTTTTGGGTGTTTCGGGATATAAAGTTTTAACCGTTTTGTCATAAATGGAGAGTTCAATCTCAATTCACGTTTCGAGTGAGTTTTGTGTTAAACCTGATTTATAAATGGGCGGTTTATGTTGGTTTCTTCATCCTTGAAGTAGTTGATTTGGAAAACGTAAATTGGTATTCTTTGTCTAAAATGCATATCCTGGGAAAATGAGTCGTTTTCATATGTAAGACATAACAAATTGAAAGATTATGATTTTAACCACATTCTTTCTCTTTAAACGATTAATTTATATATGTCGAAAACTCTTGAGCTCACTAGGCATTAAGCCTAACCTTTTTATTTGTCGGCATGTGCATCAGGCTCCAGGTGGGGGTTGGTTCTAGCAATTCTATGAAGAGATGTGCTTAGTCTTTCGCGAGTGTATGTATTTGGTGAAGTCTTCCGCAGTTTGGAGATAGTGACTTCTATTGGGTTTTTGTAGCACCCGTCCGTATCATAGACTTTATGTATAAAATGATTGTGTGTATTGAGGTTAAATCTTAGATTGTGATTGCAGATGAATCAATTATTGATGTATTTAGAAAATTTTAAATTAGTTGCTATTTCCAGTTTTGAGGGTGTTACATTTATCTTAATAAACCAAAAGAATTCACATTTTTCAATGAGTATTGGGGTATTGGTTACGATAATCCTCATTACTTGAAGATGGGTATTTCAAAAACGCCTGCTTTATATGATTTTGACTTTCTAAAACTGGCACAAAAACACCCTGAACTCAGAGTCAAATAGACAAAATCATCTGATGAAGTAGAAGTTAAGGAAGATGAGAACTAAAAAAATAAAACTAAAATGCAACTACCATTTCGTTATGAAAAATTGAATTCTAGTTACAATTCTAAACAATCAAAGTTTCTTTCAAATGATTATTTTCAAATTTATTCTATAGAGGAAATAAAGGCAAAACCTATTGAAGGCAAGATTTATGTTCCTCCACTCATCTTAGAAAGTAAAATTTTTGAGCTTGAGAACACTCTTGTATAAGAGAAAATTTTGATTGAGTTAGAATAAATGGTATTTTCTACTGTTTTCATAAAAACTGATTTGTCAAGTGTATTCAAAGCTTCTATATCTGTTGATGATGATGATTTATTTGATAATGATGTTGATTTTCTAAACTCTGATGGTTATTTTGATAAATGCGTTGAACAATTTGATTTTAATGCAAAACTTCCAGACCATTCTCAATTTCTTGTTAATTCTAAAGGTTTACCAAGTGTATTGGAAAAGGGTGAATCATCAACTAAGGTTGATATATCAGTTTCTGTGAGCACCCATCATGCCAAAGGTAAAAAGAGAAAGAATAGGCACTCACAAAAACAAATTAACACAGGTAAATCTAAGAAAAGACAATATTTTAAATCTCACATTTCTAACTTGCAAAATTCATATGTTTCAAATTTGAGAAAGAAAAGGTTCGAAGTGAAACCTGAATGGAGGCCAAAAAAGAAAATAGACGAGTCAACAAAATCATGTTTTGTATCTGATAGTAGTAGGATTTCTGTTAGTACTACTTATGTAATTGATCATGTTGCTTCTCATAAACAAAACCTTGTATCTTCTTACAAGTCTTATACAATAAAGTAATTGATCCAATTATCTTCGTTTACTATTCAGTCTCCCACATATCGTCGAAATGATTTTGTTTCTCGTAAAATTTCGGATAATTGGTTTGGTTCATATCATGTTAATAATTTTTATGCTTCAAAAGTTTTTCAAAGGATAAAAGGACCCAATTTCAAATGGGTGCAAAAATCTTGTGCTAACTTGATAGGACCCATCTATAAATGGGTACCTAAACCTATTGTTGCTTGATTTCTCCTGTGCAAACCCGTCATATGTGGTTCTTGGATTCAGGCTGTTCCAAGCATATGACAGGGCAAAAAGATATTTTATCTAATTATACAAAGAAATTTTACGGCAACGTAAGGTTTAGAAATGACCAATTTTCACCAATCTTGGGATACAGAGATGTCGTGCAAGAGAACATAACGATTAAAAAGGTGAGCTATGTTGAAGGATTAGGACACAATCTGTTCAATATTGGTCAGTTTTGCGACAAGGACACAGAGGTAAATTTCAAGGCCAAAAGATGTTGTGTGAGAATTGAAGACAACAAAGAACTCTTGGTCGGTAAGCGGAAGTCAAACCTCTAAACTATCAACCTGTCCAGTGTTAAACCAGATAATGTTGTGTGTCTACTGTCGAAGGCCTCTATGCAACAGAGATGGTTATAGCATAGACGACTATCTCACCTCAACTTCAGATACATTAACAAGTTGGTGACTGGGAATTTGGTCAAAGGTCTTCCAGAGTTGAAATATGAAAGAGAACATCTATGTGATGCATGTGAGAAAGGCAAAATGAAGAGAGCTTCACATAAGAAAAAACCTGAACCGAGTACAGGTACTCCATTACAGTTGTTGCATTTAGATCTATGTGGTCCCATGCAAACACAAAGCATAAACGGCAAGAAGTACGTTCTAGTGATCGTGGATGATTATTCAAGATATACTTGGGTCAAATTTCTGAGAAAAAAAGATGAGACACCCGATGTCATCATCTCATTTTCGAAGACAATCCAAGTGAACTTGCAGAAGACATTTAGGTTGATCAGAATAGATAATGGCACATAATTCAAGAACAAAATAGTTGACGATTATCTCAAATTGGTCGAGATAACTCATCAGTTTTCTGCTGCCAGAACGCCAGAACAGAATGGGGTAGTTGAAAGAAGAAACAGAATGTTAGTCGAGGCTGAACGCACGATGCTTAGCCAGTCAGACTTACCCTTATTCTTGTGGGCTGAAGTTGTGTCTACTGCATGTTATACTCAAAACAGATCTATCATCCATCGCCGTTTCGGTAAAACGCCTTATGCTTTGATTAACAATAGAACACCAAACATTAAATATTTTCATATTTTTGGATGTAGGTGTTATGTGTTGAACGATAAGGAGAACTTGAACAAGTTCAGTTCTAAAGCTGAATAAGGGATCTTCATTGGCTATTCTCAAACATCCGCGTCATATAGAGTCTACTTGAAGAGCTCAAAGATTGTTGTTGAAAGTGTTAATGTTAGATTTGATGAAGAAATGGCTTCTGATCAATTCAGTTCAGAACCCGTTATAACTGGAATTTTAGCTTCTGGACAGATCAGTCTAGAACCCGCGGTTAAAGTTTCTAATTCTGATAAAGCGTCAACTTCTACATGTCATCTAACATAATTAGATTTATTGTTTGAACATTTTTACGATGAGTTTCTTGGTTCAAAAGTGACTAAATATGTTGTGATTGACAGATCAGAAGATTCAAGTAATCATCATCCAATCACTTCAGATGTCTCAACTGAATCTGATTCCCCGGTTCAGATAGAAACTCTAGATCATATTCCTACTCAATCAGTTGAAGATGCACATGGTAATGAAGAGACAAAAGTCACACAATCAGTTGGGTGCACAATAATGCCTATTCAACAGACATCAAATAGTCCACCAACTGAAACTTCTGCACTAGTTACTTTAACTGAACCCCAACAAGAATAGGATAATGGATATTTAGATGATCAACATGATCAATCAACATCTAATCCACTCCCTCATGTATACAAGTGGACCAAAGAGTATCCGTTACATCAAATTATTGGAGATCATTCAAAGCCGGTGCAAACTAGGTCTGTAACAGCAAATAAATGTTTGTATGATTCATTCCTGAGTAAAATAGAACCAACAAAAGTTTCAAAAGCTCTTTGTGATCCAGATTGGATTACGGCCATGCAAGAAGAGCTCAACCAATTTGAAGCGCTTAAAGTCTGGCAATTGGTGCTGCGACTAGAAGGAAAAACAATCATTGACATCAAGTGGGTATTCAAAAACAAGAAGGATGAGGATGGTATCGTTGTAAGAAACAAAGCAAGACTTGTTGCTAAAGGATATCGGCAAGAGGAAGACATAAATTACGACGAGACATATGCTCCAGTTGCGCGTATTGAGGCCATCAGGATGTTCTTAGCCTACGCTGCACACAAGAACTTCACTGTCTACCAAATGGACGTGAATACTGCTTTCTTGAACGACATTCTTAAGGAGGAGGTCTATGTCTCTCAGCCTGAAGGTTTTGTCAATGCGGATAAACCAGATCATGTATATATCATTGATAAGGCTCTTTACGGTTTAAAACAAGCCCCTCACGCTTGGTATGAAGTTCTTTCAAAGTTTTTAGTCAAGTTTGACTTCTCTAAAGGTAAAATCGACACCACCTTATTCATAAAAAGGGAAAAAGTTGATATCATTTTAATTCAAATATATGTGGACGATATAATATTTGGTTCCACTAATCCGATGTACTGTATGAATTTTTCTGCCCTCATGGTGTCACGTTTTCAAATGAGTATGATGGGAGAGATGAATTTCTTTCTCCGATTACAAGTAAGACAATTTTCAACGGGGATTTTCATAAATCAATCGAAGTATATTGCTGACATTTTAAAGAAATTTAAAATGTCAAATTGTACTCCTATTTCAACCCCGATGGCACCAGGTACTAAAATCGGAGCTGATCTTTCAGGAAAAGTTGTTGATCTTAGGACTTATCGAGGCATGATAGGTTCATTATTGTACTTAACGGCTAGTCGGTCTGATATTATGTTTTCTACATGCTTATGTGCTAGATATCAAGCTTCGCCTAAAGAATCCCATCTTTCGGCAGTTAAGCGGATATTTAGATATCTGAAGGGAACCACATATATTGGTTTGTGGTATCCTAAAGATACATGTTTTGAGCTTAAGCGTATTCAGACGCATATCATGCAGGTTGTATGCTAGACAGGAAAAACACATTGGGTCACATTCAATTTCTTGGAGACAAGCTCGTAAGTTGGGTGTCAAAGAAACAACTATGTGTTTCCACATCAACCGCTGAAGCAGAGTATGTAGCTGCTGCAAGTTGCTGCTCTCAAGTATTGTAGATGAGGACCCAACTTAGAGATTATGGATTCTATTTTAACAAAATCCCTATATATTGTGATTCGAAGAGCGCCATAACGATATCTACTAATCCTGTTCAGCACACAAAGACCAAACATATAGACGTGCGATATCACTTTATCAAAGATAATGTCGAAAAATGTACAATTGAACTTTACCTTGTAAACACAGATTATCAACTTTCTGGTTTGTTTACCAAGCCGTTGGACGAAAAGAGATTTATTTTTCTCATTTCGAAAGTTGGCATGTTGAATCTCAAGACATAATTTGTAGTTACATAGTACAGTTTATTTTTGTTATATTTCTTCATTTCTTTATTTTTTTTAATCTGAACGATATTTGCACTGAAAGGTTCTATTCATAATTTCAGGGGGAGTGTGAGACAAAGTTTAGATGATCTATATTCTAGGGGGAGTTATATATTTTTTGCATATGTTTTACACTGACATATTTTGTGTTGCATATGTTCAGGGGGAGTAAGGACAATGACTTCTGATTACTCCAGATCAGAACTCGTTTTTAAATGTTTTACTTCTTTCATGTTTTTACTTTTCAATAAACTTTCAATAAGACTTTGTTGCTTTGACGACTTTTTGACTGTTTGCAGTTTTTGAGGGGGAGCTTACATGATCATATCAATCATGACTTTGGAGCCGACTTTATGAGATTAATGCTGAGCGTAAGGCTTATTTTATTCTCAATCTCATTGTGTTTGAAAGATGGACAACTTTCATACATGAAAACATATTTTTTAAATGTTCAAACCACTTCTCGATTCTTAAACAGATTTCATGATTACAGAAGTGTGATTTCAAATGTTTTTCTTGTTATGAGTTCTACTGTTTAACTAGCCGTGTGTTTCCAAAGATAAATACTTGTGTTTCATCTTTTCCATATACTGTCAAGTATTCATACTCACCGGTTTAGTATCTTTATTGTATATTTTCTTACCATGTCTCAAAACTTAACCTAATCTTCGATGGTAAGACACTCCTTTTGTAAATTCAAAGTTTGTTGAGCGTTAATTCATTTAAAGCCTTTCTTTCTAGAATGTCTATATTTGGTTCGTATAGACAATATCCAATTTTTCATGACCTAAGCTTTTATTGATATATCATTCATATTTGATCTTTTCATACATTGTCAGATTCTCAAATAAGTCTTTTGTATTCATTTCATTCTTTAAATATACTTGTTATGAGAAAATCTTCCATGTTTCAAATGCTCAAATCTTCATGATTATCTTCCTGAGCATACATTTATCTAACATATGAAGTTAAACGATTGAGCAACTTTTTGCTATTAGGACAAATTACATGGGATGAGTGTGTGATATTAACAGAACTTTTATGGATTCACGATAACCAGTGTTTCCTACCCAAGAAGTTATCCTTGAGTGATCGAGAGGTGAGGTATCAAAATCATAGTGTGGGTGTGTGATGAGGTAAAATGAAAAGAGAGTTTGGTTAGAAACGAGCTTTAATGATTAAAAAGAAAGAGGGTGTGAGAACAGAGTTAAAAGAATATCAGAACTCTGCACCAAATCTTTTATGATTCGGACAGCCACATTGATTGATTGCTTCATATTTCTTTCCTGAACATCATTGAAACAGGAAACTAGCCCATGCCAACTCTTGATTTATACCCCACCAACTACTCATCTTTTTCTTAACAAGAAGATGTTTAAACTTTGATTAGGGACGCATCACATAAGCTATCTTGTCTTCATTTGGAAGATGTGGATATTGAAACAGAAGGAAGTCTACCCACGTTCAACCTTCGATCATGCACAATTGAGTCCGTGTATTACTATTGTTGTCTCAATGGTTTAAATATTTTGAACCTATTATAAAACATTCATGTTTAAATTCCTTCATACACAAGCACGAACACACAGAAAATTTGTTTTTCTGTCGGAACATTCATAGAATAACCTTGTGTCATTCGATGATTGGATGGAAGTCCTGGGGAGTGAACATCAATAAAACTCCTTGTATAGTACATTCGTTGTACTAAGTGGCTTCGTGTTGCTTACATGCATCTTAACTGATTCATTTGTTGATTCAGGGTTACATTCTTATTTGTTTGAATTTGAAAAGATTCAGATGAATACATTATGAATTGACGGTTGTTCAAAGATTCGTTTTTGAAAGATAACTGGTCTGAAAATTGTGACATTTCTTGAAGAGAGTTTTGATGATCTCTATGCTCTACATCATAAAAAATGGGGAGAAATAATTTAAAGAAATGTTATCTGGAGAACAGATTGTAACAGTTACGGGGAGACATGATCAAAAAATGTTGTATTTTGAGTAAGTTCGTTGTTTGGAATATGAGAGAGATACAAGAAATTGTCAAGAAATGAAATTTATAGGGAGATTGTATAGTTTGGAAAGTGAAGATTCAAAGAATTCAGAAAGTTTGTTGAAGATTTGCTGAAAATTTCTTTGAAGATTTGCTGAAAATTTCTTTGAAGATTATTTGCTAAAGCAAACCGAGCTAAATCTGGAGATAAATTCGTTTACTGAAGACTGAGAGAGATGATTATAAATCTTGGGGAAGATTGCTAAAGTTGCTGATTTTCTGATATAGAAGAAAGGGAGAGATTGACTTTGATTGTTTGGTTTAAAAAGAAGAAAATTATTTGACAAAAGCTTTGAAGGAGGAGTTTAAATTTGTTGAAGATCAAAACAAGAGGGAGATCGTTCCTTGTTGCTGGAATTTATTTTGAATCCAAAAAGGGGAGCTATCATGCCTATATTTTGAAGATAATCTTGAATCCAAAGGGGGAGATTGTTAGTGCACAAATATGTTGGATCCAAGATCATGGATATTATAAGTCAAAGCCTAAGTCAAAGCCTCTCTTGCAAAAGTCAAAATCAACAGAAGTCAATGCTTGTTTAGTGTTTAGTTTGTTTAATTTGTCTTGTAACCTTGTTGGTATAAATAGTTTTTCTTCCTTGTTAAGCTTGTAGCACCTTGAGAGAATTACATTGTAGAGAGAGAAATATTTCTTTGTAAGAGAGATTGTAATCTTGTGATTGAAATCGAATAATATGACTATTGGAATTAAATCTCATTGTTCATGTTGATCTTATTTGCACATCATTGGGAATAATAGTCAAATATCTGTCATTATCCCCGTGATGTAATCTATGAGTCTGTTTTTATGAGATAGTTATTTCCCAGTTGTAACTAGTTAAGACATTGGGCCCTTGGAAGATAACTTGGTACGGTTATGTGGGACCGAATACTAGCCATGTACCGTAAATGTAATCCTAGTGAATGAGTATGACTAGGATCATTGGGTGCCCTCCCCCACATCTTAGTACGAGTCGCGTGATGCTCGTGGTCTTGATCCTAGTATGATTAGCTCAATAACTTGGAAAGTGACCTACTTTTATGTTCCGCCGCTGACCATGAATTCGGGTCTCCCCCATCACCGGAAGGTGTTGTTTTGGGTATTTAGTTTTATCCATGTTTTCGGTGACGTTTGAGTATAGGTTATTCTCCATATCTTACAATTTTGGGGATTGAGTCTTACTCATATTTCGGTAGCTTGGATAATAAAGTTTTATTCGAATTTCAATATTTGAGCATTTATCATTAGTCACGTTTTGACTGAGTTTTGGGTTGCACTACTTCATGAAATAATGTTGCATTGAGGAGTTCATCTTTAAAAATGCGTGTCATTGGAAAAGGGTCATTTTCATAGTTAAAGTAAATCATTTTGAGAGATCATGATTTAAGTTGCATTATTTCTGTTTAACGATTTTTATAATCATGATAAAAACTCTAGAACTCACTATACGTTAGCCTAACCTTTTTATTTGTCGGCATGTGCATCAGGTTCCATTTCGGGATAGTTCTAGCGACACTGTGAAGAGACGAGTGTTAGTTGTATGCACAAGAGAGAGTTGCTTGAGCGAAGTCTTCTGCACTTTGTAGATAGCGACTGTCATTGGGTTTTTTAGTAACACCCCACCTTTAATTAATCTCTGTGTAAGACTTTATTTATTTTATTGACGGTTAAACCTAGACTTGTACTTCAAGTATGAACTTGTCGTAAGAGATTTTATTCTATTTCGAGGTATTATTGAAAATTTTAAATTAGTCGCTATTTCCAAATTTGAGGGTGTTACAAGTAGGCAATCACTTTGCCCCGTTGCATCAGCACGCAACCCAAACCCATCTTCGAAGCGTCACTATAGACCACGAAATTTTCTGTTCTTCGGGTAATGAGAGGACTGGTGCTTCACATAGCGTCTTTTGTAGTATCCTAAACGCCTTCTCTTGGGCCTCGATCCACATAAATTTTACTTTCTTCCGAGTCAAGGCTGTTAGGGACGAAACAATCTCATGAATTTGATACCATATCGATATATATTTTATTCAAAAAATTTAACCACAAAATAAACTCGAAAAGAACATAGAATAGAATGAAACGTGTATCATTATTGAGGGTTTAAGTTCTTCGCATTGAAATAAAAAAATGTATGGTGTTGCATTGCATAAAAAACTCTTTTAAAGTTGTTGGGATATTAAATCTAGATTAAACTTCAATCTTAGTCCTTGAGGTTTAGTGAAAACTTTAAAAGTGAGACTTGAACTTTGATAAGTCTAGAAATCATCCTTGTGTTTTCATTTTGCTCTGAAAGTGGTCCATAGTCGTTAACTTTGTTTATTTTCTCCGTTAAAGCAAGGGACATCTTAGTCTTTTCATTAAAAAGATTAATTTTGTTTTATAAAGTAACATAATATTTAATTTATATTTTGTATTTAATTTTATTATAAAAGTTCTCACTCAATCTAAAACTTGTTATTTTTTAAAAGAAAATATAAAACAAAATTTTATGTTATATTTTAAAGAGAAAATTAAAGATTTTGATGAAAAGATTAAAATGTCCCTCTCTCTAACGGAGAGAATAAACAGAGTTAGTGACTGATGACCATTTTAAGAGTAAAATAAAAACCATAAGGATAATTTTTAGACTTATCAAAGTTCAAGTCTTACCTTCAGACTTTTCACTAAACTTCAAGGACCAAAATTTGCTCTTAAATCGATCTATTGATTAGTTTTATAATATAATTAAGGCCTATAATTAATGTTAGAGAATTACCAGCAAAGTTTAAAAAAATTGTTGGATAATACTATATTATAATTTTTTTATTGGGATTATCATTTTATAAAATGTTAGCTAAAAATTACCATCTTATTAAAACTTGTATTATTTACGTAAAAGTTGTTGAAATAAAACTTGTATTATTATTTTTTTTAATTCTACTAGTTGTGTACCCGTGCAAAGCGGCGGGTTGTAAAATTTTATTATTTCATCTTCGACTGTTGCAAGAGGTTTTCATTTCCACTGCAAGAACATCATTAAAATGATGTGTGTTGGTAAACTGGACATCCCGTTTTCATCTATTTCTATTTGAAATCTCATAATCTTTGAAAATGTGAAAACATATAGATAGGTTTAATGTAAGGAGATGTTTACCCGGTAAGTGCTTACAAGTAAAATTCAACAAACTCACTTGCCTTATCAAGTAAAACTCTAGTCTATCAACATGGTGTCAAATGCAATAATTTACACCGTAAGTGTTATCAGGTAAGAGTTTTTGCGCTCACCCGGAAAAACTTTCGGTCCTTGATATTGCTCTTACCGAGTAAGATTCTTGTTACTTTCCATGTTCATATGCAAGATAAGTGACTCATAAACACTTACCGTGTAAATATTTGATAAACAAACCCCTAAATTTGCCTAGAAATAATATTCAAATACTCTCATTCTTGGTAAAAGGTTGTAAAATAAATTATGTTGCTTATATATTAACAATTATTAAACAAATTAATAAATAGAAGTAACATTGTAAAACACAAATTATAAATAGAGAAATAATGTATCATCCCTATGATGGTTAAAAGATTTCTTACTCAAAAAAATAATCTATCAATAAACTGAAAGTGCACAAAAAAAGCCTACACTTGCCATCTAATTTTGATTCACAACCATCCAGTTAAGAGGTAACAGAAAATAATCCCTTTGCCATGAAGTAATTGTCTCACTTACTCTTTACATGTTCACATACATAAATACTTTGTTGCAACATGTACTTTCTATATGATCATAGTTGTCGTTCTAATATCGATAAATACTTTCTATTTAACTACTACTTGTGTGTGTTATTTAATTTATGTTTGAAGATAGTGATGCTAATACAGTAATATCCAATCATAGATTCATACTCTGGAGGCCAACTTGAAACTAATATTAGAAATAACGACGAACCTAACTTTTCTTCATATAATCAGCCAGTCTTTTTAAGGGGTCAACTTTTTCCAAGCAAAATCAAGATGAGAGGAAGCCGTTAAGGGGTTACCTTGCTCCATCATTCTCAAAAAACTGCTACGGTTGAAACCTTTTCGGCGATTAAAAACCAGTGTGTAAGCAAAGCAAAAACATCATTCTAATATCCAATAATAGGAAATGGAAAGAGAATTCAAATTACCAATTCCAAAGAGGATTAAGTTGTCGTTCAAGCCAAAGCATTTGATGGTTACCAATCAAACCAGGAGTAATTGTACAACAGAAAAAAAAATCATAATTTCATGATATATTAATTATTATAAATCTTACCGTTGACCAAAGATGTAGAAAAAACACATTTTGACCTCGTTTCTTATTTCTTTGTGGACTTTCAACAAACACCTGGTAAGCAGAGCAAATAACAAAGAATGAACTTCAAAACAGAGAACTTGAAAACGTAACCGAAACCACAAAAACTAATTCGATCTAAAAGCAAAAGTCAAAACTTTGAAATGGAACAAAAAACGGAAGCAATTAGAACACATCAGAAGCAAAAAGAAGATAGATATTATCTTACCAAACCAAACGAAGATCATTAAAGATTCTCAATAGAAGATCTGGATCTGCATTTTATTTTGTTGGATGAAAACAGAACACCCAGAACAAAAAACACAACCTAAGTTTATGTCAAACTCTTACCTAAAAATGGAGAAAGTCGAATATGAAATCCCTTCGTGGGAGGCAAATTAATTCCAAACAGACACATATAAGAAACTTTTCGACAATTTTATTAGACCTACGGCTTCACGGGCTAATACCTTACCAATTTACCAAATTTACCACATTCCTATGTTTACTCTAATCCGCTACACAACGTTATAATAGTCCAAGACATCTGAAGTGGCACCATTAAACAACCCAAGGTATTTGAACATCAACCAAAATCATCAACCTATAAAACACACCATGGATCCTGTAGCAACATGCACAATGCACAACCTGGGCTTTGAACAAAAAATGTCTTATATTGAACCAAGTCAAAGTTCTTTCTTTTTTTATTTGGGACATTGATCTTATGGGTGGAAGAAAACCTATTTGTTTAAGTGAAGTTGGCTCGAGTCTTATGGCTGCATTGGGCATCATACTCTGGTTTCATAAAAATCAAATATTTGTAAGACTGAACTTTGGTTACTCATAGAAGAGTAACCATAGGCTTACTGTACATTCTATGACTATCCTACCTCTTTTCACTACCTTTGGTTGCAGCTCACCATTATCACCCTCTTGCCACAAGTTTTCAAAATCCCTTTTCGCCAACTCTTGTATAGATCTTGATGAGCTGTTATGTTAAGTTGTAATTCATGCATCAAGAACTTGTAATTAAGAGATTTTAAGAAATTGTGCATATGAACCTTCAAAACAACTGTAACCACCTGTGGAGGAGCCTGCATTTCTACATCATAAAACCTAATTACATGAACTGGATTTGATCCACATTTAAACTTTCAGAACAAATTCTAATAGGAATTAATTAATTAACCTCCTCTTTCTTCTCTTCAGGTTTGGAAACCTCTTCGATTTTTTTCGGCGGATCCGGCGGTGATTTTGGTACCGGAGAGAGAAGCTCGACTTGGCGGTGGCTCTTCTTCTGGATCCTTTCTAGAACCTTCAACGGATCTGCTTTCTCTCCCTTCACAATTATTGTATGCGTCTTCCAATCCGTCTTAACATCGTCAACTCCTAGTCGAATCAAATTATTCACCAAAACATTAATCCAATCCTTCAATTGAACAACAAACAGATAAATCAAATCAAACACAAATCACAAACCGTCGAAGCCTTTGAGACATCGCCGGAGTTTGCCAGCACAACCTTCGCAATGCATGAACACTCTCAGAACAATCGGCAGCGGTACTGGTGACTCCTTCGGTTCCTGCTTCTTATCATCGCCGGCCGATTTTGCCTCTTCCACTGCTTTCTGTACTTCCTGAAAATCGATAACAGAACATTGTAATGAAATGTAAACTTGAAATCAAATGGATTGAAGTGCATATCTCCACCATTAGCTCCGATTTTGAGATCAAATCAACAACATTCAAATCGATGATAGAACATTGTAATGAAATGTAAACTTGAAATCAAATGGATTGAAGTGCATACCTCCACCATTAGCTCTGATTTTTAGATCAAATCAACAACATTCAAATCCGACAATAGAAGTACAGAACATTGTAACGAAATGTAAACTTGAAATCAAATGGAATGAAGTGCATACCTCCACCATTAGCTTCGATTTTTGAGATCAAATCGATTCACGATTTAGGTTTAAACTTTTGAATCTCGAATGAACACAGAGAGAAAAGATACGAACACCACCACAAGTAAAAGCTCAAATAAGAGTGATGAACCTGAAGAGTGGTAGCGATGAAGAAGAGTGATGAACCTGGAGAGTGATGAGGAATCGTCGCTTTGAAGAACCGATGAGAGTGCCTTGAGATGAGGAATAGTCGTTTTGAAAATCGAGGAGACTGAATCGGGAGAGAGAATCTTGGGAATATTGGATTGTTGAGCTGTTATGTTAAGTTGTAATTCATGCATCAAGAACTTATAATTAAGAGATTTTAAGAAATTGTGCATTAAACAGCAGTACATTGTGCAATAAAAGTTGTTTTTAAGAGTTTTTTATGTCATCTTTATAATATAGTATAGATTAAGAACTTTCAAACAAGTCACAAGTGGAATCGATTGTTTGAAACACAATATTATTTGTCAAGTGTTGAGATCCAAGCTAATATACAAAGTTGAATAACAACACAAGCATAAAATATATGACAAATAATATAAAGAAAGAGTTAGTCCACGACGAATTTTTTTCAAGCACTTCACTATAATTGTTCTTGTTGGTCCTAAAATACAATAACTTACACAAGATGTGTTTGTAGAAGGAGGGGGGAGGAGGTTGAATACAAACACAACAAATTTTCACTTTTACTTTTATATTTTATTAATTAAAACATAAAATTACAGATTTGTTGCGGAACCTAGGACGGTAAGACCTGATCCTAAACAATTTGTCTGGTGACAAAGTTGCTAACACTGAAAGAGAGAAGGAAGAAGACTCTCTTTCAGATTTGAAGTACTAAGTCCTTCAGATAATGATGCTGATTTTGCCTAAGAAACTATCACAAATAAGTTCTTCCAAAATGGGTGAGTAACAACAAATGACAAAGGTGACCTTTTAAAGCTACCATTGCATTAAATTATATCTTCCAACTTTAACATGTGTCTTCATCTGATTTGATGATCCACGCATGCTTATACTATTCACTTCAGCCTTTGTAGTTGATGTAGACACTTATTAAGCCATCCCATCCTTTCATATGCAGAGGGAATAGTAAACAAAGTGTGGCACACTGGCACTAATAAATAGTGCTTTAGAACTTACTTTGACTGACATGCTTTACATGTTCCCATACTAGAATAAGAGATTGGGAGAGTTGGTGAGCTAAACCTTATTGGACAAGTTTGCACTCGAAAATCCGGCTTGCCAATAGTAGTATTTTTCAGACTACTAGTTGACTTTATCTTGTATTGATATTCTTTCGACTAGATGACAAACCAATCCACTATGGTGACGATCTTGACCTTACTTCAACTGGTCTTTGATTTTTTTGAAAGCATTTTGCTCTTTGGATCAATACAGATAGTTACAAGACTTTTACAAATAACAATCCTATCTTTATCTATTTCGAAATATAAGCAATAGATCGGATTTCATCTACAGAACATTTATGAAGTGTTTATGTCGGATTCTAGAATAACTTAAGAATATTTTGTAGATGTGGTTAAATCCGAGATATTGAAGTATTAGATACTTCAACCAAATTTATCGTTCAGATATGGCTTGATCAAATCCGAGATTTGATCTTACAAAATATTCTTAAATAGAGATCTGATGATGACTCTATATCCAAAGCATTGAGCTACATTTTTTTTGTTATGCAAGGGTTCTGATGATATACCACTTAAGTTATATCTGATGATGTTGTTCATCGGATATGCTCTTTATTTACAAGTATCAATAATTTCTTTCTAAGTGGTGAGTCGATGTCAGTTGTATTATTTACAAATCCGATGGTTGAGACCAATAATATCCCCCTATTTGTTAATAATTCAAATAGACATCCATATGTAAACCACTTAGGAAAAATATGGTATCGAAACTCATAAGCAAAAATGAAATCCGAACTCGTAAATTCAGTGATCCATTTTTGGATTCTTTTTGCCTTTTCTCTTTTTGATCTTTTCTTTTTCTAAGACTTTTTCCTTCTTTTTTTCTATTTTTTCATTTCTTTTGTTCGGATTACAAAACATAATCAAAAGAATACATAGATATGCAAATAAAATTACATAAACAAATCTTTCTTTTGTTTATAGGATAAAACCAAAAGATGATTACATAAAATTATGCATATTGAATTTTGGCGGAGGAAAATAAAGATGGTCACCTTTCTGATTTCTTCTCACTGTATCCTTCTTTGCTTTTCTCTCAGCCACTTCTTCAAAATACTTTTTTTTTGCTTTTTGAATGATCGGGCGCTGAACACCAGATGGATGCTCCTCCTGAGTTGTTGCTTGGTGATCAACGGATGAATGTTCCCCCTGAATTGTTGTCTCGGTTATTGCTTTCTTTGTGTCACTGTAAAGATCAGATTTCGATTTCTCCCCCTCAGCAGCACCGGGGGAAGCAAGTATGTCGCCAACCTTGGAGGTTAAAATCCAGAGACATACATCTATCATTTCATGGAAATTTCCGATCTTGATCATCCGTGATCTACCTTCAAAGGTGAAAGGCGTCGGATGAGAGGCTTCTGAAGAGTGGTTCTTAACCAGTGCTTTGATTTGTACAGCTTGGTGATCAACCTTAGAATGAAGTTGTTCCAAAGAAATTATGAAACATCGAATGAGACTGGATGCTACTTCTTCTTAAGGGTGTCAAAAATAACCAAAACCGAATAACCCACCCGAAGGGTTAAATGGTTTCGGGTTATTCGGTTTTCGGGTTAAACGGTTCGGTTAACCGAATAAAGTTGGTTTTCTGTTATTTTTTTTTTCCTAATTCGGTTAAACAAAATAAATCATTCTACTAATATTTTATATAATTTGTGTTTATAAAAAATAAACAAAATACATATTATACTATTATTAATTTACATATTTTATTGCTATATAATGTTTTTTATTGATAGTAGATAATGTTTTTTATTAGATTACATTTTTAGCTTGATTTACAATGTCCCATTGAAAAAAAAATGTCATTTGCTAGATATTGGTTGATAGATGGTGTTTGTTACTTAATATAAGTCAATTATTGACTATTACCGTGTGATACATTTATATATTAAAAGCAACGGGCAATTGAGTTGAGAAAATTATTTCAGTAAGTGTCCAACGAAAAAATATAAATTCTTATTCGGCTAAATCAGTTATTGAACCGAATAATCCGAAAACCGAATAAACCAAAACCGATTAAAGCAAACCTTATTTGGTTTAGTTATCGGTTAATTTACCGACCAAATAACACCGCTACTTCTTCTTGTAGCTTCTCACTGTTTTCTAGTCTCTTATTGGAAAGAGACTATGCATTCTTTATCTCTGTAAGTTGTTTTTGAATTTCGGAAAGTTGATGGGACAAGGAGTTTGAGTAGATTGAAGTGTGTGAGGAATGAATCGGATGAGAGTGTGTGTGATGAGGATCCAAAGGGACTAAAGGTCACAAGATTGTGTTCAAACAATGGAGAATGTATGGGGCTTGAAAGAAAGTCTTGAAACCTGAGGACTTCGAAAAAGTCCGAATCAACACTACCTATATGTTGAGATATATATGTTGAGATATATATGTTGAGATATGCGGGTATGATCTGATAAATTAACAGTATCCTCTGTAGAGGATATTGTTGGTTTGGTTGGGGTTTGGATGCCATGGGTCGAATATGTCATGGTAAAAAGACTTTAGAAAGAAAGTCAATTTTTGATGGTTCAAAATGGACCCTAGAAGAATCCGTGATCAATTAAGGAGTATCACAATGGGTTAGGAAAACAAAGTCTTGTTCCCACCTATTATCGGATGGTTGTGAGAAATGAGGATATACCAATGGTTCTATTGGCACCATTATCTCGGAAGGGGAGATAGGAAAAAAACTTTGACATCTTTTTCTGACAAGGACTGAGCTCGAACAAGATTTTCAGATTTGTCAGAAGAAGTTCTTAATCTATTGTTGGATTTTCTTGAAGGAGAAGAAGATGATTGTTCTTGAAGATGTATTCCAGTAAAAGATGAAACATTGGTGTCAGAAAAGAGTCTTGTTGCTTCTATAGTAGAATTATCATTCCAAGAAAGGCCATAAGATTGAGAAAATACTACCATACCTGTCGGAATTGGTGGATCCGATGGAAACACCTTTATATGAGTTGTTTGAAATGATAGTTGGTTTTCATAGACAACAAATAGTGTTCCAGATGGAATTTTGTTTCCCAGTATATCCAAGATCAATAATGATAAGAATCGGATGTATGGTATATGTTTTTCTTTTCGACTTGCAGTGATTTTCCTCACTAAGTATTTAAAGAAATACTAGTTGTGTGCCCACGCAAAGCTGCGAGAAATAGATGTAAATTTTGTAGTTGAAGTCATAGTAGTTGTTTACTTCAAGTTCCAATATTTTACATGATCTTTCTTATCGTATAGTTGTTAATGAATAAGATGGACAAATGCACGCTATGGAGAGTTTGAAGTAACAAAAATCACAAAAATGGACATTACAAATGATTTGCTCCTAGACTGTAAAAATAAAAGTGACAATCAAAGCAAGATTATATGAATGAAATATGTATATGAACCATGAAGGTTCAACAAAATGTTTCCCACACAAGAAAGCGTGTTGAGTATTATGCATCTCAAGAGCAAGAAAGCAACCTCATGTTAGGTTACGGGATCTCAAGCACAGCGGAAAATAAAACCGTAACCCTCCAAGGACCCATACGAACAGAAATAAATCGGGTGTTTCGAAATTATACCTCACAATTAACGAGACTTTGAATCACAGCAACAAAGCAAGCTTGATGCCTCCACGGTATCCACGCGAACAATTCGAATCCTTTGCCTTCTCGTGATGCTAGTCACAGTTTCAAAACTTAGAAAGGAAAGAGAGCATATAGTTGTAGGTGATTTTAGAGAGAATTGCAAGAACAAAACAATCTTGCATACAATGTCATACATTATATATGGGACATGAGAGGTAAGGCATGAAAACACCACCATCCCTACACCTTACTTGAGTGTAGAAGTATCCATGCACCATAACTCATCTTTTCAAGACCATCCCTAGTCAACTTTATTTTTGTCCAAGATAAATAATATCTGATTTTATTTAATCAAATTAAATCAATACAAATCAGATATAATAATTAAACGTTTTTAATTATTTAAACTCCTTATACGAATATGTTCAAAGCGTGTGACCCAATGGGTTCTCGACATGTTGGTAATAATTATAAATCTCGTATTTATATTTATTGTTAATCTCTGTTCTAGTTTCTAATCACAATCAATTAATCAACAAACAAGTTTTAATCCAATTACCTGTTTTGATTCACTTTCAATTTCAACAAATACAACTTTCTTTCTCTCTCTCTACAAAACTCTCTCTAGTTCTTGATTCTAGACTTCTCATGTTACAACTCTTGACTTCTACTAAAAACAGAAAATACAAGGTATTTATACCTACAAGAATTACAAGGAAAAACACAATACAAAAACAAGGAAACTTTGACTTTTTATTACAACAAGACTTTGACTTTTAATGAAAGTTGACTTTCTCAACTTTGACTTCTTGTACTTTGACCTTCAGTCTTCTTGATCTTGTATCCAACATATTTATGCTCTAACAATCTCCCCCTTTGGATTCAAGATCACTGTTGAACGGTCTTGCAATACGGTCTTCTCTTTTAAGCTCTGTCAGAAGCAATCTCTCCCTTTAACATTGTAATCTTTCCAAGTCTGTCTTTGAAGGATATAACAATCTCCCCAAAACTTTCACAAATCTCTTTCAGACTTCGGAAAGAAATTATCATCAGATTCAGCTCGGATTGCTTTAGCAAATAATCTTCAAAGAAAATTTTCTCAAAATCAGCACATCTTCAGAAATTCTTTGATCCTCTTCAAATCTTTACTTTGAATTTTTCTGACTTGGACATTTCTGTAAATCATCTCCTAAAGCTTTAAAATTTCTTGATACCATCTCCCCCCTTTTTGATGATTTGAGCATCGATATCATCAAAACTTTCACCAAGAAATGTCTTTGACCATTCTGATCTGTCCATGAGCCTCTGATTCACTTGTCAAGTCACCATTTAGATCTTTTCAAATCCAGACAAAATAGGAAAATAACACCTGAATCAACAAATGAATCAGTTAACATGCCTGTCAGTAAAACGAAGTCAATGTGTGTAACGAATACACATTGGAAAGGATCTTTTTGATGTTCACTCCCCCAGGGCTTCCATCCAATCATCGAAATACCACAAAGGCAATTTCTATGAATGTTATGACAAGAAAACAAATTCCTTGTATGTTCGTGCAAGTGATAGAAATAATTAAGTCATCAAATGCTTATAAAGGCTCAAAATTGTGTAAACCACTGAGACAACAGTAGATAAACACAGACTCAATGTGCATGATTGAAGTGCGAAGGTGGGGCAAACTTCCTTCTTTTTCAACATCCAGATTTTCCAAATGAAAATCAGATAGATTATGTGCTGCGTCCCCTTTGAAATATGAAACACTTTCTTTTTGAGAAGAAAATGAGTGGTTGGTGGGGTTTTAACAAGAGTTGGCATGGGTTAGTTGACTATTTCAATAATGTTCACCAAGAATTGTGAAGCATTAGTAATGTGGCTGCCCGACTCAGAAAGTAGTTGGTGCAGAGTTTGATATTCTTTTACTCTGATCTCACACCCTCTTTCTTTTAATCATTAAGCTCACATCTAACCAATCTCTCATTTCCATTTTACCTCATCACTCATCCCACACTCATTTGTTTTCGACTCCTCACTCTCAATGACTAAAGGTTTAACTTCTTGGGTAGGAAACACTGGTTAACGTGATTCCATAGAAGTTGATTTAAGTCCTAGCACAAAGAACCCATATTCCTATGAAGCAAATGTTGCTCAAAATGGTTTATCTTGAAACAGTTAAGCTCAAATACAAATGTCAGATAAAGTGTATGTTCAGATGATAGAATCATGAAGATATGAGCATTTTTAGACAGTAAAGTATTTTCAAACAAGTATATTGAATGAATAGATATGAATGCAAAAGACTTGTTTGAAAATCTTACATTGTATGAAAAATATCAGAAATGAAATGATATAGCAATCAAAACTTATGGTCAAAAATAATGAATATTGTCTATATGAATCAAAATACAGACATTCTTGAAATGAACACTTCGAAATGAAATAACGCTCAAAAAATTCTTTGTAGTACAAGCGGGGTGTCTTACCATCGAAATTATGTTTCAAAGTTTGAGACATGGTAAGAACTTTTTGAACAAAAAATTCAAACCGGTGTGTGTGAATACTTGGAAGTAAATAGAAAAGATAATACACAAGTATTTATTTTTGGAAACACACAGTTTGTAAACATTGAAGCACAAAATAAAATGAAAATATTTAAAATCACACCTCCAATTCATGAAATATGTTTAAGAATCGGGAAGTGGTTTGAACGTTTTAAGAAAATGTTTTCTATGATTGAAAGTTGTCCTTCTTTCAACCATATATGAGATTAAGATAAGAAATTTAACCTTTTGAGTACAGTCTTAAATCTCATGAAGTCAGCTGAAGTCATAAAGATATGATCTTGATAGCTTCTCTCATTCTGCATAAGTTTCAAAGTCATGTCAAAGCAACTTTTATTCACAAAATTTATTCAAAAGTAAAAGACATAAAGCAGTAAAACAATTAAAGTACGAGTTCTGATCAGAAGTAATCAGAAATCATAGTCTTACTCCTTTGACTTGTACACTCCCTTTAAATTCATGCATCACAAAAATTTGTCAGTTAAGTAAAATGCAGAAATTAGGTAAACTCCCCCTCAAAAGAATAATAACCATCTTTAATCTTCTCTTACTCACTCCCCCTGAGAACAACAACAACATGTTAAAGTGCAGGTATCCTTTCAGAATTAATGATAAAGAAATGATGAAAAATTACAATAAAAGAAACTTTAATAGGTAATTACTGATTAGACTTTGAGATTTAGCATACCAAGCTTAGATACAAGAAAATTAAATCGCTTTTCATCTAAAGCTTTGGTAAACAAATCCGCAAGTTGATAATCAGTCTTTACAAAGTAAAGTTCTATTGTACCTTTTTCTACATTATTTTTGATAAAATGATACCTGACATCAATATGCTTTGTCTTAGTGTGTTGTACAGGATTAGCAGATATCGCGATTGCGCTCTTCGAGTCACAATATATCGGAATTTTATCAAACTTGAATCCATAGTCTCGCAGCTGTGTTCGCATCCACAAGACTTGAGAGCAGCAACTGGCAGCAACTACATACTCTGCTTCAACAATCGATGTGGAAACACATAATTGTTTCTTTGACGCCCAACTAATGAGTTTGTCTCCAAGGAATTGTAGGTGACCTGAAGTGCTCTTCCTGTCAAGCATGCACCCAGTATGATCTGCATCTGAATAAGCAGTCAGTTGAAACCCAATATCCTTAGGATACCACAGACCAAGATCTGCAGTCCCCTTCAGATATCTAAAAATCCATTTGACAGCAGCCAAATGGGATTCTTTAGGAGCAGCCTGATATCTAGAACATAAGCATGTTGAAAACATAATATCTGGCCTACTTGAAGTAAGATACATTAAAGAACCTATCATACCTCTATAAGTCCTAACATCAACACTTTTACCCGAAGGATTAGTGCTAATATTAGTACCTGGTGCCATTGGGGTTCCAATTGGTTTGCAATTTTCCATTTTGTACTTCCGAAGAATATCCAAAATGTACTTAGATTGGTTAATGAAAATCCCCGTTGAAAACTGTTTTACTTGTAATCCGAGAAAGAAGTTCATCTCTCCCATCATACTCATTTGAAAACGTGACACCATGAGGTTAGAAAACTTTTGCAGTATTTAGAACTTGTAGAGCCAAATATTATATCATCAACATATATCTGAATAAGGATGATATCGGCTTTTTCCTTTTTGATGAACAAAGTGGTATCGACTTTACCTTTGGAAAAACCTGACTTGACCAAAAATTTAGATAGAACATCATACCATGCTCGAGGAGCTTGTTTCAAACCATACAGGGCTTTATCCAAAATGTAGACGTGATCTGGTTTATCTGGATTTACGAACCCTTCTGGTTGAGATACGTATACTTCCTCCTTAAGAATCCCATTCAGATAGGCCGTTTTCACGTCCATCTGATAGATTGTGAAATTCTTGTAAGCTGCGTAGGCTAGAAACATACGGATTGCTTCTATACGCGCTACTGGAGCATACGTCTCATCGTAGTCTATGCCTTCCTCTTGCCGGTAACCTTTGGCAACAAGTCTTGCTTTATTCCTTATGACAATACCATCTTCATCCTTTTTGTTTTTGAATACCCATTTAGTTCCTATCACGGTCTTTCCTTCTGGTTTTGGAACTAATCTCCAGACCTTCAGGGCTTCAAACTGATTTAATTCTTCTTGCATAGCAGACAACCAATCCGAATCAGCAAGAGCTTCTAATACTCGAGTAGGCTCTATTTTGCTGAGGAATGAGTCATGCAGACATTGGTTTAAAGTTGCTGACCTAGTTTGCACCGGCTTGTTAAGATCTCCAATAATTTGGTGTAAAGGGTGCTCTTTGGTCTAGCGATGCTCATGAGGGAGTGGAATAGATACAGATTGATCATTATAAGCTTCTTGAAATCCACTATCAGGCTCTTCAGTTTGAATAGTAGGAGGGGGGTTTGCAGTTGAAGTTTCAGGTGCAGATGCATCAGTTGGAACATCAGACTCTGACTATTGAGTAGATAGTGTATCACACCCAACTGACACAGTTACTTCTGGCTCAACATATACTTGTACATCTTCAACTGTAGGAGTAGATGTTGGAATATGAGTTTCTGACTAAACGGGAGATTCAAGTTCAGTTACAACATCTGAAGTGACTGGATGATTGCAACTTGTGTCTTCAGACCTGTCAGTCACAGCAGATTTAGGCAAATTAGATCCTAGAAACTCGTCATAAAAGAATTCAAATAACAAATCTAAATCAGACAAATGACTAGTAGATGTAGAAGCATTATTCGAATTGTTCTCTGTAGAAATAGGTTCTAGACGGATCTGCCTAGAAGCTAATACTCCAGTTATCACGGGTTCTGAACTGAGTTGTTCAGAAGCCATATCTTCATCGAATGTGACGTTTATGCTCTCAACGACTGTCTTTGACTTCTTCAGGTAAACACGATATGTAGTAGATGTCGAAGAATAACCAATGAAGATACCCTCATCCGCCTTAGCACTGAATTTGTTTAGACTCTCTCTGTCGTTAAGCACGAAACACTTACACCTAAATATGTGAAAATATTTGATTGTCGGTGTTCTGTTGTTGATCAACTCATATGGAGTCTTTTGAAAACGGCGGTGTATCATGGACCGATTCTGAGTATGACATGCAGTCGACACAGCTTCTGCCCAGAGAAATAGAGGTAAGTCCGATTGACTAAGCATGGTCCGAGCGGCCTCGACTAGCGTCCGATTTCGCCTTTCGACTACTCCATTCTGTTCGGGCGTACTAGCAGCAGAGTATTGATGTGATATCCCGACCGATTCGAGATATTCTTCAACAATCTTGTTTTTGAACTCTGTGCCATTGTCGGTTCTAAGAAGCTTGACTTGTTTCTATAAATTCACCTGGGTCGTCTTCAGAAAATTAATGAGAACTTCGGGTGTCTCATCTTTTGATCGTAAAAATTTGACCCATGTGTATCGCGAATAATCGTCCACGATAACCAGCACGTATTTCTTTCCACCCAAGCTCTGCGTTCGCATTAGACCACACAAATCCATATGTAACAATTCTAACGAAGAGCTGGTACTTGGTTCAGGCTTCAGTTTATGCGGAGCTCTCTTCATCTTTCCTTTTTCACATGCTGCACATAAGTGTTTTTTCTCATATTTCAGCTCAGGAAGTCCATTGACTAGCTTTCCACTGACCAACTTGTTGATATAACGAAAGTTCAGGTGTGATAGTCGTCAGTGCCAAAGCTAACTTTGCTGCATCGAGGCTTTTGTCAGTAAGCAAACCTGATTGTCATTCTGAACCTTTGAAAGATTGATGGTGTAGAGGTTTGTCTTTCGATTGCCGACTAATAGTTCATTATCGTCTTCAGTACGGACCGAACATCTCTCAGCTTTGAAGTTGACCTCTAACCCTTTGCCGCAGAATTGACCAATGCTAAACAAGTTATGCCCTAAGCCTTCGACATAGCTCACCTTCCTAATCGTTATGTTGTCTTTATTGATGTCACCATATCCTAAGATTGGTGAAAACTGGTCGTTCCCAAAATGCACATTATCGCTGAATTTCTCTGGATAATTAGACAATAAAGCTTTCTGCCCGGTCATATGCTTGGAACAGCCGCTATCAAAGTACCACATATGCCAGGTCTGCAAGAGAAATCAGAAAATAACAATTTTAGGTACCCATTTAAAAACGGGTCCTAACAGATTAGCACATGATTTTGGTATCCATTTGAATATGGATCCTCTTTTCCTTTGAAAAATCTTTGAAAAATTAGATTTAGAAGAATAAACATGATGAGATCCAAACCAATCATTAGAAGTATGATGATAAGCAAAATCATTTCTCCGATAATGAAAAGATTTATTAGTAGTAGAAGATAATTGAATCAATTGATTTATTGAATAACGCTTGTAAGAAGTTACAAGGTTTTGTTTAGAAGAAGCAAGTTGACCAACTACATCAGTATCACTACTATCAGATCTATTACATGAGTTATCAGAAATTGATTCAGCTGTCTCATCATTCTTCCTTTTTGGTCGCCATTCAGATCTTGCTTCCGACCGTTTCTTTCTTAAATCTGAAACAAAAGATTTAGATTGATTAGGAAAATCAGATTTCTGAGATGGATTTTTCTTTTGTTTACCAGTGTTGATCCGTTTCTGTGATTGCTGTCTCTTATGTTTCATACCCTTAGAATAATAATCAGCAGTCACAGAAACTGGTTCACCAACCTTAGTTGATGGTTCACCAATTTTAAAAACACTTGGTAAACTTTCTCCATTTATAAGAAAAGTAGAATGATCTGGAAGAGAAGCATTAAAATCAAACATATCAATTTCTTCTAAACACCCATCATCAGAATTGAGAAAATCATTTGCAGACGCAAATAAGTCATCAAAGTTATCAGTCGAAGTTTGAGGTGCCTTTGAAACTTTAGAACACTTTGTTGATTTAGATTGAAAAACTGTGTTCTTTAAAACAGTAGAAAATACACTTTGTTCAATATCTACCAAAAGTCTTTCATCAGATAAAACATTTTCAAGTTCAACTATTTTGCTTTCAAGAATGAGTGGAGGAACATAAACTTTTGCAACTGCAGGTTTTGCCTCCATCTCAGAAACAGAATAACTAGCAAAATAGTCGTTTGAAAGAACTTTTGGTGTTTCAGAAAGATAACTACCATTTAACTTTTCATAGTTAAACGGTAGTTGCATTTTATTAACATCCTTTCTCTTTTCAGTTTCCTTGGCCTCAACTTCTTCTGGTAATTTCGTAACAAAGTTGGGTTTTAAATGAGTATATTTACCAGCAACAGCAAGAAAATCAAAATTATATAATGCTGGTTGTTTTCTGATGGCTTTCTTTAAGTAATGAGGGTTTTCAAAACCAAGTCCCCATTTTTCCTTAACATCAGCCTCTTCATTGGGTGCATTAAGAAAAATAGTTTGATCTGTTTGACCTCTTGCATAAAGTTTGGCTTCTAGACCATTTACCTTTTTATTTAAGATCTTGTTTTCAACCTGCAATTTATAAACAGTTAGTGCAGATTCTTTCTTCTCAAAATCAGACTTAGAAATTTTAGCTTCAAAATCAGAAATCTTCTTTTCAAAACAATCTACTTGAAATTTAGAATCAGAAGCAGACTAGCGTAAAGAATCAATTAGATCTTTGTTCCCAATAACAGACTTATTAAGCTCAAAGATCTTGTTGTTTCTTTTAGCAACTCTGTCTTTTTCCTTTTTCAGTTTTATTTGTATGTCTTGAAGCTCAACCATCATGGCTTCCATTTTGGTTATGAAATCTTTTTCAGTTAGGTGCATTACCTCATCAACTGCTTCATCATCTGAATCATCATATTTCACCTCTTTGCCCATTAAGCATAGGTGAGCAGCTTCTTCTGTTTCATCCTCCTCATCAGAATGGTCTAACCAGTATTCATCTTCATCCATTAATGCCCTGCCAGCTTCTTGTTGCTTGGCCAAGAGCAATTTGTTTTGATAATACTCTGACTTGCGAACCTTTGGCTTTCGACATTCTTGTTAGGACTGAAAGTCCTATGTGTTGAAAGTGGAATAAAGTATTTATAAGGGTTTGATTTGTAATTATTTGAAAGTTATTTTATTAAGATGGGCCCAAGCCCATAAGCCCAATTGCTTGCAATGCTAAGTATATAAAGGCTTTATTTGGTTCATAATTAGGGTTGAACAGTTTAGAAAAGTTAGAAATTCATTATTCAGTTTTCTAGTCATTAGGTTTACAAACTCTTATCAGAAATTCTCTCTGTAAACATAAACCCTTTGAAGTATTATCAATCATATGACTAGTTGCTGTGACCTATAATCTGTTCATCTTTGATTGCTATTATTCTGTTTTGCACTGCACTGGGATCTACAATTGGTATCAGAGCAGATAGGCAAAAAGGTTTGATCCAGTAAAAAGGTTTGTCTAAAACCCTAAAATCAATTACTTGTGATAATTGCTTGAATTGCTTTAATTGATTGTTAGTGTTTGCATTCTGTCTTTATCTGCTTAATCTTTTTCTGCAAAGTTAAAGTTTTGTTATGTTCGATCGAATTTTTTTTCTTTTCTGGAAAATTAATATCTATCGATCGAATCTGGAAAGTTCATATTTTTGCAAAACATCGGTCTAAGTGAGTTTTCTGTGTTTTCTATCGCATCCGGTCGAATTTTTGTTTGATTTTCTGTGTTTCATTCGATCGAAGGATAAAAGTTTCTGGGTTGGGTTTCGGTCGAATCCCAGAACTTCAACGTGTTCTTCGGTCGATTCATCGTGTTTATCGGTCGTATTTGTTATCGATCTTATCTGTTATATGTGATTATCGATTTTATAGTTTTGACCGATAGTCATTCGACCTAAGCCCTTCGACCGGATAAGGTATTCCCCGGTCTTGCACCTTCGACCGGATACGCGTATTTCCCGATCTTGCACCTTCGACCGGATACGTATATTCCCCGGTATTGCCATTCGACCGGATACTTGCTACTCCGGTCTTACCCTTCGACCGGGTACTTGCTTACTCCGGTCTTACCTTCGACCGATATCTTGCATATTCCGGTCCTTTGCTTCGACCGGACCCCTGCTTGACTGGCTGTGTGTTCAAAAAAAAAAAAAAAAAAAAAAAAAAAAAAAAAGAGTAAAAAAGGTCAAATTTTTTTGTCTCACGATCTTTTTGCAGTGCATTTATTTTAGCCCCCGTACTTCAAGGATTCAGCGTGTCATTTGTGACCCTAAACTTTTAAGTTTCACATTTTGTCACTTTTGGTCCCTGCACTTTCAAGTTTCATCTCTCTTCAAAGCCGGAGCGAATACATTCTTTTCGAAACGATCAAAATGGGGTACCTACCAAGGCTGCAGTCCAAAAGAGAATATGAAGAGTGGAAAGTTTATTTTTTGAACTGTGTGGAAGAACATGAGGTGGGCTCTACATCAGATTATCTTTGACTGAAGGGGAGATGCAATCCCAGATTCCTACAGAAGCTTCACCTGTGGAAAAGGAGGAAAGAGAGTGGGCTAACAATGTAGCTCGAAATTATATGAAAAGTAGTATCTCTAATGAATTTATTAGTGACATTTACAGTGAAATTATTGGTCAAATAAATTCTAACAATATGACAGGAAAAGAGCTGTGGGATTGTACCGAATGGTTGGTGTTAGGGACAAAGGGTTTATTAACATGAAGAGAATTGGAAGCTGAGAACTCTGAGCTAAAAGGAAAGATCTCTATTTTGGAAGCTAAAACTCAGCAAATAGTCTCTGTTGAAAGTTCTGAGGAAAAGATTTCTGAACTGAAAGATGCAAATGCAGATCTTCAAAAGCGTTTATCTGATTTGGAGCAACTGCTTGCTAAACACAAATCTGATTTTGAGACTAAAGAGAAATCTTTCGCAAAGAAGTTCTCAGAATTCTCGAGAAAATGTGCTGATGAGAAGAAAGAAGTTGAGCTGAAATGCATAAAACTTTCTCAGCAAGTTTCTGAGTTTCAGAAAGTAATCATTCTAGAAAGAGAGAAGTTTGCCAAAGAGAAGTAATCAAGATTGGAGTCATTCTTTTCAGGAGTGTTTCCTCCAAAAACTGAAGAATTTTCATCATCAGTATCATCTCCTGACAATATGGGCATTTCAGGACCTGTGTTTCCTGAACTTGAAGGATGAGCATTCTCTTTTCCATCTTTATCCTCTTCATCACCTTTAGCATCTTCATCTTGTTCTGATTCGGAATCCTCTATTTCTGAATCATTCTTCTTTTCTTGATGACAAAATTCAACAGGATCAACTGTAGGTATAGGGAACAGCACAAACTCTTGTCTCTGTGCTTGTACCATTGCTGAACTTGTTCTTGCAATTTGCACATTACTAAAACCCAAAGAATTAGTGAGTGAATCAATGTCAAACAGCCAATCAGGACCTGTACCAATTTGATTTGGTGTGTTCTCATTGGATTTGACATTGTCACTTTCATCTATAATCCTGGAAGAACTGTTGAATACTCTGTATGCCTTACTCTGAGAGAGTATCCAACAAGAAATCCATTCTCAGCTTTGCTTTCAAACTTGCCTAAATGAGATTTGGTGTTGAGAATTGTGCAAGGACACCCAAAAGGTTTGAAAAATCCAATAAAAGGTTTCTTCTTGTTGAAAAGTTCATAAGGTGTCTTACCTTGGGATTTGACTACTAGAACTCTGTTTTGGACATAAAAAGCAGTATTAACTGCTTCTGCCCAAAAAGTAATGGGTAGCTTTGAATCTGCCAACAGAGATCTAGCAGCCTCAATCAATGTCTATTTCTCCTCTCTGCAACACCATTCTGTTGAGGAGTCCTAGGAGCACTGAATTGTCTGTCAATACCTTTAGTCTCACAAAAGTTGTTTAAGTCATTGTTTTTAAACTCAGTTCCATTATCAGATCTGATGACTTTAACTCTTAGATTTGTTTGGTTTTCAATCCTAAGGACAAAGGATTTGATCAGTCTACTTGTCTCATCCTTAGTCCTCATAAAATATACCCAAGTAAATCTAGAGAAGTCATCAACAATGACTAAGCAATAGGATTTCTTACCAATACTATCACATTTGTAGGACCAAAAAGATCCATATGCAATAACTGAAGGGGTGAAGAGATTGTGTTTATTTCTTTGGACTTATGAGAAGTTTTGTGCTGCTTGCCTTTAAGATATGCAACACAATGATCATCACATGAAAACACTTTTTGAGGCAAACCTCACAAGGTTGCTTTTCACAAGTTTGTTCATAGTTTTAAAATTCATGTGACACATCTTTCTGTGCCAAAGAGATGATTCATTTAAAGAAGCTTTTGAAAACAGACAGTTCAGTGATGAATCAGATGATACACTCTCTAAGTCCAAACAATAAACATTATCCTTTCTAGGAGTTCTAAGTAGTATCATATTTTCATCAACTACCTTGAATCCCGGAGCAAGAATAATACATTCAGTATCACTGAATAATATACTATGTTTCTTGTCACAAACCTGTGATACACTTAACAGGTTGTATCTCAATTGCTCAACATAGTAAACATCTTCAAAAGTCATCTTACCTTTTGAAACCATACCTTTACCACTTATCTTACCTCTTGTTGGATTGTCACCAAAAGCAACACGTCCTCCATCAAACCTTTTGAAAATTTGAAGGCAGTCCATGTTACCTGTCATGTGCCTAGAGCAACCACTATCTACATGCCAAATGCTCTTCCTCTTGAGCTGTTGATTGCACTGCACATAAGATAAAACAGTTAGTGTCTTGAGGGAACCCAAGCCAAAATGGTCTTGGGTTGCCCTTTCTCATCAACATAATCATGCTTAGAAAGCTTGGTATTGATGAGATGATTAGAATTAGGAATCTCATGGCTGGAATACTTTGTCATAATTTCAGGCTTGACAGTATTAACACTAGTAGCAGTACTATCCTTGTTAGCAGTACTAACTTGGTTAGCAGTAGTATTGCTATTAGTAGCACTATTTCTGTTAGCAGTACTATTTGAGATAGCAATATTAACTTGGTCAGCAGTAATATTGCTATCAGCAGCACTATTTCTGTTAGCAGTACTATTTGAGATAGCAGTACTACCAGGTTTCTTGTCTTTTGGAACACAAATTTTGACAAAGTTGTTTGCTTTCCTATTCTGTGAGTTACTCCTTGATTTGATTGGAGTATTTTCTTTTGCTTTAACAAACTTATTCTGAATATGAGATTTCATTGATGTTGTTCTCACATTATCAGCCATATGGTTCCTTGATTGTCTTGATTGCTTCCTATAACCAACAGAATTTCGTATTTGTCTTTGAAAAGTAATTCTTTGGTTAACAGGATTGAAATAACAGTGTTTGGATAAATGATTCAACTTGCCACTAATAAAACAAGGCTTTAGTCTATTGATTTTGCTTAGATCAATTCCTTGTTTTTGAGCCCACTGGTTATTTCTGTTTCTCTGATTTCCCCTAATTTTATCATGTTGATGGGGCTTGTTCTGTTGACAAGTACAGGGATTTACAACAGTAGTTTGCATATAGTGAACTCCCTGTACCTTTTCCTTCTCTGTCTTAGAGGTCTCAGCTTTCTCACTCTTAACATTCTCTTTCCCTATCTTAGACATCTCCACTTTCTCACTCTTGACAAATGGTTTACCCCCCTTCTCATTTGTAAGAATATGGTTTGCTAAGGGAATTTCTTTCTGGTCTTCATTATTCTTATCCTCAGTGTTCTCTTCTTCAGACTCTACTTCAACCACTACATTGTCTAGTGGATCTACTTATGTGGCTCCTGCAGGTAAGTCATTCTTATCTTGTCTTTCTAAGAGGTCTGAGGTGGGTGGAATATAGTTGTTATTGTAAGGTGGAGGGGTGTTGTTGTAGCATATACCTCTCTTCAGTTTGTCATGAACTTGAGATTTGAGTAAAGTGTCCATTGCTTTAGAAGCATTGGAAAATTTCTCAATGTCTTATTTGGCCTTCTCAAATTCACTCCTAATTTTCTCACATTCCTCTCTAGCCTTCTCTAGCTTAATCTCTAACTCCTTCTACTCCCATTTCCAATTGTTGTGATCATATGAATGTTGAAGTTCATTGGCCTGATATGCCTTGATCTGTTCTTCAAAATTCACAATGATCAAACTAGACTCTCTCCTATGTTTCTCCAACCTTTTAAGATCATCACACATGCTCTGATTGTGATCCCTGTACTTTCTAACAGTTTCAAGACAGGCTTTAGAGCAAAGTATAGATTTTACCTCTGTGGGGATTGCTGTGCTTGAAGACTCTAAAACCTCAACCATCAATGCTTGATTCTGGATTGCCTCATCTGCTTGATCACTCCAATCAAATCCCATTCCATCTTGTGAGACAAGTTCTTGAGATGAGTTCCTGTTGTTGTTGTAGTTTGTGGACTTTGATTGTTGATTGTTGCTCCCATGCTGTTGAGAGATTCCTCCTTTGCATTCTCTTGCAAAGTTCCCCAGTTTATGACACTTGTAGCATTCCACCTTGGATTTGTCAAATCCAGCACCATCTTCTCTTCTCATGACAAAGTTGTTTCTTCCTGTTCTTTTAGTGAATCTTTTGATTCTCATGGTGAGCATTGCCATTTGCCATTTGATGTCCATCTCTTCAAGATAATCAACATTAATCTGCTTCAGATCATCATTGATAAGAGGATTTAGCATGACTAGCAAGGAAGGCTTCCAAAACATAATCATTGGGTCCATCCTGTTTTGAGCCATAAGCAACACTAACTGATTCTGTATTAGCAGAAGAATAAGTAGTAGATGATAGGAGAGAAGCATTGTGAGAATATCCAGATGTCTTCTTCTTTGATTCAACCTCTGCTTCAAACACCTTGAGATCATTGTAGAGGTCATCAAGTTCCTTATCCTCCAGATTATCATTCTGCCTGAAGGATACTGTATACATTATCCATTCTTCACCAAGAGATCTTAGCAACTTTCTGTTGACATCGTCCTGGTCCATCTTGACACCAACAGTGACCAATTCTCCAATCAACTTGTTGAATCTATCAAAGGTTTGAGTCATAGACACATTCTTTGTAGACATAAAATTTTCATATTGTTGCTTGAGAATTGCTTTCTGGTTTCTCTTAGTGCTTTTGGTACCTGAAAATCTCTTTTCCAAAGCATTCTACAAGATTTTGGCATCAACACAGTTGCAAAACTGATGTTGATATTCATTAGGAATTGCCAAGAGCAGAGTGCTCAAGGCTTTCATCTCAGTCTGCCTCATCTTTCTTTCTCCATCAGTCTTTGGTGGAGGTCTCTTGCCATCTGCTCCAATCTCTCCTACATTGGAGGGACCATTCTCAATGATGTCCCACATTGAGTAGTCTGTAAGAAGTATATATTGCCTGATCCTGATTTTCCACCTGTCAAACTCATTAGGTTTGAGCATGGGAACCTTTGAAACAAGAACACTGTCGTGTGATCCGTCCTTGATGATTATTGATTTCTGAGTTCCTATTGCTCTAATACCACTTGTCAGGATCGAAATTCAAAACAATAATTTAAATAAACACTCAGAAACTTTGTTAAAGAAGTTGCGGAATAACACTTTAACACGAAATCAATGAAACAGTATATGAAATCAAATCACAAGTTATATTGAATTAACTTAATGATTACAACCAAAGCCTCAATCTGTTGAACAGACTCAACAGACGTTCAAAACTTCTCTAATGAAAGGATCACTAAGAATCTTGAGGCTAATTCTCTCTAAAACAAAAATACGTATATCTTTAATCTAAATCTTCTAGACTATTATTATAAAACAGATTACAAGATAATTATTAAAATAACAATGATCTTCAGCATCCATTCCATAATTATCTTCAACTCCTTTTCTTTTGCTTTACGTAACAAACCATCCTTATCATTATCAGCAGCATTAATTCTTCTAGCAATATCTTCTCATCATCAACAGTACTAACATGCTAGCAGTAGTAACTTCCAACTTGCAGTACTAACTCTCCAAGCAGTACTAATACTACTAGCAGTAGTAATTTCTTCAAGTAGCAGTACTAATAACTTCAGAAGTAGTAATCAGTAAGACTCAGCAGCACTATCCATTCTTAGCATATTTCAGACCCAACAAATTCTGTCACCCAGTTACGGAATGATTAAAACAAATGTCAAAATATATTACTCACACATAACAAACTCCATATTTCTCAAGTCAAAGAATTGCATGTGTATTGACCACATGAGAAACACTTATGACACTCACATGACATCCAATGAAGTGTTCTCATAGTGAGTCACGTCCGATACACAAAATCTCTATTTTGTACCCATATGTAGATTCAATATCTCTATATGAATCCCTACATATGCTAGTCATTATCATATTACTTCAACCTTAAAACCCAAAATAATATTTAACTAGGGACATTTAGAATACATTATTCTAAGGTTATTTATTATGAATAATTAAAACACAGAATATAACATAGACATAATAAATTGGGCAATGCCTTTTATTTATTTTTAATTTCATGAAACAAAACTCAAAATTACAATCATCGTATGATTAGCTTTTGGGCATTCACTAACACCTCACACTTGATTAGATTGTTGTGTGTAGGTAGTTTAACAATTCTGAATAAATGTAAGCAATGATGAATAGTACAATACAATTTCATCGAATAAAAACGCTAAGGGGCCGTTTACCCAAACACTTACCTGCTAAGAGCTTACCGAAAAAATTCAACACTATCACTTACCTTATCGAGTAAGACTTTAGTCAATTAAAAAGGGCATCGTATGCAATAATTTACCCGGTAAGCGCTTACCGGTAAAATTAAGCACTCTCACTTACCTTATCGAGTAAAAGATTTTAGTCCATTAAAACGGCACCGTATGCAATAATTTACCCGGTAAGAGCTAACTGGGTAAGAGTCGTCACCCTCACTTATCGGGTAAGACTCTTGATCGTTGTCTTCCTCGGTCTTTGCCATATTTATCGGTTAAGGTAATATAACTTGAAAAGCATTTACCTGGGTAAACGTTTAGTAAACACGCCGTAGTATGTTGATAGTGTGAAAAGGCTTAGCTTAAGTTGGGTTTGTTGCATAAGTTTGGTTGACAAAAATGGGCGTGAGAGAGAGAGAGACCCATTCATATAGGGTTGTTCTTTCGCATGTTAAATGTATGATTGTTTAGGGTCTTTAATCAACTAATATAAAACTATATTCCACCTTAATGCCCACTAATTTCTATCAGTAGAGAAAAATAATATGTCACATCATCACCTTAGTAATTTGAATATATGTATCTTTGTTATCTCAATTTGCATTATAATCAAAAGGTTTAGGTCTAACAAAGTCTCCAAAAAGATTAGAACATCTCACATAAATGGTTTATCATACGAAAATGTGCTACTCAATTACTCATGGTAAAAACAATGTGTTTATATCGTATAAAAACCAATACCATTCTGATAGGGTAAATTTATTTACCCTATTTTTACTCATCTTTTTATAATTTTGAGTTATTTCTCTTTTTTCTATTGCGTCATTTAGTTTGTTTTTACGGTTTTATTGTTTAGATTAATATTTAGCGCTTTCGTCTTAATAAATCCATTTTATAATAAAATTGCGGCAAAAGTCTTATATATCTATATTTACATGTTTTAGGACCGGAGTTTGGCCGATTGAAATCCAACAAATTTGACGTACGGATTTATCGAGCTTACAACGTGGACTTTAATCATTTTGATGGGTTGAATTTTGTAAAAAGACAACCTGATTTTTGTGGACTCGGATGCTACACTTTTGGGACGAAAATGCTACATCTTGGATTGCACATTTTGTAGGCTAATTTTTGGGCTTTTATTACTTGATGTTTGGGCCGAGAATGCTTGGACTTAGTATTTGATTTCTTTTGGGCTAGATACTTCCAATTCCCTTGGGCCCCCATTTTGCAATCTTGGGCCCCAAGGTTGAATTTACCTATAAATAGGCATGCCTTGTTACTAGCATGGGGATCTCTCATATTTCTCTCATTTTGGTCATAGAAGGTTGTAGTAGATGATGAACTCCTTTGTATTGGGAGGTTTGAACTTGGTGAGCCAAGAGCTTACGGTTTGATCGTGGATGCTCTAGCTCACTATTCAAACTTCTTCTTTTGGGTTAAAATTAATGCATAGTTTTCTTCTTGTTTCAAGTGTTGGTAAGTAAGTGTCTCGTTTCATTCCCGCAAGTTCGACTAAATTCTTACAGACCGATTGACTCTTGATTTTTATTTGGTTTTCACTACAATTTTAGTTCTATTACAAACCGAAAGTCCAATCAATCATTTCAGATTCCCAACCTCATGTGGTTCACGGTTTGTTGTTGTATTAAAATTGTTCTATGTTTCCAAAAGTATAAAAACCCTCCCGCATATTACATTACTTACGTTGACAAATGTTACAATCTTTAAGAACACCAAGGACTCTCCAAATACTTTCAATACTAAATCCACATTTAAAACAAGATTTTCCATCACCATTTCTAATTCCGTCTTAATTTTATAATCCCCGCCTTACTTTAATGTCATTTATTTTAACACACTTTAATTCCCGCAATTTAATTTCTGCTATTTATTTCCTACAATTTAATTTTCTGTCTTTTAGCTTTTGTTAGTTAAATTCTACAATTTATTTTACGTCCTTTTACTTTCAGTCTTTTATTTCAAACAATTTTATTTATTTGTCTAAAGAGAGGTTACTTGCGCAACACTCTTACAATTTCTATCGCTGATTGTTTGAAGGTACTAACCATCTCTTTTAGTTAACATTAATTTTCATTTTCTTTTATAATCAAAATCCAAACTATGATGGGCTAACCGTCTTAGTTCGGGGTACAAAGTTAAGTTGGGACCGAGACCGATAAAAAGATAAAACGGTGTATCGTATCGTATTTTTAAATTCAGTTCCATTATCAGACCTAATGATTTTTACTCTTTGATTAGTTTGGTTTTCAATTCTTAGAATAAAGGATTTGATCAGTCCACTTGTCTCATCCTTAGTCCTTAGAAAATATACCCAAGTAAATCTAGAGTAATCATCAACAATAACTAAGTAGTATGATTTCTTCCCTATGCTCATAACATTTGTAGGGCCAAACAGATCCATATGCAATAACTGGAGACAAGAAGAAATTGTATTTAACTCCTTGGACTTATGAGAAGTTTTGTGCTGTTTGCCTTTAACACAAGCCACACAATGATCATCACATGAAAAGACCTTTGATGGTAAACCTCTTACAAGATTGTTTTTAACAAGTTTGTTCATTGTCTTGAAATTCATGTGACACATCCTTCTGTGCCAAAGAGAGGATTCATCCACAGAAGCTTTTGAAACAAGACAGTTCAAGGATGAATCACTTGAAACATTGTCCATATCTAGACAATACACATTGTCCTTTCTTGGAGTTCTATGTAGTATCATGCTTTCATCAACTACCTTGAACCCTGGAGCAAGGATCATACATTATGTATTAGTAAATAATATACTATGTTGTTTGTCACAAACCTGTGATACACTTAACAGTTTGTACTTTAGTTGATCAACATAGTAGACATCCTCAAATGTCATCTTACCTTTTGTAACATTACCCTTCCCACTTATTTTACCACCTGTGAGACTGTCCCCAAATGGAACATGTCCTCCATTGATATGCTTGTAATCCTGAAGGCATGACATGTTGTCTGTCATGTGCCTAGAGCAACCACTATCCACATGCCAGATGCTCTTTCCCTTGAGCTGTTGGTTGCCCTGCACATAGGATAAATCAGTTAGTATGGATTAGGAACCGAAGCCAAAGTGGTCTTGGGTACCCTTTTCTCATCAAAATATTTACATTCTTTCTTGACAAGATTTTTAAACTTTGACTCCTCATTACTGGAGTACTTTGTTACAATGATGGGTTTTGCAGCACATTTGCTAGAAGCAGTACTGGTTTTAGAAGAACTGACTGCATTAGCAGTACTTGCATGCTTAGCAGTATTAACCTTGTTAGAAGTAGTAACTATGTCAGCAGCAGTAACTGTGTTAGCAGTAGTAACCTTTGAAGAAGTACTAACAGTATTAGAAGCATTAATGTTCTCAGCAGTACTAACACTGGTAGCAGCAGTATTGCTATTAGCAGCACTATCCCTGTTAGCAGCACTAACAGTTTTAGTGCTTCTAGGCACCCACATTTTAATACTTTCTTTTAAAAACTTTTTCTGCATGTGGCCTTTGGTTTCAACAGATTTCTTAGCCACATGTTTCTTTCCAGTCTTCCTATAACCAACAGGTTTTTGCACAAATCTTTGAAAGTTCATCCTTTGGTTAATAGGATTAAAGAAACAGTACTTAGCCAAATAATTCATCTTGCCACATATGAAACAAGGTTTTGGTCTGATTATCTTACTCAGATCAACTCCTTGTTTCTGAGCCCATTGATTATTCCAGTTTCTTTGATTACCTCTCTTTGTACTAGAATTTGGGCTCTTAGTTTTATTGAGAAGCACACTGTTTACAAGGGTCAGGATTCACAACTGTGGTCTGTTTGTAATGGACCTTGTTAGCCTTTCCTTTGGTCTTCTCTATCTCTTTAGACTTGACCCAGATTTTTCCACATCCCTCATTGGTGATAATGTTGTTTTCTAAGAGTATCTCTTTACTCACAGCATTATTCCTCTTCTCACTGGCTTCTTTCTCAGTCAAATCCTTAACCACCACCTCATCCAAAGGATCTATCTTAAATGCTTTCTCAGACAAGTCCTTTTTCTCCTTGGTTTCTAACAAATCTGATGTAGGAGGGATATAATTGTTGTTGTAAGGAGGGGGTGTGTTGTTGTATCCAACACCAGGCTTCATCTTATCATGAATCTGAGCCTTTAGAAGAGAATCCATTGCTTTTGAAGCATATGAAAACTTTTCTATATCAAGCTTAACCTTATCTAATTCTTCTTTCAATTTATCATTCTCTTCTTTTGACTTAGACAGTTTGGTCTCTAACTCATTCTTTTCCCACTTCCAGTAATTTGTGTCATAAGAGTGTTGAAGTTCATTGGCTTGAAAGCCTTTGATTTGTTCTTCAAACCTCTCCACTATCAACACATAATCTTTTCTGTCTTTTTCTAATCTTTTGAGGTCATCACACATGCTTTGGTTGTGATCCCTGTACCTTTTGACAGTGTCTATGCAAGATTTAGTGCAAAGATTAGAAAATACCTCAGAGGGGAGATCAGACACCTCTGCCATAAGAGCTTGGTTCTGAATGGCTTCCTCAGCTTGGTCACTCCAGTCAAATCCCATTCCTTGTTGAGAAACAAGGGCTTGAGCAGAGTTCTTGTTTTGATTGTAGCCTCCATTCTGAGCTTGTTGGTGGTTGTTATTTGGCACACCACTTCTGCACTCTCTAGCAAAGTGTCCCTTCATGTGGCACTTGTAACATTCCACCTTTGTTTTGTCAAAACCAGCTCCATCTTCTCTTCTTTGAGAGAAGTTGTTCCTCCCTGTTCTTTTAATAAACTTCTTTACCCTCATAGATAACATGGTCATCTGCCATTTAATGTCCATCTCCTCTAGATCATCAGGGTGAAGTTGTTCCAGATCATCATTAATCAAAGAGTTGTTGCTGTGACTGGACAAAAAGGCTTCAAAGACAGTTTCAGTGCCTTTTTCTGAATTCACTCCACTGGCAGCACTAACTGCTTCAGGGTTGACAGTAGTATCAGTATATGCTGATAGAAGAGCAGCATTGTGAATGTACCAGTGGGCTTCTTTTTGGCTTCTACCTCAGTTTCAAAAACTCTTAGATCATTATACAGATCATCAAGTTCCTTCTCTTCTAGATTGTCACTCTGTCTATATGAGACAGTGTACATAGTCCATTCATCCCAAGAGATCTGAGGAACTTCCTGTTGATATCATCTTGCTCCATCTTCACTCCAACAGTAGCCAGTTCACCAATAAGCTTGTTGAACCTGTCAAAGGTTTGAGTCATAGACTCATTCTTTGAAGTAGTGAAGTTCTCATACTGCTGCTTCAGAACATCACTTTGATTTCTTTTAATGCTTTTAGTTCCAGCAAATCTTTTCTCTAGAGCATTCCAGAGAATCTGAGCATCAGTACAGTTGCAAAATTGATCCTGATATTCATTGGGAATGGATAAGAGCAGAGTGCTCAAGGCCTTCATCTCTGTCTGCCTGATTTTCCTCTCACCATCTGTCTTTGGTGGAGGTCTTTTCACGTCTGGTCCAATCTTTCCTGCTTCAGAGGGGCCATTCTCAATGATGTCCCACATTGAGTAGTCTGTGAGAAGAATGTATTGCCTGATTCTGATCTTCCACATGTCAAACTCACTGGGTTTGAGCATTGGGACCTTAGAGACCAGAGTACTGTTTGATTCTCCAAAGTTGTCCATGATGAGTGAATAAATGTTTCTGAGAGAACAAGCTCTGATACCACTTGTCAGGATCGAATTCTCAACAAGAATAAATTCTCAGAAACTAATATCAAAGGAGTTTGCGGAATAACACTTTGATATTCAATGAAATAGTAAACAAACAGTAAATATGATGAACAACTAGTAAACTTGTATTGAATGCTTGAAATCACAAGATTACACACACAACCTCAATCTTGAAGAACAGACTCTTTCAAGACGAATTCTACTTCTCTAGAATTAGGAAGTATGCCTTGAGGTTGATTCTCTCTAAAACAAAAACTCAGAGTTAATTGAATTCTAAACTATTCTATCAATTCTATACATATACTGAACAAAAGATAATTACAATTAATAAAATATCTTCAGAATATCTTCCATGAATATCTTCAGTCTATCCAACTGTCATTCTTGTAAATCGGATCTCCATCTCATAAGCAGCACTAATCACCTTGGAAGTATTAACTAAGACTTGGCAGCATTAACTACTAAGCAGCACTAACCTCTAGCAGTACTAACTAGCTAAGCAGTACTAACTTTGTTCAACCAGCACTAACTTTGACTAGCAGTATTAATTCTACTAGAAGTAGTAATACTTAGCAGTATTAATCTTTGAAATCCTCTGGCAGTAGTAACTCTGAAATAGCAGCATTAAACACTTGAGCTTTTCTTCAGTTCCCAACAACAACCGCTTAAAAAGGCCAGACACTTTTTCAAATACTTTCACTATCACAAAACCGTATAAAAAAACTTTTAAAAAAATAGGGTTTTTTATATCATCTCTAGGCTGCCTTTTTTTTATTCTATAAGCTCTCTATCTTCTTTATTCAATATCCTCACACAAATTGAAGAGTCAATATTGATCAATTGAAAGATATTTGAATATTTCAAGGTATGTATGTAACAATTGCATTAATTTTTTTGATTTCATTTTTCAATTAAACATATATTAATGATATTTTTTTATGTTTTTCTCATTAATGTTACCATATTCGACTATATATATAGGCATATATACACAATTGTATCAATTTATAATTAATAAACGATGAATTAAAATGTTTAATTGTAGGACAACATACCATTTGATCAAGAGATTTACGTAAAGGTGTACGGCGACTACTATACGTTGAACTTTTCATTAGTTGATTCGTGGATTTTTTTTCTAAGGTACGTTTTTTTTCATTACTTTACCTTATTTTCATTTTTTTTGGTCAACTATACATGTTTTTTTGTCTTATAACGTCTGAACATCTTATCAAGTACAAATAGAATTTTAGAAACATGCATGCGTCTATTATATAGGTTCATATGCCTTTAGGTGACCCGTCCGAAATTAATCTAATAAAGATTAATTTCGGATAGTCCCTAGTTTTGGGACTGCTTTTTGAATACTTTGTCTTATTTAGGATGTGAATGTCTATAACATATTGATTATTTAAGGAAAATTCGATAGACATTTCTCTTTGCTCCTACGAATATGTGTTTTAATTATACACATATTTGGGGAGTTAAGGGGAAATGCTGTCGAATTTTTTCTTAAATAATTAATTTGTTATAGGCATTCACATGTGAGACAAAGTATTCAAAAAGTGGGTTAGGATGACCACCTACGTGTTGGCCTAGGAAAGGGAAATAAGAAGAGAACAAAAAGAGAAAACAAAAAGAGAAAGCAAACCTGGATGCAGAGATTTCTCAAGCAATTCGTGTAGAAATTCAACAGAAACAAAATGAATGGGAGGAGCGTCGGGAGCAGATACGTTGTCAGCAAACATAACATACCCAAAAAAAATCTTTTATTGAGCTTCCCATCCAAGATTTCAAAAATCCCATGCAACTACAACAAATGACTTGTCAGCAAACATAACATACATAATGCAGATGAGTTGACCATCAACGATAATGAAAATATCATTCAAAATAGGTTACATAAGGCAAATAAAATAGAAAAAAACAGGGTGAAAGTTTTTTGCATATGACAAAAATTTAAATTAGACATGAAAAGGCCTATAGACAATTTTATTTTTTAAATTCATAAAGAAACTTGAGAACTTGAAAGCACTTAAAATGGAGTCCTTTATGATGAACGAAACAAAAATGCGGAACCTCTTAATGCATCAACAGGTTAAATAGACATGATCCAAATTTCTTACATAGCAACAGCAGCAGGTCGAATATATAAGTCCACATTGTTGAATAAAATATATCACAAAAGAAGCCAGATCACTTGTGCTACCCAACTAATCTACATATCATTGTCTATGAAACATGAAATTACAACTTATAAACATATTGCAACAAGTGAAATCTGATTTCAAGGTTTGAAGTTTTAGATAATTTTTGAAATAAAAAGCCTTACACTATTTAACAATTCAGGATATAGTAAGAATACCTCAAGGATTTGTCGAATAACTTAAGTAGCTGGAAAATTTGTGTGTTTTCATACGAACTTGGTGACGAAATTGAACACAACGAAATTAAAATGGAGCGACTGTAAGCAAAAGTAAAGATTAGGTATATATATAAAAATCAAATGGGATACAAAAACCAAACCAATCCAAAATGGAAAATGATCAAAGTTGCAATACAAATAAACCTAACCTAATTGATATATGGTCATGAATATCTCCATAACAGTATCTTCCCCATATTTGTTCCTCCGGTTCATCATATCACTCCACATTTTCTTGGTCTTCTTAAGATCAAACCTCATGGCCTACAGCAGTGTATGCGAATATGTGATCATTAAGTAAGTTGAGAGGATATTGTTGTAAAGTTTAGGTCATCCAATTGGTGTCATTCTGCCAACAGAGAGTTCCTTCACTAGAATTTTCCATTTTACAACTAACATAGATATTTGCATACGATTGTTAATTAATCAATATAGAAAGAAATTTACCCCAAAAATGATTGCAAGGGATTACAGAGACCTTACTGATCGTAATAATATGTGGTCGACTGCCTTCAAATCCTCTAAGCTCCCCTGTACCCAAATTCGTTGGGTTGATGCAACTTATATAGTTATAAGAAGAGTCGAGTTCCACATAAAATGGGATAGGTGAAAGGGAGAGGAATTAGTTAGTTTTAAGAGATAATAAGGGTTTTGAAAACGCTCAAAACTGGGGAAGATGGAGATTAGTTGTTAATCCCAATAATGATGTTCTTAACTTGATATACCTTTTACTACACACTGATTGAATGAAGTGAGTGCGGAAGCGTTTATGATATGTAGAAAAGGTTGAACATGCAAGGTAGTAGACACACAAGTAATCAATAAACATAATAGTAAAGTATTGCAAGAAATTTACTCAAAACACTGTTTCATTGATTTTCTGAAGAACACCAAGAACACGCACTGGTGTGTGCAAATATTCTCAGGGAAAACACAATCTCAATTCAGACTATATGTGTGTGCTCGCATACTAAAACTCTAAGGTGGTGATCCTATAATATACAAGGAGGATGCACCCCGTAGTACAAGACAAAGGCTGACATTCTATAAACGGAATACCACCTGGAAAGTAAAACCATCGTGCGCCGCTCCAAGGTGATCTGGAAATCTTCGTACAGCAGGCGTCACGTGATCTGCATGTGATCTTCTCTTGGACTGAGTTGGCTAAAATCTTTGAACTGTCTCCAGAGGTAAGCCATCACAGAGGCTCTGTGAGTGATCACAGAGGCTCTGTGATCTGATGAGCATTATCAGGTTTTGTGTCCTCTGGCAGAGTGTCGAAAGATGTCTTCTGAGATTGCGTCTTCTGTGGTGCTCTTGAATGCTCTGAGCTAATATTCTGCAGTTCCTATACTTAGCCTATTTTTCAATACTTCTATACATTGTGATTGGAGCTAACATTAGTTTGAAGAGATAAAGCTGACAGATGGTGATTACTATAAGAGATAAAGGTCACGACTTACGGAGGTTCCAATAGCTTCATAGTTGTACATATGCTATATTTAATTGTAAAGTTGATTTTTAAGTACTTTTGCAAATATAGGTGGTACGAAATGCATGATAAGTTATTTTTAAGAGTTTTTTTATAGATGATTTATAATATAATATAGATAAAGCAAAGTCGATGTTTCTTTGAATGGTGAGTGCATGAGTCAATCTGGTCATGTAACTAGGGTATTGATCATAGCAATTGGTTTTGCTGCTCACGCAATATGTCAGTTGTGAGAAGAAGAAACACCATTCATTACTCATTTTTTCTGGAGAAGAGTGCTTGTAGCATACGCCTTAGAATCAACCTTTCAATATTAAATAACATAAAGAACTTCTTCGAGTTCTTTATCAGAGGCAATGTCTTCAAACTTTACTTCATTCGAAGATGGTAGTTGTAGAACACGAGCACGGTCATCAACTTTAAACGTAAGATCATTTTCAGATAATATGTTGGCAGTTGCCTCATGGTTTCAACATCATAAGCACATGAAAACCAAAAGTTACCTAGCAGAATCGAACTCATTCTTGGTTTGGTAAATAATGCGTGAGAGACATGACTCTTCGAAAGAAAATCTATTATGAGATGGTGATAAAAAGTTCCATCGTATTTGGATAAATAAGCAATGTAGTTACTCTCTTTGATCCGACATTCTTTAGACGAGAAGGAAGCATTTGGAGAAAATAAATCTTGAAAGAAGATCACCATTGAAGAACCATGAAGAAGAAGAAGAAGAAGAAGATTTTAGACACTTGTTTACTAAAAACAATGGAGAAGGATAAAAATGATTTAGAGAAATAAGAGGTTAATTTAAGAGATAAGAAGAAATTATGTAATTAGGGTTGAAGTGACGGTTGAAAAGACATATTAGGCTTCGATTACAGCGCCCACTTTTCAAACTCTGACATATAATCAAGAATATGATGTAGGGTTTACCACAGACTATCGGAGTTCTATACTGGATAGAAGTGGGAAATGTGAGAGGTCGGATGAAGAGGGTACTCAAAATAGATATGTATCAAATATAAATAAGTGAGAGAGAGATGTGTCAGATGATGTTATAATTCTGAAATGTCCAGATCCAAGCTTCTAATTCATAAACAAGAATATAGAAATCAATCTTTATATATCAAAACAACTGTTACATTGATTTCAATCACTCATATACCTATTTCTCAGTATATAAGCACATACAAGTTCTTGTTTTCTCTCTCTAGATTTTATTCTCTCATACGTACTATATATGTAAACAAAGACTTTTTTATTTTTATATGGTCAACATGACCAAACTCACTTTTCTCTAAAGTCAAAGTCAATCACTTTGACTTACAACTCTATTTACAAGAAACCACTTACACTTTTACAACATTTACACTTTGAACCCTCATTTAATCTTGAATACAATCTTGACTTAACAATCTCCCCCTTTGGATTCAAGATTAAAAAAAATTGACGATAAGCTTAAGGTCATCTCACGGTTGCAAAAACTTCAATACAAAATCTTTAAAATCTTCTAATCTTGAATAATCTCTCTCTTTGAAAATCTTTTCAACATAAACATGAAATCGTCAGAACTTTGATAATCTCTTCAAAATCTCCTTTTGATCTCAAATATGTAGCAATCTTTCAAATGATTTATTCAGCTTGATAATCATCAGAGTTTGCTTTGACTTGAAATACAAATTCTCTCCACTTTAAGACTTTCTCTTGACTTTGCTTTCTTCAAAAATTTAACTTTGAATCATCTTCCCTTTCAGATAAGATCAGTGTAATTTTGACTTTGAAACTCTTGAAATTTCTCCCTCTTTCTGATGAATGATGAGAAATCGGAATCATCAAAACATTTCAACATCAGATATGGATTTGATAATATCTCCCCCAAATATCAAGATAAGCACAATCTTCATGAGAAACAATCTCCCCCAAAGAGAATAAGATATCCGTATGATCTGATATGAACATTCTACAATCCGAATCTTTTCAAATTCAGACAAATTAAGATTGGTAACCCTGAATCAACAAATGATACAGTTAACATGCCTGTCAGTAGCACAAAGCTAATATGTACAACGAATGTAAATTGGAAAGGATCTTTTTGATGTTCACTCCTCGAGGGCTTCCATTCAATCATTGAAAAACCACAAAGGAATTTTCTATGAATGTTAAGACAAGAAAACATATTCCTTGTGTGCTCGTGCAAGTGTAGAATGATTGAAGCATTCAAAGCTTTAACAGGCTCAAAATGTGTTAACTATTGAGATAACAACAATATTACATAGACTCAATGTGCATGAATGAGGTTCGAAGGTAGGGCAACTTTCCTTCTTTTTCAATATCAACATCTTCCAAAAGAAGATATGATAGTAGATGTGTGGCTTCCCCTTTAAAATATGAAACATCTTTTTGTTGAGAAAAAGATGAGTAGCTTGTGGAGTTTCATGCAAGAGTTGGCATGGGCTAGTGCCTGTTTCAATGAAGTTCACGAAAGAATTGTGAAACAACAGTAATATGGTTGTCCGATTAGAAAAAGTTAGTGCAGAGTTTTCATTTTTCTTTTACTCTGATCTCTCACCCTCTTTCCTTTAATCATATGAGCTCGCTTCTAACCAATCTCTATTTTACATTTTACCTCAACAGACACCCACTCTCTATTCTTTTGACCCCTCTCCTCTCAATCACCCGGGATAACTTTCTAGGTAGGAAACACTGGTTATTGTGAATCCATAGAAGTTTTTATAAGCTGACACATTGATTCCCATGTATTTTGTCATAAAAGTAAGATGTTGCTCAACAGTTATCTTGTCAGATAAGCACAAGATATGATTATCAAAAAATGTATGCTCATTAATAATAAGAATGAAATTTGAGCATGTTGAACATGTAAGATCTCTCAAAACAATGAAATTGATTGAATGAAATGAAATCAATTAAATGTTTTGAGAATTTGACAATGATTCGATCAGATCAAATATCATGAAGAAAAATATATTAGGATATCAAAGAACGACGAATAATTGTTTATATGAACAAGATATAAACACAATATCAATAAAAGCTCATAATAAAGAAATGACGTCTGATTTCAAACAATTTAGAATTCAACCGAGAGTATTACCATGAAAAGATGTATCTTTTGAGACATGGTAATAACAAAGTCAATAAGAATATACTGAACCAAAGCGTGTAAGAATACTTGACAGTATATGAAAAGACAATACACAAGTATTTATCTTTAAGAAACAACGGTCATATAAACATGAAAGTATCGATACGAAAAACATTTAAAATCACAATTCAAAATTCATAAAACCTTTTGAGAACACGAAGTGGTTTGAACTTTTAAGGAATTGTTTTCACATCCGAAAGTCGTTCGTCTTTCAAAATATGGTAGAGATTAAGATTTAGAATGATATATAATCAACGTAGAAATCTTAACTCCCCTAAAATGAATATTTATCTTTTAAGCTCCCTTTGACAAAAACATCATATACTCCCCCTCTGTATCTGTAAAAAGTCAAATATTAGACAAAAACAATATGAATATGACAGTAAAAATTTTAACTCACTCCCCTTCAAACAAACAATAAAACTCCCTGAAAAAGATGTATCTTTTCAGCTTCCTTAAGAATGAAAACTCTTAAGTACGGATTCTGAACAGAATTATCCAGAAGCCATTGTCATAATCTTATATCCTGCAAGATAAGAAAGATTTTGGTAATCATATAAAATGATTCCGCCTTCGTCAGTAAATCAGAAAAATATAAGCAGATGTTCTAACTCCCCCTAGACATATGCAAACAATCAATTTATCTTTTAATCTCCTCTTGAAAAAATCAGAAAATGTATCAGTAAAAATATAAAACATATAAGCTCCCCATTAACATTTGCATAATCCTTAATCATTAAATCGAGTTCTAAATTACAAGATTGAAGTAAATTCAGAAGTCAAACTCCCCCTGAAAATTTGCATTCACAAATTTATTAGAAAAAATAATATGTACTCCCCCTTGAAGATTAATCATCTTATATGCTTCGGAGTACTTAAACTCTTTTGATCACAGATGTGTTTAGAAGTCTATATTCGTTATCATTGAAGACCGGGTCTTGAATTACTTTGTTCAAAAGCCAATTCTCTTACACCCCCTTTACTTGTGGTACTGTAAAACAAATTTGACAGGTTTTGGTACCCACTTGTGTTTGGGTCTAGACGAGTTAGATTTTGGAATCCACTTCTCATTAGATTCAAATCTTTTAAGTTCATTTTGTTGAGAAGTGATTCTATAAGTTCCATACCAATTATGAGCATAATACTTATTAACAAAATCATCGGTTCCAGAATAAGAGCAACAAATTTTCTTTTGTGCAAGTCTGATTAAATGATTTACAGGATATGAAGAATCAGACTTACCAAAAGATTTACCTTTCAAAGCATTTTTCTTTTTTTTCATTTGAGGTGTAGGAACAAATGACTTTGAATTATCTTTCTCATCTTTCCTTCTCCAAACCATTTTCTGTTGAGACTTGTTCTTTCTGATGTGACCTGAGCCATCAAGAGATTTGACATAAAAAAGATTAGTCGGACGAATTTGATCTTTATGCTTAGACACATTATCATGTGACCTGAGCCATCAAGAGATTTGACATAGAAAAGATTAGTAGGACGAATTTGATCTTTATGCTTAGACACATTATCATATGAATCAACAAATAACGGATTATTAGAAACATTTGCATAAAGTGAACTAGTAGCTGTCTTGAATGAACAATCTGAAGCAGCTGAATCATTCATGGGTGATGGAGCAATTGTATCTGAACTTCTTTGTGCTCTCAAATCCAACTTGAAAATGATTCCTTCAAGTTCTATGATTTTGTTTGACAAATTGTTTCTCTCTTCAGACAATATATCAATCTTCTTCTGTAATTAAGACTTTGCCTTTTATTCTGTATGTGCAGTTGCTGGTAGTTCAGATAACTTATTTGAAAGATTTTTGATCTCTGTTTCAAATATCTTTCTTTCATCTTCAAAATCTTTCTCAACACTTTTTCTTTTGTCTGATATTTCTTTGACTAAGCCAATATGCTTATGTTCAGACAACTACTTCTCATTTTCAGTTTTATCTCTTTCCATGATAATAACTTTCTTAAAATCAGATACTTGCTTAGAAAGTTTTGTACATTTGAGCTCCACTACTTTCTTCTCTTCAAATGATTTTCTTGAAAAATCAGAAAAATTTCTGTGCAAATCCTTTTCTTTCACTCTCAAAGTTAGTCTTTTCCTTCTCAAATTCTTTCCTGTCTTTGACAATTTGTGCTTCTAAATCAGAAATCTTCTTCTGAAGATTAACATTTTCCATTTCAAAACATTTATTTTTCTTTCAACTTTCTTCATCTCCTCTTGAGCTCTTGAATTTCCTTTCTCTTGTGAGACTTTCTCTTTTAACATATTTATCTCAACCTCAAGACTAAAAACTTTGTCTCTCAACTAGTCTCTTTCAGAGAAAATTTGTGAGTTTATCTTTCTCAGTCCATCACATGTTTCTCCAGCAATGTTTACTTTGGTTCTGAGATCATCAATCTCTCTTTGCATTAACTTTTTCTTGGACCATGTAGAATTTGCATTACTTGCTTTCAAAATTTTGGATTCCTCTTCAGATTTCTTAAATTTGATTTGAAGATTATAAATCTCTTTCTCTTTTGATGCAATTATCCCTGCAAAATTTATTTTAGAGTTAGAAATTCATTCTGAGCAAATAAATTTTTTCTCTAAAAGTTTAAAATTTTCTTTTAGTTTAATAATCTGATTCTGAAGAGATGAATTATGAATTTTCAGATTCTCATTTTTAGCTTCAAGGGCTAGAATCTCTGACATATAAGCGATAGCGCAATCTCTTTTGGTTAGAACAATATTTCCCTTTTCGTCAATGTAAGGCATTTTGCTCAGAAAAATTTTCAGAAAAAAATTCCAAAAATTTTCTAAGTCTGGAATTCTCACACCACTGTAGATCTCACATAATTCACACACCAAACAAATTCGCACACCAAGTAGTTCAGAATTCACACAATGAACAAAATTCGTACACTTCTATATGTGAAATCTATCTTTTTGCACGCCTCTATATGCGAGTTCTAACTTTTTGCACGCAACAGTATGCGAAATCTTGACTTCAAACTTTTCGCAATAAGATCTTACGCGAATTCTATACTAAGTCAAATTCACACACTCAAACTTTTCGTATCGATACAGATTCTATACTTAGAAAATTTTCGACTTTCCCATCCGAAATCCTCATACTCCGTATGATGTGCTATGCGAAATCCGAAAATTTGTATGTTTCACGATGCGGATTCTTCACTTCTCGTTTCCTTTGAGATGCGAATTCTGATATTTTCGTACCCAACACTATGCGAAATCTACACTTAGATTTTTTCAAACATCTAACGCCATGTGAATTCTTTCCAAACTTATGCGAATTCGAAATATTCAGATCTTGCGAGTTCTTCGTGTTTTATGCGAGTTCTTCAACTTTCGGCCAAAAATCACTTCTATTGATCCAGAAACCAATCAAATCTTTATTAAAGCACATATTTATTGGATTCAAGATCGTAATTATCTGAAGATGGAAATCTGAAGTTAAAGCTGATAAAGTCGTCTCAACAAATAGTCTAGGGTCCTTTTGTAATAAATAGTCAAAGTCTGTTTAAGTATTTTATTTATTAGTCTTTATTGTTTTAGTATTTAGTTTGTTTTAGCTTTTGGGCCCAAGCCCTCAAAGCCCATTAGGCTAATCAAGCCTAAATATAAATTATGTTTATTTTAGTTGTAATTAGTCTAGAAGAGAGCTAATTAGAAAAATTATCTTTGTGAGAGGAGGCTTATGGTGGTATTGGTGCGCCGTGAAGAACAAGAAGCAGAGAGAGTTTTGATTTTATCAAGAACACTTGTAATCCTTTGAATCTGTGTGTTCCAGAATCTAGTTTCTAATACAAATCAATCAAACAAACAAGATTCAATTCAATGATTACCTGTTTGATTTCTTTCAATTCAATTCTTTACACTTTCTCTCTCTAGAACTCTTTCTCTCTCTCTATAATCTGATTTTCTCAAATCTGATATATCAACTAATGTCACGTACCACTAAAAATTACAAAGAGAAAAAGTATTTATAATACCAGCTAATACTAAGGAAACTAAAATAGAACTAAACAAATAAAACTAAGTTTGACTTATTACAAATAGACTTTGACTTTTAATGAGATTTTGACTTTAGCAGCTTTGACTTTCTCAACCTTGAATCTTCAGTCTTCTTGATCTTGTATCCAACAGATTTATGCTCTAACAATCTCCCCCTTTGGATTCAAGATCACTGTAGAAAGATCTTTAGCAAATCAGTCTTCACTTTAAGTTCTGTCTGAATAATCTCCTCTTTTTCTTTAACAGTCTTCTTTCCAAAAGTATCTTCAAACGATGAACAATCTCCTCAAAATTCTCAAAATCAGCTCGGATTGCTTTAACAAATAAACTTCAAAGAAAATTTCCTCAGAAATCAGCACATCTTCAGAAAATCTTTGATTGTCTTCAAATCTTCCCTTTGAACTTTCTGACTTGAACATTTCAAAAAATCAACTTCACAAAACTTTATTAGATCTTGATATCATCTCTTCCAAACTTCAAAACTTTAACATTTCTTCATATCATCTCCCCCTTTTTGATGATTTGAGCATCTATATCATCAAAACTTTTCGTCCAAGAAATGTCTTTGACCATTCTATTCTGTCATACTGAGCCTCTGATTCTGTGATCTATAACCAAGTATTCATCTAGATCTTTGCAAATCCAGACAAAACAAGAACATGTAACTCCTGAATCAACATATGAAACAGTTAGAATGCCTGTCAGTAACACGAAGTCACTGTGTGTAACGAATACACAATATAAAGGAGCTTTTTGATGTTCACTCCCCCAGGGCTTCCATCCAATCATCGAAATACCACAAAGGCAATTTCTATGAATGTTATGACAAAGAAACAAATTCCTTGTGTTCTCGTGCATGTGTAGAAAGAATTAAGCACGATGATTGCTTTTCAATAAGGCTCAAAGTTGTGTAAACCACTGAGACAACAGTAGATAAACACATACTCTAAGTGCATGATTGAAATGCGAAGGTGGGACAGACTTCTTTCTTTTTCAATATCCAGATTTTCCAAATGAAAACCAGATAGATTATATGCTGCGTCCCCAGAAAATATAAAACATTTTCTTTTTGAGAAGAAAATGAGTAGCTTGTGGGGTTTAGTCAAGAGTTGGCATGGGCTAGTTGCCTGTTTCAATAACGTTCACGAATAAATGTGAAACATTAGTAATGTGGCTGCCCGGCTCAGAAAGTAGTTGGTGCAGAGTTTGATATTCTTTTACTCTGATCTCACACCCTCTTTCTTTTAATCATTAAGCGCACTACTAACCAAACTCTCTTTTCCATTTTACCTCATCGCACAACCCACACTCATTTCTTTTTGACTCCTCACACTCAATCTCTATAGATTAACTTCTTGGGTATAAATCACTGGTTAAAGTGATTCCATAGAAGTTCAGTTAATTCCTAGCACAAATAACCCATATAATCCTAATAAGCATGTGTTGCTCAAGATGGTTTAACTTTATCAGTTAAAGTTCAAATACAAATGTCAGATGTAAATATGCTCAGAAATATAATTATGAAGATATGAGCATTTTAAAACATGGAAGTATTTTCAAACAAGTATATTGAATGAATGAATATGAATGCAAGAGACTTGTTTGAAAAACTGACATTGTATGAAAATGATCAGAAATGAATGATATAACAACTAAGGCTTATGGTCAAGAATAACAGATATTGTCTATACGAACCAAGATATAGACATTCTTGAAAATGACCTTTTCGAAATGAAATATAGCTCAAAATTCAATGAAGTACAAGCGGAGTATCTTACCATCGAAGAAAAATTGTTTCAATTTTGAGACATGGTAAGAACATGTTGAACAAAGATTCAAACCGGTGTGTATGAATACTTGAAATCATATAGAAAAGACAATACACAAGTATTTATCTTTGGATACACACGGTTTATTTATCAATTAAGCACAAAAATAAAATGAAAACATTTAAAATCACACTTCCAATTCATGAAATCTTTTTAAAGAATCGGGAAGTGGTTTGAACATTTAAAAATATGTTTTCTATACCTGAAAGTTGTCCTTCTTTCAGATACATTTGAGATTAAGATAAGAAATTTACCGTTTCGCGCAATCTTAAATCTCATGAAGTCAAGCTAAAGTCATTAAGATATGATCTTGTCAGCTTCTCTCATCCTGCATAAGTCTCAAAGTCTAGTCAAAGCAACTTTATTCACAAATTTATTCAAATGTAAAAGACATAAAGCAATAAAACGATTAATGAACGAGTTCTGATAAGCTCCCCCTAAAATCATTCATCACAAAAATTTATCAATTAAGTAAAATGCAGAAATTAGTATTTCTCCCCCTCAAATGAATGTAAATCATTTAAAATCTTCTCTTACTCCCCCTGAGATCATGAGCAAACAATTAAAGTGCAGATATCTTTCAGAAATAAAGATAAAGAAAATGACGAAAAATAACAATTCGTAACTATATTAGGTAATAACTGATTATATCTTCAGATTTAACATACCAAGCGTAGAGATAAGAAAATTAAATCTCTTTTCATCTAATGGTTTGGTAAATAAATCTGCAAGTTGATAATCGGTTTTTACAAAATAGAGTTCAATTGTTCCTTTTTCAACATTATCTTTTATAAAATGATACCTGACATCAATGTGTTTGGTTTTCGTATGCTGGACAGGATTAGCAGATATGGCAATCGCACTCTTCGAGTCACAGTATATTGGAATTTTATCAAATTTGAATCCATAGTCTCGTAGCTGTGTTCGCATCCACAAGACTTGAGAGCAGCAACTGGCAGCAACTACGTACTCTGCTTCAGCAGTCGATGTGGAAACGCATAATTGTTTCTTTGAAGCCCAGCTAACGAGCTTGTCTCCAAGAAATTGAACGTGACCAGAAGTACTCTTTCTGTCCAACATGCAACCATATCATAATCATATCATAATCATATCAGGTATGCATTATCGTTGTTGCTTAATTGTTTACTTGTTTGAATGATTACGTATTGGGACACACAATTGGTATCAGAGCCTGTTACAGATTGAATTGAATATTTTTGTTCGGTTCTACTTTTTCTGTCAAAGATTCATAATTTTTATTGTGTGATTGTTCATTCAAGTGTTTATTTATTGGGTTATAATTGCTATGCATATGCTATTGATTTGGTATTGTTGGATTTGATTATTGCATCGATTTTGGTTATCAATTTGTTGAATTCGAAATTCTGGGGTCGTTCATGAGAAGTCACTGTGTCTTCAATCGAATCCTTCGTGGAGTGATTTTTATTGAAATTAACTGATTGTAATATGTTCTAGTTGATAAATTGATCATATTGGCAAAGTTTGGTACTTTAATTCGTGATATAGTGTGTTTATTGGGCTGATTTTTGGCTTCTGGGTCGAAGAATATTAAGAACATATCGGTCTTTGTAAGTATCGGTCTTTGTGTTTTTTTTTCCGGTCGAAGACCTCTATCGGTCTTTGATTTCTTCCGGTCGAACATCTTTTATCGGTCTATTGCATTTGACCGATACACTCACAGTTCACTCCGATCAAAGCCAATCCCGGTCAAAGCCAATTCCGGTCTAAGACCTTTTTCCGGTCAAAGACAATACCGGTCGAAGCTTTTGCATTCTATCGGTCGAAGGTATATCGGTCCATAGCATTCTATCGGTCTTTGGCACTATCGGTCTAAGCATACTTCCGGTCGAACAAGTTACCGGTCAAGCAAAGTTCCGGTCTTACATCTTACCGGTCGTTGCAATTCCCCGGTCGAACAAGTTTACCGGTCGAGCACTCCACTGTTTGCGCCAATCACTGTTCCTATATTAGAATTTTTTTTTTTGAATTTTTTTGAATTTTTTTGCAAACTGTAATATGGCGGGACCCCCGTGCTAAGTCTGCGAAGGGGGACAAAGGTCTGTTCGTGATCAGATTTTTCTGAATTTCATTCTAAGATTTTCAGTATTGTGTGATTTTATCTTGACTTCTAACGATCTCATCCAGTTGATTGTTTCAATATCAGATAAGTTTGATTTCTAATCATATAAGTAAAGATGTCTCGGGAAGCTCTTGCTATTGGAACAGATGTGAAGCCTCCAGTACTCTTCAAGGGGGAGAATGAGCAGTGGAAGGACATATTCTTGGACTTCATCGATCGACATGATTTGGGAGATTATATCAAAAAATCTCTGAAAGAAGGAATCATGACACCTCCAACCAAGGTTCTCACTGTAGCCGGAGAAAATGGTGAAGAAGAAGAGACTGAGTATAAGTTATCGATTGGTGAATATACGGAAGATCAGCTGAAGAGACACAAGGGTGACAAGCTGGCAAGATCATTTATTCTCCAAGGCATACCGAACGAAATATATGCCAAAATTGATAGCTACAATGCTACCAGCAAGCAAATGTGGGATCAATTGGAGAAGATGATGATTGGATCAAAAGTCGGCAATCAGCTTAAAGTTTCCAACTGTTTGAATAACTATGAAGAATTCAAAGCCAAAGTTGGAGAATCACTTGAAGCCACTTATGACAGATTTGTCACATTGCTGAATGAGCTCAGCAAGAACAAGATCAACAAATCTCAAGTTGAGCTGAATGTGAAATTTCTCAGCAACCTTCAGCCAGAATGGAAAATATTTACAAGACAGATGAGGCAGTTGAAAGATCTGAACGACATTCCACTTCATGAAGTTTATGAAATCCTCAAACAGAATGAGGAAGAGGTGGATGAAATCAAGGCTGAGGTGAAGAAGGCTGACAAAGAAGTTGCTGATCCAGTTGCTCTTGTTGTCAAGAAAAAGTCCAAGAAGAAGAAGGTGATAACATCTGAGTCTGAAGAAGCGGATAGTGAGGCAAAGTCTGACTCTGACGATTGTGAACAACTGAAGTAAGCCATGCTAATGTTAACCAAGGCTTTCCAAAAGAAGTTCTATAAAAAGCCAAACTCCAACAGTCAGAGGTACTCGTCTGGTCCGAATAACTACAAGCATAAGGAGAAGGTTGAAGAAAAGAGACCAGAAGACAAGAAGAAGGATGGAGCTGATGAGTTCAAGAAGGATGATCCGATGAAGTGCTACAACTGTGGCAGATTCGGTCATTTTGCCAAGGACTGCCAAAAACCTAAAGTCCGAAACTCCGAATATTACAAGAATAAGATGCTTCTAGCCAAGCAACAAGAGGCTGGAAAAGCATTAATGGCGGAGGATGAATACTGGCTCAACCATTCGGATCAAGAGTCTGAAGAAGGAGAGAAGGATGAGACAGCACATCTGTGCTTGATGGGGAAAAACCAGTCAGAAGCTGAAGTTGATTCTGATGATGGAGACAATGATGAGGTATGTAACTTAACTGAATCTGATTTTCTGAACCAAATGCATGTCATGATGTCTAAAATACAAGAATTAGAGTCTAAACTGAAGCGTGAGAAAGGTGTCATTAATGAGAAAAATCAATCTATACATAAACTTAGTAATGATATTGCTGAGAAAAATGTATTAATTGAAACCTTGCATAAAAATATAGACACCTACGCTAAAGAAAAGACTATAATTCATAAAGAGTTATCTGAAATTGTTTCTAAATATAAAGAATGTGAGTTTAAGTCTACAGAGATTTCTAAAAGGTATTTTTCTACTTCAAAAGAAAAGAATTCTTTAATAGACAAAGTGAATGCTTTGGAAGAGAAATTACGTTCTCTAGGTCAAACTGAACACACTATTCATTTGAACAAACCTAAAGAGAAACCTGACACTTGGGGACTTGGTTACAAGAACCCACATCATCTCAAAAAGGGTATATCTGAAGTGCCTGCACTTTATGACTTTGGGTTTATGTTGTTGGCTCCTCAACATCAGGAACTCAAACCCTTTTGGACTAGTCTGTCGGAAAAAGATAAAGCCAAGGAATATGATAAAAGAAAGAACACAACTAAAATTCAACTTCCATTTCGCTATGAGAAGTTGAATAACAGTTATAGTTCTAATAAACCAAAATTTCTTTCAAATGATTACTTTGAGAGTTATTCTGTAAAAGAGTTGGAGGCTAAACCCATCGAAGGTAAGCTTTACGTACCTCCTCTAGTTTTGGAAAGTAAAATTTCTGAACTCGAGAATACTCTAACAGAAGAAAGAATTTTGATGGACTTAGAACAAAGTGTATTTTCAACAGTGTTCAAAAATACTATTTTTCCTAAATTCTCCAAGGCTTTGAATTCTGATGACAGGTCTGGTTCACTTGAGAATGATCTTAATTTCTTAAACTCTGATGGTAGTTTGAATGATTGTGTTGCTCAATTTAATTTTACCTCTAAACTTCCTGATCATTCATCTTGTGTTGTTAATTCTTTTGGATTATCCAGTGTGTTTGAAAAAGGTGAAACATCAACGAAAGTTGATAAATCAGTTTCTGTGAAATCAAAGAAAGCAAAAGGTAAGAAACAAAAATCTCAGCTTTCATAGAAACCGATCCCCACTGGTAAGCCAAAGAAGAAGCATTCTCTTAATTCTCATCATTCTAACTCTAAAGTTTCACATGTTTCAGATTTGAGAAAGCAAAGGGTTGGAGTTAAGACTGCATGGATACCGAAACAGAAGATAGACGAGAAAGCTAAATCTAGTTCTAGTTTTATTTTGAATAAAAAGACTTCTAGTAAAGATGATGTGATTGTGAATGTTGCTACTTTTAAATCTAATCTTGTTGATTCTCGCAAGAAGTACTCTATAAAAAAATTATTCCAGTTAGCACCATCAAATAAAAAGTTTTTAAATTATGGTGAATGTGATTATGCTTCTCGTAAATATTCTGATGTTTGGTATGGTTCATATAATGTTTCATCTTATCAGTATCATTCGTCTTATCATGCTTCTAGTTTTCAAAGAAAAAGCGGACCCAAATTTAAATGGGTGCCAAAATCAAGTACTAACAGTGGAGGTCCCATTTTTAAATGGGTTCCTAAACCTCTTCTCTCTTGATTTGTGTTGTGCAGACCCGTCATATGTGGTACTTGGATAGCGCGTGTTCCAAGCATATGACCGGGCATAAGAGTATGTTGTCTAATTTTACAAACAAATACTGCGGCACAGTTCGTTTTGGGAATGATCAGTTTTCACCTATTATGGAATATGGTGATGTTGTACATGAAAATCTTACGATCAAGAAGGTGAGCTACGTTGAAGGCTTAGGGCACAACCTATTCAGCATTGGCCAGTTCTGCGACAAAGACTTAGAGGTTAATTTCAAGGCCAAGACATGTTCAGTATGCACTGAAGAGGGGAAAGAACTCTTGGTCGGCACTCGCAAGTCAAACCTCTACACCATCAACTTGTCAAAGGTCCAGGCTGACAATCAGGTTTGCCTACTATCAAAGGCCTCGATGCAACAAAGCTGGTTATGGCATCGACGGCTTTCTCACCTCAACTTTCGGTACATCAACAAGCTGGTCAGTGGCAAGCTAGTGAAAGGTCTTCTAGAACTAAAGTATGAAAGAGAACATCTATGTGCAGCATGTGAAAAGGGCAAGATGAAGAGAGCCCCACACAAACTAAAGCCTGAACCGAGTACCAGCTCTCCTTTAGAGTTGTTGCATATGGACTTGTGCGGTCCTATGGGAACGCAAAGCTTAGGAGGAAAGAAGTATGTGCTAGTTATCGTGGACGACTATACGCGATACACTTGGGTTAAGTTTCTCCGGTCTAAAGATGAGACTCCCGATGTTCTCATTACGTTTCTGAAGACGACCCAAGTCAATCTACAAAAACAAGTCAAGATTCTCAGGACTGACAACGGCACAGAGTTTAAGAACAAGATAGTTGAAGAATATCTCGAATCGGTCGGGATATCACATCAATACTCTGTTGCTCGCATGCCTCAACAGAATGGAGTCGTCGAAAGGCGAAATCGTACACATGTCGAGGCCGCTCGAACAATGCTTAGTCAATCTGACTTACTTTTATCTTTGTGGGCTGAAGCTGTATCGACTGCGTGTCACACTCAGAATCGCTCCATGATACACCGTCAATTTCAGAAGACTCCGTATGCGTTGATCAACAACCGAACACCAACCATTAAATATTTTCATGTTTTTGGTTATAAGTGTTATGTTCTAAACGACCAAGAGAATGTGAACAAGTTCAGTGCTAAGGCGGATGAAGGCATCTTCGTTGGTTATTCATCTACATCGTCTGCATATCGTGTTTATTTGAAGAAGTCGAAGACTGTGATCGAGAGCGTCAATGTTACATTTGATGAGGACATGGCTTCTGAGCACATCAGTTCAGAACCCGTCATTACCAGCGTACTAGCTTCTGGACCAACCCGTCCAAGACCTGCACCTCAACAGAACAAATCAGATGGCGCTTCGTCGTCTACTTCTAATTTATCTGATTTGGATTTATTATTTCAACTGTTCTATGATGAATTTCTTGGATCTAAGTTGCCTAACTCTGTTGTGGTTAACAGGATAGAAGACTCGATGACTACTCATCCGACCACTTCCGATATCTCTACTGAATAAAATTTCCCGATTCGGCAAGAAGTTCCGGTTCAAAAGCCTACTCCGACAGCTGAAGTTGTGACCAACAACGCCGAGACAGAAGTAGCTGACTCAGTAGGATGTACTGTAAGGACTGATCAACAGATTGACCAAGTTGTACCTACTGCAACTTCTGCAACGACTACTTTAACTGCAACCCCCGTTAATTCTGAACCATCTGAAGGAGATACCAGTGGATTCCTAGATGCGGACAATGCTCAATCTACATCTAATCCACTCCCTCATGAACATAAGTGGACCAAAGAGCACCCGGTACATCAAATTATTGGAGATCCTTCTGCACCGGTGCAAACTAGGTCTGCAACATCAAATCTATGTATGTATGAATCCTTTCTGAGCAAGATCGAGCCTACTCGCGTATCTGAGGCCCTTGCCGATTCAGATTGGGTAACTGCGATGGAAGATGAGCTGAATCAGTTTGAAGCACTGAAAGTCTGGAGACTCGTACCCAAACCGCAAGGTAAAACCATCATTGGTACGAAATGGGTGTTCAAAAACAAGAAAGACGAAGATGGTACCGTTATCCGATACAAAGCACGACTTGTTGCCAAGGGATATAGGCAAGAGGAAGGGATAGACTACGATGAGACTTATGCTCCAGTGGCGCGTATAGAGGCGATTCGGATGTTCTTAGCGTACGCAGCTCACAAGAACTTCACCGTCTATAAAATGGACGTGAAGACAGCTTTTCTGAATGAAGTACTCAAGGAAGAAGTCTACGTCTCACAACCAGAAGGGTTTGTACATCCAGATAAGCCGAACCATGTCTACATCTTGCATAAAGCTCTTTATGGACTGAAACAAGCTCCTCGCGCCTGGTATGATATTTTATCTCAATTTTTGGTCAAGTCAGGTTTTACAAAAGGTACGGTTGATACCACTCTTTTCATTAGAAAGGATAAAGGCAATATCATTCTTATTCAAATATATGTGGATGATATTATTTTTGGTTCTACAAATCCTAAGTACTGTAAGAACTTTGCAAACCTCATGGTGTCACGTTTTCAGATGAGCATGATGGGAGAGATGAACTTCTTTCTCGGATTGCAAGTCAAACAATTTTCAACGGGGATTTTTATCAATCAATCGAAATACATTATGGATATTCTTCGGAAGTTCAAAACGGAAAATTGTAAACCAATTGGTACCCCAATGGCACCTGGTACTAAGATTGGCACCGATCTTTCGGGAAAGGATGTTGATGTTAGGACTTATAGAGGGATGATAGGTTCCTTAATGTATCTTACTTCTGTTGGTCCCGAAGGTGCTTAAAAAGTTTGTAGAAGGGGGGGGGGGGTTGAATACAAACACATAAATTAAAGTTTAATAAATTGTTTATTGATAAATCAAATACGATTTACAAGTTTGTTGCGGAATAAGATTAAGACAGACTCAATCTAAACAAACTTAAGAAACACTAAGATGGTTGCACTAGAAATTCAGAGAATGGGGGATTTAGAGATATAGAAAGCAAGGGTTTCTATATGGGTTCAAGGAATTGAGCACCCCTTTTTAGATGAAAGGGTGAACGTCCTATTTATACCCTTTGCATTAAATGCATGGCAGGGCACTTTACACGTGGCGTTCACTGATTGGCTTTGGGAGTCTGACTTTTGGGAGACATGCTTTCGGCCGGGTCATGAACAGTGTAGTTGACAGAGTTGTTGTACGAATGGTTGCAGAGACATGTCCGTTATGACCTATTGTACTAGATTGTGCAAGGATAGACAAAAGGAAACTTGAGGCATAAGCTTTGTGATCGATTGATCGCTGAGTATCTCTTTTTTCAGAGATAAAGAGGTTCAGCTATCGCTGAAGCTTTTCCTTATGTTCCTTCGCGTATATGTAGAGTTGTCTTTGCTTCACAGATATCCGCATCAGGTCACTAGTAGACTTCTCTTTGTTCAGTAGCTTCGTCTTCGATTCAGCTGTGAACATATGTTGACGCGAGACTTGTCTTCAGGGATTACGTTGGTTGTTTACTTCAGAAACTATCAGTGAAAAATGAACAGACTCAGTCTGATCACTGATAGTGAAACACTAATACATAGAAATGTTTATGAGAGAGACTATCAGCGATAACTGAACAGACTCAGTCTGATCGCTGATGGTGAAACACTAATACATATTAAAACGTAATTTTCACTAAGTATAGAAGAGGGTCGTTATCAAATCACTGAGAGAGTTTGGATCAACAATCTCCCCCTATTTGATAATGACAAAGTAACTGAAGAAAATTACTTTATAGTTCAAAATGATGGAATAATCAGGACTCATAACATACATGTCCCAATTACTATTTTGAGGGATCTTTTACAGCACTGATGGAGTTAAGTACTTCACTGAAATTTTCATTAATCCAAGAAAAGAATTACAAGGAATGAAAATTACAAGTACAAGTGATGTACTAACTACTGTAAGTTAAACTAATAGATTACAAGTAAGAAAACTAATCTATCAGCTATCTAAAGAGGGTTTAAGAGGATTAATCAAATACTCAGGTATTTCTTCTCCTTTTTGCCTTCGCTCTAAAGATTCTTTGCAGATAATCGCTATGATTGGCTCAGCAGCAGGAGAGAGAGTACACCATAGGCACATGAGATCCTTGAGAAGAGCGAGGGGACAGATAGGGATTTCAGAGACTCTTTGAAATCTGAGTTGTTCCTCGTCATCTCTGAAGATGATTCCAAAAGGTTCTTTAAGAACTTTTCTTGCAGCATATGGTCTGCCAGGAGGCAGAGAGAGATCCAGAACTGAAAGATCAGGAGGAGGACCGAACAGAGCTTCTCTTGAGAATTTGATGGAGGTTTCATTCCTTATCACTGCGACATTATCAGACGAGGAGGAGACGGGCTTTCTCTTGACTTGCATGGATTTTGAGGGAAGAGTAGATGGCACCTTTAGTATTGCAGCGACTTTGTTGATGAGAGCATCATTCACCCTTTCAACGTAGCCTCTGTATGTAGACTTTGATTTCTTTAGCGCATCTTTGAACTCAAGCCACTCCATGTAGCCGAAATCTTCCAGCTTTGAAATGAACATAGCCTTGCAGCTTCCATCCTCTCTGGTAATCTCCATGGTGACAGAGAGTTTATCCTTCTTCTTTCTTCCAGAGATAGCAACCGCTACGATCTTCATTGGATCAGAGCGATAGTCGATTTTGTGCTTGCACCAATCGATTGTATTATCGCTGACCGCTTTTTCTTTGGAGCGTTCCTCTTCAATCTTTTTCAACAGAGCTGCCTGGACTTCTACTGGTTTGCGTTTCAGCTTCTTGTCTTTGACTTGAGAAGACTGAATTTTGAGAGCCAGAGAGGCATCTCTTTGACAGTCAGCAATCATCTTCTCAGCCCTGACGGTTCTTCAATTTCAGCTTTAGTCAGGAATCTCAGATCTGATGATTGAAAGGGGACCTTTCGTCGTTGACTCTCCAGATGAGAGATCATCTCTGTTCTTTTCTTTCTCTCTTCCTCAGAGCAGTGAGATGGTCTAGAGGGCCTTCCATGATGTTGCAGGGACTCTTCTTCTTCATCCTCTTCATCAATCTCTCTGACAGAGACTGGGATTATTTGGTCATCAGCTTCAGCAGCTGGGATTATTTGGAGCTCTTTACCCTTAAGCAGGGGAGAGAGCTGTCTGGTCAGAAAAAGAAAAAGGTTAGATTTATTTTAGGGAAGGAGAGAGATAAAGGCTAGAAAGAAACAGGGGTAGGATTTGTATAAAAATATAAGGGAACAAGAGTAAGGCATACCTGAGAAGGATTCTCCTCAGGTAGTGAAATCATCTTCAGGGTTCCCTCAGCAGATGCACCTTTGCTTTGGGAAGGGGTTCCTGAAGGTTTCTCTTGTCTCCCCCCCTGCTTTGATAACTTCTTTCGAAGCTATCGCTGATGAAGTGAAGGCTGAAGAACACCATAAGGATTGATCTTCTTCATCGTCATCATCATCATCTTGATGAGGTTCATCCTCTTGATCTTCAAGATCAAGGGCTTCATCATCTTCTTCCTCCTCTTCCTCTTCTTCATCATCTACTAGATCAACGATGGAAGGAGGGACTTTTTCAGCAGCTTTCTCCCCCTCAACATGAGAGGGAGTTTCCTTCAGTTGTTCAACATCGACTTCAACCTCCGTATTTTCTTCAGCGGTCTTCTCCCCCTCTTTGTCATTATCAACAAGGGAGAGATCTTTGGAAGGAGATGAAGTTTTTGCAGCAGCCAACTTCTGGACTTCAGCCTCCAGTCCTGTGAGACGTCCTTCAAGTTCAGGAATGTCGGACGTAGCTTGATGAATGGATTCCACAGCTATGGTCAGAGCGGAACGATCATCTTCTGTAAATGATGGAGCAGGAACTGGAGCTGGTGCCTTCAGCTTGTCGAGGACTTGCTGAAGAGTAGCAGTGCCGGAGTCGATCTTTGCAGACAGGTCATCATACTGCTGCTTGGATTCTTCCCTGACTTTGCTAATCGCTTCCTGAAGAGTAGCGATTTGAGAGATGTCAGCTTTGGAGGCGCAGGTGGAAGTCAGCGTCTTCAGCGCTTCACCAGCTGATTGAACAGCATTGGTGGTGGTGTTGAGATAAGCAGTCATGGATTCCACCTTTGCACTCAGATTGTTGACATTTGTGTCAACAGTCGCCAAGCTAGGACCTGAAAGATAAGTTAGTTTTTCAGAACCAGGCTTATTTGGTGAGTTGGGAGAAGTGTTTAAGGTTATAGGGATACCTGAATTATCAAACATTTTGTAGAGATAGAAGGAGGGTTAGAGATTAAAGAAATAGAAGGACTAGAGATGGGGATAGAAGATGTAGGGATAGGGGTAGTTACCTCAGGTTGTTGAGCTGAGATCGTAGGTTGTGTTACTGTTGTTGTGACAGCGACCGAGATCGCTGGCACGGTTGAAGTGGTTGTTGCTGAGGATGTGGAGGAGAGACATACTAAAGCATCCAAGGAAGTTTGTAGAGAAACATCCTTAGGTATAGAGCTAGAAGTAGCTTTCTCCTTGGTCACCTTGGCCTTCTTCGAAGGACCAGGGGAACCAGTTGATGGTCGTTTGGAAGGTGTAGCGGCAGGGATAGCAGAAGAAGGAACCTCCTGCGTAGCCGCTGAAGTCGAAGAAGTGAGGAGAGAGAGTCAGGAGCGAAGTTCAGAAATACTTACCTCGTTGGGGAGCGGCTTGACTTCCAAGGATCGCTGTCCCACTTTTGGAAAGGATGCATCTGCGTCAGTGGGGTAAGTAGAAGGGTAGAGGAACTTCAGGTACGCGCAGATAAAGCGTACGTAAGGGACTTTGGGATCCCTCTCAGTCTTCTCTATCTTTGACTTCAGATCGTCAAAGATAGTTGTGGAGTAATCGAAGTTGCGTCCAGCGATCACTGAGTAAGCCATCTGGACCTGAACCTTGCTGGCTTGGTCCAGTGACCCACTCTTCCCACTCATACACTGAATGATGTGTGAGAAGATGTAGTTGAGCTGAGAAGGCGTCAGTGCCTTCTTCACAAGAGTCAGCTTCTTGTTGGGAATCGTAGTTCTTGGTTTGGGTTCCCAAGCGTATTCCATGGCATCCAGGAATTGGATGAGTTCAGCGTCAGTTGGCAATGCGTCGAATCCATTCCTGGGCTTCTCAGGAAATCGAAGAGCTTTCCTTAGATCTATAGCAGTCATCATCCCTGAGCCCAGTTGAGTGCTGAAGGAGATGGCAGGAACCAGTTCACCCTTTTTGTTGGTGAGGGAGGTTTCTTCAGCGGTGAACCAGAATTGCTGAAGTAGAGCTTTAGAAGGTGTGGGATCCACAGTGATAGTGTAGGCAATGCAGGATTGCCTTAGAAACTGTGCATTTTCCACCAGATGTGGGTATTTGTTGTTGTTAAATTCCAGACGAGCGAGATGATTGTTCTTTGGAAGCTCAGACTCGGAGATGGCGAACTTGACGTTCTTTGAGGCGACAAGTGCAGATTGAGCCATTCTGAATGATTAGTAGATAAACGAGTAGAAGAAAGGTTTTTAGTCTTAAAATAAAGAAGATTTGCTAGTTTCTATTTGAGGAAAGAAACGTAGGAAATCAACATATTTGTAGAGAAAAACAGTTTATCTTAGAACAAGATTTAAGAACAAGAAGAAAAACCAAAGATTTTGAATAGAGAAAATCAAAGTAAAATGGTTTTTAAAGAATAAAATAAAAAATGAAAATGATTTTATGAATGAGATTTGAGAAAAGAATAAGAAGAAGAAGATCAAGAATAACCTGTTGATCTTTGAGGTTGAAGATGCAAATGCTTGAGAATTGCTAGAATGCTTGAGAGAGTATTCTTCCTTTGAAAGTATTTCTAGAAAGCGTAAATTGATAAGAATGGAAAAACATTCTTTTTATATGTGTGAGAGAGAGGAGAGAGAGTGTATGAAGCGGGAAAACGAATGCCCATCATGACATGGACACGTCCCACGAAGTTGATTGGATGGAAGGGCAACGGATGAACGTGTCAGAAAAAGGCATGTCGTGGATTGTCGGTTCAAATGACGTCATAGAGGAGAGAGACTGTTCATTTGTCCGTTTTGAAATTATCGCTGAAGAAAAGTCAGCGATAGATTTTTCCTTTTTTTTTTTTAAAGTATCCCTGTTAGTAAAGATGGGGATAGATTTTCTTTTAAAAGGATCACTGACAAGAAATATCAGTGATAAATTTATTTTCAAAAAGCTTTTAATCATTTGAAGAAAGGTTCAGTGATTAAGGTTTATATTTAAAAAAAACATTTTAACTGAGTTAAGATTCAGTTGAAGGGATGGAGAGAACATACCTGAGAGTCAGAATGTTTATCAGAGAGAATGATGAAAGGGGAACTTTTTATTACTGACACAATACATGAACGCTGAAGAATTATTCTTCAAGGTTCAGCATTCCAAGCTCACTGATGAGAAAGTTGAACCTTGTCTCATCAAGAGGTTTGGTGAATAGATCAGCAAGCTGAAAGTCAGTAGGGATAAAATGAAGTTCAATATCACCATTTATCACATGATCTCTGATAAAGTGATATTTGATCTCAATGTGTTTCATTTTTTAATGTAGCACTGGATTATTTGCTATAGCGATAGCACTAGTGCTGTCGCAATAGATAGGAATCTTTGACAGCTGAAGGTCATAATCTAATAGTTGATTTCTCATCCACAAGATTTGAGAACAACAGCTTCCAACGGTTACGTATTCAGCTTCAGCTGTGGAAGTGGACACAGAATTTTGCTTCTTGCTTGTCCAGCTTACTAGCTTTCCTCCCAGGAGTTGACCTCCACCAGTGGTACTCTTTCTGTCGAGTTTACAGCCTGCAAAATCACTATCAGAATAATCAGTTAGATCGAACCCTGAGTCTTTGGGATACCAAAGACCGAGGTTAGGAGTTCCTTTCAGATATCTGAAAATTCGCTTTACAGCGATCAGATGGGATTCCTTGGGTTTAGATTGATAGCGTGCACATAAACAAGTAGAGTACATAATGTCAGGTCGACTCGCTGTAAGATACAGCAGGGAGCCTATCATTCCTCTATAGGCAGTGACATTAACAGGTTTTCCAGAAGGATCTTTGTTAAGTGTCAGGGGTGGTGCCATAGGAGTTTTCATCGCTGAAGTTTCTGTGAGATCAAACTTCTTCAGCATATCTTTAACATACTTACCTTGGCAGATAAAAGTACCTTTGTCAGATTGTTTAATCTGAAGACCAAGAAAATATGTCAGCTCACCCATCATACTCATTTTATATTCTTTCTTCATTCTTTCCGCGAAGCGAGTACACAGAGATGGGTTAGTATAACCAAATATTATGTCATCAACATATATTTGTACAAGAATTATATGACCTTTTATCTTTCTGAAAAATAACGTATTATCAATTTTGCCATGTTCAAAATTTTCAGAGATAAGAAAAGATGAGAGAGTGTCATACCAAGCACGAGGGGCTTGTTTTAGACCATAGAGAGCCTTATCCAATTTATAAACATAATTTGGATACTTAGGGTCATAAAACCCTGGTGGTTGTTCTACATAGACTTTTTCATTCAGCTTTCCATTTAGGAACGCTGATTTTACGTCCATTTGATAAACGATGAAGTCTTTATAGACTGCATAAGCTAAGAATAGTCGAATTGCTTCGATCCTGGCCACAGGGGCAAAGGTTTCATCATAGTCTATGCCTTCCTCTTGTCTATATCCCTGAGCAACAATTCGAGCCTTGTTGCAGGTTAAAGTTCCATGTTCATCTAACTTGTTTCTAAACAACCATTTGGTGCCTATTACAGTTTTATCAAATGGTCTAGGAACGAGATTCCAAACTTTGTTTCGAGAAAATTCAGTCAGCTCTTCTTGCATAGCGCTGACCCAGTTTGGATCGCTGAGGGCATTATCAGTCTTCTTTGGTTCTATTAAAGAGAGAAAATTTACACAGAGACAGATATTACCTGAGCTTCGTCGTGTCTGAATACCTGCTTCGAGATCACCAAGAATTTGATCTATTGGGTGATCTTTGGTCCATCGCTGAGCAGGAGCATGATTGCTTAACTCAGAGGTTGGATCAACAATTGGAATGTTTACTGATGAGGACGTTTGAGGTTCATCAGCGATTAACTGTTGAGTAGATTCACTAAAGAGGTTTTCAGACGAAGGCAGATTTGATGGTAGTAGTGTGTTTAGAGGTTCTGCTGAGACCCATGAGGTGGATTCAGCGTTAGGATGTATAATGTTCGGATCATCATCAGCGGTTGGAGGATCAGAATGCTGATGGTCTGAGAAGAAAGGTTCTGTTTCTCTGTAGTGAGAAAGCATCCAAGCATTTAACTCTTCATTGTCAGCGATTGGTTTAGAGTTCGCTGAGCGAGTTTCATCAAAAGTGACGTGAATTGTTTCTTCTACGGTTTGTCTTCTCTTGTTGAAGACTCTGTAGGCTTTGAAGATGGAGGAATATCCTAGAAATATTCCATCATCTGCTTTTAGGTCGAACTTTCCAAGTTGATCTCTGTTGTTTAAGATAAAGCACTGACAACCAAAGATATGAAGAAAGTTGATAGAAGGCTTCCTTCCAAGAAAAAATTCATAAGCTGTCTTCCCAAATCGCTTTATTATCAGCGATCTGTTTTTGAGTAAAACATGCAGTGTTTACAGCTTCTGCCCAAAATTGAGTAGGGAGATGAGAATCGCTGAGCATTGATCTAGCAGCTTCTATGATCGTTCTGTTTCTTCTTTCAGCGACTCCGTTTTGCTGAGGTGTTCTTACTGAAGAGAAGTTGTGAGAGATTCCCTTGTTCTCAAAGAAATTGTTCAGGGAACTGTTTTTGAATTCAGTTCCATGATCACTTCTTATTGAACGAACAGTAAGATTGTTCAGCACTTCCATCTTTTTAACAAAAGATATTAGTTCTTCTGGAGTATCACTCTTACAGCGAAGAAAGATAACCCAGGTGAAGCGAGAATTTTCATCTACAATGACAAGCGTATATTTCTTTCCAGCTATTGATTGGATGTTGACAGGGACAAACAGATCCATATGCAAGAGCTGAAGAGGACTTGTCACTGAGGAAACTTGTTTCGACTTGAAACTAGCTTTTGTTTGTTTTCCTTTTTCACATGCTGAGCAGAGAGATTCTTTAGCATATGAGTGCTGAGGAAGACCAGAAACCAGTTCCTTAGATGAGAGAGAATTCAGGGTTTTGAAGTTTAGATGAGAGAGCCTTTTATGCCATAGCCAGTTGACATCAGAAGAGGCCTTAGAGAGAAAACATAAGTTTTCAGTGATAGTAGAGTCCATATCTATTACATAGACATTTTCTCTGCGATAACCACTGAGAGCAAGTTTTCCTTTTTCATCTACCACTGAACATACTTTCTTAGAAAAGCGAACTTCGTAGTCTTTGTCACATAGCTGACTGATGCTTAGAAGGTTGTGCTTCAGCCCATCTACATAAGCGACTCTTCGAAAGGTAGTTGTCCCATTGCTGAGGACACCAAACCCTCGGGTAAATCCTTTTCCATTTCCACCAAAGGTCACAGAGGGACCTTTTTCTTCCTTGTATTCAGTGAGCAGGTCTCTTTGTCCAGTCATATGACGAGAACATCCACTATCGAGATACCAGATGCCCTTTGATCCCTGCACACATAAGGAAGATTAAGCGTTGTTTGGTACCCACTTTTCAATGGGTCCTTCAGAGTTAGTGGATAAGGAAGGTTCAACAGTCTTCACAGCTGATGAAGATTCAGCTTCAGTGGTAATCTTCACTTTGGTTAATTTCTTAACCTTAGTGGTATTTTTCACCTTGGTTGATTTTTCAACCTTGGTGACCTTCTCAGCTTTAGAGGCATTTTTCTTCACTTTAGCTGTTTTATCAGCTTTGGTGGCATTTGGACATTTACTTGCAATATGGTCAGTAAAACCACAGTGATAACATTTTCTGTATTTGAAAATGGTTTTAGGACCAGAAGTAGAAGGTTTTGCAAGTTTAAGATGAGGAGGTCCAGGTCCAAGAAGGCTTTTCTCATGAGATATGGGAGGAATTTTCATTTCTTCAGATCTCGTTGGTCTAAGGTCAATCTTTAGCTTTGGAGGAAAGAGATCAAAAATTTCTATCACAGAGCTAGAGGATTGCTTAGCTGAAGGTTTAGAAGGAACTTTCAGCTTTGCTTTCCTGGTTGACTTCTGAGGAAGGAGAATGGACTTTCCTTTATCCGAAGACTTAGTGTCTTTGGATTTTTCCTCAGAGATGGGATTTAAAGAAGAACAGGGATAGAATTGATTATAAGAAGTGTCAAAGAAAGATGTGACAAAAGTTCCAAACTTAAGCGAGGAACTTTCTTCTTTAGGATCATCCTGTGGTGTCCAAAAACCAAGACCAGTTCTATCACTTTCAGGAGTTTGAGCATTTATTATCTCAGAGATCTTTGTTGATGATTTGCACCATTTTTCAACATGAGCCTTTTCTGCTTTTAGAGCAGCGATGGCTTGTTCGCGTTCAATGCTGATGATTTCATTTATAATGACTTGATCTTTCAACTTTTCTTCTAAAAGATTTAGTTCACTGATTTTTTCATGACATTTCTCTAGCTCTTTAGTTAAATGTACATTTTTATTTTCAGCTTGAGTTTTGTCGTTTAGAGCATTATAAAGGTCAATCGTCAGCACATCAACAGCGCGACTTCTCTCAGCTTCAGGCAGAGAGGGGTTTGTAGAGATAGATACCTGCGATGATATGTAGCTCATAGAAGGTTCAGATGGTTCTTCTACTTCTTCTTTAATCTCAGCCATGAGGAAAAGATTAGCGACTTCTTCTTCATTAGAACTTGATACTTCTGATTCAGCCAGTCATGTTCTTCAACGATGAGACCTTTACCTTTTCGCTTGTAGCTTTTCAGTTTTTGATATTTATTCTTCAGCTTTAGGTACTTGTCATCACTGGATCTTCTTGAGGTAGAAGTTTTGAAGACCTTTTTAGACCTGCACTCACTAGCAAAATGTCCAATCTTTTCGCAGTTATAGCAAGTGGCAGTAGCCTTATCAATCGGAGTTGATTTTGGTTTTTCAGTAAGAGAGAGAGGTTTACTTCTTCGGAAGTTGCTCTTTCTTGCAAATCTCTTAAAAGAGTTTGTCAAGAGTGCTAAGGACTCATCAAACTCTGAAAGATCAGGGCCTGATAGATCCTCAGGTTCAGAATCTAACTCAGTGATGGTGCGAGTAGATCGCTGAGATGGAATTATCTCTGAAGAGACTAAAGCAACAGGAGTGCTTTTGGAGTCTTTAGAATCTTTTAAAAGATTCTTCTTCAGGAGATTAGATTGCTCATAGTTGAGCAATATTCCATACAGAGTGCTTAGAGAGAGAGTATGTAAGTCTTTTGTCAGCTTAAGACATATTGAATAACTGTCCCAGCTTTCAGGAAGACTTTCCAAGAATTTTGTTAGGACCTCAGAATTAGAATAGGTCCTACCAACAGTTCTTAGGTCAATGATTAGGCAGTTAAACCGCTGATGAACGTCAGAAAGAGATTCATTCTTACCAGCGATAAAACTTTCATACTGTCTTACCAAGTTAATCTTTCGAGTCTCTTGGATTTCAGTGGTGCCCTCATATTGAACACATATGGTTTCCCACATTTCTTTAGAAGTTTTCAGATGCATGATGGAATGGAAAACTTCATCAGGCAGAGCCATTGAGATAATGGTCTTTGCTCTTGCATCTACGCCTACCTTCTTTTTATCTTCATCACTCCACTGTCTTATTTCCTTAACGACATATCGTTCAGGGATAGCTTCAGTGGTGGCAGTAGCGGGAACCGCAACTATAATTCTAACAGGTTCATAGGGTCCGTTTTGTATATATTCAGGTATAGTAGGATCCGCACCTTCAAGAAATAGCATCATTCGATTTTTCCATAGAGAAAAGTTATCTCTGCTAAATCGAGGAGGTTTAGAAAGTGAACCGTTATCATAGTAGTTTGTGTTTGTGTTTAGTGCCATTTTAGAATAGCAAGGAAGAGTATACAGCAAGATCTTGTTTATTAGATTAAACAAACTGCTTTGATACCACTTGTTGGTCCCGAAGGTGCTTAACAAGTTTGTAGAAAGGGGGGGGGGTTCAATACAAACACAGAAATTAAAGTTTAATAAATTGTTTATTGATAAATCAAATACAATTTACAAGTTTGTTGCGGAATAAGATTAAGACAGACTCAATCTAAACAAACTTAAGAAACACTAAGATGGTTGCACTAGAAATTCAGAGAATGGGGGATTTAGAGATATAGAAAGCAAGGGTTTCTATATGGGTTCAAGGAATTGAGCACCCCTTTTTAGATGAAAGGGTGAACGTCCTATTTATACCCTTTGCATTAAATGCATGGCAGGGCACTTTACACGTGGCGTTCACTGATTGACTTTGGGAGTCTGACTTTTGGGAGACATGCTTTCGGCCGGGTCATGAACAGTGTAGTTGACAGAGTTGTTGTACGAATGGTTGCAGAGACATGTCCGTTCTGACCTATTGTACTAGATTGGTCAAGGATAGACAAAAGGAAACTTGAGGCATAAGCTTTGTGATCGATTGATCGCTGAGTATCTCTTTTTTCAGAGATAAAGAGGTTCAGCTATCGCTGAAGCTTTTCCTTATGTTTCTTCGTGTATATGTAGAGTTGTCTTTGTTTCACCGATATCCGCATCAGGTCACTAGTAGACTTCTCTTTGTTCAGTAGCTTCGTCTTCGATTCAGCTGTGAACATATGTTGACGCGAGACTTGTCTTCAGGGATTACGTTGGCTGTTTACTTCAGAAACTATCAGTGATAACTGAACAGACTCAGTCTGATCACTGATAGTGAAACACTAATACATATAAATGTTTATGAGAGAGACTATCAGCGATAACTGAACAGACTCAGTCTGATCGCTGATGGTGAAACACTAATACATATTAAAACGTAATTTTCACTAAGTATATAAGAGGGTCGTTATCAAATCACTGAGAGAGTTTGGATCAACAACTTCTAGTAGGCCGGATATAATGTTTTCTACATGCTTATGTGCTAGATATCAGGCCAATCCTAAATAATCCCATTTGTCTGCTGTAAAGCGGATTTTCAGGTATCTGAAGGGGACCGCAGATCTTGGTCTGTGGTATCCTAAGGATACAAGCTTTGAACTAACATCTTATTCAGACGCAGATCATGCTGGTTGCATGTTATACAGGAAAAGCACCTCAGGTCATATCCAATTTCTCGGAGATAAACTCGTCAGTTGGGCGTCGAAGAAGCAATTATGTGTCTCCACCTCAACGGCCGAAGCGGAATATGTAGCTGCTGCTAGCTGCTGTTCTCAGGTCTTATGGATGAGAACACAACTGCGAGACTATGGGTTTCATTTCAATAGAATCTCGATCTATTGTGATTCGAAGAGCGCTATTGCGATTACCGCTAACCCTGTTCAGCATACTAAGACCAAACACATAGATGTCAGGTATCATTTTATAAAAGATAATGTAGAAAAGGGAACAATTGAACTTTACTTTGTAAAAACCAATTATCAGCTTGCAGATTTGTTTACCAAACCTTTAGACGAAAAGAGATTTAATTTTCTTGTCTCAAGACTTGGTATGCTAAATCTTAAGACCTAATCGGTGGTTACCTATTAAACTTTCTTATTGTGTTTCTTTATCATTTCTTTATTATTATTTCCGCATGATACCTACTCTTTAATAGTTTGTTCGTGATCTCAGGGGGAGTGTGAGATGTATCTTATAGATGGTCAATGTTATTTTAGGGGGAGCGTACAAGTAAAGAGTATGGCGATGATTTCTGATTATTTCAGATCAGAACTCGTACTTTAATTGTTTTACTGCTTTCTGTCATTTTATTTTCAGTGAATAAAGTTACTTTGACTAGACTTTTAGACTTTTGTAGGTTGAGAGATGCTTCAAAGATCATATCTTTATGACTTTAAGCTTGACTTCGTGAGATGTAAGACTGCACTCAAAAGGTATAATTTATCTTCATCTCATTTATGGTTGAAAGAAGGACAACTTTCAATCATAAGAAAACATGTTCTTAAATGTTCAAACCACTTTCCGATTCTCAAACAGATTTCTTGAATTGGAAGTGTGATTTTAAATGTTTTCTGATTCATCTTTGAGCCGTAGCTGATAAAGTTAAACTACCTGAGCATCATATGCTTCATAGGAACACATAGGATCAGTGTGCTAGGACTTCGAAGAAACTTCTATGGATTCACATTAACCAGTGTTTCCTACCCAAGAAGTTAATCATGTAGTGATTGAATGTGAGGAGTTCAAAAAGAAATGAGTGTGGGATGTGTGATGAGAGAATATGTCAAAAGAGAGTTCGGTTAGCTGTGAGCTTAAAGATTAAAAGAAAGAGGGTGAGAGATCAGAGTAAAAGAATTTTTAAACTCTGCACCAACTACTTTCTGAGCCGGGCAGCCACATTTCTAATGCTTCACAATTCTTGGTGAACATTATTGAAACAGGCAACTAGCCCATGCCAACTCTTGACTTTACCCCACCAGCCACCCATTTTCTTCTCAACAAGAAAATGTTTCATTTTCAAAGGGGACGCAACACATATGCTATCTTATTTTCATTTGGAAAATCTGGATATTGAAAAGAAGGAAGTCTGCCCCACCTTCACACTTCGTTTATGCACATTGAGTCTGTGTTTCACTACTTGTCTCAGTGGTTCACACTTTTTGAGCCTTATATACAAACATCATATGCTTTATTTCTTTCTATCACTTGCACGAACACACAAAGAATTTGTTTCTTTGTCATAACGTTCATAGAAATTGCCTTTGTGGTGTTTCGATGATTGAATGGAAGCCCTGGGGGAGTGAACATCATAAAAGCTTCTTTATATTGTGTATTCGTTACACACGGTGACTTTGTGTTACTGACAGGCATTTTTAACTGTTTCATTTGTTGATTAAGGTGTTACACTTCATTTTCTAATTTGTCTAGATTTGCAAAGATCTGGATGAATATCTTAATGAATTAACGGATAATCAGTGGTTCTGTTTGCAAGATCAATGGTGGAAGAAATTTCTTGACGACACGTTTTGATGAACTCTTTGCTCTTTTCATCAAACAGGGGGAGAAGCGTCAATCAAGAAATGGAAGATATTCTGAAGATATGCTGATAAAATTTTCCTTGAAGATGCTTTACTGGAGATAATTTCTTTCCAATATATATTCTCATCGATTGGGGAGATTGTTATATTCTGAAGACAAAGAGGAAGATTACATTTTCTGAGCTTAAAGAATGATCTTGATCCAAAGGGGGAGATTGTTAAAGCACATATTTATTGGATTCAAGATCATAATTATCTGAAGATGGAAATCTGAAGTTAAAGCTGATAAAGTCGTCTCAACAAATAGTCTAGGGTCTTTTTGTAATAAATAGTCAAAGTCTGTTTAAGTATTTTATTTATTAGTCTTTATTGTTTTAGTATTTAGTTTGTTTTAGCTTTTGGGCCCAAGCCCTCAAAGCCCATTAGGCTAATCAAGCCTAAGTATAAATTATGTTTATTTTAGTTGTAATTAGGCTAGAAGAGAGCTAATTAGAAAAGTTATCTTTGTGAGAGGAGGCTACTGGTGGTATTGGTGCGCCGTGAAGAACAAGAAGCAGAGAGAGTTTTGATTTTATCAAGAACACTTGTAATCCTTTGAATCAATTGAATAATCATATCAGGTTTGCATTATCGTTGTTGCTTAATTGTTTACTTGTTTGAATGATTACGTATTGGGACACACATCTTTGAATTTGATTCTGTAAATCCATCAATTTGATCACTATTACAATTAGAACAAGATACAAACAAGGAATTACAATCAAATCAACTCAAATGTACATTGTGATCTAGATACAGTGCGTAGAACTCGAACTTTGGAAAAATCACAAAATCAACAAATCGAATCCAAAATACAGTGCTATTGTGTAATCAAACTACACAGGAAACATCTAAAGTGCGAGTTCATCCTTTACGATTGATTTTCTTCGAATTATGCTCTGATACCAATTGAAATGTCCAGATCCAAGCTTCTAATTCATACACAAGAATGTAGAAATCAATCTTTATATATCAAAACAACTGTTATGTTGATTTCAATCACTCATAAACCTATTTCTCAATATAAGCGCATATAGGTACTTGCTTTCTATCTCTAGATTCTATTCTCTCATACGTACTATATATGTAAACAAAGACTTTTTTATTTTTACATGGTCACTATGACCTCATTCACTTTTATCTAAAGTCAAAGTCAATAACTTTGACTTAAAACTCTATTTACAAGAAACCACTTACACTTTTACAACATTTACACTTTGACCCCTCATTTAATCTTGAATACAATCTTGACTTAACAAAATCGATTTACACAATTGGATGAGATCCGAAATATCCCTTGATGTTATAACTGACAGATCTTTGGATCATGAAATATGATGGAAGAAGGTTTCCACAAGTTTTTACTAAACTATGTCATATTTGAGAAGCTTCTGATTGATAGTCTTCAGATCAATATACTCAAGAAACACAAGCATTAGATTCAACATAGGATTACTTTATCCTTTGAGAACATCATAATGAATATGTTAAAAAATAATGAGATAATACGTTAGAATATAACAAGATTTCTCACATTAATTTTCAACATTTAACATTCCCAATTCATTGATTAGAAACTTGAACCTTGATTCATTTAATGGTTTAATGAATAAATGAATCAATTGATTATTTGTTGCAATAAAATGTAGTTCCACATTTCCTTCAGATATGTGGTCTCAGATGTACTGATATCTTATATCAATGTGCTTGATTCTTGAGTGTAGAATAAGATTATTGGCAATGGCGGTGGCAGTGACACTGGAATTATCACATAGAATCACATAGAATAGGTATAGCAGAAAATATTATGTCATAATCACCAAGTTGATTTTTCACCTATAAGATTTTGTGTTGTACAATTTCCAGCAGCCACATTTTCAGGTTCAGCCGTGGAGGTTGAAACTGAATTTTTCTTCTTGCTTGACCAACTTACTAAGTTTCCACCAAGAAGTTGGCAGCTTCCGGTAGTGATTTTCCTGTCTATTTGACAACCTGCATAATCGGAATCTGAATATCCAATTAAATCAAACCATGTGTCTTTGGGGGTACAAAAGGCCTAGATTAGGAGTTCCATTTAAGCATTTAAAAATCCTTTTCATAGTAGAAAAATCGGATTATTTTGGATTGACTTGATATCCAACACAAAGACATGTGGAAAACATAATGTATGGGAAACTTGCAGTAAGATATAAAGGAGCTTCAATAATTCCTCTTTCATTAGTTACATCAACTGACTTTCCATTTGGGTTAGAGAGTAACTTTAATGGAGGAGCCATTGGAGTCTTCATGGTGAACGTTGGCAAACTTGAATTTCTTTATTAAATATTCAACATATTTATTTTGAAGGATAAAATTTCTATCATTGGTTTGTTTGATCTGTAGACCTAAAAAAGGTTAATTCACCCATCAGGCTCATTTCATATTTACTTTGCATGAGTTGAGCATAGTTCTCACAAAGAGAATCATCTGTCGCACCAAATATCATATCATCTACATAGATTTGAACAAGAATGACATCATCACCAAATTTATTTAGAAAAAGAGTTTTTTTAATATTACCATGGATAAACCTATTTTCAAGAAGAGATGAATATAGAGTGTCATACCATGCATGGGAGCTTGTTTAAGATTGTAGAGAGCTTCATCAAGTTTGTATACATGATCATGATTTATTGGATCTTCAAATCATGGAGGTTTTTTCACATATACTTCTTTTGATAACTTATCATTTAGAAAAAGCACTATTGATGACATCCATCTGAAAGTTTTTGAAGGTTTTGAAGGTTGCATAAGCTAGAAAGATTCTGATGGTCTCCAGTCTTGCTACCGAAGAAAAATTTTCATCATAGTATACCTTCATCTTGACTGTACCCTTGAGGCACTAGTCTAACTTTGTTTCTGATTGAAACGCCATCTGCATCCATTTTATTTCGAAAGATCCCCTTTGTACCAATAACGATTTTGTGAATAAGTTTGGGAAAAAGCTTCCAAACCTTGTTTCGTTCAAACTGGATAAGTTCTTCTTGCATTGCACTTACCTAACTTGATCTCGAATGGCATCCTCAATCTTCTTAGGTTCAACAATAGATAAGAATTTGACATATAGACACATGTTTGCAATCTTTTTGTTTTTACTCCAGTATGATGATCTCCTATAACTTACCCAATCAGATGGCTTTTTGTTCATTTTGTAGAAGGATGGAGGTACATTATAGGAGAATCATTTTTTATTTTGGATGAGGTATTAGGAGAGTATTAATCCCAATATTCAAGTTCTAATCATAGTTCAATAACAATGACAATATGAGAACAATCAACCTATTTTTCCAATTTGATTCAAGAAATCGTATACAAGACTCTGTGAATATTTCTTTCTCAAGAATCTATCCGCGTACAATACTTATCAGAATACACCCAGCCGTATACCTACTAACAGAAACAAAACTATTTAAACTAACTAACTATTACAACACTTTGACTTTGACAATTATTACAAATGACTTTGACCTGCTTGAGAGTTTGACTTAAGCTTTGACTTGGCTTGACTTTCAGTCTTCAGTCTTCATAATCTTGTATCCAACATATTTATGCACTAACAGAGAGGGATGAGGAAAAATATCAAATGAAGGTATAGAGGTGGGGTTTGGGATCTCATTCTCAGCCTCAGAGAGTGTAGGTATATCGGATTTGTTATTGAACTGTTCAAAAAAGGAAAGGGTGTTAAGAGATGAAACATGAGGAGTGTCAGAAAATAAATGTTGACTAGATTTCAACAAATGTGAGAAAATCCATTCTTGTGTTTATCTTCATTGAAAATGTCTGATGATGATGATGATGGTGCAGTCCCTTTTTCACCAAAATGAACATGTATTGATTCATCAATACATTGGGTTCTTCAATTGTAGACCTTGAAAGCTTTTGAAACAGCAGAATATCCTACAAATATTCCTTCATCGGATTCAGGATCAAACATTCCAATATGATCTCTATCGTTTAGTGTTAATCATATAAATCCCAATTACATCAAGCAATTACTCAATATATGATCAATTAAGAACAAGAATTAGAGAGAGAATCTAGAGAGAGAAAACAAATCTTGAATAGCCACAAGTCTCATAAATCTGGTTCTGCGTAATTACGTGATTACAAGGGAGAAAACCTATTTATACTACCAACTAAACAAGACTTAAAGGCTAAGTAAAACTAATATAAGCTTTGACAATTACAAGACTTTGACTATGTTAACTTTTACAACTTTGACTTTCCATATTAAATCTTCGATACAATATTTAGACTTAACAATCTCCCCCTTTGTATTCAAGATTTAATAAAAATTTGATACAAATCTTCAACTCTTGATTCTTCAGCTTTTGTCTCTTTATCTTTGAACTTTGACGCTTTCACAATCTTCAGTCTTTCAACCTTTGAAGAATATTTGGAAAGTCTTTTTCTCTTTGAAGCTTTGAAAGTCAACAAGCCTTGAACGAGAAACATAATTCTTGAAACGTTTGAAAACTTCTTTGAAGAGACTTTCTTTGGAAAAACAAACTTCTTTGTATCTTCAAACTTCTTTGTATCTTCAAACTTCTTTGTATCTTCATCACTTTGATCTCTAAACCATCTTTGGAAAAACAAACTTTCTTGAATCTTTGAATTTTCTTTACAGAAACTTTTCATTTTGAATTTCTGACTTGAACTTTGAACTTAAACTTTGAAATTGATCTTTGAAAATTCTCCCCCTTTTCGATGATTGAGAGCATCATAATCATCAAAATATCTTCAATTTCGACACAGTCTTTGATTTCCCCCTTTGTGAACAAATAACAATCTCCCCTTTGACAGTCTCCGCCCGTTGATCTGAATAGCCGAATCATGAACTGTATATACCTGAATCTTTTCAAATTCAGATATAATGAAATGGGTAACCCTGAATCAACAAATGAAACAGTTAGGAATGCCTGTCAGTAACACAAAGTTACTGTGTACAACAAATGTACAATTAAAGGAGTTGGTTTGATGATGACTCCCCAGGACTTCCATTCAATCATTGAAAAACACAAGGTTTATCTATGAATGTTCTGACAGAAAAACAAATTCTCTGTGTGCTCGTGCTTGTGTTTGAAATAATTAGCACAATGATTGTGTTTCATAAGGCTCGAAGTATGTAAATCACTGAGACAACAATGATTGTACATGGACTCAATGTGTATGAGAAAGGGTCGAAGGTGGGGCAACTTTCCTTCTTTTTCAATATCAGTATCTTCCAAGAGAAGAACCAATAGATTATGTGTTGCTTCCCCAGAAAATGTGAAACGTTCTCTTTTTAAGAAAAGAATGAGTAGATGGTGGGGTTAATGCAAGAGATGGCATGGGCTATTTGCCTATTTCAATGATGGTCGCCAAAGAAATGTGAACCAATCAGTAATGTGGTTGCCCGGCTCAGAAAGATGTTTGGTGCAGAGTTCTAATATTCTTTTAACTCTGTTCTCACACCCTCTTTCTTTTAAACATATAAGCTCACATCTAACCAATCTCTCATTTCCATTTTACCTCAGATCACTCCCACACTCAATTCTTTTAGACCCCTCTCCCCTCAATCACTCAAAGGATTTCTTCCATGGTAGGAAACACTGGTTATCGTGAATCCATGGAAGATTTATTAAGCACTCACACTGAATCCCATGTTCCTAAAAGTACATGCTTGTCAATGATTTTCTTGATATTAAAAGCACAAGAAATCATATGTCAGTGTATGTATGCTCATCAAAAATCAGAAATGAAATTTGAGCATTTTTAAACATTTAAGATTTCTCAAAACTTTATATGAATGAATAATCAAGAAAGAATAGAAATGTTTTGAGAATCTGACAATGATTAAAATCAGATCAAATGAAATAGCTAGGGTATCAAAGAACTGGATATTTTGTTTATATGAAAAAATATAAACAATTTATCAATGAAAGCACAAATATGTAAACGATGAATGATACTCAACAACTTTGAAAGCAAACGGGGGTATTACCATCGAAAAATTGGTTCGAATTTGAGACATGGTAATAACAATTTCAAATAAAATACTGAACCGGTGTGTGTGAATACTTGACAGTATATGGACAAGATAATACACAATTATTGATCTTTGGAAACACACGGTCAGTTAAACATTAAGCTCAAAAATGAAAAACATTTAAAAGCACACTTCTAAATTCATGAAATCTTTTAAGAATAAGAAGTGGTTTGAACATTTAAGAAAGCGTTTTTCATGTTCGAAAGTTGTTCTTCTTTCAAACAATCAGAGATCTAGGATCAGAAGATGTTTTTTTTTTACCTTTTCAGCTCCCCCTCAAACCATGATATAATGATTTATGTCTTTTAAGCTCCCCCTAGATATTAGCATAATATCCTTCTTTGAACATTGAAAAACGGGTCCTGATCTGTCATGTGATCAGAAGCCACTTTATTCACAACATTTATTCAAAAATAAAAGACAGAAAACAGTAAAACAATTTTATAGTATTAGTTATGATCTGAAATAATCAGAAGTCATCACCTTTACTCCCCCTTAAATTAAGCATCTGAAATATGTCAGTTAAAACACAAGATAGAGATCAATACAACTTTCGTTTGAAGTGTAGACCATCATATCGTAAGAATATGGCAATGAAAAAGTACAGGATAGAGATCAATACAACTCCCTTGTGAAGTGTAGACCGTCATATCTTATCGGATACAAAAACCGGAGTAAGGTCTTTTGATCGCTGAGGTCTGAGTCCTAAACTGTTGTGTTTAGAAGTCAAACTCCTTTGAAGTACGGGTCCTAAGCTGATTGTGCTTAGAAACCATAATCTTTCAGCTTTGAAGTTCGGGTTTTGAACTGTTGTGTTCAAAATCCATAATCTTTGAAGTCCGGGTCTTGAGCTGGTTTACTCAAGAGCCATTATCTTCTTACTCCCCCTTGACGTGAGGTGCCTGCAACAAAGAATCAGTTTTCTTCTTTGGTACCCATTGGTATTTAGGTCCAGAAATGTTAGTTGCAGTTCGTGTGGGGGTAATGGAGTAAGAACCATACCAGAAATGATCACTGGTCTTGTGGATATGATCATGTGTATAGCAGTAAGAACAATAAAATTTATTACCTGAAAACCTGAGTAATTGGTCTCTTGAGTATATGAGGTCAGGTTTACCTTTATGCTCTTTGTTCTTCTTTGCTTTGTGAGAATGTACACATGATGTCTTCTTTTTCAGCTCATCTTTCTTGTCATCTTTGACAGATTTCTTCATCCAGACCAGTTTCTCTGACTTGTAACTTCTTCTCCTTGGATATGTATCTGAACCATCTAAATATTCATCAAAGAAAATGTTAGATCGACGAATCTGATCAAAATATTTAACTGACCTTTGTGAAGAGACAGATTTCTGATTTGAACTTGAAGCAGACTTTTCAAGTTCTTTGATCTTTGATGCAGAGTTGTCTCTTTCTTTCACAAGTTGGTCAGTCTTCTTTGAAAACTCAGACTTCGTCTTCTGCTCTTTTAGCGCAGTAGCAGATAGTTCGAATAGCTTTGAAGTCAGTCTTTTGATTTCAGTTTCAAAGATTGAACGTTCTTCTTCAAATCCTTTCTCTGACTCATTTTTCTGGCCAGATAATTCTTTAAAGAATCCCACATTCTTCTTTTCTATGGCCTTCTTTTCTTTATCAAATTTCTCTCTTTCCAAAATCAGTACTTTCTCAAAATCAGATACTTGTTGAGAAAGTTTTAAGCATTTAAGCTCTATTGACTTTTTCTCTTCAAAACATATCTTTGAGAAATCTGAGAATTTCTTTGAAAATTTTTTCTTTTCAGCATCAAAATCAGCTTTATCTTCAACAAGCTTTTTCTCAAAATCAGATAAATTCTTTCTAAGCTCCGCATTCTCATATTCCAATTTCAGAATCTTCTCATCATTCTGCCTAGAAGATCTTTCCAGAAGATCTTCATTAAGAGTCTTTAAAGCACTGATTTCTTCTTTTAAAGATATGGTTTCAGCAAAATACTCTCTTGACTTCTGAGAATGAAAGTCAACAGCATGACCCAGATTAATGTTCTCTAGTTTCAGCTTTCTATTCTTCTCTTCAAGATCTGAAAGAAATCCCATGATTAAAGAGTAATCAGCTTAATGTGAATGATCGTTCCAAACTATATATCAGAAAATCAAAAATCGGATTAAATTGAAATCTTGCACAAAAAGAACTTTTGTCCCCCTCCACAGACTTAGCAGGGGGTCCCGCTACCCGGTTAGCGGGTGGGGTCAAGGGGCAACACCCTTGCGGGGTCTGGGGCAGCGCCCCTAGAGAAAAAAAATTCACATTTAAAGGACATATTACAGTTTTGAAAATTTTGACAAAGTATGGAAAAGACACTGTTTGCGGAAGATTGAGTTTTGCGTAAACTACGTGATACGCAAAGTCAGCTTTTCGGTATAAGCGAGTTGCGCAAAGTAAGGTTCTTGGGATAAGCGTTTTGCGCAAAGGAGGTTTGCGAAAGTTCCTTGATGCGCAAAGTGAGCTCTGCGTACGCCGAAAGATGCGCAAATGTGACTTTGCATATTTTCCTTGATGCGCAAAGTGGACTTGATGCGCAAAGTTAGATTTTCGTGATCCTTGAATTTCGCAAATTATGGTTTTCGAGACCCGTTGAATACGCAAAGATGAGGTTTGCGTAATCCAAGGGATGTGCAAATCTGCAAGATGAACTTTGAGGATGAACTTGCGCAAACCGTCTATGAATCTTGCGCAAAGTGTATGAACTTGCGCAAACCGTGTTCTTGGCAGATTCTTTCTCAAATCTACTCAAACCTGCAAATTTGATCTAAAAAATTTATCAGCATCATCGAAAAACAATACTAACCACAAATATACAATCAATTTTCGATTAAAACCAACAATTCACACAAAAACAATCAAAAACAATGTTCGAACGAAAATATCCAGAAAACTCAAATTTCGAAAATTGACATCGAATTAGTTAGAATTATAAGATGTAATCAATACAAGAATCAATTCTAATCATAAAACGAATACAATGATTCCATTTTCTTGCAACAAACATGATTTTTCACACAAATTCGGATGTAACAGTATTCAAAACTCACGTTCTTGAAAAATTTCGAAAAACACAAATTTTTGACTTAAAACTCCAGATTTCAATTCAAACTTTGATCAAATCATTTCCGAAAAGTTTGGTTCAACTCTGATACCAATTGTTAATCATATAAATCCCAATTACATCAAGCAATTACTCAATATATGATCAATTAAGAACAAGAATTAGAGAGAGAATCTAGAGAGAGAAAACAAATCTTGAATAGCCATAAGTCTCATAAATCTGGTTCTGCAATTACGTGATTACAAGGGAGAAAACCTATTTATACTACCAACTAAACAAGACTTAAAGGCTAAGTAAAACTAATACAGGCTTTGACAATTACAAGACTTTGACTATGTTGACTTTTACAACTTTGACTTTCCATATTAGCAAAACTTTTGACAAAATTCCATAACCAAGAGTAAATCCTTTAGAATTATCACCAAATGTGACAGATAGTTTGTTAACTGACACAAAGCCTTTAAACACAAAGTCTTTAAGCAGAGAAACGTAACCAGTCATATACCTCGAACATCTTTTCCAAGTATCATATTTGGGTATGACCTGGTCCCTACGATTAATCAAGAGATTAATGTCTAGATCCCCACTGAAACATAGATCTTATAAGATTAGGAGGGGTTTGTGACTTAGGTTTCTTTTGATATAATTATTCTTGGATAAAATAGGATGAAATATATACTAATTTCTGGAAAAAAAAATGAAGGGAAATGTACCTCCATATGAAAGTTTGAAACTTCTAACGTAGTAGAGATAGATTTAAAGATTTCTGAGTTTCTTTTATCTGAAGTACTTAGTTCAGTAAGAAAGGCCATAAATCACATATTTGTCTCTTCTTCCGGCTATTCTTCTTACAAACTTTTAGGTTCTTCCAGACGTGTCCTTCAGCCATCACTTTCCAGTTATCGATATATTCATGTAGTGATATCATGATGGAAGACTTAATACTGGAGATTTTTGTGATAGACATCACATCATCTTGTGTCTTTTCAATAGGGAGTTGATGGAAAAGTTTTCAAATCCGATGAATTTATGGTTGTTTCTTTAATAGACCTTACATCTCTATGGAAACAAGAAGGTTTGGATAGAGAGCCATTGTCATTGGCTGTGGAAATCATTTAGGATCTTGTTTATGAGATTAAACAAACCGCTACAATACTTCTTGTTGGTCCTGGAATACAATGACTTACACAGGATGAGTTCATAGAAGGTGTGGTTGAATACGAAAAAAACAAATTTTCACTTTTAATTTTATATTTTATTAAAACATAAAATTACAGATTTGTTGCGGAAGCTAGGAAGGTACGTCCTAATCCTAAACAATCTGACTAGTGACAAATTTGTTAACACTGAAAGAGAGAAGGAAGAAGGTTCTTTTTCAGATCTGAAGTACTAATATAGTCCATCAGATGGTGAAACCAATTTTGCGTAAGAAACTATCACAAAGAAGTTCTTTCAAAATGGGTGAGTAACAACAAATAACAAGGGTGACCTTTTATAGCCAACATTGCATTAAATGCTATCTTCCAACTTTAACACGTGTCTTTATCTAATTTGTTGATCCATGCATGCTTATACTTTTCACTTCAACCTTTGTAGTTGATGTAGACACTTGTTAACTCGTCCCATCCTTTCGTATGCAGAGGAACAGTAGACAAAGTGTGTCACTAATAAAATAGTGCTTTAGAATTTACTTTGGCTGACATGCTTTGCATGTTCCCATACTAGAATAGGATATTAAGAGAGTTGTTGAGCCAAACCTTGTTGGACAAGTTTGCACTCCAAAATCTAGCTTGCCAATAGTAGTAGTATTTGTCAGACTCCTAGTTGACTTATCTTGTATTGATCTTCTTTTGACCAGATGAAAAACCAATCCTCTTTCGTGACGATCTTGACCTCATTTCAAGTAGTCTTCATTTTTGTTGAAGGCTTTTTACTCTTTGGATCAATATAGATAGTTATAAGACTTTTACAAGTAAAAATCCTATCTTTATCTATTCCGAAATATAAGTTATATATTAGATTCCATCTATAGAACTTTTATGAAGTGTTTATGTTGGATTCTAAAATAACTTAGAATATTTTGTAGATGTGGTTAAATCCGAGCGATTGAAGTATTAGATACTTTAATCGAATTTATCGTTCACATAGGGCTTGATTAAATCCGAGATTTCATCCTACAAAATATTCTCTAATAGAGATCCGATGATGACTCTATATACAAAGTATTGAGCTACATGTTTTTTTTTCTTTTACTATACAAGGTTCAGATGATATACTAATTGAGTTATATTCGATGGATGTTCATTGGATATGCTCTTTAGAAGACAAGTATCAAGATTTTCTAAGTGTTGAGTCAAATGTTAGTTATATTATTTACAAATCCGATAGTTGAGACCAACAATTCTTATGATGGAAGAACAAACCGTACACTTCGATGAATCTTTAAAAGGCTTGAAAAACTAAAAGCAAAATTACCCCTTTTTAAAAATCTTTATGCAAAAGATGAATGACCGCAATTTTCGATTGGAAACTAGGAAGTGTTCACTCAATTGAAGTTGGAATGATGAACACTCTTACAACTATTTTACCTTTTGAATGACTAAGTATAGAATGTTTAAAAACACTTAGGGGGTGTTTGGTTCATGGATTTTTAAGGAATTGGAATGGATAATTCCTTTGACCAAATTCTAATTCTTTTGTTTGGTTCACATATTGATCATGATGGAATCCTTCGAATTCCATTGAATTCCACGAATCAAAGAATTCATCAATCCTTAGTTAAAGTGAAAGAATTGAATTCCATCTAATTCCTACCAACCAAACACATGGTCAAAATCTACCAAATTCCCTCAATATATTCCAATTATATCAAATTCCATTATGTGAACCAAACGCCCCCTTAGGGGCTGTTTGGTTCATGGAATTTGAAGGAATTGGAATAAGCAATTTCATTGACCAAATTCCAAGCCCGTGTTTGGTTCACGGAATGAAAGCGGTGGAATCATTCCAATTCCATTGAATTCCACAATTTAAGGAATTCATCATTCATTGGCTTAAGTGAACGCGTGGTCAAATTTTATCAAATCTCATTCCAATTCAATCAAAGTCAAATTCCTTTGATGGATTTCAATTCCATCAAATTCCATTTTGTGCACCAAACACCCGCTTAAGGAAATTTTTGAAGATAAGAAGTATTTTCTTCTTGTTGAGAGAGTTATTTTTATTGTTTTGGATTGAAGCCCAAACAATTTAACTTTCCAATTTGGAAAAGAAACTTTATGCAATGAATAAAAGATATAGAGAAGATCTTTTATATTTATCCAATATTTCAAAGAACTTAATCAACCATCTTTTAGAAGAATGAAATAATGGAATTTTTAAAAAAATATCTGACAAAAGAGGTTTTGGAAAATGTTAGTCATTTTAAAAATTCTTATATGAAAAAAGACGTTAGATAAAACATTTTGACTTTGAAGTCCCCCGCCCCATCCCCTCCCCGTCCCCGCCTCATCTTTCAGCATATCAATGCTTTAGAATTCAACCTTCGAAGTTTTAGCATCAACACTCACGTACTTAGAGTTTCAGCACCTAAGGGGGCGTTTGGTTCGCAGAATGTTTTTGGATGGAATGGAATCTGTCAAAGGAATTTGACTTTGATGGAATTGGAATGGAATGTTGTCAGGTTTGACCACCTGTTTGGTTGACAGAATTGGAATGGAATCTGTTAAATGAATTGGAATTTTTCTGTTTGGTTCACAGATTGTAGCTTCGGAATTGAAATGGAATTTTGGTAAATGACCAAAATACCCTTTTTGATTATTTTAATTTTTTAAACAAAAATTACTTTAATAAAATAGTCATTAAATAGTTTAATTTTTAACAAAAATTGTTTTTATTATTTTAGCACATGAATGATGCCGAGAGAGTGAGGAGAGAGAGGGAGAGGGAGAGAGAGAGGAGAGGAGAGAGAGGAGAGAGGGAGAGAGAGAGGAGAGAGTGGAGGAGAGAGAGGAGAGAAAGATAGAGAGAGGAGAGAGAGGGAAGAGAGAGAAGAGAGAGATAGGAGAGAGGGAGAGAGAGAGAGAGAGGATAGAGTGGAGGAGAGAGAGAGGAGAGATAAAGAGAGAGGGAAGAGAGAGAGGAGAGAGAGGGAAAAGAAAGAGAGAGGAGAGAGAGGAGAGAGGGAGGAGAGAGAGAGAGGAGAGAGAGGAGGTGAGAGAGAGGAGAGAGTGGAGGAGAGAGAGGAGAGAGAGGGAAGAGAGAGAGGAGAGAGTAGAGGAGAGAGGGAGAGAGAGAGGAGAGAGAGAGGATAGAGTGGAGAGAGAGGAGAGATAAAGAGAGATGGAAGAGAGAGAGAGGAGAGAGAGGGAATAGAAAGAGAGAGGAGAGAGAGAGGAGAGATAAAGAGAGAGGGAAGAGATAGAGGGAGGAGAGAGGGAGGAGAGAGAGAGAGAGAGAGAGAGGAGAGAGTGGAGGTGAGAGTGAGGAGAGATAGAGGAGAGAGAGATAGAGAGATGAGAGATAGAGAGAGGAGAGAGAGGGAAGAGAGAGAGAGAGGGAGGAGAGAGAGATAGCGAGAGCAGAGAGAGGAGAGAGAGGGAGATAGAGATGAGAGAGATAGTTGGTGTTTGGTGATACTCAATATTAGTAGGGTTTAGTTTGGAGTAAAGGGTAAATTTGGAATTATGAAAATATAAGATTCCATTCCATTGAAATCCTTGGGTTTTAGGATGGAATGTTCAAATCCTTCATTTGTGGAATTTGGTGGAATTCACACATTCCTTCCATAGAAAAGAATGAACCAAACAAAGAAATTGAATTTGGTCAAAGGAATTGGACATTCCAATTCCATCAGATTCCATCAGAATCTGCGAACCAAACGCCCCCTAAGCTTTCAATTTTTCAACATTCAATACTTCATGTTTTCTCTCCTTCAGCTTTTGGCTAGGGATTTTTGCAATGCTCGATTTTGATTTTTAATAACTTATACACATCAAGTAAAATATTAATACGAACTACGATTCCTTTTTTTTTTTTTGGTAATAATCAAAACAATATATATTTAATAAATGTTTAGAAACCTAACACCCTTGCACCAACAATATTGAATATTTTACTAATACAATTATTTAAAAATCTTCAAAATAAAAATGTTGTTCGTGTTATTTTTATTTAGATATTTGGCTTTTGATTTTGAAAAATTATAGAGGATATATTAGAGATGCGCTCAAGAAGAAGGGGGGGGGGGGGGGGGAGAAAGAGATTATGAAATCTCCAAATTTGAATCTATTTTCTATTTGTTTTGATGAATTTGAATATATTACCTTTTTATATAAAATTTATTTAAAAGTTTATTGGGATATTAAATATATTAAATATTTTAATTATATAATTTATGATCAAATCTTTAAAAATAGAAACTTGAAGAATTGAGAAAACTTTTTTTTAAAGATTTCACCTTTTGTTTTCCATTTTTAAAATTATTATAAAAAATATGTTGGATATACAAAATTACTTAGATTTTAGATTATTAGAGTTAAATACAAAATTTTAGATTTTTTTTGTATTTTAATTCTCTATTTTAGAAAAAAAAATTAGATATACTACTAAAATTACTTATAATATAAAATATATTTATTTAAAATTATTGATATAATCAATAAAGTAATGGGTATATTTCCAATACATTTTTGTAAAATAGTTATATACAAAAATATATGCAGACAACTATTGTTAAATAGTTTAATGGTCAACTTAATCATTTGAAAATTGTACAATTTATAAGATATGTGAGATCCATCACAAGTCACTAATTTAAAATAATTAATAAGATAATTAATGTATTTTTTTTTTGCAAAAATTAAATTCCATATATATATATATATATATATATATACTAGTTGTGTACCCGCGCGATGCAGCGCACGTGAATCATAATTTTGAAGTCAATAAGTCAGCCTTCAATCATGTTTCTTATTTCAATTCATTCTTTGTCCCTCTCGATGTTGAACATAACATCCATATGTAAACATGTCATGCAAAAAACATGTAATTATTTTGATAGAACGTATTATTTCAAATATGTAATAATAATTAGTTGATTGTATCTTATTTATCACATAAAACTTCTTGATAGACGACGTTTAATGTGTAGAAAACAACATGATTTAATTTTTTGTAGTCTACACTAATACCTTTGTATTACCTAGTGATTTCCCTATGGATAATGCCACATAAAGTTGGTCGTATGAGAACAATAATTCCGGTAGATAAACACGTATGTTCGGAATTGTTCATTCTTAAGTTTTATTGATTATCATAGAAGTGTTAAGTCGAACTAGAAATGGTTTTCACTTCAATTTGAATGAGAACGTTTTATCTTCAGACAAGCATAAATGATTATCACCCATATCTTTAAGAATGTATGTAAGGTTTATATATTTATTCACCCGAAGAAAAAGTTAGAAATCAACTTCATCGCCCAAATTCTGATAAGAGTCGTGAAGAAACAACTCGTTCTTCCCCCGTAAGATTCTCGCCAACGATTTTCAGTTTTGACATTTTCAATGGAAAATCACCAATTAAAAAACATGTTTTTTCTATCTATGAAAAAACTGTCCTACATACAAACAAAAACCTTCCCATCTAAACAGACAAACTAATCCACACAAAAAGTTTTATCCATATAGGACTTAATAGAAAACCAACCAAACAACCCCTAAGAAATGAAACAATAGCTACAAACAATGGTGGGAGTGCCTTGAAATTGCACATGAGTGTGCACAATTATGAACGTTATAGAAAAGTCATTAATAGGTGTTTTAGCTCTATCACATTTCATATATATGGCACGCTCCACATGATGATTGAATGCATATTGACAATGTAGCATAGCTGCATAGGTCACATAATGTGCATCTTTATGCATAATTATTACCAAGAAAAAGAAAGAAAAAAAGGAAACATCAAAACTTAGACCAATAGCACAAGTCTCGCTATGAAATCATTGCGTTAACCCAACTTTAATGTAAATTCTACCAAAGTTTAACTGACTCATACTATTTCCTATGTAGAACATATATGATAGTAATTCACCTTCATAATATTTAATTTCATAACAAGACAAGAATACAAAAACCAAGATGGATGGAAGAGGGTTTAACATCTATGTTTTAGTTGAAGAACAAACCTCTGTCCTTTCCACCCTTAGCCAGCATATAGGCCTCAATGAAGTTCTGCTCATAACTCATTCGAGATAGTAGGTATCTAAAATGTGATCTTATTTTTGAAAATTCATTGTTCTGATGTTTTTTTTATCTTCTTCGTCTTACTTTTCTTCTCTTCGCTCTCAGCATCTTGTACATGAGCATTAACCGATTCAGGAATTTTAGGTTTCTCTTGTGACCTTGAGGCATAAGACCCCAATAACTTGATTCTAAAACATATATATAGTTCAACACTGCTCTGGTGGAACCATTCCGACTTCCTATTCAGGTGTCAATTGTGGATCAGCACAACACCAGAATCGATGCCACCGCTCTATTTTCGAAAAGATCATCTTTCGGTCTCCAATTCCGTGACTTCCACTTTGCCTCAGGGATATCAGGTTACCTCATTGTCACCTTCAAAACACCATCCATATATCCATTGTTACATCCATCCATCTTATATCTATATATACCATATATCATATATATGACGATGATGATGGAAATTTGTTTATATATATATATATATATATACCTGATTTTTGGAAGGATCATAGGGAACCACATATTGGTTTCCTTGAGAAAGGATGGTAGGTTTGGATGTACCACCGATTGCGTACATTCCCCATTTCTCATAATCACCCGGAAGAAACCCCATCCAACACCTTGGCATTCTTTGAGTACATCCTGTACTAAACTACTTATATGCCACTGTCCCTTTCATAACTTGATCTTCAACATGCGAATCATCTTCCCCTAGCAACATTACCTTTATAATGATCGTTGAATTTACAGTTGGAAATGGTTACGGCGGTACCACCCATGGTGACATCTCTGAGGCCAACTGGACCACCGGTTATTGGTCCTGGTTTCCCTTCTCCACTTGCAACGTTTGGGACTCCCAGCTCTCTTTTTCTGGGTTGCCTCTGTTTCACTCTGCTTTCACGCAGATTGGTGATTGATTACTAAGAGTCCAACAATTTTCCTGTAACTACATAAAAAAGAACATGTGCACTTGCATCAAAACCAAAATAAAAGGAGAATAGAAAATCATGGAAAGAAAATTGATGTAAGACTCAGTTTAAAAAAACATGTAATTATTTTTACCCGAATTGAACCGTAACTAAAATGGCAATCAAAAATAGTTGAGGGGTTTAAATCGTCAAATCACCAAACTCTTTATATTTATAAATAAAAAAAATATATCCTAACACTAAATTACATTACATCGTCCCTATGATTCACCGATTCTCTTTCTCTCTCTAAAAAAACTTTGTCACTTCTCTCTAAAATATCTATTCATCCGTCGAAGTAATCAAATATTCAATTACATATTCGGAATCTACTCTTCGAGCCCTTCTTAGAGGTATAAATTTCTTCTTAAGTTATTTAAGTTGGTAAGTTAGGGTAGTTGAAGTTAGTTGGTAGATTATGATTTCATATTGCAAAGTTATGATGTTTAACGGTGATATTTGTATCTAGATGTTTAACCGCACACCAAGTGATCAGTTTAATGTTTAAGAGAATATAATTTCATGATTAAGCTTAGGATAATAAGGTTTGAGTTTTATGTTATGCGAGTAATAGTAAGTTATGGTTTAAATAGGCAATCGAACGGGTTAAACTTCATCTTGAGTCTCGGTTGATCACGTGATGCATCTCAATTTCATCAAGGTATGGATTTCAATTCTTTTGAATCATGGGCAACTATTTGTTGTAGTTGACCCTTCTTAAAGATGGTTCACCGCCTTGTGGTTGATCAACCGAACGTGATCAACAAATGCGAAATTATACACACACATATACATTGATTTTGGTTTATTGAATCAATTGTTTGAACATTTTGATGTGTTATTAAAATGTGTCTCGTATGAGATTGTTTATGAAAAATATGAAGTATATTGACTATAATATCTATGATCGCCATCTGGGTAAGTGGCATATGTTTAATTTTTGTTGATTTTAGAATAACCCAATAAATGGTCACATTATTTGGGATGCCTTCTATGGCGGCTTTGTTGTCATGGCGTCCTGCAGATGACGATCCACCAGAGTTAAGCCTATGTGGCTTACGTGAACCCACTCTGGGGGGACTTGGCTGACTTTGTTGGCTCCAGGGCGGATGGATCGATCTTAGAACTTTACCCACAAAATATGTGACTATGGTTAAATTCACGGGGGATTTGTTGTGTGTGCCCGCATGCCGACCCATTAGTTCTTGTGGTTTGGCCACCCCACGAACATAACAGGAATTGATAGACTTTATTTATATTATGTTTTGAAGTTAAAGTGTAAACTGTTCTTGAGATTATTGCTTTTGATTATATTACCAAACGTTTCTTTTGATTAAAATGAACTATGAATTTCAGTCTCAAGAACTTTCTTGGAATTGAATTTTAAGTCTTCCGCTTCGTTATCGATGTTTTCATTATTATTTACGAACTTATATTATAACCCATTCACTGAGTTATGTGCTCAGCCGTGTTTTTGTTTTCTGACACGGCAAGTTCGAAGTGACGTTTACGGGGACGGGACTTGTGATCGAACGTGATATTTTGGAGTTCTTAAACTTACCTTATTTTATAACTTTCTAAGTTTAAAAAGACTTTTTGAGGTATGATAGTTTGGATTGTAATATATGTTTAGAGTTTATTAATAACTCTGAATTTAGCTGTGTATTTATGTTAAGTCCCGTTCGAGACATCACCCGTTTCGGACCACGGGGACGGGGGATGTTACAAATGTGGTATCAGAGCATAGGTATCGACTTGTAGATTAACTAGGTTTGACCTATGAGGATTGGGTAGACATTAGAATGGGTAGATTAGAATTTAATTCTATTTACTGATTTTCATTAGTTAACTGTTTTGAATTCGGATTTTGATATTGTTATGTATTAGAATGTCGAGACATGGTCGCCCACACAAGTCCAGATCTCAACCTGAGGGTAACCCAAATCCCAACCCAGTGGGGGGTACTAGTGAACGTAATATTGCTGAACCTAATGTTGCTGATGTGGTCCGTCAGAGCATGTTCAGTATGATGCCTACATATCTTGAGCAAGCTATCCAGGCTATGCGACAGACAACACAAAATCTTCCTCCAAATCCGAATCCAAATCCAAATTTTGTTCCTACATCAAATTTTGGAAATCCTGGATCAAGTTCGGGTAATCCAACGGAAGAAATGCATACATGGCTAGAGAGGTTTAATAAACAGAAACCTTAATCATTCTATATGGCCATAGATTCAGTAGACGCCGAACACTGGATTCGGCACATCGAAAAGATTTTTAATGTCTTAGATATTCCAGATCAGTACAGGGTTCGTTTAGCCACTTATATGTTTGAGAAAGAAGCGAACAACGGGTGGGAAGCTTGCGTTCAAACTGACCCATCTGTGAAAGACTTGTCTTGGGATAACTTTAAACAGTTTTTCTTCAATCAGTATTTTACGGCGGCGGATCGCGATGCTTATATGCAAGAATATTCAACGATCCCACAAGGCGAGGAAGAAACCGTTGCCGACTACATGGCTCGTTTTCTTAAGTTTTCTCCTTTTGCAGGAAATACTGCAGGCAAATAAGCGCAACAAGCCAATAAGTTTAACTGGACACTTAACTCGAAGTATAAGGATAATCTCTTGAACCTTCCTTTTAATACCGTTACTGAAGTGGCTGACGCAGCGAAAAATATTGATCGGTCAAAAAACAATGGTTAGTTTCATACGTTGACAATAAGAAACGTGGACCATAATCTTTCCAAATCAACCCTCGTTTTGTAAAATCAAAGTCGAGCATTGACCCACAAAAAAGCTCAAGTCAATTCACGCCACGACTTCCAGTGTTTTCTAGCAAGGGGAGTCAAAATGTTTCTAGCCCAATTAATATTTGTGATCAGTGCAATCTTCGACATCGGCCGAGTCCGTGTCTAAAGATGACCGGTTCATGTTTTAATTGTCGAGAAAAAGGGCATATGGCCAAAGATTGTCCCAAAGCTCAGACCACAACTGGTAAAGAAAAAGGAAAACAAGCAACTACTAGTGGGCGAGTCTTTGCATTACCTGGCGACAAATCTCAAGCGGGTATGATCTTAGGCCATGCTAACTTAATTGATTTATCTGTTTATGCCTTGTTTGATACCGGGGCTACACACTCTATTGTTTCTAAACAACTAGAATCCCGGTTAAAACCTTATGAACAAACCACCGAATTTCCAGTCATGATATCTACCCCAATGTGTGGTTCAATCTGTGTGTTAACTCGATTTTCAAATTGTCCGTTATTTATTGGAGACCGCGTACGGGAGGTCACTCTACTTCCAATGCATATGTCCCACTTTCAATTAATATTGGGGATGGACTTGTTGTCACACCACCATGCAACTATAGACTGTAACGCTAAACAAATATTGTTTGGGGATATTGACAAACCGGAGGCAATCTTTCAAGGAGGTACTCCAAAAGAAGATGTTAGCGCTTTAACCTCTATTACTGTGAAACAGTATACTTGGCAAAGTAACGAAGGTTTCCTGGCCTCGTTAAAAGATCCCGAACAGGTAATCCCTACTTCTGCACCAGTACCTGTTGTTTCCGAATATCTTGATGTGTTTCCCGATGATCTACCGGGTATACCACCAGTCCGGGAAGTTGAATTTATCATCGATCTAGTCCCGGGAGATTCTCCTATTTCCATGGCTCCCTACCGAATGGCTCCAACTGAAATGAAGGAACTCAAAAATCAACTCGATGATCTATTGAAGAAAGGTTTCATTCGACCCAGCGTCTCACCCTGGGGAGCTCCGGTTCTCTTTGTCAAAAAGAAAGACGGTACGATGCGTCTTTGTATTGATTACCGGGAGCTTAATAAAGTAAAAATTCGTAACAAGTATTCGTTGCCGAGAATCGATGATCTGTTCGATCAATTACAAGGGGCACGATACTTTTCCAAAATTGATCTTCGGTCTGGGTACCATCAACTTCGTATCCGAGATTGTGATATTTCGAAAACCGCATTCAGAACTCGCTATGGGCACTACGAATTTTTAGTAATGCCTTTCGGGCTAACTAATGCTCCAGAGGTCTTTATGGATCTTATGAATCGGGTTTTCAAATATTATCTCGACGACTTTGTTATCGTGTTTATCGATGACATGTTAATATACTCAAAGTCAAGGGAACAACATGATCAACATCTTCACATCGTTTTGGAAACTCTTCGAACGAAAAAGTTATACGCAAAATGTTCCAAATGTGAATTATGGCTTGATCAAGTATCTTTTCTCGGATATGTAATCTCTGCGGAAGGTGTCAAAGTCAATCCAACGAAAATTGAAACCGTCACTAAATTGCCTCGATCTACGAACCTATCTGAATTTCGTGGTTTTCTAGGTCTGTTCGGTTATTATAGACGCTTCGTTGAAGGATTTTCTAAGATATCTATACCATTAACGTGATTACTCCGAGTCAAATTCAATTGGGGTTCCGAACAAGAATCTAGTTTCGAGGAACTAAAAAATCGATTGGTTACCGCACCTATTCTTGTATTACCGTCTGGCACCGACGGGTTTCAAGTTTACAGTGATGCTTCAAAGAAAGGTCTCGGTTGTGTTCTTATGCAAAACGGTAGAGTAATCGCATATGCATCACGTCAATTAAAGCGTTATGAGGTCAATTATCCAACTCACGATCTCGAATTGGTTGCGGTTATCTTCGAACTCAAAATTTGGCGTCATTATTTGTACGGTGAGACATGTGAAGTTTTCACAGACCACAAGAGCCTTAATATATATTTACTTAAAAAGAGTTAAATATACATCAAGGGAGGTGGCTCGAACTTCTAAAGGATTACGATATTCATATACAGTATCATTCGGGTAAGGCTAATGTAGTCGCCGACGCTTTAAGTCATAAAGTTGTGGAACAGGTTTCCTCGTTACTTGTTCCTACATTGTTAGCTTTGGAGATCGAATGGTTCGGACTGGAAATCTATCCGAGTTCACAAATGGAAATTCTATCGAACCTGATGGTACAACTGTTGGTGATTTATAGCAAAATATACACATAAAACATGTATATAAATACGTGCAGCGGAAAGAAATCACCAAAAGGAATCAACGTATTGCCAATATAATTAAACGAAAAAAATACAAATAACGGTATACCTTTGTAGCATGATTTGTAGACGAAATGGATCCACTTGTGTGTTCCTTTGAGACCAAGTATTCAATGGTGAATACCTCTAAAGTAGTCCACACTACACTTCCTTGATCACCACCAGATGCTAGTCCTCCTTAGTAACGATCATAGAACCTCGATTAACCAAGAACCGAGGTAGAAGATCAAAAGAGAAAATCTTAAAGAGAGCAAAGAGGGGGCGCCGATTTTAGAGAGACAAGGAGAGATTAGGGTTAAACCTAATGGGTTTATTTGATATCCTTATATAAATAAACCCTAGAGCTCTCTTGGGCTTTTGACAATTTTTTCTCATCTAAATCTTTTATGGGCCCAGTATTAAATTAAGTTAATGGGCTTGCTATTAACTTAAATTTAACACAAACCCAATAAGTCTAATTTAATGTTAATGTCCTTTTAATTTTCCCACGTTACTTAGGCTATATAATGTAAATACAATAACTACTTTATATTAAATGGTATCTCAGTGTATATGTGTGTGACCCTATAGGCCCCACGTGTGTCTAGCCATATAATTATTTATTATGACATGAGCATATTCCAATAGCTCCCACTTGCGCACGTCATAATACCAAGTAATCATACAAGCAAAGATTAGCGTCTAGCAACACGCCAATGCCCCTAGAGACACATGAGGTTAGTTTCTTAAATGTCTCATTTTAAATGGTTTGTTAAATCAGTCATCCCTTTGTTACAGATACCTTGTTGAATACTAGACATAGATCATATGTCATTCTAATTGTTCAACGATTTTGTTTCTCGATCTGTTTGTTGAATTAGATTACCAAATTAATCAAGCATCATCTTAATTAAATTTAGGTACGGCCGTACAAACATCTATTCAATTCATCGAGGGGCCCAGTAGTATCTAACTCTATTATCTATAAAGGAACAAATCCCATTTTGACTGCACGTATGTGTCATGTGCTTCATATCAGTCCAGAAGATGATTTTTATAACAGCCTTATTCAGGACAACATTTAACCATTTCAAAGACTGACATTCCACCCACACAAAACCTGCTTGCATCTCAAGTCTAAGGACGAGTGACATAACCATCTGCGAGATTCACTGGTGACACCGATCCATGCAATGAACTCTCGTAGGTTGGGTCAGTCCAATGTTCATCACCAATGAACAACATGTGAGTTTGGTAGCATCATCACCAATACGCTCACGTTTGCCTTAACTTGAAGATACTACCGTATCATCAGCTGACAATGGACAATTTAGAACAAATAATTTATTCATGGATTAAACATGCAAATATAGAACACATTTGATATAAATGAAAACGATCATACCTAGTACATCAATTCATTGTGAAATAAAAACTGTTCAACGTTCCAATTATTCAAATACTAAAACAGATCTACATGAGACTATTAGCTGGTCGAAGTCCAATGTTCCTAGCATGTTCTATATGTTTGGTACAAGACATTGGTTTCGTAAAGGGATCAGCTAAGTTGTCATCTGTGTGAACTTTGAGAGGACGAATTTCACCCATCTCGATAACCTCTCGAATGTAACGAGTCTTCCTGCAAAAGTGTCTGGCACCCTATTGAACTCCAGGTTCGTTGGCTATGATAATGGCACCAGAATTATCGCATTACATATCCATGGGTCTTTCATTACTGGGGACAACCCCAAGCCCAGAAATGAACTTCCGTATCCAAACAACCTCCATTGCATCTTCAGAAGCAGCTATGTATTCAGCTTCTGTAGAATACATCACAGTAGTGCTTTGTTTAGCACTCTTCCAGTCAACAGCGCCTCCGTTCATGATGAAAACGAATTCATTCTGAGATCGAGTGTCATCTCAATCTGTTTCGAAACCAGCATTAGTGTAGCAAGTAACACTGAGCTCTCTTTCTGTATCACCACCATAAACAAGGAACATATCTCTAGTATTTCTAAGATACTTCAATATGTTCTTAACAGCAGTCCAGTGACTCTCTACTGGATTTTGTTGGTATCTACTCATAAGGTTCTAAGAGAACGCTACATCAGGTCTAGTGCACCTCACTGCATACATGATGGATCCCACAGCCGAAGCATAGGGGATTCCCTTCATCTGCTTCACCTCATCAGGTGTGGAGGGTCCCTGAGTCTTACTCAAGTGTACATTGTGTTGCATTGGAAGTTTTCCACGTTTGGAAGCATCCATTCTAAACCGTTTTAGAATTTTGTCAATGTATGCACTTTGACTTAAACCAATTAACCGCTTTAATCTATCTCTATAGATCTTGATTCCTAGGATGTACGCCGCTTCGCCTAAATCTTTCATGGCAAAGCATTTTCCAAGCCAGGATTTGACATCTTGTAGCATTGGAATGTTGTTCCCCATGAGTAATATGTCATCAACATATAAGATTAGAAAAACGACGATGCTCCCACTAGCTCTCATATATACACATGGCTCATCAAGGTTTTGAGTGAAACTATACGTTTTGATTTCCTCATCGAACCTTTTATTCCAGCTTCTGGATGCTTGCTTCAGTCCATAAATGGATCTTTGAAGCTTGCATCTTTATTGGGATGTTTCGGACTCACAAAACCCTCAGTTTGCACCATATAAACATCTTCATTAAGGTGACCGTTCAAGAAAGCGGTTTTGACATCCATTTGTCAAATCTCAAAGTCATAATACGCTGCTATGGCTATAAGAATCCTAATAGCTTTAACGTCAGCAACAGGCGAGAAGGTTTCTTCATAGTCAACCCCGTAGGTTTGAGTGTAACCTTTTGCTACCAGACGAGCTTTATAGGTGTGTACATTGTCATCCATGTCGGTCTTCTTCTTGAAGATACACTTTCTCCCGACAGTCTTGCTGTTCTGAGGAAGATCAACCAAGTTCTAGACTTGATTGTCTTTCATGGACTGCATTTCAACATTCATAGCTTCAATCCATTTATCGGATTCTGGGTCCAATAATGTTTCTTGATAGTTAGAGGGTTCACCATGATCCCCCAAATTCTGCTCCTCAGCATCGACATAAAAACTATATCGTTTAGGTGCTCGAGGTGTCCTTGCAGATCTATGAATGGGAATTACATCATTCTGTGGTTCATCATCTTTATGTTTAGCCTCAGCGTGATGTTCGCTAGTGTTACCAGTAGGTTGTGCATCTTCACTTTGAATCTCGTCAAGGTCTACAGTGCTCCCACTTGCTTCTTGTAAAATGAGACTGTTCTCAAGAAACTCAGCATACCGAGCAACAAATATTTTGTTTTCGGGTGGGTAGTAGAAATAGGTACCCATCATTGTCTTTGGGTACCCTACGAAGATACACTTGATAGATCTAGGTTCAAGTTTGTTCCGTGTGTCTCGTTTCACGAGAGCCTCACAACCCCAGACCTTCAAGTAAGACAGAATAGGGAATTTCTCGTGCCATATTTCATATGGTGTCTTATCAACCTTCTTGGTCGGAACCATATTGAGTATGCGAGCAGCAGACTCTAGAGCACAACCCCAAAAGGATAGTGGCAAAGTAGTTAGACTCATCATGGATCGAACCATGTCTAGCAAAGTTCAATTTCTCCTTTCAGACACACCATTATGTTGTGGAGTGTATGGAGGAGTGAATTGTGAGACAATCCCACACTTAGGTGGCGTTTGTTTTTTAAGAGGTGCTGAAGTCTGAAATCTGATTTCACTTCTGATTTTTAAGAGGTGGTGCTGAAGTCTGAAATCTGAATCAACAAGACTGTTTGTTTTTGTAAACTGACAAACGTCTGAATATGTATAATTGTCTATTTTATCCCTAAAAAATTCAACATAAATACGTCAATTGAAGTGAGCATCGATTATTGAAGGACGGAATGAAAAAAAAACAAAAGAAGGATGCTAACAAATTTGCGAGGTTGTAGAGTTTTAATCATATTTCAAACATCGAAGTGCCAATTTAAGCAATTCAAGATGTTTCGAAGAGCAAACACACAAATCTACAATATTCATGTTTTGGGTTTTGCAAATTCAGGTGCATTTAGGCTAAAACCGATGTTGAAATCGAAAGAATGATGTTGGACGGAAATAAGAGGTAATTAAGTGGCTGGGTTATCACTTAATTATTCAGAGGACATTAAGAGTTAAAAGGCTCTGAAAAGAAAGAAAAAACAAACAGTCTGAAATATCTTATGTCTGACCGAATAAGACATAAGTGGTAATTAAGAGCTTGTTTTGTAAAAACAAACACCACCTTAGTTAGATGATCCAAAAACTCTTGACTCATGTACTCTCCTCCTCGATCAGATCGGAGAGCCTTAATAGTCTTGTTGAGTTGATTTTCTACTTCATTTTGAAAGGCTTTGAACGTTTCAAAGGCTTCATGTTTATGTTTAATCAAGTAAACATAACCATAGCGACTGAAATCATCAGTGAAAGTGATGAAGTAGCTAGCACCTTCCCTAGACACAGTTCTAAATGGGCCACATACATCAGTATGTATGAGTCCAAGTAGATCTTTGGCTCTTTCACCTATATGGGAGAAAGTTTTTCTTGTCATCTTCCCAGATATGCAAGAGAGGCATTTTTCAAATGACTCATCGTCGGTTGACTTTAGAAGCCCATCGTGTTGCAGCTTTATAATGCGCTTCTTGCTTATGTGGCAAAGACGGCAGTGCCATAGGTAAGTTGAATCCAAATTACGTTTGGATTTTTTAGTGCTATATGTATATATAGAACTATCGTTTGAAATAAGATTATGCATGTCAATTTCACAAATACCATCACGAGGAATAGCATTAAAATAAAATATATTATCTTTAGAAACCAAAATACCATAATCCGTAAAAGTATTAATAAAACCGTTATCCTTCAAACGAAAAAGCGAAACAATACCCCTAGTAATAGTGGGTGCATAATGACAATTGTCTAAAACAATGATCAATCCATTAGGGAGGATAAGATCATAGCTCCCTATAGCTTCAATAGCTGCACGCATTCCATTGCCTACGTACAGGTCCAAAGCTCCTTTGTTTAGCTTTCTACTTCTCTTTAGTCCCTACACATTATTACAAATGTGAGTTCCACAACCGGTGTCATAAACCCAGGATTTATTAGGAAAAGCATAGAGTTCTATAGTGAAGATACATGATGTGCTAGCCGGGGTAGCTTTGTTCTTCTTCAACTCTACCAGGTAGGTAGGACAGTTCCTCCTCCAGTGGCCTATCACTCCACAGTGATGACATGTGGCGTCCTTTGCAGGGTGCTCCTTTTTAGCAGGTGGGGTGATCTTAGGTTTGGGTTTGTAAACATGTTTACCCTTGCCACGACCCTTGCCCAGTACTTGCGGTTTGGGTTTTTGGATTTTACCTGCCCTGATTGCTAGAACAGCAGGAGCTTTCTTGGGCATCCCTTGCTCTGCAAGTTTCAGCATAGCATGCAGTTCAGAGATAGTCTTCCCCATGCTATGCATGTTATAGTTCATAACAAACTGATTATAGTCCTTAGAGAGTGAGGTAAGAATCAAGATCACTCCAAGAACTTGTGGCATGGGGCAACCAAGACGCTCCATTTGATCAAGATAGCCTTTCATCTTCAAGACGTAAGCGCTAACTGACTGGCCATCCTCCTGTTTACAAGCGTGGAATGCTTTGACTTTTTCAAACAGTTCCTGTTCTGCTTGTTGTTGAAACATGGTTTTCAACTCTCGTAGCATCTCAAAAGCTGTGAGTTCCTCCAAGTTCTTTTGGATCTCGGGTGTCATGCTCACTAGCATAAGAGCAGCTACTTCTTGTTGCTCGTTAAACCTACATGTGTAGGCTGTACGAACTGCAGCAGAAGTAGTGACAGGAGGTGCCTCAGGTAAGGCCTCTTCCAGATGGATCAACTTATTTTCAGCCCTGAGGACGATTCTCAGATTTCGATACCAGTCGATGAAGTTGATACCTGTCAGTTTCTCTTTTTCAAGAACTGACCTGATTGTTGAGTTGCTTAGGGATTGATTGTTGTTGGTTGTTGTCATCTACAAACATACAAAGTTCAAGATTTAGTATTTTCAATAATTAATCCTTTTTCTTTAAATTAATTACCCAATTATACATTTAATTTTACGAAAAAGGCTAAGATCCTTATTGAGGTTCTATCATTACATCAGTTAATCTGCTAGCAATGATAGATTCAATAGGTAGGTGACGTTCACCAATTGCATTACTAGTGCAATTCTTAGATCCTTATGGGACCCATGGCATCTAGTGGTCGAGCAACTAGTGTCAAGCTGGCATGTTTAGTCCCATCTTTGCCTCGGGTCAAGGTCTCACCTGCTTAACTCGATTAAGTCATCCAATTTGAAATCATGTGAAAATAGATCTAGGTCTCACACATAGATAATAATCACCTCGGGATTACAATTCAACCTAGGTCTCACACATAGGCAAAAGGTAATGGCGAGTGATTTCAATCCGATTGGATGGCATAACTTAAATTTGTGACGGGTATGATATTTTGATACGCTAAAAAAATGTATGAAAGAAGCATGCATTCTTCATTCGTAGCATAAGTTAAAAACATTTCTTAATTTAGAGTCTAATTTGTTTTATTTTATGTGTGTCGAGATGTCCATTAATAAGCTTGGACATTACATAAATTAAATAACCGATAAAACCCTTTTAAACGTTATTTATATAAAACAATAGTTTTAAGTTTCAAATCCAATTTAAACTTATGTATTAACCAAAACTAACGATTTGGTTTCAAAGTGGTATGTGTTTAATTTTAGGTTTGAAAAACCCATTTGCAAGTTATAACATCCGAGATATACATAACAATGCAATATAAAACAAAAACACACAACCAATATGTGCAAAACTTCAACCGATGAAAACACCTATGCTTGATCTCGTGAGCCATCACAACGAACCAAGAGAACAACTAAGGACGGGCCAACATAAACCCTCAATGGGCTCCCACTTGCTCCAAGACCATCAAGAGCAAGAAGAACCCACCTGAAAAACCGAACACCAAAACTGTCCGGAAAAACACAGCAGCTTCGGGGCCCGAAATGACATGCAAGGAGTCTGCCCCAACCGAAAATCCTTCTCCAAAGTTGTTCTCCTATGCGATACGCAACTCCAGCATCAAGAATCAGCACATTCTGAGGTGCGAAACTCCGAGAAATCCATTTTTCGTGTCAGCTGTCCAACAGCTACGGATTTTGCTTTTCGTTTTTAACTTTGCCGCCATTCCATTCCAAGCAACGATTACAATTACTTGACTAAATACATTTATTCTAACACTAAACTAAGTCAAAATAAATGAAATAATAATCTAAACTATTACAATCCAAAACCTCGACAAACAAAGAAACAAAGCACACACACGGTTTTCATCGGTTTTGCACATCAACACAAAGCATAAAAGTATTGGCTTGGTCCATGGAAAAAAATGCATGTTTTTACCATGGATCTTAAACACTTACAATAAAACAAAAGGAAAGCAAGCCAACGAATCGAAGAAAAACTACAATAATTAATCTACGATTAGTATATGCAATTTGTGGCTAAAAAAAATTCGATCCACAAAATAAAACGTTTTTAGCCACTTTTACATATACGCGCTAATCATATGGCACATACGATGGCTCTGATACCACTGTTGGTGATTTATAGAAAAATATACAAATAAAACATGTATATAAATACACGCAGCGGAAAGAAATCACCAAAAGGAATCAACGTATTGCCAATATGATTAAACAAAAAAAAATACAAATAACGGTATACCTTTGTAGCGTGATTTATAGACGAAATGGATCCGCTTGTGTGTTCCTTTGAGACCAAGTATTCAATGGTGAATACCTCTAAAGTAGTCCACGCTACACTTCCTTGATCACCACCGGATGCTAGTCCTCCTTAGTAACGATCTTAGAACCTCGATTAACTAAGAACCGAGGTAGAAGATCAAAAGAGAAAATCTTAGAGAGAGCTAAGAGGGGGGCACCGATTTTAGAGAGAGAAGGAGAGATTAGGGTTAAATCTAATGGGTTTATTTGATATCCTTATATAAATAAACCCTAGAGCTCTCTTGGGCTTTTGACAATTTTTTCTCATCTAAATCTTTTATGGGCCTAGTATTAAATTAAGTTAATGGGCTTGCTATTAACTTAAATTTAACACAAACCCAATAAGTCTAATTTAATGTTAATGCCCTTTTAATTTTCCCACGTTACTTAGGCTATATAATGTAAATACAATAATTACATTATATTAAATGGTATCTCAGTGTATATGTGTGTGACCCTATAGGCCCCACGTGTGTCTAGCCATATAATTATTTATTATGACACAAGCATATTCCAACAAGAACCGACTCTAATTTCTCGGATAAAAGAAGCCCAACAAGACGACGGTGAATTGTAGGCGAACTTCCAGCAAGCAAAAGAGAATGTTAGTTCAGAATTCAGGATCGATGATGATCACGTGTTGTGGTTTCGGGATCGTCTTTGTGTTCCAAATAACTCGGAGCTTAAAGATCAGATTCTGACCGAAGCTCATAAATCTATGTTTTATGTTTACCCGGTTACAACAAAAATGTATCGCGACTTACAGACCCATTACTGGTGGGTTGGAATGAAGTGAGATATTGCCGATTTTGTAGCCCGTTGTCTCACTTGTCAACAAGTTAAAAGTGAGCATCAACGTCCGGGTGGTCTTCTCCAATCGCTGAACATTCCCGTATGGAAATGGGAACACGTAACTATGGCTTTTGTAGTCGGACTACCCCACACGACTTTGAAACACGATGCAATTTGGGTAGTGGTTGATCGACTAACGAAATTGACTCATTTTTTTCCTATCCGACAAACTTGGTCAATTGATAAATTGACAGAAGTATTCCAACATGAGATTGTACGTCTCCATGGCACTCCTGTATAGATTACCTCCGATCGAGACCCACGCTTTACATCTCGATTTTGGGAAGGTTTACATAAAGCTTGGGGCACACGTTTGAATTTTAGTACAACCTTTCATCCGCAAACTAATGGGCAATCTGAACGTACCATTCAAACATTGGAGGATATGCTCCGAGCATGTGCGTTGGAATGGCATGGAAGTTGGGATAGTTACTTGTACCTAGTAGAGTTCTCCTATAATAATAGATGGCAGTCGAGTATTGGCATGGCCCCGTATGAAGCAATTTATGGCCGAAAATGTCGAACAACGACTTGTTGGAATGAAGTTGGAGAACGTATTCTCGAAGGCCCAGAATTGGTACAAGTTACTACCGAGAAGGTCGAAATTGTGCGTCAAATGATGAAAGAGGCTCAAGCTCATCAAAAGAGCTACGCTGAAAAGCGACGACGACCTATCGAGTTCTAACCGGGAGATAAAGTTTTTTTGAAGTTTTCCCCAACTCGCGGTATTAGACGTTTCGGTCTCAAAGGGAAGTTAAGCCCGCGATATATTGGTCCCTTTGAAATTCTGGAAAGGGTTGGAGTTGTGGCTTACCGGTTAGCTTTACCTCCGCAATTATCTCATATACATAATGTGTTCCATGTCTCTTCACTTCGAGGATACTGATAAACCAAGAATCCTCTAAATCTACAAAGAGAAAGTAGAGAGAGAGACAGAGAAAGCGCAAAGAAGTAAATCTCTATTGAATGAGCGTGAAAACCTTACAAGACACAAGGACCAAGGGGACTTAAATACCCTGGTCAATACAACACAGTATGTGACTCTAAACACAGTATAAGACCAAGCCTATAAATACAATGATTATTATAAAATCAGACTTAACAATCTCCCCCGTAGTAATCATTGGCGCTGTGGTCTTCAAAAACAATCTTCTAAATCAGTACTGACCATCTAAGCGATTTTGCGAAGCAGCTATCTGACTTAAAAAAAATCTTCTCAGCATCTTTCAGATTGAGTTGTCTTTGCTTTCTTGACAAGACTGGACCAGTTTGAATAAGCTTGAAGGAACAATTGGTTCAACAGTTTGTGCTCTAGACGATACACCTCTTTTAAATGAACTTGAAGAATTTGTGGTGATCAGAGCTTGAACAGCAAAAAGACAAATATTGTTGAAGAAATTAGAATCTTTAGCGAATCTTGATCAGTATTTGGAGCTCTTTGTCTCTTTAACATCTCCTTAACTTCTCCCCCTCATGACCTTGATGATCGGGATCAACATGGTCATGCAAATGTTGGAGACAGCTTAAGATCTGCAAAATCAAAGTAAAGGAGAAAAGAAGAGGTTTGCGCTACATGTTGGTGGCGCAAAGTGAGATTTGCTCTAACAGAGAGAAGCGCAAATCTTGCTTTGCGCTAGCCAAAGGAGGCGCAAAGCTAGTTTTGCGCTAAAAGTTGTTGGCGCAAACTAAGCTTTGCTCTACCAACTGGTGGCGCAAACATGACTTGGAATCTGAAAATTTTCACCTAATTAACATTTTGACTCCCCCTACACAAATGCACTAAATTTGACAATTCAAGTTAGCATTCATATAGAAAATCAGATACTTCCCCTCAAAAACAGATATGATCTTTTCAGAAAAATCTCCTTATTCACTCCCCCTTCAAAAAAGCACAAACCTAATGAAAAAGATATGAGAACACAAGAATTAAAACATCAATGTAGAAAGAAAAAATATACTGAATATTTATTTTGAAACGAGTAAATATATAAAAATTTAAACACAATACAAATGAGATTCTAATAAGTAAAATATCACAATAAAATCCATCAGATGAAATCAAATGTATGTATTTGGATACAGAAACAAGTTTCATTACATATCAAGTTAAGACATGTTCAGTTTCAAAAACTTTCATCAATCTATTCAATATGCTCGCATGTGAACTCCGATTAGCTTCAAGAAAATGCAATTCTAAAAATATAATAGAGAACTTTGCATGTAATCACACTAATCCATCAAGAATTCAGACTTTCACAAATTTACAGGTTTATTGCAACTCAGAAATATGACCAAGTATCATGAGATGTGTGTTCATTGGCATCTTTTTAGCATTGTGCTCTATGGCATCTTTACATGAGTGTGCTCTTTGGCATCTGTACATGAGTGTGCTCTTTGGCATCTTTTAATCAGAAAGTTTGGTAAGTAAAGAACATGCCGTAAACGTAACTTTCTATCTGACCCTATTGCAGGATTTGGGTCAGTCGCTCCCAGACCAGTTGGCCTTAGGGGACTAGGTGTCAAGCACCCCTTCGAACTTACTTTCCCATATCAGAAAGGCTACATCGACACATCTTAAACCCATTCATACCAGTAGAACATGACTTTCGATCTGATTCTATAGAAGGTACAACCCAAATCTATATTGTGTCTCAACTGAATATAGACTTGCTGATCATGGTATCATGTTTCTATTTTCAAATCTAGGCATGTTGTTTTAAAAGTTTAAACCTTCACAAATTTTATTCTATAAAGTAAAAGTTTTACAGTTTTTCTTTCTTTTGAATAAAATGTGTGTCGAGGATAAATTTTCAAGTTGCTTTGTTTATATTGAAGTTTTATATGTTCAACTTTCAAGTCTTTTAAAAATCGAAAAGTCAGCAACATGTTTGTAGCTTTTGATATTGCTTTAAAGTTGTGTAATTCGGAATATTTATAGTTTACAATGCTTAGAAAACCTAAAAAGTTGTAATTTTGGATCGTAATGAAAATATGGGCTAAACACTTAGATGTAAATCATTGTGATTGAGATGATTATTAAATTCTTATAAATCAGAAATCTCTAAGTTTAAAAGTTTGTACCTGTGACCTTTCTGGTTTGGGAAAGTAAGTTATGTGGGATGCTTGTCATCTGGTCCCCTAAGGTCATTTGATCTAGGAGTGATCGAACCCAAATCCTTCTATAGAATATTGTGTCATCTGGTCCACTTGGTCATAATGTATATAAAAAAATATTGTGTCTCAAACGAAAGATTTGGATTGTACAAATTCAAAAGTTAGTTGAACTTGCTCAGATTCTTGAAAAACTTTGAGAAAAACTGGAATAACATCATTATCAGAGATGAATGCAGCGGAATTAAAGTAGATGAACTCACAGTATCTCATTTGTCAGAAGCTTAAAAACTTTGAAGAACGAGTCCTAAACTGATATGTTTAGAAGTCGAAGTCTTTGAAGCATGGGTTCTGAGCTGAATTACTCAGAAGCCAAATTTCTCTTATTCCCCCTTGACTTGAGATGCCTGCAACTTAGAATCAATCTGAGATTTTGGTACCCACTTGAATTTGAGCCCATGAAAGTTAGTTGCAGTTCTTATGGGGAAATATTTATAAGATTTGACAGTTAAAACACGAGAAAGATCATCAGAATAATAAGCACAATCATCAGAAAAAGACAAAGCATTATCATCTGAACTAGAATCCGAGGAAGAACATGAGACATGTTTTGAAATTCGAATCATTTGCTTTATAGAGTATTTTGAAATTTTATTACAAGTAGCAAATGAATCACTTTTATAAATTTTGTCTACACATCTATCCTCATCGGTCTTAGAAACAGTAGATGTCCGCTTGATTCTCCAAATCTGCCTTGATGAAGCGCTCAAAGTCCTATCTGTAAAATTGAATCAGAAGAATTAGAATTATCAGAAATGACTTTATCTTGTTTCTTTGACTTCTTTGACCTTCTTTTTTACGCTTTGGTTTATAATACTGATCATTTAGCGTAAAAGATTCATCAAGAAATTCCGAATTAATATTTAAATCAGAAGAAATAATTTTACCTATGTACCCAATCTGATCACACACTAAGTCTGAACTTACCTCAGAGTCAGAGTTATTTTGAGAAAAGATATCAGATTTAGAAACTTCCATTTTGTTTACTTGACAATCAGAAGAAAGACTAGAAATAGAATCTTGTTTTTGAGAAAATAATTTTTCTTCAAAACTAGAAGTCATGAAAGAAAGAATAATATCAGATTCAATTTCTTTTAAAATATTTTGATCTTCCATCTTATCTTCAAAATCAATGATTTTGCCTTCTAAAATTAAAGGAGGAATATATTTCTTAGAATCATAATTGATTGGAGAAATATTTTCCTTATCAGATTTATTGGCAAAAATATCAACAAAATCATCAGATACTGAAGACTTGACGGGAGATATATCATTTAAAACTTTTCTGCCTTTCCTTGATTTATCAGGAAAATATTTTGCATTTTCACGAGTATAAACAAAAGGAATTTTCTTTTTCTTGTTATTCATCCTTTTCTCATTTTCGATTTCTAACACTTCCTTCTCATTCATCCAATCAATTTTAAATTGAGGAGCATATTGAGCAAGTGTTAGATAATCGTATTTGTTAAAGTAGGGGATTTTTCAATCGCATTGTTTAAACAATGTGGATTTTCAAAACCAAGTCCCCATTTTTCTTTTAAAGCTTCATCACTCCTTGGTTTATTCATAAAGATTGTTTGCTCAGATTGGTTTCTTCGATATAACTTTTCTTCTAATTTATTAATTTTATCCGAAAATTTGTCTTTTAACTCGGTCATTTCTGTCAAAGATTCAAGATAAGACTTATTTGATTTTTCCAAATTATCTAATTTCTTTTGAAAGATGTCTTTGGTATTTTTCAAAATAGATTTTTCATCTTTCAAAGAAATTTTTAATTTGTCAATCAAATCTGACTTTTCTGAATTTAAGTTCTTTTCAGATAATAACTTTAAGCGTAAATCATGTATGGTAGTAATAAAGATATTCATCTGAGAAGATATGAATTTATAGTCAAATTCAGAAGGTACCTCATCAGCATCGGTTGAGGAGTCGTCATCATCATCAGATTGATCATCTCCAACAAAGCAAAAAGTAGTAGTTTCAACTTTGTCAGCTTCATTGTCGGAGTGATCCAGCCAGTACTCCTCTTCAGCAAGTAGAACAGTTCCATTCTCTCTCTTTTCGGCTAGCTCCAATTTCTTTCTGTAGTATGTCGAATCTCGAACCACCTTTGCCCGACACTCCTTTGAAATGTGCCCCGACTTTCCACAGTTAAAACATGCAGCAGCTTTCTTAGCCTCGGGCACTTTGACTCTTGAACCGGAAGAGAAGCGAAGATTGTTTGAACCCGACTGATGATGGAACTTTTTCTGATAATGCTGAGAGAGAAGGATCATCGCTTTCTCGAGTGCCTCGCCATTATCATCAGTGGCCCCATTGTAAGCGTTATCAGACAACGCTTGTTCAGCCAGTTGGCTCGTGAGGAGTGCAACCGGGTCCACTGACTTTTTGTTCTTCTTGTCCAGTTTAGCCTTCTTCTCAGTTACAATGCACTCATCAGTCATTAAGATCTCAAACTCATATTTTTTTACACTGATGTCTTTATATTTGTGTATCCATATCTTTGTCAAGTGGTATGTGCATTTTTCGAGGGGGAGTGGTAATCTGAATGATAAAAGCTGATATCTTCTGTTTTTGAGGGGGAGTGAATAAAGTGGTTAGATATAAAGATGATAATATACTTCACGTGCTGATCAGAAATTCATCAGGTAAGTATTTCTGATATTTCTATACAAATGCTATTCTGATATGTTAAATTTTGTGCATTTGTGTAGGGGGAGTAAATGAGTTTGCAGGTTAAAAAATTTTTATATGTGTGTTATTTGTTGTTATTTTTTTTAGGAGTGTTATTTTTTTTAGTGAAATTTTTTTTAGTATTTTCTTTTAGTATAACTGTTCCCCTTTCCTTTTTCTCGCTCTTCTTCATTTTGAACTGACCACTGCCTTTTCATTTTCCCTCTCTATCTCTGCGATTTCTCACTTGTTGATTTCAGAGTTGTCCTTCGATTAAGGTTTGTTTCTATTCTTTTACTTAGTTGCTTTGTGGTGTTGATTACATTGTTCTTAGTTGATTTTGATTCGTATACGATTTGTTACTGTGCGATTTAGTTTTTCACTGTTCATCGTCATTTTCATCAGATCGTTCCTTATCACTCAAATCAATTGTTGGGTTTGTTTTCTTTACCTAATTCGATATTCAGGTATGTGTTTTTACCCTTTAATTTGTTGTTTAGTTGCTTTGATTTTGGTTTTTTTTATGTTTTCGCGACTGTTCATCTTTGGGTTTTCAATTTTTCATTTTTTTGAGTTGATTACTGATTTTAATCAGTCTTAAAGTGGTCGAAATTTGTTTTTAATCTTTCTTTAATGCATTTCGAACATTTCTCTTGTTTTATACTTGATTTCTTTGAAGTTTTGAAAAATCAGAGATGAACTCGCGAAAATCTTTGAGTGTTCTAGGGTCTTTGTGTATCAAGATGGTCACGCAAACATAAGTTTGCGTTACCTGCTGGTCACGTAAAGTTAAGTTTGCGCTACCAACAGGTCACGCAAAGTTAAGTTTGCGTTACCAGTTGGTCACGCAAAGTTTACTTTGTGTTACCTTCTTGACACACAAACCTTGTGTTTTGTGTGTTTTTTGTTTGAAGTGTAGTTTACGCAACAAGTAGGTCGCGCAAAGTTTACTTTGCGTTACCTGTTGGTCACGCAAAGTTACCTTTGCGTTACCTATATGTCACGCAAACCTGTGTTTATGAAAAAAAAATCCAGGTCAAGTTTTCTTCACAAGTGAATCACGCAAACCTTGTTTTGCGTTATGAAATGTATACGCAAACCTCAGTTTGTGTCTCTTGCTTGACACGCAAACCTTCCTTTGCGTCTCTAGTGCATCGCGCAAACCTCAGTTTGCGTTTTTCACTTGTCACGCAAACCAAACTTAGAATTTTTTTTTCATTTTTGTGTTTTCTTACCTTGTCTAATTTTTCTTCGTTTCTGTTTTTCAGGTAATACAATGGCTTCTCAAACCAACATTGATCCAGTAATCCAAGATGAGAATGTTATTCTTGATGACCCATCTGATCGTGCTTCACATGAGACGCCTATGCCGTTTGTTCCTTCTGTCGGGGTAAATCTTTCTGCGTCACGTCGAACACCGAATGACGTGTTTCCGATTATGATGTTCATTTTGCCATACAAGTCGAATAATTACGTCGTGGATTTTGACAAAATCAAAATTCATCCAGTAATTCGTGCCATTCTCAAGGGTCATCCGCTTGCTCCAGCTCTTACCTCTTGTGCTGATGTTCCTGAAGTATATCTTCAGCAGGCATGGCATTCAATATCAAAGAATGAGCTTGTACGACCTCATATTCGATCTTCAAATTGACTAGTATGACTCTTTTCTATCATACAAGCGTCTTCGGCTGATTTTAGAACTCCCTGAACCTGATTCACGACCGGGCCGCACTTCTTACGACCAATTTCCGTCTGAATTGGATGTTCTCGACGGTATTCGGAATCTGGGATATCTTGGTGCTTTGAAGAGGGTAAGTGACTTTGACAAGTCAAATCTACCTCCAGTGCGGTATGCATTGTTCTCCGTTCTCAACAGGTGTCTTACATCGAAACATTTTGACACGAACAATGCAAGTCTGCATTATCTTCGGTTCTTCCATGCAGTCGTTTATGACTTGCATGTCGACTATACGTACATCTTTTGGACCGAACTTTCGGAGAGGGTGCAAGACAAGCTTACTCATAAGAAGCGCAAGTTCATTACGTTTATCCAATATATAAAGTTGATTATTCGCAATATGCTCAGAAGTAATCCTACTATCCCTCGTCGTCTTTCTTGGCCTCAGGTTCCTGATACTGAGATGACATATGTTCAGAAACCGAAGCAGACTTTTAACTACTCTATGTCGATTCCTCATGAGCTTATTGTGAATTATATTGATCCATCTGATGACAGCATAATTCAATACTGTCTGGAGAATGATCTTTCTTTGGATGTTGCTCAAGCTGAACCGTCTCATGATGAACAAGCTACATCCTTTCATGTTGATCAAGAGGTTGAAGTAGTTGTTGCCGAACAAGAGGTTGAAGCAGCTGTTGCCAATCAACAAATAGATGATGTTCTTGACGCTATTGTCACTACACCTGTTATCCATGATGATTCTGCTACTACTGATGATACTACTGATGGAGATGGAGATAGAGATGCAGATGTTGGTGATGATATTGCTGCAGATGAAGATGATGATAATGATGGGAATGATGGTGATCAGCCTAGTCTTCATGTTTATGAAAGGATAATCAGGGAACCTGAAGTACATGTTCAAGAAGATGTGATATCTGATGAAGAATTTGTGCCTATCAACACAGTTGTTGCTAATATTCAGGTTGATGAATTAGATTTAGCTTTTACTCATGTCACAGCTCCGATACAGAGTCAAGCTCCAGCAACTTCTCTTTCTGTTATTCCTTCATCGGATACACCCATTTCAGCTGTCGAGCTTTCTTCTGTCCAAGCTAGAGTTTCTTCTGAGAAATTCACTACTCTGAATGAGGTTATTCGTCAACTGACTGATCGTATGGATGCTGAGAAAGAGGCACAAATTCAAAAGTTAAAAACTTTTTTCAAAGGTAAAATGCCAGAGATTGATGCTACTTCGATTCCACAAGAGATTCCTTTCAGACGCCCATCTGGGGTAGTTATCCGAGAACCTTCTTCTACTGTCACTTCTACTGTTCCTGCAATCGTATCTATTCCACTTCCTCCACCATTTATGCAGTCAGTTGGATTATCTTCTTCGGTTCCTTCTACAACAACTTGTCCTCCAGTATCATCAAGCATTCCAGTATCGGATCTTCCTATCTCAGAATTATCGGATATGCTTTATGCTCGTCTTCTTTCTATGTCGCCGCCAGAACAACAAGATAAAGATTTGATCTCTCTGTTACGGACTTTTCAACCGAATCCGATTCCGACTTCAACTCCAGCTTCTACTTCTACTTCTGTTCCTGACAGAATTTCTGCGCTATATGAAGAATTCACTTCTTTCCGTACTGAAGCTCGGACGAATTTTTCAGAACTCAAGGAAGGCTTATCTTTTATGACTCAAGCTCTAACCGCTCTCTCTGATCGATTTTATCGTCATGAACTGGATTGTAGAACTAAAGCAGGTCCGTCTCTTAAGCGAAGACATGACCAGGATGATCCAGATCCTCAAGGTCATGAGGGGGAGATGACTAAGAGACAGAGGGTGGAGGGTTCGTCAGTTAGAGATGATCAAACGCAAGAAGAGGCAGCTGACAAAGAAAAGAGTGCTGAAAATTTTCAAGATTGCAGTATTGAAGATCTAGTGAATGTTATGATAGAAAGTGCTGATTTATCTTCAATGTCAAATGTGCTGAATATTTCTGAGCAGAATATTGAGAACAACATGCAAATTGTTGTATATGAAGATCCAGATTTTGCACCAAAGTCAGTGGTACTGGATGATTCTGAGATTGTAAATGACATGAGATCCTTCTTTGCAAACTTCATTGAGATCAACTCAGACGATGATGATAACATCAGATATGAGAAGCTTTGCAATGTTAAAGAAGAAGAGTATGAGGATATAGTTGTGATATCTGACACTGAAGATGATTTTGTTTTCATGGATGCAAAAGATGAAGAAATTTCAAACACGCTGTACGGAGACCTTCCATCACAAGAAGAGATTCCTGAAGTTGCTCCAACTACTTCTATTCCTGCTGCTGATACAACTCCGACTACCACTTCTCCTTCAGGTACATTTGAAGTTGGTCAGTCGTCCAGAGCTCAAGCTGATGTTCCTCCTTCTTATCCTGTGATTCCACCAACTATCTTAGAAGAAGGACCAGCATTGACTTGGCAACAAAGACAAAGAAGTTTGCAACAACGGAACATGGCTTCAAGGTTAAGATCTGCTTTTCTAGAAGACTCTCAGAGTAATATTTTTGTTTCTAGAAGAAGATCGATCAACATTCATGCAATCCTTGGTGTAGAAAAGGAGTCATACGAATATCAGTATGAGTACTTAATGTTCATCAAGTGTCAGCGCCGTGGAAAGAATCTCGTTTCTTTTCCGCATCTGATTGTCCGAGTTATTAGCGTCACCATAAATAAGTTTGTTAATATCTGGTATCCGGATTTTAAAGTGGAAAGAAGAGATTGCAATTATACACTTTCTCGGAGGCAGATTTTAATGATCTATCTATTGATGACATTGAGTTTATTTATAATCATTTCAGGGATCTTTATCATAGAACTCAAGATATCTCTCAAGCACTGCTTGTGATCAAAAGGTTTATTCGGCGCCAAATCATATTCTACAGAGTTTTTGATTTTCAAATGGCTGCTGAAAGTTTTCAACCAGTGGTAAATCTTCAAAGACCTGACCGTAGCTTGCCGAACATTGACTCAAATTCCTTATTCACTATTCTTCAGAATCCATATAGAGTTATATACAGGAATGCTTCTAGTCAGAAATGCTTCCTCAGATTTGAAGAGATTAACCATTACTCTGATGGAACGTTGAAGGTGATCAAGCTACAGTTGGAACGGCGTTTAAAGGATGCTCAAAGAAGATTTTTGGAGTCAAGAAGAAATTTGTATCAAATTGATAATGATGAGATTAGACTTCTCAAGAATACTTTGAATACAATTGGTGAGAGGTTGATGTTTCGCTCAATTCTAAGACGCTTGGAAGTTTTGCTTGGTTTAAATCGTCTTCGTCAAAGAGAAGAGCGCCAATGATTACTAAGGGGGAGATTGTTAAGACTGATTTTGTAGTAATCATTGTATTTATTTTCCTTAGTCTTTTCTGTGTTTAGAGTGCTTATCTGTATTGTTAAGGCTAGGGGTATTTAAGTCCCCTTGTTGCCTTTGTTTTGTAACTTTGGAGATCATTTTGAATAGAACGATTACATTTGGCACTCCTACTTTCTCTCTCTACGATTTAGTAGATTCTTGGACTTTCAATCTCCAATAATTTGATGAACCGGGTACTCTTTGGTCCACTTATATACATGAGGGAGTGGATTAAATGTAGACTGGTCAAGTTGATCATCTAAGTATCCATTATGTTCTTCATGTTGGGGTACAGTTGAAATAACTGATGCAGAAGTTTGAGCTGGTGAGACACTTGATGTCTGTTGAGTAGGCAATACAGAACAACCAACTGAATGTGCAACTTCTAGTTCTATAGTTTCATGTGCAATGTCAACTGATTGAGTAGGCGTTTGAACTAGAGTTTCTTCGTGAATCGGGGAATTTGATTCAGTCGAGACATCTGATGTAATTGGAAGATGAGTACTTGAATCTTCAGATCTGTCAATCACAACAGGTTTAGTCACTTTTGAACCAAGAAACTCATCATAAAAATGTCCAAACAATAAATCTAATTCTGTTAAATGAGATGAAGACATTGACGCTTTATCAGAATTAGAAACATTAACCGCAGGTTCTGGACTGATATGTCCAGAAGCTAATACTCATGTTATCACGGGTTTTGAACTGATTTGATCAGAAGTCATTTCTTCATCAAATGTGACATTTACGCTCTCAACAACTATCTTAGATTTCTTCATGTAAACTCTTATGCAACAGACGTTTGAGAATATCCAATGAAAATGCCTTCATCAGCCTTGGGACTTAACTTGTTCAAGTTTTCTTTATCATTCAGCACAAAACACCTACATCCAAAGATGTGAAAATGTTTAATGCTAGGTATTCTATTATTTATCAAAGCATATGGAGTTTTACCAAACCGTCGATGAATGATTGAACGATTTTGAGCATAACATACAGTTGGGACAGCTTCGGCCCACAAAAATAAAGGTAGATCGAATTGGATTAACAATGTTCGTGAAGCCTCAATAAGAGTCCTATTTCTTCGTTCAACTACCCCATTTTGTTCCAGAGTTCTGGCAGGAGAAAACTGATGAGTTATCCCGACCGATTCGAGATAATCGTCAACAATTTTGTTCTTGAATTTTGTGCCATTATCTGTTTGTATCAGTTTAACTGTCTTTTACAAGTTCACTTGAACGGTCTTTAAGAATGAGATGATAACATCGGGTGTCTCATCCTTTGATCTTAGAAATTTGACCCAAGTATATCTAGAATAATCATCCACGACCACAAGAATGTACTTCTTGCTATTTATGCTTTGCGTTCGCATTGGACCACAGAGATCCATATGCAACAACTTTAAAGGAGTACTTGTGCTCGGTTTAGGCTTAGGCTTATGTGAGGCTCTTTTCATCTTACCTTTCTCACACACGTCCCACAGATGTTCCTTTTCGTATTTCAACTCTGGAAGTCCTCTCACCAAATTTCCAGTCACCAACTTGTTAATGTATCTGAAATTGAGATGTGGTAGCCTTCTATGCCATAACCAACTCTGTTGCATAGAGGCTTTAGAAAGTAGACACACCGCATTATCAGTCTTGACATTTGACATATTAATTGTGTAGAGGTTTGACTTTCGAGTCTCAACCAAGAGTTCTTTACCATATTCCGTTCTGACACAACATCTCTTAGCCTTGAAACTTACCTCTAAATTCTTGTCACAAAACTGACCAATGCTGAATAGATTGTGTCCTAATCCTTCAGCATAACTCACCTTCTTTATCGTTAAGTTCTCTTGCATGACGTATCCATATCCCAAGATTGGTGAAAACTGGTCATTTCCAAATCTTACGTTGCCGCAAAATTTCTCTGTATAATTAGATCAAATATCTTTCTGACCTGTCATATGCTTGGAATAGCCTGAATCCAAGTTCCACAAATGACGGGTCTGCACAAGAGAAATCAGACAACAATAGGTTTAGGTACCCATTTAAAGATGGGTCCTTTTGTGTTAGCATAAGATTTTGGCACCCATTTGAATTTGGATCCTCTTTGTTTTTCAAAACCATTAGAATGATGTATATAATAAGTACCAAACCAACAATCAAAATATTGTCGAGTCACAAAATCATTTCGAGCATATGTGGAAAACGGAGTAGTAGACAGAGATAATTGGATCAATTGCTTTGTTGAGTAAGCCTTGTAAGGAGTTACAAGTTTTATTTTATGAGAAACAACTTGACCAATTACATCACTATCAGATGTCCTATTACACTTTGAATCAGAAAATGATTTTGTAGTCTCTTCAATCTTCCTTTTTGGTCTCCATTCCAATCTCGCTTCAGACTTTTTCCATTTCAATTCTGAAACACAAGATTTAGCTTTGTTAGAAACATGAGATTTAAGAGTTTGTATTTTCTTGTGCTAACCTGTGAGCGCCCGTTTCTGTGAGCGCCTTTTCTTATGCTTCTTACCTTCAGAATAATAGGTACTCACAGGAACTGAATCATCAACATTAGTTGATGTTTCTCCTTTTTTTCAAAAACACTGGGTAAAGCAACATTATTAATCACAAAAGAAGTATGATCTGGAATTTTAGCATTGAAATCAAATTTATCAAAACTTTCTTCCAAACAACCATCAAAATTAAAAAAATCATTTTCAACCGCAAACAAGTCATCAACATCAACATCAAATTGTTGTGCCTTGGAAGAATTTGAAAATTTAAAATCATTTGTCTTTTTAGAACACTTCTTTTGATAAGACATTTTAGCACAATCTGAAGATTTAGGATTAGTAATAACATTTCCCATGAAAACTTTACAAGATGATGCATCTGAATCAGTGGAGTTGTTTTCACAAACTCTTTCTGGTTCAGATGTATCAGTTGTAACTTTAGATTTGAAACTAGTGTTCATCATGACAGTAGAAAAACACAATCTTCTCAAGATCAACCAAAATTCTTTCTTCCGCTAAGATGCTTTCAATCTCAGAAATTTTGCTTTCCAAGACGAGTGGAGGAAGATAAATCTTTGCTTCAACAGGTTTTGCCTCCATCTCCTCAGTAGAATAGCTTCGGAAATAATCATTTGACAGAAACTTTGGTTGCTCAGAAAGATAACTACATTCAGCTTTTTATAGCAAAATGGTAGTTGCATTTTTGTTGTGTTCTTTCTGTTCTCATCTTCCTTAGCTTCAACCTCATCAGATGATTTTGTAACAAATTTGGGTTTCAAATGAGGATTTTTGTTAGCCACTTGTAAGAAATTAAAATTATATAATGTTGGCTGCTTTCGAATAGCTTTCTTCAAATAATGTGGGTTATTGTAACCAATACCCCAATTATCTTTGAAATCAGTCTCTTCCTTTGGTTTGTTTAGATAAATGGTTTGATCCGTTTGACCTCGAGCATAAAGTTTGGCTTCCAAACCATTAATCTTTTTCTGCAAGTTTTTATTATCAATCTGCAAATTATGAGTTGTTAAAATAAACTCTTATTTCTCACGTTCACACATGTTAAACTTGGTAACTGCTTCAGAAATTTGAGTTTCAAAACAAGCTTTTTGTTCTTCAAAATCAGTAGCAGATTTGTTCAAAGAGTCAATCAAGTTCTTGTTCCCAACAATTTCCTTGTTGAGATCAAAAATTGTTTGACGATTTTTTGCAACTCTGTTTTTCTCCTTTTTGAGCTTAGCTTGTAATCCTAAAGCTCAACCATCATGGTTTCCATTTGCTTTAAGAAATCAGATTTAGAAAATTTATTTACCTCTTCAGAAGTCTCCTCATCAGATTCATCATATTTCACCTCTTTTCCCATCAGGCACATGTAAGCAGTTGCTTCTCCTTCACTTTCAGTTTCATAATAATCAAGCCAGTGGTCATCCTTGGCCATCAGTGCTTTGCCTGCCTCTTTTTGCTTGGCCGGAAGCATCTTGTTCTTGTAGTACTTAGAATTTCTAACTTTCGGCTTCCGGCAGTCCTTGTCAAAGTGACTTATCTTACCACAGTTGTAGCATTTCAGTGGCTCCTTAGCTTTCTTCTCACCATACTGATTCACATACTTTCTCTCCTCTGGCTTACTCTCCTCAAATTTCCTTCCATCAGACTTCCTTTCATCATATCTCTTTCCTTCAATCTGTTCCTTGCGTTCATAGTTCCTTGATCTCGATGAATACCTTTGGCTGTTGGAACCCGGCTTCTTGTAAAATTTCTTCTGGAAGGCTCGGGTCAGCAAAATCATAGCTTTCTTGAGATTCTCACCATCGTCAGAATCAGAATTATCACTATCAGAACTATCAAAGTGGATACCACTATCTTCTTTTTCTTCTTCTTATCCTTCTTCTCTTTCTCTTTCTTTTTGTCCACCACAAGAGCAACATGGTCAGCTACCGACTTTTCACTTTTCCTTTTCTCTTCTCTATCCTCTTCTACTTCCTCCTCCTTCTAACAAAGTGTTTCATAAACTTTATGTAGCAGGATTTCACTGAGATATTTCATTTGTTTCATTCTTCTTGTATGCTTTTTCCACTCAGGTTACAACACGCTCAGAAATTTCACATTGTTTTCAATTTGCTTCATTCTCACATTGTTCTTTGCTAGTTCATTCAACAGAGAAACAAACCTATCATATGTCTCTTCCAAGCTTTCACCAGATTTGGCTTTGAACTCTTCATAGTTATTGATACAATTGGCTACTTTCATCTGATTACCAACTTTTGAGCCCATCATCATCTTTTGCAATTGATCCCACATTTTCTTCGCAGTAGCCTTGTAACTATCAGTCTTGATGTAGATCTCATTTAGTATACTTAGTAGAAGTAGAGATCTAGCCTGTTTGTCTGCCTTGTACCTTTCTTTCTCTTCTTCAGAATATTGAGAGATATCCACTGGAACCCTCTTTGTCCTTTGTTCTCTTGGTTGATTTCCATCTTCACTATCAGATGATTCATCATCAGGAATTTCCATAGTGAAAGGAATTATTGGACCTTCCTCAATAGACATCTTAATGTTGTCACCATTTGCATGTCTGTCAATGAAATCTAGAAACCTGTCTTTTCATTGCTCATATTCTCTTTGAATAGTATAGGTGGTTTGACATCAGTTCCTATAGCAAGAGCATCCTTTGAAGTCATCTTGAAACTTGCACTGATCTTTAAACACAGAAATAGAAATTTTCCAAAAATTCTGAAAATAGCCAAAAATTGACTAAGTACAGAAGTCGCAGACCACAGAGAAGTACTTGGCGCAAAACACTTTGTACCTACTTGTCGCAAACCTTACACCCAAGAAGTGAGGAACTCGCAGAATGAAGCTTGCGAGTTCTTACTTGTCGCAAGTTGAAGCTTGCGAGTTCTGAAGTTGTCGCAGGCTGAAGCTTGCGAGTTCTGAGCTTAAATATTCTTGCGAGTTCTACACTTAGAAAAATTTCAGATAATCAACTTGTCGCAATGCATACAAGTTCTATACTTAGAAAAATATCGACCAAACAACTTGTCGCAGACACTTGTCATAAGCTTTGTCTTGCAAGTTCTTGAACTTGACGCAGACCGAAGACTATGAAAAGTAACTTGTCGTAGATAGTGGCTTGCGAGTTATTGGTTGTCGCAAACTGAAGAATGCGAATTTTAGAACTTGTCCCAGGTCGATCTATGCGAGTTCTTGCCTTAGAAAAATTTCAACAAACACAAGATCAAGAAGCTTTCGAGTTCTTCAGAATTTGTACACAACAGTCTGCGAGTTCTTCAGATGGTGCTTGCGAGTTCTTGGCAACTTCGAGTTTGTGATCAACTTTTTGGCCTTCAAACCTTCAAATCTGCAAATTACACCACAAAACTTTCTCAATTTGATCTCTAACACAAATCGAACAGGTTACAATTGAACAATTTCAACAAAAAACAACGAAGATTACAATTTGATCTAGATATAGTGCGTGTACAGTATACGAACCAAAAATTCAAACAAATCCAAAATTCACATAAACATATTAAGAATTGGATGAAATGACTCAAAGCAAACTTGTTCTAGAACCAAAAACGAGTACAATACTATCAAATTCTAATAAAAAAACACCACTAAATCTCATAATTTGATTCTTGACAGACTACTTTGCGAGTTCTTGAAACAGTGGACCAAAAATCTCAGATTTTGATCATAATCTATTATGTGCTTGCTCTAATACCAATTGTGTGTCCCAAATTGTGCAAGAATGATCAAGATAAACAACAATTTCCAATTCGATTAGCCATTTGTATATCATGAAATCACATATTACAAATTCTCTCAAAGTACAATATTTCTCTCTCTCTACAAATGTAATTCTCTCAAAATGCTCCTTAGTGCTCTATCTAATAAAAAGAAACAAAAGCTTTTTATACCAACAAGTTTACAAAGGAAACTAACAAAACTAACACTTGACTTTGACTTTCCTTTATTATGCTTGACTTTGACTTTTGCTTTTAAGAGGCTTCCACTTGAGCTTTGACTTTGAATTTCTATGATCTTGGATTCAACATATTTATGCACTAACAAAATTTTTGCCTGATCCCTTAGAGAAAATGGGAACAAAGTAAGCCTTAAGGCATAAGCAGATACTCCAGGAATCAGAAAAACATCAGTGATCTTCATAAAAGATATTAAATTTTTTACCCGGTCCCTTAGAGAAAATGGGAACAAAGTGAGCCTTAAGGCATCAGCAGATACTCCAGGAATCAGAAAAACATCAGTGATCTTCATAAAAGATATTAAATGTGAATGTGGATCTTCTGATGGTAATCCGACAAATTGACCATTGGCTTGCAACATATGAAACATATGGGTTTTGGTTCAAAATGTAAAGTTTCCAATTGTGGCCTAATAATCCCTGAGTTTAATTGTTCAAAATTAAGAATTGCATAGTCCATGATTCTCCCATCTTTTGAGTTTGCAAGATTAATGATGTTAAGAGGTTTAAGATTACCAACAGATCCGGCATCATCTTCATCCTCATTATGATTTGGATGATTTTGTTGAAAAAGATAAAGTGGAGGATTCCCAAAAAGTGGTGGATTATTTGCAAAAATTGGTGGTGGCCGAATTGGATTTTCTAAAGGTGGTGGTCTCATTTGATTTTCCAAAGGTGGTGGTCGTGGTTGCCTATTTTCAAAACCCAGGGGAGGTCCATCCATATTGGGAGGGTTCATGTTTTGAGTTGTTCTTTGAAGTCTCCTTCTTTGACGGAAGATTCTCTCAATATCTGGATCTAATTCGAAAAGCTCCCCATGTTGTATTCTTGGCATACACCACTTTCAAAAAAATTTAAAATTCCCAACGGTGTTAGAAAAACCAAATCTTTAAAAATACTTTTAGAGACTTTTAGCTTACCAATCCCTGACAACGGCGCCAAAAATTTGACAGACCCTTTTTATACACCTTAAGATGTGAGAAATAGTAACAAAAAGCAAGTATACAAATTGGTACTATGTCGCATTTCAAGTAATAAAGTGGTGTAGTACCGAATATCGTCCCATAAAGATTAGAGTAAAAAGTTCTTTTAAAAGTACAATGAAAGATGTGATTTCAGATGACGATTTTGACGGAATATTTGTTGGGTGGTTGAGGTTATCACATAATCTTTGAACAGTGAGTAAAATAAGGGTGGGTGCAAGACTTGTGGTGAAATATTACCCAAATTCTAGCAAACCTAATGTTGTAGAAATGCTGCAGGAGATGCTACAAGAGTACTACAATGTAACGACCGTAAATTCCGTTCCCTATTGAAAGTTTTAGTTTTTGGTACAAATGAGGGAAGATAAGAAGTTGGAGGACCTATTTGGAAAATATGACCAATTAGGACTTAAAACCCTAGTCTATTATTCATTTTGGGGTAAGTATCCTTGTGTGTGTGTGTGTGTGTGTGTGTGTGCGATGACTGAGGAAGATAAGGGAAGAGAATATCGAAGCCCAGCTTGGGGAGAAATCGATTTCTGGAAGAGAAAGCTGAGCAAGGTGCTATCTAGGAGAGATTCGTCTTCAAAAGGTAAGTAATCTAACCTTTTGTATTTTGTTTTGGAGGTTTTAATCTTAGAAAATAACTCCCTGTGTAAAATCCCACTGGGAAGATATTAAGATTGAAATTCTATTAGGGAAGTTAAGAAAGGGTTTGGATTAAGTGTTGATGAGAGTTTGTGAGGGTAAAATCGAATTCAGATGGTAGAAATCGGACTTTAAGTTAGGAAGAAATCGAGGGGTTTCATACCTGTTTATCGCTGTTGTTTCGTCGCCCACGCCCGGTCCGGTCGACCGGGGTCACTTCATCCGGCGTCCGGGTCCGTCCGGTAGTATGTTGACCGGGGCCGCCCGGGGTTTGTTGAACGGGTCCACTCAGTAGCGTCTTGACCAGGGCCGCCCGGGGTTGGCGACCAGGCCCTCCCGAGGTCCTTTGACCGGCATCTCCCGGGGAACTTTCGATCGGGTGTTTCTTTTGTGTCAGAATCTAGTGTTGTAGTCTTAGTAGGACATAAGCATTATCAAAAAATTATAATTCCTTGCTTTATTAAATTGGAATGTAGGAGTCGATCTATCTGAGGCTAGTGTTCGTGTGTGTGTCGAGTTCCCACCAACAGGTGAGTTCCCGTATGTTTCTCAAAATATGTATATATGTATATCTTTGAACTAGAAATGGGTTTATGTTACATTGTATGCTTATCGTGATTCTTAGATAAATCAAATGCCTGGATATCGCCATAAGATGTTGTTATATAAAATTTATATTTATTTCAATTGTTTGATCGAGAGTTATGTTGTCGTGATAATTTGAATTGGGTGTTGGCCATGGCTACATATAACCATCGGGGATGGTTGAACCATGTGTTTGGAATCTGTTTCCCTACACACGGGAACATCTACTGGGCCTGAGGACGAGTAGTCCTTCTTCATGATGATGGATTTCGGTGTAGATCTAGTCACTTCTTGTGACTCAAAGTTTGTGAGACTAATCTTGCTAAATTGTATATGTTTTATGTTTGCTATGAAAAAATTGGAGGAGGTTGGGAATTCACTAGACCTTCAAGTCTAATCCTCGTTTCCACTTTTCCTAAAACCCATTTTTAGGTAACAGGGTTGATGTTGGTTCCTCTAAAGGGAAGGAGAAATGTTAGGAGCTAGAATGTTGGAGAACGGGCCTTAGTAGCGGCGTAGACAAAATTTGATTGTTAGTTTTTCAGTTGTAATAGAGATGATGTTTAGAATATGTTAATCCTTTCTTTTCCAAATTTTGTATTGGGAACCGATTTTGGGAGTTTGTTTTTATTTTAAATCGTTATGTTAAATTCTGGGTTGTTACATACAAGAGTGCTACAGCATGCTGTTGGCAATAATTAGTTCTATTATTTATTTTGAGACACGTTCCTCTCAGACTCTCATCATCCCTTTATTCTAGCAATTACAGAACCTCACATCTCTGTGTAGTGTCCTAAATCAAAGGAATGATGGGAAATGGAGTTCTCAAAGTATATGGCAAAACAAATTTTCTTCGTTAAAAATTACTCTCTCGAAATAATCCCCATATCACTCAAATTGGTATTTTCCAAGTAGCTTATCTCTAAGTCTACTTTATGTAACCTTTTGAAAAGAAGAACACTTGTCAAGAATGAATCATTTTGAAAAACACAAGTAACAACTCTCGTTGCAAGTAACTCTCTCGATGCCACCTCTTATGTCGTTCAAATTGACGTGCTTATCAATGGCTTATCTCTAAGTCCATTGCACTTTAACACTTGAAACGTGATCAATTTATCAAGAGGTTTTCTAGGCTTTATAAAATTTGAATGAAATAACAAAACATTAATATTGCCAAAACAACATCTACTTTCCTTTGGGTAACATACTCACCCTTTGCCTCACACCCAAGCTAAAAAGCTTAGCTACTCATAACAAAAATAAAATGCATGGAAATGAAAAGTACTAAAATTAAAGAAATGTAAATAAATGACTTGAAAAGTAAATAACGAAAAGTAAGTGCAGAAATGTAAATTGCTAGATCTAAAGACAAGAAAGTAAATGCGGGAAATAAATGCGAGAAATGAAAAGTACTGAAAGTAAAGACGTAAAAGTAAATGCGTAAAGTAAAGGCGAAAAATAAAAGTACAAAAGACAACTAATCCTTAGTTACTACAAGATTCCAGCCAAAATGTATATCCAAGGATTAACAAAATAACTTTTCCAAACCAAATTAAGCTAATTTAATCCCCCATCTTGATCATCCTTCATTCTTCTAGTTGGTCCATGCTTCCTAGATGTTACAACATGACATGTGTACAAACTGAATTTTCCAAAAATACCCATATTAGCCTTCTACCCTAATAGAAACAAGTAAATCACATACTTCAGCTTCATAAACTAAATAAATAAAAAACAAAGTAGAAAATGACTCAAGGTTGGGATTTGGAAGTGAAAATTCTATCTAAAAGTCTAAGAAAGAAGTGCATAAACACTCAAAAGTGAGTGCTTATCAAACATTTATGAAGTGTTTCAGCCGGATTCTAAAATAACTTAGAATATTTTGTAGATGTGGTTAAATCCGAGAGATTGAAGTATTAGATACTTCAATCGAATTTATCGTTCTCATAGGGCTTGATCAAATCCGAGATTTCATCCTACAAAATATTCTCTGATAGAGATCCGATGATGACTCTATATCCAAAGTATTGAGCTACATGTTTTTTTTTTCCGTTTACTATGCAAGGGTTCAGATGATATACCACTTGAGTTATATTCGATGGATGTTCATCGGATATGCTCTTTACAAGACCAGTATCAAGATTTTCTAAGTGTTGAGTCAGATGTTCGTTGTATTATTTACAACTCCGATGGTTGAGACCAACAGTTCTTTTGATGGAAGAACAAACTGTACACTTCGATGAATCTTTACAAGGCTTGAAAAACTAAAAGAAAAATTACCCCTTTTTAAAATCTTTACGCAAAAGATGAATAACCACAATTTTCGATTGGAAACTAGGAAGTGTTCACTCAATTGAAGTTGGAATGTTGAACACTCTTACAGATATTTTAGCTTTTGAATGACCAAGTATAGAATGTTTAAAAACACTTAGGGGTGTTTGATTCATGGATTTTAAAGGAATTGGAATGGATAATTCCTTTGACCATATTCCAATTCCTTTGTTTGGTTCACATATTGATCATGATGGAATCCTTTGAATTCCATCGAATTCCACGAATCAAGGAATTCATCATTCCTTAGCTAGAGAGAAAGAATTAAATTCCATCTAATTTATACCAACCAAACGTGTGGTCAAATTCTATCAAATTCCATTGCAATTCCTTCAAAGTCAAATTCCCTCAATAGATTCCAATTCTATCAAATTCCATTATGCGAACCAAACTCCCCCTTAGGGGCTGTTTGTTTCATGGAATTTGAAGGAATTGGAATGAACAATTTCATCGACCAAAATCCAAGCCCATGTTTGGTTCACGGAATGAAAGCGATGGAATCATTCCAATTCCATTGAATTCCATAATTTAAGGAATTCATAATTCATTGGCTTAAGTGAAGGAATTGAATTCCTACCAACCAAACGTGTGGTCAAATTCCATCAAATTTCATTCCAATTCCTTCAAAGTCAAATTCCTTCTATGGATTCCAATTCCATCAAATTCCATTCTGTGAACCTAACACCCGCTTAGAGAAATTTTTGAAGATAAGAAGTATTTTCTTCTTGTTGAGAGAGTTATTTTTATTGTTTGGGATTGAAGCCCAAACAATTTAACTTTCCAATTTGGAAAAGAAACTTTATGCAATGAATAAAAGATATACCTAGAGAAGATCTTTTATATTTATCCAATATTTCAAAGTACTTAATCAACCGACTTTTAGAAGAATGTAATAATGGAAGTTTAAAAAAATATCTGACAAAAGAATTTTTGGAAAATGTTAGTCATTTTAAAAATTCTTATCTGAAAAGAGACGTTAGATAAAACATTTTGACTTTGAAGTCCCCGCCCCATCCCCTCCCCGTTCCTATGCCTAGAGAAAAGAAAGGAAATATATCATTTTGAAAAATCTATATATATATAAAAGGAAATCCTTGGAATGATGACGTGTCTTCTTCTGGAGTCAGTATTTCAAAATCCTTGCTTCTCAATTTTTTGGGATTTTTCAATTTTTTTAATCATCCCAACCCTTTGATCTTCCCCACCAGCAACAAAACCCCAAATTGTAGATTGATTCCCCTCTTCAATCCTAATCCCTCTCTTTTTTTCAATTCCATTCTCGATCAGGCGGCGGACCAATTCGAACGGCCTCATCAGCGGACTTCACATGAAGACTATACCTATCAGCATCACTATAAACCGCAACAATCTGTATCCCCAACCTTTTCACCATTCTCATAACCCTACAAGCAATTTCCCCTCTGTTTGTTATTAGCAACTTCTCGATCTTTCGATTACTCTGTTCGCTATTGCTTAAATTTGCGGCTGCAGATATAACCTTACTTGTATGTAATTGAATCGCCGCTGCAGATGATCGATGCCATAGACATGGTGGTGTGAGAGGTGGTCCAGTGGTGGTGTGAGTGGTGGTGCAATCGGACATTTGTAGGAACTCATGGCGATCACGTGGCAAGTTTCCCATTCCACGTCGATTGTGATTACCATTATCTTTTTTTTGGATCTTATACTGTTTGAATCTATCTATATATTTGATCTAGGAAGCCAATAAGATGCAATTTTCTATAGTTTCACAACCAGTCATATGTGACCAGTCACACTTTTTTTTGACTTCATCAAAGATCATTCTTAGTTGACTGCTTATACTGTACACCCTACACATTTGATCGTACATATGTTAATTTTTCATAAAGTCTGAATTATGATATATATATATATATATATATATATATATATATATATATAACACATTCAAGGAAAGGTGTGGCAACCTGATGTGGATGCTTTAGTGGTAGGAGAAGAACTCTGAGTATGTTCGTTCAACATATAATTCTCTTCATGCGTTCCACATTTCCTTGGCTCGCCCTTTTTTAGGTTTATTACAAAACTCACTATTCATAGTATTCAGACAATTTAAAGATTGTTCGTCAACCCTCATACCCTTTTGTGTATAAATTTTTACTTCATTACACCTACTAAACATTGTTCAACATGATGTTGTTACTTGAAGTTTGAATTTTTTTGTTGGGTTTTGAATGAAAACTTTAGTACGCATCTGCTAATTATTGGAAAAAATATAGTATCTTTATAGTTCTTTTTGAACGTTCTTAGTAAACATTGGTCAATTTGCTGTATTTTACGTTGAAGTTTGAATCTTTTTGTTGGGTTTTGAATCATTTCTTTGAAAATTAGATTACCAGTTTGCTAATTTGTGAAAATTTGAATTACCCATTTGCTAATTTGTACAAAGGTTGGGGTATTTTTGTTAACCATTTGCACCGATGTACTTGTGGAAGTATGAACAATGTTGTTGACTTTTGAACAACAATTTGTAATACCCATTTGGTGATATGTTTACACTTGTGTAAATGTTGTGGATATTTTTGTCTGGGTTTGATAACTTCATTCAAAATTGTTGTTTTATGAATTAGTGGACATATTCAGGTACATTGGCAATCAATTAGCGCAGTTTGCGGTTTAAATTGGCTAAAATCCAATATCTTAATACAAGTTCTGGATGATTTAGATGATTCAACAACCCAACTGTTGATCAAAGATGAGGTTCATAAATGGAAACACAATGGTTCTAATATTGTTTACAGCCACAAAGTGATTAGAGATGGATATAAAGCAGGTAATCTTAAATCTACTATGAATTGTAGCTATTTTCAAGATTACGAATTTGTTATTTTCGATGCCGATTTCCAACCCTCCCCTAATTTCCTCAGAAGAACTGTTGCCCATTTTAAGGTACTAGATTATGTTTTGTGTGTTTTAAGATGATTTATGCCATGTTTGGCAACCATAAGTATAAGCTAGCTTACTTTTTGAGATTATTGAGAAAAAACCTATTTACCATAAACTAGCTACTCTGGAATTCGATACAACAAATTTCTTTTCTGGATACGGATTTGATAGCAACAATTGACGATTAAGGTTTAGAAAAAGTCTCCAGTTTCATGGGTTTAACAATGATCTATGCTTTGTGCAGGGGAACACATGTTTGAATCTATATAAAAGATTATCATGTGTTGAGGATAATGAAGAAGAGTAAGTTTCCGTTTTTTTCAATCATGAATTGTCTTTGGACTGATTCACAAACAAATTGAATTTATTACAAAGTTAAGCCAAATACTGGAAGTAAAAACTACACTTGGTATCCTCCAGATCTTCCTTCTGTATCTTGGTAATGTTAAGTTTCAAAGCTTCAAGGAATATTTTCTTTCTTGTGTCGGCCTACGATGAGACTTTGAGATTGTACCATCATTTGCAATCTTAGATTTATATATCAAATTTTTGATAGACTTAATTGATCAAAAGGAAGAAAGTCAAACTTCTAGGTTTTCTGAATGATCCCACAATTACATAGATTTTGTTTCACATATTTTGATGGTCTATGGAAAGGCTCAAAGAATGGGTTGCATTGCTGAAGATATTGGCTTTCAACACATCTTTTTTGTTAGAACTTGGGATATGATGCTAGAAACTTGGCAAAAAAATGTTGAAGTGGACAACTCTCAGATGCGATACGTTTATGGTTTTACGCCTCTCAATAAAAATGAGTCGTATTAGAACTCCAAGAAATGTTGTTTTATTGATTCTGTTTGATCTTTTACAAAATATTAATAGGAAAGTTGTTTTACAAGTTGAGAGCCTAGGCTTGTGATGTATGACTTGAAATTCTATCATTTCCTTCCCTCATATATGAGTTAGTAACTTTATTATTTTATTTTTATATGGCTGCAAGTACAAAGCTTAACACCATACTATTATTTGTTCTGCAGGGCAAAATATTTCTCTAATCATAGCATTGTTTTGACTAGCTGGTAAATATTTCTCTAAGTTCATTTATCAGATATGGTAATAGTAATTCTTCCTCTCATCCGCAATTGTGAACATTTTTCTCCAGAGAAATGGATATTCATAGTGCAACAGAAGAACAAATGGTATTTCACTAAACCATTAACTATCAAGCATCATTATCATTGTGTCGATAATGTGTCTAAGCTTTTTGTTTGAAAGGTCGTAAAATACAAATTCTTAGTAGTGAGTTTATAGAGTTTCAATCGATCAAAGCCCCTATCATTTTTTGAACATCGTCATGAGTACATTCAACATATTAATTATTATCTTTTTGTTTCTAATTTGGCAGGAAGGAGCGTGTCACTACATGTGGTGGAGAGGTCGGTTAGGTAAATATTGGTGGTGGCATGCAGGTGTGTAATATTTTCTCATAATGCTGCCTTTTATGTTATTTCTTTCAGCCTTGCTTTGTGATGTTTGGTATTAATATTGATATTCAAATACTCTATAGAGGGTGATCCGATTCATATTTTATGTGAACGCGTACTTTGGGGGATAGGGTTGGTAGATTTCCAATCGATCAGAAAACATGGAACCACCCCAATTAGTATATGTTCGGCGTTTCCCACTACCCGCTTTCTACGGAAGGTGATGAGACTGGCGTAGAAGGTTGAGTAGCTAGCATTCCTCCTTAACGATCATGTTACAATTTAAGGAAAACAAAATAAGGCTTATATCAAGGTCCAACATATTTGAGGTGAAGACATAAGTAGAGTATGTCAAGTTGCAATCATATGGTCATTAAAGCATATAAGCCGATATTTCATTTTTAATATACTCATCATAGTCATACAACATGAACGGCCATTGACACTCAATATTGAAATCCAATCCTTCTTAGTCTCGCAATTGATGGTAGTCTATTTGTTTCTCAAGCTTATATATGTAGCTCATGCAAATAGCTAGATCAATGTAATTAATTCTTTGATGAACTCTTTATACATGGGCACAGGTTACAGACATTAAATAGAAATCCACTATTTCATAAGTTAATGAGAAGGAAAGAAAATGATCACTACGAGCTCTCTGTAATGCCCTTTTATTGCCAACTAAAGAAACTCAAAACCTCGCTTCTATCATATGAAGTACATGAAAGGGCCTATTTTTTCAGATGCTATAAACATTGTCTGCATTAGTTTACTCTTTTTTATGTATTTAAAATTGGTTGTGGCATATATGTATAACAAAAGAAACATCATAGGAATATCAAGATTCGTACCAAAACACCTGTTAAAGTATCAAAAGTTAAAATACATGAAGCATAAGTTGTATTGTGTTCTTTACCCGAAAAAGGCTTTATTGAGCAGTGAACTTTGTGCTTAAAAAATAAGCAATTCAACTTTTTATTTCAAACAAGTCTCTCTAGCGGTCTACAACTATAAATAAAGAGAATATACCAATACACATTTACCTCATCTCCAGATTTAGGGGCCTTATTTATAATTTTTCCATTTGTTTCATCTTCAAGTCATAAATGAAAAACATGTTCCTCTAGCTCATACATTTCCTTTTGTATGGTTTGGGTTTGTAGAGTTTTAATTGATCAGAACAACACCCAGTTGGTGGTTCTTGCTGCAGCTTGAATCTCTGAATGAGACCTTATATTATCGATCTGCAGAGTTCTGAGTTCACAGATTTGAGGAAAATATAGGAAGAGTAAGTCACCATGTCTACATCATGGTTGCCTTCGGGTTGATGTTAGATGCTATAGTTTTTTTTATGTATTTATGGTATGTCATTTTACAAACATCGTGTGTACTTTCATCATATTAAGATTGTTATATTTTCTCTTTCCAATTTGTCAGGAAAAAGTTTGTTACTGCTGGTGGTGGTGAGGGTCAGTCAACTAAATGCAGGTCGTGACATGCATGTATGCTATGATTGTTAATTTTTTTTCTTTGTGATGTATGCATGTATGCACATATAATTTGGGGGTTAGGGTTGGTAGAGTTTCAATCAGTTAGAAAACAAAGAGTCTCTCCAACCAATACTTCATACAATTATAAAGCATAGAAGATTGATTAATGTAAAGTGTTGAATCTTATTTTATTAATTAAAGCAATGATTACTTATATTTTGTTTCAGTTATTGTTATTATTTATAATAAAGAACGTTTTATTCTCCCTTCCAGGAAAATGTAATTTATGCAAATGTCATGTTTATATGACCACTTGGAAATTTAGGTTTTGGTTTTTGATGGGTAGGTATATCTTTGTAATTCTATCGGTAAGCATATCTCCAAACTTGCTCACCCAATGGTTCTCAAATTAGACTCTTGCAAAGTAATTTTAACTTTTTTTTTATATGTTGTAGTTTTCATTTTTTACAATGTATTACAACTCTTTGCTTTCACAGTAATACAAACCATTTTTAATTTTCATCCTTGGTGAAATATAATTTATTCAGTATTTTAATTAAAAATTAAATTAGTTGCATCTTAATTATACTTGCATAATAAATTATTGTGTTATATAATGTCGTGTCTTATGAATTTTACTAAATATATAGTCGCATGCTTTATGAAATCACAACAAATTCAACTACATATGAAAAAAATTAAATCTTCACAAAGAAAAAAAAATCTACCATAATTACTGTTACATCTCAAATGATTTATAATGGTTTATATTGTATTGAAAATTTTCGAGCTTCTTCTTCATCAATTATACAATACTTACCTTTTTTTACTTCCTTTATGTTGTCTTACATTTAAAATATAATTTGAGTATATTATTTGTTTTATATTTTAACATGTTTTTACACATGGCCAACTATATGTTACTATCTCTCGAGTGACATCACGTGAAGGTTTACCATCGAGGATCATAACTTGGTTAAAAACATTGTATATCATGAAGTTTTTTACAACAGTGTTCCTTTGAATATTGAAACGGTAAATCCGATTACATTCATTTTATAACTACATACATTTATCATCATTTATACTAAATATTTTCAATTACTGTTAATTAATCTCTCTTTACATATAATCACAAATACTATTTATTCAATAACTATCACTAACCCTATACAATTTCTATTACAATAAAAAGTGCAAAAACTATCTATTAAAATTCTTAACACACTCATAGTTGTCACTGCTTAATATATTGATCTTTACCAAACACTCGATCATTTCACATGTTTCTTTACACGAATCATAATACTTAGTGCTACTTTTTGTCATGGAAATGTCCATTTTATATTTCATACAATGCTCTACACACACGATGTCGATTATAAGATTTCGTTACCGCGTATCGCGCGGTTCACACCTAGTATGCTCTTATTTTATTTCATCTTTCAGCATATCAATGCTTTAGAATTCAACCTTAGAAGTTTTAGCATCAACACACATGTACTTAGAGTTTCAGCACCTAAGCTTTCAATTTTTCAACTTTCACTACTTCATGTTTTCTCTCCTTCAGCTTTTGGCTAGTGATTTTTTCAATGCTCGATTTTGATTTTTAATAACTTATACACATCAAGTAAAATATTAATACGAACTATGATTCCTTTTTTTTAATAATCAAAACAATGTATATTTAATAAATGTTTAGAAACGTAATACACTTGCACCAACAATATTAAATATTTTAATAATACAATTATTTTAAAAATCTCCAAAATAAAAAAGTTGTTCGTGTTATTTTTATTTAGATATTTGGCTTTTGATTTTGAAAAATTATAGAGGATATATTGAAGATGCACTCGGGAAGAAGGGGGAGAGGGAGAGGGAGAGGGAGAGAGGGAGATATTATGAAATCTCCAAATTTGAATCCATTTTCTATTGGTTTTGATGAATTTGAATATATTACCTTTTTATATAAAATTTATTTAAAAGTTTTTTGAGATATTAAATATATTAAATATTTTAATAATATAATTAATGATCAAATCTTTAAAAACAGAAACTTTAAGAATTGAAAAAACTTTTTTTTTAGAGATTTCACCTTTTGTTTTCCATTTTTAGAAATATTATAAAAATTATGTTGGATATACTCTTAGAATCTTCAAAATGAAAAAATTATTAGAGTTAAATACAAAATTTTAGATATTTTTTGTATTTTAATTCTCTATTTTAGAAAAAAAAAATAGACATACTACTAAAATTACTTATAATATAAAATACATTTATTTAAAATTATTGCTATAATCAATAAAGTAATGGGTATATTTCCAAAACATTTTTGTAAAATAAATATATACAAAAATATATGCAGACAACTATTGTTAAATAGTTTAACGGTCAACTTAATCATTGAAAAACTGTATAAATTATAAGATCTGTGAGATCATCATAAGTCACTAATTTAAAATAATTAATAAGATAATTAATGTATTTTTTTTGGAAAAAATTAAATTCCATATATATATTTATATATATGTATATAATATCCTCTCTCTTTTTTCTCTCCTCTCCTCTCCTCTACTCTTTCCTGTAACATATACAAACGTTCACAATAAAATATATACACAAGATGAACACATTAAAAATAACCTTAAGAAATTTCGTAATAGGGTATTCACAACATGTACACAAGTGGTATGCTTAATTTAGGCTCTGTTTGGCAAAAAAAAGCTAGCTTATAAGTTAGCTTTTTTTCCTGGTACATGTTTGGATGACCATAAGTTAGTTTATTGAAAAGTCACTCAAAGTAGCGTTTTGAAAAGCTAACTTATTAGCTACCAGCTAACTTATAAGCTAGTTTGCCAAACAATTCCTTAGTTTGTTGATTTAGTTGATGTTCAAATATGTTCACAAGTTATACGGATCTCGTAGATTTGGAGTGTGTTCATACTTCATATTGTGTCAACAAATTATAATAATATTTTAAAAAGATGGATTTAATATATTGTTGATTTTTATATTTAATTAGATATTGTTATAAATTAATTTCCATGATGAGATTTTATAAAAATCTACTCAATCGTGGACATATAATTTCTTTTGTTTACTTTTTTGTAAAATATATTTTCCATTACAAAATTTTATTGAATTTTCATTAAACTAATTTATAAATACAAACAAGAGTAAATTACATTTTTGTCTTTATGGTTTATGTGTTTTAACACTTTGGGTCCCTATTTTGAAATATATATGGATTACATTCTTGTGGTTTGCATTTTATAACGTAATTGGTCCCTAAATCTAACTCCATCCAAAAAGTTATGTTACCTCAGTTAGTTTATAAGGGTATTTTGGTCATTAAATTTATTTTCTTTTTAAAATTAAAACCATAGAGACGAAGAATGTAATTTAGTCTACTTATATTTAAAACCTTAGTGTTAACACATTAAGTTTATTTGCATGGAGAGGAAGGTTCCCGCAGTCCAATGATTTCCCCAATGAATTAGACCCCTCTTTCCCCGCCACCCACGACCACCGATTCCTTCTCCGCTTACCTTTCCTATCTCCCAGTTCCCGGTGAAGCAGACCCCCACCCACACCTCCCATGACTACCGATTCCTTCACCGACCCCCTCCACCGCCTCCCCCGAGCATTAATTCCTCGTATGCCTACAGCCCTCTAGCTCTCAGCCATCCCATCCTCCATACATGTACTATCTAAGGTCATCGCCCGATATCTGCATTTTCGATGATCTCGCACCACCGGTAGTCTAAATCTGAAGTCGTTGTATGTAACCACGTTGGCTTCTACACAAAACCTAACCGAAATCGAAATTAAACAAAACCAAATTTACACAAAATCAAAATCCTTGGTTAGGCTTCCACATCTCCATAATCGATTCTTCTCTTAGACCTAATTGAAATAGAAATCAAACAAAATTATGTGTACAAAATCGCCCGGATACACTCTCCATAGAAACCCACATCGCAAACCCAGGTTCTTCACTTGGTGATTTCAATCTATTTCTATTTATAGGTTTGATTGTCGATTTTTCATGGATTTTTTTATGGTTGTTAAAGTAACAACAGAGATGGGCTCGATGTAGTAATGGATGAACAATGGGAGTCTTGTTCATCTGGATATGGTCGGGGTGGAGGAGACGTGGTCTTGGGGAGGAGGAGATGGTCGGTGGTGACTGGTGATGGGTGTGGAATGGATAGGTTTCTTCGTTGTGGGGGACGCGTAAAAAGAATTCGTTGGAGGGGTGGTGAGGCGGTGATGGTATTACCGGGGAAGATGAAGTCATCGTTGGGTTTTATATATGTATATAAGTATTTTATTAATATACACAATATATAGAGCAAACTAATGTTTGGTCCTGTTGTTTTTAATAGAAAATTAATAGAAGAGTAAAATGACTAAAATACCCATTTAGTTGACATACTTAACAGAAATTTTTAACGGAGTTAGAATTTAGGGACCATTGCGTTATAAAATGCAAACCACAAGGATGTAATCCATCAGTATTTCAAAATAGGAACCAGGGTGTTGAAACACACAAACCACATGGACCAATCATGTAATTTACTCTATAAACAATGAAGAGTAATTACAATGTTGTTCCTTGTGGTTTACTCATAATCTGGATATGGTCCCTATTTTGAAATAAGTACACTAGGAGTCCTTGTGGTTTCCATTCGTTTCAATCTAGGTCTCTGACACTAACACCGTTAAAAAAACATCCGTTAAGTTAGGGGGTCATTTCAGTAATTAATTAAAAAAAAACTTTTAAAAATACCAATCATATGGTGCCACGTGTTACATCATTTGTCTCTTTGACCACCTCCATCATTCCATCACCACCCATGCACAAAATATATATATACATAACCATCAGGGTCGCCCTGGCTATACGCCATGAGGGCGACGACCAAAACAGGTGACACGATTTAATTGGGAAGAGAGAAAAAGGTGGGACCAATTATTCATAAAGAATAGAGTAAATAACATTCTTGGTCCTGTGGTTTTGATTTAAAATAAAAACTAAACTAAATGACTAAATGACTAAAATACCCCTCTAAACTAACTGGGTTAACGGAACTTTTTGGATGAAGTTAGATTTAGGGACCCAAGGCATTATAAAATGAAAACCATGAGGATGCAATCCATAGATATTTAATTTTAGGGACTCAAACTGTTAAAACACATAAACCACATGGACCAAATATGTAATTTACATAATGTACATGTAACCAAGAACCATTACAACGAAATATAATTTATTTCTTTCACTTAATTAACAATCATTCTTGGAAGAGTAAATTACGGATTTGGTCCATGTGGTTTTCAACTATTTTTGGATTTGGTCCTTGGAATTTGTTTATTCCAAGATAATCTCTAGAATTTGCATTTTCGTAACACATTTGTCACTACCACTAACGACTATTAACTCCCATCTGCTAAGTGAGGGGATATTTGGAGAATTTTAATGTTTCTCTCTCCTACTTTTTGGAAAATTTGGAAAATTTTAATGTTTCTCTCTCCTAATAGTTTTTATAGAATTTCCAAGTTTTCTTGTAATCGTTTTTATAGAATTCCTCTAATTTGGAAAATTTTCACTCTCCTACTTTTTTTCATTTTTTTCATTTTGGAGATTCTGTTTGACAAGAAAAACATGAAAAAAAAAAATTCAAAATCCTACTTTTCTTTATTTTGGAGGATCTGTTGGAGATGCTCCAATATGTCAAAGAGCATAATAACTTATTATACAATATTTTACATATAACACACAATTGTTTGGCCATATAAAATAGTCTAATATGACACACAAACATTTTTGGTAACCTATTAACTCGATTTTATCATAGTGAGTCTACTATAAATACCAATTGTCCTCAACTTTACAAAGACATGTTCTAATGGAGCAACTCAACAATGCTAACCTTGAAGACAAAACCACCAACACTTACCAGATTATCAACCAACAACCCCATGATCAGTTTCCGAAGCAATACATTTGGCCGAAAACTGATCAAGATGTTGTTACTGAAGTGCTAAATGCACCGGTAATAGATCTACATGGATTTTTTACGCATGATAAACATGCTACAGCTAATGCAATCAACCTTATTAAGGAATCATGCATGAGCCATGGCTTTTTTCAAGTCGTCAACCATGGCATTGATCTTGGACTTCTTGCTTTGGTTGACGAGCATGGTCGTGCTTTCTTTAATCTTCCAATAACTGAGAAAATGAAGTGCAAGAAAACAGAGGGGAGCATGGCTGGTTTTACCAATGCACATGTTCATCGGTTTACTGAAAAACTTCCATGGAAGGAGATGCTAAGTTTCGAGTATCATGAGAATGGTCCTGAAGAAGTTGTTGTAGATTACTTCAATTCAACATTGGGCAACCAATATAAAGAAACTGGGTATGATTTTCTAACCAATTTTCGTTAGCTTTTCATTGTTATTGAAAAAGAGGATGCAAAATTATGGTTTTCACCCATTTTTAAAATTAACCTAAGATGATAACAAATTCAATTCAATCCATTTTAACCGATATATTATCCTTCTTGAATATATATATATATATATATATATATACATACTTTTTTAGCTATTTAGTTTTCCCTTCAAATTATTCGGTCACAAACTAATAAAATATATGGCATATAGAAGTGTTGGAATTGAAGGGGGTTTTTTTTTGAAGATTTTTAATTTTGATTCTCTATTTTGGAGAAATTTTACAAAAAAAATATTAGAGGCATTCAAAATTAAACCAGTTATATGCAGGTTGATCTACCAAAAGTGTTGTCAATCGATGAGGAAATTAGCTCTTGACCTTATGGAGTTGTTGGAAATTAGCTTGGGTATTGATGGACAAAACTACTACAAAAAGCTATATGAAGAATGTATTTCACTGATGAGATGCAACTATTATCCCAAGTGCAACCAACCTAGCCTAACGCATGGGGTTGGACCTCATTGTGATCCGACCACATTAACCATACTCTATCAAGATCAAGTTGGAGGACTAGAAGTGTTTGTGGATAACAAATGGAAATCGGTTACACCCAATCCTGATGCGCTAGTAATCAACATCGGTGACACCTTCAAGGTAAAAGTGTTTAAATATGTCTAACTATATATATGATATAAGTATAGAGGGAGGTTCAAACAAGATTGCTATCTAAATGAAAAAAATAAGAGGATAAATATCAGCCAATAATTTATTTGAATCATGCCTTAAAACAAAAAAATCAATTAATTGTGAATTATATGTGATTTTGACGAAAATTGTAAATTTTTTAAATATTTCCTTAAAAATAAAAACTATATTCTTGAAAATTAAATTAAACTTTTAAATACCTTGAATAGAAAATAAAATTTTAAATAAAAAATTAAATCATATTAAAATCAAAAAAAAATTTAAAAGGAGAATATTAAATAAATGCCTTAATACTATGTTCTTGAAACCTTTTTTTACGAAGGAAAATAAAAGAAAGAGAGGGAAAGAGAAGGAAAGTAAAAAGAAATCGTGTTCTTGAAACTATTGTAAGAGATAAGAAAGGGAACGAAATAATAATAATGATAATTTGTCTCCTAAATGTGGGAGGAAAAGGAAGGAAATAAATTGAAACCCTTTAAAAAAATTAAAATTACAAAACTATCTAATCTTTCATTTTGAATGATATAATTTTAAAGGGTATATTAGTAAAAATGACAGATTTCTTTTTCCTTTCTCTCTATTCAAGAAAATGAAAAATTATTTCCTTTTTACGACATTTTTGAAAATTGTCCAATGAACATACTTTTTATAGGAAATGTTTTTCATAAGACATTATTTCAAATAATATCACAAAAAAGTGACTGATAATACATTATATTTAAAAAATATCCTAAAAAACTTGTTCAAATGCCCAATTGTTTGGTCACATATATACTTAAGCCTTATAAAGCAGTCTATTATGATATTTATACATATTTGATGTCTTATAAAACCAATTTTATTATAGCATTGAATTCACAACTTTTACAGGTGTAGAGATTCATCGATAAATTTGGCCAAATGCCACTTGGGTTCTTAATTAAGAGTTTAATTTTGGTAATCAATATGTAGGCACTATCAAATGGGAAATACATGAGCTGCTTGCATCGCGTAGCAGTGAATAGGTTCGAACCAAGGCTATCGGTGGTATTCTTCTTGAGCCCAAAAGGAGACAAAGAGCTAAAACCCCCACAAGATTTAATCGACAAAGATGGAAAGCAGGAATACCCTACTTTCAAATGGGAAAATTTTCTTAAATTCACTCAAACACAACACAGGGCTGATGAGAATACTCTTGAAGAGTTTACCAAATGGCTCATGTCTTCCAAAAATCCCCAATATATATGTGCTTGAAAGTAATTCTTATATATGAAGCTATTATTATAAATAATGAATAGTTAAAGACTTATGTCATAATGCCAAAATATATATATATATATATATATATATATATATATGCAAATTATATGATATTTTATTCCATTATGTTGTTTATGAGTTGAAATTATATCTGGTTTGTTAAAAAGTTCGTTTTTTGTTTATGGTTGTTATTGTTGTTTGCAATTTTTCCCTTTTTCGTCCTTAAACTTAATAGTTGTTAATGAAGTCCGTTAAATATAGAACACATCGATCTTTTTACCTTTATTTATTTTTTCTGTTGTTTGATTAGGTTTTTTTTCCTATTTTTTTTATATAATCAATGCGCCTACCACACCCACCCCTTCTCCCTCTCCCCTCTTTTTTTTCAACGGTAACTCATGGTCATCTTCTACGAGGACTGAACACATAGTACAAGAACTATCAAACCTTCTTAAATGCAACAACTTAAGCCGAATGAAGCAAGTTTATGCACATATATATACAAATCCAGTCCTTATATTGTTATAGATAAATATATATGTATATATATATATATAGAGGGGTGGTATCAATTGAAAACCAAGTTTCATTGCAAATTTTGGAAACCAAATTTCAGCCATTGATCTTTATAATCAATGGTTAAGATTCATTTGAATTATATATGGTAGTAAATTAATTAATTTATTAATAATAAATAAAAATAATATATGAAAAGGGTAAATATGACTTTTGATTTTGTGTCTCAAATATGACAAGAAAGGTTTATTTTATTTAGATTACTTGAAACCAAAATAAAATTTCCCACGCAATCTAAATTTTGTTATTTTTTTACTATGAAAACGTGGAACATTTGTCTTTTCATCAAAAAAATTATTTTTCTTTTAAAATGTAAGAAATTTTTATTTTTAATTTCATTTTATTATAAAATTTCTCATGCAATCTAATATTGTGATGAAACATAATGAATTTGTGGATTACAGATTTCATCATGTTCATCGTGTTAACATTATTGTTTCATAATAAAAATAGATTCATCAGGTTCATCGTGTTAGCATTATTGTTTCATAATGAAACATGATGAATTTGTGTCATTTTTGTTAACTTCCCATGTTTGTTTCATTACCTGTTCAGTTGCATATCCGTATATGAAAATAGATTCATCAGGTTCATCGTGTTAACATTATTGTTTCATAATGAAAATAGATTCATCAGGTTCATCGTGTTAGCATTATTGTTTCATTATTACCATATATAAGCTAAATTAAAATTAAATAATTATCCTAAATTAAATATCTCATTTTTAAATTAATCAATGATTATTATTACCATATATAAGCGAAATTAAAATTAAATAATTATTAATATAATAATAATAACAGTTACCATATATATTATGAAATAATGTAAAAGAAAAAAATAACCTTTTCAATTAAAAATAAAAATAAAAAAAAGAAATTCATTGATTGGTTGATTTTGTTTTCCAAAATTTCCAATGTAATACTGATTTCCAATTGATCGCTCCCCTATATATATATAGAGAGAGAGAGAGAGAGAAAGAGAGAGAGAGAATATGTAGATAACTATTCTAAAAATAGTTTAATGGTCATGGATTGCATTATGTTGATGGATGTTAAAAAGGAAGTGTTAAAATACGTTTAGTTGAATATATTACATAAATTGTAAGTTTAGAAATAGATTTATGTAATAACATGCATTTAATATGTTGTTGATTTTTATATTTAGTTACATATCAATATAAACTAATTTCCGTAATAATTTTATAAAAATCCACTTATAAATTATTTTCCTTTTTGTAAAATATATTTTCCATCATACACTTTTATAGAATTTTCATTAATTTATTTTGCAAATTCAAATAAGAAATATAATGTATGTGTGACCAAGAACCATACAACAAAATATAATTTATTTCTCTCACTAAATTATTTATGGCTTTTTTTTTTATAGAATTCTTAAAATTTAAAGATTTTTAAGCTTCTCTCTTATACTTTATCCATTTCGGAATTTCTGTTGGATTAAAAAAATAGGCAAAAATCTCTAAAATCCTACTTTTTGTTGGATGAGTTGGAGATGCTCCAAGACGACAAAGAGCATCTTATACACATTGTACCATTTTTACAAATAACACACAATTGTTTGGCTATATAAATTAGTCTAGTATAACACATAGACATCTTGGTAACATATAAACCCGATACTTAATAATTAGTCTACTATAAATATCACATACCCTCAACGTTTCAAGTACTTTTAATGGAGAAACTCCACAATGCTAAACTTGAAGACAAAACCACCAACTCTTCCCTCATTTTCAACCAACTACCCCATGATCATTTTCCCAAACAATATATTTGGCCCAAAAATGATCACGATGTCGTTACCGAAGTGCTAAATGCACCGATTATAGTCCTACAGGGATTTTTTACGCATGATGAACAAGCTATAGCTAATGCAACCAACCTTATGAAGGAATCATGCATGAGCCATGGTCTTTTTCAAGTCGTTAACCATGGCATTGATCTTGAACTTCTTGCATTGGTTGATAAGCACTGCCATGCTTTCTTTAATCTTCCAATAACTGAGAAAATGAAGTGCAAGAAGAAAGAGGGGATCGTGCTTGGTTTTACCGGTGCACATGCTCATCGATTTTCTGAAAAACTGCCGTGGAAGGAGATGTTAAGTTTCGAGTATCATGAGAATGGTCCTAAAGAAGTTGTTGCGGATTTTTTCAATTCAATGTTGGGCATCCAATACAAAGAAACCGGGTATGATGTTAACCATTTATCTCCACCTTCTAATTATTATTGAAAAAAAACATATTATATTTATAAAATTATTACTTTCAACTAATTTTATTTGTTCTTTTACAAACCCAATGGATTTTGAAAACAATAATATAAGTATATGACCTTAGTGTTTAAATATGTCCAAGTGTCATAATATATTGCTTATATAATATAAGTATATGACCTTAGTTTGTTTGACCAAACAAATATGCCTCATATATAAAAAGTGTTACGGTGATTTGATAGGACGTTTTTGGAAGTCCTAACATGTTTTTCAAGACACTTCTAAAATAAAATGTCTTATTAGTTCTTATATACGACACTTTTTGGAAGTGCCCGATGAACACATTTTTTCATAGGAAATGTGTTTTCATGAGACATTTTCTCAAATAATGTCATGTAAACAAGATTAATAGTACGTTTTATTTCAAAAATATCCCACAATACTTGTTTGAACGCACAATTGTTTGGTCTTATATACTGAAGTCCCATAAAACAGTCTATTATGACATTTGGACATATTTGGCGTCTTATAAAGCCAACTTTGTTATAATATTGAATTCAAAACTTTTGTAGGTGTAGAGATTCACTGATAAAATTGGGTCAAATGCCACTTGGTTTAATTAACATTTTATATTTGGTATTCAATACGTAGGCACTCTCAAATGGGAAATACGTGAGTTGCTTGCATCGTGCTGCAGTGAATAAGTTCAAACCAAGGCTATCTGTTGCATTCTTCTTGTCCCCAAAAGGAGATAAAGAGCTAAAACCGCCACAAAATTTAGTCGATAAAGATGGAAAGCAGGAATACCCTAATTTCAAATGAGAACAATTTCTCTACTTCACTCAAACAAAAGGAAGGACTGATGAGAATACCTTTGAAGAGTTTACCAAATGGCTCATATCTTCCAAAAATCCTCAGTACATAGGTGTTTGGTAGTAATTCTTATAATAGGAGGCTCTTACGATAAATGACGAATAGTTAAAGACTTATATGTAATGCCAAACTTATATATATATATAGGGATATATATATATATAGGACGATAATCAAATGAAAACCAAAAAAAGGTTGAGAACCGTAAAAACCGATCTAAACCATTAATTCATTCTAATCTATGGTCATTAATGACAATGGCAAATTTGAAATAAATTAAAATTGAAAGGGCATTTTGGGTATCAAAACCCTTTGACCAGATTAATATCACCATCCAGATTCATATCTCCAATTCCTCCGCCCAGTTCCTCGCCGGATTCACCACCGCCATCACCACCACCACCACCGGATTCACCACCGCCATCACCAACACCACCACCATCGCCACCACCTTTTCAATCCATCTCTAAACTTCTGTCAGTCGTCAACAGGTACGTGCGACGATATCATGTATGAACACATCAAACCAAGATTCATTTTTTAGGAAAACCCTAGATCTAATTAGTGTGTAAACTCTTGTTTACTGACTTTGATTTTGGATTTTATGATCGTGTAATCGTACCTGTATGTGTAATTTTTGAGTTAATTTGAGAGTTTTTTTGTTTGGTGAGGTTATTCGATTATTGACCTAAATCGGTTGTAAAATTTGGGGGAATTGTTGAGAATTGTTTTAGGGGTTTGAGAACACATCAGGAAAGTGTACGAACGGTGCCTATGTCGTCGATGAAGATGAGGAGGACTACTAGGGTTTTCGGGGCTATGGTTTTAAGATCAGGGCGTCGATTGTTTACTACCCAGGAGGAGCTGAAACATATGAGAAGACCACCTCTTGCCGTTGCAGATGACGCCGATGAAGATTGGATTGAGTGGGATTGAATATTGTAGTTGCAGATGACCACCTCTTGCCGTTGCAGATGATGACGATGAAGATTTTTTTTTTTTTTTTGTAGTTCTTGAGATGGGATTGAGGATATGCAACTAAGAAGCTATTGAAATCAACTAATATCCATCACATTGATTTCATGTGATAAATCTGTGTATTTCATGTGGTGAATATGTGTGTTTCATGTGGTGAATCGGTCTGTTTCATATGGTGAATCTATGTGTTCCATATGGTGAATCTCTATGTTTCATATGGTGAATTTTTGTGTTTCATATGATGAATTAATCTGTATGTTTCATCTGGTGAATCTTATTACCAAAATGACGATTATGCCCTTTTCATGTGATGAAACAGTTTTAATCAAAACCTTAGGATCAAAACCAAATTACGGTTTAGATCGGTTCTCAACCTTTTTTTGGTTTTCACATGATTTAACCCCTATATATATATATATATATATATATATATATATATATATATAAGGGCAAGTTCCGTCACGAACCTCATTTTAATTAACAATCGGGGGACCGATCGCAGCAGGACACATGACATATTCATCATGTATGTGAGATTCATGTTGAATAAAACGCTCATATTCATCATGAATGTGTTATTCATGATGAATATTCATCTTGATGAGGGACACATGACACGTTGTGGACGGTTCCCAGGTTCACAATGAAAAACACATTCCCAGCCAAAATTCCCTCTCTCTCTCTCTCTCTTTCTCTCTCTATCTATCTATCTATATATACACACATGTGTTTATATATATATATGCTTATGCAAATTATATGATGTAGTATTATAAGTTGTATCAAGTTTACTCCATTATCTTTGTTTATGAGTAAATTACGTCTTTATACTTTGTTAAAAATTTTGCTTTTTGCCTCTAGTCTTTATTTATTACATTGATAGTCATTGTGGTTTGCATTTTTTTTAATCTTTTTACGAACCTGGACCTAACCGCCATTAAGTATGAGATTGTAACAGTACCTTCAAATTTGGAAAGAGCGACTAAGTTAAATTTTTCGATAATACATCAAATAAGGATTTTAATCATTTTCTAAAAGTCAACATTTGATTACCTATAATGGCAATCTTGATTTAACAACAATATAAAATATTCCAAACCTTATAGAAATTAATGTATATTTAGTGACGAGTGTTACTAAAACCCAATATATGTCGATATCTCCAAGGTGCGGAAGACATCACCCAATAGCTATATCTTTCTTGTGCATCTAACTAGCATTCAACTCTTTACGGTACGCTAGTACCATTCCCAACAAGTATTTGATGCACATGCCGACAAAGAAAAAAGTTAGACTTAATGCCTAGTGAGTTCAAACATTTTTCATCATAATTGTAAAATGGTAAAACCGAAATATGCTTATTTAAAACATATTTTCTCAAATGAAATGTATTTAGCGTAAAAGCAACATCTTTCCAAAACCCACTATTTTCGTGATGAAAGCTCTAAATCAAAACACTCATTTTATACAAAACCAAAACTCAATACTCACACAACCAAATGTGAAGTTTGATATTCAAATATTGGAAACTTGAATAAAACTCAAGTATCCAAAGCAACCAAATATAAACATTAAACAAAAATTGAAGTTTCAAATCATGGATACTCTTCATACCCAAAATAACACGAAAACATGGTTAACATATCATATCCAAACTCACCTTTCAGTGACACGGGAGAGTCGGTTCCATTGAATGTGACGGAACACAAAAGTAGGTCACATATCTATATTATATGAGAGTTACTTACGGATTACACATTCATTAACATCTACCTTTTCGGGCCTATAGTTAATAGGTAAACAAGCTAAAAAAACTCCATATATATTGCTTGTATAGTCACCAAGTTCAACCACACTAGGTCTATACCTTGGGATCTCTAAAAATCCTTGTTAATCTCATTCACAAGAAATTACATTTTATTGGTCAATGGTTCGATTCCTGACTTAAAGAGCCCATACCTTATTTCCTATGAAGACCCAATGCCTATTTCACGCTACATTACGAGAATATTCATTTTATTGAAACTGACTCGTATGCCTATGGATCCATTGCATTAGAGTCTAAATTACATGACCCCAAATGAATGATCACACACTCAAAACATGTAACATTTTGAACAAATATGGCATAACTGCATATAAATTTAAAGGCTCGACATAAAGAAAAGTGAACCGAACAAAAGTCCCCAAGACTCATCTGAGCCAAAACCGAGCCAAAAGCTCAACAACTCGATGACTGTTCAATAAAAGTCATCCTAAGCGATAAAAAAGTATTTAACCAACGTTTATGCAACAAATGCTCCAAAAGTATGTGTAACACCCTCAAATTTGGAAAGAGAAACTAATTTAAAATTTCGTTATTACATCACATAAAGGATAAAATCCCTCTCTACAAATCAATACCTGGAAATACCTCAAGATACATCCTATATTTAACCTCAACAATTACTAACTTTAAGTCTTATACAAAGACCAAATAAATAGGTCGGGTGTTACTAAACCCAATACCAGTTGCTATTCCCAAAGTGCAGAAGGCTTCATCCAATAGTTACTCTCTTCCCGTGCATATAACTCGCACTCATCTCTTCACAGTGTCGCTAGTACCATTCCCCAACCGGAACCTGATGTACATGCCGACAAATAAAAATGTTAGGCTAACGTGTAGTGATTTCAAGAGTGTTTTCATCATAATTATATAAATCGCTAAAAATAACGAGTGCAACTTAAAATCATGATTTTCAAAATAATTTACTTTAAATATGAAAACAACCAGTTTTCCACTAATGTGATTTTTAGGTGATGAAAACACCAATATAAACATTTCCAACACACACAATTTTAAAGACGAAAAACCCAATATAAAACATTTCTTCGTAAAGTAAACTCAACCCAAAATTCACCCAAAACATGAATAGTGAATGAATTCCCAGTTTATGAAAACGTGGGGAAAACTTTATATCTCGAAACATCCAAATATGGATGGGGCTTAGTACTCAACCCATAAATCATAGATAACAATCTATATTTATATAAAACGTCACCGAAAACATGGATAATAAAATTAAATACCCAAACAACACCTTTCGGTGATGGAGGAGACCCGCTTCCATTGTACGTGGTGGAACACAATGTGTAACACCCTAAAAATAGGGATAACAAAAATCCGGAAGACGGACATGAGGTATGCTAAAATTGCCATAGCAAGAGCCTTCCAAAAATGGGGAATATATATTTAAATAACCTGTTTAATCACAATTGTAATTTAACGGACAATAAACAACAACCAACTAATCTAATTTCTACATCTAGAAAAGAGATTACAAAAAGGGTTGTCATCTATAGACCCAAACGGTCTATATCCAAAAGTATAACGCGTCCATGTGCAATTCCCCAAGCTCTCACCCCAAAGCAACTAAACCTGCTTAAGACCGCCACCGCTAGAACCTGAGATACACATCGACACCAAACAAGTGTTAGGCCAAAAAGCCTAGTGAGTTGAACAATAGTAAGCATGCATGAGCAGTCACATTTCTTATCAGCAGTTAACCATAGTTCAACAAATGTGGAGTCAATAGGGGAGACCCATAGCACCAATCAAGTCCCACCCAAGAGTCGATATACCTTGATGCCCTTAACAAGGAACACCCCAAAGGCCCGACACACCCGAAGACTATCGCTAAGAAAATTCCCCGAATGGCGGAGGTCTAGGCACATACCATCACAGTGGCGCCCAAGACTATATCCTCCTAGTGTACTGACTTGGTTCGTCCACATAACATTTATAAGGGGTCCTTTAGGTATATTTCAACCCACATAATTCAATACCAACTACGGGTATAATATTACCACCTTATCCTCGTGATGTCTAACAAAAAACCCAATGTAAATCATGCTCATCATGCATATAAACATATCACCAAAATGGTGTTCCAACTAGAATCATCATAATACCCATATATGCATACATTTAACATATCAAGGTACCCACATTATGTATCTATGATACAAATCCCAAATAATGATACATATAACAATAATCGTGGCAAATCACCCTTATATATACATCCTCCAACTATTTTCATGAAGAAATCCCCAAACATTTGAACATATAGAGGTAAAGTAACAAATAGGAGATTATGATGTGTATCTAGTTTTAACAAAGGTTTAGTAAACTCACAATCTAGGTTTTGAACCCAAAACCTAGAAAATATGGAAACCCTAGAAGTTGGAGAAGATGAGACTTGAATGTGAGAAATGAGAATCTTGAAGAACACTTCAATGGGGACACTTGGATGAAGCTTGATGACCACTTAATGCTCCCAACAACCCAAAACCCTAGAAATGAATGAGGTAGGTGATGAAACCCTAAAAATCGCCTCTAAGAAGAGCTCTCCCGTTTTTGTAAAGTGTTAATGTGAGAAATAAGACTGCCAAAGTGTTTTTAAATCAACCAGACCACGCGGGCGATAATGCCCGGCGATAGTGCCATGGGCACTATCGCTTGTCACAATCGCGGAGGTCCCCACCCCCACGGTACAAGCCCGACGATAGTGCCTTTGGCGATAGTGCCAAGGCACAATCGCGTGGCACAATCGCTGGCATCCAACAGCCCACGACACGTCTCTGGTGATAGTGCCTCCGGCGATAGTGCCAATGGCACAATCGCTGGCATCCCAAAACAGTTCGAAACTTAACCAAATTCGATGGCGAGGGCGAGGTTTGAACGATTAACAAAGGTAATTCAATACATGACATTTTAACATAATTCAAGATCATAAAATGTACACAAAGACACACATTCACACATAAGCGAAATCAATGCATTAAGGGAGACATAACACTTACCTTAAGAATTTACGGGTGTTACAATCCTCCCCACCTAAATGGGATTTCGTCCCCGAAATCTTACCCTTGGCAAATAAGTGAGGATAACGCTTCTTCATATCATCTTCCGATTCCCAAGTAATGTTAGCACCCTGATGGTGCTTCCATTGGACTTTCACCATAACCACGTCTTTATGCCTCAACTTCTTCACTTTCGATTCTAAAATCGATTCCGGTTCTTCCACACAACGATTCCCATTGTGCACCCGAATTTCCGACAAAGGAATCACGCTTTCCTCTTCGGCTAGACACTTCCGAAGATAACACACGTGAAATGTGGGATGTATTCCATCCATTTCCGGCGGTAAATCCAATCGATAGGCTTGCAAACCAATCTTTTCCAAAATAACGAATGGTCCAAGGAAACGAGGACTAAGCTTCCCACGCTTCCCGAAATGTATGATCCCCTTCCACGGAGACACCTTCAACATGACCCGGTCACCCACTTGAAACTCAACCGGCCTTCTCTTCTTGTCCGCATAACTCTTTTGTCGGTCTTGTGCCACCTTTAGCCTTTCCCGGATCTCTTTCACCTTGTCGGCCGTCTCTTGAACGATTTCCGGCCCGGCGAATTGCTTTTCGCCCGCTTCTAACCAACAAACCGGGGTTCTGCACTTCTGTCCATACAAAGCCTTGAATGGTGCCATTCCGATACTAGAATGGTAACTGTTGTTGTACGCGAACTCTACCAAAGGTAGATGTGAATCCCAACTTCCCCCGAAATCTATTACACACGACCTCAACATATCTTCTAAGGTCTGGATCGTCCTCTCACTTTGATCATCCGTTTGAGGATGATACGCCGTTCTCAAATTCAGTCGAGTACCCAACTCCTTTTGCAAACTAGCCCAAAAGTTTGAAGTGAATCGGCTATCCCGATCCGATACTACAGATTGCAGAACTCCGTGCCTTGACACCACCTCGTCGATGTACAGTTTAGCCAATTTATCTATTGGCAAAGTCTCCCGCATCGCAAGAAAGTGTGCGCTCTTGGTCAACTGATCCACGATCACCCAAATTGTGTCGTGGCCACGCAAGGTCCTTGGTAACTTTGTCACAAAATCCATAGTGATGTTGTCCCACTTCCACTCGGGAATAGACAACGGTTGCAAACTTCCATAAGGTCTTTGATGTTCCGCCTTGACTTGGAGACAAGTGACACACTTCTCCACATAAATAGCCACATCTAGCTTCATTACCGGCCACTAATACATTAACTTTAAATCTCTATACATCTTGGTGCTACCGGGATGTATAGAGTATTTCGACTTATGCGCTTCTTCAAGAAGCAACTTCCGGTTTCCTCCCAACTTCGGCACCCAAATCCGTCCTTGAAAGAGTTTGAGACCACGACCGTCTTCCGTTAACAACTCCTTTTGTTTCACCATTACTTCGGCCTTGAGGTTCTCTTCCTTAAGTGCTTCCACTTGACTTGCCTTAATGCTTTCCAACAAACTTGTGACCACATCGATCCTTGTAAGGGACATTTTGACACCATCACCATGATTCCTTCGGCTCAATGCATCCGCCACCACATTAGCCTTACCGGGATGATAGAGTAGGTCACAATCATAATCCTTCAAAAGTTCTAGCCATCTCCTTTGTCGCATGTTGAGTTCCTTTTGGTCGAAGATGTACTTGAGACTCTTGTGCTTCGTGAAAAGAGTACACTTGGTCCCATACAAGTAGTGTCGCCACAACTTCAACGCGAAAACTACCGCCGCCAACTCCAAATCATGAGTCAAATAGTTCTTCTCATGATCCTTTAATTGTCGCGACGCGTAGGCTATTACCTTCCCCCTTTGCATTAGTATGTACCCAAGTCCCATCTTGGAAACGTCACTATACACCACAAAGTCTTCCGATCCATCGGGTAAGGATAAGATCGGGGCTTTGCACAACTTCCTCTTGAGCGTCTGAAATGCTTGCTCTTGTGCATCGGTCCAAAGAAACTTGACGTTCATCCTTGTAAGAGAAGTGAGCGGTGTAGCCGTCTTTGAGAAATCCTGAATGAAACGCAGGTAGTAACCCGCTAAACCCAAGAAGCTTCGGATCTCCGTCGGACTTGTTGGGGGTTCCCAACTCATCATTGCTTCGATCTTTGCCGGATCCACTTTTACCCCGTCCTTTGAAACCAAAATTCGCACTTCGAGAATTTCGCGAACAATTTCTCCCTTCTTAGAACTTCTAATACTTTTAGAACTTCTAATACTTTCCGTAAGTGTCTTCCATGTTCGGACTCATCCCTTGAATATATTAAAATATCGTCGATGAAGACGATCACGGATTTATCCAAAAATGGGCGACACACACGGTTCATCAAATCCATGAATACGGTCGAAGCGTTGGTTAAGCCAAACGGCATCACCAAGAACTCATAATGGCCGTATCTCGTTCGGAAAGCCGTCTTCCGAATATCTTCGTTCTTCACTCTCACTTGATGATAACCGGACCGAAGGTCAATCTTCGAGAAACATCCCGCCCCTTGGAGTTGATCAAAAATATCGTCGATGTGAGGTAGACGGTACTTGTTCTTCACCGTGACTTTGTTTAACTCCCGATAATCTATGCACATCCGCATGGATCCATCTTTCTTCTTCACGAACAAAATCGGTGCTCCCCAAGGTGACGAACTTGGTCGAATGAAGCCCTTCTCCAACAACTCTTGAAGTTGCGTCATCATCTCCTTCATTTATGTCGGTGCCAAACGATATGGAGCACGAGCTATCGGAGCCTCTCCCGGTGTGAGGTCAATCTGAAACTCTACTTGCCGTTCCGACGGTAATCTGGGTAAGTCTTCCGGAAAGACGTCCGGATAATCTTGCACTACCTCCACATCTCCCACCGACTTCTTTTCTTTCTTTGCGTCCACAACGTAGGCCAAGTACGAAGGGTAGCCCTTCGCTAAAAACTTGCGAGCCTTAAGAGATGAGATAATAGGATTATTCCTCTTTCCTTTCTCTCCATAAATGGTAGCCACCCCATTTTCCGGCAATGGTACTTGGATTATCTTTTTGGAGCAAAAGATGTCCGCTTTATGCCTCGCTAACCAATCCATGCCTATGACTACATCAAACCCTCCTATAGCCATAGGTAGTAAATCTACGCCGAAAGAATTTCCATCGATCTCTATAGTGCAATCACAAAAACGGTCACGAATGATCACTTGATCCCCATTAGATATTTCTACTACTAACGCATCGGTAAGAACACTAATAGGAGTGGTGAATTGTTTACAGAAAGCGTCCACTTAATGCTCCCAACAACCCAAAACCCTAGAAATGAATGAGGTAGGTGATGAAACCCTAAAAATCGCCTCCAAGAAGAGCTCTCCCATTTTTGTAAAGTCTTAATGTGAGAAATAAGACTGCCAAAGTGTTTTTAAATCAACCAGACCACGCGGGCGATAGTGCCATGGGCACTATCGCTTGTCACAATCACAGAGGTCCCCACCCCCACGGTACAAGCCCGACGATAGTGCCTTTGGCGATAGTGCCAAGGCACAATCGCGTGGCACAATCGCTGGAATCCAACAGCCCATGGTACGTCTCTGGCGATAGTGCCTCCGGCGATAGTGCCAATGGCACAATCGCCAGGCACAATCGCTGGCATCCCAAAACAGTCCGAAACTTAACCAAATTCGATGGCGAGGGCGAGGTTTGAACGATTAACAAAGGTGATTCAATACATGACATTTTAACATAATTCAAGATCATAAAATGTACACAAAGACACACATTCACACATAAGCGAAATCAATGCATTAAGGGAGACAGAACACTTAACTTAAGAATTTACGGGTGTTACACAATGTTAAGCCACATATCTATGTTATCGAACTACACCTCAGATCGTGACTTTATTGCCTGCTTTAATAAGCTACACCTCAAGCCAGACTTTGTTGTCTGCTTTAATAAGCTACACCTCAAGTCCTCAACGACGTCGTATCCTTTATTGCCTGCTTTGCCAAATACACCTCAAGGATACGCGATCTTATTGCCTGTTCATTTTCTAGTATGTTAGAACCTCAAGGTTCCGAATAGACCTTTAGTGCATACTTACTAGCATTCAAGATAGGAGTCTCAAACTCCTTACTTGATGACCCCAAGATGTTTAACCCTCATGCACAAGAGTTAGAGCATCTAAACCACAAAACCCATGGTCCCGGAGTACAACCCATAAAGGTTCATCTCCACAAAAACTGGGACAACAATAATGCCAACACGACATATCTCCCAAAGTGAGAATATCAATACTCCTCACTATTAAATATGACTGACTTACATGCCTATGGATCCAATGCATTACATTCTAAAATACATGACTCCAAATGAATGATACACACACACACACACACACTCAAAACATGTATTCTACAAATAAAATGTAATAATGCAACTCACACCCAAAACTCCACATTAAGCTATTAAAACCGGACAAATGTCCCCAAGACCTAATAAAGACAAAAACCGAGCCTTAAGCTCAACCAATCAAATGACCATATGTTAAAAAGCCATAGTATGTGATAAAACGTAAACAACCTATGTTTGTGCAAATACATACTTTAAACTCATGAATAACCAAAAACAAAACATTGGGTTGGGATTTTTCCAAAGAAACTCACACCATTTACACTTCCAAAACGTCACATAACATAATCTATGCATATTTCCAAAACATACGTTAAAAGTGCATTTCTACAAAAGGGGTTTAAATCCGTCGTTTCAATTCCGAAGGACTTATCTAGTCCCTAATTACAACTCCTTTCACAGAAAGGGGTTTAAATCTATAACTCTAATGAGTTCAAGTTTTTTCAAACTAATATGTCAATTTGAAAATTTATAAGACTTTTCAAACGCAAAATCTTTATAATAATTAACCGTACGTGTAAAAATCCACTACCGCTTACTCGGTAGTTGTGCAAAGCGGTCACCAATGCCACACATATAAAACCATTTCGAAAGTCATTTGATAACTACTCAACCTAATAATGACAACATAAAAGATTCTCAACAAACTTTTCAAATGAACCACTATGGTCCTAACATGCATAAATATATGCCATGTACGTAAAATAATTTTTTGCACCAAAATAGTGTGCAACAAAATGTTTATACAAACCATAAAAGAGGAATTTCGCTAAATCAAGCTCCAAAATTCTCTCTTTTAACCATAAAATGACATGAAATAAAATTTCCCAACAAGACCCACATACCTTAGTTTGTTTCCCAAAACTTGGTAAAAGGATAGGTGAATGCGATTTGGTCGAAACGCAAAATAATTTAGATAGGCTTCAAACTTTAAACTGGACCATCAATATGCGCTTTGTTTTAAAATAGTGGTTACGATGACTTGCAGACCAAAAAATCAATATAACGCATTTGTGTGGATCAATAACAATGGTAATAAGAACCGAAAATGCACAAAAGAAAACATTAATGTTAACCACCATAGTCATTTCATACGCTTACTCGCGCCATGAGTATAACCCAGTTCGTGCAATAAATAGTGTGCTACGAAATATACTAGCACAAAACCGAAAAGTGAAATTACACGATATTAAAACTCCAAAACGACTCTCTTGGTTGCGAAAAGACATGGGATACATCATTCAACAAAACTCACATGAGACAAAATGCTCAATAAAAACTCATAAATTAACACACACAATAGTTCAAGTATACACATTTGAAAGTCTCATCCATGCGTCACAAAACGTCTTGAAATAAGACTTCATACGACCCAACAAAACCTCAATAAAACTTGTAACATCCCGCCTGCCTCGACAACAATATTGTCCGCTTTGACCCTGGATTTAACCAACGTGTAGCGCACAGATTTGTTTCTGGCGACCTGGTGAGAAACTTCCCAGGGGGTCACCCATCCTGGGACTACTCCCACCCAAGCACGCTTAACCTCAGAGTTCCCAGAACCTGACGTGCTTGTGGCCCCAAAACGCGTTGTTGTTAGGAAGGCCAATATATTACTTATAACACCCAGCATCACTCCTGTCCACGGCCGATATGGGATATGCCTAAGGTGTTACAAACACCCCCCCTTGGGACTCATCGTCCTCGATGAGGTTTGCTCCATATCCCGAACGACACAGGAGTGGCTCTGATACCATCTGTAACATCCCGCCTGCCTCGACAACAATATTGTCCGCTTTGCCCCTGGATTTAACCAACGTGTAGCGCACGGATTTGTTTCTGGCGACCTGGTGAGAAACTTCCCAGGGGGTCACCCATCCTGGGACTACTCCCACCCAAGCACGCTTAACCTCAGAGTTCCCAGAACCTGACGTGCTTGTGGCCCCAAAATGCGTTGTTGTTAGGAAGGCCAAGATATTACTTATAACACCCAGCATCACTCCTGTCCACGGCCGATATGGGATATGCCTAAGGTGTTACAAAACTCAATGAAATTCAAGGGGCATCCAACATTTTGGTGCCAAAGTCCCCGTTTTCAATGATCAAATCAAATAAGAAAGGTTATAAATAAACATCATAAATTTCTCAATGAATACAAACTCATGCAATAAATCAAGTTCACGATTTTTTGAAATTTCACTATTTGGTCACGAATCAACATGAGATAAAATTCTCAACAAGGATTGCAACCATATGCAATAAAACAACTTTATGCGGGTTTAAGATCATGGTTTAAAACCTTGTGAGGGCTAAAACGTCTTGCCAAAATTTTGTAGCACAACCCGCACAATGATTTTCGAAAAAGTATGAAACAACTTATGCACTTTTTGTAGAAGCAAATCTCGTGCATGAAATTGGTCGAGACTCAAAGTCTTAAAACCACGCTCATCAAGTCCACCGGTCACACTACCGACATCTGAATGCTCAAACATCTTAAAGCAATAATCGGAAACTAAATTAGTTAACCTTACAATTTCGTTTCGAAACAAGGTTGATTCAATAGGCCTATGGTTTTAATTCAACCAATAACTCTGACCCGAAATGGTCAACTAAATGTACTCATCATGCTTAACTGTCACTCAAAGTGACAATGCTATAAATATCAACTTCTTCTTATGACTGCTCACTAAGAATTTATCCACTACCCCATCGATCATCACATGAAGGCGATTCAAGCACCCGCATGTAACATGTAAGTTCACCATAACACTGATCATGTGTAATTATGAACGTACCATACATGAAAATTCTTGCTACCATCATTATGATTCCTGATTCTAATGACTCTATCTACCTAAAATATATTATCTTAAAGTGCCTAAGTGTACAATCTCATTTTCATCGACGCTAGTTTGAGTCTAGGTATCCAAAATCAACACCTAAATCTTTCAAACTTAAGATCTCATACCAACTTGTAACACCCTCAAATTTGGAAAGAGCAACTAATTTAAAAAATCGTTATTACATCAAATGCAGGATAAAATCTCTCTCTACAAATCAATACCTGGAAATACCTCAAGATAGATCCTATATTTAACCTCAATAATTATTAACTTCAAGTCTTATACAAACCAAATAAATAGGTCGGGTGTTAATAAACCCAATACCAAGTGCAGAAGGCTTCATCCAATAGCTACTCTCTTCCCACGCATATAACTCGCACTTATCTCTTCACAGTATCGCTAGTACTATTCCACAATCGGAACCTGATGCACATGTCGACAAATAAAAAGGTTAGGCTAGCGCCTAGTGAGTTCAAGAGTTTTCATCATGATTATATAAATCGTTAAAAGGAACGAGTGCAACTTAAAATCATGATTTCCAAAATAATTTACTTTAACTTCCAAAATAATTTACTTTAAATATGAAAACGACCCGTTTTCCAATAATGTGCATTTTAGGTGATGGAAACACCAATATAAACGTTTTCCAACACACATAATTAGGGGTGTAAATGATGCGAGTCGAGATCGAGTATCGTTACACTCGACTTGAACTCGAAACCCTATTACCAAGCTCGAACTCGACTCGAAAACTCACGAGTATTGAAAATACAAACTCTACTCGAACTCGATAACCAATTATCAAACTTAAACTTCTTTCAGGCTCGAATCGAAGCTTGAATTGGAGCTCGAAAACTCGAATCAAAGATTGAACTTGGGCTCAAAAACTCGAATCAAGCTCAAACTCGAGCTCGAAAACTCGAATCAAGCTCAAACTCAAACTCGGATCAAGCTCAAACTTGTTTAATGCATAAAAGAACTCAAAGCGAACAAATATCGTAAAAGAAATCAAGGTAAACCCGCTTTAATGGGGCACTCCTATTAAAACAATCACATAGGCTCAAGACCTTTGGCTCAAGCCATTTAGCAAAGGCAAATGATGTAAAAACAAGGGACGGGAAAGGTCTATATATAGTGAAGTTCAAAGCATTGGGTTCTATATTCCATCAATGTGGGATGGATTAGACACACACTCTCAAGACTTCACCCATGTCTTTTACACCATCTTTTTTCAAATTTTTTCCTTCAAAAAACTCGAGTTTATTATTATTATTATTATCATCATCATCATCAATTAAATTAAAATAATATTACTGATTATTATTATTTTGCTTATCGAGTATCTCACGAGTTTATCGAGTCGAGTATCATGTCGCTCTACTCGACTCGTTTGTATATCAAGATGAGCTCGAGTTCGAGTCGAGCCTACTCGAGTCGAGTGTTGACCCAGTCAGTCTCGAGTAGCTCGCGAGTTGTCTCGTCATATTTACACCCCTGCACACAATTTTAAAGATGGAAAACCAAATATAAAACATTTCTTCGTAAAGTAAACTCAACCCAAAACTCACCCAAAACGTGAATAGTGAAAGAATTCCCAATTTATGAAAACGTGGGGAAAACTTTATATCCCGAAACATCCAAACACGGATGGGGCTTAGTACTCAACCCATAAATCATTGATAACAATATATATATATATAGTGTTTGGTTCATTTGAGAAATGGTAAATATATGAGAAATAGAGAAGTAATTCTAGCCTTTCATATGGTTAAGATCGGATTTGACTAGTCAAATATTGCGGCTTTGACCGGTCAAAAGTTGTGGCTTTGACTGGTCAAAAGTTGCAGCTATCCCAAAAATAGAAGGACAATTTCATAAATTTTACAAAACACACGGGCTGTGTTCATATATGAACATGTATAATTCACATATGAACTATATGTTCATATATGAACCAGTGCAATTCACAACTGAACTCTTTTAACTGATTCATATATGAACCTTTGTGATTCATATATGAACCTTTGTGATTCATATATGAATCAGTTGAACTAACTAACAAATTCATATATGAATCTGTATGAATCACAAAGATTCATATATGAACCTTTGTGAATCACAAAGATTCATATATGAATCTGTATGAAGCACAAAGATTCATATATGAATCAGTTGAACTAATTAACAGATTCATATATGAATCTTAGTGATTCATACAGATTCATATATGAACTCATCCCATGTATTTTACGAAATTACCCCTCTACCTTCTATAGACCACACAAGGAATTATCCGGTGCTTCGCGGTCAAAGCCGCAAATGTTGACCAGATGAATGGCTAAGATTACTTCTCTATTTCTCATATATTTACCATTTCTCAAATGAATCTCTCCCTATATATAATCAAAGTTTTAGTGTTAACTTTGTTAACTAAGCAGGACCGTTAATCTTGTAAATCAAGGGTTTAGATTAAAACAATTTTTTATAATATTAAATGGGTGAACATGGATCAATAGGGGATTTTCATATATGAAGAGGGGTAAAGTAGTCAAATGTTAAAAATTGGTATAAGGAAACCACTTGACCCCCATATTTCACGGTACAACTAAATCGGAAGTTTCCAATTTCGACTCTCAAGCCTCTGATTCGATTTGATACGATATCTTCTCCAGTTCTCAATTGATTCAATATCTTCATCTATGAACGTAAAATTGCAGACATAGATGGAGCACAATGGATTAAAATTGTCTTCTCATATGAACATGAACACCAGTATCTTAATTCACATATGAAACTGCCAAGAATTATACAATACTGATTTGCCTCTATGATGTTGATATATGAATGTGCGAAGTGAAATATGGAAAAGTAAATTACGATTACATATTAACTTGAGTTTGGGTTCTTATATGCACATGTGTTCACGTGTGAACATAAAAAAACAAAAACCACAGATAGAGTCAAATACCCAGTTGGAACATACAGAGATATGCATAAATAGAACATGTTCACATATGCACAAATCTACACATCAAAGTATTCATTTTTGCATGTATACAGTTGTTCATATATGAGCATATGTTTACATATGCAAACAAACACACAAAGAACCAGATAGAGGCAAACACATAGATGGAACATATGTAGAAATTTACCATGTTCATATATGCACATATTAACAGATTAAATTATTAACATGTTGCTTTATGCACATATGCACTAGTTCACCGATAAACTATTAGAAGGATAAATGCGGCACATATGAGCCTGTTCTATTCTAGAAAGATTTTGTATGTCGCTTCCATTAACGGGGGAGACCCGCTTCCATTGTATGTCGCGGAACACAAAGTTAAGCCACATATCTATGTTATCGAACTACACCTCAGATCGTGACTTTATTGCCTACTTTAATAAGCTACACCTCAAGTCGTACTTTATTGTCTGCTTTAATAAGCTACACCTCAAGTCCCCAACGACGTCGTATCCTTTATTGCCTGCTTTTCCAAGTTACACCTCAAGGATACACGATCATATTGCCTGTTCATTTTCTAGTAAGTTACAACCTCAAGGTTCCAATAAACCTTTAGTGCATACTTACTAGTGTTTGGGCAAAATTTCTCATGTCATGACCGACGCAAGAAAATCAAACGTCTCCAATCTTAAGACCACTATTGTATTAAGATAAGTTCTTGAAGACCACGCACAACGACGACTTTAGTCGTCACTTACGAAGATGGTCGTAAGTTCCTTATGACAACAACCGTGAAAACTCTCGACGGCTTAATATCTTACGATTTCTATAAACGTAAATAACGATTATGACCTATTTATTGTCAAACATACGTTTCTATTGTGGTTCTTTATTACAAGATTAATGGGCCACGATTATAACGGAAGACCATCATCAAGATCATTCAATGAGCAAACCATTGGACATTAAAAGCTCATTTATAATGGACCGAAGCTATATAAACCTAAACCATGTTAAGCTCAAGGACATTCAACTCAATTCGAGCAATCTGAACACACCTAATACAAATCGCTCAAGCATACTCAAGCTATTTTCTCTCCAGCAAGAACTCACGACAAAAGTGCTCTATCACACGACGGACGATACAATCTTATGATTTGTCCGTTTTTACTTGTAATATCGTTGATTGTACTATTAATCACTCCTTCTAAGGGATGATGTCCCTATTTGACGTCTATAGTGCACTTGATGATCTCTGCTATCGTCCGTGTTTTTTACCCGGTTTTTATCCTCTACGGGGTTTTCCGCGTCACCAAAATTTTGTGTCTTGCCTTTATTTATTTTAGTCATACAATTTGTCGTGTGATCCTTACTTTAGTTGTTAAAAGCTCCACACTGACCTTAAGTCATCTTTAGGAAGATTTTTGGCATTAACAGTTTGGCGCCCACCGTGGGGCCCCAAGTAGAGTAAATATGCGACAAAGAGTGCGACCTACTAACGATTTTTGTGCAGTTTCTTTGATCGACAAGATCATGTCCGGACAAGGAACTCAAAACCATGTAATTACTCAAATGCACATGGAACTGGAAGCTGTTCGCAGTCGCATCAATGAATTAGACGAGCAAAATCGCAAAACAACTGAAGAACTTGCGTCTTTGAGGAATCAAAGCACTGGTAATCAGTTTGGACCTCAGTTTGGTCCAAGGCCACCTTTTAGCATGTCTTTTGAAGGTTTTCAACCTCCACTGCCTCCGTACCCAAGGCCGACGTAGGGTACATCTCGACGATTCCGACGTTGCCGCCATTGACGACAATGTTTCCTGCGATGTCCATCCCTCATATGCATGCACCAATCAACGGTGATACTGGTGAGTCACCAAATCTCAATGGGTTCTTCACAATGGTTGGCATCACGTCGCAAGATTCAGGGTTCATTCCAACAGCACCCCAGGCGACCAATGGATTCAATCTCGACGATCCAGTCGCCCGACGACTGAAATTGCTAGAAGAACAGAACGAGATGATGTTGTCGCTACTTTCCAAACTTCCAGGAGCAACTGTACCTGTCGACGTCGAACCACATACCGGATTTCAGGCGTCGCCTTTTATCGATGAGATCCCCATGATCAACGTCCCAAAGAAATACAACATCCCGACGTTCACCCCAAAGTATTCCAGAGTGACTGATCCGACAAAACATATCGCACAGTACAAGCAACTTATGTGTCCTGTGTCGATACCGCACCAATATCAAGAAGTCTGCATATGCAAGAGTTTTGGTGCGACCCTCACTAGTGCTTCTCTCTAATGGCTAATCAACCTCAAGCCCAAATCCATCGGCAGTTTTGCAGAATTGGTTAACCAATTCTTCCAGCAGTTTGCTAGTAGTCGCAAGATGGAAAAGAAAACTAGGGACCTCTATTATGTCACTAAGAAGGCAGGCGAATCGGTCTGAAGTTATTTCAATCGCTTCAATTCTGAGATGATCAACGTACGTAACTGCGACGTTAGGACTGCAATCGAGGCTTACAAGTGAGGTCGTGACGACAGTTCAGATTTGTACATGGATTTGACCAAGTACCCGCCCAAAAACTTTGAAGACGTTCGAGCCAGAACGTTAGCTGACATGCGGGTCGAGGATGATGCAACTATTAGCATTCCAACGACGATAAATCATTGAGCGTCAAGAAGCCGGACTTCAAGACCAGGTCGACCTCCAAGATTGAGCCATCCAAGCATATTTAGAACGTAAGGTTCGATAAGAAGAAGAACGTCTTGACGATAAAGTTTCCTCAATATCCTAAGATCTCATCTTATGGATTCAAGGGAACATCAAAATAAGTGGTCGAGACTTTTAAAAACGTGTAGAAGAACGTCAAATGGCCACCAAAAAGTGAAAAAGATGACGCTAAGAAGGACAAGTCCAAATGGTGCGACTTTCATGGCGACCATGGGCATACGACAGATGATTGCATAGCTCTGCGACGAGAGTTGGATTGGTTGGTACCAAAAGATCACTTGCAAGATTTGTTGGGTATTAAAACACGTCCGACCTCACCGGAACACACAAAGGTCGTAAATTGTTTGACTGGAGGGTCATACAGGCGGACTCACCTATTCTGCAGCCAAAAGGCACGCTAGCCAAGGTCCTGAAGAACTTCCAATTTCTAGATCGTCACGACCAAAGCACGAGTTGGAGCTGGAAGCTATGCCCATCACTTTTGATCAAGGGGATCTAGAGGATCCATGGAAGAAGAATCACGATGGCTTGATCGTCCAACTCACGATTAGGAATTGCTCGACCAAGAGAATTTTGATCGACGGAGGAAGTTCTGTGAACATCATTTTCCTTAGCACGATTAAAGTTATGGGAATTGATAAAGCGGAGATCGTGGAACGTTCGACATTTCTTGAGGGATTTAATGGTGACATGGATAACACCATTGGGGAGATTACTCTTCGAATGTACACCAAAGGAGTCAACAAGAAGCCAAAGTTCAACGTCATCGACTGCTCGTCAACTTATAATGTCATCCTAGGGCGACCCTGGAATCATGATATGAAGGTTGTCCCCTCGACATATCATCAAACAGTCAAGTTTCCAACAACTTGGGGCGTCAAGGAGATCAAGAGTGAGCAGAAGATCGTTCGTAAATGCTACAAAGTCTTGATGAAGCCCAGAAAGCAAGGCATCTAGCAATTACAGTGCTAGGCAGACCCTGATACTATCCACGACTATCGATAAGAAGAAGTCGTCCTAGATCAGGAAAAGCCTGACAAAGTGGTTTTCTCTGTACGTCCCTCGACCCTGCTTTAAAGGAATCACTAATTTTTTTTCCAGGAACATGCCGACTGTTTTGCCTGGACGCACTAAGACATGGTCGGTATCGACCCTGAGGTCATTTCGCATCATCACAACTTCGATCCTACATTTAAACCAATTAAACAAAAGCATCGTAAGTTCGCTCCAGAACGCAACAAAGTGATCAACGACGAAGTTGATAACTTGCTCAAGACAGGAAAAATCAGGGAAGTGAAATATCCCAACCGGCTGGCTATTTTCGTGGTCATGCAAAAGAAGAATGGGAAGTAGAGAGTCTGCATTGACTTTACTGATCTCAAGAAAGCTTGTCCTAAAGATCCATTCCCATTGCCTCATATCCATGCCATGGTCGACGCGACAACTGCTCATGAACTCCTTACATTCATGGACGCATACTCTAGATATAATCAAATCTTGATGCATCATGACGACCAAGAGAAAACGACGTTCATGACAGACAAAGGTATTTATTGTTACAAAGTCATGCCTTTTGGTCTTAAGAATGTAGGTTCAATGTACCAGCGACTGGCCAACAGGATGTTCAAAGAAAATCTTGGCGACACAATGGAAGTTTACATCGATGACATGTTGGTCAAGTCGAAACAAGCGATCGATCATATAGGTCACCTGAGGCAATCGTTCTACATCCTCAGCAAAAACACATGAAGTTAAACCCGACCAAATGCTCTTTTGGTGTAAGTGCGGGAAAATTCGTGGGATATATGGTCACTCATCGTGGGATTGAGGCCAATCCCGACCAAATAAAGGCGATCATGGATATCAAGTCCCCTCGCAACTTCAAGGAAGTTCAGCAACTTACTGGACGAGTCGTAGCGTTAAACAGGTTCATCTCACGATCTGCAGATAAATGTCATTTATTTTATAATGTCTTGAGGAAAAACATGGGCTTCGAGTGGACGGACGAGCATGAAAACGCGCTTCAAAAGCTTAAAGAATACATGGCGTCACCACCACTATTGTCGAAACCCAAGGATCATGAAGTCTTACAGCTCTATCAAGCTGTCAGCCCCAATGCTGTAAGTGCCATCTTAACTCGAGAAGACGAGAAACAACAACTTCCGATCTACGCAAGTAAATCTTTGCTGGACCTAGAAACTAGATATTCTATGGAAAACTGTTATTGGCGCTAGTTACAGTTGCAAAAAAGTTACGATACTATTTTGAATCACATCCTATAACTGGTCGTGACTAACTTTTCACTTAAGTCTGTCTTAAGAAAACCAGGGCTGACAGGTCGAATGGCAAAATGGAGTATCTACCTTAGTAGTTACGACATTGATTTCAAACCAAGGACAATTATCAAGTCACAAGCACTAGCCGACTTCTTCACTGATTTCAGTCCAGAACTAGAAGTACAAGTGGAATCTGTGGCGACTCTCGACGACACGACTTGGACTTTACACGTCGACGGATCCTCAAACGCCCGGGGGCAGGTCTTAGTGTCGTCCTCAATTCTCCATAGGGTGACAAGGTGGTGTACTCCATATGATGCGACTTCAAATCCATGAACAATGAAGCTAAATACGAAGCATTGATCGCAGGAATGAACATGGCTCACGACTTGGGGGCAATAGAACTTCACGTTAAAAGTGAGTCCCTCCTGGTCATAAATCAAATGAATGGAGAATTCGCAGCTAAGGATTCCAAGATGACAGCTTACCTCAAAGCGGCCAAAGCAAAATCCGAAGTTTTTCAACATTTCTCCTTCACACAGATACCGAGGGATCAAAATACCCAAGTTGATGCCTTAGCTAACCATGGGTCGGAACTTGGCCAGTCCTCATTCGACGTCGTCCCAATAATTCACTTGGTGACGTCATCTATAGAAAATGAAGACCACATCCATATGGTAGAAGAGGAAAATAATTGGTCGAGCGATATTAGAAAATTCTTAATGAGCGACCAATTTCCTGAAGACAAAATAGAATCCCGAAAGATTAGATTTAAAGCATCCAGTAAACTTTGATTAGAGGACAACTCTATCAACGATCGTTGACAGGACTAAACCTTCGATGTGTCATCGATAAAAATAAAATCCAAAGAATCTCTCGACAGAGATATTATTGGTCAACCTTATGACAAGACGCCATAAGGTACGTCTAAAGTTGCAACGCATGTCAGCGACACTCAGGTACGTCTCACAAACCTTCTGAACCTTTACACTCGACTCTAAATCCATGGCCCTTCATGAGATGGAAAATGGATATCGTTAGCAAGTTACCTCCAGCCCCCGGGCAAAAGGTATTCCTACTAGTTTTTACGGATTATTTTTCTAAATGGATAGAAGTTGTTGCCTTCTACCAAATTCGGGACAAATAGGTTGTCTCTTTTATCCATACTAACATCATCTGCAGGTTCGGAATCCCGTCCAAAATCGTGTGTGACAACGGGTCGCAATTTATAAGCGACAGAACTCAACAGTTCTGTGAAGATCGTAACATTCAACATCCAACTTAGGACTTCGACACCTCGTTACCCTCAGTCAAATGATCATCAATTCGATCAAGAAAAGACTCAAAGCAGCTGAAGGTAAGTGTGTTGAAGAACTTCCGACAGTTCTTTGGGCCAATCGTACGACGCCTCGTACTTCCATAGGATAAAGCCTTTTCTCCTTGGTCTATGGTTGCGAAGCGGTCTTGTCGGTCGAGACTCGACTACCAACCTCACGACATACATTGATCAATCACAATTTAGTTGACTTATGCTACGATCTCGATGCATTAAAGGAATTAAGGGAGTCGCAATGATCAAGATGGCATCCCAAAGACAATTGGTCAAACGACACTTTAACAAGAATGTCAAGGCCAAAATTTTCCAAGTAGGCGATTATATCTTGCGAATAGTATTCTAAAACACTCAGGAGCCAAACTCAGGTAAGTTATCCACCAAGTGGGAAGGCTCATATCGTATAACCGAAGTCATTGGAAAGGGAGCCTATTGATTACAAACTCTCGATGGTCAAGACATCCCTCGAAGCTGGAATGCAGTACAATTAAAGAAATACTTCTTTTAAAACTCATTCCTTTTTTCCTTACGGTTACCCCTTCATAACGATTACTGACTTAAGCATCTGACATTGGTTCATCGCAGGTTCCACGAACACACAAATCAGTCGAACGTACGACGTTACTTACGGCTACACAATTATATCGCGACCAGGTCGCGTGATCTATAATCAATCGTATAAAAACCTTGCCCTAATCGCAAGTTCCTTTATCCTATTCTTGGGTTAACAGGATTGCTTCTTTCCCTGCTAGCAAGTCCTTCGACCCCAACTCGTTGTAATCGTACGACAGGTTTGTTACTTGCCTTGGACGCGAGTTCCTCGGTTTAAGTGTCTGACAAATTACTTACTCCAATCGTAAAATTCTTAATAAATTATTAACTTTCCCAGTCATAAATTCATTAATTTGTTCTTGATCATAATGTCGTAAGTTACTTAAGAAATTTCTTTTTCTTATTATCTTTCGTTTATCCATTTTTATATTTGTCGTGAATTACTTATACATTATATGTTTGATTCTTGCGACAGTTGAAATTACGACAAAACCATATATCAAAAGGTTCCTCGTATTGATATTTAAAAAATTACATAAGGAACGACCACCAACGATCGTCCGATTGAAATTACAGATAAAAGAAAAGGCTAATATAAGGAGTCGGCCCCTCAATCTACTGAGGCGCGACCACATCATCTCCACCCTGGGGAGCTTCGTACACCGACTCCATGCCATCATCAGAATCGAGATCTTTCTCAACCCCGACGGATTCCAGGAAGAATTCTAACTCGCCTTCTGCTGCCGCCATGGAGTTCAACCCCCTGAGGTAACGCCTCATCAGGGCTGCACGAACCCTGAGGCGGGTGAACGCCTCTATAGATGTTACCTTTTCCTCGAGCTCCATGACCTTCCCCTTGGTCTATCCCAGCTCCGACCTAAGGGCCTCGACGTCTTTTTCATTCTCGATCGAGGTTGCCTTAGACGTCTTCAGCTCCGCCTCCATCGCGAACGCACGATCTAGGGCCTACTTCAGGCGTCCTTGGAGATCCGTCTTCTCGTGACCAACGACCTCAAGGTTGTTGAGGGTGTCATCAAGATGGATGAAGTACTCCTCCCTCTTGGCTTCAGCCACCTTAGCTTTCGCCACTACCTCTGTTGCCTTGGAAAGAGCCTCCTGCTCCTTGGCCAAGGCAGTTAGGACTAGCCTCCTCACGTTTTCAAGATGTGTACTGAGGACTGTTAATGCCATAAAATGTCCAAAGGAAGATCTAAGGTCGGTGTGGAGCTTTAACAACTAAAGTAAGCGATCTATTGACAAATCGTACGACAAAGAATAAAAGCGAATAAAAGACAGAGAATTTGGTGATGCGGAAAACCCCATCGAGGGTAAAAACCGTGGACGATAGAAGAGATCGTCAAGTGCACTATAGACGTCAAGCATGGACGTCGTCTTATAGAAGGAGGTATCACAAGTACAATTAACAATATTACAATAGAAAGTAAATTAATCGTGTGATTATGTTGTATGTTGTGTGATGGAACACTTCGTCAAGAGTTCTTTCTTGAGAGAAACTTAGTTGTATGATCTTGAGTGCTTCTGTAAGTATCAATATCAATCAGATGCCTCGAATAGTTCTTCAAGTTTGTATATATAGCTTTAGTCGCCATAAATGAGCATTAAATGTCCAACGGTTTAGGTAGTGATTGATCTTGATGGCGCGCGTCTGTTATATTCATTGGTTGTTATGTGCTTTAAACCTGTAATAAAGGATTCATAAAAGAAAACGGTCGTATGTAATAAATGATCAATAATCGTTATCTACGTTACACAGATCGTAAAATATCAATCTATCGAAGGGTTCCTTTTGGACGTGAGAAACTCTCGACCATCATCATTAGGGACGACATCGACTTACGATGTGTGTGATCGTCAGGACCATATCTTAATACAAGAGTGGTCCTTAGATTGGAGACGTTTGGTTTTCTTGCGTCGGTCGTGACTTGTGAAATTTTACCAAACAGTTTGCCCCCAAAATTCAAAAATTGGGCAGTAAGTAGACTTTTCGGATTTTGTAACAGATTGGACACATGTCGAAAATTTGTAACTGGATCGGTTCCTCGAAAACTGAAGCAATTTTGAGGGAAAACGTGTAGCCGATTAACGGTTGTGACGTCATGGCGACGTGGGGCGCGTAGTGTGAGGCGTAGGGACAGGTTTCGTTCATCTGATGGTTGGGGCGCGAAAGGTCGATGACAGGTGTCGACCATCTATTAACTCGACCTGGCATTGAATAAAGTATAAATATCGACCTTGGCCGAATCCTTTCCTTTTTACACGATCATGTTTTTTAGAGAGACATTTTCCGGCGAATCCTTGCCAAACTTGCAAAAGATAGAAAACCGCATCCTTGCCATAGACGATTGAGGTTTATTGTCCCTTATAAGGTATGATCTCCTATTCTTAGTTTATGCGTTTTAAGACTCAGGCCCGAAAGCCTAGGAAGAACTAGGACACTTTTGGCTTTTACGAAGCGACCATTCACGACCCTGATTTTGCAATGTCCCCGAACCTTATTAGTTCCTTCAGTGAAGAGGAAGATGTTGAGTCTCTCATGTTGTTAGCTGGGATCCCGGAGGACGTGACTCTAAGCCCTCCAGTGTTGCTCCGTCCAGAGCAATGCCCGGACGGATACTTCGTAATATACACGTATCGGTTCAAGATTGGGTTTACATGGCCCTACTCTCCTCTGTCGAGGTCGTTCCTTACGATCTTCGACTTGTCTTCGGGGCAGATGATGCCCCAATTTTAGAGGATCGTTCACGTAATTGAACGATTGACGGCTAAATGGGAGTCCCCATTTACTGTTTACGACCTCCTTTTGGCCTCTACAGTCAAGGCGGAGGTGAACCACCGGTACAACCTCTTTTCAAAGTACAGAGGGCCTCGTACCTTGGTTCAGGCGACCGCGGTTAACGACCGCAAGTGAAAGATGAAATACATCTTTGGTCTCTTGGAGTCAGTTGGCGGTGACGTCTAGTGGCTCACTTCGGGGTGGAATACCAAAGGTAATATGTAAAGTTTGTTGTTAGTTTATTCGTCGGGAAATTTTTACTAACATGCTTATTTTTGTTTTAGCCATCGACTTTTCTGTGGCAGCTCCTTCTAAAGATTCGGCCGCCAAGGTTGAAAGATTCCTTGAGTTCAGCGTCAAGGAACATTCTTTTTTTATTGTACGTCCTACTAACTACTGGGATGAGGATGACGACGTACAATACATTAGGATATCAATTGCTTCTTCCGTAGAGGAGAAGGAGGAGAGAGAAGTGGAGGAACTCGTTGAGGAAACTCCAGAAACAAAGATTATGGGTAAGCTTTCCTTTTAATAGGTTCTAGTCATAGGGCATCATCTATAGATCAGAAGATCTTATGGGGTCTAGTCGAATAAACGTCACCTAGAGGTCATACGTTTGGTGGGTCTAGTCGTGAGACGTCACCACTGGTCGAGAGACTCTTAGGGGGTCTAGTCGTTAGACGTCACCCATTGGTCGCAAGATCATGTAGAGTTTTTAGTCATAAGACATTACCTATAGATTGTAAGTTCTAGTCTTCCAAGACGTCACTTATTTATCATAAGATTTAGTCATGGACGTCACTTATGTTTTTGTCTTTTATTATTTTCAGGAGGATCGACCCCCATGAAGCCAACGACGGGTGTCTCAAAAAGAGAGGCCCTTGCTCAACTTGCCCGAAAAGGGATAGAGATCAAAAGAAAAGCTCCCCCGACATCTGGGTCGGGATTTAAAAAGCCGAAGATGGCCCTGAGGTAACCGTCTCCAAAGGGTAGTGGCTCTGAAGCCACTGTTTCTGAGAAGGAGAAAACGCCTCCGTTCATGGACGTGGAGCTGATTTCGCTGGTTCCACCAGCCGGGGTGGAAGGCTAATCCTTTTCGCCGATAGACAAGGGGAATGGTCCTGCGTCCAGTGAGGTCCCAACTCCGATCGACGTGAGCTTTACCCTCCTGGGCGACTTTATGTCGTCCGGTCATGTGGGCAGGAAGTCCTTGTTTCCCCACTTGGGGAAATTCCTTCTACCATCTTTTTTCGATCGATACAAGGGTGTGTCGATCGATGACTTGGAATCCCACGTCTCGGGGCTATCTTTCATGGTAAGTTGTTTCTCTTTACCTTTAGTCGTAAGTTGTTCTTTTTGAAAGATTTCTTTTCATGCTTTATCTGTGATCGTTCGATTGTGCAAGTTATGGAAGTGGGACTAGTCCTTTACACCCGCATAGATCAGGTGAGGAGTCTAGTTCCGACTGCTTTGGCCAAGGAGAAAGCTCCGCTTGCTAGGGCCCTAGAGGCAGAGGCCAGAGCCAGGGAGGCGGAGGCCAAGAGGGAAGAGTATTCTGTTCGTCTCGATGATGCTCTCAATCAATCTGAGGTCGATGGTCACAAGAAGGAGGAGGTCCGGGGATGACTGCAGGAGGCCTTGAGTCGAGCGTCCGTGGTAGAGGCAAAGCTAAAGGCGACTAAGGAAATCTCGCCCATGAATAAAAAAGAGGTCGAGGCCCTTAGGCTGGAACTGGGGGTTGCGAAAAAGCGAATCGCCAGCCTTGAGGAAGAAGTGAAGTCCATCGAGACTTTCACTTGTCTCAAGGTCTGTACGGCCTTAATAAGACGCCACTTGAGGGGTCAATATCCCCTGGCGTCAGCGGAAGGTGAACTTGCCTTTTTTCTTGGGGTCCATCGGGGTCGAGAAATATCTCGATTCCAAGGAAGAACAGGAAGCGGATGTGGGAGATGATGCCCCTGGGGGTGGAAATGCTGCGACCGACCCTCAGCAGAAACAACAGAAGCAACTGGCTCCTTAGTTAGCTTTCATAATTTTTTTGTTTTTCAATCGGGCGACCATTGGTGGTCGTTCCATGTTTTGTAATATCTTTTAGATATTAATATAAAACTTTTGAACAGATCGTAATGTCGCAACTTTTACATTATCGAGACAATCATTAGAACAATCATATAAGTCACCCACGACAGACATAGAAAGGGTAATCGAGAGATAACAAAGATTAATAGAAATCTTACTAAGTAACCAACGACAAGCATAGATGACGAGAGGTAAAAGTATGAGTTAGTTATCCAAGCAACTCATGTCACAAGATATGATCAAACGCAAATTATACTTGCAGCTGGGAAAGCAAACAACTTTATCAAAGAACTTGCGACTGACGCAAATTATAAATCTATCCACCGGGATTAATCTTGTGATAACCTGTTTAAGCAATTAAACTCAAACATTCATGAATAAGGCCAAATAGGATTGGATCAAACCTTTTTTTTTTATTGAGCTGAAACTTGCGTTTATGTGTCGTACTCAAGAATAGAGAAAAGTGTTTGCAATTAAGGAAAAAATTTAACCTTAGGTCTTCAGTTCGTACGATAGGGTCGTAAAACAATTATAGACCGAAAGTATAGTCGAATGATCGACCAGTCCTGCAATGAAATAACCTAGCCAACGACTCTCCGATGCTTAAGTCAGTGATGGTTGTAAGAAGATAATCGTAAGGAAAGAAGAAATGGGCTTTAGAAAAAATATCTCTTTAAATGTACCGCATTCCAACTTCGGGGAATGTTACGACCGTCGAGGGTTTGCAATCGGTAGGCTCATTTTCCGACAACCTCAGTTATTCGGTATGGCCCTTCCCATTTGATAGATAACTTACCTGAGCCTGGTTCTTGAGTGTTTTGAAACACACATCATAAGATGTAATCACCTTCTTGAAAGATTTTGGGTTTGACATTCTTATTGAAATGTCGTTCGACCAATTGTTTCTGTGAACCCATTTTGATTAAAGGTGACTCTCGTAATTCTTCCAATGCGTCAAGGTCGTGACTTAGGTCGACTAAGTTGTGATCGAATGACATGTGTCGTGAGGTTGGAATTCGAGTCTTGACAGGTAAGACTGCTTCACAACCATAGACCAAAGAGAAAGGAGTTTGTCCTGTAGATGTACGAGGTGTCGTACGATTGGCCCAAAGAACTGTCAGAAGTTCTTTGACCCACTTGCCTTTTGCTGCCTTGAGTCTTTTCTTGATCGAATTTATGATCGTTTTGTTTTTCGACTCGACAAGTCCATTGGATTGAGGATACCGGGGCATTGAAGTCATAAGTCCAATGTTACAATCTTCACAAAACTGCTAGGTTCTGTCGCTTATGAACTACGACCCGTTATCACATACGATCTCGGATGGGATTTCGAACCTGCAAATGATGTTAGTCTGGATAAAGGAAATGACTTCCTTGTCCCTAACTTGGGAGAAAGCATCTGCTTCTATCCATTTTGAGAAATAATCTGTAAGAACTAGAAGATATACCTTTTGCTCGGGGGAAAGACTTAACTTGCCGACAATATCCATTCCCCATCGCATGAAGGGCCATGGAGTTAAAGTCAAGTGCAAGGGTTCGGAAGGTTTATGTGACATACCTGAATGTCGTTAGCATGCATCACAACTTTGTACGTACCTTGTTGCGTCCTGTTGTAAAGTTGGACAATAGTACCCTTGTCGAGAGATATGATTTGTCAAGCTGCAACCACCCGAGTGATTACCACACTCACCATCGTGCATTTCTTGCAAAATGCTTTGGACTTTAGTTTTGTTAGTGACGCATCGTAAGTTTAGTCGTGTCGATGATTGTCTGTAGATTTGTTTTCTGATCATAATGTATCTGGATGCCTTGAATCGAATTTATCGGGATTCCATTTTGTCTTCAGGAAGTTGGTCGTTTGTTAGAAATCTTCTGATATTGCTCGACCAATTATTTTCCTCATCGATTATTTGAACGTCATTTTCATTTTCAATGGACGGTGTCACCAAATGAATTATTGGGACGACGTCGAATGAGGATTGTCCAAGTGCCGACCCAAGGTTAGCTAATGCGTCAACTTGGGTATGTTGATCTCTCGGGATCTGTGAAATAGAAAATTCTTGAAATTCTTCGGACTTAACTTTGGCTATTTTGAGATAAGCCGTCATTCTAGAGTCTTTAGCTACGAATTCCCCATTCATTTGGTTCACGACTAGGAGTGAATCGTTTTTGACTTGAAGTTTTGTTTCCCCTAGATCATGAGCTATATTCATTCCTGTGATCAAATCTTCATACTCGGCTTCATTGTTTGTGGCCCTGAAATCGCATCGTATGGAGTATACCATCTTGCCCCCCTGTGGAGACTTGAGAACGACGCCAAGACCTGCCCCCCGAGCGTTGAATGACCCATCGACATGTAAAGTCCATATTGGGTCTTCGAGAGTTGCCACGGATTCTGTTGGTACATCTAATTCTGGGTTGAAGTCTGCGACGAAGTCAACCAAAACTTGCGATTTGATTGCAGTCCTAGGTTTGTATTCGATGTCGTAACTACTAAGGTAGATACTCCACTTCACCAGTCGACCTGTCAACTCAGGTTTCCTCAAGACAGACTTGAGAGGAAAGTTAGTCACGACAGTTATAGGATGTAATTCGAAATAGTGACGTAACTTTTTTGCCGCAGTGATTAAAGGAAATAAAAGTTTTTCCATAGTGGAATACCTGCTTCCGGGGTCGAGAAGTGATTTACTTACGTAATAGATCGGACATTGCTATTTTTCATCTTCTCGGGTCAGCACGACACCTACAGCGTTTGAGCTGACTGTTAGATAAAACTGGAGGACCTCGTGGTCCTCAGGTTTCGACAGCAGGGGTAGAGACGCCATATTCTTCTTAAGCTCTTGGAGCGTCTTCTTATGGTCGTTCGTCCATTCGAAGCCCCTGTTCTTTCTTAGGACATTATAACATAAATAACATTTATATGAAGATCGAGAGATAAATGTAACACCGTAAAATTCAGAGTAAAATAAAACCTGGAAACTTGGCAACATGACATTCGTATTGATATAAACCTCCCATAAAGGGGATCAGTCCTTAAGACTTTACAAAACCTGCACAGATATAGGATTCATCAACAAACTAATCTAGACACCTCTATCAAGATTACATCAGTTGACAATCCATAATTCACCAAAAGAATGGGACTTAACAAATGCCCAGATACAATACAAGTCATCTCAAAATGCCTCGAGACCAAACCCGTCTCTCAAAACCCTGGCAACCCACCGCTAAGGAAACCTGTTATACACATCATTTGAGAAAAAGTGTTACGCTTAAATCCTAGTAAGAACATACAGTTCATAAATCTCAAGAGATATAATCAAATGCATCAAAGTAAATCCTTCTAAAGGTTTAGTTATGCAAATACAGTTCTTTGATAATATACGGACAACCAGTCCAAAACACATATTCCGATGACGGGGATTACCCGATTTACCAAGGATTATAGTGGAACACAAAGTAAGCCACAAATCCGAGTTATGAGCTAAATACATGGAACCATGGCCACGAACGCTTCGGTCCGTACTACGATGTGAGGGAGGCCCCCAAGGAACCAGTCATACTCTTTCGTTAGACTACATTTGACCCATGGCTAGTAACCGGTCTCACATAACCGTACTAAGTGCCCCCGAAGATCAAATGTATCGAACTACAATAGAAGGGGTACAAACATCCCAACAATAAGCCGACTCGATACCTAGGGATCCACTAGTTTAGTCATGACTTGTCACAATATTTCATGTGACCATTTTAAAGCTAGATAAACAACTTTCAACACATTTATATTTCAAAATGCCATTTTCCAGACCAACTGCTGGTAAGAAAGAAAATCATAAAACCAGTTTATATACATTCTTTCAAAAAGCCACAAACATGGGCAAGTAAACATCATTTTACTTCTAACAAGGCGGAACCCGTCATTTTAGTTAAAACTGATCGGGAACCCCGAAAATCACCAAAAACTTCATTTATATCAAAATGTAGAGAACATGAAATCATACCGTAGAAATACTTCGGATTTCGCAAAAAAGAGTTTTGACATGTATAAAGTTTGTAAAATGGTAGTAGGAACTCATCAGTAGGTTTTAGAATAAAACCCGAAAAACCAGATATCGATCACGACGAAGAGGTGAAGCTTAAAACACCGACCATTTGCTAGAAACACCGCAAACTAGCAACCAAACGAGACTCGAAGATCGAAAGAAGAAAAGAGAGAAAAAGGAAGAGAGAGACTGAGATATTGAGATATTTTAAGAAATATCTCACAAATGAGATATTTAAGGCAACCCCAAAAAGCAGTCTGACTCGTGCGCCCTCAAAGAAGGAAATGCGCACGACCCGTGCGCAAGCCCACTGCCTCGCCACAGTTTCATACGCACGACCCGTGTGTTTTCTCTGAAGGAGGGTGCACGACCCATGCGTCCTGCAGAACAGTGCAGAAACCTACTTTTCTCTAAACATCTTCGCAAAACGGCCAAATGAAATTCGGGGTGTTAAAATGCTCCCCAACTTGGGAATGATTTCGTCCCCGAAATCCTAGCTACTCAAAAAGGTGAGGATATCTTCGCTTCATATCCTCCTCGACTTCCCATGTCACATTTGCTCCCCGGTGATGCTTCCACTGCACCTTGACCAAAGTGACTTCTTTGTGACGCAACTTCCTAGACTTTCTCTCTAAGATGGCGTCCGGTTCTTCCACACAACGGTTACCTTCGTCCACTCTTAACTCTGAGAGGGGAATAACGCTGTCTTCCACAACCAAACACTTTCGAAGGTAACAAACATGAAACGTGTTGTGAATTCTGCTCAACTCCGGTGGTAGTTCCAACTGGTAGGCTTGCAAACCCACCCGTTTAAGCACTTTGAAAGGTCCGAGGAAACGGGGACTCAGCTTCCCACGTTTTCCAAACCGGATAATGCCCTTCCATGGCGACACCTTAAGCATCACGCGGTCGCCTACTTGGAACTCTATCGGTCGTCTCTTCTTATCGGCATAGCTTTTCTGCCGATCCTGAGCCGCTTTCATTCCATACAAACAAGACTGGAGCTCCCCAGGGTGACGAACTCGGTCTTATAAAGCCCTTCTCCAAAAGCTCTTGGAGTTGTGCCATCATATCTTTCATCTCTGACGGCGCTAAACGGTAAGGAGCTTTAGCAATTGGTGCTGCTCTAAGCACAAGGTCAATCCGGAACTCCACTTGTCGATCGGGTGGTAACCCGGGCAAGTCGTCAGTAAAGACATCTGGAAACTCACGTACAATCTTCACATCAATAAGCTTCGATTTCTCTAACTTGGCATCGATCACATAGGCTAGGAAAGATGAACATCCTTTTATCAGACACTTGCGTGCCCTCGCCATTGTGATTATCGCCACTTCGCGTTTTCTCTTCTCACCATAGATCACAATAACTTCACCATTGGAATTGGGAAGTCGTATTAATTTCTTGGAACATACGATCTCGGCATGATTGTTTGACAACCAATCCATACCGACCACAACATCAAAGCCTCCGATAAACATCGGCATTAAATCAATCGAGAATTCTCTCCCCTCGATCCCGAGAGTACACTTCTTCAGAACATTGTGGATCAGAACTTGACTACCATCAGCTATCTCTACCACTAACGCATCCTCAAGACTAGTAGTGGGCATAGAAATCTTCTGACGGAACAATTCAGATACGAAAGAGAAACTGGCACCTGTATCGAATAAAACATGAGCAGGTACAAAGTTTATAAGAAAAGTACCCGATACCGCATCAGCGGATGCTTTGGATTCTTCGACCGTCATCTGAAATGCTCGACCCGGAACCCTCGGAGGGTTCTCCTTCTTTCCCGCCACGCTACCCGACACAAGCTTTGGGAAATTTCTTCTCATGTGCCCCGGAGCCTTGCACTCGAAGCAGACCATCCCCGCGATAGAACAGTCGCGGGCGGTGTGATCAGACTTCCCACACTTGAAACAAGCTTGAGAGGTGGTGCTACAGTTACCGTGGTGCTTTGTTCGACACTTCGAGCACCATCTAGCTTCTTGATAACCGCCGAAGCTGCGGTTTCCGACAAAAGGTCGGGTTCTCTTGGGAGGTACAGAACTGCTCTCCCACTTTCTCTTATCAGTCACCACCACAGCTTTCTCAGCTTTGTTCCTTACGAACATCTCTTCCATGTACTGAGCTTCTTCAACCATCTCGCGGAGGTTAGAAGCTTTAGAATTGTGGACCATGGATTGCATGTCCGCGGGTAGACCATTCAGATAGGCCTTCATCTTATCCTTCTCTGTTGGGGCAACGTGCCCCACCAGATCAAGCTTCTCCATGAACTGATGGGTGTACTCCCTCAGCGTCAGGCTTCCCTTTACCAGAGACCGGAATTCTTTCTCGATTCGGTCCATTGTTCTTTCATTGCAGAACTCTTCTAACAACTTTTTCTTGAACTCGGCTCAAGACATCTGAGCCAACACAGCAGGATATAGGGTGGATTGAATGACATTCCACCATATGAGCGCAGTATCCCTCAGTAGTTGGGTACCGAACCGCACTCTCTGATCATCTCCGCATTCGGAAGAGCCAAAAGCTTGCTCGACCGCTCGAATCCACTTCACACACATGATTGGGTCATCGGAACCAAAGAACTCTGGTGGTCCACACCCCAGAAAGGATTTGTAGGAACAACTTTTCCCACTTACCGGAGTATTAACAACCAAGCGCTCCTCGTTCCTGATTCCAGTGCTAGCGCCTCCAGAACCAAGCACAATGTTTTCCACAACCGTCTCACTTCTCCGATTGTTCACATCGCGGTCCTCAATCACTTTCAGCAGAAACTCTTGCTGCTTTGCCATCTCTTCCCTCATTGCCAACATCATGCTAGCCATCATTTCGGACGGGGAACTAGCATCCCTGATGATTGGGTGGGACGAAGCCAGGTCTACTAGCGGAATGACCTCTGGACCCCCACCTAGCCCTTGCTGAACAGGTGGTCGCACAACAACCTCAACTCCCTCCGGCTGACCAGCGGTGGAGGCTGTCGCTTCCAGACCATCAACACGCGTACGCGGTCTACCACGCGTATGAACATATAACACATAAAGGTTCTCGTCACCATTGCCACAACGCCTGATAAACATACTTTTCGTTGACTCTAAGACTAACCCATCTTAGAAGCTCTACCCAATCTCGTGGGTCAATTCTTATGATACTCAGTCTAAGTCTAGACATCTTACATTCATGCCTAGTTCACTTAAACTAGATCTCTGATACCAACTTGTAACACCCTAAAATTCAGAGTAAAATAAAACCTGGAAACTTGGCAACATGACATTCGTATTGATATAAACCTCCCATAAAGGGGATCAATCCTTAGGACTTTACAAAACCTGAACAAATATAGGATTCATCAACAAACTAATCTAGACACCTCTATAAAGATTACATCAGTTGACAATCCATAATTCACCAAAAGAATGGGACTTAACAAATGCCCAGATACAATACTAGTCATCTCAAAATGCCTTGAGACCAAACCCGTCTCTGAAAACCCTGGCAACCCACCGCTAAGGGAAACCTGTTATACACATCATTTGAGAAAAAGTGTTAGGCTTAAATCCTAGTGAGAACACACAGTTCATAAATCTCAAGAGATATAATCAAATGCATCAAAGTAAATCCTTCCAAAGGTTTAGTTATGCAAATACAGTTCTTTGATAATATACGGACAACTGGTCCAAAACACATCTTCCGATGACGGGGATTACTCGATTTACCAAGGAATATAGTGGAACACAAAGTAAGCCACAAATCCGAGTTATGAGCTAAATACATGGAACCATGGCCACGAACGCTTCGGTCCGTACTTCGATGTGAGGGAGACCCCCAAGGAACCAGTCATACTCTTTCGTTAGACTACATTTGACCCATGGCTAGTAACCGGTCTCACATAACCGTACTAAGTGCCCCCGAAGATCAAATGTATCGAACTACAACAGAAGGGGTACAAACATCCCAACAATAAGCCGACTCGATACCTAGGGATCCACTAGTATAGTCATGACTTGTCACAATATTTCATGTGACCATTTTAAAGCTAGATAAACAGCTTTCAACACATTTATATTTCAAAATGCCATTTTCCAGACCAACTGCTGGTAAGAAAGAAAATCATAAAACCAGTTTATATACATTCTTTCAATAAGCCACAAACATGGGCAAGTAAACATCATTTTACATCTAATAAGGCGGAACCCGTCATTTTAGTCAAAACTGATCGGGAACCCCGAAAATCACCAAAAACTTCATTTATATCAAAATGTAGAGAACATGAAATCATACCGTAGAAATACTTCGGATTTCGTAAATAAGAGTTTTGACATGTATAAAGTTTGTAAAATGGTAGTAGGAACTCACGAGTAGGTTTTAGAATAAAACCCGAAAAACCAGATATCGATCACGACGAATAGGTGAAGCTTAAAACATCGACCCCTTGCTAGAAACACCATAAACTAGCAACCAAACGAGACTCGAAGATCGAAAGAAGAAAAGAGAGAAAAAGGAAGAGAGAGAGACTGAGATATTGAGATATTTTAAGAAATATCTCACAAATGAGATATTTAAGGCAACCCCAAAAAGCAGTCTGACAAAGAAGGAAATGCGCACGACCCGTGCGCAAGCCCACTGCCTCGCCACAGTTTCATACGCACGACCCATGCATTTTCTCTGAAGGAGGGAGCATGACCCGTGCGTCCTGCAGAACAGTGCAAAAACATCCTTTTCTCTAAACATCTTCGCAAAACGGCCAAACGAAATTCGAGGTATTACAATAAACCTGTTTTGTGCCGCAATTCGTCCAGTTAGTCGTTGGACTTCTTTAAGGTTACGAGGGGATTTAATGTCCATGGTCGCCTTTATTTGGTCGGGATTGACCTCGATCCCTCGACGGGTGACCATATACCCCAAGAATTTTCCTGCACTCACTCCGAAAGAGCATTTTGTGGGATTAAGTTTCATGTGATACTTCTTGAGGATATCGAACTACTGCCTTAAGTGATCGATATGATCGATCGCTTGTTTTGATTTGACCAACATATCGTCGATGTACACTTCCATAGTTTCACCAAGATGCTCTTTGAACATCCTGTTGACCAGTCGCTGGTATTTCGATCTCGCATTCTTAACACCGAAAGGCATTACCTTATAACAATAGATTCCTTTGTCTATCATGAATGCTGTCTTCTCTTGATCGTCACGATGCATCAGGATTTGATTCTATCCCGAATATGCGTCCATGAATGTGAGTAGCTCGTGACCATCAATTACGTCGACCATATCATCGATGTGAGGTAAAGGGAATGGGTCTTTAGGACAAGCCTTGTTAAGATCCATGAAGTCTATACAGACCCTCCACTTCCCATTTTTCTTCTATACGAATAGGACGTTGGCTAGCCAGTCGGGATATTTTACTTCCCTGATCTTTCCTATCTTGAGCAAGTTATCAACTTCGTCGTTGATCACTTTGTTGTGTTCTGGGGAGAACTTACGACGCTTCTGTTTAATAGGTTTAAACGAAGGATCGACGTTGAGTCGATGAGAGATGACCTCTGGGTCGATGTCGACCATGTCTTCATGCTTCCAAGTGAAACAATTGGAATATTCTTGCAAGAAGGAGATTAGTGATTTCTTTAAGGAAGGGTCGAGGGACGTACCAACGTATACTACTCTTTCAGGTTTCTCCTAGTCCAGGACGACTTCTTCCAGTCAATAGTCGTTGACAGTCTCAGGATTTGTCTAATTCTGTAATAGCTAGATGTTGTGCTTTCTAGGTTTCATTGAAACTTTATAGCATTTGCAAGCAATCTTTTGCTCACTCTTGACTTCTTGGATGCCCCAAGATGTTGGAAACTTGACCGACTGATGATATGTCGAGGGTACAACCTTCATGTCGTGTATCCAAGGTCGCCCCAGGATAACGTTTTATGCTGACGAGCAGTGAGTGACGTCAAACGTAGTCTGTTTATTAACCCCTTTAACGAAGACTGGGAGAATAATTTCCCCGATGGTGTTAGCCATATCGCCATTGAAACCCACAAGGACCATCAAACGTCGTACGATTTCTAACTTGTCGATTCCCATGGCTTTGATTGTGTCAATGAAGATGATATTAGCAAAACTTCCTCCGTCGACCAGGATCCTCCTAGTCGAGCAATTTCCAATCGTAAGCTGGATGATCAGTCCGTCGTAATGCTTCTACCATTACTCACCGAGATCCTCCTAATCGAAAGTGATGGGCATGGCTTCCAACTCCAGCTCATGTTTTGGTCATGACGATCGTGAAACAGGAAGCTCTTCAGGTCCTCGACTAGCGTGTCGCTTAGTTGCCGAGTAAGTTAATCCATAGACGTCAAAACCTTCAGTTATGTAATTTACGACTTTTTCATGCTCGGGTGAGGTTGGTCATGCGTTTGTGCCTAACAAATCTTGCAGGTGGCCTTTTGGCACGAGCCAAGACAGTTCTCGTCGTAAGGCAATGCAATCGTCCGTCAAGTGGCCATGGTCTCTATGAAAGTCGCACCGTTTTCCTTGGCATCGTCTTTTTCATTTTTTGGAGTCCATTTAACGTTAGTTTGGACATTCTTGAGAGCTTCGACCACATCTTTAGACGTTCCCTTGAATACGTAAGACGAAATCTTAGGATACTGGGGAACTTGTTTGTTGGAGCACTTTTCTTTTTGTCAAATCTTATGTTCGAGATTTGCTTAGATACCTCGACCTTGGCGTTCGATCTAGCCTTGAAGTCCAGTTTCTTGACGCTTAACGTTTTTTTGTCAATGGAATGTTTGCGACGGAAGGCCGCATCATCCTCGACCCACATGTAAGCTAATGTCCGACCTCGAATGTCTTCAAAGTTTTCTGGCGGATACTTTGTCAAGTCTATGTATAAGTGGGAACTATCGTCGAGACCTCGCTTGTAAGCCTCAATAGCGGTACGGACGTCATAATTTCGTACGCTGATCATCTCATAATTGAAGCGATTGAAGTAGTTTCAAACAGATTCACCTGTCTTCTGAGTTATGTAGTAGAGATCGCTGGTCTGCTTTTCCATCTTGCAACTACTAGCAAAGTACTGAAAGAACTGGTTGACTAGCTCTGCGAAACTGCCGTTGGATTTGGGTCGTAAGTTGATCAACCAATAGAAGTGCAACACCTGTGAGGGTCGCACCAAAGCTTTTGCACATGCTGACCTCTTGATACTGACGAGGTATCGACACAGTCCACATTAACTATTTATACTGTGCGATATGCTCAGTCGGATTGCTGATTCCAGAATACTTCCGAGTGAAGGTCGGGATGTTGTACTTTTTTGGGACTCGACCATGGCGATTTCGTCAACAAAAGGTGACGCTTGGAATCCGGTCCTTGGTTCAACGTCCATAAGTACAGCAGCTCCTGGAAGCTTTGCATGTAACGACAACATCTTTTCATTTTGTTCCTCTAACTGCTTCAATCGTAGTGTGACAGGATCATCTAGGTTGAAGCCGTTGCCGGTAGAGAGCAAGACTGGCACGAACCCAGAATCCTGAGATGTGACACCTGCATAAGGAAAAAACCTGTTGCGTTGCGATGTCTCTCCAGTGTCACCATTAACTGGTGCACGCATGTATGTCATGGACATTGGTGGGAACACTATCGTTGGAGGTGGCATCGTAGGAATCTTCGGGATGGAGAAAGTGACGACTCCGGTGACTGCTCCAGTACCTTGTGTCGGCCTGGGGTATAGAGGTAGTGGCGGTTGGACACTTTCAAAAGGCATATAAAAAGGTGGTCTTAGACCATACGGTGGTCCAAACTGGTTGCCCACGTTCTGATTTCTCATTGCTGAGAGTTCTTCAGTTGCTCTACGATTTTGGTCGTCCAAAGTGTTAATTTGGTTGCGAGCAGCATCGAGCTCCATACGCATTTGAGCAATGATATGAGATTGAGTTCCTTGAGCTTCCATGATCCTGTTAATCAAAAAGCTGTACTGAAACCATTAGTAAGCCGTACTCTTTGTCGATGATGTTACTCTAGCTAGGACCCCACGGTTGACGCCAAACTGTTAATGCCAAAAATCGTCCAAAGGAATATCTAAGGTTGGTGTGGATATTTAACAACTAAAGTAAGCGATCTATCTACAAATCGTATGACAAAGAATAAAAGCGAATAAAAGACAGAATTTGGTGACGCGGAAAACCTCCTCGAGGGTAAAAACCGTGGACGATAGCATAGATCGTCAAGTGCACTATGGACGTCAAACAGGGACATCGTCCTTTAGAAGAAGGGATCTGTGTGTCCCTGTGATTAATGATTCAATCAAGCAAAATGATCTAAACAATAATATAAACCAAACCTGATATGATTAATCAAATGATTCGAATGGTTACAAGTGTTGATGAAGAAATCGATCAAACTCTCTCTCAATATCTCTCTAGCAGCAACTCTCTCTTTCTCTTTCTGTTTCTCTCAAAACAATACGGCGCACAAAATACTCACCCACACAAAAACCTAAAAACACAAATAAATACCATACACCTATTTGGAAACAAAAAGGACTAAACGAAAATACAGACACAAACTTTGACTATTTATTACAAAAGACCCTAGACTATTTGTTGAGAGTCGACTTTATCAGCTTTGACTTCAGATTTCTATCTTCAGATATTAATGATCTTGAATCCAATAAAACTGTGCTCTAACAATCTCCCCCTTTGGATCAAGATCATTACTAAAAGAATTTAGCAATTCAATCTTCTCTTTTAAGCTCAGAAGATGCCATCTCCCTCTTTGTCTTCAGAATGTAACAATCTCCCCAATCGATGAGAATAAAATCTCTCGAAAATAAATTATATCCAGTTTCAGCTCAGAATGCTTTAGCAAATCATCTTCAAAGAAAATTTCTTCAATTCAGCATATCTTCAGAAATTCTTTCAAAAACTTGTATTCTCCCCATTTCTTGGTTGACGATGCTTCTCCCCCTTTTTGATGAAAAGAGCAAGGAGTTCATCAAAACTTTTCGCCAAGAAATGTCTGACCACTGATCTTGAAAACGAAACCTTCAATTATCCGTCAATTCATAAAGATGTTTATCCAGATCTTTGCAAATCCAGACAAAATAGATAGGTAACACCTGAATCAACAAAGGAACCAGTTAAAATTGCCTGTCAGTAACACGAAGTCATTGTGTGTAACGAATACACAATATAAAGGAGCTTTTATGATGTTTACTCCCCCAGGGCTTCCATTCAATCATCGAAACACCACAAAGGAAATTTCTATGAACGTTATGACAAAGAAACAAATTCTTTGTGTGTTCGTGCAAGTGATAGAAAGAATTAAGCATATGATGATTGCTTATAAGGCTCAAAATGTGTAAACCACTGAAACAAAAGTTAGTTAAACACAGACTCAATGTGCATTAGTGAAGTGTGAAGGTGGGGCAGACTTCCTTCTTTTCAATATCCAGATTTTCTAAATGAAAATCAGATAGTAAATGTGTTGCGTCCCCTTTTTGAAAAATGAAACATTTTCTTGTTAAGAAGAAAATGAGTAGCTGGTGGGGTAATGGCAAGAGTTGGCATGGGCTAGTTTCCTGTTTCAATAACGTTCACCAAAGAATTGTGAAACATTAGACATGTGGCTGCCCGGCTCAGAAAGTAGTTGGTGCAGAGTTCTGATATTCTTTTAACTCTGTTCTCACACCCTCTTTCTTTTAATCATTTAGCTCACGACTAACCAAACTCTCTTTTTCAGAATACCTCATCACACAAGACACACTCATTTCTTTTTGACTCCTCACACTCCATCACTATGGATTGACTTCTTGGGTAGAAATCACTGGTTAACGTGATTCCATAGAAGTTTCTTTTAAGTCCTAGCACACTGATCCCATGTTATCCTATAAATCATATGTCGCTCAGATGATTTAACTTGATCAGGTAAAGCTCAAAGATGAAGTAGAAAACATTTAAAATCACACTTCCAATTCAAGAAATCTGTTTGAGAATCGGGAAGTGGTTTGAACATTTAAGAACATGCTTTCTTATGATTGAAAGTTGTCCTTCTTTGAACCATAAATGAGATGAAGTTAAAGAATTATACCGCTTTAGTGCAGTCTTACATCTCACGAAGTCAAGCTTAAAGTCATAAACATATGATCTTGTAAGCATCTCTCAAACTGCAAAAGTCTTAAGGTCTAGTCAAAGCAACTTTATTCACGAAAAATAAAATGACAGAAAGTAGTAAAACAATTAAAGTATGAGTTCTGATCTGAGATAATCAGAAGTCATAGCCATACCCCTTTGACTTATACGCTCCCCCTAAAAACATGCATCACAAACAAGTTATCAGTAAGTACAATGCATACATTAGATATGCATTAACTCCCCCTCAAACGTTGATCATCATATCTGTCGGATGCATAAATTTTTAGACAAATATGTACTCCCCCTTGAAGGTTGATATCCTCGTTTGAGTATCGGAGTACAACTTCTCATATTAGTACAGGAGTAAGGTCTTTTGATCATTGAAGGGCTGGTTCTAAGATGATATACTTAGATCTCCTACTCCCCCTTGACAGTAGGTGCCTGCAACACAAATTCATCCTTTTTCTTTGGTATCCATTTGTATTTGGATCCAACTGTATTAGGACAAGATTTTGGCACCCATTTAAACTTGGGTCTGCTTTTCCTTTGAAGACCATATGCATGATCAGAATAATGATAACGATAAGAAGAAACATTATATGAGCCATACCAAACATCAGAATATTTACGAGAAGCATAATAAAATCCACCAAAATTTGAAATTTTTTTATTAGATGGAGCTAACTGGAATAATTGCTTTATGGAATATTTCTTGCGAGAATCAACAAGATTAGATTTAGAAGTAGCAACATTCACAATCAGTTCATCTTTACTAGAAGTCTTTTTATTCAAATTAAAACTAGAACTAGATTTAGCTTTCTCGTCTATATTCTATTTCGGTATCCATGCTGACTTAACTTTAAGCCTTTGCTTTCTCACATCTGAAACATTTGAAACTTTAGAGTTAGAATGGTGAGAATCAGAAGAATGCTTCTTCTTTGGCTTACCCGTGGTGATCGGTTTCTGTGAATGCTGAGATTTTCTTTTCTTACCTTTTGCATTCTTCGATTTCACAGAAATTGATTTATCAACTTTCGTTGATGTTTCACCCTTTTTAAACACACTGGGTAGACCGAAAGAATTAACAACACAAGATGAATGATCAGGAAGTTTGGTAGTAAAGTCAAACTGAGCAACACATTCATCAAAAACACCATTAGAGTTTAAGAAATTAAGATCATTATCAAGTAAACCAGATCTATCATCAGATTTTGAAGCCTTGTAGAAAATACAGTTTGTTCTAAGTCCACCAAAATTCTTTCGTCTGAAAGAGTACTCTCGAGTTCAGAAATTTTACTTTCCAAAACTAGGGAAGGGACGTAAAGCTTACCTTCGATGGTCTTAGTCTCCATTTCTTTTACAGAATAAATATCAAAATAGTCAATTGAAAGAGATTTTGATTTATCAGAACTATAACTATTATTCAACCTCTCATAACGAAACGGAAGTTGGACTTTAGTTGTGTTCTTTCTTTTAGCATATTCCTTGGCTTTATCCTCTTCAGACAGTTTAGTCCAGAAAACTTGAAGTTCAGGGTATTGAGGTGCCGGTTTCATAAATCCAAAGTCATAAAGAGCAGGCACTTCAGATATACCCTTTTTGAGACATTGTGGGTTCTCATAACCGAGTCCCTAATTCTCTTTATCCTCTTTGGGTTTGATTAGATGAATGGTTGGTTTAAACTGACCCATAGTATATAATTTCTCTTCTAAAGCATTCACCTTTTCAATTAAAGATTTCTTTTCTTTTGAAGTCGAAGAGTACATTTTAGAAAGCTCTTTAGACTTAAACTCACACTCTCAATACTTTGAGACAGTTTCAGATAACTCTTTATGAATTATAGTCTTCTCTTTCGCGCTGGTGTCTATGTTTTTGTGCAAAGTTTCAATTAATACATTTTTCTCAGCAATATCATTGGTAAGTTTCTGTATAGATTGATTTTTCTCAATTATGACACCTCTCTCACGCTTAAGTTTAGACTCTAATTCTTGGAGTTTAGACATCATGGCATGCATTTGATTCAGAAAATCAGATTCAGTTAAGTCACATACCTCTTCATTATCTCCATCATCAGAATCAGCTTCAGTTTCTGACTGCTACTTACCCATCAAGCACAGGTGTGCTGTCTCGTCCTTCTCTCCTTCATCAGATTCTTGGTCCGAATGGTCGAGCCAGTATTCATCCTTGGCCATTAATGCTTTTCCAGCCTCCTGTTGCTTGGCTAGTAGCATCTTATTCTTGTAGTAGTCGGAGTTCCGGACTTTAGATTTTTGGCAGTCCTTAGCAAAGTGACTGAGTCTGCCACAGTTGTAGCACGTTATCGGTTCTTCCTGCTTGGGCTCTTCGGCTCTATCCTTCTTCTTTTCTTCTGGTCCTTTTTCTTCAACTTTCTCCTTGTGTTTGTAGTTATTTGGACCAGACGAGTACCTCTGACTGTTGGAGCTAGGCTTTTTATAGAACTTCTTTTGGAAGGCCTTGGTTAGCATTAGCATAGCTTCCTTCAGTTGTTCACAATCGTCAGAGTCAGTCTTCGCCTCACTATCAGCCTCTTCTGATTCAGATGCTATCATCTTCTTCTTCTTAGACTTCTTCTTGACCACAAGTGCAACTGGATCAACAACTGCTTTGTCAGCCTTCTTCATCTCAGCCTTGATCTCATCCACCTCTTCCTCATTCTGTCTGAGGATTTCATAAACTTCATGAAGTGGAATGTCGTTCAGATCTTTCAATTGCCTCATCTGTCTGGTGAATCTCTTCCACTCAGGCTGAAGGTTGCTGAGAAACTTCACATTCAGCTCAACTTGAGATTTGTTGATCTTGTTCTTGCTTAGCTCGTTCAGTAATGTGACAAATCTGTCATAGGTGGCTTCTAGTGATTCTCCAGCTTTGGCCTTGAATTCTTTATAGTTGTTCAAGCAGTTGGATACTTTGAGTTGATTGCCGACTTTAGATCCGATCATCATCTTCTCCAACTGATCCCACATTTGCTTGCCGGTAGCGTTATAACTATCGATCTTGACATAAATCTCATTCAGTATGCCTTGAAGAATAAATGATCTTGCCAGTTTGTCACCCTTGTGTCTCTTTTTTTGCTCATCCGAGTATTCATCAATCGGTAATTTATAATCTTTCTCTTCTTCTTCACCATTTTCTCCAGCTACAGTGAGAACCTTGGTTAGAGGTGTCATGATTCCTTCCTTCAGAGATTTTCTGATGTAATCTCCCAAATCATTTCGATCGATGAAGTCCAAGAATCTGTCCTTCCATTGCTCGTACTCCCCCTTGAAGAGTACTGGTGGTTTCATATCGGTTCCGATAGCAAGAGCTTCCCGAGATGACATCCTTACTGATATGATTATAGCAAAGAACTGATAAGAAACTTGAAAAGATTGTTAGTCCAAATAAAATCAAGTAAATACAGATTAATAATGAAAAATTAGAATCTGGAGCAAAAAGGCAGAAATGCGCCAAAAGGCAGTGACGCAAAAGAGATTTTGCGCTAAAAGAGACTGGCGCAAGATGGAGTTTTGCGCTAAAGGGGTCTGGCGCAAAATGGACCTTGTGAACTTGAAACCCTTGAGTTTTGCGCGAGAGGAAGCTGGCGCAAAAGTTAGTTTGCGTGACACGTTGATGGCGCAAAAGTCAGTTTGCGCGAGAAGCAGGTCGCGCAAAAGTGAATTTCGCGTGACACGTGGGTGGCGCAAAAGAGAGTTTGCGCGACACGTTGATGGCACAAAAGAAAGTACTTGACTGGTGCCTTGTGCGACCGGTGTATTGCTTCGACCGGTATCCTGCTTGGACCGGTAGAGTCTCGACCGGTAAGGTAACGACCGGTATTGTGCCGACCGGTAATGCTTCGACCGGAATAGACTGTGAGTTGACCGGGCGACCGGTATCTAGAGTTGACCGGTATTATGCGGTTGACCGGGGTAGAGTGACGACCAATATGTCGACTGATATGTCGACCGATATTATGCGGTTGACCGGTATGGTGCCGATATGAATATCGACCGGTATGTTCTTGAGGCTTTCGACCCAGAAAAAGAAAAATCAACCCAGAAACCAATCGATAACTCGAATTACACTACAAAACTTTGCCAATTCGATCTTTTAATCAACTAGAATTGATTGCAATCAAGTAATTTCAAAAACAAGCCCTTTTATTAGGACTCGATTAAAGGAGCAGAGTCTAAACTCGTTAAAAACCAAACACACCAGAAATCATCAAATAAGCAATCTAAATCGATGCAATACTCAAAACAATCAATACCGAGTCAAGATAATAGGCAAATTGTTAGGACTGAAAGTCCTATGTGTGCAAGATGGAATAAAGTATTTATAAGGGTGCATAATGTAATTAATTAATAGTTGTTTTAGTAGTTGGGCCTGAAGCCCATAAGCCCAATATGGTTGTAAGCCTAAGTATATAAAGGCAATTTTAATTCATTATTAGGTTAGACATTCATATTGCAGGTTAGAGGTTTTATTAGTTTAGTCTCATAATTTCCAGATTACTAGTCAATAGGTTTACTCTCTCTGATCAGAAATCCTTTCTGTAAACCTGTAACCCTTTGATTGCATATTAATCATATGACTAGTAGTTGTGGCTTAAATCTTATTCATCTTTGATATTATTTGCTGTTGATTGGACTGTACTGGGATCTACAATTGGTATCAGAGCAAAGAGACTGAAGGTTTGATCCAGAAAAGATTTGTTTAAAACCCTTAATCGAATATCTGATTTTATCTGTTTTAATCTGCTAAATTTTTTGTTCGATCTGGGTTGATTGTTTCTTATCGATTACTGTTTCTGATTTTATTATCGGTCGTATAATTGTCTGCCAAACAATTTTTTTCCGGTCGATTGGATTACTGTTTCTGAGTTTATTATCGGTCGTATAAATTTCTGGAAAACAATTTTTTTTCCCGGTTTATTATCGGTCTATCTGTGTTTGTTTTGGAAATCGATTTTTGGTTGTCGGTCAGACTGTTTTAGTTTTCTTTATCGATCTGTTATTTGGAGTTTTGATTGAGTAAATTTGCTAATTCATCTTCAAATCTGCAAATCATCATAAGTTTTATCGATTTTCTGGGTTAGATCTTCATCGAATTCCAGATTCTTCGTGTTTATCGGTTTGATGTTCTACGATTTTATCGGGATTATCTGTTATTTTATCGGTCTATCTGCTTATTTGTGCCTAATCTGTTATCGACCGATAGTATTTTGACCGATAGATTACTTGACCGATATATTACAGGACCGATATCTTTGACCGGTAGAGTGTCTTTACCGGTCCTTTGGTTCGACCGACACTCTATCCTTACCGGTCGTTTACCTGACCGATATATTGTCTATACCGATCATTTGCTTGACCGATACTCTGCCTTTACTGGTCTTTTGGTTCGACCTACTTTGTTTGACCGATAATTAGATTCGACCGGTACCCTGCTTTACCGGTCGATCCTATCGACCGATACATTATTGTCCTTTGACCGATACTTTGTTTTATCGGTCGAACGATATTGCTTATACCGGTCCTTTGCTTGACCGGTACCCTGCTCGACCGGGTTTCTTAAAAAAAAAAAGGGGTCAAATTTTTTGTCTCACGATCATTTTGCAGTGCATTTCTTTTAGTCCCAGTACTTCAAGGTTTCAGTAGTTTGTCATTAATGACCCTAAACTTTCAAGTTTAACATTTTGTCACTTTTGGTCCTTGCACTTTCAAGTTTCATCGATTGTCAAGTTTTTTTTTCAAAAGCTTGAATTAGATAAGTCGAAATGGTATATTTTTCTAAAGTTCAAGACCTCAAATTGGAGAACACAAATCTCCAATTATCTTTAACTTTTTACGTAAAGAGGGCAAACCAATATGCTGATGAGAACAACACACTGAAAGAGGAAGTAAGTGCATTAAAAAAAATTAATGAAGATCTTCTAACAAAGACTTCTGGGCTGAATGATGAGAAAATACTGAGACTGGAATCTGAGAACTCTGAGCTAAAAAGAAAGATCTCTGATTTGGAGCAAAAGATTGCAAAAGACAAATCCGATTTTGAGAATAAAGAAAAATCTTTTGCAAATATGTTCTCAGATTTTTCCAGAAAATGTGCTGATGAGAAGAAAGAAGTTGAGCTGAAATGCATAAAACTTTATCAGCAAGTTTCTGCTTTCGAGAAAGTAATCATCCTTGAAAGAGAAAAGTTTGAAAAAGAAAAGAAGGTCATTGAACAAAAGAATGTGAGATTCTTCAAAGAAATATCCAGCCAAAGAAATGATGCTGAGAAGGGATTTGAAGAAGAACGAAGCATGTTTGAGACAGAGATCAAAAAGCTTACTGCCAAGTTATCGGAACTATCTGAGAAGGCACTAAAAGAGCGGAAAACGAAGTCTGAATTCACGAAGAAGATTGACCTGCTTGTTAAAGAAAGAGACAACTTTGCTTCGACGATTAAAGTACTTGAAAAGACTGTATCAAGTTCAAATCAGAAATCTGTCTCTTCACAAAGGTCAGTTAAATCTTGTGATCGGATTCGTAAAACTAACCTTTTCTATGATAGCAATATAGATGGTTCAGGTACACATCAACGAAGACGAAGATACAAAGAAGAGGAACTGGTCTGGAAGAAGAAACCAGTTGAAGATGAGCTGAAGGAAAAAGAATCATGTGTACATGCGTTTAATGCCAAAAGGAACAATGTGCGTAAAGGGAAACATGATCATATCTATACGAGAGATCAATTAATCAGGATATCAGGTAAGAAATACCACTGTTCTTATTGTCGTTCACATTATCACATTCACAAAACCAGTGATCATTTCTGGTATGGTTCTTATTCTATATCCCCCACAAGAACTGCAACTAACATTCGAGGACCCAAATACCAGTGGGTACCAAAGCCGAAAACTGATTCTTTGTTGCAGGCACCTACTGTCAAGGGGGAGTAGAAGAACTAAGGCTTCTAAGTAAATCAACTTAGAACCCTTACTTCAACGGAGTATGGCTTCTGATCATATGACAGATTAGGACACGTTCTTCAACGTTCAGACTTGGATATTTTGCAAATATCCAGGGGAGCTTAAAATACATAAATCATTCTATCATGATTTGAGGGGGAGCTAAAAGGTAAATATCATGATTGTTTGAAAGAAGAACAACTTTCTAACATGAAAACCAGTTTCTGAAATGTTCAAACCACTTCTGATTCTCAAAAGGTTTCATGAATTCAGAAGTGTGATTTTAAATGTTTTTCATTTTTTAAGCCTTAATGTTTAACTGATTGTGTGTTTCTACATATAATACTTGTATATTATCTTCTCTTTATACTGTAACGTATTCACACACACAGGTTCAGTACTTCATTTGTATTTGTTATTACCATGTCTCATAACGAACCAATTTTTTCGATGGTAATACCCCCGTTTGAAATTCAAATGTTGAGCTTCAATCATTATTTCTAATCTTGTGCTTTCATTGCTAAATTGTTTATATTTGTTCATATAAACAAAATATCCAATTCTTTGATACCCTAACAATTTCATTTGATCTGATTGATACATTGTCAGATTCTCAAAACAATTCTTTTGATTTCATTTCTTTAATTCAATATATTTGTTTTGAGAAATCTTCAAAGTTCAATTTCTCAAATCTTATGAGCATACATTTTGACAGTGTTATCATACATTTTGTGCTTAACTGTTCAAGTTAAACTGTTGAGCAACCATTCTTTTTAGGACTTCCATGGGATTCATGTGTGAGCTTAAACAGAACTTCCATGGATTCACGTTAACCACTGTTTCCTACCTCGGAAGTTATCCTTGAGTGTTTGAAGGGTGAGGGGTCTTAAATCAAAGAGTGGGAGAGATAACTCATCCGGTTAAGTTTTTCTCATTGTGTGGAGCGGAAAAATGGAACTGAGAGTTTAGTTAGAAGTGAGCATAATGTTAAAAAGAAAGAGGGTGTGAGAACAGAGTTAAAAGAATATCAGAACTATGCACCAACCACTTTCTGAGCCGGGCAGCCACATCTACTGATTGTTTCACATTCTTTGGTGACCATCATTGAAACTGGCAGTGAGCTCATGCCAACTCTTGCATTAACCCCACCAACCACTCGTTTCTTTCTTAACAAAGAAATGATTCATTTTCTTTGGGGACGCAACATATTTGCTATCTAGTCTTCACTCGGAAGATTTAGATATTGAAAAAGAAGGAAAGTTGCCCCACCTTCGCACCTCTTTCATGCACATTGAGTCCGTGTAATATTTGTTGCTGTCTCAACAATTTACACAATTTGAGCCTGATAAAGCTAAGTAGCTTCAATCATTCTACACTTGCACGTACACACAAGGAATGAGTTTTCTTGTCATAACATTCATAGAAATTTCCTTTGTGGTTTTTCGATGATTGAATGGAAGCCCTGGGGAGTGAACATCACAAAAACTCCTTTCTAGAGTACATCTATTGTACAAAGTGGCTTCGTGCTACTTACATGCATTCTAACTTTATCATTTGTTGATTCAGGTTCACAATTCCTATTATATCTGAATTTGAAAAGATTCAGATATATACATTTCATGAATTGACGGATACTCAGATCAAAGGGCGGAGAATGTCAAATTATCATAAAGGGGAGATCAAAGAAAGTGCTGAAATTGAAGAAGTTTTGATGCTCATGATGCTCACAATCATCAAAAAGGGGAAGAAATCTTACAAAGTTCAATTTCAAAGTTTTAAAGAAAGAAAGTTATTTCTGAAGACAGTCTAGAGATCAAAGAGATGAAGATAATGTTTCATTTTTCAAAGTTGTATTATTTATTCTTTCCCGTATCATGTGGTGTCTGCTACAAGGTTATTCCTCCTACGAGCTGATTGAAACAAGTTCTTAAGCTGAAAGCATATTCAACTCACGGTTCAAAGACAGATTCTTTGTTTTAAACTGAAGATGCACCGTGGAAAGTCACGTTACTCTCACATTATCTTTCTTGTGTGCTGATCCAATGTGATTGAGTTTCTAAAGTTGAAAGCTACGTGATAGTGCATTCAGTCGAGGCTACTGTACATTGAATCTGTTTACAAAGTTGATACTATGAAGACCAAGAGATTTATTCAAGGGGGAGCGTGGAAAGACATGAAGTCAAGCAACACCAAAGTTCTTCAAAGATTCAAGAGGGAAAGAAGATCAAGGTCTGAAGTTTTTCATGTTGATAAATGCTTTATTCAACTTTAGGGGGAGATTGTTAGGACTGAAAGTCCTATGTGTGGAAAGTGGAATAAAGTATTTATAAGGGTGCATAATGTAATTAATTAATAGTTGTTTTAGTAGTTGGGCCTGAATCCCATAAGCCCAATATGGTTGTAATCCTAAGTATATAAAGGCAATATTAATTCATTATTAGGTTAGACATTCATATTTCAGGTTAGAGGTTTTATTAGTTTAGTCTCATAATTTCCAGATTACTAGTCAATAGGTTTACTCTCTCTGATCAGAAATCCTTTCTGTAAACCTGTAACCCTTTGATTGTATATTAATCATATGACTAGTAGTTGTGGCTTAAATCTTATTCATCTTTGATTTTATTTGCTGTTGATTGCACTGTACTGGGATCTACACAAATCGATCACAATCCAAACAATAACAACTTGAATGAACAATCACACAATAATAAAAAAAATTGAATCTTGACAGATATGAACAGTACCAAATTTTTTTTTGAATTCAATCTGTTAGGCTCTAATACCAACTGTGTGTCCCTGTGATTAACGATTCAATCAAGCAAAACGATCTAAACAATAATATAAATCAAACCTGATATGATTAATCAAATGATTCGAATGGTTACAAGTGTTGATGAAGAATCGATCAAACTCTCTCTCAATATCTCTCTAGCAACAACTCTCTCTCTCTCTCTGTTTCTCTCAAAACAATACGACGCACAAAATACTCACCCACACAGAAACCTAAAAACACAAATAAATACCATACACCTATTTGGAAACAAAAAGGACTAAAACGAAAATACAGACACAAACTTTGACTATTTATTACAAAAGACCCTAGACTATTTGTTGAGAGTCAACTTTATCATCCTTGACTTCAGATTTCCATCTTCAGATATTAATGATCTTGAATCCAATAAAACTGTGCTCTAACAGGATCACAAGTACAATTGACAATATTACAATAGAAAGTAAATTAATCGTGCAGTTGCGTTGTATACTGTGTGATGGAACACTTTGTCGAGAGTTCTTGCTTGAGAGAAACTTAGTTGTATGCTCTTTAGTGCTTCTATAAGTATCAATGTCAATCAGATGCCTCTAATAGTTATTCAGGTTTGTATATATGACTTTAGTCGCCATAAATAAGCATTAAATGTCCAACGGTCTTGGTAGTGATTGATCTTGATGGCGCTCGTACGTTATATCCGTTGGTCGTTATGCGCTTCAAACCTGTTATAAAGGATTCATAAAAGAAAGCGATGACGTTTAATAAATGATCAATAATCTTTAGCTACGTTACACATATTGTAAGATATCAATCTATCGAAGGGTTCCTTTTGGACGTGAGAAAATCTCAACCATCATCATCAGGACGACAGTGACTTTCGATGTATGTGATCGTCAGGACCATATCTTAATACAAGAGTGGTTCTAAGATTGGAGACGTTTGGTTTTCTTGCGTCACTCATGACTTGTGAAATTTTACCCAAACAAGGACCAACCTCGCCTCGAGCGCCTGTACAACGTACGACCAAACATTAGATCGTGCGATTAAAAAACAAATACAAAAATAAACATAAGTAAAGACAGTTTACTTACCATAAAAGAGAGCCCCGCGACGTGAGCTCCCAAGGCATCGACCGATGCATCCTTGTATTGGTCGTGGAATGGCGGTAGAAGGAATTTCCCCTGATGGGGGAAAAAAGCCTTCTTGCTCAATTGGCCGGACGACATAAAGTCTCCCGGCAGGGTGAAGTTCACTACCATGGGTGAAGTTCACTACCATCAAACTGAGAACCCTTTCCCTTGTCCTTAGAGAAGGGAGATTGTCCCTCCGTCCCCGCCGGTGGATCCTGCGAGATTGGCTCGACGTCCACGATCGGAGTCGTCTGTGTCTTCTCCGACGCAGTGGCCTCGGGGCCACTGCCCTTCAACGACGATTCCCTCAGCACCGTCTTCGGCTTCTTAACCCACGACCCCGCAGTCGGGGGAGCCTTCCTCTTTATCTCTTTCCCTTTACGGACGAGCTGCAAGAGCCTCTCTCTTTGAGAGACCCATCACTAGTTTCGCGGGGGTCGATCCTCCTAGAAAACAATCAAAAGAAAAAGTGTAAGCAAAAGATCCGACGACTAAATCTTTCAATAAAATCTTTACAAGTAAGTGACGTCTTGCAAGACTAGACCATACAAGACCTTACGATCCGTAGGTGACGTCTTACGACTAAACCATACGTGGTCTTCCGACCAGTGGGTAATGTCTTATGACTAGACCCCACAAAGTCTTACGACCCGTGGGTGACATCTTCGACTAGACCCCCACAAAGTCTTGCGACCAGTAAGTAACTTCCTATGACTAGACCCTACAAACTAGACAAAACGATTGGGGAGAATAAATTTACCCATCATCTCTTTCTCTAGGGTCTCCTCGTCGGACTCCTACTCCTCCTCAACGGTTGGGGAAACAAATGTCCCGACGTATTGTATATCATCTTCCTCGTCCTCGTCGGCAGAGGGACGAGTGAAGAAAGATTGTTCCTCGACACTGAACTCGAGAAACTTTCAGCCTTCGCCGTCAAGTCTTCAGCAGGTGCAGCTACCGAGAAGTCAATCGCTGGAAAATAACAAAAAACACAAAGCGGTTAGAAAAAATTGGCGACCAAAGCCAAAAACTGTCGACTATGTACAAAATAAAAACTTACCCTCGGTGATCCACCCGTTGGTGAGCCACTGGACGACCGAAGACATATTGTATCTTCCACCTGCGGTCATTAAATGTGGTCACCTAGACCAAGGTACGAACCCCTTTGTATTTTGAGAAGAGGTTGTACGTGTGGTTCGCCTCCGCCTTGACCGTGTAGGCCAAGATGAGGTCGTAGACGGTAAAGGGATCCTCCCATTTAGCCGTCAATCATTCAATGAATTGAACGATTCACCAAAATTGGTGCATCATCTTCCCCTGACAAGTCGAAAATCATTAGAAACGATCTCGATAGTGGCGAGTAAAGCCACGTAAACTCAATTTTAAACAGGTACTCGAACAAGACAAAGTACCCGTTCGGGCATTGCTCCTACCTCAATAGAGCCGGAGGGTAGATTTGGACATCCCTGGTAAGTTTGTCCAGGAGTCTAAGGGCATCTAGCTCCTCCTCTTCATTAATGGTGCTAATGGGATCCAACGACATGATAAAGTCGGGATCGACTTCTGTGGCAGCGTAATATCCTAATGCCCCTAGTTTTTTCTTGGCTTTCTAGCAAAGTTCTTAAAACGCATAAAAAAGGTTAGGGAGATCGTACCTCATATGGGGAACTAAACCTCTATTGATTTGGGCAAGGATTCTGATGATTTTTGCAGGTTTTGGCAAGGATTCACAAAGTATAAAACTCTCTCTCTCTAAGAAGGTATGATCACGTGAAAAAGGAAGGAAATCGCCAGGAATCGCTATTTATACGAGATATGGATGATCGACACCTGTCATCGACCTTTCGCGCGCTATCTTCGGAAGGACGACGCCTATCTTTACTCCTGACACCAAGCACCCCACGTCGCCATGACGTCACTGCCATTATACGGCTGCACACTTCCCCTTGCAAACGCTTTGGTTTTCGAGAAACTGATGCGATTACATTAGTCGACACGTGTCGAATCTGGTTACAAAATTTGAAAAGTCGACTTGCCGCCTAAACTTGAATTTTTGGGGGCCAACTGTTTGGGCAAGATTTCTCAAGTCACGACCTATGCAAGAAAATCAAATGTCTCCAATATTAAGACCACTCTTGTATTAAGATATGGTCCTGAAGACCACGCACATCGACGAATTTGGTCGTCACTTACGACGATGGTCGTAAGTTCCTTATGACCACAGCCGTGAATACTCTCGATGGCTTAATATCTTATGATTTCTATAAACGTAACTAACAATTATGACCTATTTATTGTCAAACATATGTTTTTATTGTGGTTCTTTATTACAGGATTAATGGGTCACTGTTATAACATACGACCATCATCATGATTATTCAATGAACAGACCGTTGGACATTAAAAGCTCATTTATGGTTGACCAAAGCTATATAAACCTAAACCATGTTGGGTTCAAGGATATTCAACTCAATTCGAGCAATCTGAACACACCTAATACTTAGCCCTCAAGCATACTCAAGTTATTTTCTCTCCAGCAAGAACTCTCGACAAAAGTGCTCCATCGCACGACGAACAATACAATATTACGATTTGTCCATTTTTACTTGTAATATCGTTGATTGTACTGTTAATCACTCATTCTAAAGGACGACGTCCCTGTTTGACGTCTGTAGTGCACTTGATGATCTCTGCTATCTCCGCGGTTTTTACCCTCGATGGGGTTTTCCGCTTCACCAAATTTCTATATCTTGTCTTTATTTATTTTAGTCGTACGATTTTTCGCGTGATCCATACTTTAGTTGTTAAAAGCGCCACACCGACCTTAAGTCATCTTTAGGACGATTTTTGGCATTAACAACTATCATTGAAGATAGTAGTCTCAAACTCCTTACTTGATGACCCCAAGATGTTTAACCCTCGTGCACAAGAGTTAGAGCATCTAAACCACAAAACCCATGGTCCTAGAGTACAACTCATAAAGGTTCATCTCCATAAAAACCGGGACAACAACAATGCCAACACGACATATCTCCCAAAATGAGAATATCAATACTCCTCACTGTTAAATATGACTGACTTACATGCCTATGAATCTAATGCATTACAGTCTAAAATACATGACTCCAAATGAATGACACACATACTTAAAACATGTAATCTCCAAATAAAGTGCAATAATGAAACTCACACCCAAAGCTCCACATTAAGCTATTAAAACTGGACAAATGTCCCCAAGACCCAATAAAGACAAAAACCGAGCCTTAAGCTCAACCAATCAAATGACCATATGTTAAAAAGCCATAGTATGTGATAAAACGTAAACAACCTACGTTTGTCCAAACACATACTTTAAACTCATGAATAACCAAAAACACAAAATTGGGTTGGGACAAAACATTTTTCCAAAGGAACTCACACCATTTACACTTTCAAACCATCCCATAACATAATCTATGCATATTTCCAAAACATACGCTAACAGTGTATTTCTACCAATTACTCTCTATATATAAGATAGATTATCAAAACACATTCATTTATGATTTATTTGTCAAAGTATCCAAAAACCCAAATCTGGTGTTTCACAAGATTTATAAAATCTTATTAGTTCAAATAGCAGAACTCATCAAAGATTTTAACATTTGATAATTTTCATGTAAAACACATAAATACTCTAAAATGGAAATTTTTGGCATGTACAACATTTTCACAAATCAACTTCAACTCACCTTACCAGATTTAGGCTAAATCTAGATTTTACCTCATTATGAGCTTCTTGAAGAAACTTGAATCCACAAGCAATTCCTCTAAACCCTAGATTCACAAGTTTTCCAAACATAAATATACATATCTGTTAGAGCAGAAATATGTTGGATGCAAGATCATGAAGACTAGAGGTCAAAGTACAATAAGTCAAAGATGGAAAGTCATCTCTCAGTGAAAGTCAAAGTCAAAGTGTAATAAAAGTCATAATCAATTTGTATTTGTTTTTAGTTTTTGTCTTGTAAAACTTGTAGCGTATAAATAGTGTTAATTTTCTTTTCTAATAGATAGATGACTAGAAAGATATAGTACGCGTATTCAGAGAGAGAGAGAATTATAGAGAGAGAAAGATACGTTTAGAGAAAGAAAGTGAGAAACTGATTTGTAACAGTTTGAATTTGGAATTGAAATCAAAACAAGTATTTTGATAATATTGTTTGTTTGATTAATTGCAATTAGAATCTTGAATTCAGGGACACACAATTGGTATCAGAGCAGATTCAATAGAAATCAGATCAAGAATATGGAGTTCGTCACTGTGTTCTTCAAGTTTGGATCGTTTTTGAATTTGAAGTCTATTTTTCGAGTTGTAATTGATGTGTTTGTGGTCGTATAGTGTTTTAGAATGAAAATGTATAGGTGGATTGAATTTTAGCACTGTAATTTTCATCAATTTTGAGATTTCATTGAGTTTTCACTTTCACGAGTTTGTCGAGCACTGTAATCGATCAGTTTGTATGTTCTATTGATTTTTGTTGTAATTCTTTGATAGAAAGTTGTTCTAGATGTGTAAATGATCGTTCTGTCAAAGTATCGAATCGAAATCTGAAGAACTCGCAAGATTCACATCAAGAATTCGCTGAAGCCTCAGAATTCGTTATTTCATCAGATTTCACATTGAAAATTTCTGAAAATTTCTTAAGGATAGAATTCTCATTCCTCTGTATTACGAAAAGCTTAGAATTCATATATGTGTCTATTGCGAATTTCATATAATTCGCAGAAGACTATATTACGAATTGCTCAGAATTCGTTATTGTGTCTCTTGCAAATTTCTAAGAATTCGCAAAGGGTTAAATTTGAAACAGTTTTTAAGTTCAGAATTCGCAGTTGTCTCTTTAGCGAATTGTTCAAAAGTCGCAGACTAGAGGGTTAAGAATTCCTAATTCTTTCTAAGGATAGAATTCGCTAGTGTGAGTATTGCGAATTCCTCAGGATTTGCAGGTGTGTGTATAGCGAATTCTGAAAGAACTTTGCGAATTCTATGTATATTGTTGTTTGCGAATTCCTTGCTTATCTGTGTTGATTGCGAATTCCTTGTGTTTTCAGTGTACATTACGAATTCTTTGTTATTCTAAGTATAGATTGTGAATTCTAGACTTAGTGAATTTCAGAAATTCATTTTGTCTAGTTCATTTAAGTGTTAATCAATTTTATTAAGATTTCTATTGGACTAACGATCAGTTCAAGTTTCTTATTGCATATTTTTCAAATCAGGATGACTTCCAGAGACGCTCTCTCAATGGAAATGATGTAAAACCCCCTATTCTCTTCAAAGGGGAATATGAGCAATGGAAAGACAGATTTTTGGATTTTGTTGATTGGCAAACAAATGGAAAGAATATTCTATCATCAATCGAAGATGGACCAATGACAAAACCTACTGAGGAGATTCCTGCTGAAGGATATGATTCAGATGGAATTCAGAAAACAAAAAGTGTTAAGAAAGATTTTGCTCAATACACTGATGCACAAAAGAGTCGGTTTAATGCTGATAAACAAGCCAGATCTTTGCTTTTACAAAGCATGGCCAATGAGATCTATGTGAAAATAGACAGCTACAATGCAACTGCCAAATCAATATGGGATCAGCTACAGAAGATGATGTTGGGTTCAAAGGTAGGCAACCAGATGAAGGTAGCTAAATGTATAAACAGTTATGAAGAGTTTAAAGCGAAGGAGAATGAAAGTCTGGAGGACACATATGAAAGGTTTGTTCTGCTTCTAAATGAGCTTTCCAAGAACAAGGTTAATAAGCAGCAAATTGAAAACAATGTGAAGTTCCTCAGCATCCTGCAACCAGAATGGAAGAAACATACACGCAGGATGAAACAGATGAAAGATTTAAGTGATATACCTCTCCATGAAGTCTACGAGACTCTACGTCAGAGAGAGAGAATTGTAGAGAGAAAAAGATACGTTTAGAGAGAGAAAGTGAGAAACTGATTTGTAACAGTTTGAATTTGGAATTGAAATCAAAACAAGTATTTTGATAATATTGTTTGTTTGATTAATTGCAATTAGAATCTTGAATGAAGAAGAGGTGGAAGAGAAAAGATCTAAGAAAAAGAAAGTTGAGAAGGCTGTTGATCCCATAGCACTTGTAGCTGGAGAAAAGGAGAAAGAAAAGAAAGAGAAAAAGAACAAGAAAAAGATAGTTATTTCTGGCTCAGAGTCTGATTCTGAATCTGATGGTGATGATGGGGAGAATCTCAAGCAAGCAATGATTTTATTGACCCGTGCTTTCCAGAAAAAGTTTTACAAGAAACCAGGGTCAAACTCTCAGAGATATTCATCATCAGGATCAAAGAATTATAAGCACCGTGAGAAAATAAAAGGAAAGAAGTATGATGAGAAAAGGTATATGGAGAGAAAGCCAGAAGAAAAGAAGTATGTGAATGACTACAACAGCACTGAAAAGAAAGCTGATGATCTGATCAAATGCTACAACTGTGGCAAGGTTGGACATTATGCAAAAGATTGTCGGAAGCCGAAGGTTAGGAATTCAGAATACTACAAGAAAAAAATGCTCTTGGATAAGCAACAGGAAGCTGGCAAGGCATTGATGGCTGAAGATGAATATTGGTTAGATCATTCTGATGTTGAGGAAGAGAAAGAAGAAGAAGCCCACATGTGTTTGATGGGTAAAACGGTAAAAGTTGATGATTCTGAAGATGAAACTTCTGATGAGGTAATGAACTTATCTAAATCTGATTTTATGGTCAAAATGGAAGCCATGATGGTCGAACTTCATGATCTTCAAAATAAACTGAAAAAGGAAAGAAGTAGAATTGAGAAGAAAAATCAAACTATCTTTGATCTTAATAAATCAGTTATTGTGTTGGGAACTGAAGAATTCATCAAGTATGGTTAATGCTGCTAGTTCAAAGTTACTACTGCTAGAAGACTTAAAGGTTAATACTGCTGAGTGTTACTACTGCTAGTAGAATTAATACTGCTAGTCAAAGTTAGTGCTGCTTGAACAAAGTTAGTACTGCTTAGCTAGTTAGTACTGCTAGTAGTTAGTGCTGCTTAGTAGTTAATGCTGCTAGAAGGAATTTAATGCTGCTGAAGATTAATACTGCTTATATGATGAAGATTCGTATGAAAGGATATACATGGAAGCTTAGAGATATACATGGAAGATATACTGAAGATATTTTATTTATTGTAATTATCTTTGTATTCAGTATATATATTGTATAGTTTAGAATAGTGAGTTAACTTTTGTTTTCTTCATTCTATTAGAGATAAAATCAACCTCAAGGCATAGATCCTAATTCTAGAGAAGTAGAATTCGTATTGGTGAGCCTGTTCATCAATATTGAGGTTGAGTGTGTAATCTTGTAACTTCAAAGCATTCAATACAAGTTTACAGTTTGTTGATTATATTCTGTTTTGATTTACTGTTTGATTAAATATCAAAGTGTTATTCCGCAAACTTCTTTGATATTATTTCTGAGAATTAATTCTTGTTTAGAATTCGATCCTGACAAGTGGTATCAGAGCCAAAACTCTCTCAGAAACATCTGTTCATCATGGAAAATCTTACAGAATCAAGCAGTACTTTGGTCTCTAAGGTTCCAATGCTCAAACCAAGTGAGTTTGACATGTGGAAGATCAGAATCAGACAATATATTCTTCTCACTGACTACTCAATGTGGGATATCATTGAGAATGGTCCTTCTGAAGCTGGAAGGATAGGACCAGATGGGAAAAGACCTCCACCAAAGACAGATGGTGAGAGGAAGATCAGACAGACAGAGATGAAGGCCTTGAGCACTCTGCTCTTGGCCATTCCCAATGAATATCAGCATCAATTTTGCAACTGCACTGATGCTCAGATTCTCTGGAATGCTCTAGAGAAAAGATTTGCTGGAACTAAGAGCATCAAAAGAAATCAAAGAGATGTTCTAAAGCAGCAGTATGAGAACTTCACTTCCTCAAAGAATGAGTCTATGACTCAAACTTTTGATAGGTTCAACAAACTCATAGGTGAACTGGCTACTGTAGGGGTGAAGATGGAACAAGATGATATCAACAGAAAGTTCCTCAGATCTCTTGGGGATGAATGGACTATGTACACTGTCTCATATAGACAGAGTGACAATCTGGAAGAGAAAGAACTTGATGATCTATACAATGATCTAAGAGTTTTTGAAACTGAGGTAGAAACCAAGAAGAAGCCCTCTGGTTATATTCACAATGCTGCACTTCTTTCAGCATCCACTGATACTACTGCCAACCCTGAAGCAGTTAGTACTGCCAGTGGAGTAAGTTCAGAAAAAGGCACTGAAACTATCTTTGAAGCCTTTTTGTCCAGTCATAGCAGCAATTCTTTGATTAATGATGATCGGGATCAAATTCACCCTAATGATCTGGAGGAGATGGATATTAAATGGCAGATGGCCATGTTATCCATGAGGGTGAAGAAGTTCATTAAAAGAACTGGAAGAAATAACTTCTCTCAAAGAAGAGAAGATGGAGCTGGTTTTGACAAGACCAAGGTGGAATGTTATAAGTGTCACAAGAAAGGACACTTTGCTAGAGAATGCAGGAGTGCTGTTCCAAACAACAACCACCAACAAGCTCAGAATGGAGGATACAATCTGAACAAGAATCCTGCTCAAGCCCTTGTTTCTCAACAAGGAATGGGATTTGACTGGAGTGATCAAGCTGAGGAAGCCATTCAGAACCAAGCTCTTATGGCAGAAGTGTCTGATCTCCCCTCTGAGGTAAGTTCTAATCTTTGCACTAAATCTTGCATTGACACTGTTACAAGATACAGGGATCACAATCAAAGTATGTGTGATGACCTCAAAAGATTAGAAAAGGACAGAAGAGATTATGTGTTGATAGTAGAGAGATTTGAAGAGCAAATCAAAGGCTTTCAAGCTAATGAACTGCAACACTCTTATGACACAAACTATTGGAAGTGGGAAAAGAATGAGTTAGAAACCAAACTGTCTAAGTCCTTAGAAGAGAATGATAGGCTAAAAGAGGAACTGTCAAAAGTTAAGCTTGACATAGAAAAGTTTTCTTATGCTTCAAAAGCAATGGATTCTCTTCTAAAGGCTCAGATACATGATAAGATGAAGCCTGGTATTGGATACAACAATACACCCCCTCCTTACAATAACAAATATATTTCTCCTACATCAGACTTGTTAGAAACTAAGGAGAAAAAGGACTTGTCTGAAGAAGCTTTTAAGATAGATCCTTTGGATGAGGTAGTAATTAAGGATTTGACTGAGAAAGAAGCCAGTGAGAACAGGGATAATACTGTGAGTAAAAAGATACCATTAGAAAACAATATTATCACCAATGAGGGATGTGGGAAAATCTGGGTCAAGTCCAAGGAGATAGAGAAGACTAAAGGAAAGTATAACAAGGTTCATTACAAACAAACCACAGTTGTGAATCCTGGATCTTGTAAACAGTGTGATTGCAATAAAGCCAAGAGCCTAAATTCTGGTTTAAAAAGAGGAAATCAAAGAAACTGGAATAATCAATGGGCTCAGAAACAAGGAGTTGATCTGAATAAAATCAATAGACCAAAACCTTGTTTTATATGTGGCAAGTTGAATCATTTGGCTAAGTATTGTTACTTTAACCCTATTAACCAACAGATGAACTTTCAAAGATTTGTGCAAAAACCTGTTGGTTATAGGAAGGTTGGAAAGAAACATGTGATAAAGAAACATGGTGAAAGGAAAAGCCCCATAAAGAAAAAGATTTTAAAATAAAGTGTCAAAATATGGGTGCCTAGAAGCAATAAAACTGTTAGTACTGATGACAGGGTTAGAAGCACTAAAAATGTTAGTACTGCTAACATGGTTACTACTGCTACCTGTGTTAGTACTGCTAAAAATATTAGTGCTGCTAATACTGTTAGTACCTCTTCAAAGGTTAACACTGCCAATACAGTTACTGCTGCTAACACAGTTACTACTGCTAACAATGTTAGTACTGCTAAGCATGCAAATGCTGCTAAGGCAGTTAGTACTTCTAAAACCAGTATTGTTTCTAGCAAAAATATTTCTAAGCCTATTATTGTGACAAAATACTCCAAGCATGAGGAATCAAAGTTCAAAAATCTTGTTAAGAAGGAATGCAAGTATTTTGATGAGAAAGGGGTACCCAAGACCACTTTGACTTGGGTTCCTAATTCATACTAACTGACCTATCTTATGTGCAGGGCAACCAACAGCTCAAGGGAAAGAGCATATGGCATGTTGATAGTGGTTGCTCTAGGCACATGACAGGCAACATGTCATGCCTTCAGGATTTCAAGCATATCAATGGAGGACATGTTGCATTTGGAGATAATCTTACTGGTGGTAAGATAAGTGGAAAAGGTAACGTCACCAAAGGTAAGATGACATTTGAGGATGTCTACTATGTTGATCAATTAAAGTACAACCTGTTAAGTGTATCACAGGTCTGTGACAAACAACATAGTATATTATTTACTAATACTGAGTGTATGATCCTTGCTCCAGGGTTCAAGGTAGTTGATGACAGCATGATACTACTTAGAACTCCAAGGAAGGACAATGTTTACTGTCTGGATATGGACAATGTTGATAGTGATTCATCTCTAAATTGTCTTGTTTCAAAAGCTTCTGTAGATGAATCCTCTCTATGGCACAGAAGGATGTGTCACATGAATTTCAAGACTATGAACAATCTTGTTAAAAACAACCTTGTAAGAGGTTTACCTTCAAAAGTCTTTTCATGTGATGATCATTGTGTTGCTTGTCTTAAAGGCAAACAGCACAAAACTTCTCATAAGACCAAAGAGTTAAATTCTGTTTCTTCTTGTCTCCAATTACTGCATATGGATCTGTTTGGTCCTACAAATGTTATGAGTATAGGCAAGAAATCTTACTGCTTGGTTATTGTTGATGATTACTCCAGATTTACTTGGGTATATTTTCTAAGGACTAAGGATGAGACAAGTGGACTTATCAAATCCTTTATTCTAAGAATTGAAAACCAAACTAATCAAAGAGTAAAAGTCATTAGATCAGACAATGGAACTGAGTTTAAAAATCATGATCTAAACACCTTTTGTGAAGAGAAAGGTATTGAGAGGCAATATAGTGCTCCTAGGACTCCTCAACAGAATGGTATTGCTGAAAGGAGAAATAGGACACTAATAGAGGCTGCTAGATCTCTGTTGGCTGATTCAAAATTGCCAATTACATTCTGGGCTAAAGCAGTTAATACTGCTTGTTATGTCCAAAACAGAGTTCTAGTGGTCAAGCAAAAGAACAAGACCCCTTATGAGCTTTTAAATCAAAGAAAACCCTTCATTGGTTTCTTCAAACCTTTTGGGTGTCCTTGTACAATTCTCAATACCAAATCTCACTTAGGTAAGTTTGATAGCAAAGCAGATGATGGATTTCTTGTTGGATATTCATCTCAGAGTAAGGCCTACAGAGTTTTTAACTCATCTTCTAGAATAATTGAAGAAAGTGACAATGTCAAATGCAATGAGAACACACCAAATCCTGTTGGGTCTGGACCTCAGTGGCTATTTGACATTGATTCACTAACTAATTCTTTTGGTTTCAGTAGTGATGATTATACAGGAACAGGAAGTGGAGGATCAGGGATCACACAAGTCTCAGAAAGTATATCTAAATCTGTGATATTTCCCATACCCACAGTGAATTCTGTTGAAGACTGTGAAAAGGAATCATTTACTGGACCAAATCAGAGTGAAGAAGAAACTAGAGATGAGGAGACTCAAGCAAATAAAGAATCAGAAGTGGCATCTGAAAACACTTCAGTTGAGTTGCATGACTCTAATCTAGAGGCTGGACTGAATGAAGAACCTAGTCATAACACCAGAGTTCAAAAGAATCATCCTCCACAGCTGGTAATAGGAGATATCTCTTCTCCTATGATGACTAGACATCAAAGCAGGCTTCAAGAAATGCAAGATCAACAGCATACAGTCCTTTCTTGTTTTCTATCCCAGCTTGAGCCTAAAAAGGCACATGATGCTATGAAAGAATCTAGCTGGATAGAAGCAATGCAAGAAGAACTGTTACAGTTCAAGCTACAAGATGTATGGGATTTAGTAGACCTTCCTAAAGGTCACAGAGCAATTGGCACAAAGTGGATTTTCAGAAACAAGAGAGATGAAAGAGGTATTGTCATAAGGAACAAAGCAAGGCTGGTGGCTCAAGGATATACTCAAGAAGAGGGTATAGATTATGAAGAAGTTTTTGCACCTGTGGCTAGGATAGAAGCAATCAGACTATTCCTAGCCTATGCTTCTTACATGAACTTCAAAGTCTATCAAATGGATGTAAAAAGTGCTTTTCTCTATGGCTCAATTGAAGAAGAAGTATATGTCTGTCAACCACCAGGGTTTGAAAACCCAAGCTATCCAGACAGGGTATACAAATTAAAGAAAGCACTTTATAGACTACATCAAGCTCCAAGAGCATGGTATGACACTCTGTCATCCTATCTCTTGGAAAATGACTTTGAAAGAGGAGTCATTGATAAGACTCTATTTATCAAGAGAAAGAAGAAGGATATCTTGCTGGTCCAAATCTATGTTGATGACATTATCTTTGGATCTACAAGAAACAACATGTGCAAGGAGTTTGAGGATCTAATGCATCAAAGGTTCAAAATGAGTTCCATGGGGGAACTTACTTTCTTCCTTGGACTCCAAGTTCAACAGAAGTCAGATGGCATTTTCATCTGTCAATCCAAGTATGTGCAGGACATTCTAACTAAGTTTGATTTCTCAGAGTCAAAACCTGCCAGCACACCTATGGAAACTCACAAGCAGATAACAGCAGATCTTGAGGGGGAGGATATGGATGTGCATCATTACAGATCCATGATTGGCTCTCTCATGTATCTCACAGCATCAAGGCCAGATATAATGTTTCCAGTATGTGTATGTGCAAGATTCCAAGTTAGGCCAAAGCAATCTCACTTTCAAGCTGTTAAGAGGATATTCAGATATCTCAAAGGGCAACCCAGATTGGGACTTTGGTATCCTCATGACTCACCCTTTGACCTAATAGCATACTCAGACAGTGATCTAGGTGGGGCAAACTAGAACAGAAAATCTACTTCTGGAGGATGTCAGTTTTTGGGTGCAAGACTAGTCTCATGGCAGTGCAAGAAACAAACCACAGTATCCACATCTACAACTGAGGTAGAGTACATAGCAGCTGCAAGTTGCTGTTCTCAAGTCTTATGGATTCAGAATCAAATGTTGGATTATGGGGTAACTTTTCTACACACTCCAATTCTTATTGACAACAGCAGTGCTATTAGCATTGTGAATAATCCTGTCAAGCACTCAAAAACAAAGCACATTGAGATCAGGTATCACTTCATAAGAGATTGCAATGAAAAGAAACTTATTCAAGTTGTAAAAGTTCACACTGATAATCAGTTTGCTGATCTATTCACTAAAGCTTTTGATGTGGGTAGATTCACTTTCTTGGTAACAAGTGTGGGAATGATCAACTCTGAATAATCCCCTTCTCATAAAGTGGTTCAATACCTGTATATTATTCATTCTTGGTGTTACTAATCTTCTTTTTCAGGATATGCATAGCAGTACTCAGTGTTTCACAAGCTTAAAGGAGTAAGTTAGTTAATACTGCTAATAGTTAATACTGCTAGTTAGTAGTTAATACTGCTTTCAGTTAATACTGCTAGTTAGTTAATACTGCTTTCAGTTAATACTGCTAGTTAGTTAATACTGCTTTCAGTTAATACTGCTAGTAGTTAGTACTGCTAGTGGTTAATACTGCTAGTAGTTAATACTGCTTTCAGTTAATACTGCTAGTAGTTAATACTGCTCTAGGTTAATACTGCTTATGTCCCGAATACTATAAATACTCTTTGCCCGCCTAAAAAGTCCATAACGACTCTTTGCATACTGTTCTCGTGCGCTCTAAACCTTTTCTCTCTCAAGTTCGAAGTTTTCAGGCAAGCTTTTCACTAAGATCAATGGCATCCATGACATTTATCGACGAGCACAATGAGATTGCGATGCTACAAAAGCCAAAGCAAGCTGCAGGATTTCATCAGATTGTGGATTTCCTCAAGTCAAGCCATATTGCTCATGCTCTTATTGTATCCCCTACAATCTATATCGAGCATCAAAGGCAGTTCTGGGCTAATGCCACCATTGTTGTTGAGAATGGTGTGCAAATGATCAAGACAAGAATCTGTGATCAATCACTAACAGTTACTGAAGAGGTTATTCGCATCAGTCTACGTCTAGACGATGCCTCTGGTATAACTTCTATCCCAAACGATGAACTGTTTTCAAATCTTACAAGAATGGGGTATGGAGGCCCATTGGGTGTTTTCAAATTCTCAAAAGCGAATTTTTCACCCCAATGGCGTTTCTTTGTCCATACTCTTATGCACTGTATCTCCAAAAAGACTACTGGATGGAGTGAGTTCAGCAGCACTATTGCTTATGCTTTGGTGTGCTTGGCCACTGCCAGAAAGTATAACTTTTCTAAAATGATTTTCAGTGATCTTGTCTCAAACATGGGAAACAAAAAGAGCTTCTTTATGTATCCCAGGTTTGTTCAAGAAGTTATTACTCATGAATTGACGGATATACCTCAACCTGTTGGGGTATATGTACCTAAACCCCCCAAAAGGCAAGGTTTTCTCAAATATGAGAAGATCTGCTGGGGACTCTGAAGGAGTTGACACCCCATTGTTCTCAACAATGATGGTGGTGTCCCAAACCAATGAAGGTATGGCAGCAGGGTCAAGGCCCCCATTAGACCAACCCACTGCTAGCCAAAACCCAACCTTCCCTCTCAAAATCTATTCCCCAGTCCCTTCTTGAAAAACCAACCTCTCCTATCACCCAAACTTACAAGAGGAAACAGGTAAAGAAGGCTCATTCCCTTCTTGTACCATCATCCCTCAAGCCTTTAAGCCCTCTATTGGAGCATTCTCCAGTAGAGAATATTCAAAGGGAATCCACAAGGGTGTCTCCCAACCCAAAGGAGGTGCTCTCTGAGGAGGAGGTAGAGCATATGGGTGATGAGGTTGCCACTACTCCTGCTAGCACAGAGGAGGAAAGTGGTAACATCAATAAGACCTCCCCCATGGCAACTTTGAATGAGCAATCATTCGAAGGTCCCTGGTGCCAAGAAACCACAGGGGTGGATAGTGCTTCTGCTAGGCAGAAGACTTCCACTACTAAAAGATCCAATGATCCTTCAAAGGAGGGTAACACTTCTAGAGAAGGTGAGGACAGATATAGTTACCAGGAATTGATGGAAACCATGGGAAACATCAACCTAGATGTTATGAAACAAGGAAAAGAAATAGAGGAGATGAAGCTGGTCATTCTGTCCCAACAAGTACAGATTGCTAAGCTAAAGAAGATGGTGCTAAGTCTGGTACAGAGGAAGAAGAGAAAGCAATTCCAACTAAGGAGAAGGAACACTGAGAATGATGCTCCCAAAAAGGGGGAGATCAACATGGCAGAAGCCACAAGAAAGGGGGAGCTTGATGGAGAGAAATTTAATGTTGAGGGGGAGCAGGAAGCAGAAACACAAAGAGATTCAGTGCCAAAAGAAACAAAAGAAGCAGCAGAAACAGTTACTACTGCTGACATTAATAAAGCAGCAGAAACTGTGAAAGAAGTTTTAACAGATCTTGAGATTGCAGAAACCTTACTTAAAGCCAAGAATGATACTCCCAAGGTCACTTCAAAGACCAAAGGAGTAATCATCAAAGAACAAGGTGAAGTGATCAAGAAAGATAATAGCAAGAAGGCAATGAACAAAGACAAAGGAAAAGTAAAAATGGTGGAATCTGATCAACCAATCAAAAAGCAAAGGTTGGTTGAATCAGATGAAGCTTTAGCTAGAAAGATGCAAGATGACATTGAAGAGGAAGAAAGAGTTCAGATGGAAAAGGACAGGGAGATGGCAAAAGCTCTAGCTGCTGAACTGAATGAAGCTTATCAACTGAGTATGGCAACTGAAATTGCACAGAAGAAAGCTGCAAGTATGAAGAAATCAGTGGTGAAAACAGTTGCAAAGAAGAGAAAACCCTCAAAGACATTCCTAGGTACCCAAGAGAGAAACAAGATGATTATATTTCTCAAAGGTGCTGTAGGAGTCAAAAAGGAGATGTTCTCCAAAATGTCTTTTGAGAAGATCAAAGAGCTGTATGATTCAGAGATGTTGAAGCTTCAGGGAAATGAAACTGCTAGGGTGGAGATGGAGAAGAGGATAAAAGAAAGTAATGACTTTGATTGTCAAAAGCCATTTCCAGATGAGCAAGAAACACCTCCTAAGAAAGAGTCCACTCTGGGAGAAAGTCTAAGGACTTTAAAGAGAACAAAGATGATGGCAAGGAGAAAGCCAATCAAGAAGCCTAGAGTATCTGAAGAAGAGGCTGAGAAGGTTGCTGAAGAAGAAGGGGCACCTGAGTCATCTAAACAGAAAGAGCCATCAAACACTGATGATGTAAATTTGTATATGGTAGTGATGGACAAAGTGCCTGAACCAATTTGAGCAGAACCTGTAGGAGTTAAGCCTCCTGAGGTCATTCACTGGGATATATTGACAGTGGATGGAAAGGAATACATAAGGTTGAAAAGAAAGGATGAAAAGTATGAAGTGTTCAACACATGGGCAAAAATTGTCAGAACATGCTCTAGATCAGATCTTGAAGAGATGTTTGAGATAGGAATGAAGTTGTATGCAGATATTCTAAAGGCTCCAGGGATTTCAATTACAAAACTGGTAATGGAGTATCTGTGTATGATGTTCAAACCTGAAGAAGTAGAGCATTTGATCAAGGATGTCTTCAAGTCAGTCAACAGTTGGACTCTATATGAAATTAGTGGAGTATATACAGTGACTTTGGATTTAAATCACACTGAATACTTCCTAGTGGATAGAGTGTATAATCATAGCAGATTGAAGTTACATGCCATGCTGAAGAAAAAGTTAAGATGTGTTCCAGATTCAGAAATGGCTAAATACTTGATTCAAAGAACCATCAATCAGAGTTTGGGATTGGATGCAAACACTGGAATTTAGGCCATGATAGAGTTTTGGGAGCATCTTGAAGAAAATTTGAAGAACTTGACTTCTCTTCCTAAAAGTCAAGTTAGGGGGAGATTGTTGGGAACTGAAGAATTCATCAAGTATGGTTAATGCTGCTAGTTCAAAGTTACTACTGCTAGAAGACTTAAAGGTTAATACTGCTGAGTGTTACTACTGCTAGTAGAATTAATACTGCTAGTCAAAGTTAGTGCTGCTTGAACAAAGTTAGTACTGCTTAGCTAGTTAGTACTGCTAGTAGTTAGTGCTGCTTAGTAGTTAATGCTGCTAGAAGGAATTTAATGCTGCTGAAGATTAATACTGCTTATATGATGAAGATTCGTATGAAAGGATATACATGGAAGCTTAGAGATATACATGGAAGATATACTGAAGATATTTTATTTATTGTAATTATCTTTGTATTCAGTATATATATTGTATAGTTTAGAATAGTGAGTTAACTTTTGTTTTCTTCATTCTATTAGAGATAAAATCAACCTCAAGGCATAGATCCTAATTCTAGAGAAGTAGAATTCGTATTGGTGAGCCTGTTCATCAATATCGAGGTTGAGTGTGTAATCTTGTAACTTCAAAGCATTCAATACAAGTTTACAGTTTGTTGATTATATTCTGTTTTGATTTACTGTTTGATTAAATATCAAAGTGTTATTCCGCAAACTTCTTTGATATTATTTCTGAGAATTAATTCTTGTTTAGAATTCGATCCTGACATATTGGGAACAAAGATCTGATTGATTCTCTTCGCAAATCTGTTTCTGATTTTAAAAATGAAAAGATTTGTTTTGAAAATAAGATTTCTGATTTTGAAACTAAATTGTCTAAGTCTGATTCTGAAAAGCAAGAATGTGTTCTAAACGCGTTTAAACTACAGGTTGAAAACAAGACTTTAGAGCAAAAGGTAAATGGTTTGGAAGCAAAATTATATGTTCGAGGCCAAACAGATCAAACTATTTTCTTGAATACACCTAATGAAGAAGCTGATTTTAAAGAAAAATGGGGACTAGGTTATGATAATCCTCATTATCTAGAAAAAGCTATCAGAAAACAACCAGCTTTATGCAATGCAAATTTTATGTATGCTGCTGATAAATATCCTCATTTGAAACCCAAATTTATCACCAAATCATCTAAAGAAGTTGAGGCAAAAGAAGATGTGAAAAGAATGAATTTAAGGAAAATGCAACTACCATTCTGTTATGAAAGACTGAATGATAGTTATCTTTCTGAAACACCAAAGTTTCTTTCAAATGATTATTTTGCTAGTTATTCTTCTACTGAGATGGAGGCAAAACTTGTTCAAGCTAAAATTTATGTTCCTCCACTCGTATTAGAAAGAAAAATAATTGAGTTAGAAAGCATTTTATCTGATAAAAGAATTTTGCGTGAACTATCACAAGATGTATTTTCTACAGTGTTAAAGAACACAGATTTTCATTTTGAATCTAAAGTGTGTTCTTCATCTTCTAAAATACTTCAAACTTCTGAACCTGATTTTGATGATTTATTTGCGTCTGCAAATGATTTTCTTAATTCTGATGATGGGTGTATAGAGGAAATTGATATGTTTGACTTTAATGCTTCACTTCCAGATCATTCTACTTTTCTTATTAATGGAGAAGCTTTACCAAGTGTTTATGAAAAGGGTGAATCATCAACTAAGGTTGATGAATTAGTTTCTGTGAATGCTGATTACTATGCTAAGGGTAAGAAACATAAGAAACAGCGCTCACAGAAACGGATCAACACTGGTAAACAAAAGAAAAATCAATCTCAGAAATCTGATTTTCCTAATAAATCTAAATTCTTTGTTTCAGATATAAGAAAGAAAAGGTTAGAAGAGAGAACTGAATGGCGACCTAAAAGGAAGAGTGATGACAAGGCAAAATCAATTCCTGGTAATATTTGTAATAGATCAAATAGTAGTGTGTCTGATGTAGTTGGTTCTGTTGCTTCTATTAATAAAAACCTTGTATCTTCTTACAAGAGATATTCTATAAAGCAATTGTTCCAATTATCTCCTCCTCCCACTACATCTTATTCTTATCGGTGGAATGATTTTGCTTCTCGTCATTATTCTAATGATTGGTTTGGATCTTATCATGTTTATTCTTCTAAACCAAATGTTTTCAAAAGTTTTCAAAGGAAAAGAGGATCCATATTCAAATGGATACCAAAATCTTACGCTAATCTGTTAGGACCCGTTTTTAAATGGGTACCTAAATCTGTTGTTACCTGATTTCTCTTGCAGACCCGACATATGTGGTACTTGGATAGCGGCTGCTCCAAGCATATGACCGGGCAAAAAGATTTATTGTCTAATTATACAGAGAAATTCAGTGGCAATGTTCGTTTTGTCAACGACCAGTTCTCACCAATTCTGGGATATGGTGATGTGGTACACGACAAAGTAACGATTAAGAAGGTGAGCTATGTTGAAGGATTAGGGCATAACCTATTCAATATTGGCCAGTTCTGTGACAAAGAATTAGAGGTTAATTCCAAAGCTAAGAGTTGCTCGGTGCGTACTGAAGATGGCAAAGAACTCTTAGTTGGCTCGCAAGTCAAACCTCTATACAATCAACTTGTCAAAGGTCCAGACTGACAATCAGGTGTGTCTACTTTCAAAAGCCTCGATGCAACAAAGCTTGCTATGGCATCGACGACTTTCTCATCTAAATTTTCGCTACATAAACAAACTGGTCAAAGGCAGATTGGTAAATGGACTTCTTGAACTGAGATACGAGAAAGAACACTTGTGTGCAGCGTGTGAAAAAGGGAAGATGAAGAGAGCTCTACATAAACCGAAGCCTGAACCTAGTACCAGTTTTCCATTAGAGTTGTTGCATATGGATCTTTTGGTCCGATGCGAACGCAAAGCTTAGGCGGAAAGAAATATGTTCTAGTTATCGTGGATGATTATTCGCGATACACGTGGGCCAAATTTCTCCGATCAAAAGATGAGACGCCCGAAGTACTCATTACATTTCTGAAGACGACCCAGGTGAATCTACAGAAACCAATCAAGCTTCTTAGAACTGATAACGGCACAAAGTTTAAAAACAGAACTGTTGAAGAGTATCTCGAATCGGTCGGGATATCACATCAATACTCTGTTGCTCGTACGCCTGAACATAATGGAGTAGTCGAAAGGAGAAATCGAACGCTAGTCGAGGCCGCTCGGACTATGCTCATCCAATCAGACTTACCTCTATTTTTGTGGGAAGAAGCTATTTCGACTGCCTGCTACACTCAAAATTGTTCCATGATACACCGCAGATTTCAAAAGACTCCGTATGCTTTGATCAACAACCGAACACTAACCATCAAATATTTTCATATTTTTGGTTGTAAGTGTTTTGTGCTAAACGACAGAGAGAGTCTGAACAAGTTCAGTGCTAAGGCAGATGAGGGCATCTTCATTGGATATTCTTCTACATCTGCTGCATATCGAGTTTACTTGAAGAAGTCGAAGACTGTTGTCGAAAGCGTAAATGTCACATTCGATGAGGAGATAGCTTCTGAACAAGTCAGTTCAGAACCCGTGATAACTGGAGTGTTAGCTTCTGGGCAACTTAGTTAAGAACCTGTACTTGAAAAGAATAAATCAGATGAAGCATCATCGTCTACTAATCATTTACCTGTGCATAATTATGATGAATATCTTGGGTCTAATGTGCATAAACCTGTTGTGGTTGACAGGATGGAAGATTCAACGGCTAATCATCCAACTACTTTAGATGTTTCCACTGAATCAAATTCCCCGATTCAGCAAGATATTCCAGTTCAAATGCCTACTCCAATAGTTGAAGTTGTATCTACTAATGATGAGCAAGAAGTTGCTGAGTCAGTAGGGTGTACTGTAAGGACAGATCAACAGGCTGAACAAGTTGTACCTACTAAAACTTCTGCACCAATTATTTCAACTGAACCCCTACCTCATATTGCTCAAGCTGAAGAAGCTGATAGTGGATTCTTAGATGACAATCATGATCAATCTTCATCTAATCCACTCCCTCATGAACATCGTTGGACCAATGATCACCCTCTACATCAAATCATTGGAGATCTAAACAAGTCGGTGCAAACTAGGTCAACAACTTTGAATCAATGTATGCATGACTCATTCCTCAGTAAGATAGAGCCCACTCGTGTATCAGAGGCTCTAGCTGATTCGGATTGGGTATCTGCTATGCAAGAAGAGTTAAACCAGTTCGAAGCCCTAAAGGTTTGGAGACTAGTGCCAAAACCAGAAGGAAAAACCGTTATCGGCACTAAATGGGTTTTCAAAAACAAGAAGGACGAAGATGGTATTGTCATAAGGAACAAAGCAAGACTTGTTGCCAAGGGATATAGGCAAGAGGAAGGCATCGACTATTACAAGACGTATGCTTCAGTAGCACGTATAGAGGCAATCCACATGTTTCTAGCCTACGCAGCTCACAAGAACTTCACTGTCTACCAAATGGACGTGAAGACTGCCTTTCTAAATGGCATTATTAAGGAGGAAGTCTACGTCTGTCATCCAGAAGAGTTTGTAAATCCAGATAAGCCAAATCACGTATACATCTTGGATAAAGCTCTTTATGGTCTGAAACAAGCACCTCGCGCCTGGTATGATGTTTTATCTCAATTCTTGGTCAAGTCAGGTTTTTCAAAAGATAAAGTCGATACCACTTTGTTTATTAAAAAGGAAAAAGCCGATATCATTCTTATTCAGATATATGTCGATGATATTATATTTGGCTCAACTAATCCTAAATACTGTAAGAAATTTTCAAGCCTTATGGTGTCAAGATTTCAGATGAGTATGAATGGGAGATGAATTTTTTTCTCGGATTACAAGTCAAACAGTTTTCAACGGGGATTTTCATTAATTAATCTAAGTACATTTTTGATATTCTTCGGAAATTCAAAATGAAAAATTGCAAACCAATTGGAACCCCAATGGCACCAGGTACTAAGATTGGCACTGATCCTTCGAGAAAAGTTGTTGATGTTAGGACTTATAGAGGCATGATAGGTTCTTTAATGTATCTTACTTCAACTAGGCCAGATATAATGTTTTCAACATGCTTGTGTGCAAGATACCAGGATGCCCTTAAAGAATCCCATTTGACTACTATGAAACGGATATTTAGATATCTGAAGGGACTGCAGATCTTGGTCTGTGGTATCCTAAGGATACAGGTTTGAACTGACTGCTTATTCAGACGCAGATCATGCAGGGCACATGTTGGACAAGAAGAGCACTCCAGGTCATATTCAATTTCTTGGAGACAAACTCGTTAGTTGGGCGTCAAAGAAACAACTTTGTGTTTCCACATCGTCTGCTGAAGCAGAGTATGTAGTTGCTTCCAGTTGTTGCTCTCAGGTCTTGTGGATGAGAACACAACTTCGAGACTATGGATTCAAGTTTGAGAAAATACCGATCTATTGTGCCTCGAAGAGTGCTATCGCTATATCAGCTAATCCTGTGCAGCATACGAAAACAAAGCACATTGATGTCAGGTATCATTTTATTAAAGATAATGTAGAAAAAGGTACAATAGAACTTTACTTTGTAAAAACTGATTATCAACTTGAATATTTGTTTACAAACCTTTAGATGAAAAGAGATTCAATTTTCTTGTATCTAAGCTTGGTATGTTAAATCTCAAGGTCTAATCAGAGATTACCCATTAAAGTTTCTTTTATTGTAATTTTTCATCATTTATTTATCATTAATTCTGAAAGGATATCTGCACTTTAATATGTTGTTCATGATCTCAGGGGATGTGAGATAAGATTCTAAATTGATCATGATTCTTCTGAGGGGGAGTTTATATAATTGTTGCATTTACTTAATTGTTAAAATTTTGAGATGCATGACTTTAGGGGGGGTTTATGAGTACAACAAAAGGAGTAAGGACTTGACTTCTGATTACTTCAGATCAGAACCAGTACATTAAGTGTTTTACTGCTTTATTTCTTTTATTTTTCAATAAATTTGTGAATAAAGTTGCTTTGACATGACTTTGAGACTTGTGCAGATTGAGAGAAGCTTACAAGATCATATCATTATGATTTTCAGCTTGATTTCATGAGATTTAAGACTGAACGATAAAGGTTAAATTTCTTAGCTTAATCTCATATATGGTTGAAAGAAGGCCGACTTTCAATCATAGAAAACAAGTTCTTAAATGTTCAAACCACTTCCCGATTCTTAAACAGATTTCATGAATTGGAAGTGCGATTTTAAATGTTTTCATTTTTATTTGTGCTTCAACGTTTAACAAACCGCGTGTTTCCAAAGATAATTACTTGTGTATTGTCTTTTCCATATACTTTCAAGTATTCACACACACTGGTTTAATTTTTGTTGAAATTGTTCTTACCATGTCTCTAAATTGTAACCTATTTTTAGATGGTAAGACACCCCGCTTGTAATTCAAATAATTTTGAACGTAATTTCATTTCGAAACGTCATTTCAAGAATGTCTGTATTTTGATTCATATAGACACTATCCATTATTCTTGACCATAAGCTTTCATTGTTATATCATATCATTTCTGATCATTTTCATACAATGTTAGATTTTCAAACAAGTCTCTTGCATTCATTTCTATTCATTCAATTTACTTGTTTGAAAAATACTTCATTGTTTCAAATGCTCAAGTTGTCATGATTACATCTATGAGCATACACATATCTGACCCATGTTTTCCATGTCTTAAATGTTCAAGTTAAACTATCTTGAGCAACATATGCTTCATAGGTCAACATGATTTCTTTGTGCTAGGAATTACATGAAACTTCTATGGATTCACATTAACCAGTGTTTCCTACCCAAGAAGTTAAGCCATAGTGATTGAGTGTGAGGAGTTGAAAAAAATGAGTGTGGGTTGTGCGTTGAGGTAAAATGGAAAAGAGAGTTTGGTTAGATGTGAGATTAAATGATTCAAAAGAAAGAGGGTGAGAGAACAGAGTAAAAGAATATCAAACTCTGCACCAACTACTTTCTGAGCCGGACAGCCATATTACTAATGTTTCACAATTCTTTGTGAACATTATTGAAACAGGCAAATAGCCCATGCCAACTCTTGACATTAACCCCACCAGCCACTCATTTTCTTCTTAAAAAGAAAATGTTTCATATTTTTCTGGGGACGCAACACATTATTTATCTGATTTTCATTTGGAAAATCTGGATATTGAAAAAGAAGGAAGTCTGCCCCACCTTCGCACTTCAATCATGCACATTGAGTCTGTGTTTATCTACTGTTGTCTCAGTGGTTTACACAATGTTAAGCCTTTTATAAAAACAATCATCAAATGCTTAATTTTTTCTATCACTTGCACGAACACACAAGGAATTTGTTTTCTTGTCATAACATTCATAGAAATTGCTTTTGTGATGTTTCAATGATTGGATGGAAGCCCTGTGGGAGTGAACGTAACAAAAGCTCCTTTATATTGTGTATCCGTTACACACAGTAACTTCGTGTTACTGACAGACATATTAACTGATTCATTTGTTGATTCAGGTGTTACACGAATATTTTGTCTGGATTTGAAAAGATCTGGATGAATACCTTGTTTTGGATCGATGGTGAATCAAAGGCTAAGTCCAAATGATCAGTGGTCAGAATTGATACAGACATTTCTTGGAGGAAGTTTTGATGATATCGATGCTCTAATCATCAAAAAGGGGGAGATGAATTACAGAAATGTCAGACTCAGAAATTTCAATGTTAAAGATTTGAAGAAGATAAAGTTCAAAGTTTGAAAGATTGTTCAAGCAAAGTCAAAGAGTTTTGAAGATGTGTTGATTTTCTGAAATTTTCTTTGAAGATTATTTGCTAAAGATGTCTGAGCTAATTCTGAAGATAATTTCTTTCCGAAGTCTAAAAGAGTTTTGTGGTAATTTTGGAGAGATTATTGAAGATCGTTTCTACCATATTTGGGGGAGATTGTTAATCTTTTGTTCAAAGACAGACTTGGGAAGAATACAGTTAAAGAAAGGGGATATTGCAATGCTTGTGTCTAAAGAAGAAAATCTGTTGAAAAGAGGAGAAGCGTAAAGTGAAGACTGAATTGCAAAATCTTTGAAAGATGATCTTGAATCCAAAGGGGGAGATTGTTAGAGCAGAAATATGTTGGATGCAAGATCATGAAGTCTAGAGGTCAAAGTACAAGAAGTCAAAGCTGGAAAGTCAACACTCAGTGAAAGTCAAAGTCAAAGTGTAATAAAAGTCAAAATTAATTTGTATTTGTTTTTAGTTTTTGTCTTGTTAAACTTGTAGCGTATAAATAGTGTTTTTTTTCTTTTCTAATAGGTAGATGTCTAGAAAGATATAGTACGCGTATTCTGAGAGAGAGAGAATTGTAGAGAGAGAAAGATACGTTTAGAGAGAGAAAGTGAGAAACTGATTTGTAACAGTTTGAATTTGGAATTGAAATCAAAACAGGTATTTTGATAATATTGTTTGTTTGATTAATTGCAATTAGAATCTTGAATTCAGGGACACACAATATCCAAACACTTAAAATCATTCTCCAAACATCTTATATCAAAATCTCCATTTTGACCAAAACTCTAGTTTTGACCTAATTTCCCCAAAATCCTCCAAAGCGAAATTTGAGAAACATAATCACTAGGAAGTCATAAATGGAGAATTTATAACTCATAATAAAGATTAGAAACTAGAAGTATGAACTCACCACTTTGGTTTTGGTGAAAACCTAGAAAACCCTAAATTTCATGAAGATGGAGGTGATGATGATGAACTCTTGATCTTTGCTTCCACTCCACCACCAAATACTCTTAGATCTTCCCAAAACTAACAATATATCCTTGAAAAACTCTCAAAAATGAAACCATATAAAAAATAATCGTCAAAATCGGAGTTAAAATGAGGGAGATATGACCAAAATGAAGAAAGAGGCTCAAAATCGATTTTATGTACTCCACCTCGACCGCGATTGTGACACGCGATTGTGACATGTAACAATCGCATGGAAAGGTCGCCCAGAGTGTACCGAAAGTCATTTTTACCCCTTGGCAACCATGACATGCCATAGTTCCAATGGCACAGACGTCGGGCACTATACCCTGTTCCGTACCGTGAGTTTTTCGACCGTGTTCCTGGCCATTCCCCGACCGTTATCCCGGACGTTCCTCAAATGTTTTCTCGTCCATTCCCCGACCATCTTTTTTTGGAAGGGTGTCCTAGCCTATGCCTAGACTAATCCCTTGGAAAATTATGACTATAAGACATCAGCCCTGAGTAAACCTCAATGGCCACAATTGTTGTGTATGCCTGGATTCGAACCCTGGGCAGATGGGATATTCCACCACATCCCCCAGAACCTTAACCAGTACGCCACAACCGTCTTCCCGGCCATTCCCCGACCGTCTTCCCAGTACATTTGAGGTTATTATGCTAATTATCGTGCCATTGTCATCATTCCATGACACATTCGTTGGAACGACCAAACACTCGATAACGCTAGTGCTATTGTGACATATGTTACAACTGCATGGCACTATAGCTGAGACTACCACATTCTTAGTACCATTGGTGCCATTGTGACAGATGTCACAACCACATGGCACTATAGCCTAGACGACCATACTCTTAGTACCATTGGTGTTATTGTGACAAGTGTCACAACCACATGGAACTATAGCCATACCCCATATTTGGTTCTTCCTTTACCGATTCACCTAGTTCAACACTTATTCCTTAATTGGGATAAAAATCAGGATGATACAATCCTTCTAACCTTAAAAGAGATTTCGTCCTCGAAATCTAGTTCATACATAAAACAATTTTAACACGACACAATACTGAGCACCAGTCCGATAATTATCTTATCAAACACTCCTCCCAAAAGGTTAACATTCTAAAGATATAAGCCTCAAATAACATCATTTTCACAAAACGACCATTTCTATTTCCAAGACGGTGTCGATAACCTATTTAACCTTATATAATATTCGATAACTACCTGACAAAACTTGCCATGATGATTTTCGTGAAGACTCTTGCATCCAATATCCACCTCGATACGTTACACTCATACCAGAGAGAACATCGAACCTTACTAGAGCAATTTCTAACCACATGATGTCGGTTGCCTCCCATCCTTAGGTGACACGTACTACCTCAAGGGTAGCTTGTGATCTCAAATTCTCATTGACTAATCCATCCTAGTTCAAAATGATTTTGAATCTGTATTCCAATGATCAACACTAAACCCAAATAATTCTCAAAATTCCTTAATAATTCACCCTTGTTATTGGCAGAGTCTTCCTACCAAGGACGTGCTAATATGCTCTCTAGGGAGTCGGTTTATTCAAATTATCCGAATGCGCAACTGCAAACTATACTCAAACGTTAATCATTCAGTCGATGAAACCTTTACCATATCAAGAAAATCTTAATCATCGACACTTAATTACCAACATATAATCTCCTTAAAGTCCTAACACTGATTGTCCCTGTTGATTCAAGTTCTTATCGCATAAACAAAATAATCACAATCAAGAGAATAAACAAACCTGTTTTTGATATTCAATCAATACGATTACAACGTTTCTCTCTTGAATATTTTTCTCTCTAAGCTTTCTCTCTCTAGAACCGTTTCTCTCTTACACCAGAAAGAAAAGTGGCGGCTGGTGTTATTCCAAAAATGGCACACCTCTCTCACAACAACCCTAGAGCCTAATAGGCCCACACACCTAATTTAGGAAAAAGACATAAAAGCCCAAAATACAAGGAAAGTTAAACTTTGACATTTATTACAAAAATAATCTAGATTATTTGATGAGAGTTGACTTTGCATCTTTGACTTCAGAATTCAATCTTCAGAAATGATGATCTTGAATCCAATAAATATGTGATCTAACAATCTCCCCCTTTGGATCAAGATCATTACTAAAGGATTTAGCAATTCAATCTTCTCTTTAAGCTCAGAAGATGCAATCTCCCTCTTTGTCTTCAAACATGTAGCAATCTCCCCAAAAGATGTAGATAAAATCTCTTTCATATGAAGGAAAGAAATTATCTCTCGATTTAGCTCAGAATGCTTTAGCAAAGTATCTTCAAAGAAAAATTCTCAAAAACTTTGAAACTTTCTGACTTGGACATTTCTTTAATCTTGAGTTCTCCCCTATTTCTTGATTAGCTCTCCCCCTTTTTGATGAATTGAGCATCGAAATCATCAAAACTTCGTCAAGAAATGTCTTTGAAATTCTTTCTGACCACTGATCTTTGATAATGAGCCACTGATTCACCATCAATCTGCCAAGATATTCATCTAGATCTTTTCAAATCCAGACAAATTAGGAATGTAACCCCTGAATCAACAGATGAATAAATTAGAATGACTGTTCGTAACACGAAGTCACTGTGTGTAACAAATACACATTGGAAAGGAGCTTTTTGATGGTCACTCCCCCAGGGCTTCCATTCAATCATCGAAACACCACAAAGGCAATTTCTATGAACTTTATGACAAAGAAACAAATTATTTGTGTGTTTGTGCATGTGTAGAAAGAATTAAGCACAAATGATTGCTTATAAAGGCTCAAAATTGTGTAAACCACTGAGACAACAGTAGATAAACACAGACTCAATGTGCATGATTGAAGTGCGAAGGTGGGGCAGACTTCCTTCTTTTCAATATCCAGATTTTCCAAATGAAAAACAGATAGCAAATGTGTTGCTTCCCCTTTGAAAAATGAAACATTTTCTTGTTAAGAAGAAAATGAGTGGCTGGTGGGGTTATAATCAGGAGTTGGCATGGGCTAGTTGCCTGTTTCAATAATGTTCACCATAGAATTGTGAAACATTAGAAATGTGGTTGCCCGGCTCAGAAAGTAGTTGGTGCAGAGTTTGATATTCTTTTACTCTGATCTCTCACCCTCTTTCTTTTTATCATTAAGCTCACATCTAACCAAACTCTCTTTTCCATTTTCCCTCATCACACACTCATTTCTTTTGACTCCTCACACTCAATCACTAAGGATTAACTTCTTGGGTAGGAAACACTGGTTAACGTGAAGCCATAGAAGTTTCAATTAAGTCCTAGCACAAAGATCCCATGTTTTCCTAGAAAGCATGTGTTGCTCAGAATGGTTTAACTTTATCAGTTAAAGCGCAAATACAAGTCAGATGTATGTATGCTCATAATATAAGCATGCAGATTTGAGCATTTGAAACATTGAAGTATTTTCAAACAAGTAAATTGAATGAATGAACAAGAATGCAAGAAACTTGTTTGAAAATCTGACATTGTATGAAAATGATCAGAAATGGTATGGCAATCAAGGCTTATGGTCAAGAATAATGGATATTGTCTATACGAAACAAAAAATATAGACATTCTTGAAGTTACGTTTCGAAATGAAATGACGCTAAAAAATCCTTTTAAATACAAGCGGGGTGTATCACCATCGAAAAATTGGTTAATATGAGACATGGTGATAACTTACTCAACAAAAAGATTAAACCGATGTGTGTGAATACTTGAAAGTATATAGACAAGATAATACGCAAGTATATATCTTTAGAAACACACTGTTTGTTAAGCATTGAAGCACAAAATAGATCGTGAAAACATTTAAAATCACACTTCCAATTCATGAAATCTGATTGAGAATCGGGAAGTGGTTTGAACATTTAAGAACATGTTTTCTTATGATTGAAAGTTGTCCTTCTTTCAACCATATATGAGATGAAGATAAAGAATTTTACCTTTTGCGTGCAGTCTTACATCTCATGAAGTTATGCTTAAAGTCATAAAGATATGATCTTGTAAGCATCTCTTAAACTGCAAAAGTCTTAAGGTCATAGTCAAATAAACTTCATTCACAGAAATTAAATGACATAAAGTAGTAAAAAAATGAAAGTACGAGTTCTGATCTGAAATAATCAGAAGTCATAGCCATACTCCTTTGACTTGTAAAGCTCCCCCTAAAATCATGCATCACTAAAATTTGACAGATAAGTAAATGCAGAAATTAGATATGCTCCCCCTCAAAATAACATTGATCATCTATGAAGAACCTCTGACACTCCCCCTGAGTTCATGAACAGAATATTAAAGTGCAGATATCTTGCGGAAATAATGATAAAGAAATGATGAAAAATTACAATAAAAGAAACTTTAATTGGTAATTACTGATTAGACCTTGAGATTTAGCATCTCAAGCATAGATACAAGAAAATTGAATCTCTTTTAATCTAAAGGTTTGGTAAACAAATTTGCAAGTTGGTAATCAGTTTTTACAAAGTAAAGTTCTATTGTACCTTTTTCTACATTATCTTTTATAAAATGATACCTGGCATCAATGTGCTTTGTTTTAGTGTGTTGCACAGGATTAGCTGATATAGCGATAGCGCTCTTCGAGTCACAATAGATCGGTATTTTATCAAACTTGAATCCAAAGTCTCGAAGCTATGTTGGCATCCTCAAGACCTGAGAGCAACAACTGGCAGCAGCTACATACTCTGCTTCAGCAGTCGATGTGGAAACACATAATTGATTCTTTGACGCCCAGCTAACGAGCTTGTCTCCAAGAAATTGATTGTGACCTGAAGTGCTCTTCCTGTCCAACATGCACCCTGCATGATCTGCGTCTGAGTAAGCAGTTAGGTCAAACCCTGTATCCTTAGGATACCACAGACCAAGATCTACAGTCCCCTTCAGATATCTAAAAATCCGTTTGACAGCAGCCAAATGGGATTCTTTGGGATCAACCTGATATCTTGCATACAAGCATGTTGAAAACATTATATCTGGTCTACTTGAAGTAAGATACATTAAATACCCAATCATACCTCTATAAGTCCTAACAACAACAGCTTTTCCCAAAGGATCAGTGTTAATCTTTGTACCTGGTGCCATTGGGGTTCCAATCTCTCCCATGATACTGATGGGAGAACTCACATTCTTCTTAGGATTGCAAGTCAAACAAACCACAGAGGGTATTTTCATAAACCAATCAAAATATGTCTCTGACATACTTGAAAAATACAAGCTCTCTGACTCTTCACCAATGAAAACTCCTATGGTCACTAGATCCAAGCTTTACGCAGATCCAGAAGGCAAATCTGTGGAGTGTAAGCTCTACAGAGGAATGATAGGATCTTTGTTGTACTTAACCGCAAGTAGGCCTGATATAATGTTTGCCACATGTCTATGTGCAAGATTTCAAACTAATCCCAAACAATCTCATCTTCATGCTGTCAAGAGGATCTTCAGATACCTAAAAGGGACCAAAAATCTTGGTCTCTGGTATCCGGAGAACTCTGGCTTTGATCTCATGGCTTATACATATTCAGATTACGGAGGATGCAAGCTCGACTGGGAGTTGCCAATTCCTAGGAGGGAAACTGGTAAGTTGGACTTCCAAGAAACAGAACTGTGTTTCGACCTCTACGGCAGAAGCATAATATGTTGCTGCTGCAAGTTGCTGCTCACAAGTTCTGTGGATGAGGACCCAACTTAGAGACTATGGATTTGATATCGAAAAAATCCCCATCCTCTGTGACTCCAAAAGTGCCATTGCGATCTCTGCCAATCCTGTGCAGCACTCTAAGACCAAACATATCGATATCAGGTATCACTTTCTGAAACATCATGTGGAGCATGGGACAATAGAGATGTACTTTGTGCCCACAGACTATCAACTTGCCGACCTTTTCACAAAGGCATTGGATGAGAAAAGATTCACTTTTCTAGTTGGCAAAATTGGTATGCTCAACATGAGTTGACCACAGAGCCTCTGTACCCCTGCACAGAGCCTCTGTTGCACATATTTGTATATAACATATTCCTTGTTTGTAAATAATCTCTTTGACTTTCTTTATTATATTATTTTCTGCAAATCTATGTCTTGTGCAAATCTTATCTTTATATGATCCAAGCATAGTTGAAGGGGGAGCAGAACGAACCATCAAAGACCTATCGTGACTAGTCAAGGGGGAGCAAGACAGTTCTGCGCAATAGACTACAGAGTGAGGTTAGTCCATCTGAACCAAGGGTCAAAACTCTTTCTCGAGAACTATGCACTCAGAAAGATCCCACTTTGTACTAATTTTTCTGTCAAAACTTTGAAATGATCAAATCTTTGAAAATCTTTCCTAAAAAGGAAATTTTTGGTCTCAGAACCTCTGAGGTCGATCACAGAGCCTCTGTGATCTATCACAGAGTCTCTGCACCTCTGAAGTGAGGGTGCTTGAGCAAATGCACTTTAAAAGAATCATTTCATCGCACTTTTCTCCGTCTTAAAAAGCTCTTCTGATAACCTTGCCTATGACCTCAGAAGCCTCTTATCCCCAGAGCTTCTGTCATTCTCATCACTTGAGAAAATCAGGTCATGTGCTGCGGGTTATTTTTTGAAACTCACTGTCACGTGAGAATAGAAAATGCCAGGCGCGTGAGAATAGGGTGGCGCACGTCCTAGATCGTGCACCGCCATCATCTGACGTGGCAACATTTGATTGGTTCGTAACCTGTACCGTTGTTTTTATGAAACGGCTTCTTATCCGTTTCCACTCATCACGGATTTGAAATCTTTATTTTTTTACCGCTCAATTTTTTTTACCTTCCCCTGTATAAAGCCCCTTTTGCCTCTTCATTTTCATTTTCATTTTACCTACATCTTTTTCTCTCAAGAACTTCTAACAAAAAGCCTTTCTTCTTCTCCTCTATTCTTTCAATGGCTTCTCCCTCAACTTCCTCCAAGAACTCTAATGGATCCAAGAAATCCAACAACTCTCATCACTCGATGGTTCAAAAAGCTGATTCAGACTCCATCGACCAAGAACATGTGCTTACCAGCAGGATGTTATCCTTCACCAGGCATGACTATCACTTGGCCCAAATGAATAATAAGCCAAACAACCACTTTGTCACCCTAAATCCCTCTGGTTTTCCCACTGAAGCTGCACCATTGATTCAACTCCTCAAGAATCATTTCTTGGTTAGCGCCCTCACATTGAAACGAGATGACATCCCGGAATCGTGTATCCAACAGTTCTGGCTAAGTGTCCGCCATGCCAAAATGGACAAATATGGACACTGCATCATTGGCTATGCAACCCATCCATCAACTGCAAAAATTCTGGACTTAGGGATCAATCGTAGGAAACTCTCTGATGTATTTGGACTTCCCACCAAATCAGAGGAGCCCACAGAGGAAGAGATACTAGAATTTCTGAGGTTCATTGGCTACGCAGTTCCAATCACCAAAAGAACAAACTTCAGGTGACAGAATCTACCCCCTCTGTGGAACGTCCTTTTCTCTATTCTGAACCGATGCCTAACATCGAAGGTTGGAAGCCCGGACCAATCGAGCCATACAATTTTGGCTATAATGTATGGGATTTACTACGATCTCCCACTAGACTACGCTGGACTCATTTTCAGGGAGATCCAAAATGTTGTGATTTCCAAACAGCAGGACCAAGACTGAGGGACAGAACCAAAGAACATCGTGTTTGGACGTTTCCTAGGACTGTTTCTAGGCGATGACTTGATCGGAGAAGGAAAGCTACCAGCAGAGGATAAGACAATCAAACTATATGAGATGAAGTCTCATAAACCCACCACCATCAAAACAGGATATCCAGAAGCCAGACCTCTGTCAACAAAGATGTTGACTTATTTGGGTAGTAAAGAAGAGGTTAGGGAATACATACGAAGGAACAGGACACCATAACCACATCCTGTAACCCTCCCCCCTCGCGTAGGTTTCAAAGTAGGAGACATTGTAGTTTACTTGAGAGACGAGGGAGTACGGACAGAAGTTGAAGCCGCATAGGCTAAAGTGAGTGAGAAAGAGAGCCCATTAGTTAAAGGGGAGGGGAGTAAGAGAAAGACGAAAAAGAAAAACAAGAAAAAGAGAGTCGCAGACGTAGAGACTCCAAAATCCTTGGCAGCTGAAGAGAAAGCCACAGAAGAAACTACAGAGACCAGAGTCTCTGAGAAAAAGAAAAGAAAATTGAGGACGCTTGCCGAAAACGAACAAATATTGGAAGCCCTCAAACACAAGAGGAAAGATCTGGATGAATACCTTGCTGAGAGAACCGCACCTACAGAGGGTCAGACAAAGCCCCTGCAGAAGGCAAGAAGAGCCCTAGTCCTTGAAGAGTCCCCTGAGGATGGACCTCAGAGCCCAATTCAAATAGCCTCTGCAATAGCACGCGAGGTCTCTCTTCAATACTCTGGAGGATTAGGGGAAACCGTGGAAATGGAAATAGATGACGTGACAGGAAGGTCACAGAGCGAAGATGAAGGAGAAGAACCAAGTAAAAAATCGTTGGAGGAGAGGGAAAGAAAAGATGCCATTGGCAGACCACCAAAACCAACTCCTAGTGCAACCCACACTTCTACCCCTGCAGTTCTAGTGCAGAGGGGTATTGAAACAGGACCGCACAGTCCGAACCTTACCTATGCCATCCGGACAGAGGATATTCCTTCATCCTCTGTACCACCTTTCGGGGAAACCAAAACCACCTCACCCTCTCAAAAGGGTGAGAGTGTTGCTCTGCGTGTCCATTTGCCCCAGGACACATATCTTTCACACACAAAGGTATTTGTTACCTCTGTCACACACAAGAGTGACACCCAAACCACCTCAGAGTTGGTGGTGCGAGATCACGATGATTTTGGGGCTCTAGAACAACCACAGGATCCATTCAACATCGATCTTAATGGAGTCTCTGAACCCTCCCCCAAAGAACGTGTTGACAGAACTTCCATAGGTGCTTCCTCTGTGGAACATCGAGGATTGGAAGGAAATCCTCCAGAGCTCAACATAAAAACAGGCTCTGAAGGTGCCAAAGACTCGTTGGCCAAATCTGGATCATGTGTTGTTCCAGAGGTTACCTCTGACACCTTTGTCACAAAGGCCGAGTTTAAAGCCTTTGTTGACTTGGTGCTCACAAAACTTGCCGAGTTGCAAAGCTCAACCTCCAGAGAGTCCCAAGCCCTTGCAGAAGCCCTAAAAGCCAATACTGAAGCTCTGCAAGCACTCAATACAAACTGCGCGAAAAAGGCTGATCTTCAAGCTTGTGGACAAGCCATCATCGCACACTCCCATCAAATTCAAGTTCTGGGGGATCTTTCCACAGAGGAGTTCCCAAAATATGCTACGAACGGAGTTCAGACCGGAGTGAACGAAATGGCGAGGCTCAGAGAGGAAATAAGAGACATAACTCGCAGTGTTATGGTCCCAGCTCACACACAAGCATCAACCTCTGCCCCAGACCCCTCTGCGTTTGCAACAAAAGCTGACTTGAAAGCCATGGGAAATATGTTTCTGCAAAATCAAAAACTCCTTCAATCTAACTTCAACGACAAAGGAAAGAAGTTGTCAGCTGACCTAAAGCGATCCATAGCCACATTTCGTTTCAAGTCAGACATCGAAATCAACGCTCTGTCATTGGCTGCAGAGGACGCAATCAAGAAAATCACAGATCATGTCGATAACAACCTCTGTACGCCAAAGAAGAGGAAGGAACCTGTCACCTGCCAAACCCAAGCAGGGCAGAAGAGGGCACGGCATGAGGACCAAGATCCTGATGCCTCCGGCAGTGGTCCTCATGAGGGGGAGAATCTGCAATCCACAAAAGAAGCACCAATATCAGTGGCTCCCCTAAACCAAGTCCCTATGAGCTCAGAACCTGAACCATAGAGAACAACTAAACAAAAGGTCTCTGCAGCCCCCTCTCCCACCATAATCCAAATCAAAGAAACCCCACCAACTGCCAAAGACAAAGGCAAGGCAATAGCTACAGAACCTCTGAAGAAGGTCAAGTCTCCTCCTCCCTCCTCTGAGAAACTACTAAATAGCTCTTTTGATACTTTCAAAAGAGTGAAACCTGAAGAGGAAGACTGGGCCTTTGATCTACAACCTCTGTCGGAACTCCCCATCTTACAACCACTTGACACACCATCAAAGGATAGAGTTGCAAAGGTTATCCAAGGCTTTGAGAGCCTAAGAAGACCCTTCCCTGTTCCTCCAAAGAAGGACATCGAAGAAGAAGTATACAAATACCTCTATAGCCGCGGAGCTCAAGATCTTCCAACTGTCAAACTCTCAGAGGAAGCTATATCAGAGGAGCGAAGGAGATTCTATAAAGATAAAGCCAAGCCAAAATCCAAAGTCTTCAACATGGCCAAAATCACAGAGGTTGTGACAATCAAGCTTGGACACACAAAGTGTAAGAACTTCTGGTTCAGTGAATACGCCGTGAAAAGGGAAGATAAGAAGATATGGACTTTCACAGACGCAGATCTACCGAATCTTCACCCTCATGATCTTCCAGAGCTATTCAAGTGGACAGAGGATAAGTTTGGCTGGAAGAAGGAATACCAAGAATCACATCTCATAATCAAGAGGGTCATGAGAGAAAAGTTGTTGTTCTATAGTATAGCTGACTTTCAAGTGGCACTTGACTTGTGAGTCAAAAAGGTCAGCTTCCCTCAACCACAAGATAGCTTACCACCCTCTGCCAATATTTTACCAAACTCCATCATCACTTCACCTTCTTTTGGATTTGTGTACTTAAACCCCAAAGAAGAAAAGAAATTATTCATGGGGATAGAAAGCCAAAAGTACTCAACCGAATCTCTGCTGCTCATTCAAGAACTACTTATCAAGCACACAGGAACTCCACTTGTATCCACAGAAGCGGCAGATGTCCTTCTGTCAAACATAGATGCAACCTTAAATTTCAGATTCCTGTGTGTGTGCTATTACAGAGAACTGAAGAAAGAAGGTGGGTTTGGAAAGAAAATCAACGATTTTCCAGACGCCAAAGTATAGGCTCTGATGACTTGTAATCATTTTTATTGTCAAATGTAATTGCCTTCTGGCATCATCTTATTTTTAAATAAAAATCAAGATTCAGAGGTTGAGTTCCTTTCACCTCTTTTGCTTCTAGTTTAGCCATCGCTATAAATTCCAAATTTTTATTTTTCAATACTTAGGGGGAGATTGTTAGCTCCACTCACATTGTATAGAAGTATTGAAAAATAGGCTATGGGAATCGCAGAAGCCTGCCGCTGAACACTCAAGTACACCACAGAAGGTGCAAAGCTCAGAGATGCTATGGGAATCGCAGAAGCCTGCCGCTGAACACTCAAGTACACCACAGAAGGTGCAAAGCTCAGAGGTTACTCCGCAGAAGATCTACCAGAAACCTGAATGATTCTTGGATCACAGAGCCTCTGTGAAGGCCAACCTCTGGAGATCAATGTTGAAGTTTTTCTAAGAGATCAAGACAAGACCACGTGCAGAACACGTGAGACCTGCTGTACGAAGATCCTCAAGATCAAAGTAATGGGCATCCCACGATGTTTACTTTCCAGGTGGCATTCCGTTTATGGAATGTCAGTTTTTGTCTTGTACTAAGGGGTACATCCCTCTTGTATATTAAGGGAGCACCACCTTAGAGCAAAAAGAACACACACGAAAATAGCAGTCTGTATAATCCTTGAGCACTTTTTGCACACACCAGTGCGTGTTCTTGGTGTTCTTCAGTAATCAATGAAACAGTTCTTTGAGTAACTTTCTTGTGATACTTTACTTCCTGTTCATTAATTACTTGTGTGTTTACTACCTTGCATGTTCAATCTTTCCTACACGTATTAAACGCTTCCGCACTCTATTTACTTAATCTGTGTGTAGTAAAAGGTTAAATCAAGTTAAAGAACGTCAAAACTGGGACCAACATTTTTAATCTTGAATCCCAAAGGGGAGATTGTTAAGTCAAGATTGTATTCAAGATTAAATGAGGGGTTGAAGTGTAAAGTTGTAAAAGTATAAGTAGTTTTGTTGTAAATTGTGTTGTAAGTCAAAGTGATTGACTTTGACTTTAGCTAGTTATGAGAATTCATGTTGACCATATAAATAGAAGAGTCAATGTTCATATTCAAAAACACACACGCGCATACAGATTAGAGAGAGAGAATACATTGTGAGAAATAGGTATATGGCACTGTGAGATCTATGACTCAAGGAATCATTGTAATTGTTGTTTGATTAATCAAAGAATGATTTCTACATAATTAGTGTCTATTCTATAAGCTTGGATTGGACTTTCAGGGCTGGGTTGGTTGGGTTGGTCGGTTTTTTGAGCACCCCTACTAGGATCGGTGTGGTATCAAGCCTAGTGGAAAGCATTAAGGCATGCTTAGTCGAGGCACTTCAAGAAGAAAATCTCAAGGCATAAGTCATGGTGAAGTAACACGAACTTCTAACAGAAGATAGTCGTGGCCTCAAGATCTTCCAAGGTCAAGTATGGGTACCAAAGTTGGGAGGAAACGAGGATCTACTTCTAGAGGAGGCCCATAAGTCAAAGTACTCCATTCATCCTGGTAGCACGAAAATGTATAGGGATCTAAAGTTGAATTATTGATGGCCGGTGATAAAGCTTGATATAGAGAATTATGTGGAGAAGTGTGTCACTTGTCTTCAAGTTAAGGCGAAACACCAAAAGCCTTACGGAAGTTTACAATCTTTGACGATTCCAGAATGGAAATGGGAGCACATCACGACGGGCTTCGTGACGAAACTACCAAAGACCTTAGAGGGCCATGATATGATTTAGGTAGTAGTGGATCGACTCACTAAGAGTGCACACTTCTTGGCAATGCGAGATACATTGCCAATGGACAAGTTAGCCAAACTCTACATTGACAAAGTGGTGTCAAGGCATGGTGTGCCACCATATGTTGTGTCCGACAGGGATATTCGATTTACTTCTAAATTTTGGGATGACCTATAGAAAGAACTAGGCACGAATGTCAAGTTGAGCACGGCCTACCATCCAAAAACCGACATGCAAAGCGAATGGACCATTCAAACTTTCAAAGATATGTTGAGGTTGTGTGTCATATATTTTGGAGGAAATTAGGACTCACACTTACCTTTATGGAGTTTGATTATAACAACAATTACCATTATGGCATTGGGATGACACCTTTTGAGGTCTTGTATGGTCGGAAGTATAGGACCCCAATGTGTCGGCTTGAGGCAGGGGAGAAACGCAGGGGAGAAACAATTCGTCGGACCGGAAATCATGCAAGAAACGACAGATAAAGTGAAGAACAAATTATAATCTCTTAAAATTTCAAATAATTTATATTATATTATAAAAAAATAACTACTAACGAACTAATAAACCCTTCAAATACATTGTAACACCTAGAAAATTTACTAAGTGTTATCGAGAAACCATTCCCTTAGTTCCTTGTCGTTTCACGTATGGAGTAACTCTTGTTTTCATCGCGGATTTTTGGGCTCGGGACGTGTTGTGCGACAATGACAGTGACAGTGCCCTTCGGCATAGTCGCATGTAACAGTCGTCAGGGGAGTACCCCTCTCGGTACACACAGTGCAACAATATTGCCTGTTTCAATCAAGTTCACGAAAGAATTGTGAAACAACAGATAATGTGGTTGCCCGACTCAGAAAAAGTTTGGTGCAGAGTTTGATATTATTTTACTCTGATCTCACACCCTCTTTGTTTTAATCATTTGAGCTAGCTTTTAACCAAACTCTCTTTCATATTTTATCTCAGCACACACCCACTCTCTATTCTATTGACCCCTCTCCCCTCAATCACTCGGAATAACTTCTTGGGTAGGAAATACAGGTTAACGTAAATCCATAGAAGTTCTTTGAAGTTCTCACACTGATCCCATGTATTTTGTCCGAAAAGATAAAATGTTGCTCAAAAATTTATCTTGTCAGATAAGCACAAGATATCATTATCAGAAAATGTATGCTCATAAAAAATAAGAATGAGATTTGAGCATGTTGAACATTTAAGATCTCTCAAAACAGTTTGAATAACTGTTTTGAGAATCTGACAATGATTCGATCAGATCAAATATTGTTAGTGCACATATTTTTTGGATACAAGATCATGAAGACTTAAGGTCAAAGTTCAAGATTGTCAAAGCTCAAAGTCAACTCTCAAGTGAAAGTCAAAGTCAAAGTTGTAATAAGTCAATTTGTCAAAGTATTGTTTTGTATTTGTTTTAGCGTGTGTGTTTATTTTCTGTTTAATAGATATATGGCTAGACGGTGTTGTTGTGTACATGTAACTAGATTCAAAAGAGTACGTGAACTGAATTTATGGAGAGAGAAAGTTTTTGTACACGAAATCTTGATTTGGAATTGAAATAACAGGTTGAGTATTAATCTGTATAATCATCTTGTTTGTTTGTTTGTTTAGTAAGAACTTTATAGATTGGGACATTATCAATTGGTATCAGAGCAAATCCAAAGAAGAAATCAAGAAAATATGGGGTTCGACACTGTGTTTTGAGTCAGATTGAATTTCGAGTTTTTTGTGAGTTTTTCAAGTTGTTATTTTGTTCAGTGTGTGCGTATAGTATAATAGAAAAATCTTGTATACATTTTGTTGAGTATTACACTGTAATTGATATTGAATTTTCGATTTCTACAAGTTTTGAGTTCACGTGTCTGTCGCACTGTATTTGGATTGAATTTGTTATCTTGAGTGATTCATGTTAAAATTCATTGGTCAAGTTTGGTTCTAGATGTGTTAGTGAATAAATTGTCAAAGTTACAGTTCGAAATTTGAAGTTTAGATGAGTTTTTGAGCCATTCAGATCGAATTTTCATTGTAGATCTCAAGAACTCGCCGATCTTCAAGAACTCGCAAGAAGAACTCGCAAGAAGAACTCGCAGATCACTGAATTTCGCATATTCATCTATTAGATTTCGCATAATATTGAGTTTTCGCATAAGTTTGTTTTTGAAAAATTCTGAAGTATAGAATTCGCGGATGGGAGTGATGCGAATTGCATAGAATTCGCTTATCTCAGACGTGCGAATTGATAGAATTCGCATCTGTGTTTGTGCGGAACGTTTCTCAGAAATCTTTGAAGGACAGAACTCGCATAAGACTCATATGCGAATTCCTCAGAATTCGCAGAAGAGTATTACACAAATTCTTCAAGCATTCGCATAAAAGTTCAAATTTTTGTAAGTGTTGATTTCGTATAAGAGTATCATACGAATTCCATTGTTTTCTCTTAAAAGTTTCGAATTTTTCCAAGTGTTGAATTCGTATGAGTATGTCATGCGAAAATTTTTGTGCAAATTCTTGAGTTGTATCTATTTGCAAATTATGTTGATTAGTGTGTTGTATGCGAATTCTGTTTCATTTGTGCTTGTATGCGAATTGTTCCTGCGAATTCCCTATTCTTCACTCTAGTGTGCGAATTCCAGACTTAAGAGAATTTGGAAATTTCATTTCTGAATTTTCTTTCTAGTTTTCTGTATTTTTGTGATTTCTATTGGACTAACGATTGTTTGTCAAGTTCTTATTGAATATCTTAATAACAGGATTATTGAATATCTTAATAACAGGATGACTTCAAAAGACGCTCTCTCGATTGGTACAGACGTAAAGCCCCCTGTTTTGTTCAAAGGGGAATACGAGCAATGGAAAGATAGGTTCCTGGACTTTGTTGACCGGCACACAAATGGAGAGAACATACTGTTGTCTATTACGGAAGGTCCAATGATTCCTCCAACAATGGAGATACCTGATGAGGAGTCTTCAGATAGTGAGGATGGAGATGAAGACAGAGCTAAAAAGACAAAGACAGTTCCGAAGGATTTTGCACAATACACTGATGAACAAAAGAGCTGGTACAAAGCTGATAAACAAGCCAGATCTCTACTACTACAGAGTATTCCGAATGAGATATACATAAAGATCGACAGCTACAAAGCCAATGCCAAAAAGATGTGGGATCAGCTACAGAAAATGATGAAGGGTTCAAAAGTTGGCAACCAGATGAAAGTTGCGAACTGCATCAACAGCTACGAAGAATTTAAGGCGAAAGAAAATGAAAGACTTGAGGACACCTATGAGAGATTTGTACTTCTTCTAAATGAGTTGTCAAAGAACAAGGTTAAGAAGAAGCAAATTGAGAACAACGTCAAGTTCCTCAGCATACTGCAGCCTGAGTGGAAAAAGCACACTCGCAGGATGAAGCAAATGAAAGATCTGAGTGACATACCCCTCCACGAAGTTTATGAGACATTGAGGCAAAACGAGGAGGAGGTTGAAAAGAAAAGAAGTGAGAAGAAGAAAGCTGAGAAGGTTGCAGATCCCATTGCTTTGGTAGCTGGTAAGAAGGAAAAGGAGAAGAAAGAAAAGAAGAAGAAGAAGAAGAATAAGATAGTACTTCCTAGTTCAGATGATTCGGCAGATTCAGACTCTGACAGTGACGATGGAGAAAACCTCAAGCAAGCTATGTTGCTATTGACCCGTGCCTTTCAGAAAAAGTTCTACAAGAAACTGGGTTCAATCTCTCAGAGGTATTAATCAGGGTCAAAGAATCACGAACATAGAGAACGGGTGGAAGGAAAGAGATTTGAGGAGAAGAGGTTTGGTGAAAGAAAGACTGAAGAGAAAAAGAAGTATGTGAATGACTATGGAAGTGAGAAGAAGACAGATGAAATGATCAAGTTCTACAACTGCGTGAAGGTTGGTCACTACGGCAAGGACTGTCGAAAGCCTACTGTTAGAAATTCTGATTACTACAAGCAGAAGATGTTGCTTGCTAAACAAAAGGAAGCGGGAAAAGACCTAATGGCGGAAGATGAGTTCTGGCTAGACCATTCCGAGGACGAACAAGAAGAGACAACACACATGTGCTTGATGGGAAAGGAGATAAAGTTTAATGAATATGATGAAGAGACATCTGATGAGGTATTGAATTTTTCTGAAAATGATTTTCTAACCAAAATGGAAGTCATGATGATCGAGCTACAAGACCTACAATCTAAAGTGAAAAAGGAAAAGAGCAGAGTTGCAAAGAAAAGTCAAAGGATCTTTGAACTTAACAAGGAACTTGTTGGGAACAAAGATTTGATTGATTCTCTAAACAAATTTGCTTCTGATCTTAAACTGCAAAAAGATGGTTTTGAAAGTAAGATTTCTGAATTTGTTTCTAAACTTTCTAAGTTTGATTTAGAAAAACAAGAATGTGTTCTAAAAGCTCATATTTTGCAGGTAGGAAACAAGAACTTAGAGAAAAAGGTAAATGGTTTGGAAGTGAAGTTATATGCTAGAGGCCAAACAGATCAAACCATTTTCTTAAATACACCCAATGAAAAAGCTGATGTGAAAGAAAAGTGGGGACTCGGTTACGATAATACCCACTACTTAAAGAAAGCCATCAGAAAACAACCAGCACTGTATAATTTTGATTTTCTTTTTGCTGCTGGTAAATATCATCATTTAAAACCCAAATTTGTTACCAAGTCATCTGATGAGGTTGAGGCAAAAGAAGATGAGAAAAGAAAGATTTTTAAAAAAATGCAACTACCATTTTGCTATCAAATGCTGAATGATAGTTATCTTTCGGAAAAACCAAAGTTTCTTTCAAATGATTATTTTGCTAGCTATTCTACTACTGAGATGGAGGCAAAACTGATTAAAGCTAAAATTTATGTTCCTTCACTCATCAAAATAGTTGATGTTGAAAATGCTTTATCAGATGAAACAATTTTGGTTGATATTGAACAAAATGTGTTTTCTACTGTTTTAAAGAACATTGTTTTCAAAGCTGAATCTCAAAAGTGTTCTAACTCTTCTAAGGCACCTCAAACTTCTGAAACTGATTTTGATGACTTATTTGCGTCTGCAAATGATTTTTTAAATTCTGATGATCGTTGTGTTATTGAGATTGATATGTTTGACTTTACTGCTAAACTTCCAGATCATTCTACTTTTATCATTAACAATGAAGCGTTACCAAGTGTGTATGAAATTGGTGAATAATCGACTAAGGTTGGTGAACCAGTTTCTATGAGTACTGATTACTATCAGACAGGTAAGAAGCAAAAGAAACAACGCTCATAGAAACGGAACAACACTGGTAAACTTAAGAAAAGACAATCTCATAAATCTAATTTTCTTAACAAATCTAAATCTTTTGTTTCATATTTAAGAAAGAAAAGGTTGGAAGGTCGAACTGAATGGTGACCAAAACAGAACATTGATGAGAGTTATGAATCATGTCCTGATACTTGTAATAGATCTACTGGTAGTAATTCTGATGTAATTGGTACTGTTGCTTCAAATAAACAAAACCTTGTAACTTCTTACAAGAGATATACAATAAAGCAATTACTCCAATTATCTCGGTCTACTACTAAGTCATCTACTTATAGACGGAATGATTTTGTTTCTCACCGATATTCTGATGATTGGTTTGGTACTTATCCTGTATATTCTTATAAGCCATATGTTTCAAAGACTTTTCAAAAGTTCAGAGGATCCATATACAAATGGATACCAAAATCTTGTGCTAATCCGATAGGACCCACTTTTAAATGGGTACCTAAAGTTGTTATTCCCCGATTTCTCTTATGCAGACCCGTCATATGTGGTACTTGGATTCTGGTTGCTCCAAGCATATGACCGGGCAAAAGGATTTATTATCTAATTATACAGAGAAATTCTGCGAGAATGTGAGATTCGGTAACGACCAGTTTTCACCGATTTTGGGCTACGGTGACGTGATTAATGACAACGTGACGATTAATAAGGTGAGTTACGTGGAAGGTTTAGGACATAACATGTTCAACATTGGTCAGTTATGCGAAAAAGATTTAGAGGTAAATTTCAAGGCCAAGAGATGTTCTGTGCGTACTGAAGACGGTAAGGAACTCTTGGTCGGCACGCGAAAGTCTAACCTCTACACGATCAATTTGTCAAAAGTCCAGATTGACAATGAGGTTTGTCTACTATCAAAAGCCTCGCTGCAACAAAGCTGGTTATGGCACCGAAGGCTTTCTCACCTGAATTTTCGTTACATCAACAAACTGGTAACGGGTAAACTAGTCAAATGACTCTCTGAGCTAAAATACGAGAAAGAACATCTATGCGTAGCGTGCGAGAAAGGTAAAATGAAGAGAGCTGCTCACAAGCCAAAGCCTGAACAAAGTACAAGTTCTCCACTCGAACTGTTGCATATGGATCTCTGCGGTCCTATGCGTACTCAAAGCATTAGCGGCATGAAATATGTCTTAGTTATTGTCGACGATTATTCGCGGTATACTTGGGTCAAATTTCCGAGATCAAAGGATGAGACACCCGAAGTCATCATCAGTTTCTTAAAGACTACCCAAGTTAATCTGCAAAAGCCAGTCAAGCTTCTTCGTACAGATAACGGCACATAATTCAAGAACAAAATTGTTGAAGATTATCTCGAATCGGTCGGGATAACACTTCAATATTCTGCTGCCAGAACGCCAGAACAGAACGGAGTAGTAGAGAGACGAAACCAAACTCTAGTTGAGGCCGCTCGAACTATGCTTAGTCAAAATGATCTACCTCTATTTCTTTGGGCCGAAGCTGTATCGACTACGTGCTATAAACAGAATCGATGCATAGTACATCGTCGGTTTGGTAAAACACCTTATGCTTTGATAAATAATCGTACACCTAGCATTAAACATTTCCATATTTTTGGATGCAGGTGCTTCGTGCTGAACGACAGAGAGAGCTTGAAAAAGTTTGGACCAAAGGCTGATGAAGGCATCTTTATTGGATATTCTCAAACATCTGCTGCCTACCGGGTGTATTTGAAGAAGTCAAAGACAGTAATTGAAAGCATTAATGTAACATTTGATGAAGATTTAGCTTCTGAACAAAGCAGTTCAGAACCCGTACTTACAGGAGTTTTAGCTTTTGGACATATAAGTCCAGAACTTGTGGTTAATGCTACTAATTCTGATAAACCATCTACATCACATTTATCATAATTAGATTTATTGTTTGAATTCTTTTATGATGAGTTTCTTGGATCTAAACTGCCTAAACCTGTTGTGGTTGATAGGTCAGAAGATTCAACGACTAATCATCAAACCACTTCGGATGTATCTACTGAATTAGTTCCCCCAATTCAGAAAGAAACTCCAGTTCAAACAACTACTTCTTCAGTTGAAGTTATACCTGAAAACGTCGAGACAGAAGTTGCTGATTCAGTTGGTTGTACTGTGACGTCTACTTAACAGCCAGAAATAGTTGTCCTAACTGAAACTTCTGCACCAAATACTTCAACTAAACAACTCCCTGAACAAGAAGAAGACAGTGGATACTTAGATGATAGTCATGATCAATCTACATCAAATCCACTCCCTCATGAACACAAGTGGACCAAAGAGCACCCGATAAGCCAAATCATTGGAGATCCATCAAAGTCGGTGCAAACTAGGTCTGATACATTAAATATGTGTATGCATGACTTATTTCTGAGTAAGATAGAGCCAACAGGAGTATCTGAAGCTCTAGCTGACTCGGAATGGGTAACTGCAATGCAAGAGGAGCTGAACCAGTTTGAAGCTTTAAAAGTCTGGAGACTTGTGCCAAGACCATAAGGTAAATCCATAATCGGCACAAAATGGGTATTCAAGAATAAAAAGGACGAATATGGTATCGCGATCAAAATAAAGCAATACTTGTCGTTAAGGGATACAGGCAAAAGGAAGTTATTGATTACGAAGAGACTTACGCTCAAGTGGCACGCATTGAAGCGATAAGAATGTTTCTTGCATATGCTGCCCACAAGAACTTCACAGTCTACCAGATGGACGTGAAGATTGCCTTTCTTAATGGCATATTAAAGGAGGAAGTCTACGTCTCACAATCTCAAGTCTTTGTTAATCCAGACAAACCGAATCATGTCTACATTCTGGATAAAGCTCTTTATGGATTGAAGCAAGCCCCTTGAGCCTGGTACGAAGTTTTATCTAAATTCCTAGTCAAGTCGGGCTTCACGAAAGGTAAAATCGATACTACTTTGATCATCAAAAAGGAAAAGTCGATATCATATTAATTCAGATTTATGTGTGTTAAACCCAGATACTAGTTGATTAACAATCACACAACACAATAAAGATCAAGAGATAAACAAATTAGAATAACATACCACGATCCCTTGATTAATCAATGAAAACCTTGTGTGTTCTTGGTACCTTGTGAGTAGGATTACAGAGTACGACTACCTCTCTATTTGATAATTAAGATTATGAGTTATGAGAGGATTAAACCTAAAACCTAATACCTAAAAACTATAAATACTTAGGCCGTATAAGCCTAATGGGCTTGGGCCCAACTATCAAATAACTATCAACTTATTACAAAATTAGACCCTCTAATTAACTTTAACACAATTGCAATTTAAACCCTTAACTTTAATCTTGAATACAATTACTGATCCAACAGTCTCCCCCTTTCGATTCAAGATTAAAAAAAATTTGGCAATAGTCTTAGGGTCTTCATTTCTCTTGAAAACTTCAGATACAGTCTTCATCTTTCTCTTTCTCCAAATGAAGTGTCCTTCTAACGATCATCTTCAGTCAGGCTTTTGATATTCAAATAAGTTCAGACACTTTGATATCTTTGAAAACTTCAGCAATCTTTACTTCCAAACTTCAAAAGTTCTTGTCTTCCTCTTTTTGTATTCTCCCTTGTTGATTATTCTCTCCCTTTTTGATGATTGGTGAGAATCAGCATCATCAAAACATAGAAAAACAATCTCCCCCTTTATTGAAAATCAGTAAATAAGCACTATCTTCATGTGTAGATCCTTGTATGGAAATAAGTGCAGTCTCTCCAAATGGAAAGAGTGATTATTTCAATCTTTTCAGATTCAAATAATAAAAATGTGGTAACCCCGAATCAACAAATGACTCAGTTAGAATGCCTGTCAGTAACACAAAGTTACTTTGTAACACAAAGTTACTATATAAGGAGTTGGTTTTGATGTTGGCTCCCTAGGTCTTCCATTCAATCATCGAATAACACATGGTTATCTATGAACGTTCTGATAGAAAACAAATTTCTGTGTGCTAGTGCATGTGTATGAAAGAATTAAGCATAGATGATTGCTTTTTCAATATAGGCTCAAAGTATGTAAACTTGTTGAGACAGCAACAAATTATACAAAGACTCAATGTGCATGAGAAAGGTTCGAAGGTGGGGCAACCTTCCTTCTTTTTCAATATTAGTATCTTCCAAATGAAGAACCAATAGCATATGTGCTGCGTCCCCAGAAAATGTGAAACATTCTCTTTTTGAGAAAAGAATGAGTATCTGGTGGGGTTGTATGCAAGAGATGGCATGGGCTAGTTGCCTTTTTCAATGATGGTCACCAAAGAATGTGAACCAATCAGTAGATGTGGCTGCCCAGCTCAGAAAGAAGTTTGGTGCAGAGTTTAATATTCTTTTACTCTGTTTTCTCACCCTTTTTCTTTTAATCTTTTAAATCTCACTTCTAACCAATCTCTCTTTTCCATTTTACTTCTTCACACACCATCACTCAATTCTTTTGACCCCTCTCCCCTCAATCACTCAGGGAGTACTTCCTGGGTAGGAAACACTGGTTATCGTGAATCCATGGAAGTTCTGTTAAGCTCTCACACTGAATCCTATGTATTTTCCTAAAAGATCATGTTGTTCAACAACCTTTTGTACATGTAAGCACAAAGGAAAATAGTTACACATGAAGAATAAAAATTTGGAGAAGTCAAAACATAAGGTGTTTGACAATGCAATTCTCTCCCTCAAACTAAAAGTGGTTGGCTTTTAAGCTCAAAAAATCATTTAAAATCACACTTCACAATTCATAAAAATCTTTGAAGAATAGGAAGTGGTTTGAACATTTAAGAAACCATTTTTCACTAGTAAAAGTTGTTCTTCTTTCAACAAGTGATAGAGTGTAAGGATTAGAAAGATATACCTGTAAATCAGAATCCTTAACTCCCCTCGAAATGAATATATTCAATGAAGTATCCTTGACAAAACTCAGATATCCTCCCCTTTGATACCTGTAAAAAGTCAGTTAAATCAGAAAAATATATCAGTAGAAATATTAAGCTCCCCCTTAATATGTGCATAATCCTCAATCATGAAATAGAGTTCTGAATTAATAGGATTAAAGTAAATTCAGAAGTCAAACTCTTTGACATTGAAGTCCGAGTCCTAGACTGTATTGTCTAGAAGTCAACCATTCTTGTCATTGAAGATCGAGTCCTAAGCTGTTGTACTTAGAAGTCAAACTTTGTTGAAGTATGGGTTCTAAGCTGATTTACTTAGAAGCCTTTTCTTTGTCACTTAAGCAAGAGTCCTGATCTGTAGTAATCAGAAGTCATAGTTCTTTCTCCCCCTTAAACTTTGGGTGCCTGCAACACAGGTTTAGCTTTTGGTACCCACTGGTAATTGCGTCCTAATGGGTTAGTTGCAGTTCTAATGGGAGATATAAAATAAGAACCATACCAGTTATTCACATAATCTTTTCTTACAAAATCATTTGTACCACAATAGGAACAGCTAATTTTCTTTTGAGCTAACCTGATCAGTTGATGGATAGTGTAAACTAGATCAGGTTTGCCAAAAGTTTTACCTTTTGAAGCATAGTTCCATTTGACATTTGATGTATGCACAAATGATTTATCTTTCTTCTTTTCCTCCGAAGATCCTTTAACTCTCCAGATCCAATTTCCTCTATCTTTTTCTTCATCTTACCTTCTCCATAACCTTTTCTTCCGAGACTTGTTCTTCGTGAAGTTACCTGAACCATCAACATTTTTGTCATAGAAAAGGTTAGAAGGACGAATCTGATCTTTATGTTCAGAAGTATGATCATCAATTACATCAAACAAAGGATTGTTAGAAACATTAAAAATTGAACTTGCTGCTGAATTGAATGAGCATTCGAATGCAGTTAGATCATCTCTCGGTGATTGAGCTATTGAGTCTGGCGTCTTGTGCTCAGACAACTTCACTTTGAATACGATCTCTTCAAGTTTCTTTATCTTTGACGACAAACTGTTTCTTTCCTTTGCAATCAGATCAAACTTCTTATGCAACTGAGATTTTGCATTCTTCTCCTTCAAGATGTTTGTTGACAACTCAGACAGTTTACTTGTCAGCTTAGCTATCTCAGTCTCTAGATCTTTCTTTTCTTTAGAAAAGTCTTTATTTACATCCTTCTGATCAGCTTTCTCCTTCTCATTCTCAACCTTGTCTCTCTCCAGAATGATAACTTTCTCAAAGTCTGAAACTTGTTGAGAAAGCTTAACACATTTAAGCTCTAAAGATTTCTTTTCTTCAAAGGCTTTTCTGAAGAAATCAGAGAATTTCTTGGCAAATTCTTTTCATTCATTCTCAATCTTCAACATCTCATCTTTGACTTTTGTGTTGTTCCTGTCTTGGGTTGCCTTTTCTTTCAGCATATTAATCTCAACCTCAAGACTGAAGACTTTTTCTTTCAAAGAGTCTCTTTCAGCAAAGAGTCGAGAATTTGTCTTTCTAAGCCCTTCAGATGTCTCACAAGCAAAGTTTGCTCTTCTTCTCAACTCCTCAGATTCTCTTTGCATTGAATCCTTCTTTGACCATGTAGAGCTTGAATTATCACTTTCAGATTTCTTCAGTTTTTCTTGAAGATTGAAGATTTCTTTCTCTTTCGACTTAATAATTCTTGCAAAGTTAATTTTAGAATCAGTAATGCATAATGAGCAAACAAAATCTTTCTCTGAATCTTTTGAGTTTTCTTTTAAAACATTGATCTGAGTAAGAAGAGATGAGTTCTGAATCTTTAAATCCTTGTTCTCAGCTTTAAGAGGTAATATCTCGGATTTGAGCTTTTTATTCTCTTTTTCATAATCAAAATCCATGCTTGTATATCTTGACAACTGTCCAGCAAGACGTTTAACATTTGCTTTTGCTTCAGAAAAAGTCATCTTGTCAAAATCATAGTTATAACCTTCAGACATCTTTAGCTGTATGGTTAGAAATCAAACTTATCTGAACCAATAAAACCAACTAGATGAGATCGTTAGAATCAAGTATTGGATAAAAACTACACTCAAAAATTTTCAGAAAAATAAATTTCCAAAAATAATCAATTGCAGATATCGCAAACAGTATACCATAAAGAAATTAGCAAACAAAAAATCTGGCGCAAAAGATCTGGAGATTTGCGCAAGCAATGGGTGGCGCAAAAGTGAGATTTGCGCAAGTAAAGGGTGGTGCAAAAATGGAATTTGCGCTAGAAGAGGGTCGCGCAAAATGAGTTTTGCGTGAATAGGCAGTGGCGCAAAGGTATGTTTGCGCGATGACCAGGTGGCGCAAACTTAAGGAGTGCGCGAAAAACTGTTGGCGCAAAAGAAATATCACGACCGGTATCTTGCTACGACCGGTGTCCACCTTCGACCGGTGTTCCGTCGACCTGTGTTTTGTCGACCGGATCAAGCAGATATGGACCGGAGTCCTCGACCGGACTTCATATCGACCGGGGTGATGTATCAACCGGGGTATCGACCGGTATCTTGCCGACCTGAGTGTTCGACCGGTATAGACCGTGTGTTGTCCGGGCGACCGGTATCGAGAGTTGACCGGGGTGGTGTATTGACCGGAGTTTACTCGACCGGTATATCGACCGGTATTATGCGGTCGACCGGGGTACTGACCAGGACCGGACTCGATGAATAACGACCGGAGTTCGATCCAGAGTTCGAATTCCAATCCAGAAAGCACTTTAAACACTTAAAATCAATGCAAAATCCATACTTTTGTATCCATGAGCATGTATCGATCAATATCCGAACAAACTTAATGATTAAAATCAACTTTTAAGCATTCAATTTGAAGAACACAGTGTCGACAGTTTCATGAACTTATTGAACCCAGATTTCACAAATCATCAAAAATCCAAACGATTAATGAATAAAAACGCAATTAAACTATCAGATAGCATTCAATAACATACAACTCATCTAATCAAATCAATTTTATGCATAAAAACACCTTCAATCGAGAAATCGATTAACACCCAGTTTAATATCGATGAATAGTAAAATCCAAAAAAAAACTTGATTCTTTTGGCTCTTATACCACTTGTTAAACCCAGATACTAGTTGATTAACAATCGCACAACACAATAAAGATCAAGAGATAAACAAATTAGAATAACATACCACGATCCCTTGATTAATCAATGAAAACCTTGTGTATTCTTGGTAACTTGTGAGTAGGATTACAGAGTACGGCTACCTCTCTATTTGATAATTAAGATTATGAGTTATGAGAGGATTAAACATAAAACCTAATACCTAAAAACTATAAATACTTAGGTCGTATAAGCCTAATGGGCTTGGGCCCAACTATCAAATAACTATCAACTTATTACAAAATTAGACTCTCTAATTAACTTTAACACAATTGCAATTTAAACCCTTAACTTTAATCTTGAATACAATTACTGATCCAACAATGTGGATGACATCATATTTGGCTCAACAAATCCAAAATATTGTAAGAATTTTTCTAACCTCATGGTGTCAAGATTTCAGATGAGTATGATGGGAGAGATGAACTTCTTTCTCGGATTACAGGTCAAACAATTTTCAACGGGGATTTTCATTAATCAATCAAAGTACATTTTTGATATTCTTCAAAAATTTAAAATGGAAAATTGCACACCTATCGGAACCCCGATGGCACCTGGAACTAAGATTGGCACTGATCCTTCGGGAAAACCTGTCGATGTTAGAACCTATAGAGGGATGATTGGTTCTTTGATGTATTTAACTTCTAGTAGGCCAGATATAATGTTCTCTACATGTCTATGTACTCGATATCAGGCTAATCCAAAAGAATCCCATATGTCTGCAGTAAAAAGAATCTTTAGATATCTGAAGGGCACTGCAGATCTTGGTCTGTGGTATCCTAAAGATACAGGTTTTTGAACTGATAGCCTACTCAGATGCAGATTATGCAGGTTGTATGTTGGATAGGAAAAGTACATTGGGGCACATACAATTTTTAGGCGATAAACTCGTGAGTTGGGCATCAAAGAAACAACTCTGTGTTTCCACATCAACGGCTGAGGCAGAGTATGTTGCTGTTGCGAGATGCTGCTCTCAAGTCTTGTAGATGAGAACACAACTGCGAGATTATGGATTTCAATACAACAAGATCCCGATATACTGTGATTCTAAGAGCGCTATTGCAATATCTGCAAATCCTGTGCAACATACTAAGACCAAACACATCGATGTACGATATCATTTTATTAAGGATAATGTAGAAAAATGTACAATCGAACTTTATTTTGTAAACATTGATTACCAACTTGCAGATTTATTTACCAAGCCTCTCGACGAAAAGAGATTTAATTTTCTCATTTCAAAACTTGGCATGTTAAATCTCAAGACTTAATCAGTGATTACCTACTAAAGTTTTCATTATTGTTATTTTTCTTCATTTCTTTATTTTTAATCTGAAAGATATTTGCACTTTAAGGTATGTTCATGATTTCAGGGGGAGTGAGGGGAGAATTTAAGATGATCTACATTCATTTGAGGGGGAGTTCATATTTCTGTATGTGATTATCACTGATAAATTTTTCTGACGCATAAATGCAGGGAGAGTAAGAGTAATAATAAGGAGTACTGAATATAACTTCTGATTATATCTGATCAGAACTCGTACATTCAAAGTTTTACTGCTTTATGTCATTTACTTTTTAATAAAGTTTTGTAAATAAAGCTTTGCACTTTGAGGACTTTGTGACTTTTGCAGAATTGAGAGGAAGCTTAAACGATCATATCTTTTATGACTTAGAGCTGACTTGATGAGATTTAAGACTGAGCGAAAAGGTTTATTTCTAATCTTAATCTCATACGTATCTGAAAGAATGACAACTTTCAGATATGAAAACATGTTTTTAAATGTTCAAACCACTTCTGATTCTTAAAACGATTTCATGAATATAGAAGTGTGATTTTAATTGTTTTCGTGTTTCTTGTGCTTAAATGCTTATAAACCGTTTGTTTCCAAAGATTAATACTTGCGTATTATCTTCTCTATATACTTTCAAGTATTCACACACACCGGTTTAATATTTTGTTGAAAATGTTCTTACCATGTCTCTAAATTGAAACAAATTTTCGATGGTAAGACACCCGGATTGATGTTCAATGTTTTGAGCGTGATTTCATTTCAAAACATTTCTTTCAAGAATGTCTATATCTTGTTTCGTATAGACAATATCATATTTTTGCTGACCTAAGCTTTAATTGATACATCATTAAGATATTTTGATCTTTTTCATATAATGTCAGATTTTCAAACAAGTTTCTTGTATTTATTTCGTTCATTCCATTATCTTGTTTGAAAAGTCTTCAATGTTTAAAATGCTTAAATCTTCATGATTATCTCATTGAGCATACAGACATCTGACATGTATATTTTGCTTTAACTGCAAATTAAATCATTATGATCAACATGTTTTTATAGGATAACATGGGTTCGTTGTGTGAGCTTAACAGAACTTCTATGGATTCACGTTAACCAATGTTTCCTACCCAAGAAGTTAATCCTTGAGTGATCGAATGTGTGAGGAGTCAAAATAACTGAGTGTGGGTTGTGTGATGAGGTAAAATGAAAATGAGAGTTTGGTTAGATGTTGTAACACCCTGAAATTCTATCCCAATTGAAGAAAAGTGTTGAACTGGGTGAATAGGTAAAGGAAGAACCACATATAGAGTATAGTCGTCTCGGCTATAGTGCCATGTAGTTGTGACATCTGTCACAATAGCACCAGTGGTACTAAGAGTATAGTCGTCTCGGCTATAGTGCCATGTAGTTGTGACATCTGTCACAATAGCACCAATGGCACTGAAAGTGTGGTAGTCCCGATTATAGTGCCATGCAGTTGTGACATATGTCACTCTGGCACCGGCGTCACCGAGTGTTGGGTTGTCCCAACGAATGTGCCATGTAATTATGGCAATGGCAGGATAACTGGTATAATAGCATCAAATGTTTCGAGAGAACGATCGAGGAATGGCCGGGATAAAGTTCAAGGAATGTCCCAGAAAACGGTCGGGAAAAGCCTTTGAAAAAGGTCTCAGTACATTCCGCGCGACAGTGCCTGCTACAGTGACAAATGGCACTCTAGCATGGCAGGGTCGCGCGAGGCAAGGGGCTCTCAGTACATTTCGCGCGACAGTGACAAATGTCACTGTTGCATGTCAGGGTTGTGCCATCTCGCGCGACAGTGACAAATGTCACTGTTGCATGTCAGGGTCGCGCCAATCTCACAGTGCATAAAATCGGGATTTTCTTCATTTGGTCATATCTTGCTCATTTCTACTCCGTTTTGGGCGATTCAAAATGCCATGGTTTCGTATTTGAGAGCTTTTAAAGGATAGATTATTAGTTTTGGGAAGATCCAAGAGTATGTGGTGGTGTATTGGAAGCAAAGATCAAACGTTCATCATCATCACCTCCATCTTTGAGAAATTTGGGGTTTTCTAGGTTTTCACCAAAACCTATGTGGTAAGTTTACTTTCTCCATCTCTAAAACTTGTTAGGTGATATAAATACTCCATTGATGGTTTTCTAGTGTTTTATTCCTTCGATTTTGGTTTGTAAGATTTTGGAAGATTTGGGTCCAAAATTAGGGTTTTGCCCAAAATGGAGGTTTTGATGTAACATGTTCGGGGATTGATTCTATATGGTTTTGGATGTATATTTATGGTGGAAAATTTGTGGATCTAGGTTTTGAAGGACTTTTCTAGTGGACTCGGAATTCTTCAAGGAAGCTTAAAGCGGGGTAAAATCTAGATTTAGCCTAAATCTAGCAAGGTGAGTTCAAGATGGTTTATGAAAATGATGTACATACCAAAACGTTATTTTACAATGTTTATGTTTTACACCGAATTGTTAACTGCTGATAAGTTTGATTATTTGGTTATATTTATCTTTATAAACTCATGAATCATGCGTCTTTGTGATTTTGGGCATATTGGCAAATAAAGCATTTTGATATGTTTCTTTGGCATATTATTATATCAAAATGGAGTCCATTTGATATAAATGCCATTTACATGATTTTGTACTTACGACTATTTGGAAATGTGCATAACTGTGTCATGAGGCATTTTGGAGAAATAAGGGTAAAGAGTCTAATTGGGAAAATTCTTTGCCTCAAACAATGTTGAGTTAGAGTTAATTATACTTTTGGGTCGTTGTGTTTTCGTCAGCCGGTTAAACGTATTTTTAATGTTTACAAAGGTTTTCGTTGGAAATTACGTAAAGTGTTGGGCCTTTGGCTTGGTTTTGACTAAATGAGTCGTGTGGAAATTTGTCCGGATTTATAACTGTTGTGGGTTTGAAGTATGATGACGATCGATTTATGTCATTGGTAAATTACATGTTTTGGATGTTTTGGTCATTCATTTGGGGTCATGTAATGTCAGACAGTGTTGTAATGGATCCATAGGCACGTAAGTCTGTCGGTTTTGTAAGGCCTGAGGTTTTGGGTTACATTTAGTGACCGCTCGGGTTTGCTAGTGAGTAGGAATATGTGGTTCGAGACGCAGAGTTGGAACTCGTCTAGATTGGATAGGCACCCGGGTTCGTAAGACCTCGGAGTGGAACTCGACGGAGTATGGCAAGAGGCAGCAACAGGTCTGAGGATTCGGATGTCTTGTATGGCATGGGAACTAGGACCGGGGCACGTTGGTGAAATCCAATAACATCACGGGTGGCCCCATTCACGTGTTCTCGCCACCCCAGATGGAAACGTTTAGAGGACATGCAAGGAAGTCGCGTGAACGGACCAATTGCGTGTTTTTCTATTCTCGGTATTTACGGATCTCCTCATCGTTGATTCGTGGTATTTTAAATGGTAATGTGGTATTCTACCAATTTTCGGGTTTAAGTGGTCGACGGTAGATGATGGCTTTAATATTTGGATTCTTCCCACGTATATTAAGGTTTGAATGAAATGCGTCTTTCCCACGTTTCGGTATTTGATTTAGTTCATTTTATGGTCGTGTGAGTTTTGGGTCTAATGTTCGTATTCATGGCAATATTTAATTATATATATTTTCATCTATGGACTGTGAGTCGTGTGTCATGTTCCACCCATGTTGGCTATCTCGAGATATAACATTTTAACCGTATTTTATAAAATGGGGAGTTCCCTCTTTATTCTCAATTTGAGCATGTCTTGGTTTAAAACTAAATCTGTGAAAGTACGTTTTGTATTGGAATCTTCGCCTTTAAAACGGTTTGGTTTGGTTAGAAATTAACTCGGTGTCTCTTTCGTACCAAATGCTCAGTTATTGATAAACGAGTCGTTTTCATAAGTGAACATATCATTTTGAAAGATTATGATTTTATTCGCGTTCTTCCTTTCTAAATGATTAAATTATATACGTTGAAAACTCTTGAGCTCACTAGGCGTTAAGCCTAACCCTTTTTATTTGTTGGCATGTGCATCAGGTTCCAGTTGGGGGTTTGGTTCTAGCAGTTCTATGAAGAGTAGATCCTTAGCTAGACACAAGAGTAAGTATTCGATGAAGTCTTCCGCAACTTGGAGACAGTGATGGTTATTGGGTTTTGGTAGCACCCGTCCTTTTATAGTATGTTTGTATAGGTCGAATGTGTGTATTGAAGTTAAATCTTAGTTTGTGTTAGTAGATAATGCAATTATCAATGTATTTAGAAAATTTTAAATAAGTCGCTATTTCCAGATTTTAGGGTGTTACAAGTTGGTATCAGAGCTTAAGTTTGAGAGATTTAGGTATTGATTTTTGGGATGCCTAGACTCAAACTAGCGTTTTTATAAGTGATTGAAAGTGAAGTTGCATGTTAGGAACCTTAAGATAAGATATCTTGGAGTTGATCGAGTCGCTAGAAACGGGAAATTTGTCAAGGGTCGCAAGGATGATCATGTATGGTACGTTCATAATGGCACATGGCCAGTGTTATGGTGAACCTACATATTACATGTGTATACTTGAACTACCTTGGTATGATGACCGTTGGGGTAGTGGGAAAGTTTCTAAGCGAGTAATCTAAGGAAAAGTTGATGTCTATAGCAATGTCACTTTGAAGTGATAGTTAAGTGCGATGAATGCATTAAGTTGATCATCTTGAGTAAGAATGATTGGTTGGATTAGAACTATAAGTTCGTTAGACCAATTTGATTTCGAGGAGAAATTGTAAGCTAACCAAATTAGTGGGTTTATGGCTGTAAGATGTTTGATGCATCCGGATGACAATAGTGTTAGAGCACATAATTGTTAGATTCAAGATCATAAAGATTGAAGACAAAGGTTCAAGAAGTCAAAGTTGAAAAAGTCAACTCTCACTTAAAGTCAAAGTCTTTTGTTAATAAAGTCAAAGTCAATGTAATTGTGTATTGTTTCTTTTGTATTTGTTAAGGGTATAAATACCTTGTTTCCTTGTTGTTGAAATCAGATGTACACGAATTAGAGAAGAGGTGTTTAGAACATTATTCTAGTGAGAGAGTAGTGAGAGAAAGTTGTGAGATTGTAATCTTTGATTCATCAATGACATATGATTTCTCATCTTGATTGTTTGTGATTGATTAGAACTTGAAATAGGGAATATCAAATAGTATGTCAGAAAATGGAGGAGTGTAGTCCTAAGATGCTGAGTGCCGGCCAAACCTATGCACGAAATGTATTTCTAAAATGAGTTTGCATAAATTGTTTCTCATGTTCTCAAACATAAAGTGAGCTATGTTACAAAGTCCCGATAAAGAATTTATTACTCATCGGATTTAAACCACGAGTTTAAGCATGCATAAGATTGTTTTGTTGCACGCAATTGCATATGGTTGTTAAGAATCTCTTCGTCCACGTTCCGTGTCTAACGCTATTTTTCGGGTATTGTAATATCCGTGTTTTAATGTTATTTGAGTTATTGGGCAAGCAACTGTGGAATTTTTGACCTTGACATTGGATATCCTCCACGTATGTTAAGGTTTTAAAGGAAGAGTTGTTCCCATGTTTTTGAGTCTGAACTTTCTTGGGGATTTTGGGTATGTATGAGTCGTGTTGAATTTTATAGAATATTGTTTTGCAACGTTTTGGGCACGTGAGTGTACTTCGGAATGCGTGTGTTTTAAATTTTATTGCGTGTAAATTTACGAACTTTCGAGTGTCGTTGTCGGTCCACAATAACTATCAAGTTTTATCTGTTTAAACACGTAAATGTTTACCAACCTGTTTGATTAATAAAACGAGCGGAATACAGATTGATCGATTGAAGCTCTCGTGTTCTCTCTCTCGTTTACACCTTTAGTGTATGTTCTTGTGTGTGTGATAATGATCTGAATGTGTTCTGATTGTGTTAGATCTGATTAGAGATCTTGTGTGTCTAACACACTACCTAAAACAACCACTTGCAACAACAAGTTGCAATATTAAACAATATAAACCAAATAATATCTAATCTAACTTAGATATTATAAAGCTAACTAAACTAACTAACTAAACTAATAACAATAAACATTAATTACTTTGACATTTATTACAAATAAACATAGACTTAATATCGACAGTCGACTTTTCGGCTTTAGCTTCAGATTGCGATCTTCAGTTTGGATGATCTTGAATCCAATAGATATGATATAACAATCTCCCCCTTTGGATCAAGATCATTACTAAAAAAGATTTTAGCAATTCAGTCTTCTTGTTCATCTCAGAAGATGTAATCTCTTTCTCTAGCTCTGAAATCAGCATGTCTTCAGAATACTTGCTTTTGAAGATTTCAATCTTGGACGTGATTCTTGTAACATGTGATCTTTGCCATTTCTTGTGTAGTCATTCTCCCCCTTTTTGATGATAAGTGCAACGACTTCATCAAAACTTTGAGTAAGAAATGTCCTTCAGTTAGAGTCCCTGATCCGTCAATTCAAAAGATATGTATCCAGATCTTTGCAAATCTAGACAAAGTAGTCGTGTAAGACCTGAATCAACTAATGAATCAGTTAACATGCCTGTCAGTAACACTAAGTCACTGTGTGTAACAAATACGTATTGGAAAGGAGCTGTTTGATGTTGACTCCCCCAGGGCTTCCATTTAATCATCGAAACACCACAAAGGTAATTTCTATAAACGTTATGACAAAGAAACAAATTCCTTGTGTGTTAGTGCTTGTGTTTGAAAGAATTAAGCACATGATGATTGCTTATTAGGCTCAAAATTGTGTAAACCACTGAGACAACAGTAAGTTAAACACAGACTCAATGTGCATGATTGAAGTGTGAAGGTGGGGCAGACTTCCTTCTTTTCAATATCCAGATTTTCCAAATGAAAATCAGATAGCAAATGTGTTGCATCCCCTTTGAAAATGTGAAACACTTTCTATTTGAGAAGAAAATGAGTAGTTTGAGAGGTTTGATCAAGAGTTGGCATGGGCTAGTTGCCTGTTTCAATAATGATCACCAAAGATTTGTGAAACATTAGAATTGTGGTTGCCCGTCTCAGAAAAAGTTGGTGCAGAGTTGTGATATTCTTTTAACTCTGTTCTCACACGCTCTTTCTTTTAAACATTTTGCTCACTCTAATCACACTCATTTCTTTTTGACTTCTCACACTCAATCACTATGGATTAACTTCTTGGGTAGAAACCACTGGTTAAGGTGATTCCATAGAAGTTGTGTTAATTCCTAGCACAATAAATCCTTGTTTTCCTATTATGCATATGATGCTCAGATTGGTTTAACTATTTCAGTTAAAGCACTATATATTTCTTGAAAACAATTAAAGTCCCACTTCCAATTCATGAATTCGTTTTGAGAATCGGGAAGTGGTTTGAACATTGAAAACAATGTTTTCGATGATTGAAAGTTGTCCTTCTTTCAACCATATATGAGATGAAGATATAGCATTATACCTTTACGTACGATCTTCCATCTCATGAAGCTAAGCTTAAAGTCATAAACATATGAACTTGTAAGCATCTCTCAAAAATTCTGCAAAAGTCTTATGTCAAGTCAAAGTAAAATTTATTCACTTAAATTGAAAAGACAAAAAGCAGTAAAACTTTTAAAGTACGAGTTATGATCAGAAATAATCAGAAGTCATATACATACTCCTTTGACTTGAAGAGCTCCCCCTAAAATCTTGCATTACAAAAAAATTTGGCATTAAAAGGTACATGCAAAAATTTTATAAGATCCCCCTCGAAGTAATATTGACCACTTGTCAATTTCTTTTTCTACTCCCCCTTGGATCATGAACAGAAGATAGAAGTGCAGATATCAATCAGAATTAAGAATGAAGAAATGATGAAAAAGTATACAATTAGAAAACTTTGATAGGTAACTACTGATTAAATCTTTAGATTTAGCATACCAAACTTAGAGACAAGAAAGTTAAACCTATTTTCGTCTAAAGGTTTGGTAAACAAATCGGCAAGCTGATAATCAGTTTTTACAAAGAAAAGTTCAATTGTTCCTTTTTCAACATGATCTTTAATAAAATGATACCTGACGTCTATGTGTTTAGTCTTTGTGTGTTGAACAGGATTCGCTGTTATGGCGATGGCGCTCTTGGAGTCACAGTATATCGGGATTTTGTTGAAGTGGAAACCGTAGTCGCGCAATTGAGTTCTCATCCATAAGACCTGAGAACAGCAGCTAGCAGCAGCTACATATTCTGCTTCGGCCGTGGAAGTTGAAACACAAAGTTGCTTCTTCGATGCCCAACTTACGAGCTTATCACCGAGGAACTGCACATGTCCTGACGTGCTCTTCCTGTCTAACATACAACCTGCATGATCTGCATCTGTGTACGCTGTTAGTTCAAAACTAGTATCTTTAGGATACCACAGACCAAGATCTGCAGTGCCCTTCAGATACCAAAATATGCGCTTCACAGCAGACATATGGATTTCTTTAGGATTGGCCTGATACCGTGCACATAAGCATGTTGAGAACATTATATCTGGCCTACTAGAAGTAAGATACATTAAAGAACCTATCATCCCTCGATAAGTCCTAACATCAACAGCCTTTCTCGAAGGATCGGTGCCAATTTTAGTACTTGGTGCCATTGGAGTACCAATCGGTTTTGAATTTTCCATTTTGAATTTCCGAAGAATATCCATAATGTATTTTGATTGATTGATAAAAATCCCCGTAGAAAACTGTTTGACTTGTAATCCGAGAAAGAAATTCATCTCTCCCATCATATTCATCTGAAATCTAGACACCATAAGGTTTGAAAAATTCTTACAGTACTTAGGATTTGTATAGCCAAAGATAATATCATCTACATAGATTTGTATTAATATGATATCGGCTTTTTCCTTTTTGATAAACAAAGTGGTATCCACCGTACCTTTAGAAAAACCAGACTTGACTAGAAATTTGGAAAGGACATCATACCAGGCTCGAGGAGCTTGTTTCAGACCATAGAGTGCTTTGTCGAGAATGTAGACGTGATTCGGATTTTCTTTATTGACAAAACCCTCTGGCTGAGAGACGTAAACTTCCTCCTTCAGAATGCCATTCAGAAAGGCAGTCTTCACGTCCATTTGAAAGACCGTGAAGTTCTTGTGGGCTGCGTAGGCTAGAAACATTCTAATTGCATCCAATCGCGCCACAAGAGCATATGTCTCGTCATAGTCGATTCCTCCCTCTTGTATGTATTCTTTGGCTACTAGTCTTGCCTTGTTTCGGATAACGGTACCATCTTCGTCCTTTTTAATCTTGAAAACCCACTTCGTACCTATAATGGTTTTACCTTGAGGCTTTGGTACGAGTCTCCAGACTTGAAGTGCGTCGAACTGATTCAGCTCTTCTTACATTGAGATCACCCATTCTGGATCAGCAAGTGCCTCTGATACGCGAGTTGGCTCGAACTTGCTCAGAAAGGAGTCATGCATGCACATGTTCATTGATGTTGACCTAGTTTGCACCGGTTTCGATGGATCGCCAATGATCTGGCTTATCGGGTGCTCTTTGGTCCATTTATGTTCATGAGGCAGTGGATTATATGAATGTAAGTCAGTTGTATCGTTTATAAATCCACTTGTACCTTCTTCAGGTTGTTCAGGAGGAATGATTATTGTAGTTGAAGTAGTAGGTTCAGAAGGCTCAGCAGGTACAGCTTGTTCTGGCTGTAGATTGATCTGAATAGAACATCCTACTGTTTCAGCTACTTCTGTCTCTTCGTCACATGGCACTTCTTCAACTGTCGGAGTCGGCATTTGAATTGGAATTTCTTGTTGAATCGGGGCGTTGGATTCAATAGGAACATCTGAACTGGTTGGATGAGTAGTCGTTAAGTCTTCCATCCTGTCAACCACAACAGATTTCTTTACATTAGATCCAATAAATTCATCATAAAACAATTCAAATAATAAGTCTAAATCAGATATATGATTAGTTGACGTTGATGCTTCATCAGATTTGTTCTATTGAGACGCAGGTTCTGGACTGAGTTGCCCAGAAGCTAGTACTCCTGTTATAACGGGTTCTGAACTTTGATGTTCGAAAGCCATCTCTTCATCAAACATTACGTTGATGCTTTCTATAACCGTCTTTGACTTCTTCAGATAGATACGGTATGCAGTTGATGTAGAGGAATAACCAATGAATATTCCTTCGTCCGCCTTGGCACTGAACTTGTTGAGACTATCCCTATCGTTTAGCACGAAACACTTACACCCAAATATATGGAAATATTTGATTGTCAGTGTTCGGTTGTTGATTAACGCATAAGGAGTCTTCTTGAATCTTCGATGTATCATGGAGCGATTTTGTGTGTAACACGCAGTCTATACAGCTTCTGCCCACAAAAATAGAGGTAAGTCTGATTGACTTACCATAGTACAGGCAGCCTCAACTAGCGTACGATTTCTTCTTTCGACCACTCCATTTTGTTGAGGCGTTCGAACAGCAGAGTATTGATGTGATATCTCAACAGATTCGAGATATTCTTCAACCTTGTTGTTCTTGAACTTTGTGTCGTTGTCTGTTCTTAGAAGCTTGACCGGTTTCTGCAGATTCACCTGGGTCGTCTTTAGGAATGTGATGAGAACATCTGGTGTCTCATCCTTTGAACGTAGAAACTTGACCCATGTGTATCGCGATTAATCGTCCACGATCACGAGTATGTACTTCTTTCCGCCTAGACTTTGATTTCGCATTGGACCGCATAAGTCCATATGCAATAACTCTAACGGAGCACTTGTACTCGGTTCACGCTTTGGTTTATGTGGTGCCCTCTTCATCTTTCCCTTTTCACATGTTGCACAAAGATGTTCTCTTTCATATTTGAGCGCTGGAAGTCCTTTGACGAGCTTTCCTCTGACCAGATTGTTGATGTACCTGAAGTTGAGGCGAGAGAGCCTTCGATGCCATAACCAGTTTTGTTGCATCGAGGCTTTCGTCAGTAGACAAACCTGTTTGTCAGTCTGTATTTTTGACAAGTTAATTGTGTAGAGGTCTGACTTTCTTGTTCCGACCAAGAGTTCCTCGCCTTCTTCAGTGCGAACTGAACACGTCTTGGCTTTGAAATTGACCTCTAAGCTTTTGTCACAGAACTGCCCGATACTGAACAGGTTGTGCCGTAAGCCTTCTACATAGCTCACCTTCTTGATCGTGACATTGTCATGTTGTACATCACCATATCCCATTATTGGAGAAAACTGGTCGTTGCCGAATCTGACTGATCCGCAATACTTCTCTTTAAAATTGGACAGCATATCTTTTTGTCCAGTCATATGCTTGGAGCATCCGTTATCCAAGTACCACATATGACGGATCTACACAAGAGAAATAATGAAACATTTGATTTAGATAGTCTGAAAACAAAGATGGAATTAAGACTCTTGAGCATTGAGGAGCGGATCTTGAACTGATGTGTTCAAAAGCCATATTCTCTTCTTAAGCACGGATTCTGAACAGACGTGTTAAGAAACCATTGTTTTATCTTTGAAGTGCGGGTCTTGAACTGTTGTATTCAAGAACCTAAATTCTTTGAGGAACGAGTCCTAGACTGTTTTGTCTAGAAGTCATATCTGTAAGCTCCCTTTTTAAACTTTGGGTGCCTGCAACACAGATTTAGCCTTAGGTACCCACTGGAATTTGGGTCCTACTGTGTTAGCACAAGATTTTGGTACCCATTTCAAATTGGGTCCTCTTTTCTTTTGAAATTCATTTGAAGAATTAGAATGAGATGAATGCACATGATAATTGCCAAACCAATCTTCAGAATCTTGACAAGAAGTAAAAACATGTTTATCATAAATAGAAGACTTTCTAGCAGATAAAGATAACTGAAATAATTGCTTCATTGTATATTGTTTATGAGAAACAGCAAGTTTTGAGTTCAAAGTATCAACATCAGCACTTAAGACATCTTTACTAGGCGAAGTCTTACTACAATTAACACTAGAAAACGATTTAACGGTCTTGTCAAGCTTCTGTTTCGGTTGCCACAGAGATTTAACTTCTAGCCTTTGCTTGCTCAGATCTGAAACATGTGAAACTCTTGAGTTAGACTTCTGAGCCACAAACGAATGCTTCTTCTTCCGATTACCAGTAGTTTTCGGTTTCTGTGAATGCTTAGATGTATTCTTACCCTTAGCATTTTTAGCTTTCAGAGAGACTGAGTTATCAACTTTCGTTGATTTTGCACTGTTAACAGGCATACTGGTTTTTCCTAAAGATTTTTTAACAAAGGATGAATGGTTAGCAAGTTTTGCATTAAAGTCAAATTGTTCAAAACAATCATCTAAACCACTGTCAGAGTTCAGAAAATTAAGCCCTTCATCAGCTAGACCAAAACTATCTTTAGATTTTGAAGCCATATAAATAACAACATTTTTCAGCACAGTTGAAAAAACTTTTTGTTGAATCTCAATCAAAAGTCTTTCATCTGTTAAAGAATTCTCGACTTCAGAAATTTTACTTTCTAAAACGAGAGGAGGGACATATAGTTTACCTTGAATAGGCTTCGCCTCCATTTCTTTTTCAGAATAACTTTGAAAGAAGTTAGTTGAAAGAGATTTCTTCTTTTGATATATAGGATTTTCATTATAACTATTATTCATCTTCGCATAATAAAATGGAAGGTGAACTTTAGATGATTTCAAACGTTTTTCAGTTTCGTTGGTTTCATCCTTTTCAGATAGTTTAGTCCAGAAAACTTTAAGCTCAGGGATTCTTTGAGCTAATTTCAAAGAAAGAAGATCATAAAGTGCAAGCACTTCAGATATTCCTTTTTGAAGACAGTGAGGATTCTTATAACCGATTCCCCAATTGTCTTTATTCTCTATTGGTTTGTTAAGATGAATGGTTTGCTCACTTTGACCTAATGAGTATAACTTCTTTTCCAAAGCATCTAATTTTGCAATTAAAGTTTTGTTTTCTTCGGTACACGAAGAATGCATTTTCGTAAGCTCATATAAATCAAGCTCACCTTTTCTCAGTTTAGACTTGAGTTCAGAATTCTCTTTAAGAATTATTGTCTGTTCTTTCGCGCTGGTGTCATTGTTTGTATGTAAAACCTCAACCAATACTTTCTTCTCAGCAATTTCATCGCTAAGTTTCTGTATCGATTGGTTTTTGTTTGTAATGACACCCTCTTCCCGCTTAAGATTCGACTCTAACTCTTGGATTTTTAAATTCATGGCATGCATTTTATTCATGAAATCTGAATTCGATAAATCACATACCTCCTCTTCTTCATCCTTTTCTGAATCTGCTTCAGCGTCTGATTCCTGCTTTCCCATCAAGCACATGTTGATTGCTTCATCTCTCTCTTCATCCTCTTCTTCCTCGTCTGAATGATCAAGCCAGTATTCATCCTCTGCCATCAATGCCTTACCCGCCTCCTGTTGCTTTGCAAGAAGCATCTTGTTCTTGTAGTAATCGGATTTTCTGACTTTTGGCCTTCGGCAGTCTCTGGCATAGTGACCTGTTTTGCCACAGTTGTAGCACGTAGGTGGTTCTGTCTAACTGGATCCTTCAGCTTTAAACTTTCTCTCTTCCGGTTTCCTCTCCTCTATTCTCTTCCCTTCAGCATGATACCTTCTTTCTTCCGGCTTCTTTTCCTCTAATCTCTTCCCTTCAAACTTCTTTCCTTCATATCTACTTCCTTCAACCCTTTCCTTATGGGCATAGTTGTTAGGACCAGAAGAATACCTCTGACTGTTTGATGTTGGCTTTTTGTAGAACTTTTTCTGAAAAGCATTTGTCAGTAGAAGCATTGCTTGCTTCAGTTGGTCATTTTCATCCGAGTCAGATTTGCATAAGCTTCATTTTTTTCTGATTCATACACAATCGTCTTGTTCTTCTTCTTCTTGACAACAAGAGCAACTGTGTCTTCAACTGTCTTTCCTTTCTGCCTCTTCTCATCTAGAATTTCATCCACCTCTTCTTCATTTTGTCTGAGGGTTTCATACACCTCATGAAGTGTAATCTCATTCAGATACTTGATCTGCTTCATCTGCCTGGCAAATCTTTTCCATTCCGGCTGTAGAATACTTAGAAATTTGACGTTCAGCTCGATTTGAGATTTGGTGACCTTGTTCTTGCTTAGTTCGTTCAGCAAATCCACAAACCTGTCATAGGTTTCTTCTAAAGTTTCTCCGACTCTGCCTCTAAATTCTTCATAATTATTTAGGCAGTTGGAGATTTTCAGCTGATTCCCAACCTTTGAACCCAGCATCATCTTCTCTAGCTGATCCCATATTTCCTTGCCCGAGGCCTTGTAGCTGTCAATCTTTACATAGATTTCGTTTGGAATTCCTTGTAGAATGTATGACTTAGCTAACTTATCATCTTTTGCTCTTTTTAGGTTATCATCTTCTAGCTCATGATACTTAAGTTCAAACTGTGTCGACACAGTTCCAACCAAACGAGTCGTCATCACTGGTTTCATAACCCCTTCTTCTATAGATTTCCTGATGAAATCACCCAGCTCATGTCTGTCAACAAAGTTCAGGAACCGATCTTTCCACTGTTCGTCTTCTCCTTTAAAGAGAACTTGTGGCTTGGTGTCAGTTCCGATTGCAAGGGCTTCTCTGGATGTCATTCTGATTAAAAAGATTTAAATCTTGTATTTGAGCAAAGAGAGGTTTGCGTGAGAGGTTGCTTGCGCAAAGTGTGGTTTGCGTGACGAGTGGGTTGCGCAAAGTGAGCTTTGCGTTTCAAGTTGATCGTGCAAAGTGAGCTTTGCGTGAGCTGTACGTAGCGCGAAGTGAGCTTTGCGTTTCCTTGTTGTTGCGAGAAGTGAGGTTTGCGTTTCAAGATAGTTGCGAAAACTGAGGTTCGCGTGTTGAGAGGGTTGCGCAAAGTTGAAGTTTGCTTAAGCTTTGTTGGTTTGCGAGAACTGAATCCGAGGTATGCGTGATAAGTGTAGCGTGAGTTGAGCTTTTCGTTTCAAGTGAGTCGCGAAAAGTGAGGTTCGCGTATGCCGTTGGTCGCGAGAAGTTGACTTTGCATGATCAGTGTGTTGCGCAAAGTAGGCTTTACGTATTACATTGGTTGCGCAAAGTAGACTTTGCGTGATACATTGGTTGCGCAAAGTGTGTCACGCAAAGTGGGCTTTGCGTGAGTTCTTCTTCTGGTTTGCGCGAGTTCGTCTGTACTTCGATAAATCGACTAAAAAACCTGTTTTTCCAAGATTAACAGACCGAAACTCTACCAATATGTCTAAAAACACTTCTAGAACTGATTATGACTACTTGATCTCGATAAAAGTCACTTTTTGAAAATTAAATTGATGGCACAGTAACTTTTAAAACTCGACTTTCAGACCACTAAATCACCAAAAAGGAACTCGATTAAAGCTTTATACTGAAATCAAACCACTACAACTCGATCTAGCATATATATCGATCACAACCTGATCGATTTTAACACCTAAAACACTCAAAATCTCGAAATCGAATTTCAAATAAGAACACAGTCATGAGTTTTTAAAAACTTGATTTTGATCTATTATCAGACTCTGATACCAATTGTCGGTCCACAATACTATCAAGTTTTATCGATTTAAACACGTAAATGTTTACCAACCTGTTTGATTAATAAAACGAGTGGAATACAGATTGATCGATTGAATCTCTCGTGTTCTCTCTCTCTCGTTTACACCTTTAGTGTGTGTTCTTGTGTGTGTGATAATGATCTGAATGTGTTCTGATTGTGTTAGATCTGATTAGAGATCTCGTGTGTCTAACACACTACCTAAAACAACCACTTGCAACAACAAGTTGCAATATTAAAAAAATAAACCAAATAATATCCAATCTAACTTAGATATTATAAAGCTAACTAAACTAACTAACTAAACTAATAACAATAAACATTAATTACTTTGACATTTATTACAAATAAACATAGACTTAATATCGAGAGTCGACTTTCCGGCTTTAGCTTCAGATTGCGATCTTCAGTTTGAATGATCTTGAATCCAATAGATATGTGATCTAACAGTCGTATCTCATGAGAGTTGTATTGAAAAGGGTCACTCTATTTTACGTGATGGTTTTAGAGTTTTGGCATTTTTAGACTTATTGTCGTCTTACGCTTTCTATGTTGGGAGATAGAAATTTTTGACACCGCCTGATTGTTGAAATCAGATGTACACGAATTAGAGAAGAGGTGTTTAGAACATTATTCTAGTCAGAGAGTAGTGAGAGAAAGTTGTGAGATTGTAATCTTTGATTCATCAATGACATATGATTTCTCATCTTGATTGTTTGTGATTGATTAGAACTTGAAATAGGGAATATCAAATAGTATGTCAGAAAATGGAGAAGTGTAGTCCTAAGATGCTGAGTGCCGACCAAACCTATGCACGAAATGTATTTCTAAAATGAGTTTGCATAAATTGTTTCTCATGTTCTCAAACATAAAGTGAGCTATGTTACAAAGTCCCGATAAAGAATTTATTACTCATCGGATTTAAGCCACGAGTTTAAGCATGCATAAGATTGTTTTGTTGCACGCAATTGCATATGGTTGTTAAGAATCTCTTCGTCCACGTTCCGTGTCTAACGCTATTTTTCGGGTATTGTAATATCCGTGTTTTAATGTTATTTGAGTTATTGGGCAAGCAACTGTGGAATTTTTGACCTTGACATTGGATCTCCTCCACGTATGTTAAGGTTTTAAAGGAAGAGTTGTTCCCATGTTTTTGAGTCTGAACTTTCTTGGGGATTTTGGGTATGTATGAGTCGTGTTGAATTTTATAGAATATTGTTTTGCGACGTTTTGAGCGCGTGAGTGTACTTTGGAATGCGTGTGTTTTAAATTTTATTGCGTGTAAATTTACAAACTTTCGAGTGTCGTTGTCGGTCCACAATAACTATCAAGTTTTATCTATTTAAACATGTAAATGTTTACCAACCTGTTTGATTAATAAAACGAGCGGAATACAGATTGATCGATTGAAGCTCTCGTGTTCTCTCTCTCGTTTACACCTTTAGTGTGTGTTCTTGTGTGTGTGATAATGATCTGAATGTGTTCTGATTGTGTTAGATCTGATTAGAGATCTTGTGTGTCTAACACACTACCTAAAACAACCACTTGCAACAACAAGTTGCAATATTAAACAATATAAGCCAAATAATATCTAATCTAACTTAGATATTATAAAGCTAACTAAACTAACTAACTAAACTAATAACAATAAACATTAATTACTTTGACATTTATTACAAATAAACATAGACTTAATATCGAGAGTCGACTTTCCGGCTTTAGCTTCAGATTGCGATCTTCAGTTTGGATGATCTTGAATCCAATAGATATGTGATCTAACAGTCATATCTCATGAGAGTTGTATTGAAAAGGGTCACTCTATTTTACGTGATGGTTTTAGAGTTTTGGCATTTTTAGACTTGTTGTCGTCTTACGCTTTCTATGTTGGGAGATAGAAATTTTGACACCGCCTGATTTTACCGTCATTGAGTTATGAAAATTTAGTTGGGTTTTATGGTGTCTTATTTTATGACGTCTTGCGTCACGTAAATAAATTTTGGAACGTGTGTACATGCACTATTGTGTGCGTTAATTTATGAGTTTTGTTAATATATGTCATCTCACATGTTGTTTTGAGAAAGTTTCATTATTAGGTGATTTATCTTTGGGCTTTATACAAATGTCAATCGTTGTATGCTATTTTGCATCTGGATTAAATTATACCGTTGGAGTGAGTAGGCATAAAAAAGATTTATGTTATTTCAGATAAAACTTCTGTTCTGAGCATATTTCAGTTATTGATTTTACTGTTAGAAATTCTCCGCAATGCACTTAAATGAATTTTCGGTTTGCATATTGTTGTAGTTACCATCTGGGTCAAATGTGTTTTATCTGTGCGGCTCAAGGCTTTAAACTCGAATTGAAAATTTATTTGCGTTCCCATCGTTCTACAAAGTTTTGGGGAATAAACTGATGCATAAGAGGCTTGTTGAAAATTTTATGCCACAATGTTTTTGGTTAAAGAAGGGAAAGTTAAAAGTTGTGAAGTTCTCTTTTGGAGTTGTACAAACAATTGTTACACGTGTTTGGGGTGCGGGAATTTATTTTCATGTTTATAGTGTGAATTTTGCTACACACCTCTTGTTACCGTTTTATTTACGTAAATATTGATCAAAAGAATTTTGGAAATGGTTTTATATATGTAGCTTCGGTGATCAATTTTCAACCTATCAAGTGATCGGTAGTGGATTTTACTGCACGACCAATTGTTATAAAGCTTATGTATTTGAAAGTTTTATAAAAGTTTAAATCGGCATGTTAGTCGAAAACCTTGAACTCATTAGGCCTAAAGATTTAAATCCTGGCATGAAAGGAGTTGTAATTAAGGAATTAAGGGAGTCCTTGGGATTTGAAGCGTCGGATGATCCGACTTGTGGTCAATCTTAAGTTTGGGTTTCAGTTTCCGACATCGTGTCATTTGTTGATGGTGTACCGTCTTAATGGGTTTCCTAATCAAGGAATTTTGTGGTCTGTCTATTAGGGATGTAAGATTTGAGAATGTTAGTCCTCAGTTAAGTGTCAACCTTACTGCGACAATACTTCTGGAATGAAGTATTGGGTGGGATGTCCACGTTTTGATGTCACCATTTTGGTATTAGGTGTCAACTTTAAATCTTTTGGGGGATCGGCTCAGTGCAGCCGACTTGTTCTTTTGAGGTCAATGAATCCTTGGGATGATTGGAAGTATCCCCGTGGGATCATGAGAAAGGTTAGTCTCACCGTGGTGGAATTTAAAGGAAATTAGATGTTGGTAATTAAGTATTGATGTACAAGATATTCTTGATGGGGTAAGGCTCATATTGATGGAATGTTTGAAGTTTGAGAATAGACCGGGTTGTGTGATAGCCTAATCTGAATTAACCAACTTCCCGAAAGGCGTATTGGTACGTCCTTGAGAGGAAGACTTTACCAATATCAAGGGTGAATTATTAAGAAATTTTGGAAATTCTTTCGGTTGGTGTTGGTGTTGGTCGCTGGAATACGGATTCAGAATTGAGTTGAGCTGGGTCGGATTAGTCAATGAGAAGCTGAGATCACGAGATGCCGTTGAAGTAGTACGTGTCACCTAAGGTTGGGAGGTAACCGAGATCATGTGGTTAAATTGATACAGTAAGATTCGATGTTTTATCTGGTATAAGTGTAATGTTTCAAGGTGGGTATTAGATTTCGAGGACGAAATCTCTTTTAAGGTTGGGAGGATTGTAACACCCTGAAATTCTATCCCAATTGAAGAAAAGTGTTGAACTGGGTGAATAGGTAAAGGAAGAACCACATATAGAGTACAGTCGTCTCGGCTATAGTGCCATGTAGTTATGACATCTGTCACAATAGCACCAGTGGTACTAAGAGTATAGTCGTCTCGGCTATAGTGCCATGTAGTTGTGACATCTGTCATAATAGCACCAATGGCACTGAAAGTGTGGTAGTCCCGATTATAGTGCCATGCAGTTGTGACATATGTCACTATGGCACCGGCGTCACCGAGTGTTGGGTTGTCCCAACGAATGTGCCATGTAATTATGGCAATGGCAGGATAACTAGTATAATAGCATCAAATGTTTCGAGAGAACGATCGAGGAATGGCCGGGATAAAGGTCGAGGAATGTCCTAGAAAACGGTCGGGAAAAGCAGTCGAAAAAGGTCTCGGTACATTCCGCGCGACAATGCCCGCTACAGTGACAAATGGCACTCTAGCATGGCAGGGTCGCGCGAGGCAAGGGTCTCTCAGTACATTTCGCGCGACAGTGCCCGAGACAGTGACAAATGTCACTGTTTCATGTCAGGGTCGCGCCATCTCGCGCGACAGTGCCCGCGACAGTGACAAATGTCACTGTTGCATGTCAGGGTCGTGCCAATCTCACAGTGCATAAAATCGGGATTTTCTTCATTTGGTCATATCTTGCTCATTTCTACTCCGTTTTGGGCGATTCAAAATGCCATGGTTTCGTATTTGAGATATTTTCAAGGATAGATTATTAGTTTTGGGAATATACAAGAGTATGTGGTGGTGGAGTGGAAGCAAAGATCAAACGTTCATCGTCATCACCTCCATCTTTGAGAAATTTGGGGTTTTCTAGGTTTTCACCAAAACCTATGTGGTAAGTTTACTTTCTCCATCTCTAAACCTTGTTAGGTGATATAAATACTCCATTGATGGTTTCCTAGTGTTTGATTCCTTCGATTTTGGTTTGTAAGATTTTGGAAGATTTGGGTCCAAAATTAGGGTTTTGCCCAAAATGGAGGTTTTGATGTAACATGTTCGGGGATCGATTCTATATGGTTTTGGATGTATATTTATGGTGGAAAATTTGTGGATCTAAGTTTTGAAGGACTTTGCTAGTGGACTCGGAATTCTTCAAGGAAGCTTAAAGCGGGGTAAAATCTAGATTTAGCCTAAATCTAGCAAGATGAGTTCAAGATGGTTTATGAAAACGGTGTACATGCCAAAATGTCTGAGGATTGTGATGTCTTGTATGGCATGGGAACTAGGACCGGGGCACGTTGGTGAAATACAATAACATCACGGGTGGCCCCATTCACGTGTTCTCGCCACCCCAGATGGAAACGTTTAGAGGACACGCAAGGAAGTCGCCTGAACGGCCCTCTTGCGTGTTTCTCTATTCTCGGTATTTACGGATCTCCTCATCGTTGATTCGTGGTATTTTAAATGGTAATGTGGTATTCTACCAATTTTGGGTTTTAAGTGGTCGACGGTAGATGATGGCTTTAATATTTGGATTCTTCCCACGTATATTAAGGTTTGAATGAAATTCGTCTTTCCCACGTTTCGGTATTTGATTTAGTTCATTTTATGGTCGTGTGAGTTTTGGGTCTAATGTCCGTATTCATGGCAATATTTAATTATATATATTTTCATCTATGGACTGTGAGTCGTGTGTCATGTTCCACCCGTGTTGGGTATCTCGAGATATAACATTTTAACCGTATTTTATAAAATGGGGAGTTCCCTCTTTATTCTCAATTTGAGCATGTGTTGGTTTAAAACTAAATCTGCGAAAGTACGTTTTGTATTGGAATCTTCGCCTTTAAAACAGTTTGGTTTGGTTAGAAATTAACTCGGTGTCTCTTTCGTACCAAATGCTCAGTTATTGATAAACAAGTCGTTTTCATAAGTGAACATATCATTTTGAAAGATTATGATTTTATTCGCATTCTTCCTTTCTAAATGATTAAATTATATACGTTGAAAACTCTTGAGCTCACTAGGCGATAAGACTAACCCTTTTTATTTGTCGGCATGTGCATCAGGTTCCAGTTGGGGGTTTGGTTCTAGCAGTTCTATGAAGAGTAGAGCCTTAGCTAGACACAAGAGTAAGTATTCGGTGAAGTCTTCCGCAACTTGGAGACAGTGATGGTTATTGGGTTTTGGTAGCACCCGTCCTTTTATAGTCTATGTGTATAGGTCGAATGTGTGTATTGAAGTTAAATCTTAGTTTGTGTTAGTAGATAATGCAATTATCAATGTATTTATAAAATTTTAAATAAGTCGCTATTTCCAGATTTGAGGGTGTTACAGATGTGAGCTTAAAAATTAAAAGAAAGAGGGTGTGAGAACAGAGTAAAAGAATATCAAACTTTGCACCAACTTTTTCTGAGTCGGGCAGCCACATTACTAGTGTTTCACAATTCTTCGTGAACATTATTGAAACAGGCAACTAGCCCATGCCAACTCTTGATAAAAACCCCACCAGCTACTCATTTTCTTCTCAACAAGAAAATGTTTCAATATTTCAAGGGGACGCAACACATAATCTATCTGGTTTTCATTTGGAAAATCTGGATATTGAAAAAGAAGGAAGTATGCCCCACCTTCGCACTTCGATCATGCACAATTGAATCTGTGTTATACTACTGTTGTCTCAATGCTTTACACAATTTTGAACCTTATAAAAACAATCATCAGTGCTTAATTCTTTCAAACACATGCACATACACACAAGGAATACGTTTTCTTGTCATAACGTTCATAGAAATTCCTTTATGGTGTTTCGATGATTGAATGGAAGACCTGGGGGAGTGAACATCAAAAAGCTCCTTTTCAATGTGTATTCGTTACACACAGTGACTTTGTGTTACTGACAGACATTATAACTGATTCATTTGTTGATTCAGGTGTTACACTCATAATTTGTCTGAATTTGCAAAGATTCGGATGAATATATTTTTGGATCGATAAATGGTCAGAGGCTCAATATGAAAGATTAGAGGTCAGGTCAGATCAAAGACATTTCTTGTGAAAGTTTTGATGATTTCATGTTTCATTCATCAAAAAGGGGGAGACAGAATAAAGAAATGTTATAGTTGGGAGACAGAATCAAGAAATCTGTGAAGTGATCAAGAAATTTATGTCAAGTTGAAGAAAGATTGTTGAAGAATTATTCAAAGTTGAAAGAGATATTTCAAAGATTTCTGAAAAGCGAGCTAAGATTACTGAAATTTTTCTTTGAAGATATTTTGCTGAAGCAGACTGAGCTAAACTTGTAAATAATTTCTTTCTTATGTCTGAAAGAGGTTTCTATCATATTTGGGGGAGATTGTTAATACTTTTGAAGACTTTGTGAAGATCATTTTGAGCAGAAAGGGGAAGATTCAATTTGAAAGAAATCCATAAAGGGGGAGATTATAATTTTTGTGCTTAAAGGAGGGGATTGATTTGCAAAATATTTTAAAGATGATCTTGAATCCAAAGGGGGAGATTGTTAGTGCACATATTCGTTGGATACAAGATCATGAAGACTGAAGGTCAAAGTTCAAGATTTTCAAAGCTCAAAGTCAACTCTCAAGTGAAAGTTAAAGTCAAAGTTGTAATAAGTCAATTTGTCAAAGTATTGTTTTTGTATTTGTTTTAGCAAGCGTTTCTTCCTAAAAAGGGGTTTTTATGATTGAAAAACGAGGATTAGACCGTAAGGTCTAGTGAATTTCTGACAAAACATTTACAATTCAACAAGCTTAATAAAACATAGCAATTTAAGATAGGTCCAAAGTCACATCCCAAAAACGGAAATCACAAGGATCAGTTGTGATTCCTTTTTCTTTACCTCATGCGCAACCACGATCGGGGCCCAAGAAGACCCCCCTCTCGTCTCGGGGCCCAAGCAGACTCCCCGTCCCACATGTGCAGAAAACAAATTTCACGCACACGTGGTTTTATGAAATTCCAAGGAATTACCGTAATTTCACAATCCTCAATCCACACACAAGTCTTCCAATTTATATACAATTCAGATAATTATATACAATTGCAGATATACGCAATTAACATCGCAGGTAAGAATTACAAAATAACAATCAGCTTTCATTTACCCCATTTTTTAGTAATTAATATATGTCTAAAAGTTTCAAAGGGGATAAAGGGTGTCAGAAACTCACCTGCTCGTAAAAGTTGCCCACTTAGATTAATTTTCGATTCCCCTACAATTGATTTGGAAACAAAAGAACACAATTAACTAGTTGGTAAGAGAAAAGAGATTACAGTCGCAAACCACACTGCCCTCCCCGGGTCCTCCCTTGGCTCGCCTGGGTTCCCCCGGGGTCACGCCTCGCTCGGACTCCCCGGCTTGGATCGCCCGGGTCTCCCCGGGGTCACGGCCCTGCCCGGACTCCCCCGGCTCGGTCGCCCAGTCTCCCCCGGGATCATGCCACCCGGACTCCCCCGACTTGGCTCGCCCGGGTCTCCCCCGGGGTCACAGCCTTGCCCAGGTTCCCCCGGCTGCGATGGCGATCCCCAAAACCCCAATCTCCAGACTTCAACGAAGGGAAACTGACCCCAACTTAGGCCCTAATCTCAATCTCAGCCATCTTACAACTAAATGGTGGAGATATTATTGCTTAACAACATTAATCATATCCCAAACTACCCACAAAAGTCTAAATTCAATCCAAAATCATTTCCATTATAACCCTAAGAATCTAAACATCAGGTACCCACAACCCAAACCAAAACCCAATAAGGAGGTGAAGGAAACGATCAGATGAATCACTAGGGATGGAGACTAACCTCTTAAGAACGATTTCTTCAAGAATCCCACTTGCTCCCTTCTCCAAGAACCCTAGCCCGCCTCTGCCTCTTCAGTCGCGGCCTCCAACTCCAGCCAAGAATAGAAAGAATCAATTTAGGGATTTGTCCCTTTTAAATATTTACTCCAAATTATCCTCTAGTCCCTCAAGTTTTGATTTTTACAAATAATAAACCCAAACTATACAAAGTTAAAACATTACACAATTGGTCCTTACACCTTCCAATCTCACCTTTTCCACACACACACAAACAATGGGAGGTCGATTCATAATACACACAGACTCCTTTCTCCCTATTTATTATTTACCCAATACTCCCTTAAGAACACAAAGATTTACACTTTCATCCCCAAACTTCTATACTTTAGCAAAAATAAGATGATGGTTATTAAAGTTATGTCGAAACTAGCTTTTATGAGAAGAAAAAAAAGATTATACGCAAATTCAATAAGAATAATAAATTTAGTTATAAAGTAAAATTGTAAAGAAAATCTGATTCTAAAGGTTGAAAAATCATTTAATAGTTATATCAATCATGATTAAAATATTTAACTATATTCAAATCAACGATGGACTCAGAACTTTTTTTTAGTGGATGCACCGTTAAGGTGAATTAATGGTCCGCAAAGTTACGGTTTAACCTGTGGAAAGTCATGCAGTTTGATCCAAGAAAAGTCAATTGTGTCGCTTTGATAAATAAAATACATTTTTCAAATAAAATTGACTTTGATCATTAAAATCAATATATATTGTTTTGAAAATGAGATTAAAAGAGGCGATTTTAAGATGAAATGACATTGAGAAGGAAAATAAATCATGAAGAAACGTAATAAAATCAAAATAGGAGAAAAACTAACAAAAAGGTGCCTTCTACTTGAGGTTGTAAATTCGATTTTTGTAACTATATCTTTCCGGTCATAATATTTAGTCCCAAAATTCAAAGATGAAAAATTAAGTTTTCGTTGAAAACCTCTTATATGATTAAGGGGTTGTTTGTTTTTTTTCAAAAAGTCTCTTAATGCCTCTTAAATCTGAATCGTTCAGACATTTTTACATTTAGAACGTTTGTTTTTCTGTAGATTTCAGATCCCCTTAACTCTTAAATACTTCTGAAATTAGAAGTGCTGACGTTTTTCTGATTAATTGTTATCACAAACAAAACAATCTTATTGATCCATATTAAGATTTCAAACTTCAAACGTTACAAAAACAAAGAGTCTTATTGGTTCAGATATCAGACTTCAAGACCACCTCTTATTAATCAAATGTGAAATAAGACTTCAGACCTCTTAAAAAACAAACGCCACTTAAGTGTTCATCTAACCATCTCACCAATATTTGATTTCTACTATAAATTTGATGTCAAAGTATTTAAGGCACCTTTCGTTGAAAACCTCTTATATGACCCCTAAATTTTGCAATAATCGAGTGAGCAATAGCAGTGGACCTTGCTCAGTCCTTAATAGGTTTGTCCCTGATTCAAATATTTAACAAAAAATTTAAGAGAATAGTAATTATAAATCTTATGTTTTCCAAAATGTAGGGGTGAACATGGTACAATACCATATTTTTTTTCTCAATATCGTGTACCAATCAATTATAGGTGGTATACAAAAATTTATACCGTGTACCAACCAACTCTAATTGGTACTAATATAATTGGTACCAACTTTTTCGGTTGGTACATGTTGGTACGGTTTTGTACCAACATCTCAAAAGTTTACAAACCTGTTGTTTGAAACCTGTTATCCGAAAAAAATTTAGTTGTAAAACAATAAAATGCCTAAGTTGAGTTATGTGAGTCTGAGTGACGAGTAAACCTTCTAGTCTTTTACTTTAAATTGCAAACAATAAAATATTAATTTATTAAATAGTTAAATCTCTTTAAAAAACAATCAGGTCATCTCATCATCATATGTATAAATATGCGTAAATAATACATTCGCAATTAAATATATTTCATTTCATTGATTTTTTATTTAATAAATTATTAGAAATAATATATATATATATATATATATATATATATATATGTCGGTAAGGTACGGTATTACCGTGGTAGACGATTTTCACTACCATGTACCAATCAAGTTTGTGAAGTTGGTACGATAGTACTAACCAATTTTATTGATACCAGTTTAGTTGGTACCAATTGAATTGGTACGGTTGGTAGCGAATTGATTGGTTTGTCATGGTAGAAATTTGACACCCCTACCAAAATATATCAACTAAACCTAATTTTCAATAAAAATCTAACAATCGATTGAGTAAGATGACATAATTGCTGGGATTTTTCTAGTTGCTCTTCAGGGCTTCTGGAATTAATCGAAGTACATACGAGTTGTCGTCCCGAGTAGGGCTGTAAACGAACCGAACGAACACGAACGGAGGCTTGTTCGTGTTCGTTCGTTTAACTTAACCGAACAAACGAACGAACACGAACGGTAAACGAACGAATTTTTTTGTGTTCATGTTCGTTAGTTAAGAAAATATGTTTGTTCGTGTTCGTTTATGTTCGTTCATTAAGAGCTAAACGAACGAACATAAATGAACATATAAGAACGTAAACGAACGAACATAAATGAACAAAAAAACAACCACCGTTACTCATCATTTCGTTCGTAAAAAATAACATAACAAAATTAAAAAAAAATGGATAAATTTAGGAGGTATAAAAAAGGAATTTTAAAATTTTAATTTAATTAATGCTTTGACACATTAATGTCATAATATAAATAAATATATTTATTATATATACAAACAAATATAAACGAAAATGAACGAACATAAATGAATGAACGTTCATGAACGTAAATGAATGAACGAGACCATTGTTCATGTTCGTTCATTTAACTAAACGAACAAAAAAATGTGTTCATGTTCGTTCATTTATTAAATAAACGAACATAAACGAACTTCCCGCCGAACAGTTCACGAACGGTTCGCTCAACGTTCAGTTCGTCTACAGTCCTAGTCCCGAGTCCCGACACTCACGATTAAAAAAGAAAAGATAAAAATAACGTTCTTTATTATATAGTTTGATAGTCACGTTCTAACCGTTTGTTGGATGTTGCTTTTTGAATCACAATTTGTGGCGTCACCGTGATTGTTTCTTTCCTTATTCGTTAAAAAGATATGAGACTTAAAAAGTTGCGATATTACAATTTTGATATTTTAAAATAAAAGAATTCCATTTCACTTGTGTTTTTCTATGGATCAAATATGGGAAAATTGCTTAAAAAGATATATTTACTTTTAGGGAAAAATTTAAAAAAAAATTCTAATAAACTATTCCATTTTGGATTATTATATTTCTAAACTATTTTTTTAATGAAAAAATTATTGAACTTTCTTATTTTGAATGATTAAATCCCTTAACTATTTTTTTCGAATGAAAAAACCATTAAATATTCTAATTTTGAATGATTAAATCCCTAAACATTTTTTTGAATAAATAAACTATCGAACTTCTAAAAATTGGTTACCTTTTTTAAAGGTACCTGGAACTGACTATGAATGTTTTTAAGTAAAACAAATCTAAATTAATTTTATCATTCTCAAACTCTACGCCATTAAAACTTCTCACAAACAATCGTATCGTTCCGCCTCACCACTCCTGTTGCCCGAACGTTGTTCGTTCTTCATATCGCCTAACACGTTGTTGCCCCTGCCATCGATCTCCCTCGTTTTGATCTATTTTTATATGTCAAAAGAGGAATAATCAAAAAATAACCGGTTACATGTACTTTTTTGGGTTAAAATGATGTAAAAATAACCAATTTTTAGAAGTTCGATGATTTAATTTATTGAAAAAAAAATATTCAGAGACTTTATCATTCAAAATGGAAAAAACTAATGGTTTTTTCATTCAAAATGAGAAAGTTTAATGGTTTTTTCATTCAAAAAAATAGTTCAGGGATTTAATCATTCAAAATGAAAAAAATGGTTTTTTCATTTATAAAATTAATTTAGAGACTTAATCATTCAAAATGAAATAGTTTCTTTTTACCTTTATTTCATATTTTGACAAACATAATATCAAAAAAAATATATTTAATGATTTCTAGTTTTTTTTTTTTTTGAAAAGTACTTATTAATAGCTTAAAAATGATTTCTAGTTTAAAAGGTACTTATTAATAGCTCAACTAGTTGTGTACCATATGATGTAGAGAAGTACAATATTTCATTATAAAATTGATGATAAAAAATAAATTTAAATTTATGTTTAAATAAAATAAAAAATTACCACTAGTGGTTGAACATATCTTATGTATTTATTATAATTTAAATATAAATCAATATTAGTGTCAAAGTGAAGATAACAAAACTTTATGTTTTGGTATAGTTTGTTTAATCCATGTTTTTATTATAATTTAAATATATTAGATTTAAAAGCAAAAATGTAATTTATATTTTTGTTTTAGTGATGAAATATTTTTTGGATAAAGATAAAGATGAAATATTCAGTTATAGCTCAATCATTATCTTGTATTTAGTGTTTATCGGTTGGTTATTAGTTAGATTTTATAAAGTTCAAAGAGATTTAATTGTTCATATGTTATAATTACTTGTAAACTTGAAATTTATGAGATTATACATTAAAATGTTGTTTTTAGGATTTTTACCTAAATGTTTTATAATATAGTATCGATTATCTGAAAAATGTTTATTTTGATTAACGAACTTTTAAAAAAAAACTCCATGCCAGCATTAGGTATTTAAATAGATATAAAAATTGAATAAAGTACATTTTTAATGTAATTTGTCTATTTAGTCATATGTTGTATTAAAACTTAAATTTGTGTATTTGTCGTTATGTCAGCATCGGTTTTTAAGCAATAATATGAAAAAGAAATGTTATATCGTTTTGTCACGTATCAAATCTTGGTTTAGTAGGTGATGAATGATGATTTTAGTTCATCATGACGCAATTATGGTCCCAATTGATTTGAAGGTATTATATATGATAAAAAAAGTTAAGATTCAGTTATTTATGTTGTATTATACTCGATCTATATATTGTAACACCCAGAAAATTCGGACAAGATTTATTGGCGTGACGCGTCTCATCTTCGAGATTAGTAGTGCCTCGAACCTAAATTTAAGACTGGAATCCCTCGATAATCCTAGACCCTTAAGCTTGGGCTCGTAGACGTCGAAACGAAGAATTTCGGGGCGAAATAGGCTTAGCACGAGAGTGACTCGCGATTGTGACAGTGGCACAATCGCCCTGTCACAATCGCTTGGCCTGTACCGCGGAGGGGTTTGGCTCAGCGATAATGCCCCGGCGACATTGCCACTGGGCATAGTCGCTCCGACATCTGTATGTTTGAAACGTGATCTCAGCCCCTTTTTAACCCTATTTCTTCTACCACTCGGTTTTGGGCGATTTTGGGGGAGCTAGAGGCGATTTCCTCTCTTCCAAACCTCCCTCTTCAGCAAATCTTCATCAAGGTTAGTTGATTCATCTTCTAGGTCTCAAGTTGGTGTTTAGGATGATTATTGCAAGGTTTTCAAGGGTGAGTTAATGATTCAAGTTTCTTCCTCAACCCCCTTGATTTCTAGGGTTTCATCAATCTATTTACCATCTTTTGAAGAACTTTAGTTGATGCCATAGTGATCACCCTAAAGGTTTTGTTGGTGAATACAAGTGGTGGATAAGGTAATCTCATCTTTTCTTCATTTATGGAAATTAGGGTTTTGATATAAGTTGAGATACTTATGCAAAATGTTTGGAGAACTATTCTAAATGGTTAAATATGGATGTTTATGGTTGGAAACTTGTGAATCTAGGTTTTTGGAATGATTTGCCTGTGGACTTAAGTTTCTTCAAGGAAGCTCAAGTTGGGGTAAAATCTAGATTTAGCATAAATCTAGCAAGGTGAGTTTAAGTTGATTTATGAAAACGTTGTACATGCCAAAATGTCTATTTTAAAGCATTTATGTGTTTTACATGAAATAATCAACTGTTAAGTTATTTGGTAACTTTTGATTATCTGAAGTGTTTATCCTATTAAACTTTATAAAACACCCACATTTGGGATTTTTGGGCATTTTGATAAATAGGTCATAAACGAAAGTGTTTTAATGATTTATTGCATAAATGGACATTTGGTCACAAATGCATTCTTAGTGTTGGTCGGGTTATATGCATCATTCATGAAATGGGACGTTTTGAAAGTAAGAATGTGTGAGTCCTTTGGTTTTGGTTATTCCCGACTTTGGGAACATTTTAGAATTGGTAAACCTATTAGTTTTAGGCCGACGACCAATTGTGATTTGAGAGACAAAGAATTTTGGGAAAAGACGTATTTTGGTTTTGTAACCCTATTGGCTCACGTATTTTAGTCAATCGTTCATTATTAGGGATGGCAAAAAAAACCGAACCCGGCAGGGAAAACCGAAAATCGAACATTTCAGGTCGGGTTCGGGGACGTCTTATCGGGGACGGGGCGGGGATCGGGGATTTTAACGGGGGACGGGTGCTCACCGGCCCGGCCCGACCCGATAGTATATATTATATATATATATATATATATATATATATATATATATATATATATATATATATATATATATTTCAAACTTTGGGCTTTATGTATTAACTAATAACTCGATACCAAATATTTTAAAAGCCCAAATCCAAACTCAATCAAATCCCTAAAAGGAAAAAAATTAAAAATTAAATCTTCTTATGTTTAAGAAATTTGAATTTTTCGGTTTCGGGTTTCGGCTATTACCAACGGGTAACGGTGATTTTTTATGTAACACCCGCTATTTTGGAGTTGGGTGAAAAGTTGACCTTTACCCGAAGTTCAGGGGGGTAAAATGTAACTAGGGTTATATAAATATAAATCAAGTTTTAGATATTTTTCTAAATATCACAATCTGATCTCTTGAGAAATCAGAGAGCAAGAGAAGGAAGCAGGAGATAAGAAGTCGATCGTTTTTTCTCCAAATCAAGGTACGAATCTAGCTTAAAGCTTTGATCTATGTGTTATCTGCCGTGTAGAATCTCGTTGTGAAGGTTTTTAACCGTTTGATTTCGAGATTTACGTATTTTGAGTTCGTTCTGGGTTCTGTAAACGTCCCATCATAATAAGACCGGGAAGATGGTTTTTGATCGGGTTCGACCGGTACTTGGTTCGACCGGTGCTTGGTTCGACCGGTGTTGGGCTCGACCGGTACTGTGTTTCAGCAGTGGGTTGTGTTTGAATTCGGGAATCGTAGGCCAGTAAGTTGTCTTTATTTTTGGCTTACCGATTTATCGGTGTTGTCGTAGGAAGCGATCATAGGAAGCAGTCTATAAGTAGGAAGAAATCTTAGGTGAGTCCTTTAAGTTAAATCAGTCTGTATTACGAAAGTTATGTGATAAATGTGTCTATTTTAATGTGGAAAATCTTGTTGTAATACGGCTTATTATTTGTTGGGTAATGCTTTCTAAAATCTCAATCATTTCAAGAATCAAGATTTATGGAATTGAACCATTTTTCATATGAATTACCTGTATATTTGATTTAATATGAGTATGCTCTGAAATGACATGCTTTGGCTTTGAGTCTTAGTGCAATGGATCCATAGGCACTGTGCTCCTATGTCCCCGGTTTTGGGCATTTGGTTCACGCTTTAGCACGGAATAGGCATCGGGTTGCCATGATAAGTAAGGTGTGGGCCTATACGGTCGGGCAACATCTCATGGTGCAGTAAGGTGTAATTCCATTATGTGCTTGGGTTCCCCCTGTTTTGGGAACTCCCAAGAATAGATCCAGAGGGGTTGACTTGGTGTTTTGAGCAACAAATCTAGAGGGGTTGAGCTCGTTATGTGATTTGGTGTTATTTGTACCATGTTTAAATCACTAATGGTTTATTTGATTTCTTGACTTAGCTCGTAGCTATACTCACCGCGTGACATCGATTTGGGTTTAGTACTCTTTTCTTATTGGCTTGTTCTCACTAGGCTTTAGCCTAACACTTGCTCTTGATTTTCATGTGGCAGGTCATCTTAGCAGTGGGGCTCGCCGGGACTGAGGGAGCGACCTTGGGGTCGTGAGTGGTCTTTTGAGGATATCTAGTGACCATCGTCCTGCGATTTTTGGAAGATATATTTTGGAAGGATAGCGACACCCGACCCTAATCTAGTTAATCAATTGTAGATTAGTAGGTTGTCGTTGTATGCTTCATTTATTGACCGCGTTTATGTCTAACCCATACTCCGTTTGGAATAACTTTGTATGTTGGGATTGTAATACCTTACTTCGCAAGTTTAGTCTATTTCAGAATTTCGATTTTTATTTCCGCAAATTTTTAGGGTGTCACATTTTAGCCTTAACGGGTTCCCCAATGGGGATCGGGGAAACCGCGGGGACCCGATGGGGATCCCTGATAAGATCCCCGACGGGGATCGGGACGGTTTCGGGGACTAGTATGGTTTTCGGTTTCGAGGACGAGAACCATAATCCCCGGCCCGAAACCGACCCGTTGCCATTCCTATTCATTATGCCTTTTGGGGCTTCATTTACACACAGATGGGTCTTTGGAACATTTGTTCAGTTTTGGTAGCTCGTTAAGGAGCCTTGGACGTATGGTGTACTTAGTTGCACCTTATTTCAGAGTTACATGTTTTGAATGCGTTAGTTCATTCGTTTGAGTCATGTAACGTTTTAGACTGTAATGCATTGGATCCATAGGCATGAGAGTCGGTTTGAGTAGGATAAATATCCCCGTATTGTAACTTGAAATAGGCATGGGGTCTTCTGACCAATAATTGCCGTTTTCTTGTGAACGAGCTTAACTGGGATGTTTTGGAATTCCAAGGTATAGACCCAGAGGGGTTGAACTTGATGAGTGCACGAAGATTTCCATGGTACAGACCTAGAGGGGTTGAACTTGATGATTTCCCAAGCAATAGATATGGAGTTGTTGAGCTTGTTGGTTTGTTAGCTATAGACCCGGAAAGGTTAATGTTAACGAGTGTTTTATCCCTAAGTGACGCTCATATAACATTGATAAGTGGCCTAACTGTAACACCCCGAATTCTGAGAACCTATGTATTCTTTCTCATTTTTGGAACCTCCTAATTATATGGGTTTATTAGTTATTATCGAGCCTTTAGGATTTAATCTTCGTGGGAGTTGAAATGTTGAAATTTGGGAAAATTGGGTTGCTCGCGATAGTGCCCGCGATAGTGACAGGGTGTCACTCTCGCGAGGGCACAATCGCCGGAGATGGTTTGGTCTCGGTACAATTTGGGCGAAAGTGCCTAGCAATTGTGACAATTGTCACTCTCGCCAAGTCACCCTCGCAGGTACGTTTTGGGAGATTATGCCCGGCGATGGTGACAAATGTCACTATCGCTATGTCACTCTCGCCGAACCCTTCGGGGTATAAATTAGGTAAGTCGCAATTTCAGTCATTTTTATCTGATTCTAGGGTTTTGGAAGGCGATTTCTCAGCTGGGTTTGGTATGTATTCTCCTCCTAGACTTCTTTCTTCATTTATGGTGATTCATAGTCATTAATGGTGGTCCTTAACACATTTAGGAAGTGTTGTTAGTGAGCTCTCAAGTGGTTTTTCATCTCCTTCATTCTAGAGCTTGGTTTTCTTTTAAGAAAACTACTAAGGTGAGTTCATCCACTTTTACTAAACCTTATACATGTCAAATGTGAGTTTTAAATGCCTAAGTATCTTCTTTTTCCTATACTTAAATTATGGGTCTTGTACCAAAATCAATTTTTGGAGATTTTAGGGTTTATGGTAATTTTCATGAAATATGGTTTTTAGGAACTTGTTGATTCTTCTAGTAATCTATCTTGCTTGGGAAAATGTATTTTAAAGAATGGCTTTGGGTATGTATTACTCATGGATTTCATAATGGTACTATTGTGGTTAACTACTGAAAAGTTTGTATTTGAGAATTTACAATGTTTTAAAAGTAGTATTTGTAATGGATGTTTATGTTTCAACCAATGATCATTTGGTAGAGAATGGGAACTATATTTGGGAAAATAGTTATTTATGTTCTTTATGCATATTAACACTTGTTGTAGTATTCATTGGACAATGTGAGCATTATTTGATTTAAGTGATGCATTTGGGAGTCATGACCCCGTATTTGGTTATTATTTTTCCGGCGTTGGGACGCCTAGTTTTCCACGTCGAGGCACGTTAGGTACCGGGTGCGGTATAAGTCCTTCGTGCTCAAGTATTACGATATTGGATGAGGAGCTCGACATAGGAACCCGACGGGGTTGAACTCGAGTTTCCGTGGGTGTACGTTTAAAGCCACTGAGCCTGACATCCCTTGCGTGTACTTTATGTGTTTATTGGCTTTACTGACCCATCAAATGGCTTACTTTTGTGTTCCGTCATTCGGATTAGTAGGCGGGTCTCCCCCGTTAACCTAAGAGGTAATTGTTATATTTCAAAGAGCATCATTTTTATTATTACCATTATTGTTGTTGTATAGAAAGAAACATTTTTACTCATTTATATATTCAATCCTTAAACTGCAAATGTTTGATCTCACTAGGCTTTAGCTTAACATTTTTTCTTAAAATGACATGTATAACAGGTCAGGTTTCCGGTGGGGTTCGTCGGGACTGAGCGGATAGCTTTGGGGTCAAGAGTGGTCTTTTTGGGAGATGTATAGACCGGCGTTTTTGAATAGTGAACATACCTTTTGGAAGAATAGTAACACCCGATACTAATCTTTCTTATTTAAGTTAGATTATTAGGTTGTTAGTGTATTATTCATCCGCTTGATTGTAATGTCTATAACTTTGATTCCCCGTTCTATCGGGATGATACTTTGGGATTGTTTATAGCAGGTTTTATGCCCAGATTTTTGTCTATTTATAGCCGTCATATTGCAGAAATTTCGAATTTTTATTCCGCTAATTTTTAGAGTGCTACACTAACTTTGTGTGCCCGCGACATTCAATGGAATTCGGGTCTCCCCCATCACCGAAAGATGTTGTTTTGGGTATTGAATTTTATTATCCAAGTTTATAGCGACGTTTTGTATATATGGATCTTATCCATGATTTCTGGTTTGAGTATTATACCACACCCGTGCTTTTGGGTATTTCGGGATATAAAGTTTTATTCGTATTTCATAAATTGGGAGTTCAATTTCTATTCACGTTTGGAGTGAGTTTTGGGTTGGAATCTATTTACGAAAAAACGTTTTATATTGGGATCTTGTCCTTGAAGTAGTTTGGATTGGAAAAACGTTTATATTGGAGTTTCTTTGCCTAAAATGCATATTATTGGAAAACGGATCGTTTTCATATTTAAGACCTATCAAATTGAAAGTTATGATTTAAATTGCATTACTCCTTTTTAACGATATCTTTATTCATGTTGAAAACTCTTAAACTCACTAGGCGTTAGCCTAACCTTTTTATTTGTCGACATGTACAACAAGTTTCGGGTTGGGAATAGTTCTAGCGACACTGTGCAGAGAGGAGTTCTAGTTATGTGCTCGAGAAGGGATTACCTTAGTGAAGTCTTCCGCATTTGTTTTCGGGAAGAGCAACTTATAGTTGGGATTAAGTAACACTCGATTTGGTCTGGTCCTTTTATAAGACTGGAGTTTATATTTGTTGAGGTCAAATAGACAATTTTATTTTGAAGATTTATCTTTTACTTGATGTAATATCAAAATTTTAATTAATTGTTCTTACCAAATTCGAGGGTGTTACATATATTATGAGTACATAAAAACTCATATTTATTGGATTTTCAAAGTTAACATTTGGACATAAGCATATGATTTTCAATATTTTTGTATTTGGACTACCTCAATTAAATAACACTATTTATAATTTAACATAATTTCAAGGTTATTTAAATAATATTATTTATTTTTAGAGAACTATTGTTCTTGCATTTCTTAATGAAAATACAAAAAATGTATGATTCCTTAAGTTGGTATGTGTCTTCTCTTTCATGGAGATTTGAAACCTCTAAAAATGTCTGGTTAACTAAAATATAAACACTTCTTGTTTATATTAAAACAAAGAAAAGAAAAGACAACATCATGCAATTAGGTTTAATCTTCTCTAATCCATAGAGAAAAATAACAATGGTGGTGGTGATCACCAACTTCATGATCAATGGCTACTATACGGTGGTTTGTTCTTACTTCGCCGTTTGTTCTAGTTTTATGACGTCACAATTGATGACAATCGTAACATATGAGAGAGGGAAAATAGAAGAAAACAAATATGGTGTCGTATAGAAAAGAAAGAGGAGATATAGAAGGAAAGAGATTGTAGTGTCGACAACAAATTTGAATGGTTTAGTTTCTTTTTGTTTTGTATTTTGATTTTTTTTTGTTATTGATTTTGTTTTACTATTTAAAGGAGGTGCTTAAATGTAAAAATCTCTAAAATTTAGTTACTTATATGAGAATATAAACAAATACATATATTTGAATAATTTCATTTTGCTATTTTTTAAACAATATAAATTATTGGAGTCTCATATTGGTTAGACAGAGATTATCAAACATGAGCATGTGTTTATATATGTGTGTGTGTATATATAGGGGTAGATGTTTTTGCAAAATACATACATATATATAGGGCATGTTCAAATGAGAAGACTGTCAATTTACGAGAAGAAATATGGGTCACACAATCTATTAATTAAAAAATACCATAAATAGAAAATAAAAATAATATTAGAAATTAGGATAATTAACATTTTGAATTAGATAAATTCTTAAAAATCTCATTATATATTTTAAATTTATTTATTTTTTAGTTTTAACAAATTCATATTTTTTTATCAAGTTTATATAATTTTTTCTAGATACACTTTTAATTAAAAAAAATCATAATTTTCATCAAATATCACATTTGATATCCCACAATCAATTCATTATTTATTTCACCATTTTTTTTGGATCCGTATTTTGAATCACATGTGATTAACTTTGTTTACCAAATGATCTATTATGTATCACATATAATCCACTATGTGAATATTTGTATATATCACATATGATAATAAACGTCTGAATATAAGTGACGCATTATCACATTTGATATATTTATATCATAAAAATATCTATAAATATAAATATACATATACATATACATAATAACATATGATTAACTAAAATATCTACAGTTATCACATGTGATAATATTATATGTGATATAAAAATTCACATCGTGGATCATATGTGATACGTAATAGATCATATGTTAAACGAAGATAATCACATGTGATTCAAAACGTGGATCCAAAAAATAGAGAAAAATATAATGAATTGATAATGAATATCATACGTGATACTTGATCAAAATTGTAATTTTTTTTATTAAAAGTATATCTAGAAAAAAAATTATATAACACTTAATTAATAAAAAAGTTATGAATTAATTGAAATTAAAAAATAAATAAATCTAGAAGATATAATGAGAATATCAAAGATTTATCCAATTCAAAATGGTAATTATCCTAATTCTAAAATTTAGTTACTTATATGAGAATATAAACAAATACATATATTAGCATAATCTATTTTAAATGTAGATTTTACATTTAAATCTATATTAATGAGATATAATATAAAATCTTTTTTCTTCCGTATTTTTTTATATTACATCTCATAATGATTTTTCCATATTTTATTTTATAAAATATTTTTCCATATTTTATTTTATAAAATCTTCTTACATAATGAGATGTAATATAAACTCTTTTTTCTTCTATATTTTTTTTTGCTAATATAAAATATATTTTATTTTATAAAATCTACACGTATTTTATATTAGCATAATATAAAATCTACACGTATTAAAAGAAGAAAAAAGAAGGTTGATATGAATTTAAAAATAAAAAATAACGAGATACAGTAATAAATTATCGTATTCTTTAAAATAAAAATATTCCGCAATACTTTCCAAATTAAACAAGTGTAAAGAAAATAAAATAGAAACGATGTAGATATAAAAATATTCTTCCATATTTTTAATATATTTACATTTAAATGTAAAATCGAAAATGAAAATAAAATATTTTAAAATATTCTCTACATTCACTATAAATATATATAGCTTCTCTATGTATCATCCGAGTATAAGAAGAAGACGAACGGTCGGGTGTCAATGGCGGAACCTGCAACTGAACAAAAGGTATTCCACTATATTTTTGTTTCTTTGAAAAACTATTTTTTTTATATTTTATTTTATTTACTGAGGATTTGTTTATATTTTTCAAAACCCACAATCATATTTTTCGAAGTAGGGGAATAAGATATATATACATATCTTTATTTTTATCGATTACTACTATGAGTTCTTGAAGTCAATAGTCAGATAAATATGTTGTGAGACATGTCGTTTGAGTTTTAAATAATATAATACAAAACTATTACCAATATTATTGCATAAACTCATAACAACAAACGATTAAGAATATATGCAAGTTAACCACTTATGAAAATACATTCGTTTTTCACATTGTATTTCATTAACTGTTAACAGATAAATTACGTTTCATTTTAACTCGGTTCAATATTCCAACAAAAAATTTATCCTCCCGTGCAATGCACGGGCCCAACACTAGTATAACACTTAATTAATAAAAAAGTTATGAATTAATTGAAATTAAAAAATAAATAAATCTAGAAGATATAATGAGAATTTCAAAGATTTATCCAATTCAAAATGGTAATTATCCTAATTCTAAAATTATTTTTCATTTTCTATTTATTGTATTTTTTAATTAGTTAATTATGTGGCACGTATCCCTTCTCGCATTCTCGCAATTAGTTTATTTCTCGCCTGATCCTCCATATATATATATATATGTATATATAGAGAGAAAGAGGGAGGGAAGGTTCAAACGAAAATGCTAACTATTTAAGAAAACTGTAAAACACTACAAAACAGAGGCTTATCACCGACGGATGAATCCGTCGGTGATCCGTCGGTAAAATGGAAATCCGTCGGTGATCCGTCGGTAAATAGCCGTCGGTAAAGAGGTGGTCGGCGTTCAAATTACCGACGGATCACCGACGGATATTACCGACGGATCACCGACGGTTATGTTTTCCGACGGATCTCCAACGGTTACCGACGGCGAGGTTATTTCCGACGGATCACCGACGGTCTTCCTTTAGCGACGGATTACCGACGGATTATTTCCGACGGATTATTTCCGACGAATTTAGCGACGGATTTCCGACGGATATTTATTAAATAAAAATTAAATGAAAAAAATATTTTCCGACGGATTACCGACGGATAATCCGTCGGTAATTTAAATTTTTTTTAAATAATTAAAAATTAAAATTTTCTAGTTTTTTATCCCATACAAAACCTGCCAATTTTTAAATATTACTAATTCTTAAAGTGTACAAAATATCTATAAATACATAAACATAATCCTACGGAGGGGGAAAGGGGTGTTGATTGTTAAACTTGATCATGAACGTGTCAAACTGTGTCATTCGTTCTTGCATCTGTCTCTTCTCTGCTTCATCTCTATCCAATCGCTCCTGCATCCGGATCCTCTCTGCTTCCTCTCTCTGTAGTCGCTCCTGCAACTGGATCCTCTGTGTTTCCTCTCTCTCTAACCTCTGCCTCAACTCCTCCAACTGAAATTCAACATTTGACAAACATGTATAGAACAATGTCAGACAACATTTAACAAACATATGATTAACAATGTTAAACAGTATTTGACAAGCATACCTCCTCATCGCGACGGCCGCGCGTGCTCCCGCTCGAACTGGCACCTGAATCACCGGTCATAGCATAATAGGGATCCTGACTGGTCCCCCATCCAAAAAGACGGCCCTTACGCCGTCCTCCGACACTACGCTCCCACAACTCGGCGTCATTGGGAGGTATAGTGCCGGGAGTTAATTTCGGGTACTCCTCCACCCTATTCCGATGGTAGGCATCCTACAGTTTACCAAATTAGACATTGTCAAGTCAACTAACCTATAGAAAATTCGGCAGCATTTCAACTGTGATTTGAACATATATCCATGACCTGCTTTTATCAAAACAGTCCTATCGTCTGCCCAACAATTGGCAGCCCAAACTAAGTTTGCTATAATTTCTATCTATCTTATAAAACAAACAAATATCTAGTCATGCATAATTGAACTTACCATCATATGAGCCGCCTTTAGATAAACGTAGATCGGAGGATCCGTGGACGGACCAGTCGCACCCGGAACAAGCTTCCTATTGGTGCAGTGTGTAGCCTCCCAAACCTCGTCGCTGGTAGGCTCACGGTGTTCATTTTGACGTGTAGTCATATCCCTATAAACACAACAATTGAGTTATATACACATACACATATTCATTTATTCATTGCATACATACACACACAAAGATTCCTACTTAGATGCAAACAAACTCAACATCACGGCCTTTTGATCGAAAATAGTTATAAACAATAAACCAACATCTCTTATCAAAAAATTTAACACATAGTCCCTTGTGTGCGAACAATTTGCATACACAGGTTATATTACTCGTTCCTTACTATGTTTTCTTTCATTAATTTCCTAATAACATCCATATCTATCAATTGTCATGTTTAAACAACATATAGACCAACTTAGCAAGTTAGCATGCTTCACTTTGTGCACAGTCGTTGATTACATCACTAACACCAAAACTCTCAGTCTTGTCAAATTGGCGACCTTAAGGGATGCTTGATCCAAACCATTTGCTAAACGAATTTAAGACCTTGATATGCTACTGGATATGAATAAAACATACTTAGGCACATGTATTTCTTTTGAGCTATAGTAAAATTTGAGCCTATGCTCCCTCTGAACCATTGACTCCCTCACAATTGAATTTGTTTGCCCATTTTCTGATTGAATCTGTTTGTCCATTTTCTGATTAATTTGATTAATTTGATATTAATATGAAAACAACCCCATAAACACATGACTTCCTCCTTAAAACTCGCCAAACAAACAGAGAGAGAGAGAGAGAGAGAGCAAAAACCTGATCGAGAAGGAGACGTCGCCGCTGTGGATGTCGACGCCGGTGGCCGCCGGTGGCTGTCGCTCGAGGTCAGAAACGAGGGAGACACTGTGGATGTCGACGCCAGTGGAGGTCAGAAACGAGAGCGATCGAGAGTGAGATGGAGGTTGAGAGAGGGAGACGAGAGGGAGAGCGAGAGTGCGATGGAGGTCGAGAGAGGGAAATCGACAGATTAGGGAAATCGACGGATTTCCGACGGATAATTGTTTTTTATTAAATAAATTACTTTTAAATTAAAATTATAATTATTAAATAAATTATTAATTAAAATATTATTTAATATTAAAATTAATAAATAAATTATTAATTAATTAATTTATCAAATTATATTTAAAATTATTAATTAATTTATCAAATTATATTTAAAATTATTAATTAATTTATCAAATTGTGTTTAAATTGACTAAAATACCCCTGAAGTAACTTGGCTTTAAACGAATCCGGTTAGATCAGGGACAGTATGTGATCAGTTGGGCTTTAAACGAATCTAGTTGAGCTTTAACGTACCCAGTTGGGCTTTAATGGATTTAGTTGGGCTTTAACGTTACCAGTTGGGCTTTAATGGATTCAGTGAGGCTTTAACGTTCCCAACTGGGCTTTAACGTATCCAATTGGGCTTTAACGTACACAGTTGGGCTTTAATGAATCCAGTTGGGCTTTAACGTTACCAATTGGGCTTTAACAGATCCAGTTGGGCTTTAATGGATTCAGTAGGGCTTTAATGTTTCCAACTGGGCTTTAACGTATCCAATTGGGCTTTAACGTACACAGTTGGGCTTTAATGAATCCAGTTGGGCTTTAATGGACCCGGTTGGGCTTTAATATATCCAGTTTCTTTTAGTGGATCCAGTTAGGCTTTAACGTACCTAGTTGGGCTTTAATGGATTTAGTTGGGCTTTAACGTTACCAATTGGGTTTTAACAGATCCAGTTGGGATTTAATGGATTTAGTTGGGCTTTAACGTTACCAGTTGGGCTTTAACAGATCCAGTTGGGCTTTAATGGATTCAGTGGGGCTTTAACGTTCCCAACTGGGCTTTAACGTATCCAATTGGGCTTTAACGTACACAGTTGGGCTTTAATGAATCCAGTTGGGTTTTAATTGACCCGGTTGGGCTTTAATATATCCAGTTGCTTTTAATGGATCCAGTTAGGCTTTAACGTACCTAGTTGGGATTTAATGGATTTAGTTGGGCTTTAACGTTACCAGTTGGGTTTTAACAGATCCATTTGGGCTTTAATGGATTTAGTTAGGCTTTAACGTTACCAGTTGGGCTTTAACAGATCCAGTTGGGCTTTAATGGATTCAGTGGGGCTTTAACGTTCCCAGCTGGGCTTTAACGTATCCAATTTGGCTTTAACGTACACAGTTGGGCTTTAATGAATCCAGTTGGGCTTTAATGGACCCGGTTGGGCTTTAATATATCCAGTTGCTTTTAATGGATCCAGTTAGGCTTTAACGTTACCAGTTGGGCTTTAACAGATCCAGTTGGGCTTTAATGGATTTAGTTGGGCTTTAACAGATCCAGTTGGGCTTTAATGGATTCAGTGGGGCTTTAACGTTCCCAACTGGGCTTTAACATATCCAATTGGGCTTTAACATACACAGTTGGGCTTCAACATACATACTATACATGATCACATACGTACTTGTATATATATGATCACATACGTATTTGTATATACATGATCACATACGTACTTGTATATACATGATCACATACGTACTTGTATATACATACATGATCACATACGTACTATGCATATACATGATGTACATACATACTATACATATACATGATGTATACATACTTTATATATACATGGTGTACATACATTCATGATCACATACGTACTTGTGTATCTACATACATGATCACATACATACAAACATACATATATATATATATATATATATATATACATACATGATCACAGAAAAAATAAATATTTATTAGATCATTAAACTTACCGACGGATTACCGACGAATTCATGATCACATACTTCATATATACATGGTGTACATACATTCATGATCACATACGTATGTATACATACTTTATATATAAAGTATGTATACATACTTTATACATACATGGTGTACATACATTCATGATCACATACGTACTGTAACACCCGACTTTTCGTAAGTAAGTTTTCGCCTTTCGTTGGTAATCTGTCCGCCTTTCGCCTATCTTTTGAGTGGAAAACGTTGTGCCTTCGAATCTTAAATCGACCCATGCGTGAATCGCGAGTTTTTGGACTTTTCGAGCCTCGGTACCTTTGGCGTGATTGTGCCACGCGATAGTGACAATGTCACTATCGCCAGGGCACTATCGCGGGGAGAGTGTTAGCCGTGGTATACTCCGCGCGATTGTGCCACGCGATAGTGACAATGTCACTATCGCCAGGCACTGTCGCGTGCGGGGTCTGACCGAATTAAAATCGGATTTTAGCCTCATTTCTCATTCAAAACTCATTCTCTTCTATTGTTATTCTCTCTCAACCTCTCCCTTTCATAAAGACCGAACCCTAACCCATTTTGGGGGCTTTCTCTCCCCAAACCTCATGATTCTCAATCATCTAGCTAGTTGGAACCTTGAACCATAAAACCTCCATCTTCATCTTCCTCATCAAGTTCTTTCGGTTGGAAGCTCGGGTTTGAGTGTTGGATTGGGTGTTCTCGGAAGTCTCTTTGTCTTCAAGGGTAAGTTTTCTTGTAATAAGGTTATAAATGCTCCATTGGTGATTTCTTAAGGTTCGATATCTCAAATCTCGGATTTGATGGTTTTGGAGAAATTAGGGTTTTGATCTTGTTTGAGATCTTGGTATTTCTATGTTTGGAGAACGTTTTCTTATGATTGATTATGGGTATTTATGGGATGAAATGTTCGGATCTAGGTTTGAGAAGATTTCGGCTTGAGGATTCAAGCGGCCTTCAAAAGAGCTCGTTGGGTGAAATCTAGATTTAGCCTAAATCTAGAAAGGTGAGTTCAAGTTGATTTGTGAAAACGGTGCACATGCCAAAATGTCTATTTTAAGTGTTTATGTGTTTTACATGAAATTATCAAATGTTGGGGTATTTGTTAATCTTTGATTAGTTGAAGTATTTAACTCTATAAACTTTGCATAACACCACATTTGAGATTTTTGGGCATTTGATATATGTGTCATAAATGAACGTGTTTTGAAGTCTTATTGCATGAATGGATCTTTGGTCAAAGATTTACGCTTTTAAATGTTTGTCGGGTTTTATGCATCATCATGAAATGGAGTGTTTTATAAAGGATCACTTGCACATTTATGTGAGGTAACTTGAAAGAATGTTTATAGTCTCATTTTATGATTTTCGTTCTTATCAGCAGTTAAATTTAGAAAACGCATATTTTGTGTTATGAGTTCATTAGGAAAATGGATTGTCCCAACTAATGTTGAGTTTTGAACTAATCTCACTTTTGGTCGTGATGTTTGCATATCCGTTAGGTGAGTGCGTTTTATCGTGTTTTTATTCCATTTATTAATGAGTCAATGGGTTGCTAAGTCTGCGGCTTGGCATTGTTATTTTGATGGGTTTTTTGGACAATAGTCCAGTTTTGGTAGCTCGAATTCGAGTCGTGTTGGGCCTTATGTGTATTATTTGGCTTATTTGATGCATTGGGAGTCATGATCCCGTATTTGGTTTATTATTTTCCGGCGTTGGGACGATTAGTTTTTCACGTCGAGGCACGTTAGGCACCGGATGTGGGTGTAAGACCTTCGTGTTGCACGTTAAGGTACCTGATGTGGGTATAAGTCCTTCGTGCTCAAGTATTACGATATTGGATGAGGAGCTCGACCTAGCAATCCCTCGGGGTTGAACTTGAGTTTTCGTGGGTGTATGTTTAAAGCCACTGAGCCTGACATCCCTTGCGTGTACTTTTGTTTATATGACTAGTCATAACAACATAAAATGGTCTTACTTTGTGGACCGTCACATTTTATGGAATCGGGAATCCCTCGTCACCGAAAGGTGTTGTTTTTGGGTATTGAGTTTTATTATCCAAGTTTTCAGTGACGTTTTGTATATTTGGGTTTTACCCTTGATTTATGGGTTGAGTATTATGCCCCACCCGTGTTTTGGGTGTTTTGAAATATAAGGTTTAACCGTACCTTCTTAAATGGAGAGTCCAATTTATATTTACGCTTTGAGTGAGTTTTGGGTTGAAGCTAATTTATGAAGGGGCGGTTTACATTGGTATCATTCTTTTGTAGTAGTTTGATTTTGGAAAATGTCCAAATTGGTGTTCTCCGTCTAAAATGCATATTATTGGAAAACGAGTCGTTTGCATATTCAAAGCATACCTTTTGAAAGATTATGAATTAAACTGCATTATCTATTTTCACAAACATCTTTATATATGTTGAAAACTCTTGAGCTCACTAGGCGTTAAGCCTAACCTTTTATTTGTCGGCATGTGCATCAGGTTCCAGTTGGGTTTTCGTTCTAGCAGCCATGAAGAGTTGAGCCTTAGCTTTGTGCAAATGTAAGTAGTTGGTGAAGTCTTCCGCAATTTTGGAGATAGTGACTATTATGGGGTTTTAGTAGCACCCGTTATTATCATAGGTTTTTGTATAGAATGAATGTTTGTATTGAGGTTAAATTTAAATTCGTGGTTGTAGATGATCAATTTATTTATGTATTTAGAAAATTTTAAATAATTTGCTATTTCCAGATTTGAGGGTGTTACAAGTTGGTATCAGAGCTTAAGTTTGAGAGAATTAGGTATTGATTGCAGGATGCCTAGACTCAAACTAGCGTTTTTATAAGTGATTGTAAGTGAAGTTGCACATTAGGAACCTTAAGATAAAACATTATGGAGTTGATCGTGTCACTAGAAACGGGAAACTTGTCGAGAGTTGCAAGGATGAGCATGTGCGGTACGTTCATAATGGCACCTGGCCAGTGTTATGGTGAACCTACATACTACATGTGTATACTTGAACTACCTTGGTACGATTACCGTTGGGGTAGTGAGAAGGTTTCTAAATGAGTAATCTAAGAAAACGTTGATGTCTATAGCAATGTCATGTTGAAGTGATAGTTAAGTGTGTTGAATGCATTAAGTTGATCGTCTTGAGTAAGAATAATTGGTTGGAGTAGAACCTTGAGCTTATGGAATTGACGTTATACGAGGAGAGATTGTAAGGTGAACCGATGAAATATATGAGTGTTGCTTTAAGATGTGGAGTATCCGGATGACAATGGTAGAAAATTGATATTGTTGTCCTAAGATGTTTGATACACCCGGATGACATTAGTATGTCGGGTTGTTGGGAAGCGTAGTCCAGAGGGGTGAATGCCGACCAAATTCATGCACTAAAGTTACTTATAAAATAAGTTTGCATAAATTGTTTCTCATGTTCGCCAAACTTAAAGTGTTTTGGATTATAAAGTTTTAGTAAAACATTTAGCCCTCATCAGATTTTAAACTGTGAGCTTAATCTTGCATGAAATAGTTTTGTTGCACGTGGTTGCAATTTATATTGAAAATATCTCCGTCCCTGTTTTGTGTTTAACGTCATCTTTGGACATCTTAAAATCTGTATTCTAATACCACATGTGGTATTGGGCAAGTGACTGTAGAATGTTTAACCTTGACATTGGATCTCCTCCACGTATGTTAAGGTTTTAAAGGAAGAGTTGTCCCGCTGTTCTTGAGTCGGGATTTTTTTTGTGTAATTTTAGTCTGTATGAGTCGTGTTTAATTTTACGGGGTATAGTTTTGCGATCTTTTGGGTTCGTAAGTGTATTTTGAGATGTGTGAGTTTTAACTTTATGTCGTATAAATTACGAGCTTTTGAGTGTCGTATCTCATAAGAGTTGTGTTGAAAATGGTCACTTTATCTTACGTGGTAGTTTTGAAATTTTAACCTTTCTGAGACTATTTGTCGCTTTACGCTCCTATGTCGGGGAACAGAGATTTGACACCGCTTGATTTTTACCGTCAATAAAATTATGAAAGTTTAGTTGGGTTTATGGCGTTTTATTTTATGACCATTCGAACCGCGTAATAAAAAGAAATTTTGGAACGTGTAGATTGGCATTATTGTGTGCATTAATTTACGAGTTTTGTTTGATACCTTGTTTCATGCGAGTCTTGCATCTACACTTTTGCAACCGTAAGAGGCACCTTGAAAATCTAAATGTCGCATGATTGCATCTTGAGTTTCACACGAGTATAGGTGCATACTTTTGGGTTGAATCCGATTTTCACTCGCGTGAGTAAAAATGCGAAATATTTATGTGGTCTTAAATTAAATTTTAATCTAAGCGTACTTCGCTTGTTGACCTTGCTGTTATAAATTTTCCGCAATACATGAAATGAATTTTCGAATTGCATATCGTTGTAGTTACTATCTTGGTCAAATGTGTTTTATCGAGGCGACTTAAAGTTTTAAACTCGATTTGAGAATTATTTACATTCTTATCATTTCACCGAATTTTGGAGAATAAACTGTTGCATATGGAGTTGTTAATAATTTTATGTCGCAATGACTTTTGGGTTGGGAAGTCAGAACTTTAAAGTTAATTTGTGAATGTCTCTTTTGGGAATTGTACAAACTTTTATTGCACATGTTATAGTGTGGAAAGTTATCTTTCACATGCATAGTACAAATTGATGCATTACTAGGACCATGGTAGTCCGTTTGAAAATTTTGTTGCGCATGTTTATTTATTGTCTTTACTATCTTAAGTATTGAACAAACGAGTTTTGGAAATGGTTCGTATGCGCTGTGTCGATAGTCAATTTTGAAACCTATCGAGTAAACGGTAGTGTGTTTTTACCGCGCGGTTAATTGTTAAAAGGCTTGTGTATTTGAAAGTTTTATAAATTTCAAATTTGTATATTGGTCGAAAACCTTGAACTCAGTAGACCTATAGATTTTAACCCGTAGAAAAAGGAGTTGTAATTAAGGACTAAGGAAGTCCTTGGGATTTGAGGCGTTGGAGGATCCGCCTTGCGGTTAGTCTTAGATCTTGAGCTTTAGTGTTGAATCGGTGCGCTCGATTAATGGAATTAGTAGACTTAAGTCTTCCCGGTTATTTAAGAGGCGATTTTATGCTTCGGTGATCATACGAGTTAAAGTGTTAGGTGACTATTGGCAATTGGATTGGGTTTCGTTTTGGTGGTTTGCTCGTCGGTGTGACACCATGGCTTATGTGGTTGATGTACCGTCTTAGCGGGTTCCGCGATTAAAGGAAATTTTAGTGATTTGTCTGCTAGAGTTGTAAGATTTGAAATTTTAGCTCTCTGATTAGGTGTCAACCTTAGTGCGACAACCCATCTAGAATGGGATTTTGGGCGAGATGTCCACGTTTTCGAGGTCACCATTTAGTCCTAAGTGTCGACTGGTGTCCTTGAAGTCAAAAGATCTTGGAGTATTCGGAAATATCCCGGTTGGATCATGGGAAATAGTGACCTTTCGGTAATAGATTTTGAAAGGAGTTTGGGTATTGAGGATTGAGAATCGAGGTATCCAAGCATTCCCGTGGCGATGAAGATTTTATCGAAAGGAATGTCGTGAGGCTGGAATTGGAACGGAGTTGAGTGTTAACCAAATCTGGGTTAACCAGTTGCCCAAGGGACGCATTGGTGCGCCTTAGGAGGCCAACTTTATCAACAGTAGGAATGGATCAGTTGAAATCTGAGGATTGTGGAAGTTTGGTTAGGATCTTTGATGTTGGGTCCGGAACTGTGTTGTTTCGAAAGGAAACTGGTCGGTGGGAAGTTGAGGCTGCTAGCTGCCTAAAGGTAATAATTATCACCCAAGGTTGGGAGACGACCATAACCTTGTGGGTGAAAGGTTACTTTCGAGGGTTAAGTGTGCGCTCGGTTATGAGTATAATGTGCCCAAGAAGAGCAGCTGCTGTGAGTATCAGTGTAAGGGTCGTGTTAGTGGTGCTGGCAGATGGCTAAGGGCAATCCTTCGGTGGGTAAGGTTTCGTGGGAACCTAGATTTCGAGGACGAAATCATCCTAAGGTTAGGAGGATTGTAACACCCGACTTTTCGTAAGTAAGTTTCCACCTTTCGTTGGTAATATCTCCGCCTTTCGCCTATCTTTTGAGTGAAAAACGTTGTGCCTTCGAATCTTAAATCGACCCATGCGTGAATCGCGAGTTTTTGGACTTTTCGAGCCTCGGTACCTTTGGCGCAATTGTGCCACGCGATAGTGACAATGTCACTATCGCCAGGGCACTATCGCGGGGAGAGTGTTAGCCGTGGTACACTCCGCGCGATTGTGCCACGCGATAGTGACAATGTCACTATCGCCAGGCACTGTCGCGTGCGGTGTCTGACCGAATTAAAATCGGATTTTAGCCTCATTTCTCATTCCAAACTCATTCTCTTCTATTGTTATTCTCTCTCAACCTCTCCCTTTCATAAAGACCGAACCCTAACCCATTTTGGGGGCTTTCTCTCCCCAAACCTCATGATTCTCAATCATCTAGCTAGTTGGAACCTTGAACCACAAAACCTCCATCTTCATCTTCCTCATCAAGTTCTTTCGGTTGGGAGCTCGGGTTGGAGTGTTGGATTGGGTGTTCTCGGAAGTCTCTTTGTCTTCAAGGGTAAGTTTTCTTGTAATAAGGTTATAAATGCTCCATTGGTGATTTCTTAAGGTTCGATATCTCAAATCTCGGATTTGATGGTTTTGGAGAAATTAGGGTTTTGATCTTGTTTGAGATCTTGGTATTTTTATGTTTGGAGAACGTTTTCTTATGATTGATTATGGGTATTTATGGGATGAAATGTTCGGATCTAGGTTTGAGAAGATTTCGACTTGAGGATTCAAGCGGCCGTCAAAAGAGCTCGTTGGGTGAAATCTAGATTTAGCCTAAATCTAGCCAGGTGAGTTCAAGTTGATTTGTGAAAACGGTGTACATGCCAAAATGTCTATTTTAAGTGTTTATGTGTTTTACATGAAATTATCAAATGTTGGGGTATTTGTTAATCTTTGATTAGTTGAAGTATTTAACTCTATAAACTTTGTATAACACCACATTTGAGATTTTTGGGCATTTGATATATGTGTCATAAATGAACGTGTTTTGAATTCTTATTGCATGAATGGATCTTTGGTCAAAGATTTACGCTTTTAAATGTTTGTCGGGTTTTATGCATCATCATGAAATGGGGTGTTTTATAAAGGATCACTTGCACATTTATGTGAGGTAACTTGAAAGAATGTTTATAGTCTCATTTTATGATTTTCGTTCTTATCAGCAGTTAAATTTGGAAAACGCATATTTTGTGTTATGAGTTCATTAGGAAAATGGATTGTCCCAACTAATGTTGAGTTTTGAACTAATCTCACTTTTGGTCGTGATGTTTGCATATCCGTTGGGTGAGTGCGTTTTATCGTGTTTTTATTCCATTTATTAATGAGTCAATGGGTTGCTAAGTCTGCGGCTTGGCATTGTTATTTTGATGGGTTTTTTGGACAATAGTCCAGTTTTGGTAGCTCGACTTCGAGCCTTGTTGGGCCTTATGTGTATTATTTGGCTTATTTGATGTATTGGGAGTCATGATCCCGTATTTGGTTTATTATTGTCCGGCGTTGGGACGATTAGTTTTCCACGTCGAGGCACGTTAGGCACCGGATGTGGGTGTAAGACCTTCGTGCTGCACGTTAAGGTACCGGATGTGGGTATAAGTCCTTCGTGCTCAAGTATTACGATATTGGATGAGGAGCTCGACCTAGTAATCCCTCGGGGTTGAACTTGAGTTTTCGTGGGTGTATGTTTAAAGCCACTGAGCCTGACATCCCTTGCGTGTACTTTTGTTTATATGACTAGTCATAACAACATAAAATGGGCTTACTTTGTGGACCGTCACATTTTATGGAATCGGGAATCCCCCGTCACCGAAAGGTGTTATTTTTGGGTATTGAGTTTTATTATCCAAGTTTTCGGTGACGTTTTGTATATTTGGGTTTTACCCTTGATTTATGGGTTGAGTATTATGCCTCACCCGTGTTTTGGGTGTTTTGAAATATAAGGTTTAACCGTACCTTCTTAAATGGAGAGTCCAATTTATATTTACGCTTTGAGTGAGTTTTGGGTTGAAGCTAATTTATGAAGGGGCGGTTTACATTGGTATCATTCTTTTGTAGTAGTTTGATTTTGGAAAATGTCCAAATTGGTGTTCTCCATCTAAAATGCATATTATTGGAAAACGAGTCGTTTGCATATTAAAATCATACCTTTTGAAAGATTATGAATTAAACTGCATTATCTATTTTCACAAACATCTTTATATATGTTGAAAACTCTTGAGCTCACTAGGCGTTAAGCCTAACCTTTTTATTTGTCGGCATGTGCATTAGGTTCCAGTTGGGTTTTCGTTCTAGCAGCCATGAAGAGTTGAACCTTAGCTTTGTGCAAATGTAAGTAGTTGGTGAAGTCTTCCGCAATTTTGGAGATAGTGACTATTATGGGGTTTTAGTAGCACCCGTTATTATCATAGCTTTTTGTATAGAATGAATGTTTGTATTGAGGTTAAATTTAAATTCGTGGCTGTAGATGATCAATTTATTGATGTATTTAGAAAATTTTAAATAAGTTGTTATTTCCAGATTTGAGGGTGTTACACGTACTTGTGTATCTACATACATGATCACATACATACAAACATACATACATATATATATATATACATACATGATCACCGAAAAAATAAATATTTATTAAATTATTAAACTTACCGACGGATTACCGACGGATTCTTAAAGGTTGTCGGTAATCTGTCTGTAATTACCGACGGACGTAAAAAAAAATATTTATTAAATTATATAAATTACCGACGGATTACCGACGGATTTAAAAATAAGAAAAATAAAATAAAAAAATTTAATATCCGTCGGTAATTTGTACATTTACCGACGGATTACCGACGGATTACCGACGGATAGTCTATCCGTCGCAAAATTTTCTTTACCGACGGATTAAATCCGTCGGTAAATGTGGTCGGAAATAAGCAATTTTCCAGTAGTGAAAAACAGTAGATCGTATACAAAATCATATATTAGGTCGCGCCCAAAGTCGCATGAATCATATATGATTTTGTACGCGAATCATACATGATTTTGTATGTGCTCGACTGTTCTCGTTTTTTCTTAAATAGATGTTGTTCTCGTATAAATCCACATCTTTCTCTCTCTCTCTCTCTCTCTCTCTCTCTCTATATATATATATATATATATATATATATATATATATATATATATGAACCTCCACTTTTTCTATAAAGGGCTTTTTAGAGAAAAATATGATTGGGGTTACACATATCCTCATATGATTTTCGAGTTGAGGTCTAGCACCACCTAAAGACTTATCACACTTTCGCTTCCATTTGAAAAGATAGGTTGAAGTTCTAAATCAACTAGAAACAAACAAGAACAACCCATCCAAGGGCAGCCTGTACCATTGCGGAATGCAATTGGTAATAATACTTGAACATTTTGGGATCCTTCTCAGATGTCACCAGTTTAAATCCTATAAGGCCACTTAGAATTTTTCTACCTATTCTTCAAGACCCTTAGAAGTAGTTGAGGTACGAATAAATTGATTAGACACCCATAATTTAAATTTTTTTTTGCCTAGTGCAACAACTAAAAAGGGTGGCATCAACCCAAAAGTAGCATTTAAGGGCTGTTTGTTTACCTCTTAATGGTTCCATTAAGAGACAACTTCTGAATCGTTAAGAGTTGAATCTTGTTTGGCAAAAAAAAATCTGTCTCTTAATGGTTCCAAAATCCTCTGAATGGTTTTGTATCTTGGGTCTCCTTTAACCATTCAGTGCCCTGATTTCATAATGAACAATTACCAAACAACCATATTTCATTTTGCACTATATCATAAGAATCTCTTAATTATTCTGACCACATAACCATTCTACACTAAACCATTCAGTAACTGCGAAAGCACAAAAAGTAAACAATATGCGGCTATGCGCACATGGAGAATACAAAAGCCATGACTTCTTTTTTCACAAAATAGGCGCTTTACCACTAATAAACTATAGGTGTGTCACATTGTGCATGTGATTATAAGAATAATTTATTTTGTTCAAACTAACTTTTATCAAAAAAAAAGGTAAAATTAATATAAAAATTTAATAAGAAGAATAAAATTAGTTATAAAAAAATTGTAATTTTTTTTTGAGTCTATGTAAAACAAGAAAAAACTTTTTTTTGTCCCTCCCCATCCCATCCTGTGCTAGTCTTTGTCCCTATTCCATGTGATGCTAAAAACATAAGATAGTGGAGTTTGTCCCATCTTGTCTTGTCGTGGTTCATGTACCAAGCGCAACTTAAAGGTTGAAAAATCATTTAATAGTTATATTAATCATTTGAGAGACACGCCGCAGGAAAGGAATTGGTTACTACAGGCAGACCGGGCGACGAACATGGCGAAAGAGGACTATCTATCCAAAGCCCTTCTCTTCTTCACTTAAGGGGCAATGCACCAGAGCAAGTGTTTTTTACATGTCTTCTGTTGTGTGTCATGTCTTCTTAGATAGGAGAGGGTTCCAAACCTTTCTTTTATCATATGGAAGAAAGAGATAAAAGTTGTCTGGATGCGGTTTTTTGAGTTCTGAGATGTGAGAATGGGCAGCAGTGGCTCACGAGGAATGGAAAAGAACATATTATATTTGATCTCGAAGTCCTCATATCGCATTCCTTCAGACTGGGCCAAGCCTTTAGGTTGTTTAAGTAGGTTTGGGCTACGTCGTTACGCTACTGCCACCTCTTGGCAAAGTAGGTTGTTGGGATCACCACAAATGTTATAAGAGAATAGTGATGACAAAACATATACTTTCTGAAATTTATTAATTGTTATAGAAAATAGGGTAATAAAATCGATCAGGTTACCGGATTGCTTAAGAATCATGTGAGTTCACATTCCGAATTGATACTTTGACCCTGTGCCTGAGTTACACAAAATTCAATGTAGGATAAGACTCAAGACCACTATCGTTTTTAGGCACAAAAACGAGAGTAAAACTACTGGAGCATATATGAAGTTTGTTTAAATTCGTAAGTTCTAAAACGTAAGTATATAGGGTATATATACTAGTCTCATTTGTAAAATAAGGAAAAATAACTGAAATGACAATAATGGCAAATTATTAGCAATAATGGTCGGTTACAACCGTTTTAGCTAAGATCATGGATTGGAAATAACCGCACAATAAATGTTAAGTAACTGCACGTCCAGAGCTCTAGTCGTACGAGACCAGATATTAGACTTAGCTTATCTAGAGATAGCCAACCTGAGGTGAGAGCAACCAAAGGTAGTCGACCAGAATCTCTGGTCTACCAACCAAAACCTCTGGTCCAGAGATAACCAACCAAAGGTAGTCGACCAGGGAGTCCCGACCATAAGCACTCCAACCAGAGCCTCTCAAGTGGTTGCTTAAAGGTATTTGCTTGTACCTTTTCAGGTGGTTGGTTTTTTTAGGGCGTTGATGAGTTTTAGGTACTTTATTGTACCTTTTCAAATGAGATTTGTATACTCATTTATGGTACTCAAGTTCTTTTGAATTTACAACGTTGATTTCGAGATAAGTTGTTTCAACCATTTACGTATATAAGGGATACTATACGATTTTTCTGTTTGATAAGACAATGGATTTGGTCTATAATCATTATATTATACATGAAATTTCATTATCATAACAATATTGGATTTTTTATGTTTATATTTTGTTGATAATAATTCATATATATGTTAATTTGCGGAAAAAAAACACTCAATCTATTGGATTTCCAAATAGTACGAAAATCACATGGATCTTTTAAGTCCCTACAAACCTTAGGACTAGTTACACCCGTTTGACAAAATCATTTTAATATCTTGTGATTTATTTAATTTGAAGATACCATTACTAATTATAGAGCTTTTAGCATTATGCCAAAAAGAATATGAGTTTGACATATGAAGTCAACTTTAATGTTATAATACCTTAATGGTTATTTTGAAAGACTCTGTCATGAGGGAAATACATTTTGGTTTTGACTTAAAGTCGAATTCACACTTTTAATATATCAATAGCATTTTTGGTGCTTTTGGTAAATGACCAAGATATATAGGGTTGGAAGTGTACTTTTAAACATTATTATAAGATTGAAAATTATAAGTAGGAACTTATAATTAAGATAAGAATTTAGATATGGAGAAGGTGGTTCCTAAAACTACATCCATAATTAAATTACTAAACATTTTAATACCAAATTAAAACTATTTACTTAAATAAAAAATAACAATTAACTAGTTCAATTTAATATACATTATCAGAAAAAAATATTCTAAAATAAAATCATCGAAAGAAATCATATCAACCAATTAAAACAATAATGATATTTCAATAGATAATGATAAGTTTTTAATTAATTATTTTAGCTTCAATGCTGATTAAATTAATAATAAATTAAATGTTGATAAGTTCAAAATTTAGAGTAGATAATCTCAACAAATCAAATAATAATATATAAAAAGAAATTATAATCTAAAAATAGCATATATAAAAGCGAAAGGGAAAATAAAGAAAAATAAATCCTCAATACGATTATATGTATAAGGTAAAAAAAAATCTTCAAATCCATATAAGATTTATAAATCAGATTCCAAAAGAAATAAATAAATAAATATATATATATATATATATATATATATATATATATATATATATATATATATATATATATATATATATATATAGGGTCGGGTTCATTTGTTAACCCGATTTTTTGTACTAACTTTGTGAACCAAATCTTGACCGTTGATATTAAGATGAAGGGCTAAGATTAAAACCCATTTACATTAACTTTTATTTATTAGCCTTATAATAATTAATTATATGGAACATATATGATAGGGGCTTTTGAGGAAATTCATAACCCTTTTTCACATTTAGTATTGCAACCCCCACATTAAATAAATGTTACAATTAACAAAAAAAAATCAATAATGACATCATATTTTTATTGTACATATATATTAAACCAAGGCTAACAATGGCTTACTAATGGTTGAATTATGTTAACAAAATTAGTATGAATGGGATGGGAAAAAAGTAAAAGAATTTGTAAGGGAACATATATGAACATGTATATGTTAACAACCACTCCATTAGTGTTTATTTGAGAAAGTGAACGTATATGAAAATAGCATATGAAAATAAATGGACATATATATCACGACCGAACATCTATGATCATTCATTAAGAGTTCATTTGACATATTTGTTGAACGTATATGAACATATATGGGCATGTATATAACGAATGAACATCTATGATCATTCATTACAGTTCATTGCATGTCCTTGTTTGGTTCATGACAAGTACGTTCATCTCGTATATCAGACAAATTTCTCGAAAAGACCAACTATACGATATACGGATTTAACGAAAAATGAACAAATCTACTACAAAAATATTCAAAAAAAATATGAAAAAGGATACAATTCTGAAATCGTAACCTACACCTAAATTTGGAATCTTGATATTTGTAACTCCTATACAATTAATGACATAAGATTACATATCAAAATGACAATACTACCCTTTTCTATTAAATAAATAAAAAAATAAAACATAAACAAACCTTGCAATCTTATTGGTTGATGACGGTTCACATAGTTAGCAAGAAACACACGGTTAACAAATGATCCTCCCTCTCTCTCTATATATATATAAATCCACACTGGGAGGGTTTTTTTGTGTTGTTATTTATGCCATTTCTAACAGACAGAAATAAATAAATAATAATTTTTAAAATCAGGTGAAACACAAGCAGCAAACAAATTCTAAAAATGCATAATATATTCTACCAATATGTCAAAAAGTTAAAACAACAAATCATGTCTACCTCAGTTGGTTTCCCCAAGGGCGGTAACATCCTGGGGGGTTGTGGATGGTATACCAATCTACCCGGGTTCGAATCCAAGGGGAGTCAATTTGAGGGCATGAGGAGTACTCAGTCCTTGGGCCGGTCCAGTCGTTGACTGGGCTGCCCCCCTAGCCCAGTCTTAGACTGTGGTTGGGCTCTAGGTTCAGCGTAAGCTGGGCCGGGACAGCGGCGGATTAGTGGCTGCCCGTGGATACCCAATACCGCCGTGGAGGTGTGCGTGTGTTCGTGGTAGTCGTTCGTTGGTTCGATGCCGCTATGCCTTCCAAAAAAAAATTAACAGTTGACAATCTTCATGATCATGTGCAATTGAGTATCATCTTTATTTAAACTAACACTAGATGTTTAGACGTACTATAAAAGTTGTCAATTTTAATTGACTTAACTTCTTGAGAATGAAACTCTTTGATCACAACAACAAAAGAATTCTTAGAGAATAATATACATATGTAAAATTAAATTTACACTAACTCCATAAAAAGAAATTAAATGCATAATCAAGTAGATGCGAAATTAAATAAGGGTAATTTTAATTATCATGGCTACAAGAGTTTATCACCATTGATGATAACTCATTGACAAAAAATATCGTAAGTTTATATAAAGATACTTACTTGAATTGCAGTACTTAGGCCTTTCAATTGTGGCAGATTGCGGGCAGAACAACCGGTTAGCAGCGGCTAAAACGACCTAAGCTTACGTGCTGATAACGTCTTAAAGAAAAAAACCAAATGGAACAACAATAAAAAGAGAGAAGAGATATGTAATTCTCATTAATCAAAAGTCATTTAAATAAGGATGAGTTATAAGTAGATGACTATGAGATATTTCAGTTCTAATATAACTCTATTATATTTATCTCTATCGTCATATCATTTAGACGATGACACACTTATCCTACAATATATATATATATATATATTCAGGTTCAGGAAAACCTCAAAAAAACGAAAAACTGAAGAACACTCTGGTAGCCCTTCATCTGGACGATATGTACTTGTGCATACAAGTAATTTGTGACATGCACACGTGCATATGCACAAGTGCATAATGCACTTGTGCATAAAAACAAAAAAAACAACATAATTTATCTGTATGCACAAGTGCATACCGTCCAAATGAAAGGCTACCAGAGTGTTCTTCAGTTTTCCGTTTTTTGGAGGTTTTCCCTTGAACATTCGTCTATATATATATATATATATATATATAGTCATATTCTTTTGTTAAGCAAAAAAATTAGTGTTAACTTTGTTAACCTTGAATGGGTCAATGAGATTTCACCAAATTCACTACAAAACAGAGACTTATCACCGTCGGTAAAATCGAAATCCGTCGGTGATCCGTCGGTAAATGTCCGTCGGTATAAAGATGGTCGGCGTTCAGATCACCGACGGATCACCGACGTTTGTTAGTTGTTAGGAGGGTATAATTGTAGTTCTTTCTATATAAAAAAATGTTTAATGAATCTTAATTGTAAAAACCGTTCAAATGGTATTTTCCTTAATTATCTATGAGATAATTATGGATGTTTTTAAAATGTAGGTTTTTGAGTGGTTTTCTTAATTACTGTCAATAATTAATCAAGAATATCTCTATAATAGTTCAGTTCTTGCGGATGTAAGTATAGTCTTTTAATGTTATGTTTGATATGGAGTGCCACCATTGATGGGAGAATTTGTTGATTGCCATGACCTTAAAGATATAACAGTTCACGATGATAATGAATGTAACCGTCCCTCTTGTAGTTCGGTTTTTTAAGAATCCAATATTGATATTATGAATGGTAAGTTTTTCGAATTGGGTTATGTAGATTATTTTATGTTATTTTCACCATCGAGGATTTTTCTTGACGAAATGCAGGTCGGTTTAGGGATTTAGGTTTGGTGTTGTGTTGGCAGTGACGGACCAACTTTTTTTTTTTTTTTTATGTTCACATATCAACTTTTGATGAAGTTTTTTGGTTATGAACCGTTTATGATTTATGTTAATGCGTTTTAACCATAGACATCCCATGGACGATATGAACAGTTTATGCGTTTTAACCCTAGAAAACATTGCTTATCATTTTGGCTTAAAATCAACTTGAAGCACATTGTTGCTTCAAAAATGTAAAATTCTGCCTTTATTAATCCCCATGCATAAAAAGTCCAGGTAGATACTTAGACACCGGTTATAAAACCATTCATTATTTTTTATCCCTAACACATGGATGAAACTTCTAATGGTATGTTGGCGTGTAAATGTTTTATATAACATACTGTTTGACCTAAGTCCCTACAGAAGAAATACATATAGATAACCTAAAGTTATCATCCCATAATGCATAGAAAATGTTGTCATTATCACCTTTAAAAGAAAGTATATATGACATCCCTCTTATGATTAAATAACAGATAGCTCGAGAATTCAATTTAATTAAACATCAAAATAAATTTATCGATTCTAACCCAACATCCCATGCACAAAGGTGTTGCTGAAGTATGACCTAAGTTATATTGCCTAATTTATACTATAACAAAATGACGTTTGGATGAAGTGGCAACATTATGATCAAGCCCATGTTTCTTCTGTCTGTAGTCCAAACTCAATTCTCCATCATTAGAGCTCTCATAACTACTTATGCCTTCACAGCTGCCCCATCATTAAGACCACTGAGTTGGTTAATCGATGCATGCTTCTCTGCAACAAATCTTACGCACAGATAGTGACATATAAGTAAGTCATAGGAAAAGAAATGGGCACATGTGCAACATGATGGCGAGAAGCTTGTGCTAAAAGACTACGCCACTAATCCTCGTTCAATGATTTTACACGAAATGCACATAGCCTAGCCACTACATCATAGACTATGACACTCTCCCTCTTTCAGTGGTTACTTGAACATGTTCTAATAAACAAGTTTATGAATAGAAGTGATCATAATTATGTTAATGAGGTTTGACAATAAAGGAACAAGGGTCTGTAGATATTGAAGCCAATCTATGTTCATCATATACAGGTTCTATGAAACAGCTATTATTTGAAACAGATTTATGCACATATATAAGTGAACCTAACTATGTTAAATAGGTTTTAACATAAAGGAACATAATTATCACAACAGGAGCATGTCTCATATGTGCACAAGGTTCTGCACATAAGTGAATTCTAGGTCTGCACATAATTGATGAAGGGTCGGAACATAAGTGAACAAAGGCCTACACATAATGAAGTTTTAAATCATTTTCAAGGTAGTCTTTGTTCATCAAATACATGATCAACTTAGTGGAACTTCATAGGTGAACTACTGACCCTTGTTCATATATACCCTACTCCTTCAAAAGTGAACTACTTTCCATTGTTCATATGTGAGCAAGGAGCTGAGTATCTTCAATTTTGAATTCCTTTGGAGATATGTCAACAAGGTTTATGAACATAAGTGAACATAATTATGTTAAACATGATTGCACATAATTGAACATAATTTGTGTTCATCATATATAGGTTCTATGAAAGAGGTTATATTTCAAACAGGTTTATAAACATAAGTGAAACTAACTATGTTAAATAGGTTTGGACATAAGGGAACATAATTGAATAAGGGTTTGTATATACTAAAGTTTGAATCCTTATTGATGCTAACCTGTGTTCATCAAATACAAGTTCAATGAAACAGGTTTATCAACTACAACAGTTTCATAAGAGGATATCTACATTACAAAACCATGTCTCATATTTTATCAGGTTCATAGTCATACAACTTCATAAGTGTTCATAAGTGAACCTATATTCATAACTGAACACGTGTCTGAACATATTGAACATTGAAATCCAACTTAGTGAAACAGGCCGTATTCATAAGTGAACTTCTATCATACATAAACTCGAATGGTGTGTGAATCATCTTCATAAATAAAACAAAAATGTTGAGTGAAACGTAAGTGAACTATTCTCAACTTTTGAGTCCTTGTACTAATAGGTGTAACAGGTTCAATATAGAACCTTCATTAGTCAAAACAAGGGGTATGAATATAATGAACCAAAAATAGAGAGAAAAAAATGAAATTTTTAGGTTTTAGCTTCATACATGAAACCTTCTGGTAATCTTTGACATGTTTCAAAAAAGGGAAATTGGCTGAAATAGCCATATTACAAAGGCAATTGCATCTCCTAGCCATTTCTCTCCCTGATTGACCAAAATAGCCCTAGGTCCGCAATAGCGGACCTGCAGGTCCGCTACTATGCAGAAAAAGACAAAAAAAATTGTCGGTTCAAGACAGGTCCGCAACGGGTCGACACGTGTCACGATCTCACTCGACGACAGCTCCACCATTGCCCTGCACCTGTTATTCAGTTTATTAATTGCTTTTTTTAAGACCCACCTACCTTTTTTTATATTTTTTTCTGCATGGTAGTGGACCTGCAGGTCCACCATTGCGGACCTAGGGCTATTTTGGTCAATCGGGAAGAGAAATTGCTAGGAGATGCAATTGCCTTTGTAATATGACTATTTCAGCCAATTTCCCTTCAAAAAAAATGCCAAATTTTCTTATCATCCCTAAAATCATATACATGCGATCCACAAAATGGAGAAAACCCAAATCCCTAAAATCATATATGAAAAACCTACTAACCTACACCAGAAAGTTTATATTTTTTACATTGATTTTGGGGTTAAAGGTTATACCTTCATCTTGTTCATGTTATTCCTGCTGAGTATTGACATTCGAAGAAACCCCTAACACTTGCAGCTACCTTGGTCACTACCTTTGTTAGTAGATTGTTTTCATCGGGCCTTCTTTTCAAGGAAGTGAGTCTCAGACCATATGTAGTTCTTGGTCATTTTTTGGGATCATCCATGGTGTTCTTGACTAGAATTTTAAGATTTTACCTCGATTCAAACCATTGCCGTCTCCAATCTCTCCTATTTTTTGGTTGATTTGAGTATTTTAGTGATGAACAATTCGATTTCGATGATAAACCATATATATTCAAAGATTTCACGCTTGTAGGAAAGTCGGAATTGCTAACCTTCCGTTTCGAATGACCTTGATATTGATTATGTCTCCTAATATCACTCTACAAATTGTTTTACTGTTTTACCCTTGTTGACATATGAAGAAGATTTACGGTTTGTCTATAATCCTAATATTTATTTTAAAAACACTGAATTATTAGGAGCCGTAGATTAAAATGGTTGAAAGTTGACATTGGTTAACAAAGTTAACACTAATATCTTGGTTAATAAAAGAAGGGACCCTATATATATATTAGTTGTGTACTCGTGCAATGCTACGAGATACAAATGTTCTAACAAGATACATTCAATTTTTACATACCAAAATTTTATATGATATCCATAAAATACTTGATGGTTCACATGTTAAATTAAGAGATTTTCACAATGTATTGTAAATCCAATTTCTCATGCCTTGATGCACGTCTTTGTTATAGTAAAAATTTGTTAGTCTATTCTAGTTAACCTTGCTAATATATTGTACAAGCGAATATATCAAAAAGCTAATATAAGCCTTGTTTCCAATGGATCAGAGAATGATTGATGTGGATGAATGAAATGATCATGTTTATATACATTTATATAATTAGTGACAGACGAAGAATCATGTGAGAAGATGAGTTAAGGTAAGAAGGTAAAAAGATATCTGGACCCTCGATCACTTTTAATCTCAAACCCACCCATAAAGCACACATGGTATGGGAAGTGATGATCCATTTATTGATGTATTTAGAAAATTTTAAATAAGTTGCTATTTCCAGATTTGAGGGTGTTACAAGTTGGTATCAGAGCTTAAGTTTGAGAGAATTAGGTATGGACCCTCGATCACTTTTAATCTCAAACCCACCCATAAAGCACACATGGTATGGGAAGTGATGCGGTGCATCTCGGTTTATCTCATCCTAACGTGCATTCAACGATGGTGATCTATTCTTACCCTTCTCACCATAACATTCATTTTCACCAAAACCCAACCCATTAATGATATACATATTCTTAATTTATAGGTAGCAGTAGTGCAGTACAATTGATACACTAAATGTAATATATATGTTAATCATCTAGACGTACATACTCAAATCTCTTAATAACCAACTTTGCATCATGAATAAACTATTCTGAAACTTGATTGCAATTGATCTGCCACTCCTTTCATATATTTGATAAGCCACCCTTATCATCGTGGTTTGATGCTCACTTCATTTTGCCAACTTCAAAGAATAGCTCATACGCAAATTAAGATTAAAATGGTAACAAGTAGCAATGTGCGCACCTACTGACTGCTCCATCAGGTAAATCTTTCAAAATCAGCATGAACCAATATCAAGATGTTAAGACACAGTCTCATTGGATTCAAGATCATCCAAACTGAAGATCGCAATCTGAAGCTAAAGCCGAAACGTCGACTCTCAATATCAAAGTCTATGTCGTTTGTAATAAATGTCAATGTATTTGTTTATTATTGTACTAGTTAAATTAATATCTAGTTTGTTAGATATTAGTTTAACTTAGTTAGTTTCTAGTTTATTAGATATTAGTTATTTAGTTAGTTATTAGTTAGATATAATATCTATTTGTTAGATATTATTTAGTTATAATAGTTTTATATTACAACTTGTTGTTGCAAGTTGATTAGGAAGTGTGTAAAACACACTATGTTAAATATTAGGTGTATCTCTAGTATCTCTCAATAATCAGATATTATAAACACACAAAAACACACACTTAAGGGTGTAATAGAGAGAAAACAGAGAACACACATCTATAGCTTGAATCAGATCAACCTTGTAACCATTTCTTATAATCAATACAGGTTGGTAATCTTTATGTGTTGTTATTCTAAGAACTTGATATAGTATTGTTGGACCCACAATTGGTATCAGAGCCTGATTTAGATCAAAATCAAGTTCTTTGCAAAAACGTCTCTGTGTTCGATTTGAAAATTTGAATTCGAGATTTAGCAGTGTTTTAGGTGTTGAAATCGATCAGGTTGTGATCGATTAGCATGCTAAATAGAGTTGTTGTTATTTGATTTCACTATAAAGCATAAATCGAGTTCCAATTTGTGATTTTAGTGAGAAAAAGTCGAGTTTGATAAACGTACTGTGCCATCGATTTCATTTTTAAAAAGTGTGTTTTATTGAGATCGAGTGCTCACATTCAGTTCTAGAAGTGTTTCTAGACATAAGGGTAGAGTTTGGTATTGCTAATCGTTTCAGGAACAAGTTTTTAGACAAATTTTCAAAGTCCAGGACGAACAAGCGCAAACCACAAGACGAATATACGCAAAGTCCAACTTTGCGCGTCCCACATCAAACGCAAAGCTTCACTTTGCGCTCCTCAAGTGAAACGCAAAGCTTCACTTTGCGCTCCTCAAGTGAAACGCAAAGCTTCACTTTGTGCTCCTCAAGTGAATCGCAAAGCTTACTTCTCGGATCTCAAGCAATCGCAAACCTCAAACTCACTTCTCACAAGTAAGAAACGCAAACCACTTGAACCGCAAACCTCAACTTTGCGCTTCCCACTTGAACCGCAAACCTCAACTTTACGCTTCCCACGTGAAACACAAACCTCACTTTGTGCACTGTGCTAGACACGCAAACCTCTCTGCTCCAATCCAAACTTAGTATTTTCTTCAAAATGACATCTAGAGAAGCCCTTGCTATAGGAACTTGTTGGGAACTGAAGATGTGACTAAGTCATTAATGCTGCCAGTTCGGAGTTAGTGCTGCCAGAGGATTTCAAAGATTAATACTGCTAGGTATTACTACTTCTAGTAGAATTAATACTGCTAGTCAAAGTTAGTGCTGCTTGAACAAAGTTAGTACTGCTTAGCTAGTTAGTACTGCTAGAGGTTAGTGATGCTTAGTAGTTAATGCTGCCAAGATTCAGTTAATACTTCCAAGGTAATTAATACTGCTTCTGAGATAAACTGAATATAATATTGAAGAGACCGCGTCTGAAGATATACATGGAAAGCTTGAAGATAATTATGAAGATTATCTTGAAGATCTTTTTAAGTTTTGTAATTATCTTTGATTATTCAGTATATATATAATTGCTTAGAATAGTTGGATAGAACTTTAATTCTGAGTTTTTGTTTTAGAGAGAATCAACCTCAAGGCATAGTTCCTAATTCTAGAGAAGTAGAATTCGTCTTGAAAGAGTCTGTTCTTCAAGATTGAGGTTGTGTGTGTAATCTTGTAACTTCAATCATTCAATACAAGTTTGCAAGTTATTCATCAGATTTACTGTTTCATTAAATATCAAAGTGTTATTCCGCAAAATTCTTTGATATTGTTTATGAGTATTTATAATCCTTGTTAAGAATTCGATCCTGACAAGTGGTATCAGAGCCGGTTCTCTCAGAAACATTCATTCATTCATCATGGAAAACTTTGCAGAATCAAACAGTACTCTTGTCTCTAAGGTTCCAATGCTCAAACCCAATGAGTTTGACATGTGGAAGATCAGAATCAGGTAATACATTCTCCTTACTGACTACTCAATGTGGGATGTCATTGAGAATGGCCCCTCTACTGAAGGTCAGATTGGACTAGATGGTAAAAGATCTCCACCAAAGACAGATGGTGAGAGGAAGATTAGACAGACAGAGATGAAGGCCTTGAGCACACTGCTCTTGGCCATCCCCAATGAATATCAGCATCAATTCTGTAACTGCACAGATGCTCAGATTCTCTGGAATGCTCTAGAGAAAAGATTTGCTGGAACTAAAAGCACCAAAAGAAATCAAAGGGATGTTCTGAAGCAGCAGTATGAGAACTTCACTTCTTCAAAGAATGAGTCCATGACTCAAACTTTTGACAGGTTCAACAAGCTTATTGGTGAACTGGCTACTGTGGGAGTGAAGATGGAGCAAGATGATATCAACAGGAAATTCCTCAGATCTCTTGGAGAAGAATGGACTATGTACACTGTCTCATATAGACAGAGTGACAATCTGGAAGAGAAGGAACTAGATGATCTGTATAATGATCTAAGAGTTTTTGAATCAGAGGTATAAGCTAAGAAGAAGCCCACTGGGTATATTCATAATGCAACACTTCTATCAGCATCTGCTGATACTACTGCCAACCCTGAAGCAGTTAGTGCTGCTAGTGGAGTGAATTCAGAAAAAGGCACTGAAACTGTCTTTGAAGCCTTTTTGTCAAGTCATAGCAACAACTCTTTGATTAATGATGATCTGGAACAAATTCACCCTGATGACTTGGAGGAGATGGACATTAAATGGCAGATGGCCATGTTATCTATGAGGGTGAAGAAGTTTATTAAAAGAACTGGGAGGAACAACTTCTCTCAAAGAAGAGAAGATGGTGCTGGTTTTGACAAGACAAAGGTGGAATGCTATAAGTGCCACATGAAGGGACACTTTGCTAGAGAATGCAAAAGTGGTGTGCCAAATAACAACCACCAACAAGCCCAGAATGGAGGCTACAATCAAAACAAGAACTCTGCTCAAGCCCTTGTTTCTCAACAAGGAATGGGGTTTGACTGGAGTGACCAAGCTGAGGAAGCCATTCAGAATCAAGCTCTTATGGCAGAGGTATCTGATCTTCCCTCTGAGGTAAGTTCTAATCTTTGTACTCAATCTTGCATAGATACTGTCAAAAGGTACATGGATCACAACCAAAACATGTGTGATGACCTCAAAAGATTAGAAAAGGACAGAAGAGATTATGTGTTGATAGTGGAGAGGTTTGAAGAACAAATCAAAGGCTTTCAAGCCAATGAACTTCAACACTCTTATGACACAAACTACTGGAAGTGGGAAAAGAATGAGTTAGAGACCAAACTGTCTAAGTCCAAAGAAGAGAATGATAAGTTGAAAGAAGAATTAGCTAAGGTTAAGCTTAAAAAAGTTTTCATATGCCTCAAAAGCAATGGATTCTCTTCTAAAGGCTCAGATTCATGATAAGATGAAGCCTGGTGTTGGATACAACAACACACCTCCTCCTTATAACAACAACTATATCCCTCCTACATCAGACCTGTTAGAGACCAAGAAGAAAAAAGACTTGTCTGAGAAAGCATTTAAGATAGATCATTTGGATGAGGTGGTGGTTAAGGATCTGACTGAAAAAGAAGCTAGTGAGAATAGGAATAATGCTGTGAGTAAAGAGATACCCTTAGAAAACAACATTATCACCAATGAGGGATGTGAAAAAATCTGGGTCAAGTCTAAAGAGATAGAGAAGAACAAAGGAAAGGCTAACAAGGTCCATTACAAACAAACCATGGTTGTGAATCCTGGCCCTTGTAAACAGTGTGCTTGCAATAAAACTGAGAGCCCAAATTCTGGTACAAAGAGAGGTAATCAAAGAAACTGGAATAATCAATGGGCTCAGAAACAAGGAGTTGATCTGAGTAAGATAATCAGACCAAAACCATGTTTCATATGTGGCAAGTTAAATCATTTGGCTAAGTACTGTTTCTTTAATCCTATTAACCAAAGAATGAGCTTTCAAAGATGTTTGCAAAAACCTTTTGGTTATAGGAAGGCTGGAAAGAAACATGTGGCTAAGAAATCTGTTGAAACCAAAGGCCAAATGAAGAAAAAGGTTTTAAAAGAGAGTATTAAAATGTGGGTGCCCAGAAGCACTAAAACTGTTAGTACTGCTACATCCAATAATACTGCTGACAGGGATAGTGTTGCCAGGAGCAATACTGCTGCTACCAGTGTTAGTACTGCTGAGAAGATTAATGCTTCTAATACTGTTAGTACTTCTTCAAAGGTTACTACTGCTAACACAGTTACTGCTGTTGATGCAGTTACTACTTCTAACAAGGTTAATACTGCTAAGCATGCAAGTACTGGTAATGCAGTTAGTTCTTCTAAAACCAGTACTGCTTCTAGCAAATGTGCTGCAAAACCCATTATTGTGACAAAGTACTCCAGCAATGAGGAGTCAAAGTTTAAAAATCTTGTCAAAAAGGAATGCAAATATTTTGATGAGAAAGGGGTACCCAAGACCACTTTGGCTTGGGTTCCTAATCCATACTAACTGATTTATCTTATGTGCAGGGCAACCAACAGCTCAAGGGGAAGAGCATCTGGCATGTGGATAGTGGTTGCTCTAGGCACATGACAGGCAACATGTCATGCCTTCAGGATTTCAAGCATATCAATGGAGGACATGTTGCATTTGGAGACAATCTTGCAGGGGGAAAAATAAGTGGAAAAGGTAATGTCACAAAAGGTAAGATGACATTTGAGGATGTCTACTATGTTGATCAGTTAAAGTACAACCTGTTAAGTGTATCACAGGTTTGTGACAAACAACATAGTATATTATTTACAAATACAGAATGTATGATCCTTGCTCCAGGATTCAAGGTAGTTGATGAAAGCATGATACTACTTAGAACTCCAAGAAAGGACAATGTTTACTGTCTAGATATGGACAATGTTTCAAGTGATTCATCCCTAAACTGTCTTGTTTCAAAAGCTTCTGTGGATGAATCCTCTCTTTGGCACAGAAGGATGTGTCACATGAACTTCAAGACAATGAACAAACTTGTTAAAAACAACCTTGTAAGAGGTTTACCATCTAAAGTCTTTTCATGTGATGATCATTGTGTTGCTTGTCTTAAAGGCAAACAACACAAAACTTCTCATAAGACCAAAGAGTTAAATACAATTTCTTCTTGTCTCCAGTTATTACATATGGATCTGTTTGGCCCTACAAATGTGATGAGCATAGGGAAGAAATCATATTGCCTAGTTATTGTTGATGATTACTCCAGATTTACTTGGGTATATTTTCTAAGGACTAAGGATGAGACAAGTGGACTGATCAAATCCTTTATTCTAAGAATTGAAAACCAAACTAATCAAAAAGTAAAAGTCATTAGATCAGACAATGGAACTGAATTTAAAAATCTTGATCTAAACAACTTTTGTGAAGAAAAAGGCATTGAGAGACAATATAGTGCTCCTACGACTCCACAACAAAATGGGGTTGCTGAGAGAAGGAATAGGACACTAATTGAGGCTGCTAGATCTCTGTTAGCTGATTCAAAACTGCCAATTAATTTATGGGCTGAAGCAGTTAATACTGCCTGTTATGTCCAAAACAGAGTGCTAGTGGTCAAGCCAAAGAACAAGACACCTTATGAGCTCTTAAATAAAAGAAAACCCTTTATTGGATTTTTTAAACCATTTGGGTGTCCTTGTACAATTCTCAATACTAAATCTCACTTAGGAAAGTTTGATAGCAAGGCAGATGATGGATTCCTTGTGGGTTACTCATCTCAAAGTAAAGCCTACAGAGTTTTTAATACTTCTTCTAGAATAATTGAGGAAAGTGACAATGTCAAATGCAATGAGAACACACCAAATCCTATTGGGTCTGGTCCTCAGTGGCTGTTTGACATTGATTCACTAACTAACTCTTTTGGTTTCAGTAGTGATGATTATGCAGGACCAGGTAGTGGAGGATCAGGGACTACACAAGTTCAAGAAAATATACCTCAGTCTGTAATTTTTCCCATACCTACAGTGGATCCTATTGAAGACTGTAAAAAGGAGCCATCTACTAAACCAAATCAGAGTGAAGAAGAAAGGAGAGATGAGGAGAATCAAGAGAATCAAGAGAATAAAGAACCAGAAGTAGCTGCTGACATCACCTCAATTGAGTTGAATGACTCCAATCTAGAGGTGGGACTAAATGAAGAACCTAGTCATCAAACAAGAACACAAAAGAATCATCCTCCTCAGCTGGTAATAGGAGATATCTCTTCTCCTATGATGACTAGAAATCAAAGCAGGCTGCAAGATATGCAAGACCAACAGCATACAGTGCTCTCTTGCTTACTATCCCAGCTTGAGCCTAAGAAGGCTCATGATGCTATGAAAGATTCCAGTTGGATAGAAGCTATGCAAGAAGAGTTGCTCCAATTCAAGCTGCAAGATGTTTGGGATCTGGTAGACCTTCCTAAAGGTCAAAGAGCAATAGGCACAAAATGGGTCTTCAGAAATAAGAGAGATGAGAGAGGAATAGTAATAAAGAACAAAGCAAGGTTGGTGGCTCAAGGGTATACACAAGAAGAAGGAATAGATTATGAAGAAGTATTTGCACCAGTGGCTAGGATAGAAGCAATCAGATTGTTCCTGGCCTATGCTTCTTATATGAAGTTCAAAGTCTATCAAATGGATGTAAAAAGTGCATTTTTATATGGATCAATTGAAGAAGAAGTATATGTCTGTCAACCACCAGGGTTTGAAAATCCAAACTATCCAGACAGAGTATACAAACTGAAGAAAGCACTTTATGGACTGCATCAAGCACCAAGAGCATGGTATGACACTCTGTCATCCTATCTCTTGGAAAATGGCTTTGAAAGAGGAGTCATTGATAAGACTATGTTCATCAAGAGAAAGAAGAAGGACATCTTGCTGGTCCAAATCTATGTAGATGATATCATCTTTGGATCCACAAGAGACAATATGTGCAAGGAGTTTGAGGATCTCATGCATCAAAGGTTCAAAATGAGTTCCATGGGGGAACTTACTTTCTTCCTTGGACTCCAAGTCCAACAGAAGTCAGATGGTATTTTTATTTGTCAATCAAAGTATGTGCAGGACATTCTAAACAAGTTTGGTTTCTCAGACTCAAAGCCTGCCAGCACACCTATGGAGACACACAAGCAGATAACAGCAGATCTTGAGGGGGAGAATATGGATGTTCATCACTATAGATCCATGATTGGCTCTCTCATGTATCTTACAGCCTCTAGGCCAGATATAATGTTTCCAGTCTGTGTGTGTGCAAGATTTCAAGTTAGGCCAAAGCAATCACACTATCAAGCTGTTAAGAGGATATTCAGATATCTCAAAGGGCAACCTAGATTGGGACTTTGGTATCCTTATGACTCATCATTTGACCTACTTGCGTACTCAAACAGTGACTTAGGTGGAGCAAACTTGGACAGAAAATCTACTTCTGGAGGATGTCAGTTTTTGGGTGCAAGACTAGTTTCATGGCAGTGCAAGAAACAAACCACAGTGTCCACATCTACAACAGAAGCAGAGTACATAGCAGCTGCAAGTTGCTGTTCTCAAGTCTTATGGATTCAGAATCAAATGCTGGACTATGGGGTAATCTTTCTACACACTCCAATCTTTATTGATAATAGCAGTGCTATTAGCATTGTTAATAATCCTGTCAAGCACTCAAAGACAAAGCACATTGAGATCAGGTATCACTTTATAAGAGACTGCAATGAAAAGAAGCTTATTCAAGTTGTAAAAGTTTATACTGATAACCAGTTTGCTGATCTATTCACCAAAGCCTTTGATGTGGGTAGATTCACTTTCTTGGTAACAAGTGTGGGAATGATCAACTCTGAATAAGATCCTACTTAAAATGTGGTTAATACCTGTATATTGGTTATTCTTGGTGTTACTAACTTTCTTTCTCAGGAAATGTATAGCAGTACTCAGTTTATCACAAGCTTAAAAGTGTAAGTATGGTTAACACTGCCAGTACAGTTTTAGTACTGCCAGTACAGTGTTACTACTGCCAGTGCTCAGTTAATACTGCTAGTGGTTAATACTGCTCTCAGTTAATACTGCTAGTTAGTTAATACTGCTAGTGGTTAATACTGCTCTCAGTTAATACTGCTAGTTAGTTAATACTGCTAGTGGTTAATACTGCTCTCAGTTAATACTGCTAGTTAGTTAATACTGCTAAGTAGTTAATACTGCTCTCAGTTAATACTGCTAGTAGTTAATACTGCTCACTGTTAATACTGCTTTCAGTATCTTTTTAAGGTTAATACTGCTTCTAATCCAAAAGCTATAAATACCCTTTTCCCGCCTAAAAGATCATAACGACTCTTTGTCTACTGTTCATCTTCTCTCTCACTCTTGTTTCTCAAGTATCCAGTGCTCGATAGTCAAGAATCCTTGCATACAGATGGCTTCAATGGCATTTATCGATGAGCACAACGAGATCGCCATGCTTCAAAAGCCAAAACAAGCTGAAGGTTTTCACCAGATAGTCGACTTTCTGAAGTCCAGCCACATCGCTCATGCTCTCACTGTGTCTCCTACCATCTACATAGAACATCAAAGGCAGTTCTGGGCCAATGCCACTACTAGCTCTGAAAATGGAGTGTCGTGCATCAAAACAAGGGTTTGTGACAAACCCTTGACAGTTACTGAGGAGACCATTCGCATCTGTCTACGTCTAGACGATGCTTCAGGTATATCTTCTATTCCAAATGAGGATTTGTTTTCAAACCTCACCAGAATGGGGTATGAAGGCCAATTGGGGATTTTCAAGTTTTTTAAAGCACAATTTTCACCCCAATGGAGGTTCTTTATTCATACCCTAATGCACTGTATTTCCAAGAAAACCACTGGCTGGAGCCAATTTAGCAGTCCCATTGCATATGCTTTGGTTTGTTTATCTACTGCTAGAAAATATATTTTTTCTCTGATGATCTTCAATGATCTTGTCTCAAACCTGGACAACAAGAAGAGTTTCTTCATGTATCCCAGGTTTGTACAGGCAGTTATCACAAATGAATTGACGGATATACCTCACTTTGATGGGGTATATGTACCTAAACCCCCTAAAGGCAAGGTTTTCTCAAATATGAGAAGATCTGCTAGGGACTCGGAAGGAGTTGACACCCCATTGTTTTCTACAATGATGGTGGTGTCCCACACTGATGAAGGTATGGCAGCAGGGTCAAGGCCCTCCTCAGACCATCCCACTGCTAGCCAATCCCAACCTTCCCACTCTATATCTATCCCACAGTCCCTACTTCATAAACCCACTTCTCCTATTACCCAAACCTATACAAGGAAACAGGTAAAGAAGGCTCCTTCCCTTCTTGTACCATCACCCACTGCACCTTTAAGCCCTCTATTGGAGCATTCTCCAATAGAGAATATCCAAAGGGAATCCCATAGGGTGTCTCCCAACCCTGAGGAGGTGCTCTCTAAGGAGATGGAGGAGCATATGGGTGAGAAGGCTGCCACTACTTCTGCTAGCACAGAGAAGGATAGTGGTAACATCTCTAAGACCTTCCCCATGGCAACTTTGGCTGAGAAATCAACCAAAGGACCCCGGTGCCAAGAAACCAAGGGGGTAGTTGGTGCTTCTGCTAGGCAGAAGGCCACTACTACAAGATCCAAGGATCCCTCAAGGATGGGCAAAACATCCCAAAAGGGTGAGGACAGATCTGAAACTGATGGATTGATGGAAAAAGATTCCAATGATCCTTCAAGGGTGGGTAAAACACCCAAAGAAGGTGAGGACAGCTATACTTACTTAGAAGTGATGGAAACAATAGCCAACATCAATGTTGATGTGGTTAATCAAGGAAAAGAAATCAAAGCCTTGCAGAAAGTGGTCATCTCCCAACAACAGCAGATTTCCAAACTCAAGCAACTGGTGGGAAAGCTCATGGCCAAGAAAAGAAGAAGTAAATTTGTTCTAAGGAGGAGAAAGGATGCAACCAAAAAGGAAACTGACAATGCTTCCAAAAAGGGGGAGAGTTCAAGCTCAGAAAAGTCAGATCAACAGATTGAAGGGGAGTTTGTTGAAGTACAAGGAGAGTTTGATGAAGAAAAAGCTGAAGGTGTACTAGCAGCAGAAACTGCTAGAAAAGCAGTAACAACACCAGCAGCAGTAACAACCCCAGCAGCAGAAACTGTTAGTGCTGCTGAAACTTCAAAAGCAGCAGTAACAGGGTTAACACCAGCAGAGATTGAAGTAGCAGAAATGCTTGTCAAAGCAAAGAATGACACTCCCAAAGCAAAGGGAGTGGTCATAAATGAAGGGGGAGCAAAGAAAACAGAAAAGAAAGAAATGGCTGCAGATGCAAAGAAAAGGGAAAAGAAAAGATGATAGAATCTGATCAACCATCCAAAAAGAAAAAGATGGTTGAGTCAGATGAAGCATTAGCTAAGAAACTGCAAGAAGAGATAGATCAAGCAGAAAAAGAGCAGGTTGAGAAAGACAGAGAAATAGCCAGAGCACTTGCAAATGAACTAAATGAAGCTTTTCAGAAAGGGCTGGAAACAGAAAAAGCAAAGCAAAGAGCTATAAGCATGAGAAAGGCTATGATGGCCAGAGCAAGTGCAAAGAAGAGAAGACCTTCACAAACTTACCTTGCAACTCAGGAAAGAAACAAGATGATAACTTTCTTGAGGAGTGCAATTGGTGTAAAGAAAGAAATGTTTGTGAAGATGACTTTTGATCAAATCAAGGATCTCTATGAGAAAGAAATGGGAAAGCTGAAGAGTAATGAAAAGGATAGAGTGGAATTTGAAAAGAAATCCAAGGAGAGACATGATGTGAATATCAATCAACCCTTCCCTGAAAGTGAAGAGGGAACTCCTACAAAAGAAAAGGTAGAAAAGAAGAAGGAAGCTACTCTAGGGCAAAGTCAAAGGATTCTGAAAAGAACTAAGATGATGGCTAGAAGAAAGAAAACTGTAAAGAAGCCCAGAATAGAAGAAGAGAAAAAGGTTGCTAGAGAAGAAGAGGCACCTGAACCATCAGAAAAGAAAGAGAAGTTGAGCATTGAGGATGTAAAGATGTACATGGTTGTGATGGACAAAGTGCCTGAACCAATTTCAGCAGAACCAGTAGGAGTTAAACCTCCTGAAGTCATTCACTGGGATGTACTAGAGGTAGATGGAAAAGAGTACATTAGGCTGAAGAGGAAAGATGAAAAATATGAAGTCTACAGTACTTGGGCTAAAATTGTCAGAACATGCTCAAGATCAGATATTGAAGAAATGTTTGATATAGGGATGAAGTTGTACACATATAAGTTAAAAGCTCCAGGGATTTCAATTACAAAACTGGTGATGGAGTATCTGTGTATGATGTTCAAATCTGATGAAGTGGAGGAGATAATAAGGAATGTTTTTCAAGCAGTTACCAGTTGGATTTTATATGAAACTAGTGGAGTATATTCTGTGACTTTGGATAGAAATCACATAGAATACTTCCTAGTGGATAAAGTATACAACCATAGCAAATTGAAACTTCATTCAATGTTGAAGAAGAAGCTTGGATGTGTTGAAAATTCAGAAATGGCTAAGTATTTGATCCAAAGAACAATCAATCAAAGTTTGGGGTTAGATGCAAACACTGGAATTTGAATCACTGATGGTTTTGGAAGCATCTGAAGAACTTGACTTCTCTTCTAAAAGTCAAGTTAGGGGGAGATTGTTGGGAACTGAAGATGTGACTAAGTCATTAATGCTGCCAGTTCGGAGTTAACCAGAGGATTTCAAAGATTAATACTGCTAGGTATTACTACTTCTAGTTGAATTAATACTGCTAGTCAAAGTTAGTGCTGCTTGAACAAAGTTAGTACTGCTTAGCTAGTTAGTACTGCTAGAGGTTAGTGATGCTTAGTAGTTAATGCTGCCAAGATTTAGTTAATACTTCCAAGGTAATTAATACTGCTTCTGAGATAAACTGAATATAATATTGAAGAGACCGCGTCTGAAGATATACATGGAAAGCTTGAAGATAATTATGAAGATTATCTTGAAGATCTTTTTAAGTTTTGTAATTATCTTTGATTATTCAGTATATATATAATTGCTTAGAATAGTTAGATAGAACTTTAATTCTGAGTTTTTGTTTTAGAGAGAATCAACCTCAAGGCATAGTTCCTAATTCTAGAGAAGTAGAATTCGTCTTGAAAGAGTCTGTTCTTCAAGATTGAGGTTGTGTGTGTAATCTTGTAACTTCAATCATTCAATACAAGTTTGCAAGTTATTCATCAGATTTACTGTTTGTTTACTGTTTCATTAAATATCAAAGTGTTATTCCGCAAAATTCTTTGAAATTGTTTCTGAGTATTTATAATCCTTGTTAAGAATTCGATCCTGACAGAACTGACACCAAGCCACCAGTTCTCTTTAAAGGAGAATACGAACAGTGGAAGGATCGGTTTCTGAACTTCATTGACAGACATGAGCTGGGTGATTTCATCAGGAGATCTATAGAAGAAGGGGTTATGAAACCAATCATGACGACTCGTGTAGTTGGAAATGTGCCTACTGAAGTTGAACTTAAGTTTCATGAGCTAGGAGATGATAACCTCAGAAGAGCCAAAGGCGACAGATTAGCTAAGTCATACATTTTACAAGGAGTTCCAAATGAAATATATGTAAAGATTGACAGCTACAAGGGCTCCGGCAAAGAAATGTGGGATCAGCTTGAAAAGATGATGCTGGGTTCGAAGGTTGGGAATCAGCTTAAAATCTCCAACTGCCTAAATAATTATGAAGAATTTAGAGGCAGGGTGGGAGAAACTTTAGAAGAAACCTATGACAGGTTTGTGACTTTGCTGAACGAACTTAGCAAGAACAAAGTCCACAAATCTCAAATTGAGCTGAATGTTAAATTCCTGAGTATTCTTCAACCGGAATGGAAAAGATTTTCTAGGCAGATGAAGCAGATAAAAGATTTGAATGAGATTCCACTTCACGAGGTGTATGAAACCCTCCGACAAAATGAAGAAGAGGTGGATGAAATTCTAGAAGATAAGAGACAGAAAGAAAAGACGGTTGAAGACACAGTCGCTCTTGTAGTCAGGAAGAAGAAGAACAAGGGGATTGTATATGAATCAGAAGAAGATGAAGGTTATGCAAACTCTGACATAGATGAAAATGACCAACTGAAACAAGCAATGCTTATGCTGACAAGTGCTTTTCAGAAAAGGTTCTACACAAAGCCAAGTTCAAATAGTCAGAGATATTCTTCTGGTCCAAACAACTACATCCACAAGGAAAGGGTTGAAGGAAGGAGATTTGAAGGGAAGAGAACAGAAGAGAGGAAACCTGAAGAGAGAAGGTATCAGTCTGAAGGGAAGAGATTAGAGGAGAGGAAACCAGAAGAAAGAAAGTTCAAAGCTGAAGGATCTAGTCAGCAAGAACCACCAACGTGCTACAACTGTGACAAAACAGGTCACTATGCCAGAGACTGCCGAAGACCAAAAGTCAGAAACTCAGACTACTACAAGAACAAGATGCTTCTTGCAAAGCAACAGGAGGCAAGAAAGGCACTGATGGCTGAGGATGAATATTGGCTCGATCACTCAGATGATGAAGAAGAGGATGAAGAAAAAGATTAAGCCGTCAGCATGTGTTTGATGGGCCAAATAGAATCAGATGCTGAAGCTGATTCAGATAATGAAGACGAGTAGGTATGTAATTTATCAGATTCAGATTTCATGAATAAAATGCATGCCATGAGTTTAAAACAAAAAGAGTTAGAATCTAATCTTGAGCAAGAAAATGGTGTCATAACTGACAAAAACCAATTGATACAAAAACTTAGCAATGAACTTGCTGAGAAGAAAGTATTGATTGAGATTTTACATAAAGATAATGACACCAACGCAAAAGAAAAGACAATAATTCTTAAAGAGAATTCTGAACTCAAATCTCAACTTCTAAAGGGTGGGATTGATTTATATGAGCTTAAAAATTTGCATGCTTCTTGTACCAAAGAAAACTTTTCTTTACTTGGAAAATTAAAAAGTTTGGAAGAGAAGTTATACAAAATGGGTCAAACTGAACAGACTATTTTTCTGAACAAACCCAAAGAGGAAATAGAGAGATGGGGAATCGGTTATAAGAATCCTCACTGTCTACAAAAAGGGATGTCTGAAGTGCCAGGACTTTATGATCATCTTTCAATGCAATTAGCTCGCAGAATCCCTGAGTTTAAAACTTTCTGGACTAAACTATCTGAAAAGGATGAAGCCAACGAAACTGAAAAACGTTTGAAATTATCTAAAGTTCATCTTCCATTTTATTATGCGAAATTGAATAATAGTTATGATGAAAATCCAATATATCAAAAGAAGAAAACACTTTCAAGTGATTTCTTTCAAAGTTATACTGAAAAGGAAATGGAGGCGAAGCCTATTCTAGGTAAACTATATGTCCCTCCTCTCGTTTTAGAAAGTAAAATTTATGAACTCGAGAATTTTTTATCAGATGAAAGACTTTTGATGAATATTGAGCAAAAAGTTTTTTCAACTGTGTTTTCAAATTCTGTTATTTCTAAGGCTTCAAACTCTAAGGATATGTTTGGTTCATCAAGTAAAGGATTTGATTTTCTGAACTCTAATGGTGGTTTAGATGATTGTTTTGAACAATTTGACTTTAATGCTAAACTTCCTAACCATTCATCTTTTGTTAAGAAATCTTTGAGAAAAACCAGTATGCCTGTGAACAGTGCAAAATCAACGAAAGTTGATAACTCAGTCTCTGTGAAAGCTAAAAATGCTAAAGGTAAGAATATATCTCAGCATTCACAGAAACCGAACACTACTGGTAGTTCTAAAAAGAAGCATTCGTTTGTTGCTCAAAGGTCTAACTCACCAGTTTCACATGTTTCAGATCTGAGCAAGCAAAGACCAGAAGTAAATTCTCAATGGCAACCCAAACGGAAGCTTGACAAGACCGTTTTATCGTTTAGTAGTGTTAATTGTAGTAAGACTTCGCTTAGTAAAGATGTCTTAATTGCTGATGTTTCTCTTTTGAACTCAAAACTTGCTGTACAATGAAGCAATTATTTCAGTTATCTTTATCTGCTAGAAAGTCTTCTATTTATGATAAACATGTTTCTATCTCTTGTCAAGATTCTGGAGATTGGTTTGGAAATTTTCATGTGCATTCATCTCATACTAATCCTTCTCATACATTTCAAAAGAAAAGAGGACCCAATTTGAAATGGGTACCAAAATCTTGTGCTAACACAGCAGGACCCAAATTCCAGTGGGTACCTAAAGCTAAATCTGTGTTGCAGGCACACAAATCTTAAAGAGAAATCGACTTCTGATTATGTACAGATCAGGACTCGTTATTCAATGTCAAAATAGGTTTTTGGATAATGCAGTTCAAAACCCGAACATCAAACTCAAAATAGGCTTTTGAACAAATCAGTTCAAGACCCGCACTTCGATAATCAAAGTGAATATTCCAATGTTGTCGTATGAAGATCTAAATTTGTAATTTCTCTTATGCAGACTAGTCATACATGGTTCTTGGACAGCGGATGTTCCAAGCACATGACAGGGCAAAAAGAGATACTGTCCAATTTTAAAGACAAATATTGCGGAACAGTCAGGTTCGGCAACGACCAGTTTTCTTCAATCATGGGATATGGTGATGTACAACATGACAATGTCACGATCAAGAAGGTGAGCTATGTAGAAGGCTTACGTCACAACTTGTTCAGTATAGGCCAGTTCTGTGACAAAGACTTAGAGGTCAACTTCAAAGCCAAGAGATGTTCAGTTCGCAATGAAGAAGGCGAAGAACTCCTGGTCGGTACTCGAGAATCAGACCTCTACACAATCAATTTATCAAATGTCCAGACTGAGAAGCAAGTTTGTCTACTGACGAAAGCATCGATGCAACAAAGTTGGTTATGGCATCGAAGGCTCTCTCACCTCAACTTTAGGTACATCAACAATCTGGTCAGTGGAAAGCTCGTCAAAGGACTTCCAGAACTCAAATATGAAAGATAACATCTTTGTGCAGCTTGTGAAAAGGGCAAGATGAAGAGGGCACCTCATAAACCAAAGCCTGAACCAAGTACAAGCGCTCCGTTAGAGTTATTGCATATGGACTTATGCGGTCCGATGCAAACTCAGAGTCTAGGCGGAAAGAAGTACATACTCGTGATCGTGGACGATTACTCGAGATACACATGGGTCAAGTTTCTACGTTTAAAGGATGAGACACCAGATATTCTCATCACATTCCTAAAGACGACCTAGGTGAATCTGCAGAAACCGGTCAAGTTTCTACGAACAGATAACGACACAGAGTTCAAGAACAACAAAGTTGAAGAATATCTTGAATCTGTCGGGATTTCACATCAATACACTGCTGCTCGTACGCCTCAACAAAATGGAGTGGTCGAAAGAAGAAATCGAACGCTAGTCGAGGTTGCTCGTACTATGCTAAGTCAATCAGACTTACCTCTATTTTTGTGGGCAGAAGCTGTATCGACCGCGTGCTACACACATAATCGCTCCATGGTACATCAAAGATTCAAGAAGACTCCTTATGCGTTAATCAACAACCGAACACCGACAATCAAATACTTCCATATATTTGGGTGTAAGTGTTTTGTTTTAAACGATAGGGAAAGTCTAAATAAGTTCAGTGCTAAGGCGGATGAAGGAATCTTCATTGGCTATTCCTCGACATCAACTGCATTCCGTGTTTATCTAAAGAAGTCAAAGACGGTGATTGAAAGCATCAACGTCTCGTTTGATGAAGAAATGGCTTCCGAACAACAACGTTCAAAACCCGTTACAACAGGAATACTAGCTTCTGGGCAACTCAGTCCAGGACCTACGTCTCAACAGAATAAATCAGGTGAAACATCAACTTCTACTAACCATTTATCTGATTTAGATTTATTATTTGAATTGTTTTATGATGAATTTCTTGGATCTAATGTAAAGAAATTTGTTGTGGTTGACAGGAGGGAAGACTTAACGACTACTCATCCAACCAGTTCAGATGACTCTATTGAATCCAACGCCCCGATTCAACAAGAGATTCCAATTCAAATGACGACTCCAACAGTTGAAGAAGTGACACATGAGAAAGAGACAGAAGTAGCTGAAACAGTAGGAGATACTATTCAGATCAATCTACAGCCAGATCAAGCTGTACCTGCTGAGCCTTCTAAACCTGCCACTTCAACTGAAACCATCAATCCTCCTGAACAATCAGAAGAAGGTACAAGTGGATTTGTAGATGATACAACCGACATACAATCATCTAATCCACTACCTCATGAACATAAATGGACCAAAGAGCACCCGCTAAGCCAGATCATTGGCAATCCATCAAAACCGGTGCAAACTAGGTCAGCATCAATGAACATGTGCATGCATGACTCCTTTCTGAGCAAGTTCGAGCCAACAAGAGTATCAGAGGCACTTGCTGATCCAGAATGGGTGGTCTCAATGCAAGAAGAGCTGAATCAATTCGATGCACTTCAAGTCTGGAGACTCGTACCAAAGCCTAAAGGTAAAACCATTATAGGTACGAAATGGGTTTTCAAGATAAAGAAATACAAAGATGGTACCGTTATCCGAAACAAGGCAAGACTAGTAGCCAAAGGATACAGACAAGAGGAAGGAATCGACTATGACGAAACATATGCTCCTGTGGCGCGATTAGAGGCAATCAGAATGTTTCTAGCCTACGCAGCCCACAAGAACTTCACGGTCTTTCAAATGGACGTGAAGACAACATTCCTGAATGGAATTCTGAAGGAGGAAGTCTACGTCTCTCAGCCATAGGGTTTTGTTAATCAAGAGAAGGCGAATCACGTTTACATTCTCGACAAAGCACTCTACGGTCTGAAACAAGCACTTCGAGCCTGGTATGATGTCCTTTCCACTTTTCTAGTCAAGTCTGGGTTTTCAAAAGGAACGGTTGATACCACTTTGTTTATCAAAAAGGAAAAAGGCGATATCATTTTAATTCAAATTTATGTAGATGATATTATCTTTGGTTCTACAAATACTAAGTACTGTAAGAATTTTGCAAACCTTATGGTGTCTAGATTTCAGATGAACTTGTTGGGAGAGATGAATTTCTTTCTCGGTTTACAAGTAAAACAATTTTCATCGAGTATTTTTATCAATCAATCAAAATACATTAGGGATATTCTTCGGAAGTTCCAAATGGAAAATTCAAAACCGATTGGTACCCCAAGCACACCATGTACTAAGATTGGCACCGATCCTTTGGGAAAGGCTGTTGATGTTAGGACTTATCGAGGAATGATAGGTTCTTTAATGTATCTTACTTCTAGTAGGCCAGATATAATGTTTTCAACATGCTTATGTGCACGATATCAGGCCAATCCTAAAGAAATCCATATGTCTGCTGTGAAGCGCATATTTAGGTATCTAAAGGGCACTGCAGATCTTGGTCTGTGGTATCCTAAAGATACTAGTTTTGAACTAACAGCCTACACAGATGCAGATCATGCAGGTTGTATGTTAGACAGGAAGAGCACGTCAGGACACGTACAGTTCCTCGGTGACAAACTCGTAAGTTGGGCATCGAAGAAGCAACTTTGTGTTTCAACTTCCACGGCCGAAGCAGAATATGTAGCTGCTGCTAGCTGTTGTTCTCAGGTCTTATGGATAAGAACTCAATTGCGCGACTACGGTTTCCACTTCAACAAGATCCCGATATACTGTGACTCAAAGAGCGCCATCGCAATATCAGCGAATCCTGTTCAACACACCAAAACCAAGCACATAGACGTCAGGTATCATTTTATTAAAGATCATGTTGAAAAAGGAACAATTGAACTTTTCTTTGTAAAAACTGATTATCAACTTGCCGATTTGTTCACCAAACCATTAGACGAAAAGAGGTTCAACTTTCTTATCTCTAAGCTTGGTATGCTAAATCTTAAAATCTAATCAGTATTTACCTATAAATTTTTTCTAAATTGTATAATTTTTCATCATTTCTTCATTCTTAACTCTGATTGATATCTGCACTTCTATATTCTGTTCATAATCCAAGGGGGAGAATGAGAAGAAATTGACAAGTGGTCAATATTACTTCGAGGGGGAGCTCATAAAATTTATGCATGTACCTTTTAATGTCAAATTTTTTTTTTGTAATGCAAGATTTTAGGGGGAGCTCTTCAAGTCAAGGAGTAAGGATATGACTTCTGATTATTTCTGATCAGAACTCGTACTTTAAAAAAAAGTTTTACTGCTTTTTGTCTTTTTAATTTAAGAGAATAAATTTTACTTTGACTTGACATAAGACTTTTGCAGAATTTTTGAGAGAAGCTTACAAGTTCATATGTTTATGACTTAAAGCTTAGCTTCATGAGATAGAAGATCGTACGTAAGGGTATAATTCTATATCTTCATCTCATATATGGTTGAAAGAAGTACAACTTTCAAACATAGAAAAACATGTTCTTAAATGTTCAAACCACTTTCCGATTTTTCAACAGATTTTATATTTTGGGAGTGTATTTTAAATGTTTTCATGATCTTAATTGTGCTTTAACTGAAATAGTTAAACCATTCTGATCATCACGTGCATCATAGGAAAACATGAATTTCATTGTGCTAGGAATTAACACAACTTCTATGGAATCACCTTAACCAGTGATTTCTACCCAAGAAGTTAATCCTTAGTGATTGAGTGTGAGAAGTCAAAAGAAATGAGTGTGATTAGGGAAAACTAAATGTTAAAAAGAAAGAGCGCATGAGAACAGAGTTAAAAGAATATCACAACTCTGCACCAACTTTTTCTAAGCCGGGTAGCCACAATTCTAGTGATTCACAATTCTTTCGTGATCATTATTGAAACAGGCAACTAGCCCATGCCAACTCTTGATCAAACCTCACCATCTACTCATTTTCTTCTCAACAAGAAAGTGTTTCACATTTTCTAAGGGGATGCAACACATTTGCTATCTGATTTTCATTCGGAAAATCTGGATATTGAAAAGAAGGAAGTCTGCCCTACCTTCGCACTTCAATCATGCACATTGAGTCTGTGTTTAACTTACTGTTGTCTCAGTGGTTTACACAATTTTGAGCCTAATAAGCAATCATCAAGTGCTAAATTCTTTCTAACACAAGCACGAACACACAAGGAATTAGTTTCTTTGTCATAACATTTATAGAAATTACCTTTTTGGTGTTTCGATGATTAAATGGAAGCCCTGGGGGAGTCAACATCAAACAGCTCCTTTCCAATGTGTATTCGTTACACACAGTGACTTTGTGTGACTGACAGACATGTTAACTGATTCATTAGTTGATTCAGGTGTTACATGACTATTTTGTCTGGATTTGAAAAGATCTGGATGAATATCTTTTGAATTGACGAATAAGGGGCTCTAACCGCAAGATAGACATTTCTTACAAATAATTTTGATGAAGTCGTTGCACTTAACATCAAAAAGGGGGAGAATGACTACACAAGAAATGGCGAATATCACATGTTTTAAGAATCACGTCAAAGATTGAAATCTTCAAAAGCAACTATTCTGAAGACATGCTGTTTTAAGAGCTAGAGAAAGAGATTACATCTTCTGAGCTGAACAAGAAAACTGAATTGCTAAAATCATTTTCGTAATGATCTTGATCCAAAGGGGGAGATTGTTAAGACACAGTCTCATTGGATTCAAGATCATCCAAACTGAAGATCGCAATCTGAAGCTAAAGCCGAAACGTCGACTCTCAATATCAAAGTCTATGTCGTTTGTAATAAATGTCAATGTATTTGTTTATTATTGTACTAGTTAAATTAATATCTAGTTTGTTAGATATTAGTTTAACTTTGTTAGTTTCTAGTTTATTAGATATTAGTTATTTAGTTAGTTATTAGTTAGATATAATATCTATTTGTTAGATATTATTTAGTTATAATAGTTTTATATTACAACTTGTTGTTGCAAGTTGATTAGGAAGTGTGTAAAACACACTATGTTAGATATTTGGTGTATCTCTAGTATCTCTCAATAATCAGATATTATAAACACACAAAAACACACACTTAAGGGTGTAATAGAGAGAAAACAGAGAACACACATCTATAGCTTGAATCAGATCAACCTTGTAACCATTTCTTATAATCAATACAGGTTGGTAATCTTTATGTGTTGTTATTCTAAGAACTTGATATAGTATTGTTGGACCCACACAAGATATTATTGCACACAAATGGGATGCCTCAAAAAGCATCCTAAACCACGCCACTGATTGTAGCCTTGGGAAAATTTCTGGATGCAAATTTGAACAATCAGGTTAGTATGTTATCATCTAATTCACATATACACTATTATCTAGATTTTTGATGGAATGTGCTACAACTAAAGATTAATGTTAGAGATCTACGTGCATTCATCGGTTTCATCATTAACGATCCAAACATCAAAGAAATCAATCCAACCTCGGTGACCATAATAGTTAATTCAGGGAAAAATACCTTCTCCTTTCTTGGCATAAGATTGCATAATCAAGTGTCGCTCCTTTCAACAATCCAAAACTAAGATAAAACCAAAAGGTGCAAACAAAATAAACGATTTTGAACGGTGATATAGGGCTTATTTTGAATATCATATTGGCACAAATGTTGCAATGTTTTTATGACAGAACAACACTTGAAACACAAGTTCGTAATAATAATAATAAAGACAAAGTTCACTATAAAATTAAACATGATGATCTTCACATTTGGATCTCAAATTACCTGTAGTGTATGCATACCACTATGACGTATGTACCTAATAAGTGGAGTCCTAATAGAGAACCCCATGCTTTACACCTGCAGTAAAGGAAACAATGCTCAAAACTTGTAAAATGTAATAATTTTAAGTAAAGTATAGAAGTGTCAAAAGTTCAAGTATTGAAAAAAAATATAGTTCTTCCAACTGCATCCCTGTTCCTCCCCCAGGTGGGTGAATATCATCAATATTTGAGAGCATTTGATTATACTCTTACTGCCAAAAGTGAGGATTGAAAACTTAAATTCTCCACATCTCTTATGGGTTAAGAAGTGAACAAAAACAATGCCATCAGATATTTAGTCCCATGAAAGTTTCCTACAACCAACAAAGCAATTTGTATGTTGATAAAACATACCTATTTCTTGGTTGATCACCAAAAAACATATCTCGTCGTACCTGATAGGGAAATAATAGTAATAATCAACAACAATTCAACAATCATATGTCATTAAGTAAGAATAGTGGCATCCAATAGTCATATACCTGATTAAAAGTCTGTAAAAAAATCATGAAAGCTGAAAATAGAAGGAAGAGTTTTTTTTTGTAAGAAAGAAACATAGAATTGTGCCTTATCGGTGGTGATGAGATTAAGAAAGGAATCTGTGTAAAGGAAGAAGGGAAACTCTGCAGTGTGTGCTCCTTCTGCACAATAACCCAACAATCTCAATAGATTCTTATGCCTAACCCTACCAATTGCTTCAACTTCAACTTCAAATTCCTTCTTAGCCTGTCCTCTAAACAGAATTATTGAACAAATTCAATATCAATCATTCAATTGAACATAAAATCACGAAGATTTCGAAGTAAAAAACTGACCTGTTATTGAGCAAATTCTTAACTGCAACTTGAGATTTATTCTCGAGAACACCATGATAAACAATACCATAACCTCCTTGACCAATCACATTCTCAGATCCAAATCCATTAGTAGTTGCTTCAAGCTCTCTCAACGTATACCAATGTCCCCATCCCAAATGTGAACCCTCAGGACCTACCACACCTCCGGCCGCCGTCGTCGTCGGACGTCGGACGTTTCCGATCAGAGACACGCCGCCAGATTTGTCAGGGTACAGAACGCTGTGAGGATGTCCTTTACGCATTTGGATGTGGATTTTGGGGTAGAGTGTAGAGGTGTGATCTTCATCGTGTTTTAGCAATGCTTGTTATTCAATGGCGGATAATCAGTGGATTTCGTGGGGGATTATATTTCATATTTGAATGTTAAAGTGATGGAGCCTGCAGAGAAAGAGACAGATGGAGAGAGAAGCGGGAATTTTTAAACAAATTCGTGGGGAGAGAAGCGGGAGTTACTTTGAAACAAATTTGAGGGAAGGGTGTAAGCTTTGTTGACTTGTACATTGTGCACTCTTATTTGTAATTAAGAGTTTTTCAAATTTTATGCATAAAATTGTTGTACACCATGCTTAGGGACTTGTAATTAAGACTTTTTGTCTAAATGCTTATTAATGTAGTATATATATATATATATATATATATATATATAGAGAGAGAGAGAGAGAGGTAGGTTATTTTGTTAACCAATAAAATGTTATTAACTATGCTAACCACCATTGACCAATAAGAAAGTTTCAAAATCTTTGGTTGATTAAACTCATTAATTAAATGCTTAAGGGTTGAGTTGGTATTTCATGTAGTTTTTTTAGCCTCATTAATGAGGAGTTACAAAAATTATCATCCATGAACAATAATAATATGAACATTCAAACATATGAACATTCATGAACAATAATAATTTGATCATTCAAACATATGAACATTAATGAACAATAATAATATGAACAATTAAACATATGAACATTCATGAACAATAATAATGTATGTCAATGAACATTCACGAACAATAATAATATGAACATTCATGAGCATCCAGCGTACGCCGGTTTCGATTTTAATTGAGAGTAATTAATGAGCCAAACTTTAAGTCTCAAAATATTGGTGAAATATTTTCCCAAAAATACCCTTCTTCACATTAGTTCAATATAATGGTCATTTAAATAAAACACTTTAAATGCATATTAATTAAATCCAATCTCATCCATCCAATCTCATCATCAATGGTGAGGCAATATTGGTTCACAAAGTTAATAACAATTACAAGGTTAATGTAACACCCTAAAAATTAGAGTAGCATAAAATTCGAAAAGTTGGCAAAATGACGTTTGTATTTGGCATTAACCACCCAAGAAGGGCAAAAGTATAAGGCATTTACAAAAACCTGTGAATTGAAATATAAATCGACAACAAACTAATCTAAACATATACTATCTAGATTACATTGGTTGTCAACCCAAAATCACCAAAAGAATGGACTTAATCAAATGCCCAACGCCATAAACTAATCATCTCAAAAATGCCTCAAGTCCATGCTCGTCACTCAAACCCTTGGCAACCCACCGCTAAGGGAACCTGTTATACACATCATTTGAGAAAAAGTGTTAGTCTTAAAGCCTAGTGAGAACATACAGTTTATAATTTGAAGAAATATAGACAATTGCAATAAAAGGAAATATTTGCAAGAGAGTTGAGTTTACAATTGAAATCTTTGTCACATAAAGACTGTTTGGTCCAAAAATTCATCTTGCAATGACAGGGGATACCCGTTTTACCAAGGATTGTGGCGGAACACCGAGTAAGCCAAAATCCGAGTTATGAGCTAAATACTTGGAATCCATGGCCACGAAAAACGCCGGTCCGTACTAAGATGTGGGGGAGGGCACCCGAGGAAACCAAGTCATACTCGTTCACTAGGACTACATTATGATCCATGGTTAGTAACCGGTCCTACATAACCGTACCAAATGGCCTCCGAGGATCAAATGCATCCATAGCTACAATGGGGAAAAACATCCCAAAATATATAATCCGACTCAATACCTAGGGATCCACTAGTAATAGTCTAGACTTGTCACAATTTCATTGGTGACTAACCAAAGCTAAACATATAGCTTCCCATATCATTTATTTCAAAATAAGCATTTCCATGTTTAACTGCTGATAAGAATGAAAAACATAAAAATGAGATTATATGCATTTCCTTCAAGTATTTCACCGAAGTGTGCAAGTAGTACAATAATTTACTACATATAAAATGGAACCCTTCCTTTTAGCAAAATGTAGTAAAAACCCTAAAATCTCCCAAAACTCAAGTTAGGTCAAAATTTAATAATCTTAAATCCAAAACCCAAGGAGATATATAGGAGTTTAAAATGTAAGTTTTGATATGTATAAAGTTTAGAAAATGATAGTAGGAACTCACCAAGTGGGTTTTTGAAGAAGATCCAAACCCTAGATCTTTGATCCTTGAAGAAGATGAAGATGGAGATGGTGATCGAAAGCTTCCAAACACTAATCTCTAGATGAAACTCCCAACTACTTGCAATAAATGGGGAAGATAGAGTTTTGAAGAAACCCTAAGGAGAAGTAAATGAAGAGGGAGAGTTGAGAGAGAAATCAATGAAGGAAGAGAAAATGAGAAATGAAGATTTGGGGCTGAAACCTCATTTAACTCGGTCAAAAGTCGCGCGCGGGTGGCGGCGCGGGTGGGAACACTGGAGTCGCAAAGGGCAGAGCCCACGCGGATGGTGGCGTGGCTCCATCCGCGCGTTCTCCGCGCGGAGCACTGGCCACATACTCCACTAAACTTCGGCTACCACACACACAACCTCCAAACGAGACAAGGTTCTAGGAAATAACCAAAGCTAAGGTTTTGCCACACAAGAAAACGGATAAAAGGAAAGATTTGCTTACGTGGAAATTTGGGGTGTTACAATCCTCCCCAACTTGGAAATTATTTCGTCCCCGAAATCCTAACTACTCAAACAAATGAGGATATCTCCGCTTTAAATCCTCCTTAGCTTCCCACGTCACATTATCTCCCCGATGATGCTTCCATTGCACCTTAACCATCGTGACCTCTTTGTAACGAAGCTTCTTTGACTTCCGATCCAAAATAGCTTCGGGTTCCTCGACACAACGATTACTTTTGTACACTCTTATCTCCGAGAGGGGAATAACGCTCTCTTCTTCCGCCAAACACTTTCGGAGATAACAGATGTGGAACGTGTTGTGGATCCCATTCATTTCTGGTGGGAGTTCCAACTGGTAGGCTTGCAAGCCCACACGCTTGAGCACCTTGAATGGTCCGAGGAAACGAGGACTCAAATTCCCACGTTTTCCGAACCGGATAATGCTTTTCCATGGTGACACCTTTAGCATCACACGGTCGCCCACTTGAAACTCTATCGGACGTCTCTTCTTATCGGCATAGATCTTTTGCCGATCTTGAGCCGCTTTCAAACGTTCCCGAATACCCTTAACTTTATCGACCGTCTCTTGCACAATTTCGGGTCCGGCGAATTGCTTCTCTCCCGCTTCAAGCCAACACACGGGAGTTCTACACTTCCGCCCATACAAGGCCTCAAAAGGTGTCATTCTGATACTCGAGTGGTAGCTATTGTTGTAAGCAAACTCCACCAAAGGTAGGTGAGAGTCCCAACTAACCCCAAAATCGATGACACAAGACCTTAGCACGTCTTCAAGTGTTTGGATCGTTCTCTCGCTCTGACCGTCGGTTTGCGGATGGTAAGTCATGCTCAACTTCACTCGTGTACCAAGCTCCTTCTGAAAGTCATCCCAAAAGTTCGAAGTGAACCGACTGTCGCGATCCAACACGATCGACAAAGGTACTCCATGCCTTGAGACCACTTCATCGATGTAGAGTTTTGCTAACTTGTCCATAGGTAAGGTTTTGCGCATGGCCAAGAAGTGAGCGCTCTTAGTCAATCGATCGACTATTACCCAAATGGTATCGTGACCTCGAAGAGTTTTAGGCAACTTCGTCACGAAGTCCATGGTAATATGCTCCCACTTCCACTCAGGGATCTCTAAGGACTGAAGACTCCCATATGGCCATTGGTGTTCGACCTTTACTTGCAAGCACATCACACAACGCTCCACGTAACGCGCCACATCCAGTTTCGTTACCGGCCACCAATAATGCAACTTCAAGTCCCGGTACATCTTTGTACGTCCCGGATGAATGGAATACTTGGACTTGTGGGCATCTTCAAGAAGTAGCTCTCGATTACCCCCAACTTTGGGCACCCACACACGTCCGTTGAACAGTTTCACCCCACGGCTATCTTCCGTTAAGAGCAATCGTTGCTTGGGCATCACTTAATCCTTAAGATTTTCTTCCAACAAAGCTTCTACTTGAGATGTCTTGATCTTTTCAACAAGACTTGACTCTAACTCGATTCTCGAAAGGGTAGCCCGAATACTTCCATTATAGTCCTTCCGACTTAACGCATCGGCCACGACGTTTGCCTTACCGGGATGGTAGAGCAACTCACAATCGTAGTCTTTGAGTAACTCGAGCCACCGCCTTTGCCACATGTTCAGCTCCTTTTGATCAAAGACGTATTTCAAACTCTTATGATCTGTGTAGAGTGTACATTTCGTGCCATAAAGGTAATGCCGCAAAAGCTTCAAGGCGAACACCACCGCTGCTAACTCCAAATCGTGGGTAGGATAATTCTTCTCGTGGATTTTAAGTTGCCTCGAGGCGTACACGATCACCTTGCCTCTTTGCATCACCACGCATCCTAACCCCATTTTTGAAGCGTCGTTATAGACAACGAAGTCTTCCGACCCTTCAAGTAGCGACAAGATTGGAGCTTCACACAACTTCCTTTGCAAAGTCCGGAACGCCTTCTCTTGCGCTTCGGTCCACACGAACTTCACATTCTTCGTCAAGGAAGAAGCGATTTTCGAAAAGTCTTGAATAAATCTCCGGTAATAACCCGCTAATCCCAAGAAACTTCGAATTTCGGACGGACTCTTGGGAGGCTCCTAATTCATCATGGCTTCAATATTGGAGGGGTCCACTTTCACTCCGTCTCGAGTGACAACGTTACCCAAGAATTGCACCTCCTCAAGCCAAAAGTCGCACTTGGAAAACTTGGCGTACAATCTTTCTTTTCTCAACACTTCTAGAACTTCACGAAGGTGTTGCTCGTGTTCTAACTCGCTCTTGGAATACACGAGTATGTCATCAATGAATACGATGACCGACTTGTCGAGGAATGGTCGGCACACCCTATTCATCAAATCCATAAACACCGCCGGTGCGTTTGTTAGGCCAAATGGCATTACAAGGAACTCGTAATGGCCGTAACGCGTTCTAAAGGCCGTCTTCGAAACGTCTTCTTCCCTCACCTTCACTTGGTGGTAACTCGAACGCAAGTAGATCTTGGAGAAACACCCCACTCCTTGAAGTTGATCGAATAGGTCATCTATTCTCGGAAGCGGGTACTTGTTCTTCACCGTTGCCTTGTTCAATTCACGGTAGTCGATGCACATTCTCATTGTGCCATCCTTCTTCTTGACAAACAAGACCGGAGCTCCCCAAGGCGACGAGCTCGGTCTTATGAAACCCTTCTCCAAAAGCTCTTGGAGTTGAGCCATCATCTCTTGCATCTCTGATGGCGCTAATCGGTACGAAGCTCTAGCAATAGGAGCCGCTCCCGGTACGAGATCAATCCGAAACTCTACTTGACGATCGGGTGGTAACCCAGGCAAGTCGTCCGGAAAGACATCGAGAAACTCCCGCACTAACTTCACATCCTCAAGCTTTACCTTCTCAAGCTTGGCGTCGATTACGTAGTCTAGGAAGGACGAGCATCCTTTCACCAAGCATTTGCGTGCTTTAGCCATGGTGATAATTGCTACATCATCTTTCCTTTTTTCACCGTAGATCATGATGTCTTCACCACTAGGATTGGGAAGTCGGATAACTTTCTTGGAACATACGATCTCGGCATGATTGTTCTCTAACCAATCCATGTCGACCACCACATCAAAACCTCCAATAATCATCGGCATCAAATCGATCGGGAATTCTCTCTCTTCGATCTCGAGAGTACACTTCCTCAGAACATCGCGGATTAGCACTTGACTACCATCTGCTATCTCTACCACTAACGCATTCTCTAGACTATTAGTGGGTATAGCAAGCTTTTGACGAAATAACTCATGTATAAAAGAGAATCTGACACCCGAATCGAACAGTATACAAGCAGGTACGGAGTTTAGAATAAACTTACCTGATATCACATCGGCGGATGCCTTGGCCTCATCGGCCGTCATCTGAAAAGCTCGACTCGGAACCCTAGGTGGGTTCTCTCTTTTCTCTGGCGCACTTCCCGACTTGAGTTTTGGCCAATCTCTCTTCATATGCCCCGGTGCCTTGCATTCGAAGCAGATAAGCCCTCTGATCGGGCAATCCTTGGTGGCGTGATCAGACTTGTCACACTTGCTACAAGGTTGAGGAGTGGGGTTACAGTTGCCATGGTGCTTGCTATGGCACCTCCGATACCATCTAGCTTCTTGATAACCACTGTAGCTTCGGTTCCCAACAAAAGGTCGGGTTCTCTTGGGAGGTACATAATTGTTCTCCCACTTTCTCTTGTCAACAGCCACCATAACTTTCTCCAGTTTACCCCTCGCATAAACCTCTTACATAAATTGCGCCTCCTCGATCGTCTAACGAAGGTTAGAAGCCTTCGAGTTGCGGACCATAGACATCATGTCCGCTGGCAGACCCTTCAGATAGGCCTTTATCTTCTCCTTTTCAGTTGGGGCCACATTCCCCACTAACCCCAGCTTCTCCATAAATTGACGGGTGTACTCCCTTACCGTCAAGTTCCCTTTTTCAAGTGCTCGGAACTCGGCTTCGATAAGGTCCAAAGCCCTCTCACTGCAGTATTCCTCCAAAACCTTCTTCTTGAACTCGGCCCAAGACAACTGAGCTAGAACAGTAGGGTAGAGGGTGGACTGGGTGACGTTCCACCAAGTGAGAGTCGTGTCCCTAAGCATCTGGGAACCGAACTTCACTCTCTGGTCGTCACCACACTCGGATGAGCCGAATGCTTGCTCAATGCCTTGAATCCATTTTATGCATGCTACCGGATCCTCGGAACCAGAGAATTCCGGTGGTCTACAACCCAGAAAGGCCTTGAATGAGCAGGCTCTCTTGCCTTGCCTCGCCTCAACTATTAATGGTTCTTCAGTTCGGATCACTTGACCCGTGCCACCGGATCCAATCACCTCGATGTTTTCCGCAATCGTCTCATTCCTCTGATTACTCACATTACGATCCTCGATCACCTTTAGAAGAAACTCTTGTTGCTTGGCCATAGCTTCATTCATCACCAACATCATGTTGGCCATCATCTCGGATTGGGAATTCGCATCCCGGATGACTGGGTGGGACGAAGCCAAGTCTACTCGCGGAATGACCTCTGGCCCTCCACCTAGCACTGGTTGAACAGATGGGCGTACAGCGACCTCAGCCCGACCCGACTGATCAACAGCTTAGGCTGTCGCCTGGACACCATCTACTTATGTACGCGGCCTATCGCGCGTACTCACCATACTGATCTGCTACACAAGACAGAGAAAGAAATAAGAGAGAGGTAGGAAAAAACACGAGGGAAGACGCACTACCACATTACCAATTGTCATAGTAACGGCACTTCAAGCACACTTACGTAAAACATCCTCATAATAACATTAGCTAAGTGAGATTATGAACATATAATACATAAAGGTTCTTGTTACCATTGACACAACGCTTGATAAACATAATTTCCGTCGACTCTAAGACTAACCAATCTTAGAAGTTCTACCCAAACTCTCAATCAATGCTTAACATACTCAGTCTAAGTCTAGACATCTTATATTCATGCCTAGTTCACTTAAACTAGAGCTCTGATACCAACTTGTAACACCCTAAAAATTAGAGTAGCATAAAATTCGAAAATTTGGCAAAATGACGTTTGTATTTGGCATTAACCACCCAAGAAGGGCAAAAGTATAAGGCATTTACAAAAACCTGTGAATTGAAATATAAATCGACAACAAACTAATCTAAACATATACTATCTAGATTACATTGGTTGTCAACCCAAAATCACTAAAAGAAGGGACTTAATCAAATGCCCAACGCCATAAACTAATCATCTCAAAAATGCCTCAAGTCCATGCTCGTCACTCAAACCCTTGGCAACCCACCGCTAAGGGAACCTGTTATACACATCATTTGAGAAAAAGTGTTAGGCTTAAAGCCTAGTGAGAACATACAATTTATAATTTGAAGAAATATAGACAAGAGAGTTGAGTTTACAATTGAAATCTATCACATAAAGACTGTTTGGTCCAAAAATTCATCTTGCGATGACAAGGGAAACTCGTTTTACCAAGGATTGTGGCGGAACACCGAGTAAGCCAAAATCCGAGTTATGAGCTAAATACTTGGAATCCATGGCCACGAACAACGTCAATCCGTACTAAGATGTGGGGGAGGGCACCCAAGGAAACCAAGTCATACTCGTTCACTAGGACTACATTATGATCCATGGCTAGTAATCGGTCCCACACAATCGTACCAAAGGGCCTCCGAGGATCAAATGCATCCATAGCTACAATGGGGAAAAACATCCCAAAATATATAATCCGATTCAATACCTAGGGATAAACTAGTAATAGTCTAGACTTGTCACAATTTCATTGGTGACTAACCAAAGCTAAACATATAGCTTCCCATATCATTTATTTCAAAATAAGCATTTCCATGTTTAACTAGCTGATAAGAATGAAAATCATAAAAATGAGATTATATGCATTTCCTTCAAGTATTTCACCGAAGTGTGCAAGTAGTACAATAATTTACTACATATAAAATGGAACCCTTCCTTTTAGCAAAATGTAGTAAAAACCCTAAAATCTCCCAAAACTCGAGTTAGGTCAAAATGTAATAATCTTAAATCCAAAACCCAAGGAGATATATAGGAGTTTAAAATGTAAGTTTTGATATGTATAAAGTTTAGAAAATGATAGTAGGAACTCACCAAGTGAGTTTTTGAAGAAGACCCAAACCCTAGATCTTTGATCCTTGAAGAAGATGAAGATGGAGATGGTGATCGAAAGTTTCCAAACACTAATCTCTAGATGAAACTCCCAACTACTTGCAATAAATGGGGAAGATAGAGTTTTGAAGAAACCCTAAGGAGAAGTAAATGAAGAGGGAGAGTTGAGAGAGAAATCAATGAAGGAAGAGAAAATGATAAATGAAGATTTGGGGCTGAAATCTCATTTAACTCGGTCAGGAGTCGCGTGCAGGTGGACCCGCGCGGGTCACCACGTGGAACATTGGAGTCGCGAAGGGCAGAGCCCCGCGCGAATGGTTGCGCGGAGCACTGGCCACATACTCCACTAAATTTCGGCTACCACACACACAACCTCCAAATGAGACAAGGTTCTAAGCAATAACCAAAGCTAAGGTTTTGCCACACAAGAAAACGGATTAAAGGAAAGATTTGCTTACCCGGAAATTTGGGATGTTACAGTTAACAAAATAAGTCAACCCTTATTTATATATATATATATATATATATATATATATATATAGAGAGAGAGAGAGAGAGAGCTAGGTTATTTTGTTAACCAAAAAAATCTTACTAACCTTGTTAACCACCATTGACCAATAAGAAACCTTCAAAATATTTGGTTTGATTAAACCCAATAATTAAATGATTAAGGGTATAATTGGTATTCCATGTCTTTTGTTAGCCTCATTAATGAGGAGTTACAAAATTAATTATTCATGATTATAGCTCTTATGTTAGATGCAAATTGTAATCTAGTTGTCTTCTTGGTGTTTCATATTTTATGTTATGGTCCAGGAATCATAAGGTGTGAAAAACAACCTTCAATCCACATTCATCCTTGATCGATTACATGAATTCCGAGAGTTTGAATGACGTCGGTGGAAGAGCTGACATTTTTCATTCTTCGTCACTAATAACTACATCGTCGGATCTCTGTAATGGAACGCAACGCAATTCCATTGAAGAATGTAGTACGCAGATTACCAGGACGGTTGATTGTAGATCGAACATAGTTGAACCCAATAAAAAAATCTGTAACGGTTAGTACACTTTTTTTTGTTATAATCATTGTTGAACATGCGTGAACAACCATTATTGCGGATTTATATACATGGAACCGTCCCCTAAATGTAATTTTGTTCATAAAGTTTCAATATACTCACCCCTTGTTTTCAAGATGTAGGCATCGATTTTTTTCCATAGCTACACTACTGATCATTTGGTCCAACACATTTGAATCTAATAGATCATTTTTTGTTCATACATGTTCACTTCCACAAATGATCCACAAATGATTTTAATATAAAAAAGAAAGGGTAAATATGATCTATTAAAAATAATAAAAATTTAATTAAAAATGGAAACTAAGAAATAAGATTTCCAATTCAAAAATTCATTTCAACATTATGGTTTCCCATCCTAAAAATGGAAACGAAGAAATACAGTTTCCAATCCCAAAAATTCAAAGAAATACAGTTTCCAATTCAAAGAAATTAGGATATGAATGTATAAACATTATGGTTTTAGTTTTTGATTTGTTGGTTACATTCATTCCCAACGGACGACACTAAGGGGTTTTCTTTGTATATCGGGAGCTGAAAGTCGATGAACCGATGTTCTTCAACAACAACCCAAACGATGAACCGATATGAACACATATTCTTTGAGGGAACCCAGACGATGAATAACTCATTGCTGAAAGACGATGAAATATTTTATGGTTGAAAGACGATGAACCGATATACATCTTCGATGCCAAACCGGATAATGAAAAATCTCATGGCTGGAAGTCGATGAACTAATATTCTTCGACGGCAACCCAAATGATGAACCGATATGAACACATATTCTTCGAGGGAACGTAGACGATGGAAAATTCATTGCTGAAAGACGATAAAAAAAATTCACGATTGAAAGATGATGAACCAGATAATGAACCGCTATGAACACATATTATTCGACGAAACCCAAACGATGAAAATTTTTATGGTTGAAAGACGATGAAAATTTTTATGGTTGAAAGACGATGAACCGATATACATCTTCGACACCAACTCGGACAATGAAAAATCTCATGGTTGGAAGTCGATGAACTAATAGTCTTCGACGACAACCCAAATGATGAACCGATATGAACCTAGATGTTGGAAAATTCATTGCTGAAAGACGAAAAAAAAGTTCACAGTTGAAAGACGATGAACCAGATAATGAACCACTATGAACACATATTCTTCGACGAAACCCAAACGATGAAAATTTTTATGGTTGAAAGACGATGAACCGATTATACATCTTCGACGCCTACCCTGACAATGAAAAATCTCATGGATGGAAGTCGATGAACTAATATTCTTGGACGACAACCCAGATAATGAACTGATATCGATTCTTGATTTCGAAAAATCCTAGTTAGTAAAGAATACCTTTTAATCCTTGATTAACTGCAAATCCCCCCCCCCCCCCCCCCCCCCGCAAATTCTCTATTGCTATGAACAATTTCTTTTAACAGATGAACAAAATTCCAATCTCCTACCATAATCCGAGATTTGATTTCCAGATTTCGGTCGTCGTCGGTTTGGATTTTGCTTCAACTAAAGGTGGTTTCGATTTGATTTTAGAATAATTAATGAGCTGAATTTTTTATTTAAGAGGTTAGGGAAAAAAAATCCAAAAATTCCCTTGGTCACAAAGTTTCATTCAATCAGTTACGAATTTGAAATCATTTAAATGTTTTTTTTAGAATAAATCTCATCCATCCAATCTCATCATCAACGGTGAGGATTGGTTCACAAGGTTAATAACAAAAACTTGGTTAACAAAATAACTCAACCCTGTATGTGTGTGTGTATATATATATATATGTGAATGAATGAATGTATAAAGTTTGAATATTTAGGCAGTTTAGGTTGAGATTCACCAAACCCTGCCCAATTTGAAAAACCCGAATAAGTTTCGGTATTCGGGTGTCGGTTATAATATATCTCGGGTTGGGTATCACAATATAGGTACTTTTCGATTCGGATTGGGTCGTTTTTCGGGTTTTGTACACCCCTAATTACAAACGTAGGACCCCCTTGCAATTTGTATATTCTTTAATTTTGTATTGATTCTACTAAATAAATTTTGCAAAAAAAAGTGAAAACCTTTGCAATTTGTGAAATTATTTAATTAAGTTTTAAATTAAAGTGCATTTAATGTGTAATAGAATTTTTTTAAATAATGCATTTAATGCATTTTTTAAATGTTTTAATAAAGCATTAAATGCATTTAAATTAAATATTTATTAAATTTTAAATCTAAAATAAATATATAAATTAAAGAATAGATAAAAATATAATAATAAATTACATAAATTATCCATGTGGTTTACTTAAACTTAAACAACTGTCACTCCAATTTCGAAATTATACCATCATACCTATCATTTCAAGTTGTTTACACTATTCATCACTGATCCTAGCGTTCGTTAAGACCATCCACTAAGGGGTTGTTTACTAATTCTTACTGGATAAGTGTTGTCCGGGTAAGGGTGCTGACCCGGGTAAGTGTTGTCCGGGGTAAGGGGCTGGTAAGTGTTGTCCGGGTAAGTGCGTTTACCAAGTGTTTTGTGGTAAGCGCTTACCAACAACAAAATGAGCATTTTAACCTTTTTTATAGTTATATGCTAAATAAAATGTAATTATTTCTATTATCAATCATCTAATGCAAAGAAGAAAAAAAAACAAATTTCATACTTCAACAACTGCTTATCAACATTATAATCTTTTTTTATATAATTAACTGCCAAATTAGACACCAAAATGCAATTTTCATTTTTCAAAATAAACGACGGAAAATATTAATAGTCATTCATATTTAAATACAAATGGAATATGAAACATTTTAATACCAAAAAGAAATTGTTTGTTTTTCATCCAAGACAAAATAAAAATTAATTTGAACCATTTGAAAACAGTTGAGTCGCAATCTGATCCCGCAGATTAGCCATATGTCCGTTGTCTTGTGAAGCCCCCCATTGTACTTCAACAATTTCTTCTTCACTGCCTCCTCCATGATCCTCTTCAGCAGTAAACATGGCACTCTCATCGTATTCCATAAACAATTGATCTTGGATATTACATCTTCTTATAAAATTATGGATTGCAAAACAAGCAACCACAACCTCTATTTGTTTTGGAAAAGGATAACAAGCCATTTGCTTCAAAATCGGGAATCTTGCTTTCAAGACGCCATACACACGTTCAATAACGTTTCTAAGTTTTGCATGTGCATGATTAAACTTTTATTCTTTAGTTACCGCACGTCTGCGTCGAAAATCAGCTAACCAATACCTCGTATTGCAATAAGGAGTCAAAAAACCACAAGTATTGGGGTATACGACATCACAAAGATAATATTTATCTGCATTTACAAATACAATTAAAAAATACAGAAAAATAATAATCTCACTATTAGAAAAGGATGATACATACTTGGTGGAGGAAACGGAAATCTCGAATTTGGGTCGAATGCAACTTCCCTCAATACTCTAGCATCATGTGCAATGCCTTCCCATCCGGCCCAAACATATGTGAATATCATATTAAAATCACACATTGATAAAACATTTTGAAAGCAATCACCTCTTCCTCTTCCTCTATATCTTGCTTGTTGATTTAAGGGCACAACTGCATGTATCAAAGTTCCATCTAGTGCACCTATAGCCCCCTGTAAGAAAACCACAAATTATATATAATACTATCATACGAACTTTTAATGTTTTACAAAGTATCAAAACAAATAACATACCGGAAATATTTCTTTGAGGTTTCTAACTCTCTCTGACATGCTCAAAGTTCCATCGAAGGATGTCGGCCTTATGACTTCTCTTGCGAATTCCATCATTCCATTTAACACTTCATGAAAACATGTGTGTATAGTCCGTGTGGAATGTTGAAATCTCCATTTAACCATTCTAAAACGTTCATTATGACCAATAATAGTTAAAAAAATTGTCATCTTCTCTTCAACACTTATACGACGACTTGATTGCAACCAATTGTTTTGTTTAAAATGGTTACACAAGAGTATATAAGCATCGCGAGATAGACGCATTCGTTCATGACATTGCGTACTAGACCCACGTAATAATTCTTGTGTATATGCATATCCAGTCAAATTTGAATTGTTATCTCTTATTCTTTCTATTCTTGCTTCCGCTCTTCTTCTCAAATACCAATATGAAATCACCACAATCATCATTAACTGATTACGATCCATGACCTTGCAAATATAAAATACAAAAGATAACATCATATTATATTTCATATATGACATAGATCTTTAACATACAATTAGAACAACAAAAGCATCAAAATAACAATCAACATTAAAAAGTGACATATATTAAATTATAACACCAAACTGAATATATTAAACATCAAAGTCACAAAATTCCATATATGTCCATAAAATAACACAATGTTCCATATACGTCCATAAATAACATCAAAAAGTCATAAAATTCCATAACCATCCACACAAAAACCAAAATTTATAAAGTTCGATAACCATCCACACAAAAACCTAAAGTCATAAAGTTCGATAACCATCCACACAAAAACCAAAAGTCAGTCTAACTTAAGTTGAGTTGGCGTGCCGTAAAGTTAATCCATGACTCACACTTCTCATCCTTCAAACGCAGCCAGATTTTCCTATAATCCACGCCTTGGCTAAAGAGGTAAAGTGTGATGTCATACAACGGTTTATCTTCCCAACCAAGCCTATCCAATTTCATCATACAAGCATCCATATCACCGTCCTCTGATGGTTTGTCAAAAATGGATTTCACATGTGTCACCACATGAGCCAACTCCTCTTCCCTTACCAACGGTTGATTAGATTTTCATTTTCTAGATTGAGAACGAGAGGAACATTCTTGTGTTGAGCTAGATGGTCCTTGAGTTGAAACAGGTGGTCCTTGATCTGAAACAGGTGGTCCTTGATCTGAAACATTTGGTGCATAATCTGAAATAGGTGGTGCGTGTGTGGTATCCAAGCTTTGATCATCAACTACTAAAGGCGGATTAGAAACACTAGCAGCACGTGAAGGGTTTTGATTTTTAGACCACGATCCCCAACTCCCAACACCCGTGGCCTCCACTCCATCAAAAACTTGCATACAAAGTTGAGGATAAAGTAGTGGTGCATTCCTCAACTTGTCAGCATATTTAGTCAACTGTTTATAAAAAAAACATATAACTAAAAGAAAATATAAGAAAATTGAAATTAGAAAAGAAGAAAAGAAATTGACCTTCGCCTCTGCCTTCCATTCCTATTCAGTTAGATTGAATGTGTTGGTCACCGGGTTATACACATTACCCGTTATATTTCTTAGCCTAGAATACACCGCATACTTTCCCCTCAAATAATCATAGTGATTCTTCATTTGCCTTTGATTCACAATGAAGTTATGAGTGTTTTTTAATGTTTCCGTTATATTATTCCAAGAATGCATCTTAAGGCTACCGCCTTGGATCCCATTCTTAGACATCTCATGTGCACAACACTCTAAGAAAGTCTTTACCACGTTATCTTTCCAACTAACCCTTGATTTTTAGGTTCCGATGACTCATCATACGATTCCATACCTATGTCAAAAAGTACCCACATTAAGATATGATCAAGAAACACTATAAACTATAAAAACTCATAACCAATTATCCATTTCTCTATGGTTAGAATCATATTGTCTTAATAACCCATTTCTTGAGTTTGTTATGCAAAAGAGCAAAAACAAATTATCCACGCAAGGCTAGAAATTTGTAAGAACTATGTATAAACACAAGATGGTTTCATTTGAAAGTATAAAAGGGAGAGATCATCATGTATAACCACATTCCCTTCAATTTTATAGTGAGTAAAAGGAATTTGAAATTTTAACGTAAACATAAAACATTTAAACACTGTAATTAGTTTTTTATCATTGTCAATGCAACTAATATACGTGGATTTCTCATTTCAAATGAATCGGATAAATTTCAACCAATAGACACAAGACAATATCAAGTCAAGAAAAAGAAAACAACAAAACAGTGTCCTTACACTTTCATCAGATTCCATGTAGCCAGGACCCATTTCTCAACTAAAACAGGAAGAATGGGAATGGGATTTGTTCTCAGATGAAACAGACCAGTGGTCCAGTGGCATGACATATTTGGATGGTTTGTGGATGTGGCCAGCTGAAATTTGGAGCAAGTATGGAGATGTCCTAAAGCAATTCATGTCTGTTCTTAAGGATAATGTGAAGGACAATTTGAAGTGGAAATGTAAAAATGGAGTTTTGGTTGATTTCAAAGTTGCTTTTATGTGGAATGATGTATATTTTGACACTGAAGTTGTTCCTTGGTCTAGAATGGTATGGTTTAGCCAAGGAATACCTAGGCATGCTTTCTTCCTATGGCTTGCTATAAAATAAAAATTGAGAACTCTTGACAGATTGGCAAGCTGGAAAGTGGTTGATAATGATATTTGTGTCTTGTGTCATGATGCAGTGGAAACTCACAGCCACTTATTTGTTGAATGTGACTATGTTCAAGAAGTGTGGAGGTCCTTTGAGGGCCTTTATGGTGTTTATGACATCGTTCAGGATATGAGAAGGGATGTTAATATTTGGTCAAGCTTGATATCAAAGTTGGCATTAACTTGCATTAATACCATTTGGAGTGTGATTCATAGGTTGATCCTTGCTTCTGTGGTTTATATGATTTGGAAAGAAAGGAATCAAAGACTACATTCCAACAAGCACAGAAATGCTTTCTATTTGGCAAGGCAAATCAAGATGAAATTGATGGGATTAAAGATAAGAAACAGTGCTCAAGTGAAGAAGGTTTGTAACATCCTCGAAATTGGAAAGAGCAACTAATTTAAAACTTTCAATTATACAACAAAAAGGATAAAATCTATTCTACAAATCAACACTTGAGTCACCTCAATAAGAATACTAGATTTAACTTCAACAAATAAAAGGTCAAGTCTCGAATAAAGACTAATCAAGGTCGGGTGTTACTAAAACCCAAAAGAAACAGTTACTCTTCTCAACGACTAAAGCGGAAGACTTCATCAAGCCACTCACCCTTGCACATACTCCTAGCACTCAACACTTCACCAAAACACTAGAACCTCTTCCCCCATCCAGAACCTGATGCACATGCCGACAAATAAAATGTTAGGCTAACGCCTAGTGAGTTCAAAAGTTTACAACATGAAATAAATACATTTGCTAAAGGGAGAGAAAGTAGTTTAAATAACAGACCTTCAGAAAGATTTACTTTAAATATTCAAACGACACCATTTTCCAAAAATACACCTTTAAAACAAGGAACCCACATGAACCTTCTTTCGTAAAACCACGTTAATCCCAAACTCTCCCAAAACGTGAATAGTAAGCAAAACTCCCAATTTATAATAATACGAAATAAAACTTACCTTCTCGAAACACCCCAAACGTGGGCAGGGCATAATACACAACCCATAAATATTGAGTAAACAATTCCCCACAAGCAAAACGTCACTGAAAACAAGGATGATAAAATGATACAATTAAATACCCAATTAACACCTTCCGGTGACGGGGGAGACCCGATTCCATTATATGTGGCTGAAAACAAAGTTAAGCCACATAACCATGTTGTTGAACTACACCTCAGATCGTGACTGCATTGCCTGCTCTGCTGAGCTACACCTCTAGTCGTGACTGTATTGCCTGCTCCGCCGAGCTACACCTCCATTCGGACTTTATTTCAAGTCCCAAACACCGTATCCCCTATTGCCTGCTCTACCGAGCTACACCTCAAGGATACACGATCTTATTGCCTGTTCGGTATCTAGTGGAGTTTCATCCTCAGGGTACCCACTCGACCCCTAGTGCCTACTCTCTAGCATTCAAGATAGGAGCCTCAGCTCCTTACTTGATAACTCCCGATGTCTAACCCTCGTGCACAAGAATTAACATCCAAACACAAGACCCATGGTCTCAAAGTACAACCCATAAAGGCTCCTCTTCGTCAAACAACCGGGACGACATTAATGCCAACACAACATAAATTCCCAAAGCGAGGATCCCAAGAGTCCTCACCATTAAATACGACCGACTTACATGCCTATGGATCCAATGCAACACAGTCTAACATTACAATACTCAACTTGAATGACCAAAGCACCCAAAACATGTAAATCTCAAATGACACGTAATAAACACCATCAAACCCAAAATTCCACAATAGGCTATTAAACCGGACAAATGTCCTCAAGACTCATTTTAGTCAAACCGAGCCAAAGCTCAACAAAATTCCTTTATTGTACAATAAATGTCAGTGTAGACAATAAAACATTTTTAACCCATGGTTATGCAAACACAAAGACCAAAAGTGTGATTAACCCCAAAACTCCTAATTGGTCGAAACAAAGTGTTTTCCAAAAGGACTCGTCCCTTTATTTTTCCCAAAACGACTCCTAACACAATGATATGCATTTTCCAACGGTTTATAAAATAGTATGCACCAAATGGACAATTATATAAAATAACCTCCATTCATACATTATATCATCAAAGAAATATATCAAAATGATTTATTTATCAAAATACCTAAAAATCCCAAAGATATGGGTTATATAAGCTTATAAAGTTAAATATATTCAAATAACCAAAACTTATCAGCAGTTAACAATTTAATGTAAAACACAAACACTTTAAAATAAATATTTTGGCATGTACACCGTTTTCACAAATCAACTTGAACTCACCTTGCTAGATTTAGACTAAATCTAGATTTTACCCCAACTTGAGCTACTTTGAAGAACACTTGAATCTTCAAGGTCAAAACCTCCATAAACCTAGATGCACAAATTCCGCCCATAAATAATCACATTCAACCATTTAGAATCGATCCCCAAACACATTACATTAAAATCTCCATTTTGGTCAAAACCCTAATTTTGACCCAAATCTTCCAAAATCTTACAAACCGAAGTTGAAGGAATCAAACACTAGAAAATCATCAAGAGAACATTTATATCTTATATTAGGGTTTAGAAATGGAAGGGATACACTTACCACTTAGGTTTTGATGAAAACCTAGAAAACCCTAAGTTAGAGCTTGAGGTTGAAGATGAAGATGAATATCCTTGATAGCTAGCTTCCAACATCGCACTTGGTAAATTATTGATACCTCATAACTTGGGGATTTAAGGATTTAGAACCCCAAAACACTATGGGTGGGGAAGATGGGTCTTAGGAGGGTTTAAGGAGAGATGGGGAGGAAGTGAGAAGTGAGAAATGAAGAAATTAGCCAAAAACCCGATTTTGACAGCCTGCTCTCCCTCCCATGCGACATTGCCCATGGCAATGTCGCTGGTCATTGTCGCCAGAATGCCTCCCCCTTCTATTCCTTCTCTGCGACTGTGACAGTGTGACTATGACACTGTCATAGTCGTCGGGCATTGTAGTGGGACCTTTCCAGAGCCTCGAAACTCACCTTTTTCAACACCGAGACCCCCGATACTCTAAGGGACTTTAAATAATGATTTCCCAACAAAAGTCCCACCATTTATAAGATCAAAAAATGTCTGGGTGACCTTTACTTACCGAAAATTACAGGTGTTACAATTCTCCCAACCTTAGAATGATTTCGTCCTCGAAATCTAGATTTCCACGAAACGTTGCCCGTAGGATAGATTGTCTCTACTCCGCTTACGAGAGCTACCACCATAACCTCATGCTGGTCCTCACGATAAATGTCCCCTTGGGCATAACACACTTATATCCGAATGAAGAATTATCTTACTAATCTTAGCCTTTAACCATGAGACTGCGGTTGTCTCCCAACCTTGAGTGACACGTATGACCTCACGGGTAGTTTGTGATATCAAGTTCTCACCGTCCAATTCACCTCAGATCCACATGTCTCTGAATCCAAAACCAACGGTCAGCATCAAACCCTAAGAAATTCTCAATATTTTTAATGATTCATTCTTGATTTTGATAAGGTCGTCCTTCCAAGGGCGTACCAATACGCTCATCGGGTAGCTAGTTCATGCCGATCCGACTACCACTCAACTCTGATCTACTCTCAACCTCGAAACATTCTCTCAATGAGATCTTTACCACCTCAGAAAAAACTCATACACGTCAATACTTAATTATCGACGTCTAATCTCTCTTTAGGCTCCACCACCACGAGGCTAACACTCCTCATGGCCTAACAGGAATACTTACCAATATTCCAAAGATTCATTGATTTCCAAAAGAACCACTCGACGCCTAAAACCCAAAAATGGTAATACCGAACACCGATGGACATCCCGCCTAGGATCTCATTCCAGATGCATTGTCGTGATAAAGATGACATATAACAGGGTACTAAGATTCCCAATCTTACGTTTCAAACAAACGGACCATGATATTTCCTTTGCCTACAGAAACTATTAAGGTGATACACCGCCAACATAGAACATGACGTCCAGCGGACTATCCACCCACCAAATCAAATCCAACCATACGCAAATAGTCACACGGGACCTTATTCCGCAGATTCACCGAAGCAGAAAAATCACCACTTAATTATCTAGGAAGGCATAAATCTAACACCTCAATTATTCATGCGCATACAGATCCAAAACTGAAACCCATAATTCAAGACTAACCACAAGTCGGATCATCCGACGCTTTAATTCCCAAGGACTCCTCTAGTCCCTAATCGCAACTCTTTTCAAGATATGATTTTAAATCTATAGCCACAATGAGTTCATGGTTTTCCAAGCTAATATGCCAATTTAAAATTTACAAAATTTTCAAATGCAACAGTTTTATAACAATCGGTCATACATATAAAATTTACTACCGCTTACCTGGTAGGTGTGCATAGTGATCATTAAAGCCACACATAGAAATTTGTTTCAAAATTCAATTGATCAATACTCACATTAATAATGTCAATAACAAAAGTTGCTCAACAAAGTTTTTAAATGGGCTGCCATGGTCCTAGCATGCATTAATTACACTATGAACATGAAAATAACTTTCTGTACGAAAACGTATACAATAGAGGTTTGTACAACTCCAAAGGGACCTTCACAAATTTTACTTCAAAATTCCTTCCTTTACACCACAAAGCGTCGTGGAATAAAATTTTCCAACAAGACCCATATACATCAGTCTATTACTCAAAACTTAGTAAAACGATAGGGGTGCGTGATTTGGTCAAACACAATTAAAATTTTTAAATCAAGTTCAAACCTTGGGTCGCGCAAATAAAATGCACTTGTCCAAAAATAGCATTTAGATTGACATGTATACCAATAACTCTTTTAATGCATTACGGAAAATTTATAACAGTAAAATCAACAACTGAAACATGTCCAAAGCAAAAGTTCAAAACAAGACAACATAAATCTTTCATATACTTACCCATGCGAGTGTAAATCAAATTCAACACTAAAAAGTGTACACATATACTTGTGTAAAACTCAAGATGCAATCATGCGACATTAAGATTCTTAAGACGTCCCGTACGGTTGCAAGATGTCACGTGCAAAACTCGCATGAGAAAAAGTGTTAAACAACAACCCAAAAGAGAAGTCATACGACATTGACACTCCCAAAATAACATATGGGGTAACATATACTAACAAAACTATCATGACGCCTCTTACGGTTGCAAAAATACCGGTGCAAGATTCGCACGAGCCAAAAATATTAAACAAAGGCTCATAAATTAACGCACACAATAATGCAAGTATACACCTCTCAAAGTTCTACTGCATGACGCAAAACGGTCGTAAAATAAAACGCCATAAAACTCAATCAATTTTTCATGAAACTCATTAACGCTAAAAACGAGCGGTGCCAACATTTTCATCTACCAACATACAAACATAAGACGACGATATGTCTAAAATGTTAAACTTCTAAGAGTTTCCCCTTTTTACCGCAATGAAAAGTAAAATGACACTTTTCAACAAAGTTTGCATGGGACACGACGTTTAATAAATTGCAAATTTACATGCAACAAAATTTAAAACTCACGCATTTCAAAGTCCACTCACGCGCCGGAAACGTCGCAAAATAATATTCCATAAAATTCGACAAAACTCGCACAAACTGAAATTCCCAAGAAAACTCCGACGCAAAAACATGGGAATAACCTTTCCTTTAAAACCTTAACATACGTGGAGGAGGTCCAATGTCAAGGTTAAAATTTCATAGTTACTTGCCCAATACCCCAAATCACATTAAAACACAGATATTTCAACATCCGAAAATAGCGTTAGACACGAAACGGGGATGAAGAGATTTTCAATAAAAATATTTGCAATCACATGCAACAAAACACTTTCATGTATACTTAAACTCACAGTATGACGAGGGAGAAGGTATGACCGGAGGAGCAGCGGCCGGAGGAGAAGCGACGTCCACACAAAAACCCTAATCGTCGCACATTTGAGAAGGGTAGGTTTGGAATCGTCAATCTGTCCAAGAAAATGACCGGTTAAGCACGATTTTAGATCTGAATCGATAAGCACTCGGTCAGCACCCGGGTCAGATTTCGGTCAGTTTTGACATTTGGTAAACGCTCTGACTGCTGACCGAGTCAGATGTGCTAACCGAGTCAGCCTGGTCAGCAGTTAGTAAACAACCCCTAAATGTTATCACGTGCTAATCACATGAAAAGCAATTTAGTCATTTTACTTTTTATTTTAAAATTATTTTTGTTTGTACAAGTATGCAACTATACATACAATTTTTTGAGATTTAAAAAACCAAATAAACCCTAAAACCCATAACCGTTGTTATTCATTCTCAAACCCATCAACCTTGTTTTTGTCCCCCACTCATCCATACTAAATTGTAGGGGTGTTAGCGGTCCGATTTGGGCTGCTTAAGCCCCCAAACCACAAACCAAACCGTAAATGGCGCGTTAGGAAATTTCCAGACTGAGCGGTTTGATAGCAAGTGACCAAACCGGTCAAACCGGATCACAAAATGGCGGTCTGGTCTAACCAGTTTTGTTGGTTTGAGTCTTTTGTGGGTTTTAAACTAAAGAAAACATAAGGGGCTGTTTGTTTACCTCTTAATGGTTCCATTAGGAGACAACCTCTGAATCGCTAAGAGGTAAATCTTGTTTGGCAAAAAAAAAAAGTTTGCCTTAACCATTCAGTGCCCTGATTTCATTATGAACAATTACCAAACAACCATATTTTATTTTGCAATATATCATAAGAGCTTCTTAATCATTCTGACCACTTAATCATTCTACACCAAATCATTCAGCAACTACCAAACAACCCCTACCATTTATATCCAAAATTAAATTTCTACCGATATAACATTATTAAAAAATAATATACCGACTTATTAAAGAACGTGTATCTCTAAAACTAAAAAAAATTGAACGAGTTGAAAAAAAATAAGTCTACCATGAAATGGTTGAATTTTGGACAAATGTTGAGCAACTCAAATGACGATTTGGAATTTTGGATTTGAACTTTGACGGATTCGGAATTTTGCCAATTTAGATAGTGTGGTCAATTGAGAAATAAAAACTACAAACAAAATGTTTTAGACGAATTTATGTTAATTGGCCCATAAAGATTGAGGCTACAACATGAAAACTAAATATAATTAATACATTCATATTTTTGGTGGTCGGTTCGGTCCAGACCGCTTAAAAAAATGTTCAAACCGCAGACCAGACCGAGCGGTTTGGCTCTTTTTCAACCGAACCAGACCACCAGACCGCTCAAAACACCAAAAAACGGTTCGATTTGACTTGGTTCGACCGGTTTGAACGGTCCAACGATTATTTTAACACCCCTCCCCTCTCATCCGCACCACCATGTTCTCCCCCCGGTTGAAGTAAAATCAAAGAGTAAAGACGTTAGATGTATAACAACAACAAAACCTATATAAAACTAGAATTTGTATTCCATAAGATAGATCCATTTTTAGTTCTTAGTCGTTATCAACGTAACCATTGTTAAAAGGGTTATTTGTATTGATTTTTGAAAGCAACACAATATTGGAAACCCAAAAGTGCAAAATGGCTTAAAAAGATAAGATGATTCACACAAACGAGTTTCATAAAAGGATTATGATCTATGATCTAAAAATTGGGGTTTCAACGATCTCCAAATGTCAATTCAAACTAGAGAGGACAACAATTCAAAAATTAATAAAACCTATGGTGAAAGATAAGATTTTGTCAGCAATATAATTAAAAACAAAAATTTATAACGAACCTTTATTATGAAGCACATTCATACATAATGCATAAGCAAAGAAAACCTTACAATAAATCATCACCCATAAAATCCTCAAAACTAGAGTGGACAACATGGTCGAGGTTACCAGGGACTCCAATCCCCATATCCAATTCCCAGTTCCCATCTCCATCCCATCCCCATCGGAGAATAAGACTACATCCTCATTCCTATCTCCATTGGGGAACGAGGATCCCCACTTGGAATCAAAGATTATCCCTTTTCTACACAATTTAACTATTTACATAATACCATTTTGTATATTATGCATATAAATGTTAATTTCATGTTTAAGTGACATGTTATGCTAGAATTTACTCAGCCAAAATTGTAACACCCGTAATTTCGGTGTTATTTATAAAACAAATTTAGAGGAGCGATTGAGTAAACGGTCGGTGAACAGCCGAGAAAAAGGTCGAGGAACGACCAGGGAAAACGGTCGAGGAGAGGCCGGGCGATTGTGATAGATGTCATTGTAGCATGGCACTATTGCACAAAAAAAGTCTTGGTACATATGGGGCGATTATGCATGATGGAACAATCGCATGGCACAATCGCGATTGGGGTCCAGAGGGTTAAATGCCTGATTTTCTTAGGTTTTCTTCATTTGCTCATATATCCCTGTCGGTCCAACAATACTTATATCAAGTTCTTAGAAACAACACATTAATCGATTACCAACCTATATTGATATATAACAACGGTTACAAGGTTGATCAGATTCAAAGTTTGAATGTGTTCTCTGTATTATCTCTTTTACACCTTTTTGTGTGTGTTTTTGTGTGTGATCTGATAATATCTGATCTGATCTTTTTTTTTGATAGAGATACTAGAGATATCACATAATATCTAATCTAGTGTGTTGAACACACTTCCTAATCAACTTGCAACATATAAAACTAATATAACTACATAATATCTAACAAATAGATATTATGTCTAACTAAGTTAATATATAACTAATAACTAACTTTAACAAACTAACTAAGTTAACTAGTATAATAAACAAACAATTATATTGAATTACATTGACATTTATTACAAATAGACATAGACTTTAATATCGAGAGTCGACGTTCCGGCTTTAGCTTCAGATTGCGATCTTCAGTTTGGATGATCTTGAATCCAATGAGACTGTGTCTTAACAATCTCCCCCTTTGGATCAAGATCATTACGAAAATGATTTTAGCAATTCAGTCTTCTTGTTCAGCTCGGAAGATGCAATCTCTTTCTCTAGCTCTTAAATCAGCATGTCTTTTTCTAACAATCTCCCCCTTTGAAGAGTGGACGTGATTCTTGAAACATGTGATCTTTGCCATTTCTTTTGTAGTCATTCTCCCCCTTTTTGATGTTAAGTGCAACGACTTCATCAAAATTAATTGTAAGAAATGTCTATCTTGCGGTTAGAGCCCCTGATCCGTCAATTCAAAAGATATTCATCCAGATCTTTTCAAATCCAGATAAAAATAGTCGTGTAACACCTGAATCAACTAATGAATCAGTTAACATGCCTGTCAGTAACACTAAGTCACTGTGTGTAACGAATATACATTGGAAATGAGCTGTTTGATGTTGACTCCCCCAGGGCTTCCATTTAAACATCGAAACACCACAAAGGTTATTTCTATAAACGTTATGACAAAGAAACTAATTCCTTGTGTGTTCATGCTTGTGTTAGAAAGAATTAAGCACAGATGATTGCTTATAAGGCTCAAAATTGTGTAAACCACTGAGACAACAGTAAGTTAAACACAGACTCAATGTGCATGATTGAAGTGCGAAGGTGGGGCAGACTTCCTTCTTTTCAATATCCAGATTTTCCAAATGAAAATCAGATAGCAAATGTGTTGCGTCCCCTTTGAAAATGTGAAACACTTTCTTGTTGAGAAGAAAATGAGTAGATAGTGAGGTTTGATCAAGAGTTGGCATGGGTTAGTTGCCTGTTTCAATAATGTTCACCACAGAATTGTGAAACACTAGTAATGTGGCTACCCGGCTCAGAAAAAGTTGGTGCAGAGTTGTGATATTCTTTGAACTCTGTTCGCACACGCACTTTCTTTTAAACAGTTTGCTTACTCTAATCACACTCATTTCTTTTCGCTTCCCACACTCAATCACTAAGGATTAACTTCTTGGGTAGAAATCACTGGTTAAGGTGATTCCATAGAAGTTGTGTTAATTCCTGGACAATGATTCTTGTTTTCCTATGATGCATGTGATGCTCAGATTGGTTTAACTATTTCAGTTAAAGCACAATTTAGATCATGAAAACATTTAAAGTCACACTTCCAAATCATGAATTCGGTTAAAGAATCGGGAAGTGGTTTGAACATTTGATAACAATGTTTTCTATGATTGAAAGTTGTCCACTTATCAACCATATATGAGATTAAGATAAAGGATTATACCTTAACGTGCGATCTTATATCTCATGAAGCTAAGCTTAAAGTCATAAACATATGAACTTGTAAGCTTCTCTCAAAAATTCTGCAAAAGTCTTATGTCAAGTCAAAGTAAAATTTATTCACTTAAAATGAAAAGACAAAAAGCAGTAAAACTTTTTAAAGTACGAGTTCTGATCAGAAATAATCAGAAGTCATATCCGAACTCCTTGACTTGAAGAGCTCCCCCTAAATTCTTGCATTACAAAAAAAATTTGGCATTAAAAGGTACATGCAAAATTTTATGAGCTCCCCCTCGAAGTAATATTGACCACTTGTCAATTTCTTCTCATTCTCCCCCCTTGGATTATGAACATTATATAGAAGTGCAGATATCAATCAGAGTTAAGAATTTAGAAAACTTTTATAGGTAACTACTGATTAGATTTTAAGATTTAGCATACCAAGCTTAGAGATAAGAAAGTTGAACCTCTTTTCGTCTAAGGGTTTGGTGAACAAATCGGCAAGTTGATAATCAGTTTTTACAAAGAAAAGTTCAATTGTTCCCTTTTCAACATGATCTTTAATAAAGTGATACCTGACGTCTATGTGCTTAGTCTTGGTGTGTTGAACAGGATTCGCTGATATTGCGATGGCGCTCTTGGAGTCACAGTATATCGGGATTTTGTTGAAGTGGAAACCGTATTCGCGCAATTGAGTTCTCATCCATAAGACCTGAGAACAGCAGCTAGCAGCAGCTACATATTCTGCTTCGGCCGTGGAGGTTGAAACACAAAGTTGCTTCTTCGATGCCTAACTTACTAGTTTGTCACCGAGGAACTGTACATGTCCCGACGTGCTCTTCCTGTCTAACATACAACCTGCATGATCTGCATCTGCGTAAGCTGTTAGTTCAAAACTAGTATCTTTAGGATACCACAAACCAAGATCTACAGTGCCCTTTAGATACCTAAATATGTGCTTTACAGCAGACATATGGATTTCTTTAGGATTGGCCTGATATCGTGCACATAAGCATGTTGAAAACATTATATCTGGCCTACTAGAAGTAAGATACATTAAAGAACCTATCATCCCTCGATAAGTCCTAACATCAACAGCCTTTCCCGAAGGATCGGTGCCAATTTTAGTACCTGGTGCCATTGGGGTACCAATCGGTTTTGAATTTTCCATTTGGAACTTCCGAAGAATATCCCTAATGTATTTTGATTGATTGATAAAAATACCCGATGAAAATTGTTTTACTTGTAAACCGAGGAAGAAATTCATCTCTCCCATCAAGTTCATCTGAAATCTAGACACCATAAGGTTTGCAAAATTCTTACAGTACTTAGTATTTGTAGAACCAAAGATAATATCATCTACATAGATTTGAATTAAAATGATATCGCCTTTTTCCTTTTTGATAAACAAAGTGGTATCTACCGTTCCTTTTGAAAACCCAGACTTGACTAGAAAAGTGGAAAGGACATCATACCAGGCTCGAGGTGCTTGTTTCAGACCGTAGAGTGCTTTGTCAAGAATGTAAACGTGAGTCGTCTTCTCTTGATTAACAAAACCCTTTGGCTGAGAGACGTAGACTTCCTCCTTCAGAATTCCATTTAGGAATGCTGTCTTCACGTCCATTTGAAAGACAATGAAGTTCTTGTGGGTTGCGTAGGCTAGAAACATTCTGATTGCCTCTAATCGCGCCACAGGAGCATATGTTTCGTCATAGTCTATTCCTTCCTCTTGTCTGTATCCTTTGGCTACTAGTCTTGCCTTGTTTCGGATAACGGTACCATCTTCATCTTTCTTTATCTTGAAAACCCATTTCGTACCTATAATGGTTTTACCTTTAGGCTTTGGTACGAGTCTCCAGACTTGAAGTGCATCGAACTGATTTAGCTCTTCTTGTATTGAGACCACCCATTCTGGATCAGCAAGTGCCTCTGATACTCTTTTTGGCTCGAACTTGCTCAGAAAGGAGTCATGCATGCACATGTTCATTGATGCTGACCTAGTTTGCACCGGTTTTGATGGATCGCCAATGATCTGGCTTAGCGGATGCTCTTTGGTCCATTTATGTTCATGAGGTAGTGGATTAGATGATTGTATGTCGGTTGTATCATCTACAAATCCACTTGTACCTTCTTCTGATTGTTCAGGAGGATTGATGGTTTCAGTTGAAGTGGCAGGTTCAGAAGGCTCAGCAGGTACAGCTTCTTCTGGTTGTAGATTGATCTGTATAGTATCTCCTACTGTTTCAGCTACTTCTGTCTCTTTATCAGTTGTCACTTCTTCAACTGTTGGAGTCGGCATTTGAATTGTAATCTCTTGTTGAATCGGGGCATTTGATTCAATAGGAATATCTGAACTGGTTGGATGAGTAGTCGTTAAGTCTTCCATCCTGTCAACCACAACAGATTTTTTTACATTAGATCCAAGAAATTCATCATAAAACAATTCAAATAATAAATCTAAATCAGATAAATGGTTAGTAGAAGTTGATGCTTCATCTGATTTATTCTGTTGAGACGTAGGTCCTGAACTGAGTTGCCCAGAAGCTAGTATTCCTGTTATAACGGGCTCTGAACTTTGTTGTTCGAAAGCCATTTCTTCATCAAACGAGACGTTGATGCTTTCAATCACCGTCTTTGACTTCTTTAGATAAACACGGAATGCAGTTGATGTCGAGGAATAGCCAATGAAGATTCCTTCATCCGCTTTAGCACTGAACTTATTTAGACTCTCCCTATCGTTTAGAACGAAACACTTAAACCCAAATATATAGAAATATTTGATTGTCGGTGTTCGGTTGTTGATTAACGCATAAGGAGTCTTCTTGAATCTTCGATGTACCATGGAGCGATTCTGTGTGTAGCACGCGGTCGATACAGCTTCTGCCCACAAAAATAGAGGTAAGTCTGATTGACTTAGCATAGTACGAGCAACCTCGACTAGCATCCGATTTCTTCTTTCAACCACTCCATTTTGTTGAGGCGTTCGAGCAGCAGAGTATTGATGTGAAATCCCGACAGATTCGAGATATTCTTCAACTTTGTTGTTTTTGAACTCTGTGTCGTTGTCTGTTAGTAGAAACTTGACCGGTTTATGCAGATTCACCTGGGTCGTCTTTAGGAAAGTGATTAGTACATCTGGTGTCTCATCCTTTGAACGTAGAAACTTGACCCATGTGTATCGCGAGTAATCGTCCACAATCACGAGTATGTACTTCTTGCCGCCTAGACTCTGAGTTCGCATCGGACCGCATAGATCCATATGCAATAACTCTAACGGAGCGCTTGTACTTGGTTCAGGCTTTGGTGTATGAGGTGCCCTCTTCATCTTGCCCTTTTCACAAGCTGCACAAAGATGTTCTCTTTCATACTTGAGTTCTGGAAGTCCTTTGACGAGCTTTCCACTGACCAGATTGTTGATGTACCGGAAGTTGAGGTGAGAGAGCCTTCGATGCCATAACCAACTTTGTTGCATCGATGCTTTCGTCAGTAGACAAACTTGCTTGTCAGTCTGGACATTTGATAAATTGATTGTGTAGAGGTCGGATTCTCGAGTACCGACCAAGAGTTCTTCGCCTTCTTCATTGCGAACTGAACATCTCTTGGCTTTGAAGTTGACCTCTAAGTCTTTGTCACAGAACTGGCCTATACTGAACAAGTTGTGTCGTAATCCTTCTACATAGCTCACCTTCTTGATCGTGACATTGTCATATTGTACATCACCATATCCCATGATTGATGAAAACTGGTCGTTGTCGAATCTGACTGTTCCGCAATATTTGTCTTTAAAATTGGACAGTATCTCTTTTTGTCCTGTCATGTGCTTGGAACATCCGATGTCCAAGAACCATGTATGACTAGTCTGCATAAGAGAAATTACAAATTTAGAGATTTATACGACAACATTGGAATAATCACTTTGATTATCGAAGTGCGGGTCTTGAACTGATTTGTTCAAAAGCCTGTTTTGACTTTGATGTTCGGGTTTTGAACTGCATTATCCAAAAACCTATTTTGTCATTGAAGAACGAGTCCAGATCTGTACATAATCAGAAGTCGATTTCTCTCTAAGCTTTGTGTGCCTGCAACACAGATTTAGCCTTAGGTACCCACTGGAATTTGGGTCCTGCTGTGTTAGCACAAGATTTTGGTACCCATTTCAAATTGGGTCCTCTTTTCTTTTGAAATGTATGAGAAGGATTAGTATGAGATGAATGCACATGGTAATTTTCAAACCAATCTCCATAATCTTGACAAGAGATAGAAACATGTTTATCATAAATAGAAGACTTTCTAGCAGATAAAGATAACTGAAATAATTGCTTCATTGTATATTGTTTACGAGAAACAGCAAGTTTTGAGTTCAAAAGAGCAACATCAGCAATTAAGACATCTTTACTAAGTGAAGTCTTACTACAATTAACACTATTAAACGATAAAACGGTCTTGTCAAGCTTCCGTTTGGGTTGCCATTGAGAATTTACTTCTGGCCTTTGCTTGCTCAGATCTGAAACATGTGAAACCGGGGAGTTAGACATTTGAGCAACAAGCGAATGCTTCTTCTTAGAATTACCAGTAATGTTCGGTTTCTGTGAATGCTGAGATATATTCTTACCTTTAGCATTTTTAGCTTTCACAGAGACTGAGTTATCAACTTTCGTTGATTTTGCTCTGTTCACAGGCGTACTGGTTTTTCTCAAAGTTTTCTTAACAAAATATGAATGTTTAGGAAGTATTGCATTAAAGTCAAATTGTTCAGAACAATTATCTAAACCACCATTAGAGTTCAGAAAATCAAATCCTTTACTTGATGAACCAAACATATCCTTTGAGTTTGAAGCCTTAGAAATAACAGAATTTGAAAACACAGTTGAAAAAACTTTTTGCTCAATATTCATCAAAAGTCTTTCATCTGATAAAGAATTCTCGAGTTCAGAAATTTTACGTTCTAAAACGAGAGGAGGGACATATAGTTTACCTTGAATAGGCTTCGCCTCCATTTCCTTTTCAGAATAACTTGGAAAGAAATCACCTGAAAGAGTTTTCTTCTTTTGATATATAGGATTTTCATTATAACTATTATTCGTCTTCGCATAATTAAATGGAAGATGAACTTTAGCTGATTTCAATCATTTTTCCGTTTCATTGGCTTCATCCTTTTCCGATAGTTTAGTCCAAAATGTTTTAAACTCAGGGATTCTGTGAGCTAATTGCATTGAAAGATGATCATAAAGTCCTGGCACTTCAGACATCCCTTTTTGTAGACAGTGAGAATTCTTATAACCGATTCCCCATCTCTCTATTTCCTCTTTGGGTTTGTTTAGAAAAATAGTCTGTTCAATTTGACCCATTTTATATAACTTCTCTTCCAAACGTTTTAATTTTCCCAGTAAAGAAAAGTTTTCTTTGGTACAAGAAGCATGCAATTTTGTAAGCTCATAAATATCTATCTCACTTTTTAGCAGTTTAGACTTAAGATCAGAATTCTCTTTAAGAATTTTTGTCTTTTCCTTAGCGTTGGTGTCATTATTTCTATGAAGAATCTCAACTAATACTTTCTGCTCAGCAATTTCATTGCTAAGTTTCTGTATCAATTGGTTTTTGTCAGTTATGACACCATTTTCTTGCTTAAGATTAGATTCTAACTCTTTTTGTTTTAAACTCATGGCATGCATTTTATTCATGAAATTTAAATCTGATAGATTACATACCTCCTCTTCTTCATTGTCTGAATCAGCTTCAGCATCTGATTCTATTTGGCCCATCAAGCACATGTTGACGGCTTCATCTTTCTCTTCATCCTCTTCTTCCTCATCTGAGTGATCGAGCCAGTATTCATCCTCAACCATCAGTGCCTTGCCTGCCTCCTGTTGCTTTGCAAGAAGCATCTTGTTCTTGTAGTAGTCTGAGTTCCTGACTTTTGGTCTTCGGCAGTCTCTGGCATAGTGACCTGTTTTGCCACAGTTGTAGCACGTTGGTGGTTCTGGCTGACTGGATCCTTCAGCTTTGAAATTTCTCTCTTCTGGTTTCCTCTCCTCTAATCTCTTCCCTTCATACTGAAACCTTCTCTCTTCAGGCTTCCTTTCCTCTGTTCTTTTCCCTTCAGATCTCTTTCCTTCATATCTGCTTCCTTCAACCCTTTCCTTGTGGATGTAGTTGTTTGGACCAGAAGAATATCTCTGACTATTTGAACTTGGCTTTGTGTAGAACCTTTTCTGAAAAGCACTTGTTAGCATAAGCATTGCTTGCTTCAGTTGGTCATTTTCATCCGTGTCAGAGTTTGCATAAGCTTCATCTTCTTCTGATTCATATACAATCGCCTTGTTCTTCTTCTTCCTGACTACAAGAGCGACTGTGTCTTCAACTGTCTTTCCTTTCTGTCTCTTATCTTCTAGAATTTCATCCACCTCTTCTTCATTTTGTCTGAGGGTTTCATACACCTCATGAAGTGGAATCTCATTCAGATCTTTTATCTGCTTCATCTGCCTAGCAAATCTTTTCCATTTCGGTTGAAGAATACTCAGGAATTTGACGTTTAGCTCAATTTGAGATTTGTGGACTTTGTTCTTGCTAAGTTCGTTCAGCAAAGTCACAAACCTATCATAGGTTTCTTCTAAAGTTTCTCCCACCCTGCCTCTAAATTCTTCATAATTATTTAGGCAGTTGGAGATTTTAAGCTGATTCCCAACCTTCGAACCCAGCATCATCTTTTCAAGCTGATCCCACATTTCTTTGTCGGAGGCCTTGTAGCTGTCAATCTTTACGTATATTTCATTTGGGATTCCTTGTAAGATGTATGACTTAGCTAATCTGTCGCCTTTGGCTCTTCTGAGATTATCATCTTCTAGCTCATGAAACTTAAGATCAACTTCAGTAGGCACATTTCCAACCAGGCGAGTCGTCTTAACTGGTTTCATAACCCCTTCTTCTATAGATTTCCTGATGAAATCACCCAGCTCATGTCTGTCAATGAAGTTCAGAAACCGATCCTTCCACTGTTCGTATTCTCCTTTAAAGAGAATTGGTGGCTTGGTGTCAGTTCCTATAGCAAGGGCTTCTCTTGAGGTCATCCTGTATTGATTAAATATGCAATAAGAACTGTATTGACCGTTAGTCCAGATAAAATTTGATCACACAAGAAATTTTGTCCCGCTAGGCAGACTTAGCACGGGGGTCCCGCAATTAAAGACCCTATTACAGTTTCGAAAAATTCTCAGAAAAAATATTCTAAGTCTGGATTGGAGCAGAGAGGTTTGCGTGTCTAGCACAGTGCGCAAAGATGAGGTTTGCGGGTCTAGTTGGAAGCGCAAAGTGAGGTTTGCGGGTCTAGTTGGAAGCGCAAAGTGAGGTTTGCGTTTCAAGTGGGAAGCGCAAAGTTGACTTGATCTTTTGAAGAGATGAATTGCGTTTATGAGGTTTTTGGAACCGAGAAGTGGACTTTGCGTTTGGCTTGAGAGGCGCAAAGTGAGCTTTGCGTTTGACTTGAGAGGCGCAAAGTGAGCTTTGCGTTTCTCTTGAGGAGCGCAAAGTGAAGTTTGCGTTTCACTTGAGGAGCGCAAAGTTGGACTTTGCGTTTGTTGTTGGGCGCGCAAAGTTTGAACTTTGCCTGTGATCGTCTTCTGCTTTGCGCTTGTTCGTCCTGTACTTCGAAAAATCGTCTAAAATCTGTTCCTGAAACGATTTAGCAATACCAAACTCTACCCTTATGTCTAGAAACACTTCTAGAACTGAAAATAAGCACTCGATCTCAATAAAACACACTTTTTGAAGAAAGATTTGATAGCACAGTGACTTTTTGTTCTCGGCTATTTTCTCACTAAAATCACAAAATGGAACTCGATTAAAGCTCTATACTGAAATTAATCACACACAAATCGATCTAGCATGCTAATCGATCACAACCTGATCGATTTTAACACCTAAAACAGTTTAAATCACTAAATCGATTTTCAATAAGAACACAGAGACGTTTTTCTGAAAAACTTGATTTGATCTTAATCAGGCTCTGATACCAATTGTCGGTCCAACAATACTTATATCATGTTCTTAGAAACAACACATTAATCGATTACCAACCTGTATTGATATATAACAACGGTTACAAGGTTGATCAGATTCAAAGTTTGAATGCGTTCTCTGTATTATCTCTTTTACACCTTTTTGTGTGTGTTTTTGTGTGTGATCTGATAATATCTGATCTGATCTTTTTTTTGATAGAGATACTAGAGATATCACATAATATCTAATCTACTGTGTTGAACACACTTCCTAATCAACTTGCAACATATAAAACTAATATAACTACATAATATCTAACAAATAGATATTATGTCTAACTAAGTTAATATATAACTAATAACTAACTTTAACAAACTAACTAAGTTAACTAGTATAATAAACAAACAATTATATTGAATTACATTGACATTTATTACAAATAGACATAGACTTTAATATCGAGAGTCGACGTTCCGGCTTTAGCTTCAGATTGCGATCTTCAGTTTGGATGATCTTGAATCCAATGAGACTGTGTCTTAACAATCCCTCATGTTAACTCCGATTTTGGTGATTCTTTTTGCTATGGCTTCATTTTATAGAGCTCTTCAAGGATAGATTACGAGTGTTGAAGTTTATTGGAAGATTCAAGAGTATTTTTGTGGTGGTAAGATTCTCATCTCTCTCTATTTTAGGCTAGGGTTTGATGTGTTCTTCATTTTCTCTCCTCTTATTTCCATTTTGTCTTAGGTTTTGGATCTTTGGAGGTGAATGAAACACTTGGAAAGTGTTGGATCTAAAAGTTATGAGGTGTTGCTTATGGATTCATGTTTTCACCAAGAAAACTCAAAGTTAGGGGTAAAACCTAGATTTAGCTTAAATCTAGTAAGATGAGTTCAAGTTGCTTTGTGAAAACTATGTACATGCCAAAATGTGTATTTTGAAGTAATAATGTATATACTTGGTATTTATCAATGTGTTGAGTATTTGATAAAGTTTTCATATTTGGTAAATTTGGGTTAATAAATCTTATGAAATGCCTATATTTGGAGTTTTGGACATTTTGATGAGTAAATCTAAAAAATGTTTTCTTTTCATGATTTATTGTACAAATGGAGTCTATTTGATGATTTTTGCATTTTTGGTGCAATTGGTTTTATAAACCATTTGGAAAATGCATGTTATAGTGTTATGAGATATTTTGGAAATATAAGGGTATGATTTCATTTGGAAAATGGTTTGTCTCAACCAATGATGAGTTTTTGGGTTAATCATATATTTGAGATATATATTTTCACAAACGTCGGTTAAACGCACCTTATTGTTTTAAGGATCTTCAAGTATTCGTCCATTAACTTGTTGAGCTTTTGGCTCGGTTTTGACTCCGAAAAGTCTTGGGGACATTTGTTCGGTTTATGATAACTCGATGTAGAGCCTTGGATATGGTTTGCATATATTGCATTTTATTGAAGAATACACGATATGAGTGTGTGTGTCATTCAGTTGGAGTCATATATTTTAAATTGTAATGCATTAGATCCGTAGGCATATGAGTCTGTCATATTTGATCATTTTGGGAAAAATGACCAAGTTGGCAATGTTGTCATCCCGGTATTGTGAAGATGAACCTTCAGGGGTTAGACTTCGATAACGTAGGATTTGTGGTTTTGATGCTCTAACTCCTATGCATGAGAGTTAGACATCTTGGGTTATCAAGTAAGAAGTTGAGACTCTGTTGTGAACTGAAGAATTGCTAAGTACAGTTAATGCTGCTAGCAGAACCTGGTTACTACTTCTGAGATTAATACTGCTGGAGTTAGTACTGCTAGAACAAAGTTAATACTGCTGAGCATAGTTAGTACTGCTGAACTTAATACTACTCAGAGTATTAATGTTGCTGAAGAATTAATGCTGCTTATGAGATGAAGATTATATGGCAAGGATGACAGCTGGATTGAAGATATTCATGGAAGCTTGGAGATAATGATGGAAGATTATACTGAAGATCTTTTATTATTTTGTAATTATCTTTTATCTTCAGTATATGTATAGAATAGTTTGTTTCTTTAGTGGTAACAATAATTCTGAGTTTTTTAGCTTTCATAGAGAGAATCAACCTCAAGGTTAGAACCCTAATTCTAGAGAAGTAGAATTCGTATTGGTGAGTCTGTTCATCAATATTGAGGTTGTGTGTTTAATCTTGTAACTTCAATTTGTCAATACAAGTTTACAAGTTGTGATTTTGATTCACTGTTTCATTGTTTTTCTGAATATTAAAGTGTTATTCCGCAGCTTCTTTAATATTGTTTTATGAGAGTTTATTCTTGTTAAGAATTTAAGATCCTGACAAGTGGTATCAGAGCTTGTAGTCTCAGAAATCTTATTCATCATGGAAAACGCAGTTGAATCAAACAGTACCCTGGTCTCAAAGGTCCCAATGCTTAGATCCAATGAATTCGACATGTGGAAGATTAGAATAAAGCAATACATTCTTCTCACTGATTACTCTATGTGGGACATCATTGAGAATGACCCATCTAATGCAGGAAAGATTGGTGCAGATGGAAAGAGAACTCCACCAAAGACAGATGCAGAAAGAAAGACAAGGCAGACAGAGATGAAAGCCTTAAGCACTCTGCTCTTGGCCATTCCCAATGAATATCAACACCAATTCTGCAGTTGCACTGATGCACAGATGCTCTGGAATGCTCTAGAGAAGAGATTCTCAGGTACCAAAAGTACCAAGAGAAATCAGAAGGCTATATTGAAGCAACAATATGAGAACTTTATGTCAACCAAGAATGAGTCCATGACTCAAACTTTTGACAGGTTTAACAAGATAATTGGTGAACTAGCTACAGTTGGAGTACAAATTGATCAAGATGATCTAAACAGGAAGTTCTTAAGGTCCCTGGGTGATGAATGGACCATGTATACTGTCTCTTTCAGACAGAATGATCAACTGGAAGAAAAGGAACTTGATGATCTATACAATGATCTAAGAGTTTTTGAATCTGAGGTAGAGGCTAAGAAGAAGCCTTCTGGGTATGTTCACAATGCTGCACTCCTATCAGCATCAATTGATTCTATTTCTAATCTGAATCAGTTAGTGCTTCCAATGGAGCAAATCAAGAGAAAGGCACTGAATCTGTGTTTGAAGCCTTTCTGTCCAGTCATGGAACTCTTCTCTAATTAATGATGACTTGGAACAACTCCATCCAGATGATCTTGAAGAGATGGACATTAAATGGCAGATGGCCATGCTCTCTATGAGAGTAAAGAAGTTCATCAAAAGAACTGGGAGAAACAACTTCTCCCAAAGAAGAGAAGATGGAGCAGGTTTTGACAAGTCAAAGGTGGAATGCTATAAATGTCATCAGAAGGGACACTTTGCTAGGGAATGCAGAAGTGGAGTGTCTCACAACAACAACCACCAACAAGAACAGTCTGGAAGCTTCAATAATAACAGAAACTCTGCACAAGACCTAGTATCTCAACAAGGTATGGGGTTTGATTGGAGTGATCAAGCAGAAGAGGCTATCCAAAACCAAGCTCTAATGGCAGAGGTGTCTGATCTCCCAACAGAGGTAACTTCTAATCTTTGTTCTCAAAAGTGCATTAACACTGTTAAAAGGTACAGAGATCACAACCAGAACATGAGTGATGACCTTAAGAGATTAGAAAAGGACATAAAAGATTATGTGAGGATTGTTGAGAGGTTTGAAGATCAGATTAAGAGTTTTCAAGCCAATGAGCTTCAACATTCATATGACACAAACTACTGGAAGTGGGAGAAGAATGACCTAGAACTCCAACTGACCAAATCTAAAGAGAAGAGTGATAAGTTAAGAGGAGAGTTAGCTAAAGTCAAGTTAGATGTAGAAAAGTTTTCCAATGCTTCTAAAGCAATGGACTCTTTACTACAAACTCAGATTCATGATAAACTGAGAAGAGGAATAGGGTACAATACCACACCACCACCCTACAACAACAACTATATCCCTCCTAGTTCAGACTTGTTAGAGACAAAGGATAGGAAGGACCTGCCTGAGGGAGCCACTGAGATAGATCCCTTAGATGAAGTAGTTGTTGAGGATAAAACTGAGAAAGAAACTGTCAAGAATAAGGACAACACTGTGAGTGGTGAGGTTCCTATAGAAAACCACATAATTACCAATGAGGGATGTGGAAAGCATTGGGTCAAGTCCAATGAGATAAAGAAGACTGAGGGAAAGACCAAGAAGGTTCATTATAAACAGACCACTGTTGTGAACCCTATCCCTTGCAAACAGTGTGCATGCAATAAATCTGAGCCCCAAAAACTTGATAAACCAAGGGGAAATCAGAGAAACTGGAATAATCAGTGGGCACAAAAACAAGGGATTGATCTGAGTAAAATCAATAGACCAAAACCCTGTTTTATTTGTGGAAAGCTTAATCACATTGCCAAATACTACTATTTCAATCCTATGAACCAAAGGCTGAACTTTCAGAGACTTACTCAAAAACCCTTTGGTTATAGGAAGAAAGAAAAGAACCATGTGGCTAAGAAAGTTGTTAAATCTAAAAGCCACATGAAGAAAAAGAATGTGGAAGACAGTGTCAAGATCTGGATACCTAAAAGCACTAAAGCTGTTAGTACTGCTACCACAAATAGTGCTGCTGACAGTGATAGTGCTGCTAGAAGCAATAATACTGCTACCAAGGTTAATACTGCTAACTCTGTTAGTACTGCCAACAAGGTTAATACTGCCAAACCTGTTAGTACTGCTAACCTTGTTAGTACTTCTAAAGATAGTGTTGCTTCTAGTATTAGTGCTTCTAGACCAATAATCTTCACAAAATACTCAAATAATAAGTGTTCTGATTTTAAAAACCTCATCAAAAAGGAATGTAAGTATTTTGATGAGAAAGGGAGACCCAAGACCACTTTGGCTTGGGTTCCCAATCAATACTAATTGTTTAATCTTATGTGCAGGGCAACCAGCAGCTCAAGGGTAAGAGCATCTGGCATGTTGATAGTGGTTGCTCTAGGTACATGACAGGGAACATGTCATTCCTCAAGAATTTCAAGAAGATTGATGGTGGACATGTTGCTTTTGGTAATACTCCAGATGGAGGTAAAATCAGTGGTAAAGGTGATGTGACCAAAGGTAAAATGACCTTTGAAGATGTATTCTATGTTGAATAGGATTTGGTCTGGTCCTCAGTGGCTGTTTGACATTGATTCACTAACTAACTCTTTTGGTTTCAGTAGTGATGATTATGCAGGTTCAGGAAGTGGAGGATCAGGGGACACACAAGTTCAAGACATTATTTCTCAGTCTGTGATCTTTCCTATGCCTACAAAAGAACCTGTTGAATTCTGTGAAAAAGAAACTATAACTGAGCCAATACAGAGGGAAGAAGAAAGAAGAGAAGAGGAATCTTCAGTGCATAAAGAGCTAGAGGTAGCTGAGGTGATCCCCTCAGATGACTTAAATGATTCCAATCTAGAGGTGGGATTCCATGAAGAACCTAGTCTTCAGACTAGAACTCAAAAGAATCATCCTCCAGAGCTGATCATAGGAGACATCTCTTCTCCTATGATAACAAGGAATCAAAGCAGACTTCAAGAGCTGCATGATCAACAACACACAGTACTCTCCTGCTTCCTATCCCAGATTGAGCCTAAGAAGGCATGTGATGCAATGAAAGACTCAAGTTGGATAGAAGCCATGCAAGAACAGTTACTTCAATTCAAACTACAGGATGTTTGGGACTTGGTGGACCTTCCAAAAGGTCATAGACCTATTGGGACCAAGTGGATCTTCAGGAATAAAAAGGATGAGAGAGGAATTGTGATCAGGAACAAAGCAAGGCTTGTGGCTCAAGGGTACACTCAAGAAGAGGGAATAGATTATGATGAAGTGTTTTCTCCAGTGGCAAGGGTAGAGGCAATTAGGTTGTTCCTAGCCTATGCCTCATACATGAAGTTCAAGGTCTATCAAATGGATGTAAAGAGTGCCTTTCTATATGGTACAATTGATGAAGAAGTATATGTATGTCAGCCACCTGGTTTTGAAAATCCTACATATCTAGTAGTTAATACTGCTCTCAGTTAATACTGCTAGTTAGTTAATACTGCTCGTGGTTAATACTGCTCTCAGTTAATACTGCTAGTTAGTTAATACTGCTAGTGGTTAATACTGCTCTCAGTTAATACTGCTAGGTAGTTAATACTACTCTAGGTTAATACTGCTTATGTCCCATACACTATAAATACGCTTTGCCCGCCTAAAAGTTCATAACGACTCTTTGAATACTGTTCACTTTCTCTCTAACCCTTTTCTCTCAAGAATCAAGTGTTTCAGGCAAGAATACTCAAGCTCAATGGCGTCTATGGCATTTATTGACGAGCACAATGAAATCGCGATGCTACAAAAGCCAAAGCAAGCTGCAGGCTTTCATCAGATAGTGGATTTTCTGAAGTCTAGCCATATCGCCCATGCTCTAATTGTGTCTCCAACTATCTACATTGAGCATCAAAAGCAATTCTGGGCGAATGCCACCATAGTCACAGAGAATGGTGTGCAGATTCTGAAAACAAGGGTGTGTGACAAACCCTTGTCAGTTACTGAAGAGGTAATACGCATCTGTCTACGTCTAGACGATGCTGAAGGTATGACTTCTCTTCCTAATGAGGACTTGTTCTCAAATTTGTCAAGAATGGGATATGGAGGCCAATTGGGTGGTTTTAAATTCTCAAAATCAAAATTTTATACCCAATGGCGTTTTCTTGTTCATACCCTTATGCACTGCATTTCTAAAAAGACTACTGGATGGAGTGAGTTTAGCAGTACCATTGTTTATGCTTTGGTCTGTTTGGCCATTGCCAGAAGGTACAATTTTTCCAGAATGATTTTCAGTGATCTTGTCTCAAACTTGGGAAGCAAAAAGAGCTTTTATATGTACCCCAGGTTTGTACAAGAAGTTATAACCCACGAATTGACGGATATGCCTCACTTTGATGAGGTATATGTACCAAAAATTCCCAAAGGTAAGGTCTTTTCAAACATGAAGAGATCCCCATTGGACTCGGAAGGAGTTGACACCCCATTATTCTCTACAATGATGATGGTGTCCCACACTGAAGAAGGTATGGCAGCAGGGTCAAGGCCCTCATTAGACCATCCCACTGCTAGCCAATCCCAACCTTCCCACTCTATATCAATCCCCCAGTCTCTACTTCAAAAGCCAACCTCTCCAATTACCCAAACTTATATAAGGAAAAAGGTAAAGAAGGCTCCTTCCCTTCTTGTACCATCACCCACAGAGCCTTTAAGCCCTCTAAGGGAGAATTCTCCTTTAGAGAATATCTACAGGGAAACCACAGGGGTGTCTCCCAACCCCAAGGAGTTGCTCACTGAGGAGATGGTTGAGCATATGGGTGAGCAGGCTGCCACTACTCCTGCTAACACAGAGGAGGACAGTGGTAACATAAATAAGACCTCCCCCATGGCAACTTTGAATGAGCAATCATTCAAAGGTCCCAGGTGCCAAGAAACCAAGGGGGTGGATAGTGCTTCTGCTAGGCAGAAGACTTCCACTACAAAAAGATCCAATGATCCTTCAAAAGGGATTAACACTCCTGGAGAAGGTGAGGACAAATATGACTATAATGAATTGATGGAAACAATGGGCAACATCAACCTGGATGTTATTCAACAAAGAAAAGAGATAGATGAAATGAAAATGGTGATTCTGTCACAACAAGTACAGATTGCAAAATTGAAGAAAATGGTTACAAGGTTGGTGCAAAAGAAGAGGAGAAAGCAGTTTGTGTTGAAGAAGATGTCAAATGATAAAGATGCTTCCAACAAGGGGGAGAAAGAGGCTGAAACAGAGAAAGAAAGTTCAGCTGAGAGGGCATTTGAGGTTGAGGGGGAGCAAGAGGCAGAAATAGAGAAAGTAACATAATCAATAGCAGCAGAAAAGGAAACAGAATTTGCTCAAGCAGCAGAAACTGTTAATGCTGCTGAAGCAGCAGAAACAGTTAATACTGCTGAAGTAAAAGAAGCAGCAGTAACAGGGCTTTCTGTTGAAGAAATGGAAATTGCAGAAACATTGGTAAAAGCAAAGAATGACACTCCTAAGGCTTCTCAAAAGGCCAAGGGAGTGGTCATTACAGAAGGAGGCCTTGAAAGGAAAAGAAAAGAGATAAATGAGGCAGGTTTAAAAGATGCAAAGGGAAAAGCAAAGATGGTTGAACATGAACAACTTTTAAAGAAGAAAAGTCAGATTGAGTTGGATGAAGAAATGGCAAAGCTACTTCAGGCTGAGATGGAAAAGGAAGAACAACTTCAATCAGAGAAGGATAGAGAGCTTGCAAAGATAATGGCCAGAAAACTCAATGCTGAGTATCAAGAGAGTTTAAAAGCAGCAGCTGAAGCCAAGAAAAGCTCTGTGAAAGTTTCTAAGCAAAGAATGCCAGTTATGAAGCAGAAAAGACAACCTTCTGTGAAAGTTTCTAAGCAAAGAATGCCAGTTATGAAGCAGAAAAGACAACCTTCCAAGACCTTTTTGGCCAATCAGGAAAGGAGAAAAATGATAAATTTCCTGAAAGGCTCAATTGGTGTCAAAGGAGAGATGTTCACCAACATGGCATACAGCAAGGTTGAGGAGCTGTATAAGAAAGAAATGGCTAAGCTTCAAGGGGACTCCTCACAAAGGGAAGAGGCTGAAAGAAGAATGAAAGAGAGGCATGATCTCAACATTCAACAACCATTTCCTGAGGAAGTCACACCTACAAAGGAAGAGCAAGAAAATGTTGGTATGGAAGTTAAATCTGCAAAAAGGGTGAAGTCTATAGCTTCCAAAAGGAAGTCCAAAAGGCCAAGAGGTGAAGAAAGAGCAGAAACTGAAGCAGAACCTCATGTGACTCCTTCAGCAGAATCTGTGCAGAACCCAGAACAGTCCAATAAGCAATCTAATGTGCATCTTGAGCTTTATATGACTATAACAGATGATGAACCAGTTCAAGCTGATCCCATTTCTATGAAAGCACCAGAAGTCATCTTTTGGGATATTCTGGAAGATCAAAGAAAGAAATACTTCAGGCTTAGGAGAGTGGGAGATATATATATGAAGTGTACTCTACTTGGGGTAGACTCATCAGAAACTGTTCAAGATCAGATTTAGAAGAGATGTTTAAAGTTGGATTGGGTCTATATGAAAAGGAGCTGACAGGAGAAGGAATGAGCTTAATCAGATTAGCCATGGAGTACTTGTGCATGATGTTTGATTCTAGCAAAGTTCAACATGTGATCAGAGATTTGCATCTACAGAATAAATTCCAAAGAATAGAAAACTGGATGATATTTGAAAGGTGTGGAGTCTATGTCATCACTGTAGACAGAGCTTATCATGAGTACTACTTGGTTGATAAAATCTATGATCACAGCAAGGGTAAGCTGCAAGCAATGTTGAATGCCAAGCTTATTTGTTCAAAAGATTCAGAAATGGCAAAGATTGTGGTAAGCAGAACAATAAATCAAAGTCTGGGTCTGGATCCAAATTTGGGCAATTAAGCTGCAGTGTTGAAAGCATCTTGAAAATAATTACTGAAAAACTTGACTTCTCTTCCTAAAAGTCAAGTTAGGGGGAGATTGTTGGGAACTGAAGAATTGCTAAGTACAATTAATGCTGCTAGCAGAACCTGGTTACTACTTCTGAGATTAATACCGTTGGAGTTAGTACTGCTAGAACAAAGTTAATACTGCTGAGCATAGTTAGTACTGCTGAACTTAATACTGCTCAGAGTATTAATGTTGCTGAAGAATTAATGCTGCTTATGAGATGAAGATTATATGGCAAGGATGACAGCTGGATTGAAGATATTCATGGAAGCTTGGAGATAATGATGGAAGATTATACTGAAGATCTTTTATTATTTTGTAATTATCTTTTATCTTCAGTATATGTATAGAATAGTTTGTTTCTTTAGTGGTAACAATAATTCTGAGTTTTTTAGCTTTCATAGAGAGAATCAACCTCAAGGTTAGAACCCTAATTCTAGAGAAGTAGAATTCGTATTGGTGAGTCTGTTCATCAATATTGAGGTTGTGTGTTTAATCTTGTAACTTCAATTTGTCAATACAAGTTTACAAGTTGTGATTTTGATTCACTGTTTCATTGTTTTTCTGAATATTAAAGTGCTATTCCGCAGCTTCTTTAATATTGTTTTCTGAGAGTTTATTCTTGTTAAGAATTTAAGATCCTGACAGACTCCTATCTTGAATGCTAGAGAGTATACACCAAAGGTCGAATGGGAACCTTGAGGTTGTAACTCTACTAGAGAATGAACATGCAATAAGATCGAGTATCCTTGAGGTGGATAATGGCAAGGCGTGCGCACTAGAGGTACTGTGTCCTTGAGGTGACACCCATAGGTACACTAAAGGAAATTGGGGACTTGAGGTGTAGCTTATTAAAGCATGCAATAAAGTCATGCTTTGAGGTGTAGTTCGATAACATAGATATGTGGCTTAACTTTGTGTTTCACCACATTCAATGGAAACGGATCTCCCCCATCACCGAAAGGTGTTATTTTGGGTATTGAGTATTATCCATGTTTTCAGTGACGTTTTGAGTATGAATTGATATCCATGATATGTGGTTTTGTATTATTGAGTTTCATACACGCTTTTGGATGATTTGGATAATAGAGAGTTTTTTTCGTTTTCAGGATTTGGTTATTTAACTCCATTGTGTTTTGAAGCGAGTGTTAGGTTTTGAATTCATATTAAATAGGTATTTTGAATTAGTGTTTTTCATCATGAAAATAGCGGGTTTTGGAAAAGTGTTGTTTTTACGATAAATGTGTTTCATAATGAGTTATGTTTTAAATAAGTAGTCTTTCAATTTTACTATTTATAAATATGATGAAAACGACTTGAAATCACTAGGCGTTAAGCCTAACCTTTTTATTTTCGGCATGTGCATCAGGTCTCCTTGTTGGGGAAAAGGTACCAACGATACCTTGAAGAGTTGAGTGCTAGTCAGATTGCACGAGAAGGATGCAGCTATTGGGTGATGTTTTCCGTGTTCGTAGTTAGCACCTATTTATGGAGTTTTTGTAACATCCGACCTTGACTTGGGGCTGTTTACCAACTCTTACTGGGTAAGTGATGTCCGGGTAAGAGTGTTGACCCGGGTAAGTGTTGTCCGGGTAAGGGGCTGGTAAGTGTTGTCCGGGTAAGTGCGTTTACCAAGTGTTTTGTGGTAAACGCTTACCGACAACAAAATGACCATTTTAACCATTTTTATAGTTATATGCTAAATAAAATGTAATTATTTCAATTATCAATCATTTAATGGAAGAAAAAAAACAAATTCCATACTTCAATAAATGCTTATCAACATTATAATTTTTTTTATATAATTAACTGACAAATTAGACATCAAAATGCAATTTTCATACTTTAAAATAAACGACGAAAAATATTAGTAGTCATTCATATTTAAATACAAACGGAATATGAAACACTAATACCAAAAAGAAATTGTTTGTTTTTCATCCAAGACAAAGTAAAAATTAATTTGAACCATTTGAAAACAGTTGAGTCGCAATCTGATCCCGCAGATTAGCCATATATCCGTTGTTTTGAGAAGCCCCCATTGTACTTCAACAATTTCTTCTTCACTGCCTCCTCCATGATCCTCTTCAGCAGTAAACATGGCACTCTCATACAGAAGATCCTCCATGACACTCTAAGAAAGTTTTTACCACGTTATCTTTCCAACTAACCCTTGATTTTTTAGGTTCCGATGACTCATCATACGATTCCATACCTATGTCAAAAAGACCGAACACATTTCAAGCTCTTCATTATGTATCATGTTTTCAATAAACAAAGTGTACAACAACAAAACAAATTATCCACCTAAGGCTAGATATTTAAAGTATCCACATCAAGAAATGATCACGAAACACTAGAAACTATTAAAAAAACCCATAACAAAACACTAGAAACTATTAAAAAAACCCATAAAAATTACACAAATGTATGACAAGAAAATATTTTACAAGTTAGAAAAATGCAATATTTCAAAGTTACAGAACTACAAACATATATAAGATAGAATGATGGAATTCGCAAAGTTACAAACACATATAACATAGATTATGCCAAACTTCAATTATGATAATGATTTCAGAAATCCAAATACAAAAGATAACAAGGCATTTGGGATTGTTGGTGGTGCATTATTTCCTCAAATCAACAAAAATTCAAAATAATTTCCTCAAATCAACAAATCAATGGTTTCAAGAACTTTCCCAGTATAAATTTCATTAAAAAATCTGAAAATCAACAAGAATTCAAGAAACCCATCTCACAATCTCTTCAAATTTAATCCCACATCACACAATTTTCAAGAAACCCATGTGATAATTTCAAGAAACCCCATTTGTCTTGCATATAAAACAGTCAAAAACACCCTAAATTTCTTGAAGAAAATTGAACCTAATCAACACATAAATCCAATTACCAGAAGAATGTGATCAACCTTGTGAATCCAGGATCTCAAAATCCTAGAGAGAGAAAGTAGAGAGAGAGTAAAGCGCAAAGTATGAATTGATATTCAATGAGCGTGGATCTCTTACAAAGACACAAGACCAAAGGGACTTAAATACCCTTGGCTTATACACAGATAAAACCTATCTAAGTACAGTATAAGACCAAGCCTATAAATACAATGATTACTATAAAATCAGACTTAACAATTTCCCCCTTAGTAATCATTGGCGTTGTGGTCTTCAAAATCCATCTTCTAAATCAGCATGGACCATCTAAGCGACTTTGCTAAGCAGCTTTCTGACTTAAAAAAAATTCTTCTCAGCATCTTTCATATTGAGATATTTTTGCTGCCTTGACAAGACTGGACCAGTTTGAAATAAACTTGAAAGAACAGTCGGTTCATCAGCTTGTGCTCTAGAAAACACACCTCTTTTAAATGATCTTGAATGAACTGTGGTGGTTAGAGTAGGAACAACAAAAGAATTAATAGTAGCTGAGAGAATAGAATCTTTGAGTGAAACTTGATCAGCAGATAAACTTTGAAGCTCTTTGTCTCTTTAACATCTCCTTAATCTTCTCCCCTTCATGACCTTGATGATCGGGATCAACTTGGTCATGCAAATGTTGGAGACGAGACAGCTTAAGATCTGCAATATCAAAGTAAAGGAAAAACAGGGAAGGTTTGCGCTACACATTGGTGGCGCAAAGGGAGGTTTGCGCTAGCCGAAGGTGGCACAAAGTGAGGTTTGTGCGACCAACTGTTGGCGCAAAGCTGACTTGAACTCAGAAAATTTTACCTTTTTAAGCTCTTTGACTCCCCCTACACAAATGCACTAGATTTGACAATTCAAGATAGCATTCATATAGAAAATCAGATACTCCCCCTCAAAAACAGATATGATCTTTTCAGAAATTTCTCCTTTATTCACTCCCCCTTTATAAAGAAAATATGAGAACACAAGAAATGAAACATCAATGTAGAAAGAAAAATATACTGAATATGTATTTTGAAACGACTAAATATATAAAAATTTAAACAGAACAAATAAAATTCTACTTAGTAAAATATCACAATAAAATCCATTAGATGAAATCAAATGTATGTATTTGGATACAGAAACAAGTTTTATTGCATATCAAGTTAAGACATGTTCAGTTTCAAAAACTTTCATCAATCTATTTAGTGTGCTCGCATGTGAACTCCGATTAGCTTCAAGAAAATGCAATTCTAAAAATATAATAGAGAACTTTGCATGTAATCACACTAATCCATCAAGAATTTAGACTTTCACAAATTTACAGGTTTATTGCAACTTAGAAATATCACCAAGTATCATGAGATGTGTGCTCATTGGCATCTTTTAAGCTTGTGCACTTTTGGCATCTTTTAATCAAAAAGTTCGGTAAGAAAAGAACATGTCGTAAACGAAACTTTCTATCTGACCCTATTGTAGGATTTGGGTTAGCCGCTCCCAGACCAGATGGCCTTAGGGGATTAGGTGTCAAGCACCCCTTGGAACTTACTCTCCCAGATCAGAAAGGCTACATCGACACATCTTAAACCCATTCATACCCGTAGAACATGAATTTCGATCTGATTCTATTGAATGATTTGGGTTCGATAACTCCCAGATCAATTGACCTTAGGGGACCAAATGACAAGCATCCCACAGAACTTACTTTCCCAAACCAGAAAGGTCACAGGTACAAACTTTTAAACTTAAAGATTTTTTATTTATAAGAATTTAATAATCATCTCAATCACAAAGTTTTATGTCTAAGTGCTTAGCCCATATTTTCATTACGATCCAAAATTCCAACTTTTTAGGTTTTCTAAGCATTGTAAACTATAAATATTCCGAATCACACAACTTTAAAGCAATATCAAAAGTTACGAACATGTTGCTGACTTTTCGACTTTTAAAAGACTTGAAAGATGAACATATAAAACTTCAATATAAACAAAGTAACTTGAAGATTTATCCTAGACACACATTTTATTCAAAAGAAAGAAAAATTGTAAAACTTTTACTCTATAGAATAAAATTTGTAAAGGTTTAAAATTTTAAAACAACATGCCGAGATTTAAAAATAGAAATATTTGATCGGCAAGTTTATATTCAGTTGAAACAAAATATAATTCAATAATATAATCTTCCACATAATGTAAAAATGAAAATTGTGTCTCATTTGAAAATTTTTGGTTGAACAAAATCAGAAGTTGAATTTAAATGCTCAGATTCTTTTAAAAACAATTGAGAAAACTAGAACAACATCATTATCAGATATAAATGCAGCGGAAATTAAGTAGATGTACTCACAGTTTCTCATTAGTCAGAAGCTTAAAGCATTGAAGAACGAGTCCTAGACTGACATGTCTAGAAGTCATAGTCTTTGAAGCACGGGTTCTGAGCTGAATTACTCAGAAGCCAAAATGTTGACAATGAAGTCCGGGTCTTGAGCTGATTTACTCAAGAGCCATATTTCTCTTACTCCCCCTTGACATGAGGTACCTGGAACTTTGAGTCAGATTGAGATTTTGGTACCCACTTGAATTTGGGCCCATTTTTGTTAGTTGCAGTTCTTATGGGGAAATATTTATTAGATTTGACACAAGAAGCACGAGAAAGATTATCAGAAAAATAAGCACAGTCATCAGATGAATACAAAGCATAATCATCTGAACTACAATCAGAAGAAGATAATGAGACATTTTTGGAAATTTGAATCATTTGCTTTATTGAATATTTTGAAATTTTCTTACAAATAGCAAATGAATCACTTTTATAATATCTGTCTACATATCTATCTCCATCAGTCTGAGATTCATCAGATATCCGCTTCGCTCTCCAAATCTGCTTCGAAGACTTGCTCAAAGTCCTATTTGAAATATTAGAATCAGAAGAATTAGAATTATCATAAATGACTTTATCTTGTTTCTTTGACTTCTTTGACCTTCTTCTTTTACGCTTTGGTTTATAATATTGATCATTTAGTGTAAAAGATTCATCAAGAATTTCCGAATTAATATTTAAATCAGAAGAAATAATTTTACCTAAGCAACCAATCTGATCAGACAATAAATCTGAACATACCTCGGAGTCAGAATTATTTTGAGAAAAGATATCAAATTTAGAAACTTCCATTTTGTTTACTTGACAAATAGAAGAAAAGCTAGAAATAGAATCTTGTTTTTGTGAAAATAATTTTTCTTCAAGACTAGACGTCATGAAAGAAAGAATAATAGCAGATTCAATTTCTTTTAAAATATTTTGATCTTCCATCTTATCTTCAAGATCAATTATTTTGCTTTCTAAAATTAAAGGAGCGGTATATCTCTTAGAATCATAAATGATTGGAGATATATTTTCCTTATCAGATTTACTAGCAAAAATATCAACAAAATCATCAGATACTGAAGATTTGACGGGAGATATATCATTTAAACCTTTTCTACCTCTTCTTGATTTATCAGGAAAATATTTGGCATTTTCATAAGTGTAAACAAAAGGAATTTCCTTGTGTGTGTTTTTCATTCTTTTCTCATTTTCGATTTCTAATACTTGTTTTTCATTCATCCAATCAATTTTAAATTGAGGAGCATATTGAGCAAGAGTTAGATAATCGTATTTATATAAAGTTGGGGATTTTTCAATCGCATTATTTAAACAATGTGGATTTTTAAAACCAAGTCCCCATTTTTCTTTTAAAGCTTCCTCACTCCTTGGTTTATTCATAAAAATTGTTTGCTCAAATTGGTTCCTTCGATATAACTTTTCTTCTAATTTATTTATTTTATACGAAAAACTGTCTTTTAAATTTGTCATTTCAGACAAAGACTCAAGATAAGTCTTATTTGAATTTTCCAAATCATCCAATTTCTTTTGAAAGACTTCTTTAGTATGAACCAAAATAGATTTTTCATCTTTCAAAGAAATTTTCAATTTGTCAATCAAATCTGACTTTTCTGTATTTAAGTTCTTTTCAGATAATAACTTTAAGCGAAGATCATGTAAAGCAGTAATTATAACATTCATCTGAGAAGAAATGAATTTATAATCAAATTCAGAAGGTACCTCATCAGCATCGGTTGAGAAGTCGTCATCATCGTCAGATTGATCATCTCCAACAAAGCATAAAGTAGCAGTTTCAACTTTGTCAGCTTCATTGTCGGAGTGATCCAGCCAATACTCCTCTTCAGCAAGTAGAGCAGTTTCATTCTCTCTCTTTTCTGCTAGCTCCAATTTCTTTCTGTAGTATGCCGAATCCCAAACCACCTTTGCTCGACACTCCTTTGAAATGTGCCCCGACTTTCCACAGTTAAAACAAGCATCAACTTTCTTAGCCTCAGGCACTTTGACTCTTGAACCGGAAGTGAAGCGAAGATTGTTTGAACCCGACCGATGATGGAACTTTTTCTGATAATGCTGAGAGAGAAGGATCATAGCTTTCTCTAACACCTCTCCATCATCATCAGTGACCCCGTTGTAAGCGTTATCAGACAACGCTTGTTCAGCCAGTTGGCTCGTGAGAAGTGCAACCGGGTCCACTGACTTCTTGTTCTTCTTCTCCAGTTTGGCCTTCTTTTCAGTTACAATGCATTCATCAGTCAGCAAGATCTCAAACATCTCTTGGATTTGCATGGAATAAATTCTGACATCATATCTCAATCTGTGCAGGATTTGTTCCATTCTGGTTTTAATGCATTAAGGAATTTCAGATTTGTCTCAAGCTCAGTCTTTTCCACTTTGATTTTTCTAAAATCATTGATCACGGCACAAAATCTATCATACACAGTTTTCAATGGCTCCCCATCCTTGGCTTTGAATTCTTCAAAATTATTCATGTAACGAGTATGTCGGAGTTGAGTCGCAACTGAAGAGTCAAGCATAATCTTCTCAAGTTGTTGCCACATAAGATTAGGATGAGTTTTGAAACAATCAATCCTGTTGTAGATAGAGTTTGGCAAGGCTAACATCATATTTGCCTTTATATCACGATCAGCTTAATACTGCGATAACTCATTAGGTGAATATTCTTTAGTAGGCTTATATAATCCAGAAGCCAACTTGGGTTTCTCAAAAGGTCCTTCTGATAGAATATTCATCATATCATTTCCGTTCTTTTGACGCTCAATAAAATTCAGAAACCTATCTTGCCACTGTGTAAACTCATTTTCATCAATCAACACCGGTGGACGATTTTCTGTACCCAAAGACATCATAATATCACTTTTGTATAACTGAGCTTGATAAGCAAATTTGTCAGAATCCATGTTTCAGATATTCAGAAAAATTCTAAGTGTTGACTGAGATGGCGCAAACTTGAGATTTGCGTGAGAGGCAGAAGACGCAAACTGAGATTCTCTCGAGCAGAAGGAAACGCAAACTTAGATTTGCGTGAGCAGTAAGTGACGCAAATGAGACTTTGCGTGAGAAGAGCAAGACACAAACTGTACTTTGCGCGATACACGAGAGACGCAAACTGAACTTCACGTGAGCAGAGACTAGCGAGAACTTGCACTTTGCGTTAAATGAAACTTCTCGTAAGCTATATAAAGCGCAAAGCTTACTTTGCGTGAGCAAAATGAGACGCAAATCAGACTTCTCTTGATGCACGGGAGACGCAAAGTTCTCTTTGCGTGATAAAGATGTGACGCAAAGCTGAATTTGCGTGAGTCTGAGAATTGTACTTGATGAAAACCTGAAACAAACTGAGACAAAATTAGGAAGATCGCGCAAACCAAATGATGAACTCGCGCAAACCACGATGAACTGGCGCAAAGTTTAAATCTAGCGCAAACCGAAGGCAAAACACAAAAAAAACTTTCAAAAATATATTTCAAAACAGAAGATGATAAGATTTTCTTACACACTTAAGTTCGAAAACAACTTTCTAACACATTTTAATCAAACTTTTCGATAAAAACCACAATTTTGAAAATTCGTTAAAAGAACAGAATGTGAAAAACCGATTTTCAGAAACCAAAATTCTTCAAAATTGAACACCCAAACATGTTTTTCTTGCAAATCGATGTGAATTAAAATAGTTTAGCAATCAAAATCGAATCCAACAAACCAATTTACAATAAAATTTGTTCAAAAACACATCCGAATTTGATGAAAAATCAAGAAAACGAGATTTTCTTGAATAAATTCAAGAAAATCAATCAAATTTTCGATTAATCTACAAATTCAGAAACAAAAAACATGATCTCTCAATCCTCTCAAGATCTAGATTGGCTCTGATACCAATTGTGAATCCAAGATCTCTAAATCCTAGAGAGAGAGTAAAGCGCAAAGTATGAATTGATATTCAATGAGCGTGAATCTCTTACAAAGACACAAGACCAAAGGGACTTAAATACCCTTGGCTTATACACAGATAAAACCTATCTAAGTACAGTATAAAACCAAACCTATAAATACAATGATTACTATAAAATCAGACTTAACAAACCTCAAAATCACTTGAAACCTCATTAACAATCCAAAATGAACATGAAAAAACCCCTAAAGGGTTTCATTTTTTGATCAACCCACAATCCAGAATTGCATTGAACACTTATACTGTACCACCACCACCACCCATAGCTTCCAATTGGATTTCAAGAAAAAAAATCAATAAAGAGAAGAAGGTGAAAATTGCCTAATTTTGCAGAGCTTATTGGTGATTGCCATTAGTGGAATGGTGATGTGTTTTGACATCTAAAATCAAAAGGGTATTTTGGTTTGAATAAGAACATTTATTAATGCAAAAACCAAAACCAAGTTGCTTCTTTCTTTATCTATATATGTATAGTTGTTTATATACATACAAATTTTGGTAAAACTAAAAGGGCAAACTGTAATTTTCAATGGGGTTGGCATCCGAGAAGAAACAACCAGCAAGGAAACCAAGTTGCTTCTTTCTTTATCTCTATATGTATAACTGTATATATACATATATAGTGTATGTATACCCACAAAAGTTACCAAAAAATTCATGTTTATCCAAACAAAAACATCCACAATAGTGTACTAGAAATACCCTTCTGCAACCCCCCAAAAACTCCCATCTTCATCACTTCATTGTCTCCTAAATGAACCAATACCCAAAAAATATTAAAATCAGTAAACAATTGAACAGATTGCCGATGACAACTATTTTTATAAAAAGTTAATACAAATAACATGCTTCTCTAAAAATCCAGACAAATCTCAAGTGTAGTACAATTGATTGTTCCAGATTCTAGTTTCTAATAAAAGATTAATCAAACAAACAAGAATAAGAATCAAATACCTGTTTGATTAACTTCTCAATTTCAAGATTACAATATCTCTCTCTCTAGAACTCTCTCTAATAACCTCTCTTTCTCTCTCTAACTTTCTCTCTCTAGATGCAACTGAATATTCACTAATTAAGTTCGTACATCCAAATTACAAAGACAAAAACTATTTATACTAAAACCTAATACAAGGAAAATACAAAATACAAAATACATTGACTTATTACAAATAGACTTTGACTTTTAATGAGATTTGACTTTAGCAGCTTTGACTTTCTCAACTTTGACCTTCAGTATTCTTGATCTTGTATCCAACAGATTTATGCTCTAACAATCTCCCCCTTTGGATTCAAGATCACTGTTGAAAGATCTAGCAATTCAGTTCTTCACTTTAAGCTCTGTCAAAATAATCTCCCCTTTTTCATTGATAGTCTTCTTTCCAAAACTGTCTTCAAATGATGAACAATCTCCCCAAAGCTTGCATAGAACACTTTCAGACTTTTGGAAAGAAAATATCTTCAGAATCAGCTCGAATGCTTTAGCAAATAATCTTCAAAGAAAATTTCCTCAAAACTTCAGAAATTCTTTGATCATCTTCAAATCTTCAAATCTTTATCATTTCTTTGAAACCATCTCCCTTTAACTTCAAAAACTTTAACATTTCTTCATACCATCTCCCCCTTTTTGATGAATGGAGCATCTAGATCATCAAAACTTTGCTTCCAAGAAATGTCTTTGACCATTCTAATCTGATAACGAGCCTCTGATTCTGTGATCCACAACCAGTATTCATCCAGATCTTTTCAAATCCGAACAAAATAAGAACATGTAACTCCTGAATCAACAGATGAATCAGTTAATATGCTTGTCAGTAACACAAAGTCACTGTGTGTAACGAATACACAATATAAAGGAGCTTTTTAATGTTCACTCCCCCAGGGCTTCCATCCAATCATCGAAATACAACAAAGGCAATTTCTATGAATGTTATGACAAAGAAACGAATTCCTTGTGTGCTCGTGCAAGTGTAGAAAGAATTAAGCACGAAAATTGCTTTTATAAGGCTCAACATAGTGTAAACCACTGAGACAACAGTAGATAAACACAGACTCTAAGTGCATGATTGAAGTGCGAAGGTGGGGCAGACTTCCTTCTGTTTCAATATCCAAATTTTCCAAATGAAAACCAGATAGATAATATGTTGTGTCCCCTTGAAAATGTGAAACATTTTCTTGTTGAGAAGAAAATGAGTGGTTGGTGGGGTTTAAACAAGAGTTGGCATGGGCTATTTGCCTGTTTCAATAACATTCACCAAAGAATTGTGAAATGCTAGTAATGTGGTTGCCCGGCTCAGAAAGTAGTTGGTGTAGAGTTTGATATTCTTTTACTCTGATCTCACACCCTCTTTCTTTTTATCAATAAGCTCACATCTAACCAAAATCTCTTTTCCATTTTACCTCATCACACCCACACTCATTTCTTTTAGACTCCTCACACTCAATCACTAAAGGATTAACTTCTTGGGTAGGAAACACTGGTTAACGTGAATCCATAGAAGTTCAGTTAATTCCTAGCACAAAGAACTCATGTAATCCTATAAAGCATGAGTTGCTCAAATGGTTTAACGATAGCAGTTAAAACTCATATACAAATGTCAGATGAATGTATGCTCATAAAATATAATCATGAATATTTGAGCATTTTTAAACATTGAAGTATTTTCAAACAAGTATATTGAATGAATGAATATGAATGCAAAAGACTTGTTTGAAAATCTGACATTGTATGAAAAATGATCAGAAATGAATGATATATCAATTAAGGCTTATGGTCAAGAATAACAGATATTTATCTATACGAAACAAAATATAGACATTCTTGAAAAACTGTTTCAAAATGAAATATCGCTCAAAATTCTTTGAATACAAACGGAGTGTCTTACCATCGAAGAAAAATTGTTTCAATTTAGAGACATGGTAAGAAAATTTTGAACAAAAATTCAAACCGGTGTGTGTGAATACTTGAAAGTATATAGAAAAGACAATACGCAAGTAATTATCTTTGGAAACACACGGTTTGTATATCGATTAAGTACAAAAATAAAATGAAAACATTTAAAATCACACTTCCAAATTATAAAGTCTATTTAAAAAATCGGGAAGTGGTTTGAACATTTAAGAACATGTTTTCTATATCTGAAAGTTGTCCTTCTTTCAGATATATTTGAGATTAAGATAAGAAATTTACCTCTTCGCTCAATCTTAAATCTCAGAAAGTCAGCTGTAGTCATTAAGATATGATCGTTGCAGCTTCTCTCATTCTGCAAGTCTCAAAGTCTAGTCAAAAATTTATTCACAAAATTTATTCAAATGTAAATGACATAAAGCAAGAAAACTTTGATAGTACGAGTTCTGATCTGAAACAATCAGAAATCGTCGTCTTACTCCTTTTGACTTATAAGCTCCCCCTAAAATCATGCATCACAAAAATTTTGTCAGTTAAAATGTATAATGCAGAAATTAGTTTTGCTCCCCCTCAAATGAATGTAGATCATCTAAAATCTTCTCTAACTCCCCCTGAGATCATGAGCAAACAAATAAAGTGCAGATATCCTTCAGACATAAAGATAAAGAAAATGATGAAAAATAAAAATACATAACTTTAGTAAGTAACAACCGATTACGTCTTAAGATTTAACATACCAAGCTTAGAGACAAGAAAATTAAATCTCTTTTCATCTAAGGGTTTGGTAAATAAATCTGCAAGTTGATAATCTGTTTTTACAAAATAAAGTTCAATTGTTCCTTTTTCAACATTATCTTTAATAAAATGATACCTTACATCAATGTGTTTGGTTTTGGTGTGTTGAACCGGATTAGCAGATATGGCAATCGCGCTCTTTGAGTCACAGTATATCGGAATTTTGTCATATTTGAATCCAAAGTCTCGTAGCTGTGTTCGCATCCACAAGACTTGAGAGCAGCAACTGGCAGCAACTACGTACTCTGCTTCAGCAGTCGATGTGGAGACACATAACTGTTTCTTTGAAGCCCAGCTAACGAGCTTGTCTCCAAGAAATTGTACGTGACCAGAAGTACTCTTTCTGTCCAACATGCAACCTGCATGATCTGCATCTGAATATGCAGTCAGTTGAAACCCTGTATCCTTAGGATACCACAGACCAAGGTCTGCAGTCCCCTTCAGATATCTAAAGATCCGTTTGACAGCGGCCAAATGGGATTCTTTGGGAGCAGCTTGATATCTAGAACAAAGACATGTTGAGAACATAATATCTGCGATCCTATCATACCTCTGTAAGTTCTAACATCTACACTTTTACCCGAAGGATCAGTGTGAATCTTAGTACCAGGTGCCATCGGGGTTCCAATTGATTTACAATTTTCCATTTTGTACTTCCGTAAAATGTCCAAAATATACTTAGATTGATTTATAAAAATCCCCATAGAAAGTTGTTTAACTTGTAATCCGAGAAAGAAATTCATCTCTCCCATCATACTCATTTGAAAACGTGACACCATGAGGTTAGAAAAGTTTTTGCAAAATTTTGGATTAGTAGAACCAAATATTATATCATCAACATATATCTGGATAAGTATAATATCAGCTTTTTCCTTCTTTATGAATAAAGTGGTATCGATCTTACCTTTAGAAAAACCAGACTTGACCAAGAATTTGGATAAGACGTCATACCAGGCTCGAGGGGCTTGTTTTAATCCATAAAGGGCTTTGTCCAAGATATATACATGATCTGGCTTGTCTTCATTGACGAACCCTTCAGGTTGAGACACGTACACTTCTTCTTTAAGAATACCGTTCAGAAAGGCTGTTTTCACATCCATCTGAAAGACTGTGAAATTCTTATGAGCGGCGTAGGCGAGAAACATTCTGATTGCCTCTATGCGCGCTACTGGAGCATACGTCTCGTCATAATCGATGCCTTCCTCTTGCCGGTAGCCTTTGGCAACAAGTCTAGCTTTGTTTCTGATGACGACGCCATCTTCATCCTTTTTGTTCTTGAATACCCACTTAGTGCCGATCACGGTTTTGCCTTCTGGTTTAGGAACCAATCTCCAAACATTTAGGGCTTCAAACTGATTGGTCTCTTCTTGCATTGCAGATACCCAGTCCGAATCAGCAAGAGCCTCAGATACTCGAGTTGGCTCAATCTTACTGAGGAATGAGTCATGCATACACTAATTAAGAGTCGCTGACCTTGTCTGAACAGACTTGTCAAAATCTCCAAATATTTGATGTAATGGATGGTCCTTGGTCCAGCGATGCTCATGTGGGAGTGGAGTAGATACTGATTGAATATGATCATCATCTTGAAATCCACTTGTAGAATCTTCAGTTTGAATTACAGGAGGGGGGTTTTCAGTTGAAATATCAATTGCAGAAGTATCAGTTGGAACAGCAGGAACAGGCTGTTGAGTAGACAATGTAGTACACCCTACTGAAATAGTTACTTCTGGATCAGCATTTGCTTGTTCATCTTCAACTGTAGGAGTAACAATAGGAATATGAGTTTCTGTCTGAACTGGGGAAGCTTGTTCAGTAATAATATCTGAAGTGACTGGATGATTACAGCTTGTATCTTCAGACCTGTCAGTCACAGCAGATTTAGGTATATTAGATCCAAGAAACTCATCATAAAAGAATTCAAATAACAAATCTAAATCAGTTAAATGAGAAGTAGATGTAGAAGCGTTATCCGAATTTGTCGCTGTAGACACAGGTTCTGGACTGATCTGCCCAGAAGCTAATACACCAGTAATAACGGGTTCTGAACTGATTTGATCAGAAGCCATTTCTTCATCAAATGTAACATTGACACTCTCCACAACTGTCTTTGACTTCTTTATATAAACACGATATGCAGCAGAAGTTGAAGAATAACCGATAAAGATGCCTTCATTCGCCTTAGCACTGAATTTATTCAGACTCTCTCTATCGTTAAGCACAAAACATTTACACCCAAATATATGAAAGTATTTGATGGTAGGTGTTCTGTTGTTGATCAGCTCATATGGAGTCTTTTGAAATCGACGGTGAATTATGGATCGATTTTGTGTATGGCATGCAGTCGACACAGCTTCCGCCCACAAGAATAGAGGTAGATCCGATTGACTAAGCATAGTCCGAGCGGCCTCGACTAGCGTCCGATTACGTCTTTCTACTACTCCATTTTGTTGAGGCGTTCTAGCAGCAGAATACTGATGTGAAATCCCAACTGATTCGAGATATTCATCAACAATCTTGTTTTTGAATTCTGTGCCATTGTCAGTTCGAAAAAACTTGACTTGTCGCTGCAATTTTACTTGGGTCGTCTTTAAGAATGAAATGAGAACTTCAGGTGTCTCATCTTTTGATCGAAGAAATTTGACCCACGTGTATCTTGAGTAATCGTCCACAATGACCAACACGTATTTCTTTCCACCCAAACTCTGAGTTCTCATTGGACCACATAAATCCATGTGTATCAGTTCTAACGGAGAACTAGTGTTTGGTTCAGGCTTCGGTTTATGAGCGGCTCTCTTCATCTTACCCTTCTCACAAGCTGCGCATAAGTGTTCTTTTTCGTATTTCAGCTCAGGAAGTCCCTTTACCAATTTCCCACGAACCAGCTTGTTGATATAATGAAAGTTCAAATGAGATAAACGTCTATGCCAGAGCCAACTTTGCTGCAGTGAAGCTTTTGTCATCAAGCATACCTGATTGTCAATCTGAACTTTGGACAAGTTGATGGTGTAGAGGTTTGTCTTTCGATGTCCACCCAAGAGTTCTGTGTCGTCTTCAGTACGAACTGAGCAACTCTTAGACTTGAAATTGACCTCTAACCCTTTATCGCAGAATTGACCTATGCTGAATAAGTTGTGCCCCAAACCTTCGACATAACTCACCTTACTGATCGTTATCTTGTCTTGAATGATGTCACCATATCCTAGAATAGGTGAAAGCTGATCGTTTCCAAATCTGACATTGCCACTGAATTTCTCTGTATAGTTAGACAATAAAGCTTTTTGCCCAGTCATATGCTTGGAACATCCACTGTCCAAGTACCACATATGTCAGGTCTGCAAGAGAAATTAGGCAATAATTGATTTAGGTACCCATTTGAAAACAGGCCCTAACAGTTTAGTACAAGATTTTGGTATCCACTTAAAATTGGACCCTCTGTTCTTTTGAAAACTTTTACAAACATTTGATCTTGAAGAAAATACATGATAAGATTCATACCAATCAGAAGAATTATGAGAATAAGCAAAATCATTTCTCTGATAAGAATAAGATGTAGTAGTAATAGGAGACAATTGAATCAATTGTTGTATTGAATATCTCTTGTAAGAAGTTACAAGGTTTTGATTAAAAGCAATTTGATCAATCACATCAGTATCACTACTAACTGTTCTATTACAATTATTATCAGAAACTGATTCTACTATCTCATCATCCCTCCTTTTTGGTCTCCATTCAGATTGAGCTTTCAACTTTTTCTTCCTTAAATCTGAAACATAAGAGATAGATGAATTAGGAAAAGCAGATTTCAAAGATTGAGTTTTATTTTGTGTATCAGTGTTTTTCTGTTTCTGTAATCGCTGTTTCTTATGTTTCTTACCATGGGCATAGTAATCAGCAGTTACAAAAACTGATTTACCAACCTTAGTTGATGATTCAACAGTATTTACACCACTTGGTAACACTTTATCATTTTCAAGACAAGTAGAATGATCAGGAAGTTTAGAATGATTGTCAAACATATCAGATTCTTCCATGCACCCATCATCAGAATTAAAAGAATCATTTGCAGACTCAAATAAGTCATCAGAATTGTCAGAAAAAGTTTGAGATGTCTTAGAAACTATAGAACACTTTGTAGATTTAGTTTGAAAAACAGTGTTCTTTAAAACTGTAGAAAATACACTTTGTTCTATATCAACCAAAAGTTTTTCATCAGATAAAACATTTTCAAGCTCGACTATTTTGCTTTCAAGAATAGATGTAGGAACATAAACCTTTGCAATCGCAGGTTTTGCCTTCATCTCAGAAGCGGAATAACTAACAAAATAGTCAGTTGAAATAACTTTTGGTGTTTTGGAAAGATAACTATCATTTAACTTTTCATAGTTAAACGGTAGTTGCATTTTCTTTTTATTCTTTCTGTTTTCAGTTTCTATGGCCTCAACTTCGTCTGGCAATTTGGTAACAAATTTGGGTTTTAAATGAGTATGTTTACCAGCACAAGTAAGAAAATCATAGTTATAAAGTGTCGGCTGTTTTCTGATGGCTTTCTTAAGATAATGGGGGTTTTCAAAACCAAGTCCCCATTTCTCTTTAACATCAGCCTCTTCATTAGGTGCATTGAGAAAAATGGTTTGATCTGTTTGACCTCTTGCATAAGGTTTTGCTTCCAGACCATTTACCTTCTTATTCAAATTCTTGTTTTCAACCTGCAGTTTATAAACAGTTAGTGCAGATTCATTTTTCTCAAACTCATATTTAGACACTTTACCTTCAAACTCAGAAATCTTCTTTTCAAAACAATCTACTTTAGATTTAGAATCAAAATCAGATTTGCGTAAAGAATCAATCAGATCTTTGTTTGAAATAACAGACGTATTAAGCTCAAAGATCTTCTTGTTCTTTTTAACAACTCTTTCTTTTTCCTTTTTCAAATTATTTTGTAAATTTTGTAGCTCAACCACCATGGTTTCCATTTTGGTAATAAAATCTTTTTCAGATAAGTTTAATACCTCATTAACTGCCTCATCATCTGAATCGTCATCCTTAACTTCTTTGCCCATGAGACAAATATGAGTTGTTTCTTCTTTCTTGTCATCCTCTTCTCCTTCTGAGTAATCCAGCCAAAACTCATCTTCAGCCATTAGAGCGACACCCGCTTCTTGTTGTCTTGCCAAAAGCAACTTGTTCTGATAGTACTGAGAGTTGCGAACTTTCGGCTTTCGACAATCTTTTGCAAAATGACCCATCTTGCCGCAATTGTAGTACTTGATTGATTCAGTTGCTGGCTTTTCAGCTGCTGTGTAATCATTCATAAATTTCTTCTTCTCAACTGGTTGTTTCTCAACATATCTATCCTCTTCATGTCTCTTTCCTTCCACTCTCACTCGGTGCTCATGGTTCTTTGAACTTGAAGAAGAATACCTTTGAGAATTTGATCCCGGCTTCTTGTAGAATTTCTTCTGAAAGGCACGGGTCAGCAACAACATAGCTTGTTTTAGACTTTCACCATCATCACTATCTGAAACAGAATCTGACTCAGAAGATGTAAGAACTTTCTTCTTTTTCTTCTCTTTCTTTTCTTTCTTCTTTTCTCCAGCTACTAAAGCAATCGGATCAGGAACTTTTTCTGCCTTCTTCTTCTCAGCTCTTTTCTCTTCAACCTCTTCTTCATTCTGCCTTAAGGTCTCAAATACCTCATGTAATGGAATTTCATTCAAATCCTTCATCTGCTTCATTCTTCTTGTATGCTTTTTCCATTCCGGACGTAAGATGCTCAGAAATTTAACATTGTTTTCCAACTGCTTCTTTTTGACTTTGTTCTTTGTCAACTCATTTAGAAGCAACACAAACCTCTCATAGGTATCTTCCAGACTCTCATTCTCCTTTTCTTTGAACTCTTCATAACTATTTATGCAGTTCGCCACTTTCATCTGGTTTCCGGCCTTTGATCCCATCATCATCTTTTGCAACTGATCCCACATCTTCTTAGCATTGGCTTTATAACTGTCAATCTTGATGTAGATCTCATTTGGGATGCTTTGAAGAAGTAGTGATCTCGCTTGTTTATCTGCTTTGTATCGGCTTTTCTGCTCTTCAGAATATTGAGAAATATCCACTGTCACTGTTTTCATCTTTTGCTCTCTTTCCTCAGTTCCATCTTCACTATCAGAAGAGTCAACATCAGGTACTTGAACTGTTATTGGAACCATTGGACCTTCGGTGATAGACAGTAGAATATTCTCTCCATTTGAATGCCGGTCTATGAAATCCAGGAATCTGTCTTTCCATTGCTCATATTCACCTTTGAATAAAACTGGAGGTTTCACATCAGTTCCAATTGAAAGTGCATCTTTGGAAGTCATCTTGTTTAACCTGTTTGAGAAATATATCAATAAGAAACTAGAACTGATCGTTAGTCCAAATGAAACAATCAAGAAAATACAGAAAACTTGAAATATAAAATCAGAAATTTTAATCACAAAAAGAACTATGTCCCCCTAGGCAGACTTAGCACGGGGGTCCCGCTACCCGGTTAGCGGGTGGGGTCAAGGGGTAACGCCCTTGCGGGGTCGAGGGGCAGCGCCCCTAGAGAAAAAATTTTCACTATTAAAGGGCATATTTCAATTTCGAAAAATTCAAAAAAAAAATATTCCAAGTCTTTTATACTATGCGTGTCATACTTGAAGCGCATTCCTCAACTATGCGTGTTACATTGGAAACGCATTTCACAATTATGCGTATTACACAGGAAACGCATTTCACAATTATGCGTGTCATACTGGAAACGCATTTCACAATTATGCGTGTCAGGTAGGAACCGCATTCCTTTACTTTGCGTGTCACAAAGGAATATCAAGTCTCTACTATGCGTGTTACAAGGAGTCGTAACTTTCTGTTATGCGTGTCACTAAGAAAACGCATTTCAACTTCAGACTTTGAATGACCCGCATTCCTCTGAAAAACTTGTATGAATGTTGATGAGTGACCCGTACAATCCGATGATAGACCCGCATTACTCAAGAACAACCCGCATACCTCTAAAAACGTCCAAAATCACTAAAAACTTATTTCTGCCTAGAATTCCAACTTGAAACTTCGACAATTTGACCTTCTAAACAACTCGAACACAAAACTAACACTAATTTTTCGATCAAAAACACAAAAATTACAATTCTGAATAAGAATAGTGTCAAGAACTCGTGTAAACTCAAAACCACAAAATTCGAAAAATCGAATTGTTTACAGTGCAAGACTCAAATCTATCTATACAAAACACGATCGATTTCACATTCCTAACATAACCTAATCAATTACAACTCTAAAAACTCACTCAAACTCAGAATCAAATCTGGACACGATGAACAGTAAAAACGAACTTTCTTGAATTTCTTGATTTTTCTATTTGGATCTGCTCTGATACCAATTGATTGTTCTAGATTCTAGTTTCTAATAAAAGATTAATCAAACAAACAAGAATAAGAATCAAATACCTGTTTGATTAACTTCTCAATTTCAAGATTACAATATCTCTCTCTCTAGAACTCTCTCTAATAACATCTCTTTCTCTCTCTAACTTTCTCTCTCTAGATGCAACTGAATATTCACTAATTAAGTTCGTATATCCAAATTACAAAGACAAAAACTATTTATACTAAAACCTAATACAAGGAAAATACAAAATACAAAATACATTGACTTATTATAAATAGACTTTGACTTTTAATGAGATTTGACTTTAGCAGCTTTGACTTTCTCAACTTTGACCTTCAGTATTCTTGATCTTGTATCCAACAGATTTATGCTCTAACAACAATGAATGATTGAACAAAACCAACATAATCAACCATTCACAACAAAATCGATTGAGCAGAGGAACACAATTCTTTTCAACAAAATCGATAGGAATCATACCAGCGATGGGAGGAGCGACGATTGAGCAACGGAGGACCGGAGGAGGAGCAACGATTGAGCAGCGCGGAGGAGGAGCGATGGGAGGAGGACGAGCGACGGAGGGGTGCGACGGGGGAGGGGAGGAGCGACATGAAAAGCCCTAATCGCACATTTTTTAGAAGGGGTAGGGATTGGAAACGTGAATCTGTCCAAGATAATGACTCGGTAAGCATGATTTTCGATTTGGCTCGGTAAGTGTTCGGTCAGCACCCGGGTCAGATTTCGGTCAGTTTTGATATTTGGTAAACATACTGACTGCTGACCGAGTCAGATGTGCTGACCGACTAAATTTTATTTAATATACACTATATAATAGTATTATCGTATATTGTCGTTGTTCAAAAAAATTAGTAAATAAAAGAGAATTTTCTATAGTATCTAATAAGACCCAAAAAGAATTTAACATATTATTGAGGGTCCAAACATGTATTAATTAATTGCATTGGATGAGAAAACATGTAAAAAGTTAATTGACCGTTTATTTTAAAGTATTGTTTATTGTTTCTCTAAGTTTTATTATTTAGTACCAAAATCTAAAACTAGTTTGCCTAAAAACTTAATATATCCTCCATCATTCATCTCCCACCGACTCTTTTGATCTGCATGAATTCTATTTTTTTATTAGAATATAATATATTTTTTGTTATTAACTAAGAAAACTCATACTTTTTGAAAAGAAATTACCAATCGTACGAGACTATCCAACTTATATCTATATTTAGGATTTCAAACATCCCCTTGTTTTTCCATACATTATTGCCTTATTGCCTTATTACCTAATCTTATTCTAACGCAAGAATAAGATCTCACGCTATAACCAACATAGTCTTTTGATTCTAAGAATGATGGTTCTTAAAATTTTTGTATTAATCCTAAATGTTTAAAATGGTGATGAAAACATTAACATGATGTGACATGGAAACCCAACCGATTGATATGGATTTACATAGTGTTACTTCAAATAGTTAATATTGTGACTCAAAGTGATGTTAATCTATATATTAAAGGTATACCATACGATGTGTTTGGCGATGGAACGAATTTACGATGCTATGTAAAAATGATATGATAGATAACATTAATATAGAAATAATTATTGATTGATTTGGCATCTAGGAATTCTAGGAAAAACGGTTTTATATGAATTATTAGTATTTCTTGGATTCAATGTTATTTTTGATGATAAAACAGTATATTGAAAAGAATCGTACTTATCAAGGGCCCCTTTTTAAATATCGTTCAGAGCCTAAAAAATGTCAGGAACAGACATGGATATTCGGTTCTCCATTGATACGAGTTTTTTGCCATCCCTACATAAAACACAACAAAGACCGGAGGACGAGGTGGAAGGCGGACTCCTTCTGAATGTTGCAATTAGCCAGGGGGCGACCATCTTCGAGTTGTTGTTTTTTTTTGACAAAGATCAACCTTCGTATTGCTAACTCGCCTTCTTCATCTTTTGTTTTCCAACAAAGGTAAGAATATGATTGTTTTTGTTTTGTTTTTTAGTTTTTAAATACTTTAATTGCTTATATACAAGCTTTGCTTACATGCATATTTAAATTTATTTTAAAAATGTCATAAATGGCCAAGATATCTTTTAAATGACTAACATGTATGAACACTTAATAGTCGATATTATCATCGGTATAAATTACTTAAAACAATAAAATATCTCAAAACTCTAGTAACAATTGATATTTTTAATAAATCAAATGAGTTGTGGCAATCAAGGTTCTAAATGGCGTGAGACGTGGCGTGGCGGTGAGGCCAAGCCTCAAACCTTAGGAGCCACGGCAAAGTCATGGCGTTTTCAAGGAGTGACTTATGACGTCAAATTTCTAATTTATATATAATATTATATATAAAAACATATGTTTTGGTGTGTTACTCAATGAGTTAATAGTAATAAGCAAGTTTAATTAGGTTCTATATATCTAAAACATGCAAATAAAACATTAAAAACATAAAGAAAAACCAAATATCGCATTACAAAAACTGTACATTAGGACATGGCGTGCCACGAGCTTAACGTGGCGTGAGACACAAGCCTTGGTGCCATGACAGCTGTGCGGCGAGTTTTTTAGAACAGTGGTGACAATTACTTCAAATATAAATAAAAAAAACGTTATTTTTGTACTTATTTCCAGATTCCACGTTTTCGTAAAATTAACTTCACGTGTCGACGCATTAATACGTGGCAGTCGCGTAACAGCCACCAGTGCCACGTCATACGGATGAGACTTCTGGCTCTTTCCTTTTGCCCTTGTGGACCCCACCATCGGCTTTCCCTTCCCTGGGACGACAAGAATCGCCGTTGCGTATATGCAAACACCTTTCTCCTCCACGTTCATCATCTCTCTCTCTCTAAAATTATATACTTTCTCTCTCTAAAAATCGAATACCAAAATTCAAATTTTCAGGTTCTTCAGTCCCGCCTGGATCTGGGTTTTTTGCTACTACCCAGACCCAACAAGTCTCTAATATAACACAAATGATCCAACGCGTCGTTGACAACTTCCTTGCTGTCACAAAAGAGTTAGTATTTCTCTTTCTTTCGATTAAAAAACTAATAATAGTTTCTCTTGTTCTGTGTGCTTATGTGCGAATCTTTATGTGGCGTGTTCATGTTATAATACTGATCTAGGTAACCGTTTGTTGTATGATCGCCCAATTTGTAAGTTTGTTTGACGATTGAGTTTGGTATTGTGCTGAATTGAGGGTTTGATGATTATTACTTAGAAGAAAAACAAAATGGATGATCGTGATATTTGAAGGGATACGATACATATGAATTGATCGTTTTTGACTGATGGTTTATTTTCGAGTTTCACATCATCGGATATCTTTTTTAAATTATGTTAGGGTTTAGTAATTGTGTTTTTTTTGTTCTTCTTTAAATTGAAATTTAGAATCTTAGAATTGATTATTAATTATGTGGCTAGGATAGATGATTGAGAATAATGATAAATATGGTATCTGGTGATGGGCAGAATGGTGTTGGATAATCTCATAATCTGAATATTTTTGAGCTTTATAGGAGTTTAGTGTGATTAGTTATAGGAAACATGGAATTAATTGCAGAATGGTGTTGGGTAATCTCACAATCAGAATATGTTCCAAAATTGTGAAAGTGAAAAGGCTTTATGAATCTACTTAATGTGCTTCTATATATGTTGTTATTGACTTTGTTAGTTTTGTATGGCATTTCATCTATAAAACAAATTTTGGGGAAGACAGAAATGAAAAGTTTTGCTGTTCGGATTGTGTGAAATTATGGTTTCGTAATTTGCTTCAAGCTGTGTGCTACAGTCCTTGGCACGTGTCTTTGTTCTAAAGCTCTTATGTATCCTTCAGGTCTGTGAAAACGATTACTTATGAATCGTTAAGTAATATTTTGAGGCTGATTAATGGATTATCGGCATTATTGTTGGCTATATTGCCTGGCAAAACGAACCTTCTCGAAGGGATTCATGGTTGGGAGCTCAGACCATCTTTTCGTGGACCTCGGCTCCCGCGTTGGATGGAGAAGTAAGTATTTCTTTGTTTTATTCTGTCTTAAAACATGCTCTTTAATTCGGGCTAAAACAAGATTTGGTGAATAGGACGCAGCAGTTTGTTTCCATTTAACGTCTAATGTGAATTAATTTCTTAAATTAGTGGTTTATCATGTTTTAGGTTCCATACAGTGATTTGAGTATTGTACTTAGTCATTAGTGTATGCATACCGCATACGTGTAAAGATCCCTCCATGTGAAGATTGCAAATATAGTGGCACTTTTTACTTGTTTTTATACGTTCTTCCATATAATTTTTATTGCCACTTGTAACATACTTGGGCAAATATAGTTTTTTTGATAATTCTGTGAGCTTAACTGGGTAATCACTTGCATCTAATCATCCTTTATATTATTTAATTTTCTTAAAATGAACTTTTATTGTTACAAAGCTACTTCCCACTTTTTCTTGGAAGGGTGTCCTAGGCTATGCCTAGCAAATATTGACTGTAAGACATCAGTCGTGATTAAGTCGTGATTAAACCTCAGTGGCCACAATTGTTGTGTACGCCTAGATTCGAACCCTGGGCAGATGGGATATTCCACCACATCCCTCGGGGCCTTAACCAGTACACCACAACCCTTGTGGTTTACTTCCCACTTTAGTTGTTACTTTTAGAACAATTTGTTCTCCTGAGATCTTTCTTCACATCATTTTTACTTATCGACATGCTAACCTTTTTTTGGTAGTGGGGTGTCTTCCTTTAACCAATTTGTTCACGAACTATCCATGGAGTCTGATTCAGCATCAAGTGTAGATTATTCATCTGGAGAAGAAGTAGATGGTGATGACGATGATGATGATTACATATCTCCTGCATCTCCATCATCACAAAGTTCTCGATTCTCCAGGGCAAGCAGCTTTAGCAAGCGTGAAAAGAACTCCACACATTGGATTTTATCCATAATTGTATGGCTTCTGCTTCCTGCAAGGCTAATGCTTGGGATACCAATATATCTGTATAGCATTTTGACTAGAGGCTTAAAGGGATCCACTAGCACCCCAGGAAGATTACAGGCTTCACATGTGAATGCTAGCAGGAAAGCATTAGATCATGTTGTTCAACGGGCTACCGATAGAAGACGTGGAGTTATAGAGGTTTGCTTGTATTTTTAATGCTTACCTATTTATGAAAAAATAGTGTTGTAGCATCACAAATTTCATATCTACGTGGGTCTTTCCGTAATTTCAGGATCTACAGCTTGGAATGGAAATTTTTATAGAAACCATATTTGATGGTATTCACAAGGTAGCGTCTTGTTTTATCTCTCCAATGGACTCTCTCAGGGCATTTTTGAGGTGGTCTTCTCCAGGTTTTTCGGGGGATGTTCACCCTGATGATTCAGGTGCCTATGTTGCCACCGCCACTCTTCCTGAGGACAACCCTATTCCGACAACTAGATTGCATAATTCCTTGAATACGGATGCACGAACATGTCAAGATGTCATTACAGAGCTTGGGTAAGAGCTTTGTTTTTCTATTTTTTATTTATTTTGAGGCTGATTATATTTTCTGGTCCTCAAGGCATAAGATAATAAATTGAAAAAAATAGAAACAGAGTTCACTATAAATGAATTTTACAAAATTTGAACATGAGATTGTTTTCTTGTCTATTACTCCCTTGGTCCCTAAATAAATGCAACGATTTTCTTTTCCAATGATCCCAAAAAAATTGTGAAATTTCTCTTTTGAACAAGATTCTAGTACAAATTTACCTCTTTGCCCATTACTAACTTTTGCAAAATATCAGTGACATCTACTTTGGTCACAAGTCACAACTTCTCTCTATCTTTTGGGGCATTAGGCATTTAATTGTCGGTCAAAGACTGACGTCATCTGCCAAGTCGGCGTTACTTTTTTTGGATGGAGGGAGTTACCGTGTTGTCAAATTGAACTTGGGAGACCTGCGAACTTGAGAATCTCATATTCGGCGACTAAAAGCATCATTTGTATTGTGTTCTAGTATACTTGGAACTTACAATTATGCACACCAAATACCTGAAACATTACTTTTCAGGTACCCTTATGAAGCTATTAATGTGATTACTGCTGATGGGTATGTTCTTCTTTTGGAGCGAATTCCAAGGTAGAAATTATTATTGTATTCACTTTCTAATTTTACTTCTTGTTCTAATGATGTTTGCACTGAAGTTTACCTTGTCTAATTATTCTCACTTCTTGCTGTAGGCGTGATGCAAAAAAGGTGGTTTATTTACAACACGGAGTCTTCGATTCTTCTATGGGGTAAGTTGTATCTTCTATTACTTTTTGGGCAAGTCACTATTTGGATCAAGAAAAGTAGGCATGTATTATATTGACCATGCTTGAAAGGACACCTGGACTATTTGGAGTCCACGAACTAGTCAAGGTTGATGTCTACTTGTTTCTAGGAAGTCGAACAAGTAGATGGTCTGCAAAATGGTCGTGTTTTTTCTCTGCATTTGACACTTCTAAAATGGTAAAATGCAACTCTAAACCTAAAATGACAAAGCATAGATATTATAACCAAGGAAAAGTCTCATGTGTATGTGCGTGTAGCCTTGTACAACTCTGTGTTTGTGAATATAAAGACAGTCCGCTATGCTCCAATCTCCTGCTCATGAGAGATGGATTTCTTGGGCTGGAGCACCGAAATGCAAAGGGCATAATTGACTCTTACTAGAAATATGCAACCTAGATTGCTCAAGAGTTTTGAGAGAGAGAGAGAGAGAGAGAGAGAGAGTTGACTTGAGGATTACTGGGTGATATGAGAAATTACTGTAATACCACTTTTTGGGCAATGTACATATGTAGAAGATAAGTAAACCTTGTTTTCAGATCAAGTAGACTGCAAGTCGTGACTTCATTGATTCATTTCTGGTAGAAGTGTAACTTGCTTCTACTGTTACTCATGGTTCTATATTATTCAATCTAATTGTTAGAGCATTTTGCTATTTAATTTCTGGTAGACAGGCTCTCTTTCCCAAGATGCTTAAGCCAATATTTGCAACTATAATCAATCTGAGCATGCCTTCTGATCTCTACCAATCTCATATATGTAGAGCTATTTAATTATGGTAATATTATAATTAAAATGATATAGTAATAATATAAATATATCCCTTAGTTACTTTATAGAATGGAGCCTATTTATTATGGAAATACTTATGTTACTGTGTTAACTAATACCTTAATACTTCAAGAGAGACCTTGTCCTCAAGGTGGAAGGTCACAATTTTTGTACCGATCAATATCCATTGAATTCTAGGTCCCAGATTCTCCCTTCTATATCCCTTTCTTGTGGATCATGGTGAGGCCTTGGGGCATACCCAAAACTCCCAAAGCAATCGCAAAAAGTTGCTGATTTCCCAGCCCCAAATGAGGGACATGATCTCTTATATGAGGCCAACTCTGACTACTCCCAGACTCGTTCCTCACCAGGACAAGTCCGTCCCATTCATTTGGTCGATCTCTGATGATCTTCTCTCCTTGCCGCGTCCCAGCTCTGATGATCTTCTCTCCTTGCCGCGTCCCAGACTCGTTCCTCACCAGAAGCAGGTCCATCTCATTCATTTGGGTCCTCTTCTTCCATTTGGCAGTCCATCTCACTTGCTGTTGGCTATCCGCTAACACTTGCTAACAATCCTCCTCCCTCTTATGCCCTGCTTTTCCTTTCACCAGCATAGCAGTTCATGGTGATTATGTGCAGTTGCTGCCTTGCCGCCTGTCACCGATGCTTCGTCGTCTTTCATGGTGCCATACGACTCTTCCCTCTAATCACAGAGACCTTGGGCTGTTCGACCTAGCACCATCACCTTCACTGTGCTCTTCTTTCTTTCTGCTCGTTCCATCACCAACATCCTCCACCACTACTAGTTTCCCCTTACCTCTTCCGTTGATGCGTGGTTGCCTAGTTTCTCATTCCTTTTATCGTTTTCTAGTGGCCCTAGATTGGCGCTTTCTCCTTCTGTCGAATCCTTATTTTCTGTTCCCGTCACAAACTGCGGCATTTTTTGTGGATTTTTGTTTTCCACGATTTTGTGCAGCAACTCCTCCACGGCGGCTACTGTTGTGTCCCTTCCTGCAAATCGTTCGAGCATAGTGGTACGTAAAATTCTACGATATTGATGTAGGCAAATAGATCGCCATGATATATCTTTGATTGTAAAACAATCATTATTCCATAGATGACGACGAGAACAAACGTTCTATTCACAGAAGGTTTAGATATTATCTCAACGTTGTATCATATGTTCTTACTAAAAAATAGTATGCATATGTAGTACAATGGATTGCATAAATATAGAACCTAGGAAATATAAGCTTAGAAGAGATGTACATTCTTAGAGATATGGCAAAAAGGTGATGAGATATGGATGATGATACTTGTAAAGTTGGTGCATTAATATTGGTCATTTCAAAGCTTATACAAACATTATAAGAATTAAATCAATAAGAAATATATGATCTTCAAAGCTTGAACATATTTCTTTTATCATAACCAATCACACACAAATATCGCATGTAGTTAGTAGTAACTAAGAGATAACATGGGGACACAGTCACAACATGAAGAAAACAGAGCAATACTTGAAGCTAAATATTAAACTAAGTTAGACAAATATTGAGATCCTGTATGTGGTTTGAACTTTTAACTCCCATATTTGAACTTGATCATCTACTCATAGGATTTACAAAGTAATGCATTCCTTGTGTTTGGATTGTGCTAAGGCTCACCAAAACAACACACTTCTTTGATTTTGCTAGGACCTGCAGAAAAGGCAAACTCTAGGCTCACAAGATGCCTCTAATTTTATCGTTGCTCAGGACAAAGAATGCTTTTTATTTTGACATGTTAGGGCTCGTAAGACAAATTCATTCAGTTTCACTTAGGCTGCAAAAACAACAAGCTTCTTTGATTTTTGGTTATGTTGGCGCTTTAAGCACAGCAACCTCTGACTCACAAAAACTACGCTCCTAATTCAAGATGAAACAAAATCAAATAACAAGCAAGTCTTATCAAAGTAGCTAGATGGAAACTAGGTCGGGAAATAACATTCGCCAAGTTACAACAACACATTGCCAAACAAGCAGAGGGATCAAAACAACACTCGTGCCAAGAATTTCCTAAGTAGCAACTTAAAAATAGTCTGGAGAAGGGGGATGAGACATTGATGTTTACGGTAAATTGACCTCAAATGAGATAAACAAAGGCCTGCCTGGATAAAACTGGATCCAGTGAGTGCCTACCATGATGGTGAAGCAGTTGAGCTTCAGAAAGCTTTGATAAGTGTGCCACTGCTCAATGATGGTTGAACAAGGGTGGCGAGAGCAATAGCCGAACATGCATAGGCCATCCAATATTGGACTTTGAGAGTGCCATGATTATGGATGTCAAAGGCACTAGAATAACATACGGTAATGTGAGGGAGGAAGCCTTAGTGCTCATAGACTATGGTCTGACAAGGTCAACCAGGTGAACATTCCTGTACTTCCCCTTGTTGGCCCCGAGGGAAGGAGGAGGTGATATTAGATATAGACTAGTATGAGCTAAAGATATATCTAATTTGTAATTGAGGTGTGTTGAGCTTGTATGAGTTCATTTTATGAAGACAGACAACAAACAACAAACAACAACTTGAGTAGCAAACAACAGTGGAGGACCGAAGGTAGCATAACAACCGAGAACAGTAACGGTAGATTGACCACTTGCATCTGATATCCTAGGCCCATAAATCAAAGCATCAAAGAGAAATGAGAGGTAAAGAGACAGTGGAGAGAAGAGATGAAACATGAAGAGGTATACATGAGGTGGACTGAACACCCTAAAGTTGATAGTTCAAACGTAAACTTTTTTCTGTAGCTTGTTGGTTGAAAAGATGTTTTGAGGTGTCTGGTTTCTCATTTAAGCAGGAAGGGGCCCAATACAAAGTTTTGCTTGATTCGGTTAAAAATGGCCCAAAACATCAAAATGTACCTGGTTTCAGTAAATCTCTCACCTTACTAGGCCTTGTGCCTCAGAGACGAGGTACACCTGATGGAATCCTATGGGCCGCAGCCAAGGCAAGATCCCAAGGTTGCATCTTGACGGGCCTTCCACAACAATGTTAGCTTCTACTTTTGAAGGGTAGCAAGTGATAGGAATTCTATAAGATTCAGGATGTAAAGAATCTTTAGGATTCAAATATATCTTGCCTAAAAGATGACTTAATAGTGTATGAGGTGTAGGAATCCTAGTTGAATTAGGATACAAGTACTGGTATGAATGACCTAAGACTCCAAAAACTTCTGCTAAATAAGAAAATACAAGATCCTCGTACTCCTGTGGATCGTATGCATGTGATACTGGGCCATGTTAGTTTCCCGTATGCTACCTTCTTTCTCTTTGCATGCACTTGGTCCAGCATAGGCCTTCGATATTGCAGGTCACTTTGCTAGCCTATCTGGGCTTTTACTGTAGGCATGCACGAATATTACCTACCCGACTTATGCCTCTGTGGCGCACCTCTGGTCTGGATGTTTTGCACTTCACAAGTTGTAAGGACCCTTATCACATGCCAGATCAGAAATAATTTCTGGTTGAACAAAATACCAAAGGTTCGTTGAAGAATCCGAGAAAGTATGAGAGATGATATTCACATATGTTTCTCTACAATTATTTAGATACACACATCTTTTTATGTTTTCACGACGATATTTATAGTGTTTGACTGGATTTTTCTTATTTTCCCTCCAGTTGGGTGTCTAATGGAGTTGTTGGCTCTCCAGCTTTTGCAGCTTTTGATCAAGGTTTGCGATGTGTATTCTTTCACCAGCAGGAAGATTTTACTGCAAACAATTTTTTTTTTAAAAATCTATGTTCATCTTTCAGGGTATGATGTTTTCCTGGGCAATTTCCGTGGTCTAGTTTCAAGAGAACATGTAGACAAGAATATATCTTCACGAGAGTAAGTCCTTCCTTTAGTTTCTGCTACCCTAACCCTTTCCATTTAAGATGAAACGATCTGTATTCAGGAATGTTTCTTATCAAATGTAAAGTTACATAATATGGTGAGAATCTTATATAAATACTTGTATCTTTATACAAGCATATCATTTGGTTTATACATGTGGGTCTCCATGATCACTACCTTAATTTGATCAGAATTTCTTGTTTGTAGGTACTGGCGTTACTCCATCAATGAGCATGGGATCGAAGATATACCAGCCATGATAGAGAAGATTCACGAAGTGAAAACTTCAGAGTTACAATCTCTTTCCAAGCTTGATACAGAAGAAGCAAACGAGCAGCCTTATAAACTTTGTGCAATCTGCCACAGCTTAGGAGGGGCTGCAATTCTCATGTACATCATAACACGGCGGCTGGAAGAAAAGCCTCACCGTTTATCAAGATTGATCCTTTTATCGCCAGCTGGCTTTCATCACGACTCAACATTTGCTTTCACAGTAGTCGAGTACTTTCTTCTTTGGTTTGCTCCAGTCTTGGCACCTCTTGTGCCTGGCGTCTACATACCCACCAGGTTTTTTCGCATGTTGCTTAACAAATTGGCACGTGATTTTCATAATTACCCTGCTGTTGGTGGGGTGGTTCAGACCCTAATCGGTCATATGTTCGGTGGTGATAGTTCCAATTGGGTTGGAGTGATAGGCTTACCACACTACAACATGAACGACATGCCTGGAGTTTCTTTTGGGATAGCACTTCATTTGGCACAGATGAAGCATGCACGGAAATTCAGGATGTTTGACTATGGGAGTTCTTCAGCTAACATGCAAATGTATGGTTCACCAGAACCGTTGGATTTGGGGGAATACTATGGGCTCATTGATATTCCAGTGGATGTTGTTGCGGGGAGGAAAGACAAGGTGATCCGTCCATCAATGGTGAGAAAACACTACAGGTTGATGAGAGACGCAGGTGTGGATGTATCTTACAATGAATTCGAGTATGCTCATTTGGATTTCACTTTCTCCCACCGAGAGGAACTCTTGGGGTATGTAATGTCTCGATTGCTCCTCGTGGCACCTAGTACAAAGCACAAATCCTTGAGATTGAAGAAGAAAGATGGAGAGGTGATCGCTAAGCAAGAGGTCAGTTCTTGATCATGTTTATTACCTCAATGCTGTGATGTATAAGATGATAGATCAAGTGTATGAAATGCAAAATGTGTCGTAATTTTCGTATATCTAGAAGTTAGAGATGGTTTTGTATATAGATCGTGTCCAGTTCTCCCTTACGTTTTTTAAGGTGGAGATGTGTGGTTAGTGAAGCAAGTGTGGGTTGTGTTGTGAAATGTGAATTTTATAGTTCTGGATTAAAATAATGTCAATTACATCTTTGTTTTTTTTTTTTTGTTTTTTTGAGAAGGGTGTCCTAGGCTATGCCTAGACTAATCCCTTGGCAAATTATGACTGTAAGACATCAGCCCTTATTAAACCTCAGTAAACCTCAGTGGCCACAATTGTTGTGTTTGCCTGGATTCGAACCCTGGGCAGATGGGATATCCCACCACATCCCCAGGGCCTTAACCAGTACGTCATATTACATCTTATAGTTAAAATGTATGTGCATGTTCAAATGAGAACCATAAATATTTTGAGAGTATGAGAACCAACTATTCATCCATCCTGATAGATAGTCATGAATATCTTAGGGTTATTCAACTTGTTCTCAAAATATTTACGCTTTTCATTTGAACCTACCCTTTAAAAAAAAGTAGTCCCATGAGAGTATTATGTTACTGTAGAAATATATTCCGGAGTTCCTTGATACCTTAGAAGTCTTTGGCATCTCCGTTTCATTTTTATCATTATAATTTGGGCGTTGTCATTATTTATCTCTGCAAACACTACTTTTGGCATAGTTTTTCTCCTATGATTTTTCTCAGATATCTTTATGTTTTGGAGATGCAGTATAAATTTGTGGTTTTTATGAATCATGCTGTCTAATGGGTGAGACTCATTCACTGATACCATGGAGCAAGATTGGTTAACATAAAGATGGTTTTGGTTTATTGATTTAGGGTGTCCCTGCTTCTAGGCTAGCTGGAGATGGTTTTGGTTCAATGATATAAGGTGACCCTGCTTCTAGGCTAAAGCTAAAAGATGGTTTTGTTTTTATATAGATGAAGGGCCCTTTTAGTTCAAGTACACAAGGTTACCCTGCTTTTAGGATATCCGAAATATAGTTCGGTTCAATGACATTAGGGGGTTACCCTGCTTCTGAGATAGCTAGCTACAAGGTGGTTCTGGGTTCTAAGGCAACCCTGCGTCTAGGCTAGCCAGAAGGTGGTTTTGGTTCAATGATATAGGAACCGTGCTTCTAGGCTTAAGCCAATAGGTGGTTTTTGTTCAGTGACAAAAGATGAACCTGCTTCTAGTTAGCCATAAAATGGTTTTGCTTCATGACATAAGACAACCCTCCTATGTTTGCCGGAAGGTGTTACGGTTTCTAGGCTGAACCAAAAGATGGTTTTGGTCAAATGAATTTAAGGCTAAACAAAATTGATTGAGCCGATGACATTCCCAGGACAACTGTCTTCCAAGTTTTGATCAATCTGAAACTAAAGATTCATAACTTAAAACACAAATTGAGATTCATTGAGAGAGAATTATTGAAGACTGTATATAAAACACAAAAACACTACCAATATATAGGTGCAGTGTGCTCTCATAGGTTTGAGTTCTAGCATGCAAATTAACATCAAAACATAGCCTAACTCAGAAATAGTCAAAACTCCCACCGGTCCTTCATTGACTTTAAGACATTGTCAATGGCACCAATATTTGAGCCAGGCTACAGTGGCTTTGGCGAGTTTGAGCGCTCCACACTGCCGACAGAAGCACCAACGGCCAAACCAGTATCTGCACCACGGCTAGCCATTGGGGTGTTGGTGGCTGAACCACCCTTTTGCATTGCCTTCCCTGTTTCCTGCTGATGAAACCAAACCAACTCTGTGTTGACCAGGATTAAGCCGTGCTGAATCCCCGGTTTCCCAAGTTTCAGCTCTAGGATGAACCGGGTGGTTCACAGTTGCGGAAGACACTAGCGGTTGTGTCCTTGGGGATTGAGTTCATTCTTTGGTTACCTTGGTTTGAAGAACACGCGCTTTCTGCTGGAACAGCAGAGATGATAATACGCCTCTCCTTAATCTCATCAAATCTACCATCGTGGTGAGAAGGTTTGATGTTGGATGTCACAAGCTGGCGGGTAGGTGTGGTGGAGCTCGTCGCAAAATTGGACCCCACTTCTTCGTATGGCCATAAGTCCTGAAGAAGAAAAATTCAAAGTTTGATGTTCTTGATGTGTAGCGATGAGGATAAACATGTAAAGTGTAAAAGTTTGTCTACCATTTCTTCAGTAACAGTCACGGGGTCGTGATTTTCCTGCATTGTGAAATCACAATCGTCATCACCTATGTTCATCTCCGCAAATGGTTTTTCCACGCTGTCTGCGCCCGAGTTCTCGGGTCTCTGCTGTTGTACCGAAGGTTCGGAAATCACTTGTCGGATCATCATACGCAGCTGGCGGACTGTTGACATGAAATGAGGGGCGATCAGAAGGTGGAACGGTAGACATTTAGAATAGAGAAGGGGGTAAAATTTACCGGAAAAGTTTCGTGCCAGTGAAACGAGAGAATCACGTTCTGGGAGCGTTTCACGATGCTCTTGGAGATTCCGGAGGGCCTCCTTAGCCTCCGGAAACTTTTCCGATATTAAAATAAGAAGCTCAGGATGCATGAACTCTACTGGACAATATCCTGGAATATGGTAGAAACCATTCCCCTGCAACAAGATGGATCGAATGATGCCGTTGAAGACATGAAATTTTATAGCATAAATCAGAAGATGTTTACGACAGATTTACCGCACTATGGAGATTTCGTAGCGTGTCGATGTGTTTAGGGCAGATAATGGAGAAAGATATAAACCTCTGGTCACACAAACAAAATTGTTTAAGCTTATTAGGACCTGTAACACAAAGAAAAACGATGAATCGACTACAAAAACACGGCCTTACTTTCGCAAACAAAGCAGCCAAACATTCAGCATCGGTCATAGTACGCTCCACCATGATTCCCGTGGCTCCACCGATATCGAATGTCGAATCGTTTGGAACCGCACAGTACTTCGGCCATTTAGATGGTTGGCTTGCGGTGACGAGAACACATTGTCGTGTTCCTGCCAACTCTGCTTCCGTTCGTCCTTGAGTTACAGGGTACATCTGACGAAAAAACCAAATGGTCATTGGTTTAGTGATACCCAGTTAAAGTAGATACCAGCCTTTTAAGAAGTCAGATGTTCAAATATCAACAAAGGTTAAGAGTGTATGAGAGCATTTGACGTATATTAATTTTACTCTCTCTGTCCCAAAATAAGGCGCCGTTTGTTTTTTAAGAGGTCTAAAGTCTGAAGTCTTATTTTAGTTATGATTAATTAGAGGTGGTGTGTAAAAATGTCTGAATGATTCAGACTTAAGAGCCATTAAGAGGTTTTTTAAAAAAAACAAACAACTCCTAAGTGTCCATATTTCTATTTATGTTTGTCCCAAAATAAGTGTTCACTTTCAAAAGTAAATAACCAAATTCTCAATTCTACTCTTAATTAATGCATAAGTATTTAAGATTTGTGAAGAGAGAGAGAGATTAAGGGTAAACATTTCATTTGGTTAACAAAAAAAGTGTAATAATTTTGTATGATTAAAACTGTCATTTTAATTGTGGACACTTATTTTGGGACGGAGAGAGTGTACTTCTAATAGAACAACTGATAAAAAACCGAGCAATTGGTATACTAATCGAACAGATAGAAATAAGGACAAGTCGAGAGTGTTTTTACCTTGAGTGCCGCACAAAGCCCTTCTTCAAGTAAGGGTAGCTTTATGCCATGGTCAGTGAAGGTTATTCTCGATAGTTCGGACATGAACGAATCCATGTCGAGGGTAAAATAACCATACAATGATGTTCCTACCGCATGAAATGGGATTAAAATCAACGATAAAATTCGATTACAACAAAATGAAATTTATACGTACCATCAGAATCACCGCGAGTACGAAACACTATAAGTTGGAGATGAACTTTTTGGTCCAACAGATCCTGTTAAAAACAAATAAAAGGTTAATTGGAGTTTTAACACGGATCAAAGTACTTTTGAGTTTTGACTTTACCGTAGAGGACGAAGCGAAGCTGTTACAAAATTTCCTATAAAAAAGTGAGATGATAAATCAGATTCAGTTCAAATGTATGATTAGATATAACATATTAATTACACCCTCAAGGGTTGAATTTAGTTGAAGATGGTTATACCTAGCAATAGTTGAATTTAGTGGCCTAGTTGCTTCCATGAGTTTTATGAGTGACCTCTTTGCAGTTAAGCATAACTTCAAGTTTTATGCCTTATTTTCTTTTCTAAATGGGGAGATACATCTTTTTTTACCAAAATGTTTTCATTAGTCTTGATGACATGACGGATCGGATCGAATCGAATCGGATACAGCTACGAATATATATATGGTTGACTTGTGAGTGCAAGTATAAGGTATTTTCGTGTATCTGATAACATATATTGTTATCTATGTTCATATGTCGCCAAGTGTCTTCACATATACTCTTCAGAAAACTATGTTTAGATATGTCTTATTTTTACATAAAAATATAAAAATGTATAATTATTTTTTCTTCCACATATCTATACCGAAAAAAATTTGAATGGCGATAATCTAAAAGAAAAAACATATATACACCAATAGTAGGAAAAAAATCTAAATGTCCTATTTAGATACAGATCTTAAAATATTCTAAATGTTAAAGATAAATTTTGAATTTATTATTTTCCCTTGAATATATCTTTTAGGAATAAGTAAAAATCAATAGTAACGGAATGTTGGTGTATATGGCGAAAAGTTAAGAAATCCACATTATGATTTTAAAACGGTATAGAGATTGCATACAAGTTGATGAGACTCTTTATGACACTATTCTTGAACAACTTGGGGATGGGCCAAATCCGATGATTTATGATTTACTCATCCATCGTTTTCTTTCATCATAAATCAAGTCACTGTTTGCAATCAGGATTCTATAAGTGGGGTTAATTTATCGGATTGTAAAACAACTGAAACAATATCAGAAATATCTACCTGATGATGGTATCGAGGATGAAGGTTTTGATGGTGTCCCAGTACGACGCCATTTTGATTGTGCCATCTACGAGAACCACAAGCATCTTGTTCATTTTCATGCTGAATAACTTGAACCACAAAGGATTAGAATCGAAAAACATTCAGTAAAGAATTACAATCTGTATCGTATACATTACCAACCTGATATGCATTATCTTTAAGAAACGTCGTTGAATCGGTGATGAAAACTGCAGACAATATCTAGGGCTTGTGGTGGTAAGAAAAAGGAAATGTCGTTGTATCGGCGATGAAAGCTGTAGACAATATCTAGGGCTTGTGGTGGTAAGAAAAAGGAAATGTCGTTGGATCGGCGCTGTAAAGCTGCAGATAGTATTTAGGGCTTATGGTAAGAAAAATAAGGAGGATTATACCCTTTTTATAATCGAAAATCATTTGTTGCAATTTTTTTCAATTACTTTTATGAAAAAAAAAATCGTAGTATGGACTTATGAATTTGAGATTTAAGTTAATTTAAAGTAATAAATTGAATCCCCCAAATTAATCAAGTATTGACTATTAAATATTATATCTTAAGTGCATAGTTAAATTGATTACATTCTAGATACTTTCATAGTACAACCATATAGGCACATAGTACAACGTACATTGCATACTAGCTTTATTCAGGTTTTCAACAACCAGTGTTCAAAATTTTAGCCACAAAAAGTAGTCAATATACGTTATATCCAACCAAATATTATACTTAGAGAAAAATTAAACCAACTTTGTGAAAAATATTTGTTGAATAATTTTATGTTGTTTCATCTTCAAACAGAACATTATAACAAGAATGCTATAAATCATCATTAATCTATAAAGTAAATTGGACATTGTTGGAGGTGTAATAATCAACTAAGGGGTTGATTGGTTCATGGAATTGAAAGGAATTTGAAGGACCAAATTCCATGTCTATGTTTGGTTCACGGAATGAAAGCGATAGAATCTTTCCAATTCCATTGAATTCCACAATTTAAGGAATTCATCATTACTTGACTTAAGTGAATTAATTGAATTCCTATCAACCAAATGCGTGGTCAAATTCTATCAAATTCCATTCCATTTCCTTCAAAATCAAATTCCTTTGATGAATTCCAATTCCATTATGTGAACCAAGCACCCCTAAGGATATGTGTAAACGTGTATTTTGCAAATGATTGTGTGATATGAAATCACTAGAGCTAGAATGAGATGATTAGTTTATCATACTTCATTCATTTATTTATGAGGAAATTTTGAATTTAGTTTTTTAATTATGTCATTTTATGAGGAAACCATGGAGGAAATCCAAAGTCAAGGATAAATATGTAATGAAATGAAGTCTAGGGATGGAATCCAATAGAAGGAGCAAACCTCATGGACGAAAAATGTGATTTACTCTTTATTTTCCTTTATTCATTTGTTAAAATTATATATATTATAATATATTTAACAACCAATATGTAAATGAATTTTTTATTTATCTAAATGATTCAACGATTTTAATATTTAATTACAAAAAATATAATGATAAATGTATATTTATTTTCATTATTACTAAATAGAATATACACACAATATAATTAAATCAAATGAAATATTAAAATTTAATTTAAATAACTTTATGAATAACAAAAATTACATAAATGGAATATACATAAATATGGTCAAATATGCATATTATATATATATATATATATATATAGGACGGTAATCAAATGAAAACCATATAAATATTGAGAACCGTAAGGACCGATCTTAACCATTTAAAGATTCTAATCCAATGCTATTACAAAATCATTTCATAATGTGAAAACAAGTATATTGGTCAACACTAGGTTGTTGCTTCACACTATGAAATAAAACAAGGTCGTTGATGTGAAGTAGTAACATATTGATTCACTTCATGAAACAACACAATTTGAACAATGTTGTATCGTTTCATAATGTGAAAACAAGTGTCGTTGATTTGAAATGTGTTATAAAATATCGAAGTTTTGTTTCACATAGTGAACATCATAGAATGAAATAGTTTTATGTTGTTTCACAATATGAAATGATGAAATGATATGTCATTTCATAATGTGAAAACAAGTGTCATTGATTTGAAAAGTATTATAAAATACTGAAGTTTTATTTTACATAGTGAATAACATAGAATGAAATAGTTTAGTGTTGTATTTTTATGATATACCTTTTATAAAATTTCTATTATATTTAAAATATTTTAGATTCAAAAAATTAGTGTTCTGTTTTAATTTAAAAGAAATAAAAGATTAGTTAAATTATCTCAAAAGTTTTAGTGTAAAAAAAAAAGGTTTTCATATAGATTTTCTTAACATGAATTTTTTTTTTCTAAATGAAATGGTTTATAATTAAGAAAAAAGATGTAACAACCTAGAAAATTTAAATTGCATGTAAAATCTCATTTATACCCTTTCAAACTTCTCATTTGACTAAGGGAAAAGTTCAAAAAAACCCAATAGACTTTAGTGTTTGAAGTGATTAAGTCATTGGACAATTTTTTAGAACAAATAAGTCCTTAGACAATTCAAAACACAATAAATAAATCGTTGGACTTTTAGAAACTTATTAAATGCATCCTTATTACTTAAAAATGTAATTTGCAACATATATAACAGGTAAAACTACAAATTGAAAAAATAAAACAAAAAAAATGTCACTACTTTATCCCCCTACAAATAAAAAAAAATAGAAAAATTAATTAAAATAGTCAATTTCATCAATCAAATTCATTTTTAAGCACTTTTCAAAGTGTCTTTTTAAAATAGTAAAAGTTTTGGCATAAATTTTTTTTCCCTTAATAATTTTTTCTAGCAAAAAAAAAAAGAAAAAAAAATAGAAAACATCTTTGTAATTTGTTATTTAATTTACTTTATGTCTTCTACCTTTTTTTTTTCTTCATTTTAACCATTTATTATATTAACACATAATCGTATATCAACTTAAATACATAAAAACTAATTATTTTTTTTTACAAATTACACCCTACTATTGAATTTTTTTATTTAATCTCATATTATTAAATATCATTAATACGTACGAATTATATTTAATACTTACACTTTATATAATTTAGAGTTATTTATTTAATAGTATAAGATTAATCTGTAACCTTAAAGGTATAAATTGTAAGTATTAAAAATAATTTGTATATATTTATGATATTGAATAATATAAGATTAAATTCAAAAACAATCTTGAGTTCATTTTGAACGTATTAACGAAGCGATTATAATGGTGTAATTTGTAAAAAAAGAATTTTTTGATATATGTTAGTTAATATATGATTATGCACGTTAATATAATAAAATGAAAAAGTAATGGATATAAAATAAATTAAATAACTAATTGTAACTTTATAAGAATGTAAAGTATAAATTTTTTCCAAAACTATAAACAGAAAGTGAATCTTTACACATAAATTTTTTACGTAAAGATGTTTTTTTTTTTTTTTTTATCTTTTTGGGAAAAAAACATCTTACACAGGAAAAAAATATTTTGCGTAAACTTTGGCTATTTTAGGACAATGCTTTGAAAAGTGGTTAAAATTAAATTGGGTGATGAGATTGACTATTATAGTTAATTTCCCCATTTTTAATTTGTAGAAAGATAAAATATGCAACATTTTTTTTAATTTGTAGTTTTACCTCCTATGTAGGTTGCAAGTTATATTTTTAAGTAATAAGAATCTATTCAACAGGTTAATTAAAGTCTAAGGATTTATTTAACAGGTTTCGAAATGTCCAAGGACTTATTTGTTCGAAAAAATTGTCCAGAGACTTAATCACTCCAAACACTAAAGTTCATTGGGTTTTTTTGAACTTTTCCCTTTGACTAATAACTAATTTGAAATTTTAATAATATTATAAAAATGTTATTGTTTTTCATAGTCATAGATCACATTTAATTAACGGTTAAGATCGGTTTTCACGACCCTCAACTTTTTTATGGTTCTCAGTTGATTTAGCCCCTATATATATGTATGTATATACGGGTGATATTGTGAAGAACAACAAAGAACTAAAGAAATAGTTAAAAACGGATGAAAGAAAATATTAATATAGATGTCAAAATAAGAAAAATACAATAATATTTTTTTTTGTAACTTTTTTCGTTCCAACTTTTGGTATAATATATATATATATATATACATATATATTATATAATATATATACATATTATATAATATATATAATATATATATATAGGGTTAGGTTCCAGTGAGAAGTTGAGTTAACAAAATAAATTAATTACCATTATTATAGAAATTTCATTATTATCTCATGCAATTAAAAATTTCAAATATTAATTTTCTTGATTTCTGTAACAAAATTTGGGTTTCTCCCAACACCACTAAAAAAGGGATCATGATGTATCACAACATGCAAAATAATGTATCATTAAAGCTAATCATGAAAAATCACATTGTATCACAGTGACAATGTTCATAGAGTGTATCATAGTAATAATGTTCACAATGTTTATAAAGTTTTTTTTTAGAGTATCACAATGGTAGCATATATAAAGCGGTAATGTATTACAAGAGATATGAGTTTGAAACTGGTAACGTTCGTTGGAGAGATGAGAGAGAAAAGAGAATAATTATTAATATATTATCTAGTAAAAAAGATAATTATCAAAAAATTATCCATAAAAAATTTAAAAAATTACTTTATCCTTAAATATTATCCATAAGTTTAATTACTCTGTCCTTAAATATTATCTATCTATATTATATTATAAAGCATTTATAAAAAGAACTCTTAAAAACAATTGTTAAATCTTAATATACTGCTATTTAATGTTAATTACTTAAAATATCTTAAAAACAACCATTAAAACTTTATGTACTATATTTAATGCTATTTATTAACTTTCAATGCTTATCTCTAACCACTTTAACTCCCCTAAAATCATTTCCCACTTCAACTCCCCTAAAATCACTCCTTGCATAACTAAATACATGATAAAAATCAAATTTTAAATATAAAAAATCTAAAATATAATTATAAAAATCTAAGAGATTATTTAATGTTTATTTTTGTAACACCCTAAAAATTAGGTAAATTTAAAACTTAAAATTTCGACAATATGATGTCTAAAATATGAAGGTTTATAAACCCTGTAAATATGAATGACTAGAACCCAATGAAGTTGGGGTAGTTTGTATCAAATATAATAGCGGAAGAATGAAACATAAAACACAACAACCTATTTAATCTAGAACAATACAAAACTAGATTAAGGTGGGTGTCGCTATGTCTCCAAAACGCTCTTCTCAAAGATTCCCAAAAGTCCGGTCCTTCAAAACTCTTAGGTGCGCGACCGGCGAATCAAGGTGCCCTATGCACACCGCTAGTAAGACCTGTGAGCCAACAAAATACCAAAACAAGTGTTAGACCGATAGTCTAGTGATGTTGTAAGATTTAACAGTTTATAATTTAGGCAATTGCACCATAATTAATTGTTACCGATACGCCCAAGGGTTGAACCAATGCCAACATTCAAATTGGAAAGATATTCCAAGCCTGAACAAATACACACAAGAGACATCTCTTGAAATATGGGGGAGACCCGTTTCCATCAGGGTGATGAGAACACGTGAATGGAGTCACCCGTGATGTTATTGGATTACACCTCATGTCCCGATCCTAGTTCCCATGCCATCAAGACATCACAATCTCAAACCGTTTATGCCTTTATTGCCTACTCCATCGAGTTACACTTCAAGGACTTATGAACATTATTGTCTATCCAATCTAGACGAGTTACACCTCAAGGACTATAAAGTCCCCCAATGCCTACTCGCTAGTGACCACTCATGGCCAACAATTATAACCAAGTATATCATGCCATCTAGTTCTCATGCACAAGGAAATAGATGTTAAAATTCACATTATGATCATGACCAAGACCAAAGTAACATTTCTCATGCATAATGCATTCCAATCCAAGACATGATAAAGCATGTTCCATGTCCATATTAAAATACCCAATTTCATTACTAGCAAAAGACAATAAACTAGAATGATAAGTCTAGCTATAAACATGAAACCCTCTTTTATAAGAGATGGTTCTTCCCAACACATAACTCATTTTATACTTCTATATGCATATAAGAACCATCATAACATTTACTGCTTCCAATAAGAACAAATAGCCATAGTTTAGTAAAATCCACTAAACCCTAATTTTAGGTTAGCTCCAAAGTACCTACAAATTCTCATATAAACAAATAATAACATTTATAATACGATAAAGGCTATAAAACTCACTAATAGGTTTGTAAAGTAAAAACCCTAAAATCCCCAAAGTACCCAAGTTAGGTCAAAATGGCTCAAACCAAGAATATGTAGAAAAAAGGGTAGATCAAGAGTTAAAAATGTGAGTTTGACATGTATAAAGTTTAGAAAGGTAGATTAAACTCACCAATAGGTTTTGTTAGAAAAACCTAGAACTCTAGTTGGAGCTTGAGGTTGAAGATGAAGATGGTGAGATGGTAGGTCCTTGAACCCTAGTCTTCCAAACCTTAAATGATGATTCCAAACTTGAAAAAATGAAGGAAAATGGGGTAATAAATGTTTTAGGTCGGATTTAATGAAGAGGGAGAAGAAGAGAGGGTTTTTGAGAAGTGGTTTTGGTGATAATGAAGTTGGGGGCCGATTTTCCCATTTTAACACGCACAGTGGTCGCGTGCGGATGCCCGCGCGGAGAGGCGCGACAAGGTCTGGAGTCGCGCAAATGCAGAGCCTCACGCGGCTCGAGTCGCGCGAAGGGTCGCACGAAGCACTATTGCCACATTTGTTCTGTTTTTTGGCTACCTCGCTCAACCCCCATTTAAGACAAATCTCAAGGTAAAACAAAGGACTAAAACTATACTACAAGTGAAACACGGATTTAAGGTAATCATTGCTTACCCAGAAATCGGGGTGTTACAATCCTCCCCTCCTAAGAAATGATTCTGTCCTCAAAATCTTGCATCAACCAAACAAATGAGGATATCGTCTCTTCATGTCCTCTTCCGCCTCCCAAGTTACATTCGCGCCCTGACGATGTTTCCATTTTACTTTCACCATAACCACCTCCTTGTGACGAAGTCTCTTCATCTTCCTTTCTAGGATGGTTTCGGACTCCTCCACGCACCTGTCGTTGTCCACTCTAATTTTCGATAAAGGTATGACGCTCTCCTCTTCGGCTAAACACCTTCGCAAATAACATACGTGAAAGGTAGGGTAGATCCCGTTAATTTCGGGTGGTAGATCCAACTTGTAGGTTTGAAACCCAATGTGCTCGATAATGGTGAAAGGTCCAAGGAAACGGGGACAAAGCTTCCCACGCTTTCCGAACCTAATGATACCCTTCCACGGTGAAACCTTCAACATCACCCATTCCCCTACTTGGAACTCGACGGGTTTCTTCTTCTTGTCCGCGTAGCTTTTCTGGCATTCTTGTGCCACCTTCAACCGCTCTCTAATGCTCTTTACCTTGTCGGTCGTTTCTTACACGATCTCTAGTCCGGTAAATTGTTTCTCTCCCGCCTCTATCCAATACACAGGTGTCCTACACTTTCTCTCGTACAACGCCTCAAATGGCGCCATGTCGATGCTTGAGTGGTAACTGTTGTTGTAGGGGAACTCCACTAGTGGAAGATGCGATTCCCAACTTCCCCTGAAGTCGATGACGCACGATCTTAACATGTCTTCAAGGGTTTGGATGGTCCTCTCGCTCTAGCCGTCTGTTTGGGGATGGTATGCGGTACTCAACTTGATCCTAGTACCCAACTCTTTTTGTAGGCTATCCTAAAAATGGGAGGTGAAACGACTATCACGGTTGGATACAATAGAGAGTGGCACCCCGTGCCTCGAGACTACCTCATCTATATAAAGTTTCGCCAATTTATCCATCGGTAGAATTTCTCGCATAAGCAAGAAATGTGCATTCTTGGTCAATCGGTCCACCACCACCCATATGGTATCGTGACCCCTCAAGGTCTTCGGTAGTTTGGTTACAAAGTCCATGGTAATGTGCTCCCACTTCCATTCCGGTATTTATAGGGATTGCAAACTACCGTACGGTCGTTGGTGTTCCGCCTTCACTTGCAAACAAGTTATGCATCGCTCCACATAACTGGCTACATCTAATTTCATTACCGGCCACCAATAGTTTAATTTCAAGTCCCGATACATTTTCGTGCTTCCCGGATGAATTGAGTACTTGGATTTATGCGCGTCTTCCAACAACAAGTCTCGACATCCCCCGACCTTCGGCACCTAGATCCGCCCTTGGAACAGTTTCAAACCTCTTCCGTCTTCTGACAACTATAGATGTTGCTTCACCATACCTTCTCCTTTGAGATTTTCTTCGAGAAGTGGCTCCGACTGAGACATTTTGATTCTATCAAGTAGGCTCGAGACAACTTCGACTCTCGCAAAAGTAGCTTGGACACCACTACTATACTCTTTTCGACTCAAAGCGTCTGCCACGACATTGGCCTTACTGGGATGATATAGAAGTTCACAATCGTAGTCCTTGAGTAGTTCTAGACATCTTCGTTGCTGCATGTTCAATTCTTTTTGGTCGAAGACATACTTTAAGCTTTTATGGTCGGTAAAAAACGTGAACTTCGTACCGTAGAGGTAGTGTCACCATAACTTCAAGGCGAACACTACCGCCGCTAGCTCGATATCATGGGTTGGGTAGTTTTTCTTATGCTCCTTAAGTTGCATTGAGGCATAGACTATCACTTTGCCCCTTTGCATCAAGACGCACCCCAAACCCATCTTGGACGCATCGCTAAAGACCACAAAATCTTTCGTCCCCTTGGGTAGGGATAAGATCGGTGCCTCGCATAATTTCTTTTGTAGAGTCCGAAAGTACTGCTCTTGACTCTCGATTCACAATTACTTCATGTTCTTCCTTGTCAACGATGTCAAGGGAGAGGCGATTTTGGAGAAGTCCTGAATGAATCTCCGGTAGTATCATGCTAGGCCCAAGAAGCTCTGAATCTCGGTGGGACTCTTGAGTGGCTCCCAGTAAGTCAGCGCCTCAATCTTCGATGGATCAACTTTTACTCCTTCCCTTGTCACCACATGATGTAACACCCCAAAATTCATCGTTGTGAGTAATTGCGTCCTTGTAGACTTTGATTTTAATTTTTAAGCATGTGTTGGACCCCTACTTTAATTATCGTCTCATGTAATTTTTTGGACCCTCAAGGCATGCATATGACTCGATTTAGGGGATTTAGAACTCGATTCGGAGAGTTTTCGAGGCATGGCACCTACCCGGCGACTATGACCGGCGAGATTGCCATGGTCATAGTCGTAGGGGGCAATGTCGTACCGAACTCGACCACGTCTGAAAACAAACAGAAGGTGGGTGCGTGGTGGCGACTATGCCACGACATAGTCGCTGTGGCAATGTCGCGAGCAGGGAGTGAGACTGCAGGCCTTAAATGTGATTTTAGGGCTGTTGTCCTCAGGGATGATACACAAACTCAGATCGATCCATCTCTCTCTGTTTGGGCGATTTTCACCCTTCCCCTCTCTCTTCATTTAACCTTTGACTCAAACCCTTCAAGTTGCAATAAAGAGGATCCAACCACCATCCTTCTTCATTCAAGTGAGCATTCAAGGATCATTAAAGCTTCTAGCAAAAGTTTACTTTCTAGGGTTTCTCCATTTTTGGGTTTTCACTTACAAACCCTATAGGTGAGTTTTCTATTGAACTTTCTATGTGTATGCTTAACTTACATGTTATATTTGCTAAGAAAGTGCTTGACATGTGATTTTGACCTAACTGCTGATAAGAATGATATTCATTTCTAGAATGTTGTTGTGATGTATACTTGGAATAATAAGCTTTGATGGATCATATGATTATGTGATTTTGATCTAACTGCTGATAAGAATGGTATTTATTAATGGAAATATTGTTGTGATGTATAGTTGGTAAAATGAACTCTAATAGATCGTAAGTTTAAGTGGATGACATTGATTATATATTGGATTTATGGAACTATGTGAAGTGTGGTATTGTTTATTGTGGCACCCAAATCTTGTGCACGAGATTTGGGTGGGCGTCGGTTGAAATTATAACTCATAACTAATGGTTAGAGGGTAGACACTAAAGGAAGGACTCCTTGAGGTGGAACTCTACTAATGTAGGGATAGGCGCTAAGGTTCAATGAGTCTTGAGGTGAAACTCTACGGAGTGGACACTAAAGGTAAACAAGACGCTTGAGGTGACGCCAGATACGGTGTGCACTAAAGCAAGAGCCTGAGGTGTAATTTCCTCGTTAATAACTCGAGTGGCTCCGTTCATGGGTCCAGTCACTTGAGAGATCTCGGGTCTCCCCCGAAAAGATCTTGTGATATTTTTGTAAAGATTTGTGTACAGGCGATTTATAATTCATATAGCGGGACACACTTGGAATACCATCGTGGTTGTGGTAACTTGGAAGTAGAGGTGTTCAAAAAAACCGTTGGACCGCTCAAACCGGTCGAACCAAGTCAAACTGGTCGAACCAAGTCAAACCGGACCGTTTTTGCGGTTTGAGCAGTCTGGCGGTCCGGTCTGGTCTGGAAAATTGCCAAACCGGGCGGTCCGGTCCGGTGTGCGGTTTGGAGGTTTTTTTGGGCGGTTTGGACCAAACCGACCGCCAAATATATAAATATATATTTTTTATTTTTTATATATACCTTTATTATAAAGAATAGATGATATAAAGCCCAAATGTCCAAGTATATACAAAAAGGCCCAAGGTATTTTAAAATATTGAAATCTTTATGGATTGTGGAATACAAAGAACGGAAAAAATGAAGAAGTGAAGCCATTGATTTTATTTGCACTTTGCATATTACTTTTTTTTAGTGTTTTGTCTTCGGATATTTAGTTAACTTTTGTGGACTTTGTTCTTTATTTCAAATGGACTCAAGCCAACGAACCTTTAAAATTCAAAGTTTTATATGTTTTTATGTTTAAACTTAAAAGTCCACTAAAAGGCCCAAACCGCCTAAACCGGTCGACCAAACCGCCTAAACCGCGGTCCGACTTGACCTGTTAGGGCACTTGATGTCAAACCGCTTGGTTTGAAAAATTAATAAACCGCCACTTGCGGTTTGGTTTGTGGTCTGAGGGGTTAAACCGTCCAAACCGGACCTGTTGGGAACTGAAGAATTCATCAAGTATGGTTAATGCTGCTGGTTCAAAGTTACTACTGCTAGAAGACTTAAAGGTTAATACTGCTGAGTGTTACTACTGCTAGTAGAATTAATACTGCTAGTCAAAGTTAGTGCTGCTTGAACAAAGTTAGTACTGCTTAGCTAGTTAGTACTACTAGTGGTTAGTGCTGCTTGGTAGTTAATACTGCTCAGAGTATTAATGCTGCTTATGATTAATACTGCTTATATGATGAAGATTCGCATGAAAGGATAACAGCTGGATAATTTGAAGATATACATGGAAGCTTAGAGATATACATGGAAGATATACTGAAGATATTTTATTTATTGTAATTATATTTTTATTCAGTATATGTATAGATTTGATAGAATAGATTAATTAATTCATTCTAAGTGTTAGTTCTAGAGAAAATCAACCTCAAGGCATAGATCCTAATTCTAGAGAAGTAGAATTCGTATTGGTGAGCCTGTTCATCAATATTGAGGTTGAGTGTGTAATCTTGTAACTTCAAAGCATTCAATACAAGTTTACAGTTTGTTATTTATATTTACTGTGTTGATTTACTGTTTCATTGAATATCAAAGTGTTATTCCGCAAACTTCTTTGATATTGTTTCTGAGAATTAATTCTTGTTGAGAATTCGATCCTGACAAGTGGTATCAGAGCAAAACTCTCTCAGAAACATCTATTCATCATGGAAAATCTTACAGAATCAAGCAGTACTTTGGTCTCTAAGGTTCCAATGCTCAAACCCAGTGAGTTTGACATGTGGAAGATCAGAATCAGACAATATATTCTTCTCACTGACTACTCAATGTGGGATATCATTGAGAATGGTCCTTCTGAAGCTGGAAGGATAGGAGCAGATGGGAAAAGACCTCCACCAAAGACAGATGGTGAGAGGAAGATCAGACAGACAGAGATGAAGGCCTTGAGCACTCTGCTCTTGGCCATCCCCAATGAATATCAGCATCAATTTTGCAACTGCACTGATGCTCAGATTCTCTGGAATGCTCTAGAGAAAAGATTTGCTGGAACTAAAAGCATCAAAAGAAATCAAAGAGACGTTCTAAAGCAGCAGTATGAGAACTTCACTTCCTCAAAGAATGAGTCTATGACTCAAACTTTTGATAGGTTCAACAAACTCATAGGTGAACTGGCTACTGTAGGAGTAAAGATGGAACAAGATGATATCAACAGAAAGTTCCTCAGATCTCTTGGGGATGAATGGACTATGTACACTGTCTCATATAGACAGAGTGACAATCTGGAAGAGAAAGAACTTGATGATCTATACAATGATCTAAGAGTTTTTGAAACTGAGGTAGAAACCAAGAAGAAGCCCTCTGGTTATATCCACAATGCTGCACTTTTCTCAGCATCCACTGATACTACTGCTAACCCTGAAGCAGTTAGTACTGCCAGTGGAGTAAGTTCAGAAAAAGGCACTGAAACTATCTTTGAAGCCTTTTTGTCCAGTCATAGCAGCAATTCTTTGATTAATGATGATCTGGATCAAATTCACCCTGATGACCTGGAGGAGATGGATATTAAATGGCAGATGGCCATGTTATCAATGAGGGTGAAGAAGTTCATTAAAAGAACAGGAAGGAATAACTTCTCTCAAAGAAGAGAAGATGGAGCTGGTTTTGACAAGACCAAGGTGGAATGTTATAAGTGTCACATGAAAGGACACTTTGCTAGAGAATGCAGGAGTGTTGTTCCAAACAACAACCACCAACAAGCTCAGAATGGAGGCTACAATCAAAACAAGAATCCTGCTCAAGCCCTTGTTTCTCAACAAGGAATGGGATTTGACTGGAGTGATCAAACTGAGGAAGCCATTCAGAATCAAGCTCTTATGGCAGAAGTGTCTGATCTTCCCTCTGAGGTAATTTCTAATCTTTGTACAAAATCTTGCATTGACACTGTCACAAGATACAGGGATCACAATCAAAGTATGTGTGATGACCTCAAAAGATTAGAAAAGGACAGAAGAGATTATGTGTTGATAGTAGAGAGATTTGAAGAGAAAATCAAAGGCTTTCAAGCTAATGAACTTCAACACTCTTATGACACAAACTATTGGAAGTGGGAAAAGAATGAGTTAGAGACCAAACTGTCTAAATCCTTAGAAGAGAGTGATAGGCTGAAAGAGGAACTGTCTAAAGTTAAACTTGACATAGAAAAGTTTTCATATGCTTCAAAAGCAATGGATTCTCTTCTAAAGGCTCAGATTCATGACAAGATGAAGCCTGGTATTGGATACAACAATACACCTCCTCCTTACAACAACAATTATATCTCTCCTACTTCAGACCTGTTAGAAACCAAGGAGAAAAAGGACTTATCTGAGAAAGCCTTTAAGATAGATCCTTTGGATGAAGTAGTAATTAAGGATTTAACTGAGAAAGAAGCCAGTGAGTATAGGGATAATGATGTGAGTAAAGAGATCCCATTAGAAAACAACATTATCACCAATGAGGGATGTGGGAAAATCTGGGTCAAGTCCAAGGAGATAGAGAAGACAAAAGGAAAGGATAACAAGGTCCATTACAAACAAACCACAGTTGTGAATCCTGGATCTTGTAAACAGTGTGATTGCAGTAAAGCCAAGAGCCTAAATTCTGGTTTAAAAAGAGGAAATCAAAGAAACTGAAATAATCAATGGGCTCAGAAACAAGGAGTTGATCTGAATAAAATCAATAGACCAAAACCTTGTTTCATATGTGGCAAGTTAAATCATTTGGCTAAGTATTGTTACTTTAACCCTATTAACCAACAGATGAACTTTCAAAGATTTGTGCAAAAACCTGTTGGTTATAGGAAGGCTGGAAAGAAACATGTGATAAAGAAACATGATGAAAGGAAAGGCCCCATGAAGAAAAATATTTTAAAAGAAAGTGTCAAAATGTGGGTGCCTAGAAGCACTAAAACTGTTAGTACTGCTGACAGGGTTAGAAGCACTAAAACTGTTAGTACTGCTAACATGGTTACTGCTGCTACCTGTGTTAGTACTGCTGAAAATATTAATGCTGCTAATACTGTTAGTACCTCTTCAAAGGTTAATACTGCCAACACAGTTACTGCTGCTAACACAGTTACTACTGCTAACAAGGTTAGTACTGCTAAGCATGCAAGTGCTGCTAAGGCAGTTAGTACTTCTAAAACCAGTATTGCTTCTAGCAAAAATATTTCCAAGCCTATTATTGTGACAAAATACTCCAAGCATGAGGAATCAAACTTTAAAAATCTTGTCAAGAAAGAATGCAAGTATTTTGATGAGAAAGGGGTACCCAAGACCACTTTGGCTTGGGTTCCTATTTCATACTAACTGATCTATCTTATGTGCAGGGCAACCAACAGCTCAAGGGAAAGAGCATATGGCATGTTGATAGTGGTTGCTCTAGGCACATGACAGGCAACATGTCATGCCTTCAGGATTTCAAGCATATCAATGGAGGACATGTTGCATTTGGAGATAATCTTACTGGTTGTAAGATAAGTGGAAAAGGTAATGTCACCAAAGGTAAGATGACATTTGAGGATGTCTACTATGTTGATCAATTAAAGTACAACCTGTTAAGTGTATCACAGGTTTGTGACAAACAACATAGTATATTATTTACAAATACTGAGTGTATGATCCTTGCTCCAGGGTTCAAGGTAGTTGATGAAAGCATGATACTACTTAGAACTCCAAGAAAGGACAATGTTTACTGTCTAGATATGGACAATGTTGATAGTGATTCATCTCTAAATTGTCTTGTTTCAAAAGCTTCTGTAGATGAATCCTCTCTATGGCACAGAAGGATGTGTCATATGAATTTCAAGACTATGAGCAAACTTGTTAAAAACAACCTTGTAAGAGGTTTACCTTCAAAAGTCTTTTCATGTGATGATCATTGTGTTGCTTGTCTTAAAGGCAAACAACACAAAACTTCTCATAAGACCAAAGAGTTAAATTCTGTTTCTTCTTGTCTCCAGTTACTGCATATGGATCTGTTTGGTCCTACAAATGTTATGAGTATAGGCAAGAAATCTTACTGTTTGGTTATTGTTGATGATTACTCCAGATTTACTTGGGTATATTTTCTAAGGACTAAGGATGAGACAAGTGGACTTATCAAATCCTTTATTCTAAGAATTGAAAACCAAACTAATCAAAGAGTAAAAGTCATTAGATCAGATAATGGAACTGAGTTTAAAAATCATGATCTAAACACCTTTTGTGAAGAGAAAGGTATTGAGAGGCAATATAGTGCTCCTAGGACTCCTCAACAGAATGGTGTTGCTGAAAGGAGAAATAGGACACTAATAGAGGCTGCTAGATCTCTGTTGGTTGATTCAAAATTGCCAATTACCTTCTGGGCTGAAGCAGTTAATACTGCTTGTTATGTCCAAAATAGAGTTCTAGTGGTCAAGCAAAAGAACAAGACCCCATATGAGCTTTTAAATAAAAGAAAACCTTTCATTGGTTTCTTCAAACCTTTTGGGTGTCCTTGTACAATTATCAATACCAAATCTCACTTAGGTAAGTTTGATAGCAAAGCAGATGATGGATTTCTTGTTGGATATTCATCTCAGAGTAAGGCCTACAGAGTTTTTAACTCATCTTCTAGAATAATTGAAGAAAGTGACAATGTCAAATGCAATGAGAACACACCAAATCCTGTTGGGTCTGGACCTCAGTGGCTATTTGACATTGATTCACTAACTAACTCTTTTGGTTTCAGTAATGAGTATGCAGGTCCAGGAAATGGAGGATCAGGGATCACACAAGTTCAAGAAAGTATATCTAAATCTGTGATATTTCCCATACCCACAGTGAATTCTGTTGAAGACTGTGAAAATGAATCATTTACTGGACCAAGTCAGAGTGAAGAAGAAACTAGAGATGAGGAGACTCAAGAAAATAAAGAATCAGAAGTGGCATCTGAAAACACTTCAGTTGAGTTGCATGACTCTAATCTAGAGGCTGGACTGAATGAAGAACCTAGTCATAACACCAGAGTTCAAAAGAATCATCCTCCACAGCTGGTAATAGGAGATATCTCTTCTCCTATGATGACTAGACATCAAAGCAGGCTTCAAGAAATGCAAGATCAACAGCATACAGTGCTTTCTTGTTTTCTATCCCAACTTGAGCCTAAAAAGGCACATGATGCTATGAAAGAATCTAGCTGGATAGAAGCAATGCAAGAAGAACTGTTACAGTTCAAGCTACAAGATGTATGGGATCTAGTAGACCTTCCTAAAGGTCACAGAGCAATTGGCACAAAGTGGATTTTCAGAAACAAGAGAGATGAAAGAGGTATTGTCATAAGGAACAAAGCAAGGCTGGTGGCTCAAGGATATACTCAAGAAGAGGGTATAGATTATGAAGAAGTTTTTGCACCTGTGGCTAGGATAGAAGCAATCAGATTATTCCTAGCCTATGCTTCTTACATGAACTTCAAAGTCTATCAAATGGATGTAAAAAGTGCTTTTCTCTATGGCTCAATTGAAGAAGAGGTATATGTCTGTCAACCACCAGGGTTTGAAAACCCAAGCTATCCAGACAGAGTATACAAACTGAAGAAAGAACTTTATGGACTGCATCAAGCTCCAAGAGCATGGTATGACACTCTGTCATCCTATCTCTTGGAAAATGACTTTGAAAGAGGAGTCATTGATAAGACTCTATTTATCAAGAGAAAGAAGAAGGATATCTTGTTGGTCCAAATCTATGTTGATGACATTATCTTTGGATCTACAAGAGACAACATGTGCAAGGAGTTTGAGGATCTAATGCATCAAAGGTTCAAAATGAGTTCCATGGGGGAACTTACTTTCTTCCTTGGACTCCAAGTTCAACAGAAGTCAGATGGCATCTTCATCTGTCAATCCAAGTATGTACAGGACATTCTAACCAAGTTTGGTTTCTCAGAGTCAAAACCTGCCAGCACACCTATGGAAACACATAAGCAGATAACAGCAGATCTTGAGGGGAGGATATGGATGTGCATCATTATAGATCCATGATTGGCTCTCTCATGTATCTCACAGCATCAAGGCCAGATATAATGTTTCCAGTCTGTGTATGTGCAAGATTCCAAGTTAGGCCAAAGCAATCTCACTTTCAAGCTGTTAAGAGGATATTCAGATATCTCAAAGGGCAACCCAGATTGGGACTTTGGTATCCTCATGACTCACCCTTTGACCTAATAGCATACTCAGACAGTGATCTAGGTGGGGCAAACTTGGACAGAAAATCTACTTCTGGAGGATGTCAGTTTTTGGGTGCTAGACTAGTTTCATGGCAGTGCAAGAAACAAACCACAGTGTCCACATCTACAACAGAGGCAGAGTACATAGCAGCTGCAAGTTGTTGTTCTCAAGTCTTATGGATTCAGAATCAAATGCTGGACTATGGGGTAACTTTTCTACACACTCCCATTTTTATTGATAATAGCAGTGCAATCAGCATTGTGAATAATCCTGTCAAGCACTCTAAGACAAAGCACATTGAGATCAGGTATCACTTCATAAGAGACTGTAATGAAAAGAAACTTATTCAAGTTGTAAAAGTTCACACTGATAATCAGTTTGCTGATCTATTCACTAAAGCTTTTGATGTGGGTAGATTCACCTTCTTGGTAACAAGTGTGGGAATGATCAACTCTGAATAAGCCCCTTCTTAAAAAATTGACTCTATACCTGTATATTGTTTATTCTTGGTGTTACTAATCTTCTTTTTCAGGATATGCATAGCAGTCCTCAGGGTTTTGCAAGTTTAAAGGATTATTTCAGTTAATACTGCTAGTAGTTACTACTGCCTTCAGTTAATACTGCTAGTAGTTAATACTGCTTTCAGTTAATACTGCTAGTAGTTAATACTGCTTTCAGTTAATACTGCTAGTAGTTAATACTGCTTTCAGTTAATACTGCTCGTAGTTAATACTGCTTTCAGTTAATACTGCTAGTAGTTAATACTGCTCTAGGTTAATACTGCTTATGTTCCGAATACTATAAATACTCTTTGCCCGCCTAAAAGCTTATAACGACTCTCTGCATACTATTCACTTGCGCTCTAAACCCTTTCTCTCTCAACTTCGAAGCTTTCAGGCACGTTGTTTACTAAGATCAATGGCATCCGTGGCATTCATCGACGAGCACAATGAGATCGCGATGCTACAAAAGCCAAAGCAAGCTGCAGGATTTCATCATATTGTGGATTTCCTCAAGTCAAGCCATATTGCTCATGCTCTTACTGTATCTCCTACAATCTATATCGAGCATCAAAGGCAGTTCTGGGCTAATGCCACCATTGTTGCTGAGAATGGTGTGCAAATGATAAAGACAAGAATCTGTGAACAATCACTAACAGTTACTGAAGAGGTTATTCGCATCAGTCTACGTCTAGACGATGCCTCTGGTATAACTTCTATCCCAAACGATGAACTGTTCTCCAATCTTACAAGAATGGGGTATGGAGGCCCATTGGGTGTATTCAAATTCTCAAAAGCCAAATTTTCACCCCAATGGCGTTTCTTTGTCCATACTCTTATGCACTGTATCTCCAAAAAGACTACTGGATGGAGTGAGTTCAGCAGCACCATTGCTTATGCTTTGGTGTGCTTGGCCACTGCCAGAAAGTATAACTTTTCTAAAATGATTTTCAGTGATCTTGTCTCAAACATGGGAAACAAAAAGAGCTTCTTTATGTATCCCAGGTTTGTCCAAGAAGTTATTACTCATGAATTGCCGGATATACCTCAACCTGTTGGGGTATATGTACCTAAACCCCCCAAAGGCAAAGTTTTCTCAAATATGAGAAGATCTGCTGGGGACTCGGAAGGAGTTGACACCCCATTGTTCTCTACAATGATGGTGGTGTCCCAAACCAATGAAGGTATGGTAGCAGGGTCAAGGCCCCCATTAGACCAACCCACTGCTAGCCAATCCCAACCTTCCCTCTCTAAATCAATTCCTCAGTCTCTTCTTGACAAGCCAACTTCACCAATCACCCAAACTTATCAAAGAAAACAGGTAAAGAAGGCTCCTTCCCTTCTTGTACCATCACCCACTCAGCCTTTAAGCCCTCTAAGGGAGACTTCTTCCTTAGAGAATATCCAAAGGGAAACCAACAGGGTGTCTCCCAACCCAAAGGAGGTGCTCTCTGAGGAGGAGATAGAGCATATGGGTACTGAGGCTGCCACTACTTCTGCTAGCACAGAGAAGGACAGTGGTACCATAAATAAGACCTCACCCACGGCAACTTTGAATGAGCAATCATTCAAAGGTCCCTGGTGCCAAGAAACCAAGGGGGTGGATAGTGCTTCTGCTAGGCAGAAGACTTTCACTTCAAAAAGATCCAATGATCCTTCAAAAGAGGGTAACACTTCTGGAGAGGGTGAGGACAGATATACTTACTATGAATTGATGGAAACAATGGGGAACATCAATCAAGATGTTCTCAAACAAGGCAAAGAAATTGAAGAAATGAAGCTGGTCATTCTGTCACAACAAGTACAGATTGCTAAGCTGAAGAAGTTGGTGATCAGTCTGGTACAGAAGAAGAAGAGAAAACAATTCCAACTAAGGAGAAGGAAAACTGAGAATGATGCTCCCAAAAAGGGGGAGATCAACATGGAAGAAGCCACAAGAGAGGGGGACCTTGATGGAGAGAAATTTGATGTTGAGGGGGAGCAGGAAGCAGAAACAGAAAGAGATTCAGTGCCAATAGAAACACAAGAAGCAGCAGAAACGGTTAGTACTGCTGACTTAAATAAAGCAGCAGAAACAGTGAAAGAAGTTTTAACAGATCTTGAGATTGCAGAAACCTTACTTAAAGCCAAGAATGATACTCCCAAGGTCACTTCAAAGACCAAAGGAGTAATCATCAAAGAACAAGGTGAAGTGATCAAGAAAGATAACAGTAAGAAGGCAATGAACAAAGACAAAGGAAAAGCAAAAATGGTGGAATCTAATCAACCAATCAAAAAGCAAAGGTTGGTTGAATCAGATGAAGCCTTAGCTAGAAAGATGCAAGATGACATTGAAGAGGAAGAAAGAGTTCAGATGGAAAAGGAGAGGGAGATGGAAAAAGCTCTAGCTGCTGAACTGAATGAAGCTTATCAACTGAGTCTGGCAACTGAAATTGCACAGAAGAAAGCTGCAACTATGAAGAAATCAGTGGTAGTAAAAGCAGCTACAAAGAAGAGAAAACCCTCAAAGACATTCCTAGGTACCCAAGAGAGAAACAAGATGATTATATTTCTCAAAGGTGCTATAGGAGTCAAAAAGGAGATGTTCTCCAAAATGTCTTTTGAGAAGATTAAAGAGCTGTATGATTCAGAGATGTTAAAGCTACAGGGGAATGAAACTGCAAGGGTGGAGATGGAGAAGAGGATGAAAGAAAGTAATGATCTTCTGATACAAAAGCCCTTTCCAGATGAGCAGGAAACTCCATCAAAGAAAGAAGCTACTCTGGGTGAAAGTCTAAGGACTTTAAAGAGAACCAAGATGATGGCAAGGAGAAAGCCAACTAAGAAGCCTAGAGTATCTGAAGGAGAGGATGAGAAAGTTGCTAAAGAAGAAGGGGCACCTGAGTCATCTAAACAGAAAGAGCCATCAAACACAGATGATGTAAATTTGTATATGGTAGTGATGGACAAAGTGCCTGAACCAATTTCAGCAGAACCTGTAGGAGTTAAGCCTCCTGAGGTCATTCTCTGGGATACATTGACAGTGGATGGAAAGGAATACATAAGGCTAAAAAGGAAGGATGAAAAGTATGAGGTGTTCAATACTTGGGCAAAGATAGTAAGAACATGCTCTAGGTCAGATCTTGAAGAGATGTTTGAGATAGGTATGAAGTTGTATGCAGATATACTGAAGGCTCCAGGGATTTCAATTACAAAACTGGTAATGGAGTATCTGTGTATGATGTTCAAACCTGAAGAAGTAGAGCATGTTATCAAGAATGTATTCAAGTCAGTCAACAGTTGGACTCTATATGAAATTAGTGGAGTATATACAGTGACTTTGGATTTAAATCACACTGAATACTTCCTAGTGGATAGAGTGTACAATCATAGCAGATTGAAGCTTCATGCCATGCTGAAGAAAAAGTTAAGATGTGTGACAAAGATTGACCAGCTTGTGAAAGAAAGAGACAACTTCGCCTCAAAGATCAAAGAACTTGAGAAATCTATTTCAAGTTCAAATCAGAAATTCATCTCTTCAAACAGGTCAATCAAATCCTTTAATCAGATTCGTCGCACTAACCTTTTCTACGATGAATTTTTAGATGGTTCAGATACTTATCCAAGAAAAAGTTTCAAGAAAGAGAAACTGGTTTGGCAAAAGAAACCAGTCAAAGATGATAAGGAAAATGAGCTGAAAGAGAAGAAATCATGTGTACCTGTGCACAAAGCAAAGAAGAACAAAGCACTTAACGGTAAGAAATTTTATTGTTCTATTTGCTGTACACATGATAATTTTCATAAATCAACTGATCATTACTGGTATGGTTCTTACTCCATAACCCCCACACGCACTGCAACTAACATTTCTGGACCCAAATACCAGTGGGTACCAAAGAAGAAAATTGATACTGTGTTGCAGGCACCTCAATCCAAGGGGGAGTGAGAGATCAATGGCTCTTGAATAACACAGTTCAAGACCCGCACCTCAATGTCAAGAATATGGCTTCTAAGCAAAACAGCTTAGGACCCGTACCTCAGAGATCAAAAAGACCTTACTCCTGTATGCTTGCATCCGATGGATATTGATGGTCTTCATCCCGAGTGAATTGATCTGATCTCTATCCTATACTTTTTCTTTGCTAGATTTTTCTGATATTGATGGTCTAACAATTCAAAAGGGAGTGTTTGATCTCTATCCTGTTTTAACTGACATATTTCAGATGCTTAATTTAAGGGGGAGTAAAGGTGATGACTTCTAATTACTTCATATCAGAACTCACTCTATAAACCGTTTTACTGCTTTCTGTCTTTTATTTTTGAATAAATAAAATGAATAAAGTGGCTTCTGATCAAATGACAGATCAGGACCCGTTTTTCAACGATCAAAGAAGGATATTATGCTAATATCCAGGGGGAGCTCAAAAGATATAAATCATTTGATCATGATTTGAGGGGAAGCCGAAAAGGTAAAAATCTTTTGATCCTAGATCTCTGATTGTTTGAAAGAAGGACAACTTTCGAACATGAAAAACCTTTTCTTAAATGTTCAAACCACTTCTTATTCTCAAACGATTTCATGAATATAGAAGTGTGATTTTTAAAATGTTTTTCATTTTTTGCGCTTAATTGTTTAATTGACCGTGTGTTTCCAAAGATCAATAATTGTGTATTATCTTGTCCATATACTGACAAGTATTCACACATACTGGTTCAGTATTTCATTTGAATTTGTTATTACCATGTCTCATAAAGAAACAATTTTTTTTTGATGGTAATACCCCCGTTTGCATTCAAAGTTGTTGTGCATCATTCATCTTGTTCATATTTGTGCTTTCTTTGATAAATTGTTTATATTCGTTCATATAAACAAAATTACCAATTCTTTGATACCCTAACCATTTGATTTGATCTGATTGATTCATTGTCAGATTCTCAAAACAATTCTCTTGACTTCATATTCATTCATTCAATATCCTTGTTTTGAGAAATCTTCAAAGAACAAATGCTCAAATTTCATTCATATTTTTCAATGAGCATACATACTCTGACATATGATTTCTTGTGCTTTACATGTCAAGAAAAATCATTGACCAACATGTACTTTTAGGAACATGGGATTCAGTGTGAGTGCTTAATAGATCTTCCATGGATTCACGATAACCAGTGTTTCCTACCCCGGAAGAAATCCTTTGAGTGATTAAGGGGAAAGGGGTCTAAAAGAATAGAGTGTGGGAGTGGGTAGAGGTAAAATAGAAATGAGAGATTGGTTAGATGTGAGTATAATGATAACAAGAAAGAAGATGTGAGATCAGAGTTAAAAGAATATCAGAACTCTGCACCTACCACTTTCTGAGCCGGGCAGCCACATTACTGATTGGTTCACATTTCTTTGGTGACCATCATTGAAATAGGCAAATAGCCTATGCCATCTCTTGTATACAACCTCACCAGCTACTCATTCTTTTCTTAAAAAGAGAATGTTTCACATTTTCTGGGGAAGCAGCACATAATCTATCGGATCTTCTCTTGGAAGATACTGATATTGAAAAAGAAGGAAAGTTGCCCCACCTTCGACCCTTTCTCATGCACATTGAGTCCATGTATAATCATTGCTGTCACAGTGATTTACATACTTTGAGCCTTATGAAACACAATCATTGTGCTAATTCTTTCAAAACACAAGCACGAGCACACAGAGAATATGTTTTTCTGTCAGAACATTCATAGAATTACCTTGTGTCTTTCAATGATTGAATGGAAGTCCTGGGGAGTCAACATCAAACCAGCTCCTTACATTGTACATCCGTTGTACACAGTAACTTCGTGTTACTGACAGGCATTTCTAACTGTTTCATTTGTTGAATCAGGGTTACACGCTCATTATGTCTGAATTTGAAAAGATTCGGATATATATTGTTCATGATTCGGCTCTTCAGATCAAAAGTACAGGAATATCAAGGGGAGATTGTTTGTTGTTCACAAAGGGGGAAATCAAAGCCTATGCTGAAATTGATGATATTTTGATGATAATGATGCTCACATCATCAAAAAGGAGGAGAATTATAAAGATTCAATTTCAGAGTTCAAGTTCAAAGTTCAAGCCTAAAGTTCAATTTGCTTCTGCTGTTTCAAACGTTGTTTTAAAAGATGTTTCAAACGCGGTTTCAAAGGTTGATTCAAAGTCAAAAGCTTCTTCAAAAGTTTCTTCAAAAGAAAGTTTCAAGAATTCAAGAAGGTTTGTTCTTCCGAAGACGATTCAGAGATCAAAGTGATGAAGATACAATTTTGTTTGAATACGAAAGATTTTTCATAAATGAAGTTTCAAGTTTCAAAGAAATTTCAAGAATTTCCTGTTTTGTTCAAGGCATGTTGATTTTTCAAAGCTTCAAAGATTAAAAAGACTTTCCAAGATTCTTCAAGAGCTGAAAGTTTAAAGATTGTGAAAGCTTCAAAGAGACAAAAGCTGAAGAATCATGAGCTGAAGATCTGTATCTAATTTTTATTAAATCTTGAATACAAAGGGGGAGATTGTTAAGTCTAAATATTGTATCCAAGATTTAATAGGAAAGTCAAATGTGTAAAAGTCAACATTGACCTTGTAATAGTTAGTCAAAGTAAGTTTAGTTTCCTTAGCCGTTAAGGCTTTGTTTTAGGTAGTGAGTATATAAGGGTTTGTGTGGTGTAATCTTGTAACGAACTAGTGGCTAATGCATATTGTAATATTCTAGAGTGTGTGTAATACAAGATCTACTTTCTCTCTCTAGATTCTCTCTCTAGTTCTTGAGCTTATTTGACATATATTGAGTAATTAGCTTGTTGTGATTAGGATTTATGATTAACAGATGATTTGTTTAAACAAAATCTAAAAGATAAAAAGATGTTTGAATCTCCAAACTGGAATGTTCATTCTAATCCAGAGTTTGAGACTATTAATTCTAAAACTTCAGTTGTTTATACTAATACTCCTGAATATCCTCCGAGTATTTTTGAAAAAGGAGAAGCTTCTTGTAATTCAAAGCCAAAATCATCTTCTTCAAAGAAAGCTAACAAGATTCTATTTCTTGTTTCAGATATAAAAAGGCAGAATGGTAAAGGAGAATGGATGAAGAATGTGAAGGAAAATAAAGTTGCTAAAAATAAATGTAATATCAGTGATAGTGGTAGTTTGATGTGTAAAAATTCAAACGTTTACAAATGTCAAAGTTGTATGAATGCTTGTACTTCATTGGATAAATCTAAGCTTTTGACATTTGTACGTAAGAATTTTATCTGCAAACACTGTCATGATAATGTGTCATTTGACGAATCATCATCGTTGACTTCTGATCACAACAGTTCAGAACTCAAGCTTAAGCAGAAGGTTTCTATTCAAGACGGAATAGAACCTAAAGTCAAACAGAATAAGTCTTCTAATTCAAATAAAATTACAGCTGAATTAGACTTATTATTTTTTGATGCTTTTCTGGATATCAGTGCAGATTTTGAAAAATCAAGCATATCCGCATCAACTTCAGAGGTTCCAATTATAATAGCAGATATTTCAGGACCTTCTGAAAATGTCACAATATCAACCACATCAGGTACATCTACACATATACATTCTGAAGGTACTAATGTTGATTCTGTGAATGCATATCCAAATTCTGCAACAGAAGTTCCGAGTGATTCTTCTATTGCTCCGGAAATTTTTACTTCAGAAGAGGCTGTACAAGATGTCCCGAGTACATCTGGGGTTAATCAAGACTTACCTGCAGTATATGATGAATATGAGGAAGATAATACTCAAGTTGACATTCATCCGATTCCAAGTACCATGAAATGGACACGAGCTCACCCACTTCATAATATTATTGGTGATGCACAGTCTGGTATACAAACGCGTGCAACATCAGCTAATTTTTGTCTATATTCAAGTTTTTTAAGTTCTCTCGAGTCGAAGAAAGCTTCAGAAGCCTTGCGTGATCCAGATTGGATACTGGCGATGCAAGATGAACTTCTGCAATTTGAGAGGAACAAAGTTTGGCGACTTATACCACTTCCAAAAGGAAAATCTGTTATTGGAACAAAGTGGGTTTTCAGAAATAAGAGAGATGAAACTGGAGTTGTAGTTCTAAACAAAGCTCGCCTTGTTGCAAAGGGTTATTGTCAACAAGAGGGGATTGATTATGAAGAAACATTTGCTCCTGTGGCACGACTGGAAGCTATACGAATCTTCTTATCTTATGCAGCGCATAAAAATTTTACTGTCTTTCAAATGGACGTAAAATCTGCATTTTTAAATGGGATATTGCATGAAGAAGTATATGTTGCTCAACCAGAAGGATTCATTGATCCAAAGAACCCTGATCATGTCTATGTCTTAGACAAAGCCTTGTATGGACTCAAACATGCACCAAGAGCTTGGTATGAAACTTTAACTCAATTCTTACTTGCTTCAGGATTCAAGAAAGGTACAATTGATACTACTCTCTTTCTGAAAAAGCAAGGTGATGATATGATTCTAATACAGATTTATGTAGATGACATAATTTTCGGTTCTACAAATCCAAAGTTTTGTAAAAAAATTTCAAGAATCATGGAATCTCGTTTTGAAATGTCAATGATGGGAGAACTGAATTTTTTCCTTGGTCTTCAAGTTAAACAGTTACCCGAAGGCATTTTCATTAATCAATCAAAATATATTCGAGATATTTTAAAGAAATTTAACATGAGTGAAAGTTCAGTGATGAAAACACCGATGGCAACGGGCACACTTTTAGATGCAGATATTTCTGGCAAATCAGTAGATCAAAAAGTGTACCGTAGCATGATTGGTTCATTGTTGTATTTAACTGCAAGTAGACCGGATATTATGTTTGCTACATGTTTCTGTGCTAGATATCAGGCAAACCCGAAGGAATCACATTTGGTCGCTGTAAAACGGATTCTTAGGTATCTTAAAGGTACTACTGAGTTAGACCTTTGGTACCCTAAGGGTTCGTCTTTTGATTTAACTGCCTATACTGATGTTGATCATGCAGGATGCAAACTGGATAGAAAGAGCACCTCTTGTTCTTGTCAGTTCTTAGGTGATAAGTTGGTTAGTTGGACATCTAAGAAACAAAATTGTGTTTCTACATCCACCGCCGAGGCTGAATACGTAGCTGCCGCAAGCTGCTGTTCACAAGTCCTCTGGATGAAAACACAGTTAAAAGATTTTGGTTATACTTACCAACGAGTCCCTATCTAATGCGATTCTAAGAGTGCGATTGCGATAACAGCCAATCCAGTGCAGCATTCCAAGACGAAACACATCGACGTGCGTTATCATTTTATAAAGGATCATGTCGAGAAGGGCGATATCGAGATGCACTTCGTGACTACAGACTACCAGTTGGCTGACCTTTTCACCAAGCCGTTGGATGAAAAGAGGTTTAACTTTTTAGTTAGCAAACTTGGTATGTTAAACGCCACTTCATGATTCTAGGGGCAGTTTTCTAATCTTGTGTGTTATTTGCATATATTTTGGATATTTCATCATATGTTGACTGACTAAAGCGGAATCATTTTTATAATGATTATGAAAATCTTTTTCTTGCAGGATATTTTATGTGACTATGGCTTTTGGACAATTCAGTTCAAAACCCGTATTCAAATGTTTTCTTCTAAAGGATGTTGTCATGATTACATCTTTTCAGGAAGTTTTTCGTTTGAAAGGGAGTTTAGAATTTATATTGCTATATCTTTTATAATAATAATTCTAAAAAGATTGATGTTTTACAGATATCAAGGGGGAGGATATCTATTCACAGATACTTTAAATTGCTATATTCATTCCAGGGGGAGTTAAGGATTCTGATTTACAAGTATTTCTTTCTAATCCTTATACTCTAACACTTGTGAAAGAATAACAACTTTCACTTGTGAAAAATGGTGTTAAAATGTTCAAACCACTTCACGATCTTAACATGTTTTTATGATTTGAGAAGTGTGAATTTTAAGTGATTTTTGGATACTTATATGCTTATCTGGCCGTGTGTTCTTTAAAGAATAATACTTGTGTATTTTCTTTTCTATATACTTTATCAAGTATTCATACACACATTGGTTCAGTATTTTCAAATTGATTATGTTATTACCATGTATCAAATGATATATCTTTCTATGGTAATACTCCCGTTTGGTATTCACAGTTGTTTGAATCAAACGTCATTTCATTTTTAAATGTGCTTTTATTGAGAATATGTTTATATATTGTTCATATAAACAATTTACGTCTTTGAATTCCCAAATATTTTTCTTCATGATAATTTGATCTGATCTTAATCATTGTCAGATTCTCAAAACATTTCTATTCTTTTCATTCATATAAAGTTTTGAGAATATCTTAAATGTTTAAAATGCTCAAATTTCATTTCTGATTTTTGATGAGCATATATACACTGACATATGATTTCTTGTGTTTTACATGTCAAGAAAATCATTGAACAGCATGTACTTTTAGGAACATGGGATTCAGTGTGAGTGCTTAATAGATCTTCCATGGATTCACGATAACCAGTGTTTCCTACCCCGGAAGAAATCCTTTGAGTGATTGAGGGGAGAGGGGTCTAAAAGAATTGAGTGTGGGAGTGAGCAGAGGTAAAATGGAAATGAGAGATTGGTTAGATGTGAGCTTATATATGTAAAAGAAAGAGGGTGTGAGATCAAAGTTAAAAGAATATCAGAACTCTGCACCAAACATCTTTCTGAGCCGGGCAACCACATTACTGATTGGTTCACATTTCTTTGGTGACCATCATTGAAATAGGCAAATAGCCCATGCCATCTCTTTCATACAACCTCCCTAGCTACTCATTGTTTTCTTAAAAAGAGAATGTTTCATATTTTCTGGGGAAGCAGCACATAATCTATCAGATCTTCACTTGGAAGATACTGATATTGAAAAAGAAGGAAAGTTGCCCCACCTTCGACCCTTTCTCATGCACTTTGAGTCTATGTACAATCATTGTTGTCTCAGTGATCTACATACTTTGAGCCTTATGAAACACAATCATTGTGCTAATTCTTTCAAACACAAGCATGAGCACACAGAGAATTTGTTTTTCTGTGAGAACATTCATAGAATTACCTTGTGTTTTTCAATGATTGAATGGAAGTCCTGGGGAGTCAACATCAAACAAGCTCCTTAAATTGTACATTTGTTGTACACAGTAACTTCGTGTTACTGACAGGCATTTCTAACTGTTTCATATGTTGATTCAGGGTTACAACTCTTATTTTGTTTGAATTTGAAAAGATTCAGATGAATACATTCATGTTTCAACGGTTCTTTCAGATCAGACGACAGATTTTATCACATCATGTATTGGGGAGATTAATAATTTTCCTATCTGGGGGATATTGTCTATTATCATAAGGGGGAGATGAAAGTTCATGAAGAATGTGCTTATCAGATGGTGGGAAGTTCATTCAATGACAGATCTGACCTTGAAGTATTTTAATGATTTTGATTCTTACAAATCATTAAAAAGGGGATACTAATCAAAAGTTCAAGATCAGATTGAAGTTTTAAAGATTTCAGAGGAGATAAAGTTTTCAGATGATCAAAGTCAAAGGTTAAAGAAAGCTTGTCAAAGAAAAAGTGAAAAAAAGTCAGAGTTTGAAAGCAAAGTTGTCTATTCAGAATATTCAGAAGCTAATTCAAAGGGAGAGACAAGTTTGAAGAATTGTCAAAGATCATACAAAGTGTAAAAAGACTTAAAGATATCAAAGTTATGAAAGAGCAAAAGCTGAAAGCTGAAGACAATTCTGAAGATTATTGCCAATTTTTTTTTAAATCTTGAATCCAAAGGGGGAGATTGTTAGACTGAAATTGTATTCAAGATTAAATAAGGGTCATTGTTGTAATTAGTGTTTGTGTGTGAGTTGTAAATGAGCTTAGAAGGTTTGACCTTGCTTGGTCATGTTGACCTATATATAAGTAAGTCTTTGTAATTGTTGTAATTAGTGTTTGTGTGTGAGTTGCATATGGATAGGAATGCATTTACAATTCTATGTGAGTTGCTAAAAACTCGTGGTGGCTTGCTAGATGATGGTAATGTGACAATTGAAGAGGAAGTTGCTACATTTGTAAACATACTAGCCCATCACACCAAAAATAGATGTCTTCAAGTTAGATTTTATAGGTCGGGGGAAACAATTAGTAGGTACGTCCATCGAGTATTAAGTGCTTTATTGCGGTTGCAAGATATGTTGTTTACTAAACCAACTCCAGTAGAGGATGATTGTACCGACAGAAGATGGAAATGGTTTAAGGTACTTATTTTTAACTTTTCTGATTATATGTTGTACATAGTTAAACCATTTAGTTAAAACCAAGTTCTTTTGTTTATAGGGTTGTCTAGGAGCAATAGACGGAACATACATTGAAGTGTCGTACCTGAGTCGGATAAACAAAGATACCAAACAAGAAAGGGACATGTTGCAATTAATGTATTAGGTGCATGCACTCGAGAGATGAAATTTGTCTATGTTTTATCCAGTTGGGAAGGTTCAGCTACCGATTCTAGAATACTACGAGATGCAGTTACAAGGAATAATGGTTTAAAGGTTTCATTGGGTAATTACTATTTGGCCGATGCAGGATATGTCAATGGCAATGGATTTTTGGCACCATATAGAGGCACTAGATATCATTTACGAGAATAGGAACACATTGGTCATACACCTACGAATAAGGAAGAATATTTTAACATGAAGCACTCACAAGCTAGGAATATCATAGAAAGGTGTTTTGGTATCTTGAAGAAACATTGGGCCATACTACGAAGCCCTTCTTTCTATCCGATAAAACTCCAAGGACGAATGGTCATAGCATGTGTTTTGCTACATAATTTTATTAGGACGTACATGGCTCTTGATCCCGAGGAACACACGATACTCACACTAGAAGATATGCCTATTGGGGAAGAGATGTCGGAATCCAATGATGATGTTGAATCTATTGATGTTGTTGAAACAAGTAATGAGTGGACTCAATGGAGAGATGACATAGCCCAAGAGATGTTTGAGTCGTGGATGTCAAGTAGAGTGTAGTGTATTGTTGCATTTTTTAAAACGTTGTTATTGTTATGTATTGTTTAATTTTAAAACGTTGTTATGTATTGTTTAATTTTAAAATGTTGTTGTGTATTGTTTAATTTTAAGACGTTGTTATCGATATGTATTGTTTAATTTTAAAATTGTTGTTATCGATGTGTATTGTTTAATTTTAAAATTGTTGTTATCGATATGTATTGTTTAATTTTAAAATTGTTGTTATCAATATGTTGAAAGATGGCGGATAGACGCAATTGGAGCATGGCAGAAGAGGATGCCTTGATTAGCATTCTACAAGAGATTGTTGATGCCGGTGGTAGGAGTGATAATGGTTGTTTCCGGACCGGTACGTACGAGCAGATTGTATTAAAAATGCGTGAAAAATCCCGGGCCTTAACATTACATCAAAACATGTCCAAAACAAAATGAAGCGGCTCAAGGATAAATATTCAACCGCGTATGACATGTTAAATACAAGTGGCTTCGGTTGGAATGATGCTCAACAATATGTAACGGTGGATGCTCAAGTATTAGAGGAATACTTAAAGGTAATGTTTCTATTTTTTATATAATTATTTGGTTCTTTATTTTCATATATGTTTATTCATTTTTTTTTGTTTTAATAGAAACATCCAAACAAAAACTATATTGCCAACAAACCGTTTCCCCAATACGAGCGTTTGAAGACTATATTTGGAAAAGATCGAGCTACGGGATCGTTGGCGGAATCTGCCGCGGATGCAATGGAAAATATCAATCTTGAAAGTGAAGCCGATGTGGAGCCCGAAGATTATGATGTGCCCTTGTCTACTCCTTCCAATGTCGCATCCGCATCCTCTATTCCACAAGAAGGAGAAGCGTCATCAAAAAAGAGAAAGAGAAAAGTTAGTGCTGTTGATAATGTATTCAAGATGATTGAAAAGGGTTTAAACTCGGTGACTGAGGAAATGGGTAAGTTGGTATCGGTTGTTGGTACTCTGGGTTTGGAGACTATGCCGGCCGATTTGAAGAAGATGGGTTTTAATCATCGCCAATGTGTTGCGATTGGTATGTACTTTGCGGATAACCCGATTCAACTCCGACTTTGGAATGGCATGGATGATGAGTTTAAACCCCAATTTGTTGAGTCCGTACTTGAAAATTTAGGCATGTGATTGATTTAGTGGAAAAGATTTGAACATTTGAAGTATTTGTTTTAGTGCTAAACATTTGAGCTTTTGGGTTTATGTCTTTTGTTGTCTAATGTTAAACATTTGAACATTTCAAACGTTTATGTAAGATGGTTTGATTATGAATGTGAGCTTTTTTATCAATATTTATATTAGATGATTTTGTATTTTTAAATATTATTTGTTAATATTCACTTAGATTTATTATTTCATAAAAAAAAACACTAAACAGCTAATCAGGGGTAAACTGGTCATTTTAACCATCCTGTCCTGTTCTGTTCAGTCATATCATGTTGTACCAAACGTTGGACACTGTCCTATCGTGTCCTATCCTGTCTGCGTACCAAACGCACCCTGATGGATTTGGACACAAAAGGCCACTTGTTTTTTTGGGTTGTGAGCTACACCTTGAGGATTATTTCAATAAGAAAAATACTTGTTATAGTTGAAAAACATTTGAGAGATATAGAGTTGGAATGCATGTAGATGAGTTGCCATCATATAAAATGGTTATTGACCGCTATATTTTCTAATATCAACAGTCTTGAATCAGATGAAGGATAAAATGGCGGAGTTGCGTCAAATGGTGAGCTCGATCGTGTCTGGTCAATCACTTCCGACTTTTGCAGCATCATAAAATGTTTAAGACCATGGTTCCGAGACTCGAGATCGGTAGACATTATAATATGATTTTGGATAGATTTGGATTTATGTAAGAATTGAGATTGAACTCTAGGTTGTTTTGGGATATTTTATCCATGTTTTTTCGAATGAATTGAGATAGAACAAATCTATGAAATTTCATTGTTTTAGGACTTTTTATAAAATTCTTGACATACTATTATTAATTATTTCATTATAATTATATAATTATATATAAATATATAGGTGAAATATGGATGAAATTTATATATTTGTATATAACCCATTTAGAGAAGGAATTGATGCTTTAAAAATGTATCTAAAGGGTACCTTTAGAGAAGGAATTGATGCTTCAAAAGTGTATCTGAAGGGTACCTTTAGAGAATGATTTGATGTTCTAAAAGTGTATCTGAAGGGTACCTTTAGAGAAAGATTTTGTTAGAGCATAAATATGTTGGATACAAGATCAAGAAGACTGAAGGTCAAAGTTCAAGAAAGTCAAAGCTGAAGAAAGTCAACTTTCATTAAAGTCAAAGTCTTTTGTAATAAAAGTCAATGTATTTTGTATTTGTTTTTCCTTGTATTAGTTGTTGATATAAATAGTCATGTATTCTTTGTATTTTGTAAGTAAGCAATAAACAGGAGAGAACTTAATTGAATCATTATTCAGTTGTATTTTAGAGAGAGAAATATCAGAGAGAAAGAGAGTTCGTTAGAGAGAGATTGTAGAGAGAGAAAGTGTAATCTTGGAATTGAATTGAAATCAAACAGGTAATTTGATTGTTAATCTTGTTTGTTTGATTAATCTTGATTAGAAACTAGAATCTGGGAATAACAATTGATTATTTGAGTCTGCAAATGATTTTCTTAATTCTGATGATGGGTGCATATAAGAAATTGATATGTTTGACTTCAATGCTTCTCTTCCTGATCATTCTACTTGTCTTATAAATAAAAAAATGTTACCAAGTGATGTTAATATTGCTGAATCATCAACTAAGTTTGGTGAATCAGTTTCTGTAACTGCTGATTACTATGCTCAAGGTAAGAAACATAAGAAACAGCGATTACAGAAACAGAAACACATTGGTACACAAAAGAAAACTCAGTCTCAGAAATCTCCTTTTCCTAATAAATCTAAATCTTTTGTTTCAGATGTAAGCAAGAAAAGGTCGAAAGCTCGAACTGAATGCGACCAAAAAGGAAGGATGATGAGATAGCTGAATCAGTTTCTGATAATTCTTGTACTAGATCAGTTAGTAGTGATAATGATGTAATTGATCAACTTGCTTCACATAAACAAAACCTTGTAACTTCTTACAAGCGATATTCAATAAAGCAATTGATTCAATTATCTCCTATTTCTACTACATCTTATCATTATCGGAGAAATGATTTTGCTTACTCTCATAATTCTTCTGATTGGTTTGGATCTTATCATGTTCATTCTTCAAGATCAAATATTTTTAAAGGTTTTCAAAAGAACAGAGGGTCCATTTTCAAATGGATACCAAAATCTTGTGTTAATCTGTTAGGACCCGTTTTTAAATGGGTACCTAAATCTATTATTTACTGATTTCTCTTGCAGACCCGACATATGTGGTACTTGGACAGTGGTACTTGGACAGTGGATGTTCCAAGCATATGACTGGGCAAAAAGCTTTATTATCTAACTATACAGAGAAATTCAGTGGAAATGTCAGATTTGGAAACGATCAGCTTTCACCTATCTTAGGATATGGTGACATTATTCAAGACAACATAACGATCAGTAAAGTGAGTTATGTCGAAGGCTTGGGGTACAACTTATTCAGCATTGGTCAATTCTGTGATAAAGGGTTAGAGGTCAACTTCAAAGCTAAGAGATGTTCGGTTCGTACGGAAGATGGCAATGAACTATTAATCTTTCAAAGGTACAGAATGACAATAAAGTTTGCTTGATGACAAAAGCTTCATTGCAGCAAAGTTGGCTCTGGCACAGACGGTTATATCACTTGAACTTTCGTTATATCAATAAGCTGGTTAGTGGGAAATTGGTAAAAGGACTTCCTGAGCTAAAATACGAGAAAGAACACTTATGTGTTACATGTGAGAAGGGTAAGATGAAGAGAGCTCCGCATAAACCGAAGCCTGAACCAAGCACTAGTTCTCCTTTAGAATTGTTACATATGGATTTGTGTGGTCCAATGAGAACTTAGAGTTTGGGTGGAAAGAAATACGTGTTGGTTATTGTGGACGATTACTCAAGATACACGTGGGTCAAATTTCTTCGATCAAAAGATGAGACGCCCGAAGTTCTCATTACTTTCTTAAAGACGACCCAGGTGAAAATGCAGAGACAAGTCAAGTTTCTTCGAACAGACAATGGCACAGAGTTCAAAAACAAGATAGTTGAAGAATATCTCGAATTGGTCGGGATATCACATCAGTACTCTGCTGCTCGAACGCGTGAAAAAAATGGAGTAGTCGAAAGGCGAAATCGGACGCTAGTCGAGGCCGCTCGGACTATGCTTAGCCAATCAGACTTACCTCTATTCTTGTGGGCAGAAGCTGTGTCGACTGCATGCTATACTCAAAATCGATCCATGATACACCGCCGTTTTCAAAAGACTCCATATGAGCTGATCAACAACAGAACACCAACAATCAAGTATTTTCACATATTTGGGTGTAAATGTTTTGTGCTTAACGACAGAGAGAGTCTGAACAAATTCAGTGCTAAGGCGAACGAGGGTATCTTTATTGGTTATTCTTCAACATCGGCAGCATATCGTGTTTATCTGAAGAAGTCAAAGACAGTTTTCGAGAGCGTAAATGTAACATTCGATGAATACATGGCTTTTGAACAACTCAGTTCAGAACCCGTGATCACTGGAGTATTAGCTTCTGGACAGATCAGTCCCGAACCTGTTTCTACAGCGAATAATTCGAATAATGCTTCTACATCTATTTCACATTTATCTGATTTAGATTTGTTATTTGAATTCTTTTATGATGAGTTTCTAGGATCTAATTTGCATAAATCTGTTGTGACTGACAGGTCTGAAGACACAGGTTGCAATAATCCAGTCACTTCAGAAGTTATAACTGAACTTGTATCCCCCGTTCAGTCAAAAACTCACATTCCTACTGTTACTCCTACAGTTGAAGATGCACAAGCAAATGCTGAGCCAGAAGTAAATGTTTCAGTTGGGTGTAATACAATGTCTACTCAACAGCTAGAGTCTGTTGTTCCAACTGATGCTTCTGCACCTAAAACTTCAACTGCAAACCCCCCTCCTGTTATTCAAACTGAAGATTCTGATAGTGGATTTCTAGATGATGATCATGTTCAAACTTCATCTACTCCACTCCCTTATGAGCATCGCTGGACCAAAGATCATCCATTACATCAAGTAATTGGAGATCTCAACAAGCCTGTACAAACGAGGTCAGCAACTCTTAATCAATGTATGCATGACTCATTTCTCAGTAAGATTGAGCCAACACGAGTATCTGAGGCTCTTGCTGATTCGGACTGGGTATCTGCTATGCAAGAAGAAATCAATCCTAAAGGTTTGGAGATTAGTTCCAAAACCAGAAGGTAAAACAGTGATAGGAACTAAATGGGTATTCAAAAATAAAAAGGATGAAGATGGTATCGTCATAAGGAATAAAGCTAGACTTGTTGCCAAAGGATACCGGCAAGAGGAAGGCATAGACTACGATGAGACGTATGCTCCAGTAGCGCGTATAGAAGCAATCCGCATGTTTCTAGCCTATGCAGCTCATAAGAATTTCACAGTCTTTTAGATGGATGTGAAAACAACCTTTCTGAATGGCATTCTTAAAGAGGAAGTGTACGTGTCTCAACCAGAAGGGTTCGTCAATCCAGAGAAACCAGATCATGTTTATATCTTGGACAAATCCCTCTATGGTTTAAAACAAGCCCCTCGAGCATGGTATAACGTTTTATCTAAATTCTTGGTCAAGTCCGGTTTTTCTAAAGGTAAGGTTGATACCACTTTATTCATCAATAAGGAAAAAGATGATATTATTCTTATTCAGATTTATGTTGATGATATAATATTTGGTTCTACAAATCCAAAATTTTGCAAAAACTTTTCTAACCTTATGGTGTCACGTTTTCAAATGAGTATGATGGGAGAGATGGATTTCTTTCTCGGATTACAAGTAAAACAGTTTTCAACGGGGATTTTCATTAACCAATCTAAGTACATTTTGGACATTCTTCGGAAGTACAAAATGGAAAATTGTAAACCAATTGGAACCCCGATGACACCAGGTACTAAGATTAACACTGATCCTTCGGGTAAAAGTGTTGATGTTAGGACTTATAGAGGTATGATAGGATCGTTAATGTATCTTACATCTAGTAGACCGGATATTATGTTTTCAACATGTTTATGTTCTAGATATCAGGCTGCTCCCAAAGAATCCCATTTGGCTGCTGTCAAAAGGATTTTTAGGTATCTGAAGGGGACTGCAGACCTTGGTCTGTGGTATCCTAAGGATACTGGGTTTCAACTGATTGCATATTCATATGCAGATCATGCAGGTTGCATGTTGGACAGAAAGAGTACTTCAGGTCATGTTCAATTCCTTGGAGACAAGCTCGTAAGCTGGGCATCAAAGAAACAATTATGCGTTTCCACATCGACTGCTGAAGCAGAGTACGTAGCTGCTGCCAGTTGCTGCTCTCAAGTCTTGTGGATGCGAACACAACTGCGAGACTATGGATTCAAGTTTGATAAAATTCCAATTTATTGTGACTCGAAGAGTGCAATCGCGATATCTGCTAATCCTGTCCAGCATACGAAAACCAAACACATTGATGTCAGGTATCATTTTATAAAAGATAATGTAGAAAAAGGAACAATTGAACTTTATTTTGTAAAAACAGATTATCAACTTGCAGATTTATTTACCAAACCATTAGATGAAAAGAGATTTAATTTTCTTGTCTCTAAGCTTGGTATGTTAAATCTTAAGACATAATCGGTTGTTACCTAATAAAGTTACGAATTGTTATTTTTCATCATTTTTCTTTATTTTTATTTCTGAAGGATATCTGCACTTTAACATGTTTGCTCATGATCTCAGGGGGAGTAAGAGAAGATTTTAGATGATCTACATTATTTTGAGGGGGAGCATAACTAATTTCTGCATTTTACTTAACTGACAAATTTTTGTGATGCATGGTTTTAGGGGGAGCATATAAGTCAAGTCAAAAGGAGTTAGACTATGATTTCTGATTATTTCAAATCAGAACTCGTACTTTAATCGTTTTACTGCTTTATGTCTTTTACTTTCAAATAAATTTGTGAATAAAGTTGCTTTGACTAGACTTTGAGACTTGTGCAGGATGAGAGAGGATGACAAGATCATATCATTTTGACTTAAGTATGACTTCATGAGAATTAAGATTTAGTGAAAAGGTAAATGGTAAATTTCTTATCTTAATCTCAAATATATCTGAAAGAAGGACAACTTTCAGATATAGAAAACATGTTCTTAAATGTTCAAACCACTTCCCGATTTTTAAAACAGATTTTATAATTTGGAAGTGTGATTTTAAATGTTTTCATTTTAATTTTTGTGCTAAATTGATAAACAAACCGTGTGTTTCCAAAGATAAATACTTCCGTATTGTCTTTTCTATATACTTTCAAGTATTCACACACACCGGTTTGATTTTTTGTTCTAAATGTTCTTACCATGTCTCATATTGAAACATATTTTTCGATGGTAAGACACCCCGATTGTATTTCAAAGATTTTTGAGCGATATTTCATTTCGAAGCGTTTCATTCAAGAATGTCTATATTTTTGTTTCATATAGACTATACCGTTATTTTTTACCATAAGCCTTAGTTCTTATATCATTCATTTCTGATCATTTTCATACAATGTCAGATTTTCAAACAAGCCTTTTGCATTCATGTTCATTCATTCAATATACTTGTTTGAAAATACTTCTATGTTTTTAAAAATGCTCATATCTTCATGATTATATTTCTGAGCATATTTACATCTGACATTTGTATATGAGCTTTAACTGCTATAGTTAAATCATCTGAGCAACATTATGCTTTTATAGGAAATATGGGTTCTTTGTGCTAGGAATTAACTGAACTTCTATGGAATCACGTTAACCAGTGATTTCTACCCAAGAAGTTAATCCAATAGTGATTGAGTGTGAGGAGTCTAAAAGAAATGAGTGTGGGTGTGATGAGGTAAAATGGAAAAGAGAGTTTGGTTAGTAGTGAGCTTAATGATTAAAAGAAAGAGGGTGAGAGATCAGAGTAAAAGAATATCAAACTCTGCACCAACTATTTTCTGAGTCGAGCAGCCACATTACTAGCGTTTCACAACTTTTTGGTGAACGTTATTGAAACAGGCAAATAGCCCATGCCAACTCTTGTTAAAACCCCACCAACCACTCATTTTCTTCTCAAAAAGAAAATGTTTCACATTTTCAAGGGGACGCAACATATAATCTATCTGGTTTCCATTTGGAAAATCTGGATATTGAAAAAGAAGGAAGTCTGGCCCACCTTCGCACTTCAATCATGCACATTGAGTCTGTGTTTATACTACTGTTGTCTCAGTGGTTTACACAATGTTGAGCCTTACTTAAAGCAATCATCGTGCTTAATTCTTTCTACACATGCACGAACACACAAGGAATTTGTTTCTTTGTCATAACATTCATAGAAATTGCCTTTATGGTATTTCGATGATTGGATGGAAGCCCTGGGGGAGTGAACATCAAAAAGCTCCTTTATATTGTGTATTCGTTACACACAGTGACTTTGTGTTACTGACAGGCATTTTTAACTGATTCATTTGTTGATTCATGAGTTACATGTTCTTATTTTGTCTAGATTTGAAAAG